>OV743716.1:44707008-45957008 GCA_928272305.1 Volucella inflata | reverse complement strand
CTTACATTCATTGTTTTTTTTTTTTTGCTTAAGAGAGCTTTTTTTGGAATACACTAAAGTGCATTTACTATTATAATTGGAGTGTTTGTAACAATTTTTTTTTCTGGAAATCTACAATTTGCGGATTTGTTTTGATTTTTGTTGGAGAACCCTTTTTTGTATAGAATCCTAAAGAACCGTAATGTTATTGCATATTTTGCAGTGTGAAAGCGCGTAGAGGCATCAAATTACTTTTTTGATTTCTCCCTTAATGAACTAAGTAGCAAAAACTTAATGTAAGTAAAGAATCGTGAACTGGATAAAAACTTAAGTCCAACATGTGTGACAGAAAGTAATACCTAAAGAGTCCAAGTTCTACAGGAGAAAAGTCGCCGTAGTAAGACGTATTATCTTCAATAATAATCAATATTGATTTGGGACAAATAGGAATTATTATGTCTAAGATACTGTAAACAATTCAAACAAACTTTCTTTTTCACCTATTGTCGCTTAAAGTCTTGTTAAGTGGACAATGAGAGAAGAAAGATGTCCGGGCTCAATGGTTATTTCGATGCATGGATGACATCTAGCATTTAATAGATTTAATACTAAGTCAATACAACACCACTTGAGCCACAACCAACTCTTCGGAGTTTAACTCTCTAAAAACTTTGTCAAATACGATACTGAAATTAAATATTAAGCTTTGTCATCGTTTATAACATAAATTGTTCAGACTGTTTAAAATAATATGTAAATTTGTAAAACAATTTAAAAAAATCAACATTTTTCAAAAAATATATATTTTTATTCCTAAGGTTTTTTGTTGTTAAGTAACCACAATGACTACCTTTCTTTTTAAATACAGGATCAATTCTGTTTGGCATGGAATAAATTTCAATAAATTCCATTAGTATTGCATTTCAAGTCGGTCTTAGGGCCTTTCACAATTGAAACTTGTTTTGAAAAGCTTATCTTCCCAAAAATTTCTTCAACTTCCCCACCACACAAATTCTCAATCGGATTAAGACCAGGAGACTTAAAACGCCGAAACACCGAAACTTTTTCCAAATAAGCAAATATTTCACCAATTTAGATGAATGCTAAGATGGCTGTCGTGTTGGAAGCTCAATGAACGGGAATATTCTTCTCCAGCAACATAATATCTTTCCGCATCCACATCCACAGCATGGCTGATTTGTCATAATGCTGCCGATGTGGTAAAAGGGGTCAACACCGAACCACCATGATCCGCCTTAATGTCTTACAGTTTTCTTTGTTTCGTCATTCCATAGTATGTTGCAAAACATGGCTGATGCGCGACTTTTGATATCTGACGCAAACTGTTTCCTGGCTTTAAATATTTTTGTTTGTCAAATGTTGCACTTTAATTCCTATTCTGCCATGCAAATTCTTTTGTTGTTATCATTTTCTAACTGTTATAACCGTTTATGTGGCTTTTTTTCAGCCACAATTGCCCTTGATGGCATGAATGGGGCTCTTTTGACTTCATCGAATACTCTACATCTTTCTGATCCTATTCAGACTTTTTCTGCTTGTAATGCTTCTTTTAAAGGCACTTTTTCCGTGGGGAGTATTGTTTCACATTTCATCATTGAAAGACTTAGCCTTGGTTTCTTAAAAATCTAATTGAAGACCACTGTTTTCCAAAAAAAAATTTGTTCCGTGATGAGCCCAATTTGTGACTTAATAGCTAATAGTCAAGAAGCAAAACATCCAATTCTAGGGTGCGAACTAATCCGTAAATGTTCGTGAGCTGCCATTTATTACATCGAAAAAAAAAAAAACAATTGTTTGGGGCAGAAAAATAAAAAAAAAAATGCAATTCTTTTCAATTACAACTGCTCGTACAGAATGAAGACGCATCATAAATTTTTCACTTCTGTCTAACATATTCACTTTTGTCACGCTTTCTTTATAAATTGCTGTTTAATTTTTTTTTTGTTAAAAAATCGTTAATAAACAGCAGTGTAATCACCCTCTCAATGCTGAAGTACCTGAAGCGCAGTGCGAAAAACAAATCAGCCCTCTCGAAGCGAGCACAAGATACATCTAACTTGTTTTTGAAGGCTCAACGGAGAAAAAATCCCTAGGCGCATTTGAAGAATTACGCAAAACCACATCGAGGATAGACACTTGCATTCTTATTGTAGGTCCTTCGTACAGCTTATTAAAAATTATGGAAGTACATACTAAAACTTGAAATTTGAATTTTCGATTTTTTTAGTATTTAGCATGACGTTTCAACAATTTAATATTTTTCCAAATATCGTTCTTCAGTTATTAAATTATATTTTAAATAATACACCGCTATGTGTTTATTGTCTGCAATCCATAAACCAAACTTCACTTCGTAGCGTACCTCATACTTAATTAAAAATATAATTTAATGTTCTCTAATGCAAATGTGTTTCGCTACTTTCTATACAAAGAATATAGGCTTGAGCCGAAACTCAACGCAGACGCATTTGTTTAAGTACAACACTTAGTTTTCGTCATTCCGTCAGTCTATGATTTGTGTCAAGTTCAATTGTCTCACGAATATACGAGGGCGGGTCAATAAGTCCGTGACTTTTGGATTAAAACACAGATTTTTTGATAAAAAAATAATTTTATTTTTCAACGTAGTCTCCCTTGAGCTCTATACACTTTGTCCAACGCTTCTCCAATTTTTTTATCCCTTCCAAAAAAAATGATTTGTCGAGGTCCTCAAAATAGGCCTTTGTTTGCGAGATGACTTCATCATTGGAGTCAAATCTTTTTCCACCAAGCCATTTCTTCAGGTTTGGGAACAAGAAGTAGTCGCTCGGAGCCAAATCTGGAGAATAGGTTGGATGAGGGAGCAATTCATAGCCCAATTCATGGATTTTTGCCATGGCAACTGCACATGTGTGCACCCTTGCATTGTCTTGGTGGAAAAGAACTTTTTTCTTGGGCAAATGAGGTCGTTTTTTTTCAAATCGTCATTGAATCGGTCCAATAAGTTGGCATAATATTCCCCATTGATTGTTCTTCCCTTTTGAAGGTAGTCAATGTGGATTATCCCGCGTGCATCCCAAAAAACAGTCGCCATAACTTTATTGGCTGACAAACCCACCTTGGCCTTCTTTGGCGCCGATTCACCCTTAGAAACCCACTGTTTTGACTGTTGTTTATTCTCTGGTGTGTTGTGATGGATCCATGTTTCGTCCACGGTTACAAAACGGGGCAAAAACTCCTCCATATTGCGATTAAACAACGCCAAACCTTCCTGTGAAGTTGTTACACGATTGCGTTTGTGGTCGACTGTGAGCAAACGCGGCACCCATCTTGCGGAAAGCTTTCTCATGCCCAAGTGATCATTCAAAATTGAAACCACTGAGCCATGCGAGATCCCTACGGCTTCCACAGTCTCTCGCACTTTCAATCTTCGGTCGGCCAACACCATATCGTGAATTTTTTCGATTGTTTCGGGTGTAGAGACCTCAACTGGGCGTCCAGGACGTTCGGCATCTTCAGTGCTTGTACGGCCACAACGAAATTCAGTAAACCACTTTTTTACCATTGAAATCGATGGTGCAGAGTCCCCATAGTATTTATCAAGCTTAGCCTTGGTCTCGGTAATGGTTTTTTTTCGCAAGAAATAATGCTTAATAAGCACACGAAATTCACTTTTTTCCATTTTCTCCTCAAATTAGTGAGTAGTCTGATAAAAAATAGCTGTCAAACACAAACTAACTGACGCAGCAAGTTTAAATTTTGACAGGAGTCAACTGACAGATGCCTGTTGACAGGAGCAGTGTTGCTGTTTCAGTAAAGAGGTCAGAAATTCAAAAAGTCACGGACTTATTGACCCGCCCTCGTACAATACCGTCCATCTTTTTGAATAAGTGCAATAATATGATCCAATAGCGTAACATAATAAAAATCAATCAGTCCCCCAAATACGTTTATATGACAAGATAGCCCAATGAAGATAATTAACCGTATAACAAATGGTTTTTACTTTTTCGGCTAGATCCGCATTAGGACATAAAAATAAACAAAGAAAATAACAATTATTACAATCGAGTAGTCAGAGAATAAAGGTGCCGAAATTATTTACAAACGAAATTTCATAACAGTTTCAAAAGGCATAAAATATACCAACCACTGAATTATATTGTTTACGCTAGTGAAATACTGGTCATTAATGGAAATAAAATATAAACTTTCCATTTGGTACTACAACACAGCGGTAGTGTATGTGTATTATTCATAGCAAACGCGTCATTTGTTTTTCAATAAACTAAGCAAAGCTACATCCAATTTTGAAAAGTACAAAAGATAATACTTAAGAGGGCAAACTAAGTAACCAAGTCATTCCTTTTCTATTTTTGGCATTTCCACTTTTGGTGTTTGGTCTTCAATGCATTTGTAATATACCTATGTGTATATCATTGTATTAAAATATTTCCATCACATTCATTTTTCGTTTGGTCAACGTAAATTCAATTATTAACTATTTTTGTGAGAAGTTGAATACAATTTTGAAACTCTTACAATGACTTAACTCATTGTTTTTTTTGCACTTTTTATAGTTTTATTTTCCATTTGGCTACAATTCTACTCCGCTTCATCTAATGCATGGCTATTCGCAAGTGATAGGTATACGCATTTGTTATGACAACCCACTAGATTATCGTTTAATCCAAAACAAAGTGACTAACCAATTTAAAATAAACTATATCGGATTTGTGTGATAAATATATAAGTTATTAAATCTACAGCACTCTATTAACACTTTATTCGTCATTTTATATTTTCAACAATTAGTCAAAAATTCATAAATTTAATAATGCAACCGATTTTTCAAGAATCACTGAAATATTCATTGGTAGTAGCTAAACAACGAGTGACATTCTTAATAAGCTTGCAAACTGAAACAGTTTAAAGATACGAGGAACTCCAAAGAATTGTTCAACGTTTCAACTGGCATCTTGATCATTGATCTGTTTGGTTGGTGCTTGGTGAAATGAAAAGATAAAACAAATAAAAGTATTCAAACATATTTCTATCAAATTTTGAATAAAAATATATCAAATGAGCGACTTAGATCGCTCTCTTTTAAGGCAGACCCTAATAACGTGCGTAAATGTGAGAATATAAGCGATTTGTACCAGCACTCACAATGCCAAATTGCTCATTTTGTCGAGTTTGCCATTACTTTTGTTTTTGTATGTAAAATGCGATCGGGATCACATTTCGTACGAAAATTTGACATCTTACCAAGTGATAGCTATTTGCAACTACAAAAAACAGTGGTTTTCGTTAATAAACATTATTCTTTAAAATTTACTTCTTTACTTTAGGTAGCGTTACAGTCTGGGGTGGACCTGGGCCCCAATCAACAAGCGTCTCCAGCTAGCTCGATCTTTCGCTAGTTGCCTCCAGTTTTGCACGCTAAGTTGGCTTAGGGCTCCCTTCACTTGCGTCCGCCACCTGAGTCTCGGTCTTCCTCTACTGCGCTGTCCCTCGGGGGCGGTTTCGAAAACTTTTCGGACCAGAGCACTGGTGTTCATCCGTCTTACATGGCCCAGCCATCTTAGTCGTTGAATCTTCACTCTTCTGGCTAGGTCGATGTCGCTGTACAGTCCATAAAGTTCGTCCTCCTCCACTCACCGTCAATGCAGACAGGACCGAAAATCACTCGAAGAATTTTCCTCTCGAAGCAGCCAAGAGCACCGTCATCCATTTTTGATAATGTCTATGCCTTTGCGCCATAGAGCAGGACTGGGATTATAAAGGTCTTATATAGGGTAACTTTTGTTATTCGAGAGAGGGCTTTACTAGTCAATTGCCTTCTTAGCCCAAAGAAGCAACGATTGGCAAGAGCTATTCTTCGTTTGTCCTCAGCGCTGGTATCGTAGCGGAGCCTAGGTAAACAAAGTCATTAACTCCACCGTCCTTTTTGCTTGACAGCATATACTTAGTCTTGCCCTCATTGACCGCTAAGCCCGATTTCGCCGCTTCCGTTTCAAGACTTGCAAAGACGCCACTGATATCACGCTGCTTTCTTCCAATTATGTCAATATCATCGGCGTATGCGAGTAATTGGACGGCCTTTGGAAAGATTGTGCCTCTTGTGTCTCGGTGAGATCTTTACCGACCTTGATGGAGCAGCGTGCATTCTCCATCGTCATCCTGCACAGACGGACGAGTTTGGCAGGGATGCCAAAACTAGACATTGCTCTGTAGAGCTCGTCTCTATAGATGCTGTCATATGCGCTCTCAAAATCGATAAAAACATGGTGTATTGATCTGAATCTTATGAGTAGTCTCCAAGATCTTCCGTGGTGCGACGTTAAGGAGACTGATGCCTCTGTAGTTGGCGCAGTTTATAGGGTCTCCTTTCTTTAGGATCGGACAAACAATGCTGAGGTTCCTCCTTACATGCTTCGGTTCGGGATTTGTGTCCATAGCATGTTTTTTTTACCTTTTGGTAAAACTTCCAAATCTCATTGCTGGAGTAGCGTCTATTAATTTCCTCGACCGCGCGCTCTCATGGTCTTTCCTTTTCCACCTGAGAAGCCGGTGTTCCTCTCTCCTCTTCTGCGCATAGAGTTCGTGAGCAGCGTGCTTTTTGCTTAGTTGCAAATGCTTGCCGGCATTCATCAAACCAGGGGTTTCGTTGCGGTGGTAGAGTGAAACCTATCACATCAGAAGCACCATCTCCGATGGCATTTTAACAGTGTTGCCATTGGTATTCGATGCTTGATGTTGGCGGCAAGGGACGTCTTAAGAGATTAAGGGAGACTCGATCGCAAAAGGATTTGACGATCTCCTGTGATTGTAGCCTTCTGACGTCGAAATTCTTCACAATATTAGCTTGTCTTGGCGTTGTTCGGAATATCCGCGACCGTACCTTGGCTACAACAAGGTAATGGTCCGAGTCGATGTTGGCCCCTTGTGAAAATCGAGATGGGGAAACCACGTGCTAGCTACGCAATGTTTCGTCCCGCGGCAAAGTCGATTAGCCTGAATCCGTTATCGAAGGTGGTGTCAGGCAGGCTATGGCCCCGATGGTGGTTGTCGATTGTAAATCGACTCGACAAAAGTCGATTGTATCTATTTATTTCATCTTTCGTATTGTGCAACTCAATCGACAAGGGATTGCATTGTTGTGAATAAAAACCAAAAAAAGTGACTATTGTGAACACAATTTGTTTTGACAGTTGTTTGCTATTTATTCATTGCCGCAATATTTTTTGAAATAACTTAATAAAACAAACTCCATCGAATTGTGTTCAAGTGTTCAGACGATGAAAATTAGAATAATTTTAATCTTCAAATGGCCGGATAAAGAAAACGGATAAGAGATGCTTCGAACCCTTTAAAATTTAAGGAAAAGATGTTAGCATTTCATTCGAAAAATCACATACATACATACATACATAACTACAATTTAACTTCTGCAATTTTGTGAAATATTTCCGTTTGTCTAAATTAGCAGTCAGAAATCTCTTAACGGGAATAGAAACTATGCCAAAGCCAACTGTAAGAAACTCTATTATTCCAAATATTTTGAAACTGGATGTTTTGTATTGATCACTTGCTTCACCCTAAATTCAAATTATTGTATTTTTTACATAAACTTCATGTTTTTTTTTTATAAATATCGTCACATTTCAATTTATTTCTCATCAAGCCACAGAAATTTCGATCGACTAAAAACAGCTGTCAGATCGACAATTGTCGATCACAATCGACTCTCACAATACCGAAATTAAAAATCGACAATAGTCGATTGTCGATCAACGATCGACAACCGCAATCGGAGCCAATATCTCACGACAGTGCTACCAAAGATGCCCTCTCTTCCTGGCTTTGCACTAAAATCGCCAAGGACAATTCTAATGCCATAGCTGGGGCATTGCTTCTTTCTTTGAAATTATTCGATTATAATTTTCATTTAATATAAGGGAAATGGAAAAAAAATGGCAAGAGTTGGTGACTTTTTCATTAATTTTAGAGACAATTCAAAATAATGTACACACACAAAACAAATAAGAACTCTGCTTGGCAAATGGACACGTTTTCATAATTCTTTTATGAGCAACTTTTCCATTTGAAGTAGCTTCAGGGAACTTTTTGTCTAGTTCTGATATTAGTTTCAGTTTGTTCTTGCTTATTATGATTGAGCCTTTATGTTCACAAAGGTGAACAAAAATTTAACGAATCGACTTTATACTTTATACAACTCAAAATTTGGCATTTAAATTTGACTCTAGGCAGATTTTCTTGTCAACAAATATGGTACACAAACCTGTTGCCTAAGCGATGAAAGCGTCAACACGCTTTTTATTATTAATACCCTAGAAACAATTTTAAACAGTAGGAAAAAACATATTTATTCATATAAAGTTCTTTGATTCACTAAAACTTCTTGAGCGTCACGATTCCCGCCTATAAATAAGCAGGCAGTAAAAGCCACCAACAAAAACTTACCAATTTATATAACCTACGAAAGGGGCCCATTAGGCTCAAAATCCATCCATAGTTTTCGGTTTTATAAGTTGGATAAATCAAATTTATGACAGACTGATTTATTTTTTGTGTTTCTCTTCCACATTGATGTTATTTATTTCCCACAGCATGCCCATTGTTTTATTTGCAAGGCTTCTTGATCATTTGGAAAATGTAAAATTAGATCAACCAACAGAAATAATTGAACATTTCATCTTAATGCGAGAATAGTATACATTATTCAGGGTACTGAGCGTGGGTTCAATTACAAAGTCCAGAGCAATAAGTATAAATGCCCGTACACCTAATTTCATTGCTGTCACTAAGTCGCTTAATATATATCCTGTAGTTTGTAATGGAACTTAATGCATCGATGCAAGTTGTTTTATACCAATTTTACTGAGTTACAATTTAACATTATCTTCAATCAATCTATCAATTCAATCTACTCGTATCTTCAAATATTTAAATCTATAATATCATCCAATAGTTAGTATGAACAAAAAATATAGATAAATGTATCAAATAAAATAACTTAAACTTAACTTTACAATGGAACGAAATACAGTATGATTCCTGATTAAAAATTACAAAACCAGGCACCCCCCTCAAAGTTTGATCTTTCATCTTTCGCTTATCTTGCCAAAACTTTAGCGATAATGAAAAAATGCCGGCCGTGTATTGTTGAATATTATGCTGTTTTTTTATCACTTATTTAAAGAAAAGCCTTCACAAATAATTCTATTATTGAATAATCAAAGGAATGAGTTAAAAGTAGCTCCCCAAAAACTTTGTCATTATAATTAAAAAAACAAAAAATAGCAAAAAAAAATCAAACCAACTTCAAACAGACTTGAGAGTTAGCCTATGTTTAAAATACATTACTATTTCGAATTTTCCTAAGAACATAAGCGTTATATTTACGTATGCATATAGCCATATATTCATCTATTGATGTAAAGATGCGCAAGATTGCATAAAATAAATATTTGGTTCCTGTATCGTTTTCTTTAAAATCACATTCATTCAGAATACACGGCAAGCAATTTCTCAAAAATATTATTTTAACCCGATCGCTTTTTAGGCAGTTATCAATGTGCTTGTTTTACATTACAATGTGCGATGGCGATGGCGCGATAGTTAGCTCATTGGAATATCACGCAGACAGTCTGGGTTCGATTCCTGGCTGGGTCACCAACATTTTTCAAAATCGCCATCCCCTTTCGACGGGCATTGGCAAACTCCCGAAAGTAAAATTGCCTACGAAAAAGCTTCTAAAGAGTGCCGTTCGGACTCGGCGATATAAACCGTAGGTCCATGAAAACATGAACAACACAAATGAGTGTCATACCGGGCTGCCAGCGCCAGTTTTTTTTTTTTTTTTACATTTTTTAAGGACAAATCATGATATATACCAGTGCATTCGTAAGAGCTTTTATTTACCTCGATAATCATTAATTAATATAGATGAAGGTCAAGTCAGTTGATTCGATATTGGCAGACTTAGCATATTCAAATATATTCATGTGTAAGTGTATTTTTATACTTATCTACCAAAGTTCCAGTGTAACAAAATACAATCGCAATATAACGGATGCAATTAAAAACGCTTTTTGTTGGATCAGCTAACTGGATGACGGGATAGAAGCATTAATTGTTGTAGAAGAAGTTAAGTCTTAGTTTAGTTACTATATGAATGGCTATTTGTTAACAAATCCAGTCTTGAAATAAAAGTTTTTTGTTGTTTGACCTCACTATGTGAATCGTTAGTTGTTCGCACGAATAAGGATATGCTTTCCATTTTCCTACGAAAATTAATGCATATTATGATATATGCATTTATATTGGTTGATTGCTTCACGTAATTCGATTAATTGCAAAAGTTTCTCTGTTTATGGTGAATGTACTTTACCTAAAACTAGAGATGATTTTCTCGACTTCGTTTGGTAGACTTTGCTGTAAATGATGCATCACCTAGAAACACATCGCCTTTTGTTTATCCCAAGTGACAAAATAGACCTATATTTAATTTAGAACTTGTTATATGGCGTAAAGCGGAAGATAGCGGTATTTCATCAAATTTGATCACTTGTGGTTGTGCTGATGTAACATACGAGGGCGGGTCAATAAGTCCGTGACTTTTTGAATTTCTGACCTCTTTACTGAAACAGCAACACTGCTCCTGTCAACAGGCATCTGTCAGTTGACTCCTGTCAAAATTTAAACTTGCTGCGTCAGTTAGTTTGTGTTTGACAGCTTTTTTTTAAAAGACTACTCACTAATTTGAGGAGAAAATGGAAAAAAAGTGAATTTCGTGTGCTTACTAAGCATTATTTCTTGCGAAAAAAAACCATTACCGAGACCAAGGCTAAGCTTGATAAATACTATGGGGACTCTGCACCATCGATTTCAATGGTAAAAAAGTGGTTTACTGAATTTCGTTGTGGCCGTACAAGCACTGAAGATGCCGAACGTCCTGGACGCCCAGTTGAGGTCTCTACACCCGAAACAATCGAAAAAATTCACGATATGGTGTTGGCCGACCGAAGATTGAAAGTGCGAGAGATTGTGGAAGCCGTAGGGATCTCGCATGGCTCAGTGGTTTCAATTTTGAATGATCACTTGGGCATGAGAAAGCTTTCCGCAAGATGGGTTCCGCGTTTGCTCTCAGTCGACCACAAACGCAATCGTGTAACAACTTCACAGGAAGGTTCGGCGTTGTTTAATCGCAATATGGAGGAGTTTTTGCGCCGTTTTGTAACCGTGGACGAAACATGGATTCATCACAACACACCAGAGAACAAACAACAGTCAAAACAGTGGGTTTCTAAGGATGAATCGGCGCCAAAGAATGCCAAGGTGGGTTTGTCAGCCAATAAAGTTATGGCGACTGTTTTTTGGGATGCACGCGGGATAATCCACATTGACTGCCTTCAAAAGGGAAGAACAATCAATGGGGAATATTATGCCAACTTATTGGACCGATTCAATGACGATTTAAAAAAAAAAACGACCTCATTTGGCCAAGAAAAAAGTTCTTTTCCACCAAGACAATGCAAGGGTGCACACATGTGCAGTTGCCATGGCAAAAATCCATGAATTGGGCTATGAATTGCTCCCTCATCCACCCTATTCTCCAGATTTGGCTCCGAGCGACTACTTCTTGTTCCCAAACCTGAAGAAATGGCTTGGTGGAAAAAGATTTGACTCCAATGATGAAGTCATCTCGCAAACAAAGGCCTATTTTGAGGACCTCGACAAATCATTTTTTTTGGAAGGGATAAAAAAATTGGAGAAGCGTTGGACAAAGTATATAGAGCTCAAGGGAGACTACGTTGAAAAATAAAATTATTTTTTTATCAAAAAATCTGTGTTTTAATCCAAAAGTCACGGACTTATTGACCCGCCTTCGTATCAAAAATTGACTAATTCAAAGACACGACGAATTTATAAAGTTAAATAATTATACTTGTTTAATTCAATCATTTATTCATTTCTAAGTCTTACAGTTTTACTCGCACCTGTTGCTTCGAATATCTGGAGCCTGTAAGATGCCTTAAAGTTTTACTACGACAAACTGGTATGCATAAAACGTTCATAAAAGAATTTTATTTAGTTTTCATGGCGGAAAAATTATCAAGCAAAACTATAGAGTGAATGACAAATCGGTAAAACATGCATCAGAACTTATTTCGAGCGTCAATTGAGGGGTCACTACCCTAAATGTGTTTGCAAATAGCCAGACCACCTTCCAACAAGCTATATAACGTTGATTAGCCTCAATATAAATCTTAATCGCTTCGTCTGTGATCCAAAATCCAAAAAAAATATTTCTCAGAAATTGTTGAAGCATTTTTTTTGTTAACCTATTTTACGATGATTACGATTTGACAATGAATTAAGACATATCGATGTTTGTAACCATTTTTATTTGTATAAAATCAACAGTGTCAAGGCCTATGCGTGTTGTATCAAATTAATTTAAGTTGTTACACTGCACAATAATAATAATGAAATGACACCGACACCAAAAATAATGTTTAAACCTTCTCTTGAAATTTAAAATCACCTCCATTGAATAATAAACTTTACGCAGCAAACAAACTGGCATTCAGTTCCAAATTCATCAAAGAGTCACTTAATGTGCCCCTACTTCAGGAATGTACTCACTCCCAGCGTAAGAGGCAATAAACTAATGCAAATACACTATAAGCAAGTCTTGTGTATATAACTGAATCCACGATTTTCTCTAGCTATTTGTAAATGTTGGCACACATTATTTAAAAGCAGTTTAATAATTGTGACCTCATCAAGATGAAACAATAAGGACAATTTAAAATCACATTAACAATGCTATAGAAATGGGAATTAAGACATAATGCATCACCAGCTATGGATAGTGATGGGTAGGGTGTATCAAATTATATTAGTGTGATTGTGTTTGCAAATAAATGTAAGATTTGATTTTACACGTCTACCAAAAAAGTTATTTTGTTTTGTGTTCTACTTTCTTTTTAAGGCTAATACATTTGTTTTATACGAGTATATAGTTGGAAAATAAATATTAAATATAGGGGGAGTCAACAGCAACTGTGGAAGTTCTCATTAAACTAAACACACATTTATTGTGAAATCAATGTAGAATTTTATTAATTAATAAAGTTCGGTCTATGGCAATTCTACATTGATTTCACAATAAATCTGAGTTTAATTTAATGAAAACTTCCACAGTAGTTGTTGCCTCACACTTTACTAATACTAGCTTTTAAGATTGTTAAAGTTTTCACATTTCATACAAAATTTAGTAGGTAGTTAATACCTTTATAGGCTGTGGCTTTATGTACATATGTATGTATATAGCTAACTTATGTATGCTCTTATACATTTAGTGAAATGTTAACAATGAACTATTTTGTTATCTGCCTATAAGTGTTCTCTTTCAAAAGAGAAAAGAAAAATATTATACTTTTCGGATCCAATTACATGCTTACTATGGTAACAAAAAAGGTTACACAAAGAAGCGCTATAGTATTGTCTACAAATAGGAATCCGCTTGTTGAATAATAATAGAAACTATAGCCTCACATATAGTGAATAATTTATTTTAACATAATAAGGACGCCTTTAACACCACAAAAAATAATGATTTCTAATTCATCAATTTCCAACGGATAGTAAAATGGTGATAACAAACACTAAATCTTTCTTTGATGGTCTTTCAACGCAAAGAATTTTGCGAACCTCAAAACAAATAAAAATCGGATGGTCCAAGCTTGAACTGTATAGTGAATGTGACATAATTTCCCAAAAAAAGTTGTGTGGTCTAGCACTTCCTCCAGCTTCATTAGTTTTTGGCAATATTTAGCAAAATTGTTTAGTTCATTGGAAGAGGCTCAAAATACATGACACTTTTATAATCCCACCAAACTGACAACATAATCCTTTGATGAATATAGCGAATAGACGATTTTTTTTCCAAAAAGGACCGATTTCATTGAGTTTGAGATAAATATCGCAAATATTGATTTGTTATATTAAGTGAATTTCTATTTATGTAAATCTAAATGTCCAGCTTTATTACGAGTCTAAGATGTTTGAAATTAAAGATATAAAAAAGCAAAATTCGCATGTCAATGTTCGTTTCTGAATTCAATTGAAAAATTAACACTACACTAACAGGTGTAAACAAAATCATAATATTGACAAAACCAATCATCAAAATTAAATTTACTTGTAAAAACTGAAATTACTTTCTTGCTAACCCAAATAATTATACGCGCCGTTTATATCAATGGGGGTTAATAATAAAAAAAAGACTTGCTTCATACTGCTTATGTCAACACCTTAATCCAGATTCTTTAAAATTTGCAAAACAAAGAGTGTACTCCTTTGCCACTTAGTAATTTTTGGAACACCTTTCACTTTGCTTGCCACATGCTGTTGACATCAATTTAAAGACAGAAGTAAATGGACCGGATTGCAGAACGTTTTTTTGTAACCTCATTAACCTATTTACTCATTTCCATTAATTTATTCATTTCTACCTACATACATATTTATCTTAATGTATTGTATATTTTTCTTAAATCTATTTATTGATTGATTCCTTTTTAAATTTTGCAGGGCATGCGACTTTTTAAAATTTCAAAATTATGTACGTATTTCATTAATGGTTCTACTGATATCTACGGAATTATCGCAAACTACTTAGTCGTTTCCCACTGGTAATGCAGCTTATCTTGAATTCCCAATGCATCAAATTCTAACAATAAAACTAAGATGTTTCTGTTGACAAAAAGTTTGCCAGCTAATTTCACGTAAATATGTTTATAATTGCATGCTTAATTAGAAATGATTTTGTTTTTTCTTGTACTACTAATATTTAAATCGAAGACTAACAAAAGAAACCTGACGTTTGCTGTCTGCATTTGTATCATGACCAATTAACCCACACGCCCCACCGTCCCTCAAATTAGACTAGTACTCATTTCTCAGCCAAGTCAATCGTTTGTAACAGCCGAGAAGCTTTCTATTCGGGATTCCCACAAGGTGATAAGTATACCTGCTAAAAAAACAAGTGTTTTCAATTCAGAACATTCTGCTTTTCTCTTGCCCATGTTTTCAAGAATTCGTTTCAACAGACAGAACCTTCAAAAGACTTGAGCAACTTTGGGGAGTAAGAGGATCGCCTAAAGTGGCAATTTAGCATTTCCCTGTTCATCATTCAAATTTCGAACTAGTTCGTCAATACGACGATACCATTACGAATATCCCCGCCGCACGGGGATCAGTAGTCTGTCGTTCTCTTTCCCGTGTGTTTGACAACGCCAACTCTCCTTCCATTACATAAAGAAACCACAAGCTCAACTCGCAACTCAATCTTTAAGGAACGTACATATGTAAGTCCTTCATTTAGCCACAGAAAAATAGAAAATAATAATTATGAAACTGTTAAAGAAAGCTATTGCATGTACTTATTTCCATTTCGCATGGCCTTATTCGCTCCTATTCGAAAATTCCTCCACTCACCAAATTAACAAAAAACAAAATCAAAAAAATTGTGCAAAATACTTACGGGCTGTGAATTTGAATTAGTTTCATCCATTATTTTGTCAGTCTCCATTTTCATCATTTTCTCACCACTTTTCAGGTAAAGATCTACTTTTTTTAATTTTTTCTTCTGTCACTGCTGTACGAGATGCCCGAATATAGTTTTCTCTCTCTAAAAAACGCGAGTTGTAGGATTTTCTTTGTGTGGTGTGATAAACTGGTGTATTCTTTTTTACCTCGTAGCTCGTACTTCTTAGAATTCACAGCCCATACACACACGCACACTGTTTTGCCCGCTGTCACACAAATGACACTTCACCAGTTCTACACGTATATTGGATTTTTTCCTCCGATATTCTCTCCCTCACTCTTACTCCACGAAGACAGTCATTTTTCTTGGTATTTTCAGACAAAAAAAAAAAAACTTGAAAAGAATTGCAAATACGAATAAAGAATGAAAAAAAGTCGTGTCCACCGCCCTATCCTTTTTTTTTCACGAAAAACGTATTGCAATTGAGAAGCTACAATAATCCACTTTATGTCTAAAGGAGAAGACGAAAAATTCTCTTATTTTTCTTTACCCCTCAAGGGCTACTAGTGCTGCTACTGATTCAATGGAGAGCAGGATTTCTTCTGGTTTCTATTTTCTTCTTTTTCTCACAATCTCCTCCAAACATAGAGCAACGCACGCACTCGCGCACACATACAACTATTTTATAAATTTTTTTTATTTTTTATTCTCCACGCAACACTGCACTGCGGTTAAGCATGGCGTTTCCATTTTGAGCTTAAAACTATCGAATGAACGACGAATAAATAATTATAACGATTTACAAACGAATTATTAAATTGATAACTAAGATGAAATTCTCTCCACCTGAGTGTAGAAAAGTTTCACAGGAACTACTCTTCCACTTGGTACTGCGAATGCTAAAAACTGGAGATTTGCCATCGTACCGACGTGGTGTTGTGTTGAAACAGTGTTGCCTCCCTAAGGGGTTGAAAATGTAGCGCGTCGTCTTTAAAAATGTAGTACAATGTAGTACCTAGATTTCAAAAAACAGATGAAACATTAATTATTGTTATGAATATACAAATGTATTTTATAATTCAACGTTTCTTTAAAGACAAAAATAAATATACATTAATTCATAAAAACAATTAACAAAAAATAAAATAAGTAAGTGTAGGTATGTGCGTAGTAAGGTAGTCATTCTTCGTAATGTTATGCATTATGATAAAAAAAAAGTTTTGACATAAGTTATTAATGATATTAAACTTTTTCCGCTCTTTAGATTTACCCAAAACTGAACAATACCTTAACGAAAGTATTTTTTTAAAAGTTCGTGTGAACCCATTAATGATCTAAATTCATCGTTTAACTGATTTCATCCAAATCGAACGAGATCTCTTGTCACCGACAATGCCTCACAAATGTCACGTAAAAGTAGAAGTGGAAGCTTAGAACACGGACTTCTAGTAAAACTGGAAGTCAAACTAGAAAAGGTAATTGAAGCAGTGCGCACAAAATGCAATGAATTTACGACATTACAACGAAGAGGGCTGGAAAGAAAAAAGTTTTAGAACTAAACACAGTGTTTGATATTGATATATTTTTATTTTCTGAAGTGAGAAATTGTAGTACAAAGTAAACTTTTACCGATTGTACGTACTCACTTCTCTGACAAACAAAATGTAGTACAAACGCTACAACTGTAGGAAGAAGGCAACGCTGGTTGAAACGAGAATATAATTTTTTTCTGACTTCCAAGTGCAACTTAGAAGGCGATGACGAGTTTTTGTCGATGTGTTTGGTTCCCCGTTGGGTGTGTGGGGTATCAGTGTGACAAGAGAATTGTTTTTTGTGCCTAGTAATTTCCCCATTAAAGTGCATCGCTCTACGATATGTATATTTTGTTTTCACATATGATAAAATGGGATATAAAGTCATACGATCAAAAATGCAGTGTTCTGACTTTATATTTTTTCTTTAAAAAAAAATGCTAAGATTTTGCAAGACTTTAATTTTCTCATCAATATTAGGTGACCGTAATGATAATAAATAGATTTACCGAAAATCAAGTAAAAATTACCTACGTATTTTCGAAAAATGATCACAATATGTCGAAGTCGAGTATTATATATGTATTTCTAAGGACTTAAGCTAACTGATAAGTTTTTGGATAAATGAAAATGAAAATGAAAATGAACTTAAGTTAGAACCTCTTTCAAATGATCTGCAACATATGAACATATATCTTGATCTTCAGATTCAAAATCTATTGCAGTATTTTCCTTTTAGTTCAGAACCTTTCGTCGAACTTTAGAACTGCCTTTAAAGCAAATCAAAGCTTGAAGCATTGCTTCTTCACAATAAATGAACAACATTCTTCTTCCTCAATGCTTACCTTTTCTCGGTCCCTAATGCTAGAACTTCCTGTAAATCAAAATGGTATTGCTTAAAAGATACGTTGCTGTATTTTCCCAATTCGGATGTCTTATTTTTCCGACATCTTTCCTATATACCATATACGGGCTCAAAGAAGTAAATCTGATCGACTTTAAAACAAACAAGAGAAAAAACATTGACGCTCATTCTGGACGGTTTTTTATTCATTCGAAAATAAACATGCGTTTTGTAATTCCTAATGAGTCTTACGATAATTTCCTTTTTTAAATTTTAGGTATATAACGTATCTTTTCTTTTAAAGTGAATAGAGCAGCTCTACAAAGGTGTGCAGTTCTATCACTTCAAAAAACTCATTTAATCTATTATAAATAAACTGACAATGATTTTAACATTTTCATCGAAGAAGTTGTAAATGAAAATGTTTCCTTAATAAAGTACATTTAATAACAACTCTTTTTCTTACTCGAAACTAAAGACACATGTGTGCATTGACCCGAGCAACTCCGAAATCTTCTTAAACTTGCATTTTTTATTGATCTGTTAGAAAAAAGTTGTACCTAACAATAATAATGAGAGGTGAAAGTCAATGCTTTAATTATTGTTTATTTATTTATCCAAAGGACGAGCACAAATAAATTGTACCGTTCGAATAATAATGCCGGTGATTTAGCTCATATGACAAAATTGATTTTTATTACAGTTAGCAATATATTTTTATATAAATAAAAAAATAAAAATAAAAAAAAAATCGTATAGTGCTCTTTTTTAACTAACTTAAAAAAAAAAACTATTTCGGATTCATAAAAGTTTGTTGCTACTATTTGTATCATAATCTAATCGAGGACTAGAAATAAATGTCTTTATTTATTTTTGAAATCTTAATACAATTTTTATGAAAAGGCTGACCACACTTATTCATTTTGTTTTTTTATGCCTTTTGGTGGTTTCATTATGAGTTCACAGTGTGCCTGCATGAAGAAATGTAGAAGGCCTTCTCTCCTAGATGTTGAAGGAAAATCTATTCAATTGCGGTTGATAGAGGGAGATAAATATTATCCCAGAATTTGGCTTGAGTTTGAAACGAAAAAGATGACGTGACACACACCATGAAACAAGAAAACGGACAATTTTTACAATTTGTTATCATTAGGAAATTTTGTTTTCAAGCGGTTGGTATTGGGATTATTTTTGCGCCGTTTGAAATTGGGTTAGGTATTTGTCGGTTGGTATACGTATATTTTGTAAAATGAAATACTACCATAAATTCTGTTTGATTGAATAAACGCAGAAAACATATTTTTTTATTGCTGATACAGCAAAGTTCTTAACATGTATGAGTATGTTACGTATCTACCTAATACTACCAGTGGCATCTAGGGTATAAAGACAAGAACAGTTGCAACACTTTGTTCGCATCGTGGTGCGAGAACCACACTTTCTTTTTCGCGCGATCTCAACCCGAAAGACGGATGCTTCTTTTTCATCGTCGCAATAAATATTAAGCTAGACTTTATATATAAAAATTTAAGTGGTTAACAAAGCATAAACCCACAAGTATAACCGATAAAACTTGCAATAGCATTTAACAAATACTTCTATTGCTGTTTCATTTCGTCATTTTCCGTCTGAGGCCAACATTTTATTGAAATTTATTTAAACCTATATTACCATGAATTACCAAATGCTTAAATATATGCCAAAAAAAATATTAAAACCGGTTTTATTAAATGAGAGTTTTTAATAAATAGTGGTTATCGACTTTGAATCAAAGTCCCCCTACTATGCACCAATGTATCCCGTGTGTGGGGCAGTTTGATGCAAATTTCATGATTTCGTAAAATGGCTCTAACATTTCTTAGAATAAATATAAGATTAAATTCATCCAATATAAATAAGATAAAACTACAATGTAGCCATCAAATATGTTTGTATGTTGCTGCTGTCAATATGCTGCAAGCTGTATCAAAGTTCCCCTACTCCCCCTACATATCTGGCCGTATGAACAGGTTCATCTAATTATTTCACTTCCTCCAATTACGTACAGTATGCAGCAAAATTCTTGAAATCCCAAGCCATTTTCTCTTCATCGCAGGATATTATGTTATTGAACGCCTTCAAACAAGTTGTTTCTTTGCTGATAATATATGTTTAAAAAAAATAATAAAAATTGAAGAAAAGTCTAAAAAATCTTAAACTATACTATAATTTTGCAAAAATAAGATTTACGTAATATTTGGTTGGATATCCGTTGAGTTCTTCAACTTCCTTAAAGCGTTCTGGCATTGAAAATGTTAATTTTTTTTAGATATTCAGTTGAAATTTCTTGGCACTCTGCCAAAAGTAAGGCTTTCAGCTTCGGCTTCGACGTTATAGCATGTTTGCGTAAGCATTTCTCTAAATGATCTCAAAGGTGCTCTATTGGGTTGAGATCCGGGCTTTGTGCTGGTGTTACAAGTAAGTGAGGGGCTCTATATATCAACCACATTTTTACAATTTGGGCGTCATGTTTGGGATCATTGTCCTGTTGAAAGTAAAAATCGTTGGCAATTCCCATTTTTTGTGCACTTATCATGTCTAAAAACATGCAGTGTTTGACATGGCAGCACAGAGTGAACCCCTAGAAGGCACCGTTATGGCGTAAATTTTCATCGCTATACATCGCTAGTGAAAAGCTTTAATGTTTATCTAAGCAAAAAAACGTTAGAAAAGATATCGCGTTTTAAATTCTTTTTTGAACCCTTAGTAACTTACAGGTTCGTCGGAAACCGAACCTATTTATGTGAAGGTCCCAAAAAAACCTAACATTTGTTAGTTAGTTTTCTATTTTATTTTCACTGCAGCTTACAATTTGTAAATTTGTAACTTTGATTACAGTAAGGTTTATTCTAACGAAATTCATGTAAAAGAACATGCTCAACATATTCTGGTACAAAAGTAGAGAAATGCGAGATTTTATGCAAGAAAACTGACTAGATTTCCCTATCTTGTGGCTACCAGTTAACTAGCGTAGAACAAGCAAAATAGGTTACCCTTTCTGGCTATCAAGCCGAATTATTCGAGCTTTTCTGACACAATCGGTATCGATCTTTTTGACATCTTAAATTTATATATATTAAATTGTTCGAAGAAGGGTCATCAATTTGCACTAAAACTGAAGCAGAACTTCACCTCAAGAAATCTTCAGGGCTAAACGTCCGGTTGCTTTTCAGTCAAATTTCAGCACCTATTGTGGTTGTCAGGAAGTCATCTAAAGGCGTTCGAATTTGTGGAGACTACTCAACGGGCTTGATAATTCGTTAAAGTCCCATCAATATCCACTTCCTCTGCCTGAAGACATCTTTACTAAAATTGGTAATGGTCCATTCTATACACACTAAGGCAGATTCTTATCTTCAAGCTTCCGTTACACCTCAATCAATAAAATTACATACCATCAAAACCCACAACGGGCTGTGTACATTTAATAGATTGATACCGGGAGTCAAATTCGCGCCAAGAGCTTTTCAATGGCTGATGGATGCAATGCTTGACGTTGCAGCACATCTTGACGATATTTTTATTAGAGGAAGAGACTGGTAAGAGGACATGCACAACTTACAAAAAGTTCTTCAATTTCCGAATCAAAATCGGTAAATGCTCATTTTTTGTACCTTAAATAAATTATATGGGCCACATCATTGATGCGAGTGGATAACGACCAGACCCTGAGAAAATTGATCAAATAATAAAAATACCTGTACAAACAAATATAACAGAACTCAGGTAGTTTATTGGAGAGGGAAATTATTATCAGAAATTATTTTTCCAAATTTAAATCCATTCTCGCTTCGGATCTTATTCTCACTCATTACCTATATATGCATTATTCACATTTTTCCTGATGGTACTGAAAAAGTAATATCACATGCAACCAGATCTTTAACTCTAGCTGGGACTAGATACAGCCAAATCGAGTAGGAAGCAGCCGCACTCAACAGCAACCAGACAGACAGAGATTACCTAATGGCTTGCACCAGATTTGAGAAAGATTTCGCATCTACCTTGCTCGACACAATCACGACTCTTCCAGTAAATTTCAGGACAAACAATTCCGAAACGCTACAGTCAGTCATTAATGCCATGAACTTCGAATGGAAGTCACACATTCTATCGGAAATTACACCTTGTTTAATCAGACCGGAAAGTTTAGCTGCCATCGATAGATGCGTAAGATCGCTTTATCATTCCAGCATGTCTTCAACAAAGAATTCTGCGACAACTCTATCGACGGCACCCGGGTTTTGACAGAATGGAAACGACTGCCAGATGTCGTGTATATTGGCCCGGAATCGACAACAATATCACATCTTATGTCCGTCAGGGTCATGCTTGTGCCAGTACAGCGAAATCCCCTGTAAAAACAACACTTTCGTCGTGGCCTACTACGACACCGGCGATGGAGCGCATTCACATCGTAATCGCGAGACCCTGTGATGGGTTCTACTATCTTGTTATTATATTTATATTTATTATATATATACTCAAAGTGGTTGGAAGCGTTACAAACCACCAATATTACATTAAGCGTTATCTTAAGTAAATTAACAGTGTTTTTCTCAATAGATTCGTTAGTGCTTGCGAACTCATAGTAAATTTTGCTGTTTATATTTTGAATATTACAGTTTAATGAGACCCCCGCTTATCTGGTCCTAACCAGGCCGCAATGATAAGGATACATCGTCTTACCTCCTCGCTTAATCTACAATACATCTTTTAAACACAAGATTAAACAGATTTAAATATATATAGGTATTAAACAGAAAATATTCCTCATTAACATTCCCCAAACCCAGCAAATATTTCAAGCGATTAAATTTCACTCAAAAAGCTTTCTAAAAGCACTGATTAAAAGTTACTAAACATTGTCATTTTATCAGTTAGGTAATTTTGCTCGTTGGAAACTTGGGTCACCGGTATTTACGTTAATCTAAAATGATAAGGAGAACATTCGTAACCAATATGGCATCCCTCGCATCTGCTGATTTGAAAAACTTCGCTAGTGACGGAAAGAAAATTCTCGGAGCTGCATTAAACTATATGTAAGAACTGAAATCATTCTTAACTTACGTACACACAGAATAAAATGTTCAATTTCAGGGACATAGTTCGCGCTCGAGGTGTTGCAGTACCAAAAGTTCCTCTTCTATTTTTAAAACCCACTTCGTCTTATATTAAAGAAGGTGAAGATATTGTTGTAAGTAATCATTCTCTTGATATATTTGTGTGACAAGGAAAACTTCTGCTGCAGATCCCAAAAGTGTTTACAAAAGTCGCTCATGAAGTTGAGTTGGGATTCGTCATAAGTAAAACTTGTAAAAATGTATCTAAGGCGGATGCTATGAACTATGTTGGTGGATACTGCCTAGCGCTTGATTTGACTGCTCAATGTGAATTGGTAAGTTTTGGTATCTTTCACAAAAATATACGAGTATATGTCTAATATCAATAAATAATTGTAGGGGGTGGCTCGTGAAAATGGTTATCCTTGGAGCTTAGGAAAAGGGTTCGATACATCAACTCCAGTGTCTTCGTTGTTTCCGGTCTCATCTATTAAAGATCCCCACGATTTACCACTATGGTTAAAAGTTAACGGAGAAACCCGTCAGCAAGGCAATACGAAAGATCTGATATTTAAAATACCTGACTTAATAGAGTACGCATCCAAGTACATGACTTTAGAAGCGAACGATTTAATACTCACTGGAACACCGGACGGTTCATTACCGTTAGCCGGCGGTGATATTATTGAATGCGGTCTAGGCGACCTTGTTACTCTCAAGTTTAACGTCGTTGATGAATAAACACAATAAAACTTCTTTAAATTTTACTACAAGATAATGTTTACTTAAAAATTGTACTTTATTCCTTAGATGATATCAAAACAGACTTTTGCTCTTTTAACTTCTTTATGTGCGACATGATGTTGTTCATTTGTCGCTGAATATTTACCGCTTCAACCACTAATTCTAGGGAATTCCTAAATTTTTCTTTGGCAACTTGCAGCGGTCTGGGCACAAGAACTCCGAACCATCGGATTGGGTCAATAAAGCCAGAATCCTTGTCAACCGGAAATCTTTGGAGCTGAAATTCACTATCAGCACAAGCACTTTCAGATTTTACTTCTTTGACACGGACTAAAGCACTGAAATTTTGACTGTCTTCCGTTGGGAGTTGTGATATCCCAACTGTCTGTGGACCCTGTATGTAGCGAGCTTTTGCACAGTTGATTCTTCCATCGTTCGTGACACGCTCCATGGTAACTTTGCACTGTACCAGCTGTTCAAGTAAATTAAGAAGTTCCAAGTAGAGTTTATCAAGTAGTTCATGTACTTCTTCTAATTCTAGCGTTTTATAATCATCCTTAATTAATTTTTCCGTCATGCTTAATGTTTTTATTTGTCCGATATTATACTGTAAAATAAATACTGCCTAGATAATTTGTATCATATGACTGAATTGACGCATGACAGTTTACATCGTGTGTTAATTGTCAAAAGTACATGTTGCGCGTTCATAGATGGAACTTATGGACGTATTAAAAACTGTTTCTTTATATTTACTTTGTCTATACAAAGTGACATTTTGTGAGGTAGTGGATTGGATTTATAGGAAAAAAATTCTTCATAAAATTTCCGGCAATTGAAGAAATGTCAAAGATCAACTGATTAACTGGCTTGATAAATTGTTTTTCTTTGTAAAAATGAAAATTTTGAGAAAGTAAAAAATAATTTCTTCAAAAAATAATAAAATTGAAATATCTGAAGTCTGGATTAGATTTCTCTTGAATGAACTCTTGTTCAAATACGTGAATTGTGTTGTGCAATACTAAGTAAACCACTTAAATTTTGTTCACCATCTAAGAGTTGGCTTTGTTGAAATACTTAAAGCCACAAAATTCTTCTTTCAGCAACACACAATTTAGAAGGTTAAAGGACTCAGCAAATCGTTCGCCAACAGAAAGAATAACCTGACCTAACATGTAAAAAATTTTACTTTCATAGCACAAGCGAACATTTTTAATTCGAAATGAAAAGACAGCCGATGACAGTTGCAAATAAAAACTCTACAAAAAAGGGGAAACGAATTGATTTCTCTTTCGCCCTTTCTACAAAAAAAAAACTACAAAAACTAAATATCAGTACGCGAACGGATTTTGAACGGTTTATCGCAGGAATTTTTTCCCAGTTTTTTGTAGTTTTGAACATTGCATGATCCCGTTTTCTTTGGACGTCAACAAACACACGTAAACCTTTATATTTTATAGTTTTAAGCGAGGAACACAGCATGTATATTCGTCTGCGTCGCTGCTGTGGCAAAGAAGTATTACATTGTTCTCTTATATGTGAACCCATAAGAATAAAATTTCAGAACACTAGGCAGAAGAATAACTTTTTCATCAACCATGGTTGTTAAATGAATTTATGATTGTGAAGTAAACTTACCAAATTTATTCCCCAGCTAATGTTTGACAATTAATCGTATTGTATTTGCTAGAGCAGCATGAGCCACTTTAAAATCGATGACAATAGCAACACACGCAAATCGCATTATGTTGCTCGCTTTGGAGGCATATAACATTAACCCCGACATCAAGAGCAAACGCAATTTATGTCAATCCCAATTAGTTTTTATCGTGAATTAAATTACCTCCTCTAACATGCTTATGACGGTGAAATGTAAATGTCCTATTGAAATGTGAAATTGATCAACGGATTGAAAAAGTAGAAAGTTATCCTACTTTGGTCGTCGAAGGTCATACAGCTGTGGTTATGGTCTATCGTTCCTAAAAATGCGTGTATTCTTTCTAGGCCTCAGTAAAAACTTCAGAATTCTATGGATGGGAACCTGTTTGTTTTAACAATGCTATAGATTCAGTTGCCAAGTAGAAAGTTATCCTACTTTGGTCGTCGAAGGTCATACAGCTGTGGTTATGGTCTATCGTTCCTAAAAATGCGTGTATTCTTTCTAGGCCTCAGTAAAAACTTCAGAATTCTATGGATGGGAACCTGGTTGTTTTAACAATGCTATAGATTCAGTTGATCTAGTTCGCCAAAAGAAGCATCAGCATTAATTTTAAGCTCTGAAGAATAATGGCGAAATAAAATTTAAAATGAAACATTAAATTTGATAAAAGTGTTGGATAACTACATCCCGGAAAGCCACTGGCTTAAAAAGTGACTGTGGGAAAAGGCCTGTCCGATTACAAGTTAAAAGAGACAGGAATCTAATCGACTTCTTTGAAATTGTAAAGAATTGATCGATTGATTTTGCTAAAATTGAAGAAGACGGCGAACCAAAACGAACGAATGAAGCTACAACTTCAGAACCCTATGCTTATTATAGTCAATCCTGGATATATGGCGGGACTACCTATCCAGCGACAACTGAATAATTTTGACAAACGTCCAGTTATAATTATAATTAAATATTCGAAGTGGATTATCGACCGACAAAAACTTTGTTAACCCGTCTGCGAAACAAATACAAATTAAAGAATAATAATTGGGAAGATTGCCATATTCGAACAAACTCTCTCTATAAAATTTTTCAATATCGAAATTCCAACGGAAAATACCACTTCATAAAACACTTTTCATCTATTATTCGGAATCAATTAAATTAATTTGACATTAAAAAAAAAATTGTGTATGTCATTCAAAAATCATATTTTGTCTGTGCGATTGTCAAAGCACTAAAATACTCAAATAGCACTGCTATTTGATAGCAAATTCTACATTTTTTTTTTTGAGAACTGTCAAGTGAAATTGGCTGCAGATAAATAGTCTCAACCTGAATATACCTATATACTTTACAATTTTTGACTAGCAAAGTCTTTTAACCAACAGTATAACATACCCTTTAACTTTGTAATTTCTTGTCATTCAGTTAAAATTTTGGCAAGTTAACCAAAACATAAGACCGATGTCTTTCACAGAGAAATTTTTAAAACTCTCAAAGAAAAGATCATTTAAATATGGATTGCCATTTCTTATTTGTGTGGTCGGTGGATCCTTCGGACTAAAAGAATTCACTCAGTTGAGGTAAATAAAAAAGAAATAGTTTTGTTTACCCTGCCTTAAGTCGTATCACAAATCATGCTTCCTATTCTTAGATACCAATATTCCAAAAAGCAGCACGTAACCCCCGAGGAGATGGAGAAATATGGGGTTACGATGAAATCCTCCAAAGAAGTAACGATTGATAATGAATTCGAAAAGATCAAATCGCTGGACATAGATAATTGGGAGAACAAGCGGGGTCCCAGGCCATGGGAAGAGAAGTCAGCGAGTTGAAGCACCAAATTACATAATGAACTGCTGTGATTGTCCCTTATAGATAGAAGCTTAAAAATATATCCGGTTTGAGTGTTTCTTAATTTCTGCAGTTTTACTTGATTGGTACCTTCTAGAGCCTTAAAACTGTCTTAAATAAACTTCGTGTAGGTCAATCAAAAAAATGTAAACAAAAATAGTCAGTATTTTAACCACGACTATGTTCAATAGAATTTTAATTATAGTCTTAGTGTTGCCATACATAAAATGTAAAGTTCGATAAAAATTTCTCATAAGTTGATGTAAAACATTATATTGTATGTACGAGTACAAAAACGAATTCATACTTAACTTTTTAAAGATAACTTACACCTATTTAGACAGTGCATTCTTATCAGGGTGGTTGGGTGCTGTAGAAATAGGGTAACCGCCGGGTACTGCTCAATGACCATCCGGACTAGACCTGCTAAACTTATAAGTGCGAGTGCTGACCAGCAGACAAAAGTAGCAGCGCTATAAACGTACAGCGGATGAATTTCCCATATGGTATCAAAAAAAAAACACTGTGGCGCTTGCAGCCCGGTATGGGCCATGGCCTAGCTTCTTGACACTCTTTTGTGTTGCTCATGTTGTCATTTTTGTCACATCTGAGTGGGGCCTACGGTTTATCGCCGAGTCCGAACGGCTCCTTAGAAGCTTTTTCGTAGGCAATTTCACTTTCGGGAGTTTGCCATTGCCCGCCGAAAGGGGTAGGCGATTTGAAAAATTGTTGGTGACCCAGCCAGAAATCGAACCCAGACTGTCTGCGTGATAGTCCAATGAGCTAACTATCGCGCCATCGCCATGATACCAGATGGTATCAACGGTGGAGAAAAAACTCCCGGAACAAATGAAACCTCATCCGGGCTACTCCGACATATTTGGAGCTTAGGCCGATAAGGATTTCCGAGACTGAGTCAGGTTCTTAGAAAAGAGATGGTGGCGGAAGAGCCTTTAATGGGCCAACGCCAGCACTCACATCCCAGAACTGGCTACTAGCTTTCGGACCAACCGAGCCCTCGTTCTAAGGGTATCAAAACTGGAACTGGCCCTCCACTTTGGGGGTTGTGCCGCCGGGGTACTTGCCCAGTCATGGCAAAAATACAAAAGTAACTAAGCAACCACAAATTTCGGATGCGGACGTATCTACTGCAGACTACTAGACTTCTGCAAAGCGAGAATTACTGCCATTCAAGAAATGCGATATCTACAACAACGATTGTCATCGACGGGAAAATTGGCGCTTATTTGGATGTGGATTTGTTGTTGGAGGCATACTTAAACAAGAAGTCTTAAGTTTCCAGTATGTGAACGAGCGCCTAGTAGCAATCCGCATGAAGGCTAAATTTGCCAATATATGCCTAATATGCGCGCACGCCCCCACAGATTAGAAAGATAAAGACACCAAAGATGCCTTCTATGAGCTCTTGAGCAAGACCTACAAGCAATGCCCTAGCTACAACATTAGAATTGTCCTTTGCGATTTTAACGCAAAGCTAGGAAGAGAGGGCATCTTTCGTAGTACTGTTGGAAGATATAGGGCCCAATTGCGGTTGTCGATTGTTGATCGACTCGACAAAAGTCGATTGTACCGATTTAGTTCATCAAAAGTGACTATTGTGAACACAATTTATTCTGACAGTTGTTTCCTTATATTATTATATTATATTATGCCGCAATATTTTTGAAATAACTTAATAAAACGAATTCCATCGAATTGTGTTCAAGTGATTCAGACGATGAAAAAAACAATAATTTTAATCTTGATCTACCACAGGCCCTTGCTACGTGCAATAAATTTGCGATTTATCTATTATGTAACCATACTACTCTGTACCTAGTCAAGTTATAAATACTCGTATACAGAAAAATCAGCGTAAAATGAAAAGGAATTAATATTTAAACAATTTTTTTTTGTTTTTATTGGGTTATTCAATGGCTACAAATCTTAGAACAACTTATTCGAAAAGACTTCCATTTGCCTTCCAGCACGACTTAAGACGATGTGGCCACGCATCGATTGCGAGACGCACTTCATGCATTGGAAAATTTGCCACTGCACGGACAAGGGCTCGCTTCAACGGCACAATATTTGAGTGTCGAGAAGAGCAAGCTATGCCCTCTAATACGGACCAAAACTTGTAATCCAATGGGTTGAGGTCTGGACTACCAGCTGGCCAATCATCCGTTGATATGAAGTCCGGAACGTTGTTTTTGAGCCACAATTGAGTCGTTTTTGCTTTGTGAGTTGGAGCAGAGTCTTGCTGGAAAGTCCATGGCTTGTTGTTGAATATTGGATTGAGATACTTCACTATGGGTTCCGAGACGGTCGATCGATATACTTTGTCCAATGTTTTCACTTCTTTCTCGTAAAAATGGAGCTTGGTAACGCCATCGTAGCACACTCCCCACCATAACATTACAGACGCGGGATGGTGGCCTCTTGGAACCCTCGGGATGAGTTGGGATGCTTGTTCGGATGACCGAGCATACACACGATCCTTCTGCTTATTGAACGATTTTTCTACGGTGATGATTTTCTCGTCAGTAAACAGAATTTATTGGGGAGCATTCTTCGCTGAGTAACGCTTTCGATCTTCGCTTGCGTTTTTTCTTCAATGCGGCCATGAGCAGGTGTCCAGTGTGTCGCTTATACGCGCTGAGTCCTAAATCTTCTTTGATAATGCGAGACATGAATTTTTGCGAAATTTGCATTTCCCGCGACAAGATTTTCTATTTTCACAGCGGTTTTCGGTCGATTCGTTCCTTTATGGCTTTGATCACTTGAAAACCTTTTTTTCCATTGTAGTGACGACTTGTATGGAAGCGTTAAAACATATTTAAATGTAAATACTGCCAAATTAGCCAAATGTTGATAGTTAACGTCGATAGTCATTTTTTGGGCTCTGAAAATTAACGAGTCGCTTTTTCCCTGACAGGCGCTTAGGTCTTTCTTATTCAACTCGAATTCGAGGGATTTAACACAATCACAAAAACACTTATTTTGTTTTTACACAAAATAAATACTTATCCCACTTCTCAGACTAATTTAAAATAATTGCTCGGAAGTTAAAACCTATTTCTTTCAAACCAAAGCTCATTCTTACACGCCTATTTCGTTTGCCAAACTGATGAGCTCAAGAAGATTTTAAAGGGATTTACATTAATTTGCCAAAATCTTTAAATTTCGTTGGGTGGGCACATGGTGAAAGACAATTGCTCAATCTCAATTACACTTCGCATATCAGGGAAAAAATAGTGATATTTTATGCACCTAGGGCTAGCAAACCTAGGTGAACGAGTTTATCATGTACAAACCTAATCACATTCGCTTTAATCTAAGGACATGAAAGTATAGGTTTTTTCGCAAGTCTCTATTCTGCACAGACCAATTTTCAATTCGAATGGTTTGCTGCTTTTTTCATCTTTATTTTCCGTGTTGGTAGCACAAATGGCCTCGGTACGGCTTAAGGCGCTTATATTTTCCTTTTTGGTTCACCCCGATGTTTAATTGCGTAGTTAAGATTTTGTAATGCAGCAAAATTGGTAAACAAACTTTTTAAGGTATGCGCGTAAGCCTAAACAAAATGCAATTGTTTGGTTCAGAAGTTTGATGTTTTACGATCCACCTTGGACTGTATCGGTTTGTCAATAATTCGTCAAGTAATGTTCTTTTTATTTTGAGCGCGTTCCGAATTTTAGGGATTGAAATTTCAGTCAAACCTAATATGGAATAGCAAGAGGTGTTCGGATGTTCACTAGCTCTGCGCCTCACTGTATGAGTATTTTTGGCATATGTTGTCTATTTACCAAAACTTCTTTCTCTCTACCGATACATCGATTTAGTTTAAAATTAATTACAAATTGCGCGGTTAGAAGAAACCAAAAAAACGATTTGATTCTTTAAATGCCCCCTTTACAACGTATGTAGCAGTATATACAACAAAATTCCTTATAGATTTATATCTGGTAATACTGCCAAAGTAAAACCCCACACCTAAATTGAAAAAAGAGATAGCGTTCTACGAAAAAAAAAAATATACGCCAGAATTCCACATAACAAACGTCAAAACGACAATAATTTTGACAGTTTCTTCTTCTGCTAGAAGAATTTTCCACGAAAAAAGCATTTTTTCTGTCGATTTTCCTAGCAATTTACTGTTGATTCTTTTCCCAAAAGTTTGTGAAAAAAAATTTCCAAAATAACATCTTCCGGTGATATGACGCCAAAACTTAAATTCGCCGAAGGTACGGAAAAAAATAATTTTGAAAACATTTTCTACATGTCCTACTTTTCTATAGGCGAAAAAGTTTTATGTTTTCATGGACCACTTATATATGAAGCGAAGGCTCTCAAGAGCACAATAACAAAAGATAAACAAGTAAAATATTACATACACTATGCCGGCTGGAATAAAAAGTAAGTTATCAGCGTTTAACACCTGTTTGCGTGAGAATTTTTATTTTGTTTTTATTTTGTTAATTCTTAATTGGCTACCGCGTATGTTTGCAAATTACAGCTGGGACGAGTGGGTACCAGAAAATAGAGTGTTGAAATACAATGAGGCCAACGTACAGAGGCAGAAGGAAGTTTCCAAACAGCATTCTTCTTCAGCTGGCAGGAATAAGAAAGGTAAGATTTTATTAAGACGGGATTGAGATATATGTTTATATGGACGAGCAATGGACCTAAATTTATATGTATCAAATACCAAAATCATAATGGTGATACGTATCGTCACGGTATCAGAATCATGCACATGTACTATATATGATGTACGCTGGCGCCAGTCAGTCTATTGTGTTACAATCGCCCTCTTAGAAGGTACATAATTGTGCAAAAAAAAGTAATGCGACAACTGGAAAATGGTTATCTACCAGTGATCTGGAGGAGAACAAGGTCAAAGCTGAATTTTCATATAGACTCAATAACTTATAAAATCTTAAACCAATTTCAGATTCCATAAGTTCGTTTGAGATTTCATTTCCAGGGATATCATTAGATCTTGAATCCAAATAAGATACAGTGGCCTTTGTGTTTTCTGTCCTCATTTGCTTCTGAATATGTTTTTTGCAATATGTAAAAAACCACTACCATCAAAATTGCATGATTGTCGTATTAGAAATCAATATGTTCCATTATGTTTTAAATATTTATATGTAAATTAAAGAGTATATTAGATACTTTTTTCGTATGATACAATAGGACGTTGTTAACAAAATGGAAAGAGGATAAATAGTTTAAGATAGAACAGGCATGTGTGAATTTCTTTAGATGCATATTATAGTCTAAAGGTTTATTTCAGAAACACGGTAGCATATCAGTCATCTGAATCCCACGGAAGTGTATCCTTTTTTGGCAAGTTGTGAAGTTTACTGCGTTCGCTTTATAGAAGTATAGAAATAGAAGCATTTCCACCATTTCCTTAATAGCTATAAGCTTTCGCCACCGATGAAATCAATGGTTGACGAATATCAGCTCGCGGCGTTGTTTGAACTGCAAAGGGCTTGCTCCTTGGGCTAAAAGTCACAAACTGTTTAGATTTCGTATACTAGCACCGAATGTAGTTTCTATTGCGTGACTGTTCGATCTCCATCCACTTTACTATTTTCTTCCCTCTTACTGCCTTCTTTTTCTTTCCAGCTGTTCTCCTGTCACCTTTTGCACAAAATTGTTCATGGTATTATTATTATAATTTTTTCTTGTGGATAGTTTGCAGCTGTTAAATGTGTCTGCGGCTTTCTAAATGGTTGTTAGGCGATGATACTTGGTGTTTATTAAGAGCGGTAACGATGTCATGCTTTCGACAATCGGGTTTTCGAGGGGAGGTGTACCCATATATATCGATGGGCGAATAAGCACATATAAGACATGAGAGTCACAGCTGACAATGTCTAAAAATTCTTTACAGACCTGAGCTTTAAAAATGTCAAAGACGCTTTTATTATGTGTGTGCTATCCTCGCTTTACGGCGATGATTTCCTCTATTAATATCTTTTGGCCCAGGTCTTCCTTTTAATGAAATCTTGCTAAACTTTTAAAGGCATCTTTCTGTCAGTCAGGTTAACAAGAAATTCCTCATTTTATTTCATATACATGTTATGAAGAATTTGAAGGTTGAACTCTAACTCTGACAAGTTTAGTCAGGTTTGCATATCTTTCGTTCGTTCTTTGTGATTTAAACAGTATGCAATAATCAATGTTGTATTCGAGGTAGGCGAATCCATGGTTATTGTAGAAATTCGTCAAAATCGAAAGGCAATATTTTTTTTTGAGGATTAGATATAATTCAAACAGAAAGGTAGCTGCATATCAGTTTCAGAAGTTATGTGTCGCACAATGCCTCGGACATATGTTAAGAAACGAATTCTGCATTAAAAAAACTATACTGAAAATAATTGCATCTGTTTGACTTTACATCGAATTTCTAAGTATATCCAATGTTGCTAATGGTTAAACTAATGCAACAATGCATGACATCTTTTAGTTGTAAAACCAAGGAAAATGTTAAACCTTTTTCGAAAAGAGTTCACGATCTCTTGACCTTTGACTGTTAGTATTACATACTAAGCAGAGAAGACTTAAAACAAAATGTTTGAAGATAATTAATGAAATCTCCTCCTAAAACACATCTTTTAGATTTTATTATCAAACGTAACTATTGAATCGATTTGACAGAGAGTATATTCCCTATAATTTCTAAGATTTTTTAGAGAAATGTTGGTCTGATAGATGACAAACTGTACTGTTTATTTGATCCATATAAAAGGAAGCTCTGTAAACTCGTATCGGTTTCCTTAACCCTACATCCAAGATCTTTTCAACTGTATTGTGTAAGCGCTTGTAGCGCTATCTAAGCAAGAAGCTCCATGACGAAACTGTTACTTTTTTATGTTAAGTTTTTCGAAATATTAATCACATTATGACAACACATGACATTTGCATTGATCACGCGTGGTGTTTGGCTGAGTAACACCTTAGATGGTAAATTTGTAGACACCAAACCCAATAAAGTTTTAAGAGCCCATTACAAGTCAAATGTTTTGTTAATCATTTACATAAAAGCTTGAAGTGATATTTCGTAAAATCTTATGAGTAAATGTTTCAGTTGGATCTGAGCTAGGGATTTGAAAGCAATTTTGCATGCAAGAGTTTTGTGTATTGGGAAGTGAGCAATAGCAATACAACTCTAATTGAATATTAGCAAGTGCAAAACTAAGTTAACAGTAATTGCCTTTCATTGTAAGGTTAGTGTTTCAAATAAGTAATGAGCAGCAGATGTCTTTAGTTTGAAGTCATTTTAATATATAGGTATATGCTACAGATTCTGATGGAAGAAGGTGCATTGTTTTAAATGTTTGAAAATATCTATGACGTTTAAAGAACTTTTACCTGATGGTGCCAATATTTTTCATTTTATATAAATAGAAAAACATAAAAGCATTTTTTTTTTGTTTTACAGCAACCCCGAAGGGTAAAAAAAGTGATGTTGGGGCAGTAAGTGGTGCTGCAGCAGGCAGTAGTACACCAAAAGACGGCAGTGAATCTAGAGCTTCAACACCATCTAAAGAAATATCCACACCACTAGCAGCACCATCCACATCAGGTCGTGGTCGAACTAAATCCTATGCAGCTGCAGCAGCAGCTGCTGCAACAGGTACTACAACTACACCAAATGCCTCATCTACATCTAGTAGTACTGCTGCAACTACTACGATTTCCACTCCAACTACCATTAACAATACAGCATCATCTTCATCTGATTCTTCAAAGGACGATCCACATAAGAAAAAACGCAGTCGTATTGAATTGGCAGTCGAAACAGAAGAACAGTTCCTCTCTAAAGTCGAGGTAAAAATCAAAATTCCCGATGAACTTAAACCTTGTCTGGTTGACGATTGGGATGCAGTGACACGCCAACACAAACTTATAGATGTTCCAGCCAAAATCACTGTCCAAGATATTTTAGACGCATATATTGCATTTAAGAAAGCATCTAAGTCAACAAATCCATCCAAGGAGGTGGCCATTAATGACGTAGCCAACGGTTTAATTGAGTATTTTAACGTAATGCTTGGATCTCAGTTACTTTACAAATTCGAAAGACCTCAATACGCTGAAGTTCTCCAGCAGCACCAAGATGTGCCGATGTCCAAGTTGTATGGTGCATTCCATTTATTGCGACTCTTCGTGCGCTTGGGATCTATGTTAGCCTTTACAGCATTGGATGAAAAATCGTTACAAACTCTGCTGGGTCACCTACATGACTTTCTCAAATTTTTGGTAAAAAACAGCGCAACATATTTTAGCATGTCTAGTTTTGTTAACGTCAGCCCAGAGTATCACCGAAATACTCAGTAGACGTAAGAGAAGTAGTGCTTTGAAGAGACTATTCCGGGTGTGTTGGGGTTACGTGTACAGAAGATGTCGAAGTCAGGTTGTTTGGGGTTTTAACACTAGTCAGAAAAAGGAATTCAAGTTAATGCCATTAAGAATTTATTTTATTATATTAAGCTTAGACTATGTTAATCCTTAACTCAATTTGATGTGTTTTTGTTGTGCGGGTAGCCCGAGTTTCGACCCTTCTCTCTCATATATGACCTGTATACGTTGTTCGTATACAGTCTGTTTTTTTTAAAACATGCTATTATTTTAAGGACTTAGCAAGATGCTATCTTCACAATGATATACACAAATCAATGTATAAACAATCTTAATGCAAAAAAATAAAGATATTTAGGTTAGAGGAGCATATTTTACAACGTAATAATTATGCATTTTTTGTTTATTATTTTAGGGAATAGGAAAGCTTAAATTCTTTAAGACTTCTGGCCCATTATATCCAGCACTTTTTGTTTTGCTGCTGAATCCATGCATCGGTTGGAAACCTTATTCGTCGTTGATATTCGCACTGGGTTCAATATTAACAGTAGACCAACAACGGCCAATACAATAAATAGAAGCTATGAGGTATATGCGAAGAAATAATATACTATATATACGACGGCGGTTCTAAAATTACCCGATCTGACAAAAAGAAAAACGCAAGTAAAATAGAGATTTTTTTTTATTTTTCAATGTAGTCTCTTTTTAGCTCGATACACTTTTCCCAGAGATGTTTAAACCCTCTTTATAGTAGGAACTGTCAAGCTCTTTAAAATAGCCGCTAACCACTGACTCTATCTTTTCATTGTTGGCAACTCTATAACCACAGAGCCATATTTTTAGATTTGAAAAAAAAAAAATAATCCGAGGAAGCTATATCTGTTTTGTGTTGACTTCATCACTTAAACCATGCCATAAGGGAGCATAATATTCGCCGTTGATTGTCCTGGCTTTTTCAAGATCATTAATAAAAATTATGGCTGAGGTTTTCATTATGCGCACTAAGCAATTTTTATTTTTTTATTTAATATGGATTATTCTAAAATGTTCTGTAAAAGAATTTTGGTGAGAAAACTTTTTTTTTTCTATGTTTTTTTTATTTTTAAAGTTTTTAATTTTCACTAAAAAAGTGCATATGTATTGGCGTTTTTCGATATGTTTTTTTTTTTAATGACTACACGAATCGTATATATTTTGTTTCATCTTTCGTGAGCATTTCGCTATTCAAAATCAACATACTGGTGAGCTCTTTCGTCCATTTCATTTCGTCCGCCATAATGAAAACACTGCCCTCACAACGCCAGACGAAGAAGTAATGAAGAAAATTCGAAAAACGATGAAGAAGGAGATAGGGAAATGTCAAAAAGATGCACGGAAAATCTTACCCACATGCAGTGGGTAAATGCTTCTGATGTCTAAACATCTTAGCTCTCGGTATGGGCTTCACGAGTTTCTTGCCGTCACGCGTAACCAAACTTAGTATTAGTGTATTCACACAGACCCAGAGTAATAGCAATAACATTACAAATGTCAATATTCCCTGCATATGTTTGACTGAGCGAAGTCGAAATATTCTACGTATGCACAGTGTTGTTGTTGTAATCAATGTAATTTAAATATTTAATTTTACCTATTTTGTAAGCGCTCGCCGCTCACCCACACTGCATAAATACACAGAAACATATTTCATTCTCTCCATATACAAGTTTGGTATGCTAGCACTACAGACTGAGCACCGGGCACACAGACGTATTAGCACTTATAAGGACGGATACGACACCATAGCAACAGAGTGAGAAGTCAACAAACGATGATTTTGTTTTCAGTTTTTTTTAACTTATGTATATAATTGAATCGTCTAAAGACTCAACCATAATAGCCGAAAGATAACTGAAGCTGCTGTCAGAACTGGACGAAAAGTTTCTTTACGTTACTTCAAATGAATAAGTTGCCCATAATAAGAGTTTGAAAACGTATCAATCTGTCAGGTCATGTTGTCATTTGTTTTGTTTTTGTGTTTTGCATTTGTAAAAACTTTTAATTTGGTGCGGATTAAAATTGGAATATTTGTAAAAGTAATTTTTGTTTCTAATATTTGTTGAAGTAAAATGTCGAAAACATACATGTAAGTTGTGAAATAAGTGCTTGTAAAGTGTTTAGAAAGTTCGTGCTTTAAAAAATGTAAGCAAAAAGTAGGATTCAATCTATGGAAATTCTCAGTCGGATTTCGCTGTCTCGGATATTGCCTTGTTTAACTATATATTAAAACACAACTTTTTATTATACACTTTTCACTAAATATTGAAAGAAAAAAAAAACGCCATAAGTGCTTTGTTTACATTTTTTGAAGCACTATTCTATCTAATCAAAATTTCTTAACACTTCACAACCAACTATTTCGAAACTGAACCGAATTTAATTTTTTTACAGCAATTTGTTCCCACACACAATCTCTCTGGAATTCACCTCGCAAGAAAAAGACATAAATCCACATTGAAAGCACTTTGGATGATTTTTGTAATCAAATATATGTGTTTCCTTCTAATATAAATGTTTTTGAAAGAAATTACACCTTTTTCGCAAAGAAAAGCTCTTTGAATTTTTAAATTCAACAGATACTTAGCTGTCAAATTTTCGTACGAAATGCGATTTAAGTACGAAAGCAAAAGTGAACGAAAAATCGACGAAAACGAGCAATCCGACATTATGGGTGCGAAATACAAATCACTTGTTATCGCACATTTACGTACGTAGTCGTACGGGTTTTTTCGCCTATTATGGGTCTGCCTTCAGGCTTTCACGAGTACCTGGTAATCACGCCTTTTCATTTTGCTTCATTATCCCTCTCTTTTGCACTCATTTGAAACTCTTGAAACATGCGCCATGTAATAGCGGACTTAGCGTTCACACACAAAAAATGCTTGACAGACTTCAGTTTTTATAGAAACTTCAAACAGGAAGAAGTTTCTCAGATCTTAGATTTAGCACCCGTATTCCTATGTCGACACAAAGTAAAATAATACATGAAACTTGCAAGGCTCTAATTAAAATTCTTCGTGAATTTATTTCGGTGAGTATGATAAATATCAAAGGTACACAAACAAAACGTAACAAAAATGCTATTTAAATTCATTTAGGAACACAAACAAAACATAACATAAATACCATTTATATTTAAAATAATAAATAATGAATAAATAAATAAAGATAAGGTAAATAAATAGGATACAAAACAAACAAACAGAAACTATTGAAAATCAGGATCAGTGAATAAATCTTCCAGAGATGTACCTAGTCTAGCCATAATTTCTGTTACAAGATTTCAACATAATTTTCAATGGGAATAATCCCGTTAACTATTTTTTCCTAGCACCTGTACTTATAAGTAAAAAATAGAAGCTAGTTTGCTTTAAGCTTTCGATCAGTTAATATGGAGTGGGGCATCAAGGAAAATCGTGTCGCGGTAATCGCTTTGCATAAGTGTGGAAAAAATTCGAACCAAATTTTCGAACTTCTCAAACCACTTGGCATATCGAAAATGTTTGTTTATCGGGCTATAAAACGTTTTAATGAACTTTCAGAAGTAGAGGAGAGACCAAGAAGTGGTCGCCCACGCGTCGTTCGAACGAGTGCAAAAGTTAAAGCTGTGCGTGAACGAATTCGCAGAAATCCTCTTCGGAAACAAAAGATAATGTCCTAGAATTGGATATATCCGCGAGGATATCCGAGGGTTCAGCTGGGACACCATCCCTCCTCTGTAATGGTTTAGTGGGTGGTATCGCTTCAAAGAGTCACATCACTACATTTTTGCTAAAAATGTGTGAAAACAGAGGCAAAAGTGTACCAAGAGAATGTTCTCGAAGGTGTTGTCAAGGGCTTAACAAATGCTCTTTTCAACGGGGAAAGATGGGTCTTCCAACAAGACTCTGCTCTGGCACACAAAGCCAAAACGACGGAAGAGTGGTTTAGATGCAATATTCGGGATCTTATGGCTGCTGAAGATTGGCCATCAGGAATCCAGATTTAAATCCGCTGGACTACAGTTTGTGGTCAGAGCTGGAGAGCATGGCCTGTATGACTCCCCATCGAAATTTGGACAGCCTTAAGGCAGCTTTAATAACAGCAGCAGATTTACTAGACTTTTTTTTATTGCACTTTTAAAATGTAACTGAACTTATGGCTGGACTAGGTATCGCCGTTGTTGTTCCTGTACATCCCTTTTTCCAATTTGTTTCTATCTGCGCTTACGATGGTGAAAGGATATTGTTGCGTGCAAATCACGTCCCAAAAATCCTCCATTCCCAATCCCCTTGTTGTCTTTTGGCCTTCTTTCTTCTCCTTACCTCCTGGTGTAGTCCTGTACCCTTCTTCCCCACTCACTCTCTGGTAGTCATGGCACTGACTGGATTCATTGGATCATTTGGATTCAGTTCCATCGTTTTTCCTACCGCTTCAGACGTGACTCTACGGACGGTCTGCCCTCCCCCGTTGATGCCCCTAGATGCTATACACCCAGCAATCGCCGCGAGCCTGACCTTAACACGAATTGTTTGCAAAGAAAAAAAAATGATTTGTAAGAAACATATTCCTAATAAAGAAATAACGTAAATCAATTGTAAAGAAAAGCCCACAATTTCCCGCGGTCATTTTTTGCCCCTATGTCTGCAAGAAGGCTTACGGTCCCCCAACATGTGCCCCTAATGGGTTTTCAAAACAGTTTTCCTATCTATTCGGCGGTCTAAAATTGTAGCTCTTAACGTTTTAGCTTTAGTTTCAGGTCAGAGGTTTGGCTCGAACCAAAGCAATCACTTAGACGACAAAACAAAAATAACTTACCAACATGACCCACAAATACGACCCACAAACAGCCAACCCTCCCCCACCGACAGAAAGCCCCTTTAAAGAGCTACCCCACCTTGGCAGGAAAAGCTTTGAAAAATCTAAGTACCACTTTGCCTTTTTTAAAAAAATTATAGATAAACATATTTGTCCAGTGCATTCGTCGGCGTAAAGTTCCTTAAGCCTTCTTTCCGTTTTTTTTTAAATTTTTCCGTAGTGAGGCGGTTAGTTGTTAAAGCGCGCGACCCGTTCAGGTTTACCGCTTCGACAACGCGGAATTGTGGGCCGCTCAGCTGCTTGTTGCAATCCCCGTTGGTTTTGCGATTCTCTTTTATGCTCCTTTTTGCTTCTTCCACAAAATCCTAATTGGCTCATAAACCACCACATGTGTGGTTGCGGTTCCCTTTTGTTTTAGCAAAGTGTGTTTGTTTTGCCGAAAGTCTGGCTTTCTGCAATCGCATTTTAACTTTTAAATTTAACATTACCGGGTTTTGCAGAAATTGGCGCCCAACGTGGGGCTCAGAACCAAAAATAATTTAAAAAAAAAAATATAAAACAATGAAGTTGTACCAAAGAAGTACAAGAGTGGTGTACGGAAAGGGTTTTTTTTTCAAGTGCAAATAATCGTGTTGTTTTATATGGATTTTTATTAGTGGGAAGTGTTCTCTAAGAAGAATTGTCATCGCTGACACATCGAGGGAGGCTTCATACATACATTCGTACAAACAAGCATTTATATTTACATCGGTGTAATTTTTAAAAGCTCAGGTCGTTTTACACTGAGTTTCAATATTTCTTATTTTGTTTTTAATTGCTATTTTCATTTTCGGTCCTTAATATACATACGTACATATATCAACACATAAACATATATATATATATTTATTCGCGTCACATACACACATACATACATTTATATGTAGTTACATTTACAAATTTCAAATAAAAAATACATTTCAACTAAATATTTACAATTTCATTTGAGCCTTTTTCACTGAACATACATTTATTTAACATTACATATATTATTACATGCATACATATATATAAATTTCTTGCGTTTTTTTTTTTTTGGTGATCTTATTGTGAGGCGATGGCGATAGCGCGATAGTTAGCCCATTGAACTATCACGCAGAGAATCTGGGTTCGATTCCTTACTGGGTCACCAACAATTTTTCAAATCGCTTTCACCCTTTCGGCGGGCAATGGTAAACTCCCGAAAGTAAAATTGCCTACGAGAAAGCTTCTAAGGAGTGCCGTTCGGACTCGGCGATAAACCGTAGGCCCCGCTCAGATGTGCCAAAAATGCCAACATGAGCAACACAATTGAGTGTTAAGAAGCTAGGCCATGGCCCATACCGGGCTGCCAGTGCCACAGTGTTGGTTTTTTTTTTGATCTTATTGCGAAAGTTGTTTTTTTCTTTTTCTCCATTTGTTTCGTGTTTGCATCAGTGCTGCCGTGTAGGGAACTAGTTTTAGTACTTTTTTATTATACTTCTATGGAATTATTTTTTTTACTTTTAGTAGTTTAGATTTTGTATGGTTTTCCTTTCTAACTTTTTATCGTTTTTCTTTGGTTCGGTTTTATTTTAAATCAATTGAGTCAGGACGAGCTCGCCTACGGGGCTTGTTGTCCGACACAGTCAATCGAATGAGGAAGTCATTACGAGCAAACCGAGCGCTGGAGCAGAAGGGATCAATCAAACCAGCCGAGAACCCTTGTACGTTCTTAGTTGATAAAAAAGCCGTGCAACGAAAAATATTAGAAATTGAGAAGTTGTTGGAGAATCCTCCAGTTAATAAGTCTTCGGAGTATTGCAAGGTGCTTACGAAGATCGAAAGGGCCGTTTCACGAATCAAATGATCCCAGCCCACGTACATACACGTACGACGAAGGAGTACATCAGAAGAAGTACATTAGAAGAAGTACCTGACAGATCATAAGAACAGATCTTATGCTTCTTCTCCCTTCAAGATGATGACAATGATGAAGAAGCGACGGAAGTTGGGAATAGTGCAATGAAACTTGGCACCTTTATACCTTTCGGCTCTTAAGGAGAGAACCGAGGTAGACGGCGGAGAAAGCCAGCAACTGACTGAGGTGCTAGAAAGAGTGTTTAAGGATATGCCGGAGGGAATTTGGTGCACATACCCGGTAGAACACAGGATTAAGACGGCTTCGTAACCAATAAAGCAGCAATACGTTTAGGTTTTGTGAAGACCACAAGAAATTGAATAAGGTCACGGGGCGTGATGCTTACCCACTTTTTTACATTTCAACGACCTTGAATAAACTCCGGGATGCGAAGTACCTGCCATCTTTGGACATTAATTCCACATACTGGCATATACCCGTCGAGGAAAAGTCCCGCCAATACACAGCCTTCACTGTACCCAATCGTGAACTCTTCCAGTTCAAGAGGATGCCTTTTGGGCTGCATAATGCCCCAGCAACCTGGCACAGGTTTATAGACACAGTGCTTGTGCCGATTTGTTTACCTATACGACATTGTTATCTTCACAAATAACTTCCAACCATACCTGTAAATTCTGGAAGAAGTCTACAAACGATTGAGTACGGTAGGGCTGAAGGTCAGTAAGGAAAAGTGTAACTTCTGTAGGTTTTCACTTAAATTTTTAGGGTACGTTGTGGATAGGAACGGGTTGCACGTGGATTTGGAAAAAGTAGAAAGTATGGTTGTAAGTATGATGTACCAAATTTTGCGATTCTGGTAAGACCGTTGACAGACCTGTTAAAGAAAAGTAGGAAGTTCGTGTGGTCTGAGGAGTGCGAGGGGAGCTTCCAGAGGGTAAAGGAATGCCTGGTAACTGCCCGGATTCTAACCTGCCCGGATTATGAGCACCCGTTTGTTAGCTAGATGGGCTGTTAGGCTTCAGCAATTCAAAAGCAAAATTGTTGGTGTACCTGACTTAAATAACTTTTTAGATGTGAATCGAATGGCAAATCATTTTTCGTTTTACATCAAAACATACGTAGTTTACGCCAGTTTCGGTTTACTGATGGTGAATCTTGAAGCTCTCGTTAACCTGCCTGACATAATATTTGTTTCTGAAATTTTGATCTACTCTCGCGAGAGTGGAGATTACCATACTCCGAACTATAATTTTTTTCCTAATACGAATGATACGTACTCTGCCGGTGGAGTGGGAGTTTTTATATCAAACTTGTATGAGTGTGATGTAAAAACTTTTAATTTAAAAAGCGCGGACGTCATTAAAGTTTGTTGCAATATTCACAGATTCTTTAATTTTATCTGTGTTTATAGACTTCATTCTTCTTTTGCGAGTTTGTTTTTGGACGAATTTTCTAGTTTGTTAGTCAATGAACGACCTGGAAACCTTGTTATCCTAGGTGATTTTAATCTAGATATCTTATATTCTAACTCCGTTTCTGATTCCTACCAAGCGCTCATGGCTGAACATGGTTTTTTATCTTTTATTGCTGAGCCTACTATACCAATTTCGTTTTTGCTCGTTTTGAGAAATTTGCTTTGGATTCCCTTGCTGGTATTAACTTGGATCCACATATAAGTATAAATGTATGACGGGAATCCTATTTGAAAATATAATATGCATATAATAATATGAACAATAGGCTACGTTATGAATATTGGGACAGTGTTCATGTTGAAAGAAATGCTTCCTCAGCATATAGTATATTTATTAGTATTCTGAATATTTACATAAGCGCATCTACTTGCACTATAACACACAAAAAATCGGAATGTCGCCTTAAGCCTTGGATAACTCGTACCCTTATCAAAAAAATAAGTATTAAAACAAATTAAGAAAAGAATGTTGGACGCATCCTTTGAATACTTACTTACTTTAAGTGGCGCTACAGTCCGGGGTGGACCTGGGCCTCAGTCAACAAGCTTCTCAAGCTCGATCCCTGGCTAGTTGCCTTCAGTTTCGCAGGGTAAGTTGGCTGAGGTCCTCTTCCACTTGCGTGCGCCACCTGAGTCTTGACCTTCCTCTACTGCGCTGTCCCTCGGGAGCAGATTCGAAAACTTTTCGGACCGGAGCTTTGTTGTCCATACGCTCTACATGACCCAGCCATCTCAATCTTTGGATCGTCACACTTCTGGCTAGGTCCATGTCGCAGTAAAGTCCGTACAGTTCGTCGTTGTATCTCCTTCTCCACTCACCGTCAATGCAGACGGGACCGAAGATCGCCCGAAGAATTTTTCTCTCGAAGCAACCAAGAACACCCTCATCCATTTCTGACAATGTCCATGCCACAATATGGCAGATAAGATCTTATATGCGATGTTAAGGAGACTGATGCCCCTGTAGTTGGAGTAGTTCAGAGGTTCTCCTTTCTTGAGAATCGGACACACAATGCTGAGGTTCTATTCATCGTCATTCCTGGAGTAGCATCTCTCAATTTCTTCGATCGCGCGCTTCTCATGCTCTTTTTCTTCTTCCTCCTGAGAAGCCGGTTTTCGTCTCTTGCCCAAGACATGTTAAACGACGTCAGTGATGATCCTGATCTGCTCAAAAGGGTTATAACTGGTGACGAATCATGGGTATATGGTTATGACATCGAAACCAAAGCCCAATCATCCCAATGGATGAAGATTTGCAACGATTGAGGAGATCAAGGCTGCATCGCTGGAGGAGCTCAAGGCAATACCTAAAAGTGCATTTCAGAAGTGCTGGCACAAGTGCATTGTATTATTTTGAAGGAGATAAAATAAATTTGGGTGATTAAATAAATATATTTTTTAAAAAATGAAAAGTCACCTTATTTTTTGATCACACCTCGTACATATGAATAAAGAAAAATGTTGAATTTGAATTTGAAAGTACGGACCTGTCGCCAAGATGATGGCTAAAGTCGAGTCGAATCCCTTGGCTTATCCGTGCTGGAAGGTAGCATATAGAGTTTTATTTAAGTTTGTTGGGGCTAGACACGTGGTTGTTCATGACAATAGCTAAGAATGGAAAGAAGTAGTGCCGAAGGTAGATTGAGGGAATGTCAAGACAACGAGTTAGCAGGACACATGGGGGTTACGAAATTTTTTTGCAAGAGTAGGAGCGAGGAACTACTGGCCAAAAATGAGGTCATATGTGACCAAGCATGTTAGGAACTGTCAGGTATGTCAAAGTGTGAAACCGGTAACCGGTCGAAAGAAGGGGAATTTCTGTGCCGTGGGAAATGATTTGTGTCGATTTAGTTGATCCACTCCCAAAGTCGAGTAGGGGTTCTGCAAGGATCTCGAAGAGAACGTCTTTCTACTGTTCGGCGCTCCGCGATGAATCGTCCGTGACAACGGTGCCCAGTTCCGCAGTAAGGAACTGGCTGCGCTTGCCAAAGCGTACGGGTCACAGATAAAATTTACTGCCCATTATCACCCTCAGGCTAATCCTCCGGAAAGGATTAACCAAATCGTCAGAACCACCCTTCGGTCTTACGTTTCGGAAAACCATCGGACTTGGGATACCCAGTTAACGAAAGCTGGATGCTGTAACCCGACAGCCCAACACAATGTCGAAGGAGTCTCTCCGTACTTCGCGAATTTCGGAAGAGACATGATAACCCACGCGTCCGGTCGATCTTATACGGGTACGGATACCCCCGCGAACACATCTCAAAATGGTAGGGTAAATAGGAAAAACGTAGCTTGGGAAGATAGGGAATTAGGTAAAGTAGATCGAAATGAAACATTAGGAGATAGGGAACAAGGGTCAGAAGCTATGGACCTAGATATAGTGCAGGAAACAGAGCGTAGGTTTAGACAGCTTAGGGAAGATATAAGTGAAAAGTTGGCGGCGGCGACGTTGAAGGCTTCGAAGTCATATAACTTGCGGCGGAGGGATGTACAGTATCTCCCCAATGAGGTATATGGCGTAGGAACTTCATGGTCTCCGACGTGGCCAATTACTAGAGCCAGGCGAACAGCAGGTCTGCACCGTGCATTCGTCGGCGTAAAGTTCCGTAAGCCTTCTTTCCGTTTTTTTTTTAAATTTTACCGTAGTGAGACGGTTAGTTGTTAAAGTACGCGACCCGGTCAGGTTTACCGCTTCAACAACGCGGAATTGTGGGCCTTCCGTTGGCCGAAAACAGTCATTTTTTTGTTAAAAAAAGTTTTCATATTTTCGTCAACCGTTTCGGCATACCCTGTATCCCACTTACTTAATCAAATACACACTTTAAATCCCCATCAGGGAGAAGACAATTTGTGCATTTTCTTCATCTGTTTTTCCAATCTTCGCAACAAAAATTGGGTGGCCCTTGTTTACTACCTTGTGCTTTAAGCGATCTTCGAACCCCCTTGCTGAGCAGCCGTTGTGTGCAGCTACTTCTCAGCTGGTCTCAGGTTGGTTTTGCGATTCTCTTTTGTGCTCCCTTTCGCTTCTTCCACAAAATCTTCATTCGCTCATCAGCCACCACCTGTGTGGTTGCGATTCCCTTTTGTTTTTACAAAGTTTTTTTTTTTGTTTTGCCGGCAGTCCGGCTTTCTGCGATCACATTTTAACTTTTAAATTTAACTTTACCGGGTTAAGCAACAATATGCTGGTTCTGGACAATATTCCTTCTAATCACAACCAGTTGGAAGTTCCCAGGTACCGGAACGCAACAAACAACGCTAGAGAAATAAGAAAAGTTTTTACCGATTACTTTAATAGTACGGGTACCCTTCCAAGGATCTAAGGATTTTTTGTTATTGAATGATTATACATTCGAAATAAATAAAAAAATTTTAAATACAAGTGAATTGTATATTAACATCATTGAACACATCATTCTCATTTTCTGTTTCCATGTCTATAGAAGAAATCCCTTCCAATTGGGATTCCTGGTTCCTTAAGAAATCCAACGCATAGTAGTACCACAAATTCGGAACATAAATATCACCAGCACCAGAACCCGAACGAAAACTGTTGTTAACTTTTTTAATTCCTGACTATAGCACGTTCTGAAGTTATTTTATTTCTTTTTTATCACTTCCACAGTTCCACTGCTATCAATTTCTTTGTACTTGTCTAATAATACTTCATATGCTTGTTTTTTTACCACTTTATTTTTATAGATTTCACTTTTAATTTTCCAAATTTCTGGAAATTGTCTAAGAAGTAAGAAGAGGCTATGTACTTAGCCTCGATAAAAAACAATATTCCCAAATCATTTTATTGCCCCATCCAATAAACTAGCCTAAAATAACTCTGCATCCGTCGTGCAAAAAAAATTGCAAGAAGAGATGAATTCAAGCCATAAAATCTAAGATCACATGAATTTAAAGCAACGAATACAAATATTTGAGCATTTCTTTTTGTATTTTAAATAAACAAATGGAAAATAATTGCAAAGCAGTCGGTTTCGAGGTTGTTGAAATGTTAATAAAACAAAAAAAAAAAAAGGAAAGGGATTCAGCAACCTTGGATTGGGTTAATATATGAATAGGTGATGAAGGATGAATCGCAGGCTCCTATTATGGTCTATTGTTTGGATGTCTTAAGTCATTGTAGAAGACGTTCATTTCTGTCAAAGAATAAAGTTATGAATGGATTACAAAATGAATGCTTTACTTGCCGGCTTTACCACTTTACTCCCTATCACGGCTGACAATCGAATGAAGTTCAATTGGATTTTAAACAGCTAAAAGCCAAAAAGGAAAAACGCTAAATGTCAAATCGTTAGGGAGTAAACTGGGTGTACATTAACCTGCGTTTACAGGGTAAGTTAAATAACACAACGTTCACATCTTAATTATAGAAGCTGCAACTCTGCAACACCCCCGCCTCCTTGGATCGATTACGATTCATCACTCTCTAGGTCCAGAACAGCTTCGACGCGGGTCTTTGTTGTATTCCTCTTGACGTTCGGACATCGGCTCTTCGAGTTTGTCCATCAACCCCCGTGTAAACCTTCTCAATTCGGCCGCGACATCACTCTCTTTTCGGCAGGCTCGCATCGCAAATAAAAACCAAAACTCCTTCGGTTATTGGCTTTGACCTCTGTCACCACTTCGCAAGGCGATCCGTTAATTGTCGGGCGATACGCCATTGCTTTCTCAAAGCGCAGATCTTCTCTGGTGGCTGATTGGGCTGGGTGTAGGTGCTGTGCTCGCTGAGCCAAGCAAGAAGTGGTTTGGCGTAAGCGGCTAGTTCTTAGAAGTCTGCCAAGAGAAAAAAAAAACGATTTATATCTATTATTTTAGTACTCACAAGAAGCAGCGAATATTTTGGGCGGAGTTCTTCATCTACATCTACATCATCTTCGAAGGCGACAGCAGGCTCAGCAGGCCAATTACTCTCATCCCCCAACAGGAACTTAGGACATTTCAACCAACGTGACGAAGGGCTGAAGTCGACGGTGTTTGACCTCGTAGCTTCATCGGCATTCTCATGGGTCGGCAACCATCTCCAATTTGACGAATCGGTTGTTACTAGAATTTCTGCAATTCGATGCATCACAAAGGACTTGTAGCGACGGCGCTCGCTTCGAATCCACTTTATGACCGTTATTGAATCGCTCCAAAGAATATGGCGGCCGACACTGACAGAATATTCTTCTAACACGGTTTTCATCAACCGTGTCCCCAAGACGGCTGCTTGTAGTTCAAGCCGTGGAACTGTTAACGGCTTCAGTGGGGCGCACTTCGTTTTTGCACATACGAAAGAAGTTTCCACGGTTTGGCGCGTTCATAACTCTCTAATATGCCACTGCCGTGAAGGCATCTTCGCTAGCGTCAACAAATTCATGAAGCTGAACCACCTCGGGTGAACCATTCCGAAAATAGAATTTGCATACGTTTGGCAACTGCTGGCGCCATCCATTCCACGGTTTGAGAATTTCTATTGGCAACAAGTCGTCCCATCGTACATGATGTCTCCAAACTTCACGCATCATTAACTTGGCGGCAATGGTGAAGTGACTCAGAAAACTCAAGAGGGTCGAACACCGACATTACGATGCCTAACAACTCTCTCTCTTGGCTGCTTCAGTCGGTTTCAGTTTATGAGTGTAGCCTTTGTTGACGTATGCTTTGATGATGGAACTATAGGCGGCTGCAAAGTTTACGCCTCGCTTCATCTTGCGCTCTATGCCAATTAAACGTTTCAATGCCATGGCGCAGCTGTCGGGCAGTTCGACGTCGTCGCTTTCCCATAGCAATCCAGTTTGATAACTTCCTTTGATCTTTTGCGTCGTTGATTGAAGGATATCTCTGGCACGAGAGTCAGCTTTACTTTCAATTGGAGTTGATGCCTTCACTCCAAAGTTCTCAGTCTCGAAATATTCCGCAACCAGTAAGTGTAGTGCTCCGTTAGATGTAGCGGTCAGAAGACATGATGGTGTCATACGATTGACCCAATCCAGTCCCGTGTGCGCAGCATATGGTCCTGTTTGGTTAATTTGCAAAAAGTCCATAGGCAGTCCCAAATGGCAGTGATCAAGCCCAATTAACAGTTTAGGCTCAGCGTTGGTATAAGGCTGCATCAGGCTTTGTGTAGGTAGGTTAAGGTTATTCTTAACCCAGTTCCATTGACGTACGAGTCCACTACCACTGTAGATTCCTTGGCTTCCATCCCTTCAACCCATTGGATATTTAACTGCTGCTGTTGGCCTCGCAGACCCAGCTCTTTCACTAAAGCGTCGTCCAACATAGTGAGTGATGAGCCCTCATGCAGCAAGGCATAAGTGTTGATGGATTTTTGTCGACCATAAGGTGTGGCTGGCAGCACATGAAATAGTAGATCGCTGGTCGCAACTTCTCGCACTGCCAAAACGTTTTTGCCTACGCGACTAGCAACTGTTTATCTGGTATCGTCTATCCGTGACTTCTGGTGGCGTGGGTCTGGTTTCATGATCGTGAATTCATGGAACAACCTGTGATGTCTCCTCTGACATCCGTTGACTGGGCACGAACTCTTGTTGTTGCAATTACGTGTTGAATGTCCGGTCCTCAGACAAGAAAAATACAACCAAAAATCTTTCACTTTCGACCACCTTTCAGGCACTGTGGCGTCGATAATCTGCTTACACTCAATAGGTTTATGTTGTCCTTGACACAAAGGGCACTTCAGATCTTATGAACGTGGCTTTCCGTTGCAACTGTAGTGGTGACTGAAGGGAATAATGACGCTATCTCGTATCTATTCGACGTGGATCCGAGTGAGACAAATGTTGTTGTCATGTTCTGTACGGCTTCTTTGAGTGTCTGGTATTGAAGGTCACTTTCGCTTAACATTGACTGCGTATTCCTGAGCTGATTTTCCAATGCAGCAATCTGTTTTTGCATTGTATCGAAAGTGATCTCGTTGTGGGATGTCGCGGAAGAGACGTCGTTTGCTGGAGCACCCCTTTGTGCTGCAGTGGCAGATGTAGCTTTGGTGGGTGTACTAACATTCGTTAACTGCATTGGATTTAACACTGTCGATGCTTTTACTGCGCTGGCGATTGTTGAAATGGCACCTGGTTGGTCGGCATTTACACTACCGGTTGTTTCAGCTACTATAACGGCACCTGGTTGGTCGGCATTCTCACTACCGGTTGAAACGGCACTTAGTGGTGCGATATTTTTCAAATCCATGTGACTCGAATTAGATGGCACGTCTAATCCGGAATGCTGAAGAGGTGGACTTCTCCTTGGCGGTGTCCTTTGCATTCGGCAATGATAACTAATTCGGGGAAAATGCTTGGCTAGGCTGAGGCTTTCAATTTGCAATGTTCCTGACAAGAACGACGGCACACTATTCCCACGATGTCTGACTGGCCGGTGGCAAATTGAATGTGTTCTTGGCTGGCACAGAATTCCTGGCTGGCAACTGCGAAATAAAGCTTTGTCGCGGCTTGCAACGAAGGGATGCAAACAGAACAGGTTAAAGTTGATAATAACACAGTTTATTTCTGTCAAAGAATAAAGTTATGAATGGATTACAAAATTAATGCTTTATTTACCGGCTTTACCACTTTACTCCCTATCACGGCTGACAATCGAATGAAGTTTAATTGGATTTTAAATAGCTAAAAGCCAAAAAGGAAAAACGCTAAAGAAGCTGCAAATCTGCAACACTTGCCTTTTAAGATAGTAACCAGTGATGGCAACTATAAAAGCGGATTTGTTATTGAAGAGATAAAACTTTTAGAGCGATTCAGATGCAGATTTTGCCAGATTTTTTGTCCCCGGACAAGTCAACTGAAGATTTGGTCTTCTATTAACATCCCGCTATAGTAAAACTTCTTTCTATTCGAGTTAACCCATATTTTTAGAAATTTTTCCTTACGATTTCGTGGTCTCATTTTTGTTTGCGATTTTCCTTCAGTTTTAGGTGCATACTTGGCCTTAATGCTTATTTAAAATTATTAATATATAAACCCACCTTACCGACATTACATGCAAAAACACCCGATTGAACATACCTTGTCAAACTTATCCATGCTTTGTATGTCAAGTTCTAATAAAAGTTTTTGTAGAATTAAAGATATTGAAAATTACAAAACAAAGATGAGCAGCAGGACTAAAAGAAATCTTAGAAGCCGCAGGAATCGGAATTGTGAACGAAAATTTGCTCAGCAAGCAAATGAGCTTGCCGAACACAGCAGTAACAGTAGCGGCGATAGCGACAGCGATTCAACTTCATCTTCATCATCGAATTCAAATAAAAATGTAGACAAATGTGAAGACGTACCACCGTTTCCTATTGCAATGTGGGATCTTAATCACTGTGATCCAAAAAAGTGTTCAGGAAGAAAACTATCACGCTTAGGTTTGATTGCAAACTTGCGACTGGGACAAAAGTTTCCCGGACTAGTTCTAACTCCAGTCGGAGTAAACAGCGTTAGTCCTCTAGATAAAGACATTGTAGCCAAAAGTGGTATTGCAGTTGTGGATTGTTCCTGGGCTAAATTAGAAAAAACACCATTCCACAGAATGAGAAGCCCAAATCCGCGCTTATTACCATTTTTGGTGGCAGCTAATCCAATTAATTATGGAAAACCTTGTAAACTGAGTTGCGTAGAAGCTATAGCGGCCACCTTGTACATAACCGGTTTTAAACAAGAAGCTCATTGGTACCTCGGTAAATTCTCATGGGGACACTCATTTATAGAATTAAATCAAACGCTTTTGGATAAGTACTGCGAATGCAAATGTAGTGAGGAAGTGTTGAAAGCTCAAAACGAATACTTAGAACAGGAACAAATGTTAAGAGATAAGCCGAAAGATTATAGTGAGTTTTTTCCTTCTTCAAGTAGTGGTAGCAGTGACGATGAGTAAGTTAGCAAAAATGTTATATTTTTTTGTAAATAAACTCACCAAACAAATTTGGTTTATTCGGAAACTTGTGTTTGCTTTCGCGATTTAGTGTAATTTTTTGTTACTTGGGCTTGTACTCAAGGTACAAAGCTTGTCTTGCGAACACTCTGGGTCCCTGATGCGTCTCTCACTATTTTGGGAACATTTCTTATCATGATGCCATAAAGTGCTGTCTCTACTAGAGATTTTATTTAACAATAACTTTAGCTTACTTACATTTTCGAAACCGAAAGATTGTGCTCAAGGGCATGTTCTTATCCTAAAACAATCTTTAATCAAAAGATGAATAAAATAATACAAAATAATTGTATCTACATATGTATATAGCGCCTACACAAAATAGTCAATCTGAACGTAAGTGTTTCGACGTATAAAGCCTTAGGGAAAAGAGCATATTTAAGACTACTTAAAGAAAAGTTGATGTCGCCATCGGTGTACTTACAGCAGGATAAAATGACACAAATCCAAAATTCTTAAGATGTAAAAGTGTTCGTAAATTTGGTAAATTTATTATGTATTTAAATGTTTTATATTATTAACACATACATATAGTTTAATCGGTACTGGAATACCAATTTTTGGATATACAATAGATTTGCCATATGCGGCAGACTTAGGCAAGAAGTCTTGATTCGTCGGTAGGTGAGCGAGCGTCTTATGGTGATGGGCATCAAAGCTTAAATCGCTGTCCATGTTTCTACGGAAGACAATTAAGGATTCATCAAAGAATATTTCTTTGACTTTCCCGACGAGACATGAGCAACGTCCGAAGTGTGATGTTAACATGTAGAAGGCAATTTTGACGTCACGATGGAAAAGGAAGACATCTTTGGTAGGATGTCTGGCAACGGACTTAGGCTTATTGACTTTGCGGCGGGATGAATTATCACTATAGCAAGCACATGTTTACCACATCTCAATATACACGAGGTCACCTAGCGGTTTCCGGATCAACAACACAGGGTGTGGGAGAGATAAGGCCTCTCCTCCTAATGTTAATTTATTTTCAAAATGAAAGATCGTTAAAATTTTTGTTTAGCCTTGCCGCTTGCAGTTTTAATTTTATATATTTTTGGGAATAAGAGGTTGTGAGCATAATAAAATTGTATTATACGAGTAAACCAAGCAAAATCCGAAAGTACAATCTTCAGCCTATGGTAATGTCTCATACTTTCCCTCCAATTGGAGTCGTTTCATATTGCACAATATGGAAAGATATACAATACAAATGACAAGAAAGACAAGGTTTTCACCCGAATGTCGCGAACAGCGATAACATGCTTGATTATAACACCAACAAAATCGTTCAGATAAAATAAATAAAATCAACTGTAGTTCCAACTGAAAAAGTAAAGAAAACAGTAAACGCAGTAGAGTTTTTTCCAGTCAACATGCTAATGGCTGTAACTAAGATCCTGGAGTTATATGGAAGCTAACCGTTACTAAAAATAGTTGTGAATCACTTTTAAATTTGGTTATTACACAATGGAAACCCGAAGTTCACAAAAGAAGATTATTGTAGCAATATTTTTGGACCTGTAAAGGGCGTTCGAGTTCATAAATCGAGACGTACTTCTTCAGAAGCTGAATAGATATGGCATAGTAGGAGTTAAACTTGAATGGTTCAAAAGTTCCTTGTTGAACAGAATGAAGCAAAATAGGGGATGAGTTTTATGAATTTGTGTACCCAAGGGACCAGTTTTGGGAACACTTCCTTTCATAATTTATATTAACGATTTGGAAAACGTCCTATATCATACCAAGGCTAGACTGTTGATACTTTTGTATATGTTGTTAGAAGTTCTGCTGTGGGGTGCATCAATCGACGGAGTGTTGATTTAACAAACCTAGAATCTTATTTTATATTAATAAATAAATTGAAACTTAATAAAGGGAAAGCAATAGCAATAATAATAAGTAATGGATATTCTACTGAAAACATTGTAATTAGCGAGTAGATTATTAAAAAGTTATTGAAACGAAGTACCTTGGAGTAATTATCGATACAAAACTAAGTTTTGTGAACCACATTAACTATGTCATACAATTTTCAAGGAAATTGGATTTTTCAAAAAATTCATAGTAGGGTCTCAGTGAACTGTGCAAAAAAAAAATTAATGTGAGGATTAAACCAATAATAATACTCTTTTTTTTATGAACGAATCAAACGACTGAGAAGTTACAGAAATTGTAAAATAGGGGAATGAGATGTATTTTGATATGCAATATGTTATATATAATTAATGTTTGACACATTAAAATGGGTTTCAATACTTCAAATAAATGTTCTTATTTTCATATTCAAAATAATTAACTATCTGTTTAATGAAATAGTTAATGTGTCGGATTCCCAGCCATTTAATTTAAGAAAGATAAGAGATTTGGGCCTTCCATTTTTCTCAACAAAGAAATATCAAAATATCAAATATCAAAAATAACATGTTTTTGAACACTTGACTTGAAGTGCGGTTACTGGCAGGTAGAGATTAACCGAAAATATCACTTGAAACCGGTTTTCACATGCGAAAGCGGACTTTGCCAGTTTTTAGTGGTGCGTTTGGACTGTGTCACTCTGCGGCCACCTTTGAGCGGTTACAGGAACGTACATCGCAGTCGCTTACGTGGAGAACCTGCCTAGTGTTTCTGGACATTGTTATCGTAAAAATATAATATAAAAAAAAGTGGTTGAGAGACTGGTCTCATTTGTGAAATATCTGGATCACATTATATAATCGGAAAGATAAATGATGGGTAAGGAAAATTAATTTTATATTACAGCAAGGTAGCTGTACAGGCCTGAACGGAACGGAATTCATCATCGAATTCAAATAAAAATGTAGACAAATGTGAAGACGTACCACCGTTTCCTATTGCAATGTGGGATCTTAATCACTGTGATCCAAAAAAGTGTTCAGGAAGAAAACTATCACGCTTAGGTTTGATTGCAAACTTGCGACTGGGACAAAAGTTTCCCGGACTAGTTCTAACTCCAGTCGGAGTAAACAGCGTTAGTCCTCTAGATAAAGACATTGTAGCCAAAAGTGGTATTGCAGTTGTGGATTGTTCCTGGGCTAAATTAGAAAAAACACCATTCCACAGAATGAGAAGCCCAAATCCGCGCTTATTACCATTTTTGGTGGCAGCTAATCCAATTAATTATGGAAAACCTTGTAAACTGAGTTGCGTAGAAGCTATAGCGGCCACCTTGTACATAACCGGTTTTAAACAAGAAGCTCATTGGTACCTCGGTAAATTCTCATGGGGACACTCATTTATAGAATTAAATCAAACGCTTTTGGATAAGTACTGCGAATGCAAATGTAGTGAGGAAGTGTTGAAAGCTCAAAACGAATACTTAGAACAGGAACAAATGTTAAGAGATAAGCCGAAAGATTATAGTGAGTTTTTTCCTTCTTCAAGTAGTGGTAGCAGTGACGATGAGTAAGTTAGCAAAAATGTTATATTTTTTTGTAAATAAACTCACCAAACAAATTTGGTTTATTCGGAAACTTGTGTTTGCTTTCGCGATTTAGTGTAATTTTTTGTTACTTGGGCTTGTACTCAAGGTACAAAGCTTGTCTTGCGAACACTCTGGGTCCCTGATGCGTCTCTCACTATTTTGGGAACATTTCTTATCATGATGCCATAAAGTGCTGTCTCTACTAGAGATTTTATTTAACAATAACTTTAGCTTACTTACATTTTCGAAACCGAAAGATTGTGCTCAAGGGCATGTTCTTATCCTAAAACAATCTTTAATCAAAAGATGAATAAAATAATACAAAATAATTGTATCTACATATGTATATAGCGCCTACACAAAATAGTCAATCTGAACGTAAGTGTTTCGACGTATAAAGCCTTAGGGAAAAGAGCATATTTAAGACTACTTAAAGAAAAGTTGATGTCGCCATCGGTGTACTTACAGCAGGATAAAATGACACAAATCCAAAATTCTTAAGATGTAAAAGTGTTCGTAAATTTGGTAAATTTATTATGTATTTAAATGTTTTATATTATTAACACATACATATAGTTTAATCGGTACTGGAATACCAATTTTTGGATATACAATAGATTTGCCATATGCGGCAGACTTAGGCAAGAAGTCTTGATTCGTCGGTAGGTGAGCGAGCGTCTTATGGTGATGGGCATCAAAGCTTAAATCGCTGTCCATGTTTCTACGGAAGACAATTAAGGATTCATCAAAGAATATTTCTTTGACTTTCCCGACGAGACATGAGCAACGTCCGAAGTGTGATGTTAACATGTAGAAGGCAATTTTGACGTCACGATGGAAAAGGAAGACATCTTTGGTAGGATGTCTGGCAACGGACTTAGGCTTATTGACTTTGCGGCGGGATGAATTATCACTATAGCAAGCACATGTTTACCACATCTCAATATACACGAGGTCACCTAGCGGTTTCCGGATCAACAACACAGGGTGTGGGAGAGATAAGGCCTCTCCTCCTAATGTTAATTTATTTTCAAAATGAAAGATCGTTAAAATTTTTGTTTAGCCTTGCCGCTTGCAGTTTTAATTTTATATATTTTTGGGAATAAGAGGTTGTGAGCATAATAAAATTGTATTATACGAGTAAACCAAGCAAAATCCGAAAGTACAATCTTCAGCCTATGGTAATGTCTCATACTTTCCCTCCAATTGGAGTCGTTTCATATTGCACAATATGGAAAGATATACAATACAAATGACAAGAAAGACAAGGTTTTCACCCGAATGTCGCGAACAGCGATAACATGCTTGATTATAACACCAACAAAATCGTTCAGATAAAATAAATAAAATCAACTGTAGTTCCAACTGAAAAAGTAAAGAAAACAGTAAACGCAGTAGAGTTTTTTCCAGTCAACATGCTAATGGCTGTAACTAAGATCCTGGAGTTATATGGAAGCTAACCGTTACTAAAAATAGTTGTGAATCACTTTTAAATTTGGTTATTACACAATGGAAACCCGAAGTTCACAAAAGAAGATTATTGTAGCAATATTTTTGGACCTGTAAAGGGCGTTCGAGTTCATAAATCGAGACGTACTTCTTCAGAAGCTGAATAGATATGGCATAGTAGGAGTTAAACTTGAATGGTTCAAAAGTTCCTTGTTGAACAGAATGAAGCAAAATAGGGGATGAGTTTTATGAATTTGTGTACCCAAGGGACCAGTTTTGGGAACACTTCCTTTCATAATTTATATTAACGATTTGGAAAACGTCCTATATCATACCAAGGCTAGACTGTTGATACTTTTGTATATGTTGTTAGAAGTTCTGCTGTGGGGTGCATCAATCGACGGAGTGTTGATTTAACAAACCTAGAATCTTATTTTATATTAATAAATAAATTGAAACTTAATAAAGGGAAAGCAATAGCAATAATAATAAGTAATGGATATTCTACTGAAAACATTGTAATTAGCGAGTAGATTATTAAAAAGTTATTGAAACGAAGTACCTTGGAGTAATTATCGATACAAAACTAAGTTTTGTGAACCACATTAACTATGTCATACAATTTTCAAGGAAATTGGATTTTTCAAAAAATTCATAGTAGGGTCTCAGTGAACTGTGCAAAAAAAAAATTAATGTGAGGATTAAACCAATAATAATACTCTTTTTTTTATGAACGAATCAAACGACTGAGAAGTTACAGAAATTGTAAAATAGGGGAATGAGATGTATTTTGATATGCAATATGTTATATATAATTAATGTTTGACACATTAAAATGGGTTTCAATACTTCAAATAAATGTTCTTATTTTCATATTCAAAATAATTAACTATCTGTTTAATGAAATAGTTAATGTGTCGGATTCCCAGCCATTTAATTTAAGAAAGATAAGAGATTTGGGCCTTCCATTTTTCTCAACAAAGAAATATCAAAATATCAAATATCAAAAATAACATGTTTTTGAACACTTGACTTGAAGTGCGGTTACTGGCAGGTAGAGATTAACCGAAAATATCACTTGAAACCGGTTTTCACATGCGAAAGCGGACTTTGCCAGTTTTTAGTGGTGCGTTTGGACTATGTCACTCTGCGGCCACCTTTGAGCGGTTACAGGAACGTACATCGCAGTCGCTTACGTGGAGAACCTGCCTAGTGTTTCTGGACATTGTTATCGTAAAAATATAATATAAAAAAAAGTGGTTGAGAGACTGGTCTCATTTGTGAAATATCTGGATCACATTATATAATCGGAAAGATAAATGATGGGTAAGGAAAATTAATTTTATATTACAGCAAGGTAGCTGTACAGGCCTGAACGGAACGGAATTCATCATCGAATTCAAATAAAAATGTAGACAAATGTGAAGACGTACCACCGTTTCCTATTGCAATGTGGGATCTTAATCACTGTGATCCAAAAAAGTGTTCAGGAAGAAAACTATCACGCTTAGGTTTGATTGCAAACTTGCGACTGGGACAAAAGTTTCCCGGACTAGTTCTAACTCCAGTCGGAGTAAACAGCGTTAGTCCTCTAGATAAAGACATTGTAGCCAAAAGTGGTATTGCAGTTGTGGATTGTTCCTGGGCTAAATTAGAAAAAACACCATTCCACAGAATGAGAAGCCCAAATCCGCGCTTATTACCATTTTTGGTGGCAGCTAATCCAATTAATTATGGAAAACCTTGTAAACTGAGTTGCGTAGAAGCTATAGCGGCCACCTTGTACATAACCGGTTTTAAACAAGAAGCTCATTGGTACCTCGGTAAATTCTCATGGGGACACTCATTTATAGAATTAAATCAAACGCTTTTGGATAAGTACTGCGAATGCAAATGTAGTGAGGAAGTGTTGAAAGCTCAAAACGAATACTTAGAACAGGAACAAATGTTAAGAGATAAGCCGAAAGATTATAGTGAGTTTTTTCCTTCTTCAAGTAGTGGTAGCAGTGACGATGAGTAAGTTAGCAAAAATGTTATATTTTTTTGTAAATAAACTCACCAAACAAATTTGGTTTATTCGGAAACTTGTGTTTGCTTTCGCGATTTAGTGTAATTTTTTGTTACTTGGGCTTGTACTCAAGGTACAAAGCTTGTCTTGCGAACACTCTGGGTCCCTGATGCGTCTCTCACTATTTTGGGAACATTTCTTATCATGATGCCATAAAGTGCTGTCTCTACTAGAGATTTTATTTAACAATAACTTTAGCTTACTTACATTTTCGAAACCGAAAGATTGTGCTCAAGGGCATGTTCTTATCCTAAAACAATCTTTAATCAAAAGATGAATAAAATAATACAAAATAATTGTATCTACATATGTATATAGCGCCTACACAAAATAGTCAATCTGAACGTAAGTGTTTCGACGTATAAAGCCTTAGGGAAAAGAGCATATTTAAGACTACTTAAAGAAAAGTTGATGTCGCCATCGGTGTACTTACAGCAGGATAAAATGACACAAATCCAAAATTCTTAAGATGTAAAAGTGTTCGTAAATTTGGTAAATTTATTATGTATTTAAATGTTTTATATTATTAACACATACATATAGTTTAATCGGTACTGGAATACCAATTTTTGGATATACAATAGATTTGCCATATGCGGCAGACTTAGGCAAGAAGTCTTGATTCGTCGGTAGGTGAGCCAGCGTCTTATGGTGATGGGCATCAAAGCTTAAATCGCTGTCCATGTTTCTACGGAAGACAATTAAGGATTCATCAAAGAATATTTCTTTGACTTTCCCGACGAGACATGAGCAACGTCCGAAGTGTGATGTTAACATGTAGAAGGCAATTTTGACGTCACGATGGAAAAGGAAGACATCTTTGGTAGGATGTCTGGCAACGGACTTAGGCTTATTGACTTTGCGGCGGGATGAATTATCACTATAGCAAGCACATGTTTACCACATCTCAATATACACGAGGTCACCTAGCGGTTTCCGGATCAACAACACAGTGTGTGGGAGAGATAAGGCCTCTCCTCCTAATGTTAATTTATTTTCAAAATGAAAGATCGTTAAAATTTTTGTTTAGCCTTGCCGCTTGCAGTTTTAATTTTATATATTTTTGGGAATAAGAGGTTGTGAGCATAATAAAATTGTATTATACGAGTAAACCAAGCAAAATCCGAAAGTACAATCTTCAGCCTATGGTAATGTCTCATACTTTCCCTCCAATTGGAGTCGTTTCATATTGCACAATATGGAAAGATATACAATACAAATGACAAGAAAGACAAGGTTTTCACCCGAATGTCGCGAACAGCGATAACATGCTTGATTATAACACCAACAAAATCGTTCAGATAAAATAAATAAAATCAACTGTAGTTCCAACTGAAAAAGTAAAGAAAACAGTAAACGCAGTAGAGTTTTTTCCAGTCAACATGCTAATGGCTGTAACTAAGATCCTGGAGTTATATGGAAGCTAACCGTTACTAAAAATAGTTGTGAATCACTTTTAAATTTGGTTATTACACAATGGAAACCCGAAGTTCACAAAAGAAGATTATTGTAGCAATATTTTTGGACCTGTAAAGGGCGTTCGAGTTCATAAATCGAGACGTACTTCTTCAGAAGCTGAATAGATATGGCATAGTAGGAGTTAAACTTGAATGGTTCAAAAGTTCCTTGTTGAACAGAATGAAGCAAAATAGGGGATGAGTTTTATGAATTTGTGTACCCAAGGGACCAGTTTTGGGAACACTTCCTTTCATAATTTATATTAACGATTTGGAAAACGTCCTATATCATACCAAGGCTAGACTGTTGATACTTTTGTATATGTTGTTAGAAGTTCTGCTGTGGGGTGCATCAATCGACGGAATGTTGATTTAACAAACCTAGAATCTTATTTTATATTAATAAATAAATTGAAACTTAATAAAGGGAAAGCAATAGCAATAATAATAAGTAATGGATATTCTACTGAAAACATTGTAATTAGCGAGTAGATTATTAAAAAGTTATTGAAACGAAGTACCTTGGAGTAATTATCGATACAAAACTAAGTTTTGTGAACCACATTAACTATGTCATACAATTTTCAAGGAAATTGGATTTTTCAAAAAATTCATAGTAGGGTCTCAGTGAACTGTGCAAAAAAAAAATTAATGTGAGGATTAAACCAATAATAATACTCTTTTTTTTATGAACGAATCAAACGACTGAGAAGTTACAGAAATTGTAAAATAGGGGAATGAGATGTATTTTGATATGCAATATGTTATATATAATTAATGTTTGACACATTAAAATGGGTTTCAATACTTCAAATAAATGTTCTTATTTTCATATTCAAAATAATTAACTATCTGTTTAATGAAATAGTTAATGTGTCGGATTCCCAGCCATTTAATTTAAGAAAGATAAGAGATTTGGGCCTTCCATTTTTCTCAACAAAGAAATATCAAAATATCAAATATCAAAAATAACATGTTTTTGAACACTTGACTTGAAGTGCGGTTACTGGCAGGTAGAGATTAACCGAAAATATCACTTGAAACCGGTTTTCACATGCGAAAGCGGACTTTGTCAGTTTTTAGTGGTGCGTTTGGACTGTGTCACTCTTCGGCCACCTTTGAGCGGTTACAGGAACGTACATCGCAGTCGCTTACGTTGAGAACCTGCCTAGTGTTTCTGGACATTGTTATCGTAAAAATATAATATAAAAAAAAGTGGTTGAGAGACTGGTCTCATTTGTGAAATATCTGGATCACATTATATAATCGGAAAGATAAATGATGGGTAAGGAAAATTAATTTTATATTACAGCAAGGTAGCTGTACAGGCCTGAACGGAACTATTGTATTACTCGGAGTGAATTTCTAGACTTGATTCTCACAACGAATCATTTCCATAAGTAGCTTTATGGACAAAAGTTCATTTTTTTCGAACAGTTTTGAAATGGTTACTACAATTTAAGAACTCTATAGTAAAAGCAAAGTTGCAAGATGGATCAAGCAATTGCAAGGGTCCACTTTGAAGTGCACCACTGCCAGAAAAGCTCTCCTCTAATGTTGATGATTTTTGTACAAAAAAAAATAAATACATATAATTTTAAATTAATTTTATAATATTACAAACAAAAGAAAATATTTTGATTTTTTAGTATGGAAATTATTTTTCATTGCGTTGGAAATAGGACATCTTTAGAGAAAGCGCGTAGTTGTACAAGGAGGCGCAAAATTAATCATCTAAGTAAAAAAAGATTTTGAGTGATGGAAATGTTTATTTGGACCTTTACAATTTTTTCTGTTAACTGAAAAGGATGGTATCCGCGAAGGGGCTGCCGCCAGTGTTGATACACATTTGTGCCCGTATTATCGCATTTTCCATTACTTTCCGCAAGAGTTCCGGTGATAACTGTACGCATTCCTATTGAATGTTCTCCTAAAGGGCTGCGACTGTCTGAGGCTTGTTGGCATAAACCCGCGACTTCAAGTAGCCCCAAAAATAGAAGTCTGAGATGGTTAAATCGGGCGATCTTGCTGGCCATGTCAAATCGCCAAAACGGGAGATTACGCGACCAATCCATTGTGGCTCGTGTTGTGTGTGGTTGCACCGTCTTGTTGAAACCACATGTTCACTAAGACTCGCTCATCCAATTCTCGCAGTAAGAAGTCGTTTATCATGGCCCTGTAGTGTTCGCCAGTAACAGTGACCCATTTGCCGATTGCGTCCTCAAAAAATACGGTCCGATCACTCCTCCCGCGTGAACGCCGCACCACACAGTGGCTTTGAGTGGATGTAACGGCTCTTCGTGTATCACACGCAGGTTATCAGTGCCCCAGAAACGAAGATTTTGCTTATTGACGTAATCGCTTAAGTGGAAATGCGCCTTGTCGCTCATGGTGACTTTCGACAAAAAATCGTCCTCTTCGTTGTTGAGATTGAAGATGGTTTGACAGCGAAGTTTGGCGCTCCATTGCTTGTCTGTTTACAAATGTTGAATATGATTGACGCACGACGCCAGTTGCAAAAATTATAACATCTTCCGATAGGATGATTAATATTGCGCCACCTTGTACAACCTTCATGTGTATTAAAAATCGTACAAATGTTAATTGGGTTGAGAATATGTCTATCACCATGTGCCACAATTCTATGTGCATTCCCGTTGGCACATCTAATTTAAGCCAAGAGTAAATGAGCGAATGGTGTGAAAGTGGAATTTAAGTAAGTAGCCGGCTTTAAATCGGGCGTCTGTATGTTACAATTATTCTTATTACTCAAATATTTAGAAGATTCATCCAGAAAATTAAAGCTCGTTTCGCTATTTCGTATTCTCATGGAAGATATTCGGTTTTCATACAATACATTGCTAGACTAAATAGTTTCTTTACAACTGTGGTTTGAATTTCTTCAATTTTATCACCAGCTTTCAGGCCCCTATCTCCGCACAGTAAAGTACAGTACATTTAATTTTCCATTTAAACACTTTGATTCGTCCATATGAGTATAACAGTTTCTGTAAGCTTCTCATGGCCCTTTCAGTTATTTATGGTTTCAATCCAAGAACCAGTGCAAATCAAGTTTACTCCCAGATATCTTAAGTTATGAAGAACTTCAATTTAATCTTTCGCGGGCAAAATTCATAATTCCTTTTTGTTTGTTGTGAAATATTTGTCAAGCTCGCCTAAACACCTTTTTATTTCTAATTCTGATTTTGCAAAGACAAGTATATCATCAGCATATGCAATAAAAATTATATATTTGATCTATGAAATGGCCCCTACTGTGAGTCCTGTGCTTCTAAGGAACGCTTTAAGAGCATTTGTATACAGGTTTAATAGTATGACACCTGATGGATCACCTTGTAGTACATCCCTTGATATTTGACTTTTCAGTCAGGCCATTTACAGTTTTAATAGTGATCCTTGTTTTCGAATAAATATTTTGGAAAGCGCGGATTTGCACTTTCTCCTATAGAACAAACGTGCGCCCCATAATATTTAGTGATTCACTAAATAGTTTAGTTTAGGTCAAGACGCTTGACCAATCAACCGTCAACCAGATCAACGCAAGACACCCCTCTTGTATTATAAATTTCCGAACGTTGCGAGGAGCCAACATCGACTTGGACCATTACCTTGTTGTAGCCAAGGTACGCTTGCGAATATCCCAAAAACGGCAAAGGCAAGGTGATGCTGTGAGCAATTTTAACCTCGGACGGCTACAATGTCACTTCTGATGTATGGGGTTTCGCAACAAAATCTCTGGTTTGTGATAAGTGCCGACAAGCACATGCAGATCTGGAGATGCATGCAAAACGGCGGGGCATAGAAGGACCAGAGCTGTCGACGAGCTCTACGAGCAGAGACAAACACCGGCTTCTCAGGAAAAAAAAGAAGGAGAATGAATAGTGCATGCTCAAGGAAATTAAGAGATACTATTACGTTGTTGTATTCACACTACGGCAGATCTTGGAGAAGACCCATGAGCTTCAGATCGATACCCACCACCTATTCATCGATTTTAAGGCCGCGTATGACAGCATCTCCTCCGTCTGTGCAGGATGACGATGGAGAATGCACGCTGCTCCATCAAGGTCGGTAAAGATCCGAGACCTTTGATGTCCAGAAAGGATTTAGACAAGGCGATGCGCTGTCATGCGATTTTTCAACATCGTACTTGAAAGAATAGTGCAAAACTCACGAGCAAACACAAGAGGCACTATCTTTCAAAAGTCCGTCCAACTACTCGCATACGCCGACGATATTGACATAATCGGAAGAAAGCAGCGTGATGTCAGAGGCGCTTTCGCGAGTATTGAGACGGAAGCGGCGAAAATGGGTTTAGCGGTCAATGAGGGCAAGACCAAGTATATGCTGTCAAGCAAAAAGGACAACCAACACCGACGTCTCGGACAGAACGTCACCCTCGACAGATATAACTTTGAGGTAGTTAAGGACTTTGTCTACCTAGGCTCCGCTATTAATACAGACAACGACACCAGCGCTGAGATCAAGCGAAGAATAACTCTTGCCAACCGCTGTTTCTTTGGGTTAAGAAGGCAATTGAGTAGCAAAGCCCTCTCTCGGACAACAAAAGTCACCCTTTATAAGACTTTAATAATCCCGGTCCTGCTCTTTGGCGCAGAGGCATGGACATTATCAAAAATGGATGAGGGTGTTCTTGGTTGCTTCGAGAGAAAAATTCTTCAGGCGATCTTCGGTCCCGTCTGCATTGACGGTGAGTGGAGAAGGAGATACAACGACGAACTGTATGGACTGTACAGCGACATGGACCTAGCCAGAAGAGTGAAGATCCAAAGACTGAGATGGCTGGGTCATGTAGAGCGCATGGACACCAATGCTCCGGTCCGAAAAGTCTTCGAATCCGCCCCCGAGGGACAGCACAGTAGAGGAAGGCCAAGACTCAGGTGGCGCACGCAAGTGGAAGAGGACCTCAGCCAACTTAGCGTGCGAAACTGGAGGCAGCTAGCCAGGGATCGAGCTGGCTGGAGAAGCTTGTTGACTGAGGCCCAGGTCCACCCCGGACTGTAGCGCCACCTAAAGTAAGTAAGTATTACGTTGTTGTAGCCAATGTACGGTTGCGGATATCCCGAACAGGGAAAAGGCAAGCTGATGCTGTGAGCAATTTTAACCTCGGACGGCTACAATCGGTCCACTGCCGCCAGCATCATGTGTCGAAGATCAATGACAACACTGCCAAAAAGGCATCAGAGATGTCACTTGTGATGTATTGGGTTTCGCAACAAAATCTCTGGTTTGTGATAAATGTCGACAAGCACATGCAGATAAGGAGATGCATACAAAACGGCGCTGCATAGAAAGACCAGAGCTGCTGATGAGCTCTACGAGCAGGAGCAAAAAGAAAGAGCATGAGTAGTGCATGCTCGAGGAAATTGAGAGATGCTACTCCAAGAATGAGGGTTGGAGGTTTTATTAAAAGGTAAAAAAAACGTGATACGGATACAAACGTGAGTTCTGTGAACATCGTAGTTGAGTCGCAATCGATGCATGACGACCCAAATACCGCTGTCAGGTAGAATTCACCTTCTAACCTAGACGATGCAGACCTACAATTTCGTTCACACGACTTGCATAAAGTGAACATATTCATATCTAGGATTAAGTAAGCATGGTTATATCGGTCCTAAGCATTTTTGATGAGTTTCTTCTACCGGTATCGTACAGATTTTAGAAGAAACATTGCAGATCAAAAGTGAAGTTGTCATAAAAATCACTTCTACTACCCCATTAATAAACGACAACCCAGCTACCTCACCTATTTATTTTGTGTACGTATGTTACAGTATGTTACTGTCTAATTGATTTGAAGCAGGCATTTAAATCTCCCTCGAAATGAAGTTTGTTTTTAGTTTTCACTTAAACTACATGGAACTTGTTATTTTTCTGAAGGTATGCTGATACATATTGCTTAAAGAGACCTCTTTTTGGGTCTATTGTTCTATTGTCTATGGTTTCGTTACTACTTTGAGACCTAAACTTATCGATCAAGAGCGCTGGAGTTTAGTTTTTTTCATTCCTAACTCTGTTGTTGTTTTTCTGCTTTACTTATTTCACTTACTTTTAGGCGATGTACTCTGGTCTTTTTTGCTTGCAGAGCTTTCCCTCCACTCTTATATTCCAGCTGTTCCAGCGTAAGTCGTTGGTTTTTTTAAGATGGATTTTATCATGTTTGATGTTATTATCTGCATTTTTTAATGGATTTCAGTCATTTACTGGATGGTTGGTCTTAACCACCCGTGGTAAATCATGATTCTTATGCTGAAACGGAATAATTTGTCTTCAGATGACAACTACTTTTTATTTGACCATATTATTTAAAATAAACATATGTATGTGTAATTTCTTGGCATGTCTACTACAAGCGGGTTAACCATATCCGCCACACAACCAGTGGTGGTGATAAACTAAATAAATTTAAACCAGTAAATTTGCGTTATGTAAAGCGTGCCCAGCAGAAATTTTTCTAGTTTAAATTGTCATTTCTAAAAACTAACAGGGTGAAAGGATTCTTTTATTCGAGGGTTTCCAACAACAACCTCCGAACAATTCAGGCCCTACATGAAACTATCCGCCATGAAGTTATTGCCATTGAATCAATGCTTTGCTCTCGCGAGTTCAATAATAATTTAAGAGCACAAGTGTTGAGAGGAACAGAAGGCTTTTAAACAATATCATTCTGAAAATATAAAATTCGCATTGTCAAACTTCATTTTGTATAAATAAAATGTGAAAGTAATTGTTTTTTTTTTTAATTTAATATTGAACACTTTTTTACCGGAGACACCTTACATGTTTATTTGATGCCATTTGCCAATACCTATTGTATAAATGATATTTGTAGACCCAGGCAAATACGCTTGTTCGTGACATAAACTTCAATATGTAAATTTAACCTAAACACACTTTCTTTGTCCTTTGAAACGATTTATTTTAGTTTCTTAAACAAAATCAGATCAATAACCTTGAGTGTCACAGCATTGCGCGCTTTGAGTTTATCCTTGTAGTGTTCGACTTTGCAATTTTCTTATTTTTAATTTCAACTATGCGCATCTCATTGACGTTTGCTAGCACTTGGTGTTTTTATTAGCCATGGGAACTTTTCTAATTGCCTGCAAAGTATCCTACATTTAACAAGAAAACGCGCACTTAAAGTTCTTCCATAAAAGGTATCTGATAGACAGTTCACTTGATATTCATAACGATTTGTGGCCATTTAATCTCCTATAGACGTCCACCTTGACCGTTTGTTATAATCATTGAGGCACATATGAGACCTCTCTATAATACTAACCATAATTCTCCAATTAATATTGCCAATATATAAGTAAAAAAAAATCACAAGAACTGAATGAAAAACGATTTAAAAGATTATAAATGCTAACCTTTCCTTTAAGATCTGATACTCATTCATTCAGTGCCACCACAAGTGGCAGTACAACTGCTGCATTGGTCGCTGTGTTGCCCCTGCCAGCCATGTATCTCAACTCAACCCAGTGCTACTACAATGAACTGAGACACACCGAACCTTATTGGAATCACGCTAATTTTCACCATATATGGGAAGAGTTTTCCTAACCAGATCTGCTATGTTATTGGCGTACATGGCATAGCCATATGCTTACTCCATTACAGCTACCATGCGGCCGAATAAGGAGGTAATGCATTGATTCTAGAACATGCACTTAGTTGTGCATTTTCTATCTGTAACTATTTTGTTTGAGTTCTTCGATCCATTTCAAATACAATATGACAACTGATATTTTCTTTAGGTTAGCATGTGCTTCGATCAAGGTGTCCTTGAAAAAGTCTTCTTGTAGTTGTTTTCTTATTTAATTCATTGCTCGATCTCTAGATTGTTTATGTATCTTAAAGTCGCCGGTGCGAGGTTTTAAAATGAAAAACATGTTTGAACTATTTTCAGTGTACGCTCACTCAATTTCTAAATTTACGCTGAACCATGAGATAAAATTCAAAAGTTATTCGTATTTCGAAATGAGCATGATGATGTACATGCATTTGTACGAGTATGTATAATTGGACGGAAACAACGGTATCAGAGCAAAGATATGTATGTGTTTCAGAGCTCTATAAATTTGCTTACGTAAATCTGTAAATACAAGCGAACGAGTAGATAAATGAGGCTTGCGCTGGGTGGGTGGATGGATACGAAAGTATGTAACATACATATCTACGAATTTTCGAATAGTTGTCATGCACACGTCTACTTGTATTTAACGAGTAAAAGTATCTTTGCTCTATTAAATAAGAAATTCTTTATTTCACGTGGTAATAGGTACATTAATTGTAGCTGTAAGATATGGCATTTGTGAAATGTTAGATCAATCACTGTCAAGTTTTTAACAACTCACTTTTAATCAGGAACTTAATTGAAAATGCAAGTCAGGGATCATCACCCGATCAATAGTCTCATTAATCGGTTCACATGTGCATAGAACTTGAGATGGTATTGTGAGCAAAACCTTGATGTTCTAGCTTATGCATTTCATTTATAGAAGACATTGAATAACATTGCTTTCATTTATTATTATGTATGTAAACGTTCCCAAGTACGAAAAGATTATAACTCAACAATGCTTACGTGCGCTAGTGTGAACCATATAAGGCAAGGCTTCCTCTAATTTTTTGGTCTTCTAAATTGAAACCGAAGTGTCGATGTCTAATCGCTATAGGGGCCTTGGTCATCTTCGATTTCCATTTGCAATTTTTAGGTTGATTTTGGTCGTTGCAACTCTTCTTTAAGAAACCTTCCAGTCGAGTACTAAATGTTTCTGCGCCAAAAGGCTGGGCTGGAATCATATTGAAGATTCGATTTAAAGTCGCTATGCTGTCATTACAGCTAAAACAAATAGCGATTGGCATGCGTTTTTCCTAGTTTGATTTCTGATAGAGATACAAGTAAATAATTTGCGACAGATTGATTTTCTGGTTGACTTATAAATAAGTTTCGCATTGTTACAATAAGTACAATACAATGTTTAAAAAAAAGCCGACAAGTGCGAGTTGATCTCACATGGAAGAGGGTACCGCACGTTTTTTTTTAATCTGAACTGAATTTGTTAGCGGTAATTAAAATAATTTATCCCAAGAACAAACTTAACATTCTAGTTGAAAAATAACCTTTTCCCCCATACATTCATACGGCAAATGTAAACTTGTACGTACATATTCAATGACGCTGGGGCGGTAGCTTAAGCCGCAATGACTTAACTGACCACGGTCGACTGAGGAGTGGCGCACCAAGAACTGCCAGACCTGATTCCAGTGGTGGTGTGAGCAGATAGCAAACCGTGCCGAAGGATGCAAGGTTGGAGGTCAAACCAACCGCAAACAAGCTCTCTCCGGCGCCTTGGCGCGGGCTTGTTATTGTTAACCTTACCCAGGTATGGCGGTGCTGCCTGGTCTGACCTTTTATTTCCGGCCATTCTCGTGGGAATAAAATGAACTTACAATGGAAAACAAAAATTTTAAGAAAACAAGCACTCCCTGTCCAGGAAGAGTTAGAGGTGAATCAAGGCGAAATCTCGATTTTATCCACCTCCCTCCTGGTAAGGGTATTGCAATAAGCTGAAGGAAGGACGAGCTTCTCGTTGTTGTCATAAAGCTGGAACCATGCAAACTAGTGGAAAAACGTAGAGGAGCAGTTCCAAGACGCCTTAGGGAAGGACGCAAGGTTGTAGCTTGTGGAGGTGTGTGATGTCTGGGACGGCATCAAACTAAAATGCACGGCGGTGGCGGAGTTGGCAAAGTACACTCTGCAGATGGCATGGGTATGGGTTCCGTGTCCACACACGTACCCCGAAAAGCTCCTAGGACTACTCCATGTGCAGAATCGGGTGCTAAAAGCCGATGCATGGAAATTCCTCAAGACAGAGCCTAGACGGCAGTATGGCCACCATTTTCTGCTGTCCCTTAACAGAAATTGCTTACCATATATTGAAAAATCGAAAGGTATAGTAAGGTATAGTATGTACAGGTTGATGGTCAAGTTATTGACCAAGGACAAGGATGGGGAGGAGCCCCCAAGATGATGGAAGTGCTGCAGATTAGCCTGCACCACAGTAAGGCAGCGGCGGTCTGTCTGGTGGAGTATATCGACAGACAGGACGTCACAGAGAGATTCAGATTCAGAGACTCAAGCTTAAAAATTATGACTTTTTCTTTAGAGCAGAAGGTAAGATCAGGACTTGCGTCCTTATCAAAAAACAAATAAAGGCATTTTTTTGAATAATTTCAGCTCAGGCGATCTGACAGCGGCAATATTCGAAAGGAAGTGTGGTTAACCACTGTGTCTGACCTCGGCCTATCTACCCTATGACTCTGAGGCAGTTATCTCAGAAAGGGCTTGATAAAGCAGAAAGATCGGATGCTGGTGCTGGGTTTTGATGCGTACGCCCATACACAATGGGGAAGCGATGACAACAACACAAGGGGTGAGTGTTTGTATGATTTTATTTCAGTGTCAAACCTCATTATTTGTAACAAAGGGAATTCATCCACTTTTGTAGTGGAAAACAGCAGGAGGTGATAGATATCACCCTTGCCTCAAATACAGAACGATTAGAAATTAGGGAATGGAGAGTAGTCGATAAGCGTCGATATCGAACCATATATGGATACGCTTCAAGGTGAACTTTCAGAATATGGTATATAGCTTTCAAAGGAATCCCAGGAAGGCTGATTGGGGTAAGTAACCAGAAGTGGTAAACATAGATCTGGATACCCAATCAATCACCTGTGATAATATTGACAACTTAGATAGGGCAGTAGGAAATATAAGTAAGGTATTAACGATGGCGTTCAAGAAAGCCTGTCCAGCTAACCGAACGCCTAAAAGGGCTCAGCCTAAGCAGTGGAATAGGGAAATAGGTCTCAAAAGGAAAGAGATTAGGTAACTCTACAATAGGGCGAAGCTCTTTAAAAGTGACATTACGTGGAACGAGTAATCATAGTACTACAAAGTACATAGTAAGAGACAATTCAAGTACCTAGTGAGGAAGTCAAAAAGGGCGTCATGTCAGAGGTACTGCGAATCTATCGTGGCAACAGACGCGGCTTTGAGGCTGCGCAAAATGCTTTCAAAAGAGGCTAGCGTCCCACGCTTTTTCAGAAAAAATGACGGATCGTGGGCTGAAAGCAGCCAAGAAGTTCTGGTAACGTGGGTGGAAACCCATTTCCCTGGATACACACTATCAGTTGATTCACTGAAAACATTAATCTCTCTCTCCGAAGAAAAAATAGGTGGTCTTATCAACAGGAAAAAAGTACGGTGGGCAATCCAGTTTTTTAAACCGAATAAATCTTTTAGTCCGGATGGGATTCTACCGATTATGCTTCAGAAAGCACCGAAGATAGCAATCCAAAAAATTATGGAAATTCAGGAACAAATGCAGCAACGGTTTTTTGACCGAGTCACAGAATGCTAACATGAAAGGCAAATCTGCAGAAACCGCCCTACATGAGGTGGTGGGGAAAATTGAAATGAGTTTACACTTCGGTAAGCTTGCTATGGCTCCTCGATATAAAAGGCGCCTTCAAGAAAGTGTAACTCAGAGCCATTAATAGTGCTCTAGTAGGCGCAAATATAGAACAAAGGATAGCAAATTGAGTTTACAACATGCTTGCAAGTAGGGTAATAAACTGTTCCATTGAACAAAGCTCGGCTAGAATGTCAGTGGCCAGGGGAACTCTTCAAGGTGGAGTCATATCTCCACTCTTTTGGGTGCTGGCCATCAACGACATCCTTACTTACTTACTTACTTTAAGTGGCGCTACAGTCCGGGGTGGACCTGGGCCTCAGTTAACAAGCTTCTCCAGCCAGCTCGATCCCTGGCTAGCTGCCTTCAGTTTCGCACGCTAAGTTGGCTGAAGTCCTCTTCCACTTGCGTGCGCCAACTGAGTCTTGGCCTTCCTCTACTGCGCTCTCCCACGGGAGCGGATTCGAAGACTTTTCGGACCGGAGCGTTGGTTTCCATACGCTCCACATGACCCAGCCATCTCAGTCTTTGGATCTTCACTCTTCTGGCTAGGTCCATGTCGCTGGAGAGTCCATACAGTTCGTCGTTGTATCTCCTCCTCCACTCACCGTCAATGTAGATGGGACCGAATATCGGCCGGAGAATTTTTCTCTCGAAGCAACCAAGCAATCCTTTCTGGACATCAAAGGTCTCGGTGAGATCTTTACCGACCTTGATGGAGCAGCGTGCACTCTCCATTGTCATCCCTCACAGACGGACGAGTTTGGCAGGGATGCCAAAACTACACATTGCTCTGTATAGCTCGTCTCTATAGATGCTGTCATACGCGACCTTAAAATCGATGAATAGGTGGTGTGTATTGATCTGAAGCTCATGAATCTTCTCCAAGACCTGCCGTAGTGCGAATATTTGATCGATGGTGGACTTTCCTGGCCTGAAGCCACACTGATATGGACCTATCAGGTTGTTGACGAACGGCTTCAGGCGTTCACACAATACGGCGGATAAGATCTTATATGCAATGTTAATGAGACTGATGCCTCTGTAGTTGGCGCAGTTCAGAGGGTCTCCTTTCTTGAGAATCGGAAAAACAATGCTGAGGTTCCATTCATCGGGCATACTTTCGTCCGACTATATTTTACAGATGAGTTGGTGTATGCTCCTTACCAAGTCATCCCCTGCCGCTTTGAAGAGCTCGGTAGTCAGGCCGTCCGCTCCAGCAGCTTTGTTGGACTTAAGCTTCGATATAGATATCTTCACTTCATCCGGGTCGGGTGGATGGAATTGTTGGTCATCATCGTCTAGGTTGAAAGGTTGATCTGGTGGATTCTGCCTAAAAGGGTATTTGGTCCGTTATCGCCGTTATACAGTCTGCAGAAATGGTCTTTCCAAATCCTCAGCATTGACTGCGATTCTACTACGATGTTCCCTTGTTCATCTCTACAGGCTTTGGTTCGGGGTTTGTTTCGGTGGCATGTTATTTTTACCTTTTGGTAAAACTTCCGAACCTCATTCCTGGAGTAACATCTTTCAATTTCCTCGATCGCGCGCTTCTCATGCTCTTTCTTCTTCCTCCTGAGAAGCCGGTGTTCCTCTCTCCTCTTCCGCTCATAGAGCTCATGAGCAGCTCTGGTCCTTCTATGTAGCGCCGCTTTATATGCATCTTGCTTAGCTGCATGTGCTTGCCGGCATTCATCATCGAACCAGGGGTTTCGTAGTGGTGGACGAGTGAAACCCAGCACATCAGAATCGGCATCTCTGATGGCCATGTTTCCAATGGTCTTCGATGCTTGATGCTGGCGGTATTGGACATCTTAAGAGATTAAGAGACACTCGATCGGAAAAGGACTTGGCGATCTCTTGCGATTGTATCCGTCTGACGTCGAATTTCCCCACAGCATTAGCTTGTCCTGGCGTAGCTTAAAAACCTTAATTCAATTGGTGTTAGCGTCACGGCATACGCGGATGGCGTGGTCATAATAGTGCTGGGAAAATACTTGAACACTTTAAGTGAGATTATGGGGCTTGCCTTGAAGACGATCAGCACTTGGGTAAGCAGCTGAACTTGTTCTTTTTACCAGAAAGTACAAGATACCACAATTCACACTCTCAAAACAGAAACAGAAAGTACATGATACCACAATTCAAACTCTCAGTCACTCACTCCGTGAATCTGTCCCTCTCGGACAGCCCGAAGTATTTGGGTGTAAACTGAGTTGGAATCTCAAAGTAGTGGTAAGAATCAAAAAGGCATATAATGCTCTCTTTATATGCAAATGAATTGTAGGAAAAATTTTGGGCCTAAAACCTGCTTTGGTGTATTGGCTATATACGGAGGTAGTGAGACTCATACTTACATATGGCGCACTAGCATGGAGGAAAGCAACAGATAAGAAAACGATCTAGGGAAAATTAGCGGCGGTTCAAAGTACGGCTTGCATAACCATTACAGGTGCGTACTACCCCTACGATAGTATTGGACACTTTCTTGCACCTGACACCGCTTGACTTACATATATAAAAGCTTGCTAGCAACAGTGCAATTCGACTCGCTAATCTGGGTTACTTTAAGAGCAGTAGCTTCGGACATGGCACGTCCCTTCCTTAATAGACTACGATATTCCGTATGATCAGGAATATCTGTGGACAGCCAGAACCTCTGATTGGAAGACCCAGAACTAAGCGCGTCTATAAGGCTACCGGACACTAGCAATGCCTTTCAATCAGATGTTCTGGCTGTTCACAGGCCGGCTGAGCTGATGGAGATGAGATTGGTATCCAATAGATATAACGCTATCTACATCTACAACCAGGCTACTCTTAAGGCAATGGAATCAATCGACATCTGCTCTGATACAACCAGGGGCTGTCGCACAATGCTCAAAGCATTATGCATTCAGAACCGGGTGAGACTGTGCTGGATGCCAGAACACTGCGGTATAAAGAGAAATGAACAAGCGGACGAGCTTGCAAGGAGAGAAAGGCTTCTCAACAATAGTGAGGTTGCTAACATCAAACCACCCTTCTGCACACTAAGAAACACTATCGAGGAAAAGTCAATAAAGACTGCCAATTTTGGGTGGTTGAATCTGGAAGGACACAGGGTATCCAAGGTTCTATGGCCACTTCTCGACGGTAAAAGATCTAGAAATCTAATTAAACTGAACAGGGATAAGCTTAAGACTTTCATAGTAATCCTGACAGGACACTGTCTCCTGCTGAAACACGCAAAGAGACTCAAAATTACAGATATAAGAATTTGTAGATTCTGTCGCGATTTACCAAAGGTACTCGTATATGTGAGGCAATATCGCGTAGCCGAAGGAAATTCTTAGGAAAATATTTCTTTGAATACAAAGAGGAAATAGACATCACGGATTTCAAAGGTCAAACGAGTGCCTTTGATTATTACCATAATCCGGTAGATAGGCTCTGATTTTCGACATTTGTGCAAACCTATTGTTTCGCGTGTGTTTTGCCGTCATTTGTGCATATCGGGTAATTTGAGGGCTTTTTCCACTTTTACGTGCGACCCATGTGGAAATCTTTCGCAATGTTCCTCAGATACGCATTGGAAGATACTCTGGGCTAAAGCGATAGTATTCGTTCGTTAGTTATCGGATGTATTCTGATAAGGTCAATATGTATATCCCATAAATTTTGTTAATACAGACGGCAACTACCAGAAGCCCTAGATTGCTATAAATCAAATGCTGCATCTATCCCGGATGTTCTATGGGATAAGCTAGAAAAATCTTTAAAGTACATATATGCTACAGAGCATCATCTATTTGGGTGGGAATTTGTAGTAAGAAGCAGTGCAAGAAGCCTTCGAAAAGTAACCGAATGCATTGTAGAAATCCACGTGAATGCTTAATGCGCTTACATTCGCTTTCGTCGATGTATACACTTCTTCACCGTAAAGCAGGTCTGGGGTGATCAGTGTCTTGTATTGTTTTATTTTGGTTGCTCAAAAGTAGAGATAGGCAAGAGTTATTTTTCGTTTAATCTCAGCGCTGGTGTCGTTGTCTGAATTAATAGCGGAGTCTAGGTATACGAAGTCTTTAACTATCTCAAAGTTATATCTGCCGAGGGTGACGTACTTTCCGAGACGACGGATTCGTAACTTTCGTCCTTTTTCATAGCTGGGCAGTTACCCCCAACCTTGAGGGCCAGTTCCATTTTAAATACTCCTAAGACGTGGGGTCGGTTAGACCGGAGCTAGTAACCTGTTCGGGGATGTGAGCCCTGCCGTTGGTTATTAAGGACATCATCTTTTTCCAAGTCACTTACTTAGTCTCGGAAATTTTTAACAGTCTAAGCTTCAAATATGTTGGAGTAGCCCGGATAAGGTTTTATTTGTGTAGTTCCGGGATTTCACTTCACCTTTGATTCCATCTGAGAAATTCATACACTGTCCCGTTTATAGTGGTGCTACATTTGTCTGCTGGTCAGCACTGACACTTATAAGTTTGTTAATAATAAAATAAGCACAACTAATGTGTAGAAAGAATTGCAACACTGGATATCACCAGGTTGACACCTGCCAGCGCCTATCCTATTTCTACGGTATTCTTAGAGAGTTGATTATCGGTCAAACATCGAGGCTGTCTTTGATAACACTTTCTATGTAGGGCTTACTCTTACAGTTACTAGATTTATAAATTAGTTGTTAAAAAGAAGACCAATAGAGAGACAGTTGCAAGAAAAAAATGAGTACCACCTTAATTAAAATTAAGTATAGTATCTACGTCTAAGAAGACACAGGTACGTAATTGTGGCAGTCGCAAAAAATGCGGTTTTTCGTATAAATTTTTAAAATTCGCCCGAAGGTTCTACTATCAGAAGTGCGCTGTTGGGTACGCACTTATCAAACCAAATCAAATCAAGCAAAAGCGCCCCCTAGTCTTGTCCTAACATGGTTAATGAACTCGGCGATTCACATACAACATTTGGTGTATTCCATCATCAATCAGAGATTGATTACTAAATAGTATCCACTTTGTAGTTGCATTGAATATACATGTATCTATGCCCCGAAATAAACGGGGTCAATTAATGTTAATTAAATATAGAAAAAAAAAAATTATGTATAAGTATAAAAAATATTCATCAGTCATAATGTTGCAACTTTATCACACAGTGCCTCTCTCTTTTCTAAACGCTTCTAGCAAATCTATATTTTTTGTTTTGTCAACTTAATAGTTTCATAAGCTCATAAAGTGATTTTCGAAACCTTTAAAATATCATCAAAGCGGAGCTCTTTATAAGTGACCTGGTGCATATTTATGATGTTTTATTGACTCACGCCCTTTAAATTTTCGAGTGTGCATAATACTCATAACCTTACCATAACCAATGATATCCAATGACATTCGCGAAACAACAGAAGCATCCAGCAACGAAGTGCATGTGCGAATTCCTTTGTGGCAACCGTACTTGCATCACCAGAAATTCCATATAAGGTGAGTAAACATAACACTACATCCACAATAAGTCCAGATGTATATGGCCTTATTTCTTGTTATCATGACTCAATTCATTGGATTTTTGTGCAAAAATATGTGACGTCGGCGTTGATTCGTTATTATCAGCTTTCGCTAAAATGACGTGTCCGATAAAAAAAAAAGTTTGAGGCATGTGTCTACCGTTGTTTGCCATGGTTTGTGAATCGCTAAGATTGGAATTCAGTTTACATAGTTTAGCGCAATAACTCAGATAAGCTGTTGTAAATGAATGGTTAATGTGAAGACGGTTTTATCTTAGATTTTTAAAAAGGCATATTTGTTCGAATCTTCAGATGTGGTTCTTGTTATTCATTTGGTGGATTATGGCTCCCAAAATAATGCTTACTTGCTTTGAATATAAAGGTGGTTACTAATAGAGGTAAGGCAAGGTTGCTGCACATTTGGCTGAGTTGACCTTTATGATTGTATAACATACGTGCGTGTGCTTGGTTTTCCCATGTGTTATGCATGGAGCAATAAAATCAATAAGACTATTGTAATCAACTTTAAAAAAAAGTTATAAGACATTTATATTATAAATACATATTTCATTTTAATTTTAGTTAAAATAAGTTTTAAAAGAATTGAACGAATGAATTTCTTATTGAAAGATATGTTTTTGTAAAATATTTGTATTACAACTTATTTCCGGAGCTAATAATGTTGTCATAATAATAATTCTCCATATGGAGAATTTCCACTAATATTTAATGTGTCGATTTTTAATAAAACATCTTTCACGATGCTGAAATCGAAGATTGTAAGTACTACCGTAGTGTAAAAGACACAGATAAGATATGCCCAATTATTGACTTTTGTTTTGATATCATCGCATATATCAAGCACCATTTTTGCGTGTGTTGGCATCGAGTAAATTTTGGAAACCGAGCTGGGTCTATTGACGATGATCCGAGAGTCGGTCGAAAAATCAGTGATTATTCTTTTTCATCATGACCGGGCTTCAAATATTACAAAGAATATCCATACCGTATATATTGTATGAATCATAAATTTCCCCTTTAGGTGGTTGTTATAGTCCCTTGTGTTGATATTGCCTTTTCACATTGGAGCATGACAGGTATTCTTGCACTGGGTAGCCATACGGTCTGCTCTCTTAATTAACTTAATACAATCGCAAACCATTTCAATTTAAACCAAATTTTATTTTGTATTTTAACTTCGTACTGTGCTGTGCTAAATTTACGTTCTAGTTTGCTCCCTTACTAAATGCGTCTAAGTTGTGGGAAAGCGACGTATGGGAAACAAATTTCCCACCGTATAGAGCGGTACTAAGCGTGCTAGGGAAAACCTCCAAATATCGGAGACAGACCGTTTATTCATGTCTAGAAAAAACAGCAAAACTTTATGAGCTTATTTCACCAGACAACCGATGCATAGGATATAATTGGCTTTATTATAGCCATGTGGACCCAAAGACCCATTTTTCCATGTCTTGCCGACAGACCTATTGCACTGCCAAAAATGCGATAGCACATAAGAGGCTTTCAATGTAACACGATATGTTCTAAGCAGTTTTTTTTTTAACTAGGATAACACTCAAATACTTAGCTTGTTTGGAGAATTAAATGGTGATGACTACAATATAAGCAATTGATGAGATCAGACAGTTTCCTCCTTCTCGTAACGAGAACAAACCCAGTTTTAAGAGGACTGACTGAAAGTCCGTTTCAAGTGTACGAATCGTCGATGGCTAGGGCTGCCTGAGTTTTAGAGCATAGACTTCAGGAACATTGAGAGCTTTAAGCAGGGAGTCGACGAATATGCACCCTAGCCGTGGAGACAGGACATCGCCTTGTGAGTAACCCTTGTTTACCCTGAGCATTATAAGTTTTCGCTTCTAGTGTCCTGTATACCAGCATTGCTTTTATCCAAAAAAAATGCTATGCGCGTATCCTTTTTTGTCGAGTGGGTATTCACTTCTACCTACCAGATTTTGAAGCACACTTTCGCAAAACTTTCCGCGTTGACAAGCATTATGTACACATGGAACTCGACCATTCTCTCCACGGGGGAAGTCAAACTTAAAGTTCTGAAGCTCTTGGCGAGTGTGTACTGTCAGTGGAAATGCTAGTTGGTTGAGGGCTTAGAAAGTCCTTACAAAAACTCAGTAGTACAGCAGTAAGTTTTTCTCAAATCAGTATGAGATCTCACATCCTATTCTTCCATCATGTCCTAGTTGGCACATGCAGTTCAATTTGTTCAGAATTCTGAACACATTAAGAGAAACAGATATATAGTCGGGACTATGCTGTCGCTAATGAAGATACAATAGAGGTAAGTATTGCATGAACATCTGTTTATAGAGAAATGAATTTTGATATTATCGCCGTTTACGAAGACTATAGAGCTGCGACTTTAACCAAATATTACGATATCTCTAAAGTTGCACCAAATCGATAAATATTAAGAGAAGGCAATTTGTGCAATGCATATTAAACAAAGTCAGATAACTTGCGAACCACTAGGCAACTAAGCCGAATTTTTACCGAAAGCAGGAAATATGTATTCATGTTTATGAAAGCTAATTAAAAAAAAAAAATTGATGATATTTTTTACTTGTTATACCTACATATATATTTTTTAACAATAAGCAATAACATCACAAATTTGGCTAAAGTTCTCGGTAAAAATTTGTAAGCACAACTATCAGTATAAGTATATATGTGTAGTATCTATATGTACATAAGTGTGCAGAAAAACTAAATATATGACTAAAAATGAGATACAAAAATTCAAAAACGCAACAAGTAATCAAACCCGTCTCCAAAATCCATTATAACTAAAATTCAAATTATATTTAGAAAACTTTTCTGCATGAAAATTCCTTTTAAATTGCTCTTTGCATCGTTTTCATTTATGCGATTTTTTTCTTCTTCAAATTTTCCCCTCCAAAAGAAATGAAATGTACATATATGTATAGCCACCCAGGTCAGTCCATCTCAAATAATTATTTTAAATTTCATCTAAAACTATTATTAGCCTCTTAAACCAAAACATTCTTTCGACACTTGTGCAGAAATATTTAAAAAAAATACCGGGAAAATTAAAATCGTAAAATTAGAAATTGAAAAAAAAACGGGAAATTTGTGTTTTCCAGAAATCAGTTCTGATCCAAAACCCCACACAAACAACATTTCGAGAAACAAAAAAATGCCCCCGACAGGTAAGATGAGAAGTATTAGGATTTCTGTACACATCATTTGTAAAACGTAATCATTTCACAAGGCATGCACAAATATTGGTTCAAAAACAAAACTACACACAGCTAACAAAGAGAGCAAAACGCATAAAAATCTTTTTCGGAGCAAAGAACACCACATCGGTTTTACTGATCTTACTGTTGCTGTTGCTGCTGTTATAGCTGTTGACGATGACGAGCTGCCGAGTCTGATGTTCTCCATGTATGCTTTGTAGATACATTCATATAGATACTTGCACACCCATGTAATCATAATCACTGTTTGTTTCCTCTCTGCTAGCTATATCTCTCTCTCTGAACCCCAAAACTCTGCCAAACTCAGCCCAACTAACCAACCGCCAATAACTTTGGCGGCAACCAAATACACAAAATACATCAAATACGTATCCAACAGATACAAAAAAAAGCAAGAATACGAAACGATATACAGAAAAAAAAACCTAAAAAAAAACTAAGACAAAAAAACAACACCTAGAGCGTCTGAAAAAGCAAATCGCTTCAACTGTTTTCGTAAAACTTTTCAGTTGAACATCACAATCCGTTCAAGTCGCGGATATCTCTGAAATAAAAAGTTTTTTTTTGATATTGTAAGTAGTAGTAGTAACAAAACATAAAGGAGTTAATAATAACGTTGATAGTTTAGCTTATCAACAACAAAATGTTTGTGAATTGTGGTGATAAAAAAAAAGCATAACATAACGAATGTTCTATAAAAAGAATTTCTGTTTAAAATTTTAAGAAAAAAATGCCTTTAAATTCTACTCCTTAACTGTGCCTTACGATTAAAGTGTAAAATTCAAAAATTCAACTGACAAAGATGATTTAAAACCTTTTTATTCATAATGCGTCCCAAATGTGATTTTGATTTTTTTTTTTTTTCCAATTTTAGCCATAATGTTAGATAAACTTATATAACTCTCCCATAAGAACACAGTTTTTTGAATGTTGGTTTGCATTTGCACTCAACTGACATTTGATCCATAATAACTAGCGCGCGGAGTGACTTGTGCAAATCTAAACAAACAAAAACCACAAAAATTGTCGCTAGACGGTATTATAGATAGTAGTCTGATATTATGGTTCAAAAACCTCAAAATAAGTAACCTGCAATAGAATTGCATTGATAGATGACATAATTTGTTTGCCTTTTGCAATGTAATATCACTTTGACATTATAAATGTCTCATATTGATTGAGAATAAAATTAGAATGGACAAAACTGAGGAAAGTCTTAACCCGAAAATATTTACACTTCCTAGATGTACTTTTTTCAAACCCCTTTAAGCTAAAAATAACTGAGAAGAAATTAAAAATAATCCCAAATGATCCACCGAAATTTGATCCCCAATAGTTGAATATATGTGTGAATGTATGTGATTCATTTCTTAATTTGTCGAAATATTTGCTTGATTGTAAAATTATTATTTTGATATTGTTTTTTTTTCGTAAGAATCTATGCTCAACCAACCACCCTTAAAATGTAGATCACTTTTCATTTTTATTTGTCTACTTAGTATGACTACAGGTTTTGAGCTTCTATACAATGGTGCCTGAGAGGGCCTCGATATTAATTTTATTTTTTTTAGAAAAGCAATTTCAGGCTGAAAGTTTATTTTTAGAAGCCTGGGGAGGTGGATCTTCCATCGAATGCTATCGGTATTCCGAGATCTAGCTAGATGTCTTTAGTGTGTGCTGTTAAATTTTAAATTTTTAAATAAAAATACGTATACTATAGACATACGAGTATGTGTACGTACGTACAATATCTGTACGTATCCGCATGCAACAGCAAATTACATACAATAATATAGGTCAAGATATTGAGCTAAGACAGGGTTTTTTGTTTCCATAATTTTTGCTTTTGTTTTGTCACATTTTATTCACAAAACAGACGTAGTACTATAGTACCACACTTGGCACTATTCAATATTTTTTTTTGGTTTTTTGTTTCTCCAACGACTTTTTTTTTGGCTTGAAAAACGTTGACAAAATATGTGATGGATTGAGTGCGAAAGTAACCGCACTTGTCAAGTACCTATTAAAAAAAAAAACGAAATGAAGACATGTGAAGCAGGAATGTCGTTAAAGCAGCAATGAGCGAAAAAAATTGCAAAATTTGCATAACTTCGGGTGAAGTATAGAATTTGTTTGGTTTGCCAAAAAATATTGGTCACTAAAAATATGTCAGTATGTAATTACAAATACCTAAATGCAGTATATGAGAACTTTTATGTGGCAGCCAAGGTTTTTGTTTTGGTGTTTTCTTGTGATTGTGCTTGCAATTGACTAAGTATTCTTATAACAAGCGATAGCAAGGTCAATTTCAATTGCAGTTCTATCTCAGGTCCAGAAATGTCAGGAACCTCCCCGGAGCAGGAAAGTTCCCACTCTTCTTTTATACTAAATATTATAATCTTGCTTACTGTTTCTCTTTTTAAATCAATCATCAATGTTCAGTAAATTATGGTTGTGGAATAGATTTGCTGCCTAATGATTTCATTGCAATTTGACGCATGGTGTTAAACGCTTTCTGCACAATGAAGCTAGTATTAATACTTGTGCCTTTATGAACAGAAATTGATTGACTGATTGATTTTGCATATCAGAAAAGTTGTGCTGACACTAGAAGTAAAGAATATGGACTTTTTCTACAAAAATAATGACGATAATTCCTTAAAATAATAATGTGGTGTTTCAAAAACACTTGTTATGATAAACATAACACACTGCTTACGGCTTATCTACGTCTCATTATCAGTTTTAATCCTTTTTTTTATAATTTCAAAAACTAAACGCTTTAAAATTTGCGACTGTAAAATAAGAATTTTCAATGAAGTAATGAATGACAGGGGCTTTCATTTTCTTTGTAAAATCTTGTACCTTTCTTGATTTCGAATATCTTCAAACAGCATTGTAGGTTTTTCACTTTCTGTGAACCTTTCCTTTCTTTAAGAATAAAAACATCTTAGATATAGCCTCTAAAATTCGCGTAGACTATATTGGCAAACGAATTATTCATTTCACTTTAATCTTGGCAGCCGTTTATTGGTAGACGATGATTTTTTTTAAAAAAATGTTGAAGATGAAAGGTTAAAAGCTGCAAATGCGTAATAAACGATCCAAGAAATGTTTGCTGAAGTTAGGTTTTCTGTTTATATTGTAGTATATATTCTAACTCCAATATTGTGATCCATTTGATTTTAATGTAGCACATAGAGGGAATATCTTTATTTAAAAAGTTCTATCGTATTGTTGCTTAAAGTCTTTTTTGAGATGATACATGCCTGGACTTTGGTTTGCTAGTTCGAACATTATAAAACGCTGATATTTCCTAGTTTTCTGAAACCTTTTGTGGTTAAAAAGTTTGTAATCGTCAGGTAATTTTTGTGTATATGACGGAAAAAAAATAAGAATTATACATACTACGATGTGACGTCGTTTAATCCGTTTTTGTTCCATATATAAGTCAGCTAGTTGTAAATATTTTCTAGTTCTGGAAAATAAATTCCCCGTCCAAAAACTTTGATTGGCTGAAATGGGAATACCTGGATGAGTTTGGATGACAAAGATATCGTTCCTTATTTTACCTATGATATGAGATGTTGCTATATATTGTTAAATACATCATTAGTTAAACGGTCTTATTTATGTTTGTTCATATGCTGAAACCTGACAGTTTATTTTGTTTTTTTTAACAAACTTACATAAGAATGTACGAATTAGTGATGAGTATAAATCCAATTTTTGTGTAGTAATAAATTTTAATTGTTAAATTGATCACGCAAAGCAATTTATGTATGTTTATCCTCGCAAATTAAAATCATTATTGTTTTCAATAAATTAATCAATTAGCAAGACTGATATAATTTCATATGTGGTAATACACAAAATAGAAAAAAAAAAATCTAAAATTGAATATGATCATCAAACAAAACAATTCTAAAATATAAAATATGATTCCTTTGTCACCGCCAAGTAACTAAAATGGTAACATTCTTGATGCTGCTGTCATGCTGTATGCAATTTGAATACCAATTGAATTTTTAGAACTTGTTGTTTTTCCTTAGTTCTCTCGCGAGAACATACCCATACATTCTTTGAAGCTTCAATCGAATTTTAATTTGTTATGCATGTCAGACTCGCCACTTGCCGGCACACATTTCTTTGGAGTGTTATTTGATCTATTTGTTTTAAGATGTCACATAAATGAACTTGTTTCACTATTTTCTATAGCAGAATGTACGATAAAAGTGACAAAAGTTCCGTGATTGGACTGATTTTCTTTTGAGAAGTAAAATCAAAAAAGGAGAAAGACAATAAATGGTAAAGACTAATGAAACTTTTCATTATAGTATAAAATACAGGCCAAGATAATGAAAGCTTCCCAAATTTAAGTGTGTAATAGTAAGACCAATCCATCACATCAATTGAGAAGAAAATAAGCGTGACTAGTGGTTTTTTGCGGGCTCTGAATGACTTAATTTCTCATTGGTAGAAATTAGAACTCTGAGGGCTTTGCTAGCGTATAAAAAGAGGTGGCTTGAAGAATCTTTTTTTCTTCTGATGATAATGTTGAACGCTGTCTTAAGATTAGTGAAAATGTTCTAATTTATCATAAGTATCAAGGAATTGAATGATGTTAAAAGACTGGTTGGTTTTATAATATAAGTCCTATTCAAGAAACTTAATCTCATCTTTGTCTGGAAGACGATGAATCTACGAAGCACATGGCTTAAAAAACTTAAGGACACAATACATCTCTTTAGAGAAACCTAATCCCTGGAGAAATTCTCAAAATCTCCACCAAAGGGATTTTCAATTTCAACAAAAGAGTTGCGATATGACAAAATATGAAATAGCTTTTAATAGGATTGACTCCGCCAGGCAAATTTAAGTTTGAAAAAAGGGGTCATAAAGATGCACCTAGGACTCACTGAATTAAAGAAGAATGTGTTTGTCCGTGATTCTATTGTACATAGCCGTAATCCATTTTGATATCCCTTATGACGGTGTTTAAGTTTTACAGGCTCTTATGAGAAATGAATGTCGGGGCTTAAGGCGGTGAAAATATGTGTTTGAGTGCACTCAACAAGGAAAAAAATGATTAAAAAAAAACTTATTTGACACTAAACCATTTCTAATTTCTCTTTTGCATAAGACTCCAATAAATTTCTCCAAAACCATCTATGTGTGCATACATACTAACAGAATTTAAATAATTATTAACAATCAGCAACAGTTACCACGAATGGTAGGCATTACACAGGTGATTCTATGCGTCGGTATTCGACCGCAATATAAACAAATTCCACAATTCCATTCAATAAAATTGCAATCTATCAATCAACTCCTACTATATTAAGCGTATCTTTCAATTAGTTATTCACTAATTAATAATTAATTTTTATTTTACTATATTTTTCTTTTTTAACCGAAAACGTGTAGTTCGAGTAATCAGAGCATAACAAAAAACCAGCCAACATGGATGCCATTAAGAAGAAGATGCAAGCGATGAAAATCGACAAAGATGGAGCATTGGAACGCGCTTTGGTCTGCGAACAAGAAGCACGCGATGCCAACACTCGTGCCGAAAAGGTAAATTTGCAAACACACATACATAATGTAGTAAAAAATAAGATAAATTAAAATGGTACTTAAATGATGGTTTTACTCAATGTCAATCTTTTATAATTGTTCTATCGAATAGGCTGAGGAAGAGGCCCGTCAACTCCAAAAGAAGATTCAAACCGTTGAAAATGAATTGGATCAGACACAAGAAGCTTTGATGCAAGTCACAGGCAAATTGGAAGAGAAGAACAAGGCTCTCCAGAATGTAAGTACACCTTTTTTCTATCTACAATAATTATTATGCGGTAAAATGTTTTGTATTGTAAGCAAAAAAAAATTTAAGGAACTCAAAGATAAGCAGGAGATAAAAAATAAAAACAAATCATTCTCGTAGGTGAAAGTCAGATAAAAATAGAAAAGATTATAAATTCTACTAAAGAGATATGAAACTAATTAAAAGATGCTAGTTGTATTGCTCATTTTTTTTCTCTTTTATTTTTTAAGATTAAATAATTTTTGAAGCAAATAACTGACAATCCAAACACAGTAGTCGTATCTACATAAGGCGAAATGTATTTCATTGACGATCCCCCTAAGGTAATCAGCCAATTGTAATGTATATTTTAATCATTTGGACTGAAATTATGCCTTATCTTAAAAGTGATGTCTTTCATTATGACGCTTCGATATTCAATATTTTCCACTACAAATCAGCATTTAGTTCATTACTATATTAAATCATTCAGTTAGCCCTCCAGATTCCTAATGGTGATATGATAGGCAATAATTTGTGATTTAAATGATTGTTATTGTAAATTATCAATTACAAGCAGTTACCCAGCTATTGTAAGAAATGATGACAGAACGGTTTTTTTTTTAATTAGGTAAAATGCGAATGTGCGATTTCAAGTTTTTAAAAAATATTAATGAACGTTTTTTTTTGGCACGTTTTGCGTAGCTACTGAGCTACATAAATACATTTTCCGTACATACTTGTAGGTGTTAGAAATTATTTTGTGTTTTTACGGTTTGTTCAAAACATTTACTGCAAATTCTTACTCCATTTACCGTTCGAAGATTGTTATGCATTTTAAAAAATACTTGAAAAGTATTTTGCTTAAACATATTTGGATCTCCTTAGAAGTGATTTTTCATAGTATATGAGAAAGTAAGGGCCTAGCCTTACACAGTTTTTAATGAAATTGCATAAATAAGAGAAAAATTCATTTTAGGAATAAAAGTGAAGTATTCATAAATATTTTATACCTTAGACGTACGAGTATGTCACAATTATTTTATGTCTATAATCTGTAAAGAATTTTTTAAAAAATGCAAAAAACAAATTGCTTTGTCCATTTTCTGAAAAATTGTGAAGGAAAGTCATAAATTATGGTTCACAAAAATATGGAAATATGACAAAATATTTGTTTTAAAAAGCCATCAATTTTATGCTGCAACTTATTACGAGCAACAGCAACAGAAAGCAATTTAGAATTATGTAAACATTTTATTCGCAATAAAAAACTAAAAACTGCTGTCTGAACGTACATAATGCGAGTGCATATTGTTTGTACGGGCGCATAGCCTTTGTCTTTGATTGATTACTTGAAAATAAATTATATTAAAACACATTACATATATAAATGAGGAATTGAACTACACTTGACTTTGGCATTGATTAAGTCTTTGTCAACTGTGTATCTATTGACCTACCTGGTGTTTTAGATAGATGTACGGCTTTACAGCTCCGCAAGCTCTATTTATGTGATACACATGTATTATTCATTTTAAATTTTCTACGGCCGCATGGATGGATTTCACAAATTATATTGGTATGGCAAGTTAACTTGTACTTCTTTCGCCCAATTATCTTTTTCTTGGTCCTAAGCCATTTAATGCAATTCAAAACACAGTATATTAATAAAAACGATAGCCTAGCTCTTTAAGCGGTAGTTATTATCCTAGCACTACAGAAATTATATGATGGCTTATTGTCCAAATGACAGCTCAATGCATTCGTGATTTTGTCCAATATCGTGTTTCGCATATATTTTAGAAAACAAAAACAATTTAGAAGAGTAAAGATGAAGGATATTTTATAATCTCTATGTAAGAGCAGATTAAATACTTTATTTATTGAATAACTCTTTGTAAAAACGGATTGGAAAAACAATACTTATATATTGTTGGGTTTTTCAGAAAATTGGCAAAAAGGAACGAAATATTTATGGGCTTATTGGAGAAATTAAATTTTTGTGTCTGATTTTTTATAAAGAAAGAAAATCTTGCGGGTATTTTTAAAATAAAAGACGTGTTTTAAATCTTGGCTTATTGCAGCGTAAATTGGGTAGTGTTTTCGTGAGTAATATGAAAATAACTTTTCTTGCTAATATTTCTCTATGAAAATCGATATAGAAAAAGAACTCAGGTATAATAAAGCTAAAGACCCTTTATCATGTTTCATTAATTCGCCTGTGTTTAATTTAGCACAAAAATAACGAAATTCGAAATCAAATTTCATATTGCCAAATGGAAAAGCAATTTAGTTGAAATTATTTATATACATTAATAATTGTACAAGTTAATGGGAACGCAGGACAAGTGTTTAATTACATGCTGCGTAACTTATTTATAATTATTTTCCATTCGTTAAATGAGTAAAAGTTAGTTTTCAAAACTTAAACTAAAAACCTAATTTAATGACTAATTGGTTTTAACTATTAGAATTTGTTTTTTTATAATATCATGTTTAAAAAAATCATTCAGAAGATATATCTCTTGAAAAAGTATCTAAAAAACGAAACATAACTGTCTGAGTATTTTTGAATGAATGGGTTTCTATGCCACTTTAACAATGACCCACATTCCATTCGCGATTTGGTTTTTTTATGGATGCTATATAAAAATCCAGGTGTTTTTTGTATCTCAATGAAATGGCATTTTTCCAAAAAATTCAAAAGTTTTATACATTTCTTCTCTATATTACATATTTTTGTGTATATATGTATATATGTATGTCCTGTTTAAAAATGAAACAAAAGAAGTTCTTTATACTTCGGTATTCGATTACAAATGACCCTCCGTCCATATGATAAAGTCATGAGTCTCTTATCTCTACTTTCCGCAACAACCTATTATCTCATCATTAATTAACAAACAAAAGAAGTATAATTCAAAGAACGAGAAATAAAATCATTCAAGGAAAACGCCCAAGAAAATAAATTCAGAAAATAAGAAATACAAAAAAATACGATAGTCGAACAACCGAATAACCGATCTTTGCGAATAACCAAATGGATTCTATTTATACCTCATTGAGAGGAATGAATTTTGTTACTTTTTTCTAAATTTCCCTGATGTAGCTCGTTGATACATCTAAACAGTGGCTGGCTAGCTGCATGATCATCGCCAAATACGGTGGATCACATACACAAACACAAGCTCGATTGGATAAATATGATACCTAAACATTAAAAAATGTTTTGCGCATGCGTTCTCTCATCACCACCCACCCCTGATATATGTAGTAAGATGATTTGAAAATATTCCACATACCGCATACGAGAAGGAATACCACGATTTGTAGTCGCGTGTGAAAATTGTTTATAATAAAAGCCATATATTACAAAAAAAAATAACAATTTTTTGAGGTGAAATACATATGTACATAATTGAATTTTGATTAAGCAGAAAAAAAAACGTTAAAGGAAATACTTTGTGGAATCTGCAAAACGAAAGAAAATGAAAACGAACGTTGAAAATTATTAATCTTGTGTGGACGGACTGACTATTGGTTGGAGAAGCGAGAACCCCAATCATATTCGCATGCTATTTGCAATGTGCAAATGCCTTCAGACACTATCCATTTTCATCGGCGTATGTAAATTTGAAAATAGATGCCATGAGTAATAATCACGGCCATGGTGACTATCGAGTATGACTATGACGATGATGCTGACTTCATGCGATTGACTTAAGAAATTATCCAACTTTTCGTTGGAAGAAATGAAAAGGAAAAGCCATGCATAGCCGTATAGCCCCAGCGAGTGTGAGCAGGACCCGACCATAGAAAATCTTGACTCTTATTGTCGAAAAACCAAAAAAAAAAAAAAACAACAACAACACAACGGTGTTATGTGTGTGTGTTCGTTACCACAAGAAGGAAATATCTGAAAATTTGTTGCTTATTCTCAATTCTCATTTATCTAGAGCATTGAAGTCGACGAGTCGAGTTTTTGTTTTTCGTTTACCATTTGCACTCCTTTTCTTATTTCTTTTTTCCGTTTTTTTTGTTGGTTTTTTATTTTCGGTAATTTCATTCTTAATTTCATTTATTTAAATTTTTATTGTTAAATAAAAATAATCAAATTGAATTGTTAAAACCATCCAACATCTAATGGTGGGTAGAGTTCTTCAATAAAAGATACCCCGAATCACAAATAGATAAACTGATACACGGCAGTTCGCGAGCTACTTTGAATTTGTTGAACGTAATATGATTGAGAAAATTCCTCAGCAACTAATCGATACTGATGAAATTAATTCAAATCGAATACTGAGGAAATTGTGTAAACAAAATAGTTGTAATACCAGTTGTAGTACAAGTTCAAATAGTTTAAATAATACCAAAGCGCTAAGAAAATCTGCTACAAATATTAAAACTAGTGATAACCAGCAACTGAGAGTAGAATTGAACAATTGTTACCATAATCATAATAAAAAACCAACTAATTGTATCGCAAATCCAAGTTCAAATTCAAAGCCAACGAAATCCATTGGGAGTAGTAATAGCAATAGCAACAATAACAGCAACAACAACAGCAGCGTAAATGTTAATTCTCGTCGCCGGCGTAACCAACAGGAAATACGTCAAATAAAACGTGCACATCGCCATCTATTAACAAGTAGTGGTATATCGCAAACAGAAGCAAAAACAGGGACACCAACATCAGCGCAAAATAATTGCACTTCACCACATAAACGTCAAAAAAAGAAAAAGACAAAACGAAAAATTGACAGCGGCGGCAGCAACAGCAATAGCAGTCATCACGAACAGCACCTGCGCCAGCAGAACAGCCATCCACATCGCAACTGCAAATCTTCCTCTCGCAATAAAAATACAAAAACTCAAAATACGACGAATAATAACTGCAACAGTAATAGGACTAATCGAAAAGGTAAAAATTTGTGCGATGATTCGGCCACAATTGTGTCGGTGATTTCGTCTCAGTGGTGTTCGATTGAGGAGCGTTTAAATTTGTTAGATAAACTTTTGTATTGTGATGAATACGAATACGAGTACAACTACGACGACGATAATTACTCAAAAATCAGCAACTGTGACGACGGCGGAGAGGGCAACAACGGCGATTGGGACGATTTGGACATAATAATGAGTGATCACAGCGGCAGCGGGCAAATGCCCATGAAGCGTCGTGGTCACCAGCATCATCCGAGATTTTCAGGACAACGTCGTTCCAATGTGCCCGTCGAGGAGATTTTAGCTGCACTACGTCGCGGTGACAGCATTGGTGAACTGTCAAATTTATCGTCCACAACATCAACAACTACAGCTGATTCAACATTCAACACCGGATCCACTTCAACACTGGACACCGCAAGTCATCTAGGCGACGATGAGTTGAGGTGTCTATCGCCGACTGACCTACATTATAATAATTTCGAAGCGACTTTAAAGGATTTAAATAGAAACAACTTAAATAGTAGAAATTGTGATGAAAATTGTGTAAATGATGTAAATATTAAGAAATCGTCCTTAGACTTGCCTTTACTGCAGCAGAATACAATTGTGGAAGTTCCAATTTTAACGGCGAATAGTAGTCCAACGCCAACGGACGAAAGTAGTCTATTGGATGATGTTGTTAAAACCCCAGGCAGTACGAATAGTTCTAAGCAAAAATCTCCGAAAAAAGAAAAGAATCGTTCTGAAAAGAGGAAGAAAAAGTCGTCCAAAACAAAGAATTCCACTGAGGATGGGTATGGTGATGGTGCAATAACCCTTGTTGCAGTGGAAAGGGAAAGAGCTGATGGTGATGGAGCTGCAGCGGGTAGTGAAAATTCTCCCGACAACGTATTGGACGATGAGTCAGCCGAATGGGCTAAACTGCGCTGTACAAGTGAACGTACGGAAGTTGTTGCTGAACGAGAAATACGTCGACATAAGGGGCGATGTGCTGATTATCCTGGACTGGCGTTTGGCAGATCCATCTTCAGTTCCGATACAATGATGAAATTCAATATTATTCGCAATGAACTGCATAACATCATGAATACACAGCTCAAGCGGGTAAAATAACGTTCATATAGTTGTTTTGATGTTTAAACTAATATTTTTTTTTTCTTTTGTTACACCTTTTTTTTAAGCAGAGAGAAAGCAGCACTGGCAGCAGCAGCTATAGCAGCGATGGGAAGAAAAGTAAAGAATGAGATATATACAGAGTTGACCTCGATTCTTTTTTTCTCGTCATTTTCATTGAAACTCACAAAATTTTGCGCTGTTGTCGAGCTTAACTGTTTGCTCGGCATTGTTTTAATTCGGTTACAGCGCGAGTATTTGCTATTTATAGAGATTCTCTAATGTGTGAAATTCGCAGTGCGCTATATGGTTGTTTTTGTGTTGTTTGTCATTATTTTTCCGCACATACAAACATGCATGTATGTATGTAAAGTGTACATACCGGCGCGGCTTAGCGAAGACGAACAAATTAACAATGAAAAGTGAATCTTATCGCGTAGCTATCCAGCAAAGTCTGTTTATCATTTGTTTCCTACTTTTTTCTTTTGATTGACTTCACAGCTCATTTATACAAACGTTTGGCATATTTTATTTATGCGTTCTCGGTAGCCTACTTGCGCAATCGTTGAACTATTTTTGGTCTTCTAGTATCTTCTAGACCTATTCGGCGAAAAAAAAAGAAAGTAAATATTGCTTACTAAAATGAGGCAAACTTGGGCAGTCAATGTTGCAGGTTCCGCATGGATTATCTTTGTGGCCTTGTAGTATATCTGTACAGCGTTGCTTATTGAGATTATACGTGTGAATTTTCTATTTCTTTTTACTTCCGATCTCCGATCACTTATTTTTCAAATGAATCAACTAAATATATGTATATATGTAAACATATACCTGATAAGGTTGCTGCCGCAAGTATGTATGCCGGCGGTAAAATTTAGTTTAAAGTTTGATATTATTGGGAATACATTACACTTGACGTCCGATCTTCTAAAAATTGCTTTTTTTCTGTCCTCTTTATACATCAAAGGTATTTTTACTATTTAGTAAATTCGAGCCTATATCACTTAAACGTTGAAAACAGTTTTTCGTACTCAATCTGAGTCTATAAATCAATCAACCAACTATACTTTTTCGTACAAGACGCGAAGTGACCTAAATCCGCGTTTATATAATTATATAATTTGAATTTCAAATTACCACATAAAAATGTATTCTTATGCTTGGTTCTAATTGAGAGTTTAAACTTTACCGTTCTTTAAAAATCATCAATGCTTTCTATAGTTTTTGCTTTTAAATAATAAAATTAGTTCACTTGCACATATTCACTTAATTTTTGTAGGTCATGTCCTAGATGTTTATTGTGCTAGGTTTCATCAACGAGCTTAGAATTACAGCAAAATTTATTAATCTTCTATTTTTAGTTGGCCAGTATTATAACTTGGGGTAGGGTTTCACAAGCTCTTTTTCATATCTGTTTTTTTTTTTTAAACTGGGTAAACTTTGAGATGAGTTTTATTATTGAATATTTGATGGCAAAATCTGTGGCCCATCTTCATTCCATTTCGCGAGGAATTTTTCGTTTTCTTGAATTTTACATTTACAGATGAAAAACAATTTGATTTTGTAACCATTCAGAACTTTCATCAGTTTTTCGATGTACATGAACACGTTTATAAACTGTTTATTTGTATTTAAAAATAACATCCCAGCTAAGCAAGTAAATCAAATTGCTAAGGACGCTGCAACGGCTGAAAATCTTTAGTAAATAGCGAAATTGTCTTAGAATTTTTTTTTGGTTTTCGTGTTGATTTGCAACCCGAAGGATTTAAAATTCGTTCTTTTTATGATCAAGTTTATTTTTTGCTTTTTTATTATACTGATTTTGTATTTTAAGGAGAAAAAGAGATTTAAGTACTTCTGTTTTAATTCGGCGTATTACAGCTTTTTGTCGAATATGCCTTGTTTCTTTGGTGGTGCTTATTGGTGATTCCATTTACCTGTTTACGAATTCTCTTGCTCCAGGCCATTGATCGACGTTTTATTTGAATTAAAACAATAATTATTTTACATCAATTTGACTGCTCAAGTTTAAACTACTTTAAGTGGAAAAATAATCAGCAAATTACCTGGATTATTGTAATATGTACATATATTTTTTTTATATTAATAAGTCAAATAATTGAAAAGTTTTCCTTAGGATTGCAAAGACATACGAAATGAACTTAAATATACACAAAGCCGCTGGTCTCAATAGTAATTTCCAGTTTTTTTGGAAGGATGGTCTCCATTGGTCAAAACTGATCCGTAAATTTAGAAACCTTTCCAAAAATTTGATGAGATTTCTTTAAAATTAAATAATTTGCTCCCTATTTCTTTTATACACCTTTGGCACATACATCGTCCCTATCTTTTGAAAGTAGCGGCAAGGCAGACAAATCATTCTGAAATGTCTTGAGACACGAAATCTTTCCGATACCCAGCGTATAGGTTTCGTTGTTGCAGGGTCTGAGATGCCCTGTCCAATTTTGTATTTTCGTAGGAGTATTGGTCCGTACGTATATTTTATATTTTAATTGGCCTTTCGAGATTTTTTTTTCTCAGTGTTGGCCCACAAAGGATTTCTGTTTATTTTCACCTCGGTTTGTTTTGTGATTTTTTTTTGTTAGCTAAATCTACATTCTTCTGGAAGAAATGTCCAAAGTTATAGGATATTGTTGTCCTTCCTCTGTAAACAATCATCCCCTGCCCTAGCTCACTCCGCTCTTATCTATTCGATCAAAATGTGCAAAGATACGAACTTATCTTCCTTTTTATAATCAAACGCGAAAAGAATCCAAATTCGTATTACAAGAAAAAAAGATGAAAAACGGAATTGCTGCTTGCTTATAAGTTCCATCTACACATTCTAAGTCATCCTGTTTTCATTTAACCGAAAACATCCTAATTCTCAACAATAACCATTGAAAAAAACTGCAATATAGTTTGCCTGCGAGAAAAAAAATATCAGCTTTGTTGGCACGCGACATGCATTGAATTTGAATAGACCCATCTCAAGCCAATATTTTTCCGTTTAAACTTGCGAAAACAAAAACAAAAAGAAAGAATGAACAACGCCAACAGCAACCTTTCATTCATTTCGTAGAAGAAAAATTACTGGAATGTGGAATTTGAATGGCGACGCGAATAATCCCAAAATTCAAGCTGTTGCCTACCAATTACAATGACAATGACCACCATCGTTTTGTCGATGACGATGAACCAATTAATTTCATCTAGTTATCTCACTTTTTATCTTATCTGGTTAGCTTCAGTGTGAATGGATAAAACGTATTCCTCATATAGTGATTCATTTTAGCAAAATTGCCGCCATTTTAAGCGAAAAACAAAAAAAAATTGTTGAAGTAATTCGACTACGTACGAAGTATTTAAGAAAAAGAATCACATAACCAACTGCCACTACCCTTTTCTCCCTCACTCCTTAACGCACGGTTGAGTGGTTTACTTTCAGTTTAATCGAACTCATCTTGCCATATTCAGTTTCACGCCAATTCAACTCCAAATTTGGTATTAGCCGCTGAATTGATGAGCTAACTTATCACCGCACACATATTTTCCAATAAAAGTGGATTGCAGGGAAATGAATTAAAATTCTTCACTTCTAGGCCAGTGGCAGTGAAATCATCATCAATTTCAGTCGATTCATATTCGTCGTTCAAAAGAGACAACCTCTACAACCACTAACAACTCAACAACTTGTCATCATCAGAGTACACACTCTTAACCGGTGTTGGATAAAGTCCACTACATCTACCAAACGACAGAGAGAGCGATAATTTTAAGGCGAGGCCCCTTTTTTGGAAAAACATAATTTTCTACTGCCCGTTGCGTGTGCCTGTGTGTTAAACGTCTGGTTTTTTTCTCATTCAATTTCAGTGTGCAAAGAGTAATAAATTCGTTGCGGTGTATGAAAAATCACTCGTTTCAAATTTAACAAAAATTAATAAAAAATATCTCAGTGTGATTAGTAGAAATTCGTTCGTACAAAAAACATTCCTATCCAAAAATTTTCTTCCGTAAAAACCGGTGAATTTCGTTTCTCCTGCTGTCAAGTACATATTCTACATTCCAGTTTCGTTTGGGTTTTTTTTCCGTTTTTTTTCTTCATTTCCTTGGCTCTCCTTTTCTCTGTCGTCATCGTCACAGTTTCCTATATGTACATAATTTAAAACGGGGTGCTTAGTATATACATTTTTTTTTTTCTAAAAAGTGTAAAGTAAAGGAAATTAGGATATAAAATATAAAATAAAAATCTAAATCAGAGCAATTCCAAAGTGTGCTAAAGTTGTTTTGTGCTAAACACATTCCGTTTTTGTCAATTGTTTATTCGTGTATTTTATAATATACAACCTGTCATAATGACCACCAACATTCCACAAGGTACACTTTTGGATGTACTCAAGAAAAAAATGCGTCAGACCAAAGAAGAAATGGAAAAGTATAAAGATGAATGCGAGGAATATCATAAAAGGTTACAACTTGAGGTTGTTCGGCGTGAAGAAGTAAGTTTATTCTTTTTCAAAAAAAAAAAAAAAAAAACCTCCACTGCCAACGATAAAGAATTTTTTTTATTTGGAAAATCCTAGGCCCAGAATGTGTAGGGAACGGAACGGGTAGAAAAGAAAGTACATATGTATTGTACAATATAGTAGATAAAGTAATAGGTACAATGACTCCGAGGGGCGGTCTTCATTTGGTTATTATTTTTCGTTTTTATCTCCTTTCTGCACCCGATCGCCTAGATCGATTTGCGGATCTCTTTTTGGCGAATCCAAGTGGCACAAAAGACAGAAACGAAAACCACTATGATAAGATCAGAGCTGTTTTCCTCAACACCACCACCTCACCACCCATTTTTTGCACACCTTTAATAGTATGAATTTTGGGGCAGAAAAAGTACTATCCATTGAGTGAAAGGGTCAATAAACGAAAAGATGATCCGACTGGTCAGTAGTGATCAGTGATCAATGTTCAGTCTGATCATCAGCAAATGGTTGCGATATTATCCAACAGTAAGTTAGTAGTAAAGTTACTGGTTGCATAGGTATTCGTACCACTTTAGAAAGAATTTTGCTAATTTATTTTTCTCCTAATTTTCTTTTCGCTTCTAATTGAAATTGTTTGACACAAATATCCTTATCTTGCCAAAAGAAAACCTGTTGTGGGCAAAATGATTACACATTTTGAAGGAAATGTATACTGTGTATTGTTGTATTAAGTTTTGAGCCCAACTTGATTGGCTGTAGACTAGTTTGGAAACAATTTACAAAAAGCATCGTTTTAATACTATGGTGGACAAGTTAGCCTGTTGATGATCATTATTTCTACACATTTAAAACTACATATCTTATAAAGTTTGTTTTAACTTGAAATATACTTCTTAATATTATATACTTGCTAATTGGCAAATTTCGCAACACACAAATGGAAATTGATAAAAAGCACTTCTAAGAGACCTAAACGTTGTTTAATAGACGTGATGTTACCACTCCCATAGAAACAAAGAAACCTATGTAGGTACATAATTTATGTTTATAAATCAACATTGAATTTAAATTGAAGACCGATTAAGCAAAATAAAAATCGAATAATTCATTACATGAAAGTACTTCAGGACAACTTATGATGTAAGTGTATGAAAACATAACATTTTCTGCTGTTACTTTTTGCCAAATCAGCTCATCATTTCGGAGAATATACTTCAGAAATTCATTCCTCGTGTATTGCTTTGTTAATTATTTGTTGAATTACCTATCTGAACGTTTTATGTTTTATATCTATCTGAAAGCTGAAGATCTTAAAAAACGTACCCCACCTTTCAAACTTACTAGGGTTGGAATATATTTGTATATGTGCTATTGGGAGGAATGTTAAATTGCCACTTAAAGCTAGAATTATGCAAATTTTTGCCTATTCTCTTCACTTGATTGATTTCATCATCTACTGTTTTTTTTTTGTTTAATTTCTGTTCTCTCTTCATTCGTTTCCAATTTCTGTATACATACTCGTGTAGCTCCCCATATAGTTTTGTTATGGGAGAAATGGAATATGTAGGAAAAAAAGTGCATTTTTAGCGTTCATGGTCAGTGGGCCTGACCGTATAAATGGTTTTACATATGAATACTTTCTATTTTGGTATATTTTTACTCACTTTTTTATTCTTCTTGATTTTATATTCTACACAATTCTTTTTATAATCATTTTTTGGTTCATTTAACATCTGTGCACTTAATAAGGTGTGACTAAGCCAAAGAGAACCGATTGCGAGAGCATTGCATAAAAAATATTGTATTGTAGTTACGACTATAATTCATCTATCTATACAAATAGTCGTAGCCAATGCCTAAAGCTAAAGCTAGAGTTGGGTCTAGTGCTAGTTCTAGCATAGGGAGCTAAGCTGGAGAACACATAAGTAATATACAAACACAACACTTTAGATTGTCTTATTGGGTACCGATGACGTAATATACCGCCGTTTCATATCAGTTCTTTAGTTGAGTAGAGTATACTTTTTTTCATTTTAACGAGCATTTCTCTATTGTGAAAGGAAAGAGAATAGATTTTCTCTTCTTCCTTTTGTATATATTTTCTACCTATAAAGATCTGGTCATGTAAGGTGTTTTCTTTAATTTTTTTTGCTGTTTTTTTGTGAATTTTTTTGCTGTTTTTTTTTTTTTGTTTGTATTTATCTTTTGCCGGTTGGAAACTCATTTTTTCGGTTTAGAATTGCTCTTTCCTCTTTCCATTTGATAAGAAGTTTACATACATACATATTCGTTTAAAAAGATTTTCTTGTGGCTTGGAGAATGCGCGTGGTTAAGGTCCGGATATTTAGACTTACAATTATTTAGTAAGAAGAAAAAAAAATCCCCTTATGACGAAGCTTCATTTTTAGAAATTTCTATAGCAGACAGAGGTTTAGTTATGGTCTTATCAATGTTTCATTGGAAGTGCATGACTTATCGTAACCATAACTGCCATAAATTGTTCACAGCGACACTCAATTATGTCAAACATGTGAAAATTAAACAAATATTTCAATACTATGCAGAATATTTTGCTGGCTATAATCTTGGTAAATAAGATTATATAAATCTGACAGATTAATGTTGACTTTTATAATACTTGAATGAGCGATTTGTTTACATTTTATTTGAAGAAGTGACCGAAACTTCAATAAAAATTGTTTTGTTGTAAATAAAGAAAAGAAACAACCTCTCTTTGTATCTTGCAATAAATGCTGATTAAGGTAATTAAATGCAACATTGTGGACTTGTTTTGAACACAATTATTCTTCGAATGTTTACAAAAGGGGACAACTATGGTTTTACTTTTTTAATTCAGTGGTCAGTTTCAGGATCTAACTGATCTGGATGAACTTAAGAATGGCAGAATTGTTTTTTTAATTCATTGAGTAGACCTTCTAAGTTTTTTCTTATTAAAAAACCAAGTAGTAAAAACGAATAGAAAAATGTATTCCGGTTGTATTTGTTTTGTAGATTTGTCATTTTTCATTCATAAATATTTATTTATTTTTATTTTTTACTTTTATTTCCGTTTAAAGTTTGAGTCATTTATTAAGTGACTCATATCAGAATTGAAATATTTTGCTTGCATTCCACAAGAGTGTTCTCTTTGCTTGGTCTTCTTCATATCACGTACACATACGAGTAGTAAGCTCTATCTAGTAATTTTTTTTCCAGAAATAAATTGAAAAACGCGGTATTTATTTGCTACAGACTTATAAACTAAAATATTTCTGACTTTAAAAAGACTTTCTAAAGAGGATATTAGAGATTAATTTGACGCGTTACTCTTCTTTCTGCTTCATTAATGTAAAGATGTCACTCTCATTTTTATACTAGACGATCATATATTAATTTGCTGGTGGATGAAATGATTTATTCTTTGGGTGATATCTTTCTTTCATAAGTAAAATTTTCATTTCTAAACCCGTTTTTGAAGTATTTTTCGCTTCAATAGAATATGATTGACACTGTTTACGAATGGTTCACATCTGTTGGTAAATGTAGACTTCACTTGTTTAATAAATAAATGCAGTAACATCTAATTTTTTATGTGCCACAATCAAAGGAAACAAATCCCTTTAAATTATGGGATTGATTCAAAATTATCACCACTAATTTTTTTTTTTTACCCTCATTCTTAACTTTCTCCCTTTTGTGTGCATCGTGTGAAATGATAATTTATGGCACTCTGTTGGCGCAAGTACTTTTTATAATGAAATACTTGTGTATATTAATTGGTATGCTTTAACGTACCTAGGCGCTTCTTTTTAGATTTTTAAATAAATAAGAAAAAAGTTTCAAGGATATGGATATTGGTAAATAATATGGGTATTAAAATTTATCCAAATCATTTTTGTTTTTGTCATTCAATGGTTTCGTTTGATCTCCGTTTGATCTCCCCTTCGAATGGCAATCTTAAAGAAACTAGTCTTTATGCAGTCTGCAGCTCTACCTTATCCTTCAATCGTATCTTCTCATATCGATTATTTTGGAAACCTCATTGAATCCTTTTCCTTCTTCCCTGAAAACCTATCTGTTTTTTTTATATGTCTTTAGGTACAAATAACACGGATGTATCCTGGAATGCGGATCGCTCTTCTAATAATCAAGATTGGGATTACTTTTAAGTAGAACAGATATGTGTACATGCAGAGACTTAGACGAATACTTGTAGTATTTATATTTAGAGAATAAACAAATAGGAAAGATTAGCAAATAATCAAGATAGTTTTTCTATCTTTAGAAAACAGAAATTATATTAGAATCACAAAGTCAGAAGATATTAGGTCAAAGTTTATATATCCTGGGTCAGTTTCTAGAAAAAATAATCAATCCACGAATTATCTTTGAGTTCTTTAAATTATTTTTTTTTTTAGCAAAAAAGGAGAAAGAATAATAATATATATATAAGTCAAATAAAGAAGACAATCTAGGAAGCAATTTGTTATTTCTGGAATTTTTTTGTTTTTATTCATAAAATAGGCCGAATCTGAAGTTGCTGCATTAAATCGTCGCATTCAATTGCTCGAAGAAGACTTGGAACGTTCTGAGGAACGTCTTGGATCAGCCACAGCTAAACTTTCGGAAGCATCCCAGGCTGCTGATGAAAGTGAACGGTTAGTACCCCTTCATAACAAATGGTTTTGAAGGATTTTTTTTGTTTTATACTTTGATTTATTTTTTATTTTTTTTGATGATGATAATTAAGAGGTAGAAGAAAAATCGGTTGCCATAAAATTCAGGAAAAAAAGGCTTATTTAACAATGATTTATAAAATTACTTTAGGATACGAAAGGCCCTTGAAAATCGTACAAATATGGAAGATGACAGAGTAGCTATATTGGAAGCACAATTAGCTCAAGCTAAATTAATTGCCGAGGAAGCTGATAAGAAATATGAAGAGGTATATCAACAATCTACAATTTTTACCATGGTATTGTGCTGAGGTTTTAGTTGTAGGGCTTATAGGGAAATTAGGGTTTTTAGGGATATGATTAGGGCTTTCTTTTACAGGACACAACTGGAAAAGAGAAAAAAAAACACCAATAAACAACGGATACAAATTAGATTTATTATAATTAAGATTATTTTAAGAAAACGAAAAAAAGATCACGAAACAATTTCACTAAGAAACGAATATTTTCTTTCAAAAAACCATTTTATCACTGTACACCTTGTGACGATAAATTCGAATATGTGGCTATGATTTTGATGACAACTTTAATGATTATACCTAAAAACCCAAAACCGATGGCAAATGATGACTTCAACTTTATACAGTGCCCGTAAGATCCTTGAAAATCGCTCACTCGCCGATGAAGAGCGTATGGATGCCCTCGAGAATCAGTTGAAAGAAGCCCGTTTCCTTGCTGAAGAAGCTGACAAAAAATACGATGAGGTGCAACAACCTTCTCAGATAACTTGATGTGTTTGATTGTTTGTGGAACTAACATACAAAGTTTTGGGTGCTTTACCAAGCAAAAGTGCACTTCTTAAAAAAAAAAAAAAAAACTAAAAAACAAAAAATTAAGAACAAATCTTTAAAAAATATCAAAAGATTCTTTGAAATTGAATAACTTTCACAAAAAGAAAACACTTTACACATGTGTTTTTATGAATTTTTCAAAATACAAAATGATTGATTCACTACGTATATATACACATTAAATTGTATACAAACATACATTATTACTAACCAAATGATGGATAGACATTTATGCGCAACTAATCTAATCGCATGATTAGTTAAAATTTGAAAATAACAAACAATGTTTGATGTTTGAGGAAGACGATTATAACAAAAAGCAAGCAGCTTCAAATTTTAATTACTTGATATCACGTTGAGAACATTTTTCCTACAAGAGATCGATGATCAACAGCAGCTCCAGGGAACAACAATTCCTTATTTTTTAAGTCAAGAAGTATAAAAAAAAAACTTAGAACTAAAATAAAAAGTTTATTCTAAATTTGATTGTAACGATTTTTAAAATTAATTTAAATTCAAAATAACTAAAATATCTTGACTTATTTTACATATATATTTTTCATTATGAAGTTAAATTTTTTTTGAAAATGATTAACTTTTCAGTTTTATTTTCATTTTTTCTTCTATGAGATTTGTTATAAACTATTCAACGTTGTATATGATTTTTTTTTAAATGTTAGACTAGATTTTAACTTATGCAAATTAAAATAATTGATTAAATGAAATATACAATAAAATAAGATATTACTGCAACAAAGATATATATTTTTTTGTTCTCTAAAGCAAGGAAAAAGATGAGGAGTTTTTGATTTCAGCAATTTTGTGATGGTTACAGCGTTAAACAACTGCTTGATGGAGTTACATTTACATTTTATTTTAACGATTATAAAATTCAGATTTTCTTTTTTTGATTTAGTTGAGTATTGTAGGAAAATCTTTCGTTCAATATTCTTCTAATATTTGGCAAATTAAACTGTCTTTGTCAATTAGAACATGATGTTATTAAACCAAAATCGACGCCATATGTACAAAAGTTGTATGTACAATATACTGATACAAATCGTTTGATTGGAATTGTTTCATTGCAAAGCAATATATAAATGCCCGTCGCTTTTATTGTCATACCCGGATTTCAATGTTTTTATCATACTAAAAGCTTATTTGTCTGCGTATTTTTAAATAAAATTTAAGTAAATTCAATTTTAGTGTGGAATAAAGCTCCTTCCTTATTTAGAGCAAAGAATAAATTTCAATATGTTATACAGATTCCATTTTGTTCGATGATTTTCTGGCAGCTTTACCAATTGGTATTTTAGGTCATCATCAATTGTGAAAGTTTTTCCATTCGAAGAGTTTCGAAGAAAGATGTGTGCCTATCGATGTCAAAGCGGAATGCGATTCCCTAACATTTTGCCAAACCTGTCTTCTTTTTTTTAATTTGCTTCCTACAGTTTCATAAGCTGTTGACAGTAAAATATTGAATTGACCGTTTGGTTTCTTGAATGCAGCTCAAAATACAAGACACATATATAATCCCACATGATCGTCTTTTGATGTTGTTAGCTCTTTCGATCTGGTTTTTGCCGGTTCATCACGCTTATTTCATGATTGTGTTCGATTGATGGTATAGGCGATACTACATTTACTTTCATTGAATTTGAGATGCATACCACAAATATTGATCAGTTGTTTTAAGTGAATCTCTTCCAATTTATATGGATGCTTAACAATGATGTTTTTTAGAAATCAAAATGTTTTAACAGATTTTTAATATTTTAGTCTCGCACAGTCATATAACAATTCAAATATGACTTTGAAATGGGTCATCATCAACTTAAGTTAGTCCATCTCAACATTGGTCATCTTTGAATGATAAATCCGTAAAAAACATTGTTTTTAACTAATTTTAACACTTAGGTTCTATTAAGTAAACAACACTATAAACATCGTATCCCTTTTTGAGCGTCAGCAACTCCACGAGAATGTCGAGCGGAAAGAAAGTATGAAGCAACGAAAATGTTGGTTTTCGCAGTTCGTGTTTACGGATTGATTGCTTCTAAATTAAGCTAAACTGACGAAATCATTATGTTGTAAAAAGCGAGAGTCAAAAGAAACAGCGCAATCTACTTGTATAAACAGAAATTATCTCGCAAACCCATAAATATTGAGTCTAAATTTAGATGTCATTATTTTTTTTAATGTAAATTATTGTCTTGTTGCATAATACGAATGCTCGACAGTTATCTGAACTACGCTTTTTGAGAAATTTGACATTTAAAAGCGGCAAGATTTGTTTTTGCACTACATACCTACCTAAAATATCGATGCTCAAATTTATCTTGTAGCGCTTTCTTTGCTTCGGTGCAATGACATCGGAAGCACATATTTAAAATTATATGTTTTGGGGAATTCTTTATTCCCGCAGAATTAAACTTAGCATGATTGTTATACGGGAAGAACTCCCTTGTCTATATTTGGAAAACAGTCACTTGAAATTTGAGCTAAATGCAAAAGTTTTCGATGCCGATGATTAGCATATGCATATAAGGTTCTTTTAGTCAAAATCTTGGCTGCGAAGATATCAATCAACAAAATTTGGCCGTTGAATAACTTTAAAATGGTATTTGAATTGGAAAAGAAAGTGATATTTGGGTTAATCAACACTGTTTCAAAAAGTAAAATTCTTTAAATAGAAAATAATAATCTCGTTTTAATAAGACTGAGTACTTAGTTTATTGTTTTATGTATGTTCCTAATTTCGGGCTTATAATTGTTTACACTTATGCTCAACTTAGCGCTGGGGTTCTTAGCGTTCGTTTAAAATTGCCAACAATTAAAATTCTGCAACAAAAATAAGATAGTTTTTTCTCTTAACCATTTTTGCTCCTTCTAAGGTTTACTGACTCGAACTGCATAGCTTATCAAATTTACATTTTTTGTAAGAATTTTCAATGTCCTATATTCGCGTGGAAGAGTTTATTGTTCGATGATCGTGTCGAACAATCAGAAAAGCTAACATTTGAAATAATGCTCAGTAAATAAATGAAAAATATGTTTGCCTTTGTGAGTTATTCTTCCTCACTTTTTGAAAAAAAAATAAAAATATATAAATAAATACATATACATATAAATAAACAACCCGAAATCGGTCGCACCCGATGGGTCACGCCTAGAACTTCCTGATAAAGAGAACTTGTATGTATTCTGCAATGGTTTATGATATTTCATATGTACATGTGCTCCCTGTAGCACTATTTTTTCGCGAGTTATAGTGGGCCAATAAAGTTAAAAGATAAATAATCAGTACACTTGAATAATTAAAATATTCACACCTTGAATGGAGTGAGTTTGATCATAATCTTTACCACATACTGTTCAAAGTATGTAATTTTATAATTTATATGAAAGAGAAAAAAAAGGACAGATATAATTACTGGCAAACCAAACGTTTAAAATTGGATCAGTGTAAATTATGCATAACATATACAAATACAACCGACAACCCAACGACAGAGAATGTCAATTTCAAATTAATTGTAACTGCTATCAGTTATTCTATTATTCTGCAAGCGATTTTAAAAGATAATTTCAATTGTAACACTTTAATTTGATATACCAATTCAAGTATTTCCCCATACTTAATCAAATTTCCCCGGTTACTGTGCTGATTACATGAATACTATGTGGTTAAATGACAAAATCATTTTAAAAACTTGTTCATTTGCGGTTATACCCATATTATAGTCGACCAGGTAAAGGTTTATATAATTTTCATAAAAATAACTTTAAACCGATATAGATATTCTTATCAATAAATTCATAACATTGATAAAAATGTGACTTCAAAGAAATCATCATCAGAATGTCGAATATAGAGCTCTGCTCTTCTAATGTAATGATATAGGTTCTAGTACGTGCGATAGTAAACTATACTTCATCGCCTTCTAGCCACGACGTGTAGGTACTTTATATTTTTGTAGCATTTAACAAGTGCCATGCATTTCGATTTAGTGTTCATCGTCATTACACAATCGCTTGATAATTCTATTAGGCTATTTTTTTTCTGTTCTTTTGTTTTTTTTTCCCCTTAATCAGTTGATAGGTATTAATTAACGTAGGCGTGACAAGACAATAAAATAGCTAAGCAACTATTCAAACAAGCATACACATCGTATACGTTTTGCTTAGATTTCAGATCCAATAAATTGTCTCTTATTTTGAAATTATTTCTTACTTTAAAAAATAATATACAAGGAGAAATTTAAATAATTTTGAAAATTTTATAAGACCTTGTCATCATCTAAAAATTAGTTTTGATTAATCCGAAATAAATTCCATAGCACGTTACTCAGACTGTTGTAGAACAACTAGCCAAATAGGGCATGCGAAAATGTTTTCTCTTTTATGGCAAAATTATGGAAACATAATTGAAGAGTCATGAGTTCTTTTTGTGTAGGCTTCTAATTTGCCTGAGCACTAAATTATGTAATAATACTCGAAAATACGAGTATGTGAGAAAAATTTGCATGTAGAACTACTAATTAAATATTCTTTTCGATCAAGACCAAGAAGGTCGGGGTATAGTGATATTAAAGCAAAGCTAGTCATGTCAATGCTTCGCTGAACTTGCGATACGACCTTCTGCCTGAAGTGACGTAGAAAATTATACGCTATATAAAAGTTGGAGTACTTTTTTGGTAGTAGTTTTTCCTCCAGCATTTGAGGGAAGGTCATTCGAGTTTTTGGAGTGGGAGTAGTAAAATTACCGGATGACACAAAAAGCGATGGGTAGCATGTGATGCATGAGTTTTTCTAACAATTGTGGTCGATACATCCGGTGTTTTGGGAAATTGGCTTTTTGTTTTTTTTTTGTTCTGCCGGAACTATTTGCTCGATATCGACCGATACTGATACACGATTTTTGTAACGACACATTTCCATTCCTTAATCTGATACTAGTATATGCACATTTTGAAAGTGCTGAAATCTTGTGCACATTGGTTTGGCGCCAGTGGTTGTTGCCAACTAAAGCTTTGCATATACTTCTTAATAACTATGTAGTGCGCGTATGTATTTCATGAGATAAATTCCTTAGGAAAAGTTGTTGATATGAATCTCTGAAATTTGTTATGGTTAGCTTTTGTTTTAAGTATTAATTAAGGTTTCCTTTTTTGTTTGCTAGCCTAAGTGGGCCAAGAGTGTGGCGAGAAAACGTTTTAAATGCTTACCTATTGATCTTATTGTTAGACAAAAAGATTAGGATAAATTAAATTAATTTAAATTCATGGAGATTGTCGTTGATTGCAATAATTCAATGACTTGAAATGTTTGTGTTGTATAATCTCCACTGGTATTTGGGATATATTTCAGGAAATATTATAATTTTGTAAGCTGATAGCAGAGGTTGTCCAGCGAAGAAATTTCAAGTTCATTAGAAATTGCATGCTGTTGTGAAACCCAGGAAACAGCTGTAGTCAGTCGTGGTACCAAAAACTCGTCGATAATTTAACAATACACGCCAACATCTATCGCAGATTAAAAAAAATAAAATCCAACAATCCTTCGAGAAGAAATTCACACCACTTTTTGTATAATGCATGCGTTTTTGGTGGCGTTGTTTAATGTACTGTTTAGTGACGCAGCCATCGATACGAAAATATGCTTCGTTAGAAAAAATATATTTCCAAGCGTTCGTGCTGTTGGAAAACGTTCCACCATCGTTCTCGCTAAGGTTTCTCTTAAAGAATAGTCATTTTCGTTAAAAGTTTCATGATTGGCATTCTGTATAGAAAGAGATTTAGTTTCTGTTTCAAACAACGTGCACTGTTGATTTTTTGCTTCAGAACAAGCCTCAATCTTTCTTATGAACTTACGCGGATTGTGCATAATTTCGCGTCGAACTTGAGTTACATGTTCTGGCTTCGCTGCTGCTGCGTATAAGCAATATGTAGATCTACTTCTTTTTGTTGTATTTCAATGTATCGTAAACAATAAAGGGCTTTGGTTTGTACTAAACTGCATACTTATCAACAGAAAACTCGGAGTCAATTATAAATTGACAAATCTTCTTATTTTCTAGATTCCAGGTCTTTTATGGGTGGTTCTATGAACCATGTTGAAAACATAGAAAGATACGATTTTTGAGAACAGAAATATCAGCCTTCGACCTCTTTAAATGTAAATAAATTACTTGTAACTTCTAAAAGAGAGCTATAGAAATGCAGTTCTGATCCAAAGTCAGTTCGACAAAAATGGCCTGATATATCTGATTAATCCTATAATCTCAAACAAAGTTCTTCATTTGATTCTTGAAATCGACATAATTAAATAGAATAATTTTCGCTCCAGTGGTGTTAATCACAAGTGTTAATCCACTTCAAACTTTATTAACTTTCTAAGATTAAGACAGAAGCGCAAATAATAAGGTTTTTTTAATATTTTTTTTAAAAGGCTGTCATTGACTTTTTATGGTTTGGAGACCAACCTGCATGATATTAACATCCGTTCAAGGGCATATTTTATTTTTGTATGATAATTTTAATATTTGTATTTTTTTTTAAATAAATGTCGTACTCGTACTTTTCTAAAATGATATCTATTATCACTATGTTGCTAAACGGAGATATGCCGCTTTGCAAAATGTGTATGACTTTCGGGATCCGAGTAAAAGATCACTTTCTTTTTATATTTTGATATAAGATCAGAAAATTTGAAGTTGCTTCTTATAAATTTTTTTTTTGTTTTTAAATACCTATAAAAAGCCGAAGATTAAAGAAATATCTTTTGAAAGTATGAACGGATACAACCACTGGCTAATACTTTCCAGAGTATTCAATCTGCGAACTGTACAAAATGCAAAATGATTACCTTTTGGGGAATTTCTGTTTCTTATTCCCTTATTCCGCAGATGGGATTGTTGGTCAAAAATATACTTTCTCGAATTTGTTTAAAATAACGTACATATACATATATACCCTTTTAGGTGCCAGTAGTTACACTGACAAAACTTATGATCTGTAAAGTATAACAAGATGTACTTCATATATAGTAAATGTATGTGAATGAAAGTTTAACCAATTCATAAGTAAGAAACGAATCTTAATTTACTATTCTTTTTTAAGTTATAGCAAAGATAATGTAAACTTCTCAAGCAGCCTGCGTAAAATCATCACATAAATTGAAAAATCAACATTCTACAGCCCTCCAACATCAAGGAAAAATGTTCTCGACTGATAATCAATGAATTTTAAATATAAACAAAAGGAATCCGAAAAAAAATTAATACGCAAGATAAATAAGTTTTCATCTGCTTTTGCGCAACTGTTCCCGTGTTTGCTTGTGAAATAATATATTTATTTTTACGTATATGAAATAACATTCTAAATTACTTTATTATTTATAAAAAAAAAATATATAAAGGTTGCCCGTAAATTGGCCATGGTTGAAGCCGATCTTGAACGTGCTGAGGAACGTGCCGAGTTGGGAGAAAAGTAGGTTTTTCATCATTGTATGTTGCTATGAGTGTTTTTGTTTTATCTTTATTTTTTAAGTTTTGTTTTGTTCTGTTTTTATTAACTAACCAATTTTTCAGCCACTGAAAATAATAATATAAAATATTAAGTTTGTGAAAAAATGAACAAAGTTTAGCTAGATAGATTTACAACTCTTTTCAGCGCATGCTAATGATTTTTGTTAAATAAAATCCCATTAAAACTTAAATATTAATCCAAATTTCTTCTTTTTTTTTTTTAATTTTTCAACAAATTGTGCTGAATAATTGCGCTTGTTGTTTTTTTGATGTGTTATGCTAACTAAAACAAAATAAAAATAAATCGGCAAATTAAAAAACGCCATGCAACAAAATTAAGGTTGCAAGAAAACTAGTCCTCATGGAACAGGATTTGGAGCGTTCCGAGGAGAAAGCTGAGCTTAGCGAAAGGTTTGTTTGTTTACTGCATTTTACTAACCGATTTGTTATTGCACAATGTTTAAATAAGTTTTATAAGAAATAATCATAATATTTAAAACTTTACTATTGTAGTCGCAACAAGTCCTACAAATTATTTTAAATTATTTTTTTTATTCAGTTTCTTAAATTACAAAAATTTATAAGTATTTCAAGTGCAAGCTAGTTTCTAGCATTCATCTCTTCTAAGCTTCTTTTAATTCAACAATATTGTCCGATGAAAGTAGCTTCATTTTACTGCGCAGATCGAATAAAAAAAAGTATACAGTTCAAACCGAAAATGACAGTTTATTAAAGATTGAACTAAAATGCTTTCAAATATAAAAATTTAATGATTTTTCATTAAATTCATTGAACAACTCCAGAAATTCTACGAAGTTCTTTTATTTACCTCAAAGATTTTAAAATTCTAAGATCCGTAAGGAAAACTTATGAATTACATTTTAAAACCACGTACTTCACTTGTACGTTATGTACCTACAGCAATTTGTAGGCTAGTTTCAGTTTCTAATTTAATTCAATCAAAAACAAAAACAAACAAAGATAGAAACAAAGCATAATATTTTGATAAAAAAATATGTTTAAAGCAATACGTTGCGTGACAGAAATTGTTAAACTCATCGACAGAATTTTTTTAATTAAATTGGTGTTCAATTTGTGAACAACTTATCCTCTGATTTTAAATCTGTGTAGTGGACATTGATTCGACTAACTGACAAGACGGCAAATTCACTTGTAAGATCAATGCAAATTATTATAGAACAAGTGAAGTAGCCCATTTCCGCCGCATCAACTACCATTTACGGATATGTCTTAATGTTTTTACTTCGATGTTCCTTGTGTCCAATAAAAATGTGGAATTCGTCGCTAAGAATAATATAATGAAGAACTGTAGATCAGTGAAGAGTTGTGCGTGCGCTGTACGTCTTGTACCAAGGCATTGCGGATTTAAACAGCGTTAGTAAAGTGTATTTCTTTCAATTTCAATTGATTGATTTGCAACAGCTAATTATTACATCAATAAAGTTGATGAATGAGTAATTTTGTTGAAAATTTTGAGTTTTTCTGAATTCTAATTCCCTACACTGTGACTTGCTTGCAGCTATAAATCATGCAATTAATGCTTACGACGAATCCCTTTATGAATTTTTATTTTTATTTTTGTTTTTTTCCCCCATTTACTATGACAAATAATAAAGACAACTATTATTTTTTATGACAGCAAAATCGTGGAACTTGAAGAAGAGCTCCGCGTTGTGGGTAACAACTTGAAATCCCTCGAAGTCTCAGAAGAGAAGGTCAGTATAATAATATTTTTTTCTTTTTTATTTATAACATATTCCATACGTATATTATGAATATACAAATATAATAAAAATAAATCTTATCCTTTACAAAATTTTGCCCAAAAAAAAATTTATAAAAAAAAATGTTCCCTGACCCTGCAAATCAAACAACACTCGTGCAAAACGTAACATATAGGCCAACCAACGTGAAGAGGAATACAAGAACCAAATTAAGACCTTGAACACTCGTCTAAAGGAGGTATTTAAAAATAAAAGACGCCAGAAAATAATTCGACAATCGAAACCGTTGGATTTATTGAAGAGATATTCAATATGCCGTAAAATTTGTATTTATTTTTTTGTTTAGCAAACCCAAAACCAGCGTGGCGATGTGCTTTTGATTTGCTCTTTTTTTTTCTATTTACATTTTGAGATTGTTTCTCTGTTTTCTCAATGTCTGCCTTCAAATGAATAAACTCCTTTAAACTTAAATGGCACAAGATTTCATTTTTTTAAATAGAAAAGCGTCAATGACCGCATTTTACTTCTTGAAACGCATTTTAGAGTTATTTAACCTAATACAAATCAAATTGTGTTTCTACACAACAGATTGTAATATAAAATCACTTATTTTGCTAACTAACTTTAATAAAAAAAAATTTATACATATGTAAAAAGAATATTTATATAAACATATAAAATATCTACCGATATATTTTCTTTTTAATTTGTTTTATTTTATAATTTTACTAATTACACATTTTTTTGATTTATTTTTATTTTCCTTATTTTTTTTTCTTTTCCATATAATATTTGGCTGAATATTGTTTTAAAAAAAAAACTAATGCACGCGCTTTAAATGATGTTGTTTGTGTGTTTTTGTTTAATCCTGGTTTTTGATTTTTTTTAACAATCACAAAACATGCAAATATTATTTTGTGTAAATCAAAATGGATTAAAAAAAACCAACATGAAAATAGGCGACTCAAAAGGAAGAGACTTTCGAAGGTCAAATCAGAGTATTGGATCAACACCTTAAAGAGGTATTATTGGCAAGAATGTGTTTAATACACGCATAAATTGGTTATGGTGCTATTTCTTACTCATTGTGTAGGATTATTGTATAAAGTCATATTTCTATACACTTTGCTATCTTTTATGTATGTATATACTCTCTTAGGAGAATGAATTTTCTTTTGTTGTGTCTATTTTACCTGTAATTTGTTTACTAAAAGTTACATAAAATGCACTTCTATCATATGTGTACCAGCTAGAAATAAGGTATTCTGTCATCAATATAGATGAAGCTTCTTCAAACATTTTTACTTCTGCGTTTTTCGGAATTTTAGTTATTATTTATTGATTTTTGCAAAACAAAACTTTTAATCGATTATTCGTAAGCTGATGGAGAAGATTACTTCGTGGCAGCACTACTGACTCAGTAACTAAATCTTGTTTAACCCTTTGAAATTTTTATTTAATGAGAAATGATATATCGAGTTAATCAATAATAATTACATTTAAGGTCACAAATATTTGGTCGTTGTATGAAGAAAATGGTAATCTTAATTCTCTTTGAGAAACTGCCATGCGATTTCTAATTTCGGTTGGAACAGTTGAGCAAGTCGAAAAACAAAACCGTGCCCCCATTTTTGTTTCTTTTTTTTTCTGTAAATTTAGAAGTTTCATTAAAATTTTTTGAATTTTTTATGTTTTTTGTTTAAGTCTGAAAAATAAAGAATTGCTTTTGTAAACTACTCCTTCTTTAAAAACAATAATTAATTTAAAATAAATGAATCAGTCTGATATTGAAAAAAAAAAGATTTTTCAGTCACAAATTATTGCAGTTTCTGCAATTTGAATTATCTCACTCTAGTCATATATGCAATATCGTTTTTTAACCATTTACGATTGAATTCACATTCGTATGCTCTATTGGGCAATGGGTAGTACGTAGTACAGACAAATAATAAGGCAAATATTCGGTCTTTGTATGACTGTTTCGTTTACACTTGTTCTCTACAGTCTTCAATCTTTTACTACATAAATGTCTTGCGATAGTATTCTCGTTTACAAAAAAAAAAAACAAAGACTTTGTGAACTACTGAATTGCTTGGGTTGGCAACGGACCATTTATACATAGACTATCAGCCATAGTGTATATACAACTCTTTTCTTTTTTGTTCGTTATCGTTTTCTTTTATTTGTTTTCAAAGTTATGCTAATCAATACAGATTTTGTAGGTACCCGTATGGTTGAAATGTTAAGCATTCCATAGTATTTTTCACTGAACTTATCACCTTTTATAAAACTTTTATCAGAATTAAGGATATGTGTAAAGTTGAGAGGGTCTTCGAAGTATTTGAACAGCTTTCCTATCGTAAAGTAAAATGCTAAATTTAAATTAAATATGCGAGTATAGGGAAACTGTTTTAGAATTATTTGCTTATTTTGCATTACACATTGCACATATAGTTTACTTTATCATGGACTACCAGAAGAAACTACCTCAATTTTTATTAGATAGGCACTAGTGCAGTTTTTTGAAATTGCATCAATTTTACTTTTTATATAAAGCATATAATAATGCTTTATAATTGATACATTGATATATGTAATGGGGTGCTGTTAAAATTATTTTGTACAAATCGTTATTTTCAATATAAGTTTAATTTTGTACAAAACTTTAAAAACATCTAATCCAATAATTTTTTTAATTTTGATTTTACTTACAAAATCATTTCTTTTATTTTCTTCAAATTAAGTTTTGCACAATTATTAAGTTAACTAGTTACAACTAAATACTAGGAGGCCTGAACAAAAATGTATCATGGATTAAACTATGAATTTATATTGATAACAACTTTTTGTGCATAATTGCAAAGGTTTTCGTCAATTTAAAAATGTCTTTAATTCCTCAAACAAAAATGAAGTAATTTTGCACTTATTTTCTGTCAATTAATTTGTGTTCTTGTTTTTTGTTCGTTCGGTAGAAATTTTATATAAGGTAAAAACAAAAAAAAGAAGTTAATTGGCTTTATTATTATATATTTATATAATTAAATAATTTAGTTTTTTTTGTTTATTTTCCGTTACTAACACATTGAAAAATAATAATTTTAAAATAAGCAAAAAATATTAATCATTTTTAAAGCAATTTAACGCTGGGTTTGGTAGCTTTCTAAGTGGCTTTTTATATTTATAATAAATCCAACAGTTTGTAATATAAAGGGTCAGATATTCCAATAATTTTGTTCAAAAAAAAAAAAAAAAAAACACTAAATTATTGACCTTTTATATGACATTGTCATCTATTTAAATTATAATAAGGGTATTCATTCAAACGCGCAATATCCCAATTGTGCAAAGGGCCAATTTTTCGTAATGTATTTCATCAATAACCTTCGAATATTTTGTGCAATGTTTGACATTATATGAGCAGTTACAACATATATATATACATATATATTTTTAAAATGGTCATAAGCGTTTTATCTACACCTGATTTTAAATTGCACAGCCAATTGTGCTGTGGAAAAATGCACAGTTTGCACAGGGTTTTACAAGTTTGAATGAATAACCTATAATATCTATATATTATAACTAATAATAATCTTTTTGATGAAAATGTAGGCTGAAGCCCGTGCTGAATTCGCCGAACGTTCAGTTCAGAAATTGCAAAAGGAAGTCGACAGGCTCGAAGGTATGTCTTACAATTACATTCTTAAATTGATTCTTTAAACTTGAATAAATGTTAATAATAAGAAAAATTTTTTTAAATATTTGAGAAAAAATTATATTTTATTTCAAGGGAAATATTTTTTTTATTTTAGTTGTATGATGTTTTTGTTTTAAGAAATTAACAAATTCTGAGTTAAGAAACAAAGAGGTTTAATGTATGTTTAAATAATGTGTTTAGATGTCATAATATTTTATAAAATTGTTGAAAAGAAGAAAAGAATTAAAAAGTGTAATCCCAAGGGTAAAGTAAAAGATTTTAATTTATAGTTCTATTTTTTTCTGAAACCTCTTTAAAAACACTGACGATTTCAATAATGTGTATATTTTACAATATAATATACATGGATATCTTTATTCCATATGAAGCACACATATGTTGCACATATTTATACATAGAATATGGCGCTATCCAAATATCTATCACGCACTCACTTACAATTCTTAATATTCCTAATAGAGTTTTCGATGATTTTTTCACAGAGGTTAGACTCCACTCGATAATGTATTTTGTGTCAGGTAATCCTGATAAATATACGTTTTCCAAGTTAATCCTTTTCAATTACACGTTCAGATTCTCTTTGTTATGAAAAGTAAAATTCCTTCGTTATGAGATAGTTATTCTTAAATCTTTGTAGGCTTTTCTAAATAAAAAATCAGCATTAAATAAATGAGAACAGTTTTTTCAATTCTTCCGATTTTGTTTATCAAGATTGTCACTATGACATTTGAAAATCTTCCCAAGTTTAAATATGATTCAGACATAGATGTTTAAAAATAAAAATCATCGCCTAAATAATATTTTACTCTAATAAAATTTAGAAAAAATAAACACATATTGTTTCTTAACTCTTAAAATATGTAATTATAAAAAAAAAACAAAAACATTTACAACAGCAAATGAATAACGCCCTAACAATAATGTTTAATATTTTCTCTGTTTGTTTTTTTGTATAATTTTATAAATTAATTATCTTTTGTTTTTTTTTGTTCATTTTATGTTAACTTTTTTAATTTTGTGTGGATTTGCGTTTGTTGTTTGCGACTAAAATCAAAACCAAAAAACTCACTCTGTGCGTTTTACATATATATGATGCTGCGCTTCTAACACTTAATTATACAAACCAAAAAAAACTATTCCTCCACCTCACACAAAAATGCTATATTAGATGATTTAATGAACGAGCGTGAGAAAAATAAATTGCTGCAAGAAGAAATGGAAACCACTCTGCATGACATTCAAAATATGTGAACACATCCCTTTAATTTTAATGTTATTACAAAAATAAAAAACAAACAACAAACAAAAAGAAAGAAATATTCAGAGACAAGAGTAAATGCTTCACAGAATAGTTATGCCCAACCGCAGAAAGAGTATCCTAACTGTTATAACTTTTTTTTTTTATTATAATTTAAATAACGAATAAACAAATTTACGTAGAAACAACAAGAAAGACAAACAGACAAGACAAACCACTATAAATCGACAAAACCAGATATTTTCTTATCATAAACTGCAATTGTGTTGTGCATCTTTTTTTTTATATTTCGTTTTTCGTAATAACATCTTTACATATACATATAAATTTTTATTTTTATATTTCTGGAAAACTGTAATTGTGTATTTGTTTTTATTTTATTGTTTTAATATTTATTATTATTGACAAGGTAAAAGACACAACACACAGCACAAAAAAGGGAAATAAATTATAGAAAAGAAACCCCGAAAAAAATAACACATTGTATTTAAATGTAAAAGACAAAATCATATACCGATTCATTCCAATATAAATTAAAATTCCGCAAACTGTTTTTTATATGATTAAATAAATGTTTTATTTATATAAATATTTTTTAAAGCTATTAACTTTATATGAAAATGAAAAAAAAAAAAAAAAAATTGGTAAAACAATTTTAAAATTTGACTTTTCTTTTCTGGTATTTGTTTTAAAAGTGTATACTTTTTTTTGGAAAGGCTATGTTCAGTATTATCTTTAAGGAAAATGTAATTTTTTTCCCAATTTAATTGACATGTTTTTAGAAAAGTGTGTTATTATTTAATATTTTCACTGCACCAATAGATAGTCACAAGAAAGCTGTGCGCTATAAAAATAGGTTACTCTGTCTATGTTGACAATAATAAAAAGAAAACATTTGTTATATAGGAATTGAATTGAACCAGCGTTTTAAAGTTGCCATTTCGATATATTTTTATTACATTCGTATAACCTGAATTTTGAATCTATTGATTTTCCTATTTTTGTGATTGGTCAAAAAATCATCTTAATAATATTTCTTAAATTATTTGAAAAGAAAATCCCATTTAACAAGGAGGTACTGAACCTACTCTTTCAACCAGAAGTGTATAAACTGTGCTTTGCTTATACGAAGAGAAGAAAATGATATAAATAAACATAAAGAATACATAAACATATATATGTTTTTTTTAATTTTTTATTTTTTTTTCAAAAGTATTTAAAAGACAATCTTTATATATTTAATGTAAAAAAGAACATTGTTTTTAGTAATTTAAGCATAGCAATACATACACGACTTTTTTTCCCTCAAATTATAATATGGTATTTGAACTTAGTTTTGTTAAAATAAACGTTTTGCATTTAACAGTTAAAAAAAGCTAAAAAAAAAATAAAGAACAAAAAACTGCCTATATAGAAACGAGTGCATACATATGCACATACAGAAATGCGAAATATTTTATTATTTAATTTCACTATTTGAACTCCCAATTAACGATATGCCTTAGTGCCTTAGTACCTATAAATATTTTTTGTCTTAACTTAAAATTTAGGCAATCAGCGGAAGTGCATAAATTAATTAAAATTCTTTGTTTAATTTTCTTTAAAAGAATTTAGTTTAGAAAACATAAAACATGAAGACATTAAAGGAATAGTTCTCAAAAAAAGTTGAAAAAAACCTAATTGTTCTGTGTTTTTATTTTGTTTTTGAACTAACCATTATCGTACTCCTATTGTCCTAAATGTACTCGATTAAATCTGATATTTTTTTTATTAGGAAAGATATATATTTTCTGGCTTTTAATACATTTTTTTCTCACAAATTCCTTAATTTTTGTTTTTATTTTTCTTTAACAAAAAAAAAAAAAAATATATATATATATATAACAATGGCTTACCGCAACTACCATGCCTTATCATGCTGCTTTATGTTTAATTTGCAAACAAATAACAATCCAATCCTGGTCCAACGATACCTTTGAATCCACCAATGTTAACCAAATGAAACGATAGATGAGCTTATAATAGAAAAGGAGAAGTTCGCCATAATTGGTGACAGTTTAGATTTCGCATTCGTGGATCTTATACCTGGAATTGAGCCATGTTATAATGAACGTCATCCGAAACCACCAACGCCAAAAGAAATTACACCAACGCCAGAACAAGTTGCTGAAGCCGAAGCAGCAGCAGCTGCTGCCGCTGCTTCAGCGGCTGGTGCTGAGGGTGAAGCTCCAAGTGAAGGAGCTGCACCTGAGGAAGATAAAGCTGAAACAACAAAAGAAATTGTACCAGAACCAGTTAAAGAGCCAACACCACCACCACCACCACCACCACCATTTGAATATGCTATTGACTTGCCACCAGAGGGTGCCGAAGTACCATATGTAAAGAACTTTGATGCGGTTGCAGCAGCAGAAGCTGAAGCAGCTGCCCTTGCTGCAGCTGAAGCAGCTGCCCTTGCTGAAGCTGAAGCAGCTGCCCTTGCTGAAGCTGAAGCGGCGGCAGCAGCCGCAGCTGAAATAGCAGCAGCTAGTGGAGTGGCCCAAACAGCTGAAGGTGTTCCACCAGCAGAAGGTGTCGCTCCACCAGCAGATGGTGCCGCTCCACCAGCAGAAGGTGCCGCTCCACCAGCAGAAGGTGCCGCTCCACCAACAGATGGAGCTGCTCCACCGGTAGAAGATGCCGCTCTAGCAGCACCAACAGCTGAAGGTGCTCCTGCTCCGTCTCCGGCTGATGTGTTACCCACAGAAGGAGCTCCGCCAGCCGAAGCACCAGTATCTTAAATCAAGAATTGAGTTTTTTTTTTTAATATATATTATTTAAGTTCATCAAGACGTTCATCAAATACATCACTGTGCATATTTCAAGTTTCCAATAAAGTGATTGATTACATAAAGAACTTAAATTGATTGGATAAAACATCATCTAATGAAACTATCTCATAAAAAGAAAACTCATCGATTCTATCTATCTGCAATTCAAAGTGACTAATATTTCTTTTTTATTCTAACTTCAACCTATTTATGTTTTAAATTATCTTTTGGATAAAATATGTACAAAGAAAAATTCCAAAGATGCTTATTTTTGGTTTCTATAGTCCCATAACTTTTCTGTTAACTTTTTATTTTGCATTCTTTTACTCATATATTCTTTTCTTCTTTATTTAGAATACTTTTGTTTACTTACTATCCTAATGCTTTTTATTTTCGCTTTTGCTTTCGTCATATATAATATCTGGCATTAACTAAACCAAAAATCGCTTAACAAAACTTAAAACTTCGAAATGCAAAAACAAAAGATGATACGATTGTCGAGAAGGAAAAATTCGCATTAATAGGAGACAGCCTTGAGCTGGCATTCCTCGATTTGATACCCGGACTTGAACCATTCTATACGCCCCGTAATCCAAAACCACCAACTCCAAAATTGCCGACACCACCGCCAGCCCCTACGCCACCACCAGAACCTGAAGTGCCAGAAGGCGGTGCCCCTGCAGAGGGTGAAGAGGGCGTCGCGAAAGGAGAGGCAGCTGCTGCAGCCGGAGAAGAAGGCGCTGCTGCTGGCGAAGCTGGTTCAGAAGCTGTACCAAGTCCTCCAAAACCGGTGACACCACCACCACCGCCACCACCACCACCATTTGAATATTCGATTGATTTGCCACCAGAGGGCGCTGAAGTACCATTTGTTAAGAATTATGAACCTCCACCACCGCTACCAGAAGGTGCCGAACCACCAGCAGAGGGCGCAGCTCCAGTTGAGGGCGCAGCTCCGCCGGTAGATAGTGTACCTCCAGTAGAGGGAGCTGCTCCTACTGCGTCGGTACAACCACCGGCAGAAGGTGCTCCAGCACCAGAACCAATAGAAGGAAGTCCAACGGCTCCACCCACAGAGGGCACTGTAGCGGCTGTTCCACCAGGGGAAGGAGCACCACCTACAACCGCACCAGCGGCTGAAGGTGCAGCTCCAGCAGCTGAACAAGCTGAAGTTTCAGCTGCAGCCGCCCCAGAGGCTGCACCTCAAACTCCAGCTGAATCAGCGCCTGCTGAACCTGCCCCTGCTTGAGTTTCAGTTTCTCTAGTGCAGTTTCATAAGCTTGCATAATTAAGCCAATCACCGCCAGTCAAAATGTGCATAGCAAAAAATAAAAAAAAAAAAGTTTTTATTTCAACCATTTTTAAGCATTATAAAGAGTTGTGTTTTAATTTTTTGTTCAATTTTCATTTAAATCGATTTTATTAACATAGAACAAACTTAACGCCTTTTACAAAACAGAGAGCGCGTTGTAAATGCCAAGACTTCTTAAAACAAAATAAACTAACTGCTAGATTAATGCAAGGTAATTTTATTTTTAAATTTGTATTCGCTTTTCATTTGTAACAAAATTGTCAGATACAGAAAGCTAATTGCTGATCTTGCGCTTTAAACGGGTTGATTTTAAAATTTATCCGATTTGTAATTTATTAACTTTATCTGACAGTTTCTCTGTCCGTTCTTTTTATTATAGTCTAGTAGTTTTGAGCTCCTTCGTTCCATTTTATTTTTATGAATTTATTTATTTATTTTTTTCTTCTATTTTTAATTTTAAAACACAGACGACCTCGTATTGGAGAAGGAGAGATACAAGGATATCGGAGACGATCTCGATACTGCCTTCGTCGAACTTATCCTCAAGGAATAAAAGTCATGTGATATGGCAAACCATATGCCAACTATGACTAATTAAATCCGCAACATATGCGTGTAGCATTTTCCGTTTTATTTCATATTTCAGTGTTTTATTTTCCAGTGATTCTTGAACAAATTTGTTTAACTCAATAATAAATATTTACGCAAACAACAAAAATTAAAATCCCTACGTTTTTACTTTTATTTTTAAATTTTATTTTGTTGCAAATTTATTTTTGTTTTTCTATTTTCGAGTTTCTCAATAAAGTAAAGTATGAATAGTAGAAAAATTGATATTTTTTTTCAATATGCTTTTGAATATTTTACTTGTTTTAATTGCAGAGGAAGTCAGTAAAGGTAAAGAAAAGTACAAGACTATTGCACAAGAATTGGATTCAACATATGCCGACATGAATGCTTACTAAAATTTTTTTTACAAATTAAATGCAATTTACTGTCTATAAAAAAAGAAAAAAACTAACAATAAAACTGCCGGATAGAATGAAAGACAAACTTTAATAAAAAAAAAAATCAATTAATGTTAAGTGCTTTTTCTTGCTCGTTAACACGCAGGAGAGAAATTTTATTACCAAATTAATTCTATAAATAGAATTGTAACGCAAGAAAAATTTAAATATTTTGCTTTTGTTCCTAATTTTACTAAATTAAAACAAAAAATTTGTAACATTTGAATATTACAATAGATGTACAACATTATAAAAATGCCATCCAATATGCATACAATTTGTAAGGAAAGAATTTGTCGTCGAAGGCTTTATAGATAGAAAACACACCAATTGATGCGAAAATTATTAAATCTTAACCGCAAGATTTGTCTGGTTGTTGTGTTATCTTAATATACTTAGCATTAATACATATGTATAAAAAAGTAATTTTTGAAATAACTACACATTCATTCTCCTTTATCCTTATACGCGTACAATATTCCAACATAATATAGCATACATTCTGAATTACTCTAATTAACAGCTTTGACAGCTTTGTACTCTTAAATGTGAATATCGAACTCATTTACTCGTTCACTTCGTCCAAGAGGCATCTTATGTTTCTAGAGACTCCATAAATGGACTAGAATTTATGACAATTTTAAAGCTTTATGCTAAACTCTTTTCGCTTGGCTAAGAGTGTAGTATTCATCGTTTCACTAAAAAGTTAACATAAGTTGCTCTTGTTAAAGAGCTATAAATAAATATCGATTAGTTCGTTTCTGAAAGTAAGCTTGAAGCTTGCACAGCAAGTACGTTGTTTGGTTTATATGAAGTTATAATTGGATGTGAAAAAACCTTACAAAGTATGATAAGTTTCAAAGATATCGTTTGCCTCAGAAATTTTTTTAATTTTCATGAATATTGCGTTCAATAATGCCAGTAGAAGACAATTTTAAATGTACATTCCTAAGATGAGATTCTCAGTTTACTGTGATACTGTATTCACCATGTATTTATTTGGTGTTCTTAGACAGTATATATTTTTTACTACAACGCTTTTCCAATTATGTAAATATCATCAACGTATAGGAATAATCGAACGAACTTTTGAAAAATGTTGCCTTTAGTGTACGGATGTGAGCTTCCAATATATACTCGTACCTACATATATACAATTTTAAATTGTTAAAGGCTCTGAAGGATATCGCATAGCTTTAGTTTACTCGTTGTTTGATGTCGAACTTGATAGAGCAATGTACATTGTTGATAGTCATTCTGCACAATCGGATAGATTAGCACATATAATAAATTTAGACATAGCTTTGTATAGCGGCTCTCGATAGATCTTGTTGGCGTGTATTAATCTGAGCTTTTTCCCAGATTTGGAATAAAGTTGGACTTTATCCTTTGATGGACTTTCCTGGCCAAATACCGCGCCGGTATGGACCAACAATGTTTTTGGCATACGGCACCCTTAAAGTACAACAGCTAGGATCTTGTGAAAACGTATATGTGCCTCTTTAGTTGCCGCGAATTCTTGATATTCATGTTAACAATACTACATTTAACTGTGGTTTAACCACGTGTTGCATACTATTTGGTGTTTACTCTTCCGATGTTTAAAACATATCGATGGGTAGCCGCCAGCTCCAATAATAATCGACCTTATGTTAAGATATGGCTACCTTAATTCCTCCAATTCAATTCCTCAATCATTGATTATCTTCGTCTAAATGTTGTGTTCTGGCAGACAACGAATATTGATCTCACTGATATAGACGTTTCATATCCTTAGCATGTCACAACTATAGTATGTATATTTTCGTATTCGGTTTTGCAGGCGAAGACTCACCTTGTGAACAAAAATTTGAATATATTCCATTGAAAATATGCTTACATTTGCAAAACGTCATACTAACATTCTCAACTATATAAATACATATATGTATATTGTTTATCTACCTTGGTTGAACAAACCTGTATACTATTTTGCTTATTTTTATGACTTACGATGAATACCGTAATCATATTTCGAGTACACTCAAAACCATCTTATTGGCGTAACAAGAAAAAGATTTAAAAAATTTGATGTTTTTTCACAAAACTTGTAACTGGTCTAGTTTCGAACTATTACCATGCTTTTTTATCATATTAACAACATGTTTGTTACCTACCGTTGTTTTTGGAAAATGTCTTGTTTTAAATAGATCTTAACAAGTTTGCAGAAAAACGGTAGCTTTCTGGAGAAAAATTCAATGCACAATACAATGAATACATAAACATGAATGCATGATCTGAGAATTTTGATGTTTAACGTAATAATAATATTCTTTTTCTTTCTTCTTCAAAAAAGTTCCGTCTATACGTATGAAAGACTGGGTACAATATGGTCAATTGATTGAACTATACGGAGACTAACTTGAGACTTACGATTTGATTTTTTGAATAAGATCTCAACATTCTTTGCTGTCTTTTTACATGTGAATAAATTTAGGGTATATTTCAGGATGAGCCAAAGAGTACGTACCTTACTCCGTACGTTTACGTAGACTTGACGACTTTCATGCGTTTTAGCTTGAAACTGAAAATAGCTGACTTGGTGAAAAACCTTTATATTCCCTTTACGAGTATAGATATCTTTTAAAGGATTTTGGACTGTTTGTCACTAATGCTTATACATATGCTTATATGCTTTACATTTAAAAAAATTTAAAAACAAATAAATTAAAAAATTGATAGCAATTTAAATTTATAAGGCATATGTAAAAATGTTAAAATTTCATCCCACCAATCAACTTATTCACATAGACACACTTTTTATAACTTGAGGCTAATAAAAAAATTATTTAAAAATAACCCGCTCTGAGTGTTGCACTAGCAACACATTTGTGTGATTTATTTGTGTGTATACAAAATGAAATATCTAGCATCTTTGCAACCAAAAATAAAATGCAATAATAAATTGTTTAATTAGTACACGACAAGTGATGGCATTAATAATGAATTTAATAAATCGAATTGGCCTTGTAGAAATAGTAATAAAAAACAAGAGATGAGTATAAATACTTTATATTTTCTGTAATCATCTTATGCTTTATTTATTTCTCACAGCAATCAAGGTTTTTAGCTTTTTTTTCCAAAGAAATTTGTAAAAACCTAACAAGGGATATTTTAATTAAGAACAATTTTTTTTTAGTTAAAATTACATTATATTTTCAATAAATAATTTATTTTTCAAATTCAACATCATTTTTTTTGCCTAAATGTATTGCTTATGCCTAAATGTTCATTCAGAATGTGACAAAATCGTTCCTCATATTGCCTGATATCTCCCCAATCTTAATTTGATGGTTATCTAGAACCAGTCGGTGATGTTAACACCAATGGTTTCAGTTTTTTGAAGTTCGAACGCCCACGTATACATTCAGCTGTCCAAATTTTTACGGCGGTGATGATGGTGTAGCTTCTAAGGAGTGCCGTTCGGACTCGGCGATAAGCCGTAACACGTAAGCAACGGATTTACTGCTGACGACCATGGCAAACGATTTAAGTACAACGAACTTCTCATCTGCACTTATAATTTTCTGACCCTTAATAGGATAAGTTGCGTTTGCTCAGCATTAAAGTGTCACAACACTTACGAATTTCACAGATCTGGAGATTATTTATTTTTACATTGACGTCCATCGCGATAGGAACATGCAAGATAATCTCTCTGCAAGTCAGAGCAGTTTTAAATGGTCGCAAGTCAAAATATTCTTATTAATTGTATATACCTTTTGCCATTAATTCAATGTAAACGAGGACGAATCCAGCAAATCACTCTTATTCCCAAATGTGCAGACGTTTATAACTCCATAAAGAACCAGGATTAAATGTGCAGATTCTGACATCCATCCCACCCCTCACAAGCTTCAAGTACCTACCTCTCATACTGAATATTGTATTAGTGCCCCATATGTTTAAACTTTATACATTCATGCAACTCGCAAACATTATAAATAAGCTAAACATTACCCAAGGGCAGCAAACATGTGTAAACCTAATGCGGACATTTAAATATCCTCTGACGAATATACACATCCAAACAGAATGCACGTCAAAAATTAGTTGTGACTAGACTTTTCCAAGCGAGTTTTTACCGGTATTACAATAAATTTTCCGAGCTCCGCGTTCAGCTCGGCGAATTTGCAGATGAGGAAAATAAGCGCGGATGCAAAGGGTAAGTACTTACAGATCGAGCTCTTATGTCTGTTTGGAGTCTACTTTATTTTTGGGCAACCTGAACTTGTTCTGAACTCTCAACATCGAAAAATCCAAGCAACACTGGCTTCCAAAGCAGAAAAGTTAGACACATTAGTTAATTTCATAATCTTTGTGCTACAGTGGAGGCCTTAAGACTTGTAAGGCACTTACACAACCCATGCACTTGCAGAGACTTAAAGATAAGCTACAATTTTCCATTCGGCTCTATATTATAGGGTTTGGCCCTATATAAAGTAGGAAGACATTGGTCACTTGTACACTATCTGAATTTGGCTCTGCCATAAATGCGAAACTGCAAGCTGCGTGATAATTCATTCAGTGACGATTGTCAAATTAATAATACATAGAATGCATATATGATCGAGGTCGTGGTCGAGGTCGATCGAGGTCACGAGAAGTCAAAATAATTTGGAAATAAAGAGAAGATGCTTTTGTGATTTTTTTTAAGCCATGCCACTCATTTTAGTGAGAGATGTGACACCACAACGTTGTCTTTGAAAAGAAAATTTCAAACTATCCCAATTGAACCATGCTTCTTCGGCATCTTGGTTGTGGGCATGATGGATGGTTTTCGACTTTGCTTTTATATCAAGCTTTGCTTCTATTTCAATGTCAGGCTATTTTTCTTGAATCTTAAGCCACAGATCCTCATGCCGCGAATGCATACGAGTTTCATTTTTCCCTTGAGTAAGTTTGCGACGTCATTTCAAATATTTCCAAATAACTTTTAACAAAATTAAAATTACTGAATTATCTTGGAATTATAAAAACTGGAAATATGTTTAGGCTTATTGCCTTTGCGGTGAGACGAAATACACGATAGAAAGCATACATTCCTTCATCTTAATATACGCAGGGGGACATGGTTCCATATTATGGAACGCAACGATTAGTATAAGGCCTCGTAGAAGTAGCATCTTCCGACAGGTGCTGGTTCCATAAATGACGAGAATGAGCCTCTGCAGCCGAACATCTTGTAGCTCTGCTAATAAGTCCTACTTCACGCCTCCCCGTGGCGCTATCTGGGAATCTCACTAGAGGTTGCGAAGTGAAGGGGGCAAATGGCGAGTTTCCTGCACCATTAACCAGGATTAGTGTCGGAAAAACAAAACAAGACCTTATCCGGGCTACTCCGACATATTTGGAGCTCAGGCCGGAAAGGATTTCCAGGACTTAGTCAGGGTCTTGGAAAAGAGATGGTGGCGGACGAGCCCTATAAGGGCCAACGGCAGCGCTCACATCCCGGAACGGGTTACTGGCTTCGGTGTAACCGACCCCTCGTCTTAGGGGCACTCAAAATGGAACTGGTCCTCCAGGTTGGGGGTTGTGCCGCCGTGGTAACTGCCAGGCCATTTAAAAAAAATTAAGTTACGAAGCATCAACAAGCCTCGGATATGGACGGATCTACTGTTGACAACCCACGCAAACGATTTAAGGACAATGAGCTTCGGATATGCACGTGGAATGTTAGATCCCTTAATAGACCACGTGCAGCCGAGCAACTAGCGGAGGCCCTAGACTGCTGCAAAGCAGGCATAACCGCCATCCAAGAAATGCGATGGGATGGGCCGGACAAAAAGAAGATGAAAAACTGCGACATCTACTACGGCAATTGCCATCGACGGCAAAAGCAGCGCTTATTTGGGTGCGGATTTGTTGTCGGAGGCAGACTAAGACAAGAAGTCCTCAGCTTCCGGCATGTGAGCGAGCGCCACGTAGCAATCCGCATCAAGACTAAATTCGCCAACATTAGCCTCATATGCGCGCATGCCCCCACAGAGGAGAAAGATGACGACACCAAGGATGCCTTCTACGAGCTCCTTAACAAGACCTACGAGCAATACCCTAGCTATAACATTAAAATTGTCCTCGGTGATTTTAATGTAAAGCTAGGAAGAGAGGGTATCTTTGGTGAAACAATCGGAAAATATAGCCTGCACAACACCACCTCCGATAACGGATTCAGGCTAATCGACTTTGCGGTGGGGCGAAACATTGTCGTGGCGGTTCCCACATCTCGACATACACAAGGGGACTTGGAGAACTCCTGATCAATCAACAGTCAACCAGATTGATCACATTGCGATCGACGCAAGACACTCTTCCAGTATTATGGATGTCCGTACGTTCCGAGGAGCCAACATCGACTCGGACCATTACCTTGTTGTAGCTAAGGTACGGTTGCGGATATCCCAAACTACGCCAAGACAAACTAATGCTGTGAGAAAATTCGACGTCAGACGGCTACAATCGCAAGAGATCGCCAAGTCCTTTTCCGATCGAGTGTCTCTTAATCTCTTAAAAGGTCCAATGCCGCCAGCATCAAGGATCGAAGACCATTGGAAACACTGCCAAAACGCCATCAGAGATGACGCTTCTGACGTACTTGGTTTCACTCGTACACCGAAACCCCTGGTTAGATGATGAATGCCGGCAAGCACATGCAGCTAAGCAAGATGCATATAAAGCGGCGCTACATAGAAGGACCAGAGCTGCTCATGAGCTCTATGAACGGAAGAGGAGGGACGAGCACCGGCTTCTCAGGAGGAAGAAGAAAGAGCATGAGAAGCGCGTGATCGAGGAAATTGAGAAATGCTACTCCAGGAATGAGGTTCGGAAGTTTTACCAAAAGGTAAAAATAACATGCCGCCGAAACAAACCCCGAACCGAAGCCTGTAGAGATGAACAAGGGAACATCGTAGTAGAATCGCAGTCGATGCTGAGGATTTGGAAAGATTATTTCTGCAGACTGTATAACGGCGATGACGGACCAAATACCGCTGTCAGGCAGAATCAACCTTTCAACCTAGACGATGATGACCAACAATTCCGTCCACCCGACCTGGATGAAGTTAAGATAGCCATATCGAAGCTTAAGTCCAACAAAGCTGCTGGAGTGAATGGCATGACTGCCGAGCTCTTCAAAGCGGCAGGCCATGACTTGGTAAGGAGCATATCCCAACTCATCTGTAAAATATGGTCGGACGAAAGTATGCCCTATGGAACCTCAGCATTGTTTGTCCAATTCTCAAGAAAGGAGACCCTCTGAACTGCGCCAACTACAGAGGCATCAGTCTCCTTAACATCGCATATAAGATCTTATCCGCCGTATTGTGTGAACGCCTGAAGCCGTTCGTCAACAACCTGATAGGTCCATATCAGTGTGGCTTCAGGCCAGGAAAGTCCACCGTCGACCAGATATTTACACTACGGCAGATCTTGGAACCATGAGCTTCAGATCGATACCCACCACCTATTCATCGATTTTAAGGCCGCGTATGACAGCATCTATAGAGAAGAACTATATAGAGCAATGTCTGTGCAGGATGACGATGGAGAATGCACGCTGCTCCATTAAGGTCGGTAAAGATCTCACCGAGACCTTTGATGTCCAGAAAGGATTTAGACAAGGCGATGCGCTGTCATGCGATTTTTTCAACATCGTACTTGAAAGAATAGTGCAAAACTCACGAGCAAACACAAGAGGCACTATCTTTCAAAAGTCCGTCCAACTACTCGCATACGCCGACGATATTGACATAATCGGGAGAAAGCAGCGTTATGTCAGTGGCGCTTTCGCGAGTATTGAGATGGAAGCGGCGAAAATGGGTTTAGCGGTCAATGAGGCCAAGACCAAGTATATGCTGTCAAGCAAAAAGGACAACCAACACCGACGTCTCGGACAGAACGTCACCCTCGACAGATATAACTTTGAGGTAGTTAAGGATTTTGTCTACCTAGGCTCCACTTTAAATACAGACAACGACACCAGCGCTGAGATCAAGCGAAGAATAACTCTTGCCAACCGCTGTTTCTTTGGGTTAAGAAGGCAATTGAGTAGCAAAGCCCTCTCTCGGACAACAAAAGTCACCCTTTATAAGACTTTAATAATCCCGGTCCTGCTCTATGACGCAGAGGCATGGACATTATCAAAAATGGATGAGGGTGTTCTTGGTTGCTTCGAGAGAAAAATTCTTGCATTGACGGTGAGTGGAGGAGGAGATACAACGACGAACTGTATGGACTGTACAGCGACATGGACCTAGCCAGAAGAGTGAAAATCCAAAGACTGAGATGGCTGGGTCATGTAGAGCGCATGGACACCAATGCTCCGGTCCGAAAAGTCTTCGAATCCGCCCCCGAGGGACAGCGCAGTAGAGGAAGGCCAAGACTCAGGTGGCGCACGCAAGGGGAAGAGGACCTCAGCCAACTGGAGAAGCTTGTTGACTGAGGCCCAGGTCCACCCCGGACTGTAGCGCCACCTAAAGTTATGTAAGTAAGAAATAATTTAATCATTTTGCGACAGATAAAGGATTGCCTACAGTATTCTGGAGGCACCTCTAGTTTGTTGTAGCGTAAGAACGAGTGGGTATTTCCCAAGCGCATCAACAAAGAAGAAGTAATCTGAGGAGATAAAACGTAGAAAAACTGGAATCGCGAAGGCCGTTAGTATGTATGTCTTGGAGCACGTATCGCGAAATGGTTTAACAACTCCTATGCCGCCAGCATCAGAAGGACTAGAACCGTGAGCTCAACGAGTAAAAGAGACGGAGGAAACAATTACTGAAGCATTACTCTAACGTAGGATGTTGTAAATATTCACGGTCGTTTTGAGAGAAAAATACTTCGAAATATATTTGGGATCGTTTGCGTTGACGGGCTTTGGAGGAGAACATTCAACGACGAACAATACGAGCAGTACAGCGACATCAATCTAGTTAGAAAAGTTTGCATCAGTCGCCCAAAATGACTTAAACTTTCAGAGTAAATAGACCCTAATGCTCCGGCCGGTATTCAAATCTGATCCTGAGAGACAACGCAGCAGAAGAAGACCTCATCTAAGGTGACACGCACAAGTAGAAGGTGAGCTAAACCAATTTAAAGTGAGCAACTGGAGGCAGTTAGCAAATAACCGGGCTAACTTAGTTAAGCGCCGCATAAGTAAGTAAGAAAGGATAAGGTGAACAATCCAGCTTAGCGTAACCTCGAAATTGAAATCAGAGCTTTTCTATCTTCAAAATAGACGATCTTATAATCACGATATTGCTGTATACAATGATGAAAAACATAAGAAAAACATACGAGTGATCTAGTAGGTTCCCTCATTTACGCTATAGTATACATAGGCGATTAAGTGGTAGGCAGATCAAAAATTGAGTCCATCAACAGACTCAGACATTTGCAGCATGACTTAAATCACATTACGAGGTATGGCGAGGTCTGAAAAGTGAAAATCAGTTTTCAAAAGGTAACAATCTAATTTAGATGGACTCCTAAGGATGTGAGAAATTTCTCCCGAAATTGGCCATTATTGGTAAGTATGGGCAGGTATTGGCGGTAAGAAGCGTAGTTATGTACCTTGGCAACTGCCAGAATAATAATTATAATTTTTGTTTTAAATTAAGATGCTTGTCTTGTTGGGGCAGAAGGGCCTTACCTTTGACAATTTCTTAGCAGTCAACTTAACTTCAGGGAAGAGGTCATGTGCGGTACCGTGAACTAAGGCCATATTTATTAACGCCGTAACGCTCAGTTAAAGAGCCAACACCACCATCACCACCACCACCACCATTTGAATATGCTATTGACTTGCCACCAGAGGGTGCCGAAGTACCATATGTAAAGAACTTTGATGCGGTTGCAGCAGCAGAAGCTGAAGCAGCTGCCCTTGCTGCAGCTGAAGCAGCTGCCCTTGCTGCAGCTGAAGCAGCTGCCCTTGCTGAAGCTGAAGCAGCTGCCCTTGCTGAAGCTGAAGCGGCGGCAGCAGCCGCAGCTGAAATAGCAGCAGCTAGTGGAGTGGCCCAAACAGCTGAAGGTGTTCCACCAGCAGAAGGTGTCGCTCCACCAGCAGATGGTGCCGCTCCACCAGCAGAAGGTGCCGCTCCACCAGCAGAAGGTGCCGCTCCACCAACAGATGGAGCTGCTCCACCGGTAGAAGATGCCGCTCTAGCAGCACCAACAGCTGAAGGTGCTCCTGCTCCGTCTCCGGCTGATGTGTTACCCACAGAAGGAGCTCCGCCAGCCGAAGCACCAGTATCTTAAATCAAGAATTGAGTTTTTTTTTTTTAATATATATTATTTAAGTTCATCAAGACGTTCATCAAATACATCACTGTGCATATTTCAAGTTTCCAATAAAGTGATTGATTACATAAAGAACTTAAATTGATTGGATAAAACATCATCTAATGAAACTATCTCATAAAAAGAAAACTCATCGATTCTATCTATCTGCAATTCAAAGTGACTAATATTTCTTTTTTATTCTAACTTCAACCTATTTATGTTTTAAATTATCTTTTGGATAAAATATGTACAAAGAAAAATTCCAAAGATGCTTATTTTTGGTTTCTATAGTCCCATAACTTTTCTGTTAACTTTTTATTTTGCATTCTTTTACTCATATATTCTTTTCTTCTTTATTTAGAATACTTTTGTTTACTTACTATCCTAATGCTTTTTATTTTCGCTTTTGCTTTCGTCATATATAATATCTGGCATTAACTAAACCAAAAATCGCTTAACAAAACTTAAAACTTCGAAATGCAAAAACAAAAGATGATACGATTGTCGAGAAGGAAAAATTCGCATTAATAGGAGACAGCCTTGAGCTGGCATTCCTCGATTTGATACCCGGACTTGAACCATTCTATACGCCCCGTAATCCAAAACCACCAACTCCAAAATTGCCGACACCACCGCCAGCCCCTACGCCACCACCAGAACCTGAAGTGCCAGAAGGCGGTGCCCCTGCAGAGGGTGAAGAGGGCGTCGCGAAAGGAGAGGCAGCTGCTGCAGCCGGAGAAGAAGGCGCTGCTGCTGGCGAAGCTGGTTCAGAAGCTGTACCAAGTCCTCCAAAACCGGTGACACCACCACCACCGCCACCACCACCACCATTTGAATATTCGATTGATTTGCCACCAGAGGGCGCTGAAGTACCATTTGTTAAGAATTATGAACCTCCACCACCGCTACCAGAAGGTGCCGAACCACCAGCAGAGGGCGCAGCTCCAGTTGAGGGCGCAGCTCCGCCGGTAGATAGTGTACCTCCAGTAGAGGGAGCTGCTCCTACTGCGTCGGTACAACCACCGGCAGAAGGTGCTCCAGCACCAGAACCAATAGAAGGAAGTCCAACGGCTCCACCCACAGAGGGCACTGTAGCGGCTGTTCCACCAGGGGAAGGAGCACCACCTACAACCGCACCAGCGGCTGAAGGTGCAGCTCCAGCAGCTGAACAAGCTGAAGTTTCAGCTGCAGCCGCCCCAGAGGCTGCACCTCAAACTCCAGCTGAATCAGCGCCTGCTGAACCTGCCCCTGCTTGAGTTTCAGTTTCTCTAGTGCAGTTTCATAAGCTTGCATAATTAAGCCAATCACCGCCAGTCAAAATGTGCATAGCAAAAAATAAAAAAAAAAAAGTTTTTATTTCAACCATTTTTAAGCATTATAAAGAGTTGTGTTTTAATTTTTTGTTCAATTTTCATTTAAATCGATTTTATTAACATAGAACAAACTTAACGCCTTTTACAAAACAGAGAGCGCGTTGTAAATGCCAAGACTTCTTAAAACAAAATAAACTAACTGCTAGATTAATGCAAGGTAATTTTATTTTTAAATTTGTATTCGCTTTTCATTTGTAACAAAATTGTCAGATACAGAAAGCTAATTGCTGATCTTGCGCTTTAAACGGGTTGATTTTAAAATTTATCCGATTTGTAATTTATTAACTTTATCTGACAGTTTCTCTGTCCGTTCTTTTTATTATAGTCTAGTAGTTTTGAGCTCCTTCGTTCCATTTTATTTTTATGAATTTATTTATTTATTTTTTTCTTCTATTTTTAATTTTAAAACACAGACGACCTCGTATTGGAGAAGGAGAGATACAAGGATATCGGAGACGATCTCGATACTGCCTTCGTCGAACTTATCCTCAAGGAATAAAAGTCATGTGATATGGCAAACCATATGCCAACTATGACTAATTAAATCCGCAACATATGCGTGTAGCATTTTCCGTTTTATTTCATATTTCAGTGTTTTATTTTCCAGTGATTCTTGAACAAATTTGTTTAACTCAATAATAAATATTTACGCAAACAACAAAAATTAAAATCCCTACGTTTTTACTTTTATTTTTAAATTTTATTTTGTTGCAAATTTATTTTTGTTTTTCTATTTTCGAGTTTCTCAATAAAGTAAAGTATGAATAGTAGAAAAATTGATATTTTTTTTCAATATGCTTTTGAATATTTTACTTGTTTTAATTGCAGAGGAAGTCAGTAAAGGTAAAGAAAAGTACAAGACTATTGCACAAGAATTGGATTCAACATATGCCGACATGAATGCTTACTAAAATTTTTTTTACAAATTAAATGCAATTTACTGTCTATAAAAAAAGAAAAAAACTAACAATAAAACTGCCGGATAGAATGAAAGACAAACTTTAATAAAAAAAAAAATCAATTAATGTTAAGTGCTTTTTCTTGCTCGTTAACACGCAGGAGAGAAATTTTATTACCAAATTAATTCTATAAATAGAATTGTAACGCAAGAAAAATTTAAATATTTTGCTTTTGTTCCTAATTTTACTAAATTAAAACAAAAAATTTGTAACATTTGAATATTACAATAGATGTACAACATTATAAAAATGCCATCCAATATGCATACAATTTGTAAGGAAAGAATTTGTCGTCGAAGGCTTTATAGATAGAAAACACACCAATTGATGCGAAAATTATTAAATCTTAACCGCAAGATTTGTCTGGTTGTTGTGTTATCTTAATATACTTAGCATTAATACATATGTATAAAAAAGTAATTTTTGAAATAACTACACATTCATTCTCCTTTATCCTTATACGCGTACAATATTCCAACATAATATAGCATACATTCTGAATTACTCTAATTAACAGCTTTGACAGCTTTGTACTCTTAAATGTGAATATCGAACTCATTTACTCGTTCACTTCGTCCAAGAGGCATCTTATGTTTCTAGAGACTCCATAAATGGACTAGAATTTATGACAATTTTAAAGCTTTATGCTAAACTCTTTTCGCTTGGCTAAGAGTGTAGTATTCATCGTTTCACTAAAAAGTTAACATAAGTTGCTCTTGTTAAAGAGCTATAAATAAATATCGATTAGTTCGTTTCTGAAAGTAAGCTTGAAGCTTGCACAGCAAGTACGTTGTTTGGTTTATATGAAGTTATAATTGGATGTGAAAAAACCTTACAAAGTATGATAAGTTTCAAAGATATCGTTTGCCTCAGAAATTTTTTTAATTTTCATGAATATTGCGTTCAATAATGCCAGTAGAAGACAATTTTAAATGTACATTCCTAAGATGAGATTCTCAGTTTACTGTGATACTGTATTCACCATGTATTTATTTGGTGTTCTTAGACAGTATATATTTTTTACTACAACGCTTTTCCAATTATGTAAATATCATCAACGTATAGGAATAATCGAACGAACTTTTGAAAAATGTTGCCTTTAGTGTACGGATGTGAGCTTCCAATATATACTCGTACCTACATATATACAATTTTAAATTGTTAAAGGCTCTGAAGGATATCGCATAGCTTTAGTTTACTCGTTGTTTGATGTCGAACTTGATAGAGCAATGTACATTGTTGATAGTCATTCTGCACAATCGGATAGATTAGCACATATAATAAATTTAGACATAGCTTTGTATAGCGGCTCTCGATAGATCTTGTTGGCGTGTATTAATCTGAGCTTTTTCCCAGATTTGGAATAAAGTTGGACTTTATCCTTTGATGGACTTTCCTGGCCAAATACCGCGCCGGTATGGACCAACAATGTTTTTGGCATACGGCACCCTTAAAGTACAACAGCTAGGATCTTGTGAAAACGTATATGTGCCTCTTTAGTTGCCGCGAATTCTTGATATTCATGTTAACAATACTACATTTAACTGTGGTTTAACCACGTGTTGCATACTATTTGGTGTTTACTCTTCCGATGTTTAAAACATATCGATGGGTAGCCGCCAGCTCCAATAATAATCGACCTTATGTTAAGATATGGCTACCTTAATTCCTCCAATTCAATTCCTCAATCATTGATTATCTTCGTCTAAATGTTGTGTTCTGGCAGACAACGAATATTGATCTCACTGATATAGACGTTTCATATCCTTAGCATGTCACAACTATAGTATGTATATTTTCGTATTCGGTTTTGCAGGCGAAGACTCACCTTGTGAACAAAAATTTGAATATATTCCATTGAAAATATGCTTACATTTGCAAAACGTCATACTAACATTCTCAACTATATAAATACATATATGTATATTGTTTATCTACCTTGGTTGAACAAACCTGTATACTATTTTGCTTATTTTTATGACTTACGATGAATACCGTAATCATATTTCGAGTACACTCAAAACCATCTTATTGGCGTAACAAGAAAAAGATTTAAAAAATTTGATGTTTTTTCACAAAACTTGTAACTGGTCTAGTTTCGAACTATTACCATGCTTTTTTATCATATTAACAACATGTTTGTTACCTACCGTTGTTTTTGGAAAATGTCTTGTTTTAAATAGATCTTAACAAGTTTGCAGAAAAACGGTAGCTTTCTGGAGAAAAATTCAATGCACAATACAATGAATACATAAACATGAATGCATGATCTGAGAATTTTGATGTTTAACGTAATAATAATATTCTTTTTCTTTCTTCTTCAAAAAAGTTCCGTCTATACGTATGAAAGACTGGGTACAATATGGTCAATTGATTGAACTATACGGAGACTAACTTGAGACTTACGATTTGATTTTTTGAATAAGATCTCAACATTCTTTGCTGTCTTTTTACATGTGAATAAATTTAGGGTATATTTCAGGATGAGCCAAAGAGTACGTACCTTACTCCGTACGTTTACGTAGACTTGACGACTTTCATGCGTTTTAGCTTGAAACTGAAAATAGCTGACTTGGTGAAAAACCTTTATATTCCCTTTACGAGTATAGATATCTTTTAAAGGATTTTGGACTGTTTGTCACTAATGCTTATACATATGCTTATATGCTTTACATTTAAAAAAATTTAAAAACAAATAAATTAAAAAATTGATAGCAATTTAAATTTATAAGGCATATGTAAAAATGTTAAAATTTCATCCCACCAATCAACTTATTCACATAGACACACTTTTTATAACTTGAGGCTAATAAAAAAATTATTTAAAAATAACCCGCTCTGAGTGTTGCACTAGCAACACATTTGTGTGATTTATTTGTGTGTATACAAAATGAAATATCTAGCATCTTTGCAACCAAAAATAAAATGCAATAATAAATTGTTTAATTAGTACACGACAAGTGATGGCATTAATAATGAATTTAATAAATCGAATTGGCCTTGTAGAAATAGTAATAAAAAACAAGAGATGAGTATAAATACTTTATATTTTCTGTAATCATCTTATGCTTTATTTATTTCTCACAGCAATCAAGGTTTTTAGCTTTTTTTTCCAAAGAAATTTGTAAAAACCTAACAAGGGATATTTTAATTAAGAACAATTTTTTTTTAGTTAAAATTACATTATATTTTCAATAAATAATTTATTTTTCAAATTCAACATCATTTTTTTTGCCTAAATGTATTGCTTATGCCTAAATGTTCATTCAGAATGTGACAAAATCGTTCCTCATATTGCCTGATATCTCCCCAATCTTAATTTGATGGTTATCTAGAACCAGTCGGTGATGTTAACACCAATGGTTTCAGTTTTTTGAAGTTCGAACGCCCACGTATACATTCAGCTGTCCAAATTTTTACGGCGGTGATGATGGTGTAGCTTCTAAGGAGTGCCGTTCGGACTCGGCGATAAGCCGTAACACGTAAGCAACGGATTTACTGCTGACGACCATGGCAAACGATTTAAGTACAACGAACTTCTCATCTGCACTTATAATTTTCTGACCCTTAATAGGATAAGTTGCGTTTGCTCAGCATTAAAGTGTCACAACACTTACGAATTTCACAGATCTGGAGATTATTTATTTTTACATTGACGTCCATCGCGATAGGAACATGCAAGATAATCTCTCTGCAAGTCAGAGCAGTTTTAAATGGTCGCAAGTCAAAATATTCTTATTAATTGTATATACCTTTTGCCATTAATTCAATGTAAACGAGGACGAATCCAGCAAATCACTCTTATTCCCAAATGTGCAGACGTTTATAACTCCATAAAGAACCAGGATTAAATGTGCAGATTCTGACATCCATCCCACCCCTCACAAGCTTCAAGTACCTACCTCTCATACTGAATATTGTATTAGTGCCCCATATGTTTAAACTTTATACATTCATGCAACTCGCAAACATTATAAATAAGCTAAACATTACCCAAGGGCAGCAAACATGTGTAAACCTAATGCGGACATTTAAATATCCTCTGACGAATATACACATCCAAACAGAATGCACGTCAAAAATTAGTTGTGACTAGACTTTTCCAAGCGAGTTTTTACCGGTATTACAATAAATTTTCCGAGCTCCGCGTTCAGCTCGGCGAATTTGCAGATGAGGAAAATAAGCGCGGATGCAAAGGGTAAGTACTTACAGATCGAGCTCTTATGTCTGTTTGGAGTCTACTTTATTTTTGGGCAACCTGAACTTGTTCTGAACTCTCAACATCGAAAAATCCAAGCAACACTGGCTTCCAAAGCAGAAAAGTTAGACACATTAGTTAATTTCATAATCTTTGTGCTACAGTGGAGGCCTTAAGACTTGTAAGGCACTTACACAACCCATGCACTTGCAGAGACTTAAAGATAAGCTACAATTTTCCATTCGGCTCTATATTATAGGGTTTGGCCCTATATAAAGTAGGAAGACATTGGTCACTTGTACACTATCTGAATTTGGCTCTGCCATAAATGCGAAACTGCAAGCTGCGTGATAATTCATTCAGTGACGATTGTCAAATTAATAATACATAGAATGCATATATGATCGAGGTCGTGGTCGAGGTCGATCGAGGTCACGAGAAGTCAAAATAATTTGGAAATAAAGAGAAGATGCTTTTGTGATTTTTTTTAAGCCATGCCACTCATTTTAGTGAGAGATGTGACACCACAACGTTGTCTTTGAAAAGAAAATTTCAAACTATCCCAATTGAACCATGCTTCTTCGGCATCTTGGTTGTGGGCATGATGGATGGTTTTCGACTTTGCTTTTATATCAAGCTTTGCTTCTATTTCAATGTCAGGCTATTTTTCTTGAATCTTAAGCCACAGATCCTCATGCCGCGAATGCATACGAGTTTCATTTTTCCCTTGAGTAAGTTTGCGACGTCATTTCAAATATTTCCAAATAACTTTTAACAAAATTAAAATTACTGAATTATCTTGGAATTATAAAAACTGGAAATATGTTTAGGCTTATTGCCTTTGCGGTGAGACGAAATACACGATAGAAAGCATACATTCCTTCATCTTAATATACGCAGGGGGACATGGTTCCATATTATGGAACGCAACGATTAGTATAAGGCCTCGTAGAAGTAGCATCTTCCGACAGGTGCTGGTTCCATAAATGACGAGAATGAGCCTCTGCAGCCGAACATCTTGTAGCTCTGCTAATAAGTCCTACTTCACGCCTCCCCGTGGCGCTATCTGGGAATCTCACTAGAGGTTGCGAAGTGAAGGGGGCAAATGGCGAGTTTCCTGCACCATTAACCAGGATTAGTGTCGGAAAAACAAAACAAGACCTTATCCGGGCTACTCCGACATATTTGGAGCTCAGGCCGGAAAGGATTTCCAGGACTTAGTCAGGGTCTTGGAAAAGAGATGGTGGCGGACGAGCCCTATAAGGGCCAACGGCAGCGCTCACATCCCGGAACGGGTTACTGGCTTCGGTGTAACCGACCCCTCGTCTTAGGGGCACTCAAAATGGAACTGGTCCTCCAGGTTGGGGGTTGTGCCGCCGTGGTAACTGCCAGGCCATTTAAAAAAAATTAAGTTACGAAGCATCAACAAGCCTCGGATATGGACGGATCTACTGTTGACAACCCACGCAAACGATTTAAGGACAATGAGCTTCGGATATGCACGTGGAATGTTAGATCCCTTAATAGACCACGTGCAGCCGAGCAACTAGCGGAGGCCCTAGACTGCTGCAAAGCAGGCATAACCGCCATCCAAGAAATGCGATGGGATGGGCCGGACAAAAAGAAGATGAAAAACTGCGACATCTACTACGGCAATTGCCATCGACGGCAAAAGCAGCGCTTATTTGGGTGCGGATTTGTTGTCGGAGGCAGACTAAGACAAGAAGTCCTCAGCTTCCGGCATGTGAGCGAGCGCCACGTAGCAATCCGCATCAAGACTAAATTCGCCAACATTAGCCTCATATGCGCGCATGCCCCCACAGAGGAGAAAGATGACGACACCAAGGATGCCTTCTACGAGCTCCTTAACAAGACCTACGAGCAATACCCTAGCTATAACATTAAAATTGTCCTCGGTGATTTTAATGTAAAGCTAGGAAGAGAGGGTATCTTTGGTGAAACAATCGGAAAATATAGCCTGCACAACACCACCTCCGATAACGGATTCAGGCTAATCGACTTTGCGGTGGGGCGAAACATTGTCGTGGCGGTTCCCACATCTCGACATACACAAGGGGACTTGGAGAACTCCTGATCAATCAACAGTCAACCAGATTGATCACATTGCGATCGACGCAAGACACTCTTCCAGTATTATGGATGTCCGTACGTTCCGAGGAGCCAACATCGACTCGGACCATTACCTTGTTGTAGCTAAGGTACGGTTGCGGATATCCCAAACTACGCCAAGACAAACTAATGCTGTGAGAAAATTCGACGTCAGACGGCTACAATCGCAAGAGATCGCCAAGTCCTTTTCCGATCGAGTGTCTCTTAATCTCTTAAAAGGTCCAATGCCGCCAGCATCAAGGATCGAAGACCATTGGAAACACTGCCAAAACGCCATCAGAGATGACGCTTCTGACGTACTTGGTTTCACTCGTACACCGAAACCCCTGGTTAGATGATGAATGCCGGCAAGCACATGCAGCTAAGCAAGATGCATATAAAGCGGCGCTACATAGAAGGACCAGAGCTGCTCATGAGCTCTATGAACGGAAGAGGAGGGACGAGCACCGGCTTCTCAGGAGGAAGAAGAAAGAGCATGAGAAGCGCGTGATCGAGGAAATTGAGAAATGCTACTCCAGGAATGAGGTTCGGAAGTTTTACCAAAAGGTAAAAATAACATGCCGCCGAAACAAACCCCGAACCGAAGCCTGTAGAGATGAACAAGGGAACATCGTAGTAGAATCGCAGTCGATGCTGAGGATTTGGAAAGATTATTTCTGCAGACTGTATAACGGCGATGACGGACCAAATACCGCTGTCAGGCAGAATCAACCTTTCAACCTAGACGATGATGACCAACAATTCCGTCCACCCGACCTGGATGAAGTTAAGATAGCCATATCGAAGCTTAAGTCCAACAAAGCTGCTGGAGTGAATGGCATGACTGCCGAGCTCTTCAAAGCGGCAGGCCATGACTTGGTAAGGAGCATATCCCAACTCATCTGTAAAATATGGTCGGACGAAAGTATGCCCTATGGAACCTCAGCATTGTTTGTCCAATTCTCAAGAAAGGAGACCCTCTGAACTGCGCCAACTACAGAGGCATCAGTCTCCTTAACATCGCATATAAGATCTTATCCGCCGTATTGTGTGAACGCCTGAAGCCGTTCGTCAACAACCTGATAGGTCCATATCAGTGTGGCTTCAGGCCAGGAAAGTCCACCGTCGACCAGATATTTACACTACGGCAGATCTTGGAACCATGAGCTTCAGATCGATACCCACCACCTATTCATCGATTTTAAGGCCGCGTATGACAGCATCTATAGAGAAGAACTATATAGAGCAATGTCTGTGCAGGATGACGATGGAGAATGCACGCTGCTCCATTAAGGTCGGTAAAGATCTCACCGAGACCTTTGATGTCCAGAAAGGATTTAGACAAGGCGATGCGCTGTCATGCGATTTTTTCAACATCGTACTTGAAAGAATAGTGCAAAACTCACGAGCAAACACAAGAGGCACTATCTTTCAAAAGTCCGTCCAACTACTCGCATACGCCGACGATATTGACATAATCGGGAGAAAGCAGCGTTATGTCAGTGGCGCTTTCGCGAGTATTGAGATGGAAGCGGCGAAAATGGGTTTAGCGGTCAATGAGGCCAAGACCAAGTATATGCTGTCAAGCAAAAAGGACAACCAACACCGACGTCTCGGACAGAACGTCACCCTCGACAGATATAACTTTGAGGTAGTTAAGGATTTTGTCTACCTAGGCTCCACTTTAAATACAGACAACGACACCAGCGCTGAGATCAAGCGAAGAATAACTCTTGCCAACCGCTGTTTCTTTGGGTTAAGAAGGCAATTGAGTAGCAAAGCCCTCTCTCGGACAACAAAAGTCACCCTTTATAAGACTTTAATAATCCCGGTCCTGCTCTATGACGCAGAGGCATGGACATTATCAAAAATGGATGAGGGTGTTCTTGGTTGCTTCGAGAGAAAAATTCTTGCATTGACGGTGAGTGGAGGAGGAGATACAACGACGAACTGTATGGACTGTACAGCGACATGGACCTAGCCAGAAGAGTGAAAATCCAAAGACTGAGATGGCTGGGTCATGTAGAGCGCATGGACACCAATGCTCCGGTCCGAAAAGTCTTCGAATCCGCCCCCGAGGGACAGCGCAGTAGAGGAAGGCCAAGACTCAGGTGGCGCACGCAAGGGGAAGAGGACCTCAGCCAACTGGAGAAGCTTGTTGACTGAGGCCCAGGTCCACCCCGGACTGTAGCGCCACCTAAAGTTATGTAAGTAAGAAATAATTTAATCATTTTGCGACAGATAAAGGATTGCCTACAGTATTCTGGAGGCACCTCTAGTTTGTTGTAGCGTAAGAACGAGTGGGTATTTCCCAAGCGCATCAACAAAGAAGAAGTAATCTGAGGAGATAAAACGTAGAAAAACTGGAATCGCGAAGGCCGTTAGTATGTATGTCTTGGAGCACGTATCGCGAAATGGTTTAACAACTCCTATGCCGCCAGCATCAGAAGGACTAGAACCGTGAGCTCAACGAGTAAAAGAGACGGAGGAAACAATTACTGAAGCATTACTCTAACGTAGGATGTTGTAAATATTCACGGTCGTTTTGAGAGAAAAATACTTCGAAATATATTTGGGATCGTTTGCGTTGACGGGCTTTGGAGGAGAACATTCAACGACGAACAATACGAGCAGTACAGCGACATCAATCTAGTTAGAAAAGTTTGCATCAGTCGCCCAAAATGACTTAAACTTTCAGAGTAAATAGACCCTAATGCTCCGGCCGGTATTCAAATCTGATCCTGAGAGACAACGCAGCAGAAGAAGACCTCATCTAAGGTGACACGCACAAGTAGAAGGTGAGCTAAACCAATTTAAAGTGAGCAACTGGAGGCAGTTAGCAAATAACCGGGCTAACTTAGTTAAGCGCCGCATAAGTAAGTAAGAAAGGATAAGGTGAACAATCCAGCTTAGCGTAACCTCGAAATTGAAATCAGAGCTTTTCTATCTTCAAAATAGACGATCTTATAATCACGATATTGCTGTATACAATGATGAAAAACATAAGAAAAACATACGAGTGATCTAGTAGGTTCCCTCATTTACGCTATAGTATACATAGGCGATTAAGTGGTAGGCAGATCAAAAATTGAGTCCATCAACAGACTCAGACATTTGCAGCATGACTTAAATCACATTACGAGGTATGGCGAGGTCTGAAAAGTGAAAATCAGTTTTCAAAAGGTAACAATCTAATTTAGATGGACTCCTAAGGATGTGAGAAATTTCTCCCGAAATTGGCCATTATTGGTAAGTATGGGCAGGTATTGGCGGTAAGAAGCGTAGTTATGTACCTTGGCAACTGCCAGAATAATAATTATAATTTTTGTTTTAAATTAAGATGCTTGTCTTGTTGGGGCAGAAGGGCCTTACCTTTGACAATTTCTTAGCAGTCAACTTAACTTCAGGGAAGAGGTCATGTGCGGTACCGTGAACTAAGGCCATATTTATTAACGCCGTAATGGCTTTAAATCACTTTCATATTTGAATTAACGCCATAATCTTATGGCTCCCATTCACTTTCAAATGAGAACTCATCACTTAAATGTGAACTAACGCCATATGGTATTAGTTTACATTCAAAAGAAACTTTGCATAGGACCAACCTCGTACCCACTTAACATCCAATAGTGACCCAAAGCAGGGGGTCGCAGAGGGGCAGCATGCTCCCTACCATACCTACCTCACTGTTTATACACCTTATTTCACTTTCAAATGAGAACTAAAGCCACTTTCTAGAACGAAATAACATCATATTACTCTAGTTCTTATTTGAAAGTGAAATAAGAACATAAGTGGATTATGGCGTTAATTCGCATTTGAAAATGAATTAACACCATTATGGCGTTATTCCATATGGTCTTTGTTCACGGCACGTCACGTGCTATGTGGTTCGAACTAAGCCTAATTATCCCTTATCCAGCGTGATTCAATGTAGCGTCGTACTATACGAGTGTTAGAGATGTAGAGTCTTGGTCTTGGTCTGAACAAATCACCAAATTCGGTGTGAAAAAAATATTATCCCAACAAGGCACTTTACGAGAGGGTTTGTCTAAACAGGATTGACAGTTTCCTGAAGGCACGTTGAAAGCGGCGAATGCCCACTAACAACACCTTAGTCTATGTAGCTTATTACCCCAATGAAAGATACCAAGAATGTATGGTCTGAGCAGACATTATTCAGTCGAAGGCCTTTTTCTATATTGATGTTAAAGGATTGGTCAGGGTAAGGAGGGTATTCCGATAATACACTAGCGCTTCCGCGCTGCGAAAGACGAGTGGCTCGAGTGGACTTGTTAATGTTGTTCCGTTTTATTCTCGCTATTCATGCCGGAAAGCAAGTTTTCAAATATTTGTGTCTAAGGGAAGAGGAGAGGCTTAGTACGTCCTCCCAGGTCGGTGATATACTTGGATAACATAATCATACTTGTCATAAGAAAGGTTTAGGCTGAAGGTTTCTTGTCTTATGTTAAGTCTTGGAAGTGCGTGTACACGATATTGACTACTGGCAAGTGCCCGTTAACGTAATTGGGATGCTGATTCATTAAGTTCCCACCACCACGATTAAAATAGATTTGGTAGAGTTAGTCGAATTGAAAAAAAGTTGAATCCGCCTTCGAGGGACAGCGCAGTAGAGGGAGACCGAGACGCAGGTGGTGCACGCACGCGCTTGCGAAACTGGAGATAGCTAGGAGAAGATCTAACTGGTTGTAGACGCTTGCTGACTGAGGTCCAGGTTCACCCCGGACGTTACCTAAGGTATCGTAAGTAAAACTTGCAAACTACTTGTTACTTGATATAGTCGGTGGAAGCGCCTTTTTACAATTTTGGCGGGTAGAGAATTATCTCTGGAAACGTTTATTACAATTTATATATATGTATATATTTTACAAAAGACCTACTATTTTGTGTACGTCCTGGCGCCCAAATATATTGCAAATATAGCGTTTTTTCATTTTCGTTCACTTCACTTTTTGTCAATTTCATTTTCTTAAGCTATGGTTGAAGCGATGCTTGATTTGTCGACGAACTCGTCACTGCTTGCGTAAGCACGTCGTTCTTCTTTCCTTTGTTTGCGGTTTAAGTAGAGTTTGGCGCACCTAGCAAAAGATGATTGGGTGTTTGAGGCCCGTCATAGCTAGTAGATATAGGCAGATGCGTCAGCTGCATTTTCTGCCTCGAGCACTCTGAAGCGTGTCTATCCTTGGAGCTATCCCGTTCATTATTCGTTAGATGAATATCTTAATTGACTGTACAAAGCTCTTTATTAAACAATCGTCCAAAGTCCTTCGATGACAACTCAGTATTTGTTCAGAGCTTCAAAAGCCTGGAAGGAAGTATTAGCCTCGTGTGCAGTTCGTCGGCACTTTTCCGGGAATTGATGTCATCCGCTTGAATGGGCTAAGCCCCTTCAGGCGACCAGAGAAACGCAATATCATATATACATTTACTTTTGATTTTAAACTTAAGAGGATAATTTAGTCTTGTGGTTTTATCCGCCGGATTAAGCTTTGACGCGAACCTGCGCCATAGGTTGATATGGCTATTTTTCAGAATATACAATTTGAAACCCCACAAATCACTTCAGAAGGTGCGGCGTCTGTCGACATCAATTTCTTTGGAACAAGCTTGGGCTTTCCACATTTAATCGAAACACGAACACCATTGGCAGACTTTATCCGCTTGAACGACACCAAGTTAATGAAATGCTGCTCACTGGCATCAACGAACGTGGGCAGATCAATATAATCTACCATCAACAGGCAGGGATCATGACACCTAGGCATCTTAAACTGCATAAGTGTCGGGAACTCATTGTTCCACATTTTCAATTGCCCGAAAATGTTTTGGGAAACTGGCTGGTCTCAAACATTTCCACGTTTTCACTCCAATCGCAGCAATAGTTAAACATGAATAGAGAAATTGGCTTCCAGCTTACTCTAGGAAATCTGTATTTGAATGAAAGGACGTCTTCCTTCGGCTCCCAAAACCGACCGAACGATCTTCTCCGAAATAGTCAATTTCTTTGTTCTGTATTCTTTCTTGCTGTCTGCGTCGTTTGAAGTCCGATATGTTCCTCAGTACTTTCACCGAAATCGATGAGAAATTTCGCAACTCGAAACCACTATTTATATGAATATTAATGACGTTGTTCGTACGTGACTTCGCCAGCTTCAGCAACATCATTAAAGCTGTTGACATACTCGTAATCATCGGCATTGTGGTGGCCGATAAAGGCTTGGATTGCCCTTAAATGGGCATTCGAAAATCTCCTGACGTGGGGATTTTTACGAATAAGCTGAGCATGACTAAGGGTAATCAATTCCCTAACATATACATTGTACGTTGATTGATTTTTCGTTTGATCACACGGTTGAATATGGAACCGATCAAGAAATTTCACGAATGTCGCCGGATGCAGACACTGGTCTCAGCTGAAATTTTAAACAAGATCATTGTAGTGGCTTAACATCAACATGTCCCGTTAGGAGAAATGAGTTTCAGGATACTCCGCCTCCAATGCAGCAACAAAGTCCTGGCTAACCTTGGCTTTTTGGGGTCACGCACTCCGAAATGGGGAAGATACAATGTGCGTGACGTTTTCACATTCGTTTTATATTTCGTAAGCTTACTGACATTTTCTTTTGCGACGAAGCTACTGACGATATTTTTGTACATGCTTGCGAAGTCTGGATCCCTTAACATTATGTTCTCTAGACCCCAATAGCCTTCTCTTCGCCATTTTGTATCTGTCCATGATATCACTGACTTCCTCTTTCTGAAGTATTCCCTTTTGGTATCGTCACCTGAGCGTTTCGGGTGTACTTTTTTGTTAACTATTTACACAAATTCATCTCGTATTTCTTTGCATCTTTCTACTCATGTCCATATACGGGCTCAGGATCGTAAGGGATGAACCCTTGTCGAGAAACAAATATTTCCTTACAACATCGTTATCGGCAAAAGGTCTTACTGGTAATACACGAAACAAAACTCTTGCTAAAGGTTGAAACTGAGAACAGGTATGACAAATCTTCTGTCCGTGCCGTCATCCACTGACTTCTATTATAGGCTGTGCAGTCGATGTGACCAAACACACCAGTTGGGCGAATTCAATCACCCATTCTGCAAAATGTTTCACAGTAAAGTAATGTTGAATTCTGAGACCACATTGAGCCCATTCTAGATGCTTATTCATTGGCAAATTTGCCATCAGTTCATCGTTGAGTGCAAGATTCCTAAAATATTGTTGTGCAGACCATTTCTGCCTACGATTCCGATTCTTGAATAATAATACGTAGCTGGCGCTTCACATCTGCCTTCGCAATGAAGCCTTGTAAGTCTCATTCTCAAATGCATTCGAATGCCTTAGCGGATGAGCTGATGATAGGAGCGGGGGAAAAACATACAGCTAGTTTAGAAACAGTGGTGGTAAAAGTGTTAGTATATTTTGTGTCCGTTCTGGCTTTCGACGGAAAGGCAAATGCGTCCTTTTTTGTTTTCGCTCACATCACTTTCGTGAAATTGGCAGATGTAAATTTGACTTTTCAAAGCTCTCTTTGCCTTTAAGTCGCAACCAGTTTGGTTACATTCTCAGTTAAATCAATAAATGTTTCAAATTACCTAAAACAAATTTTATATTACTTTAAGTATTTTAACATACTCGTTTGTAACATAATTAAAGATTGTTTCCCTTCTGCAGGCCCCCATATGTTTGATGCTGCCGCGCAACAGCTATCAAATTACGACTTCCTACCGCTCTACTGTTTTGTGCGATAGATTAATTTTTTTTTCTGCGGCGGTAGAAACGAAGGACTGTCGTATAGAACAAACCCTGAAGTTGAAGCGTCATTTTTCTATCACACAATACAGTTGTGTTTCCCCTCATTTAAGGCAGAGCACACTGGCTTATCATGTAACATCGTCATCGCAATTTCCTTGATGTTCTTGACTCGTAGCTTCAATAGAAAGACTTGCATGACATTAGAATGAATTTTGTGCACTGCCTTGGTGTACTCCATATTTAACTTTGAATTCTCCAGTTATTCGCGCTGTGTCTTAAACATTCGTTTTAACATCTCCGTATATATCGTGTATGATTTTTATATATGTCTCGTGTACGTTTGTGATTTTAACTCCCTCGAAATATACGATATGTGGAAACTCTCTCGAACGTTATTCTAAATCTACAAAAACGATACTCAGACCCTTCGAATTCTTTTGCACGAGTCCTCGTTAGGACATACATACTACAATTTCATGCACTGCGTGTTCAGTACTAGTGAAGACTAGCCCTCTTAAACACCCGAATCTTTAATCTTAAACGTGCTCTGAAGTTGGACATCCAAACTCATGGATAGGATACCATGGATTCTATGGTATGGTATCTGAAAAAATTTTCTACGAGCTAGTGGCTGTCCATATTATCCCACAATTAAAAATCTTCGCGAGTTCTTTCTCGTATCCACATAAGGTGTTCTAAAAGAATGGTTTTCGACTTCTGTAAGTTCACCTTTAACTTCCGGCCATTGCAATTTCATTAATCTTATCGAAGTCACGTTGAAGAGTTTGTGTGTATGTATAGGTATTAAATTATCGATATTTGAACGATTTATTTGTATATCAGTGTTCAGTTTCTTAATGCCATTATTAGATTCATTTTCGGAAAAAATTGTAATTAAAATCAGTTTACAATCAGGATTTTCTTAGATTGATCTTTGACTACGATAACGATCTTATTTACTTGAGTGTTCAAGGAAAGGTCAAGAAAAGTTTAGATAGTGTAATAATATAAGTTGAATAAATGTTTTAATAGAATTAAAGCTGGTGATAGCGTAGTTATTTTGTTCTGTTTAAAAACGGGCCTTAAAATGAAGAATAAAGACGCCGCCAAAAAAAATTGAAATTCATGGAAGCTTAAATTAAGTCACTTGAGAGCACCTACATACTTATGTATAAGTAGGCTTTCCCTATGTGCATGTAGGGAAAAACTTTCAAGAACTTAAAGAAAAAGAAGAACTCCTTGGTGGTAGTAAAACATATGGGAACAAGCGCCAGCGATAGTCCTAACAATATACATAAACTCGCACTTTGTTTAGCACTTACATATGTATGTTTGATTTAGTTTAAAAGTTGAGAAATGACATGAAAAGCAAAGAACTTAAACAAAATCCCAAAGACATACATACAAAGCTTTGAAAAGTAAATGCAATAAATGCTTTAGCATTTTTAAATTATTTTCAAGAAATGGATATACGAGCATATACCAAGAATCGGTGCATTTAGCTTTTATGATGTAGCTATTCACTTGTTTGGAAAATATCAGATTACAACTCCAAAACAAATTCCAAATATTCAACCGAAAGGAAAGAATTCTATCTAAAAGTTTTCACAGAAATCCAGAAAATATTAAGTTAAAAAAAAAAATTTGCAAAGTTACATTCTTGCATATACCTACGTTTTAAAAATAAAATAAAACTAAAACAAAAATTGCCTTTGCAGCTATTTTTAGATTAATTCAATTCAACTACACTCCTTTCGACATGGTTTCTTTGGAGAAAAAAATCAACACCGTTTGCTCGCTTTTAAATTCAAAATGTTAATGATACAAAATTTGCCAGTCAGACATCAGATCTGTTATCCAAAAATCTAGTTTAAATATGACAATCTTTCTTTTAATATTCTTTAAAGAACATCTATCTCATTTCATTTCATATTGAAGATCATAACAAAAGTATTTAAAAATGAAACAAATTTTCTTTGAAAAAAGTAGTCGCTATGACCCTCGATGGAAAATTAGGAAATGCTTTCAATTTTTCAAAACCAGGGGAAGCGATGCTATTTTTAAAAAGCCCATACGATCACATAGGAGGTCATCTCACACACAGGCAAATAGGATTTCTACTCTCTCGGAAAATTAAAACAAAAAAACAAAAAACAAATAATGGAAATTTGCGCAATAAACTTTGGGGGAAATTTCTTCTATTTTTTCTTGTTTTTTTTTTTGAAAAAAGTAGGGAAATTTTTACGATACCGTGAGAAAAGAACTCTGATTTTTGTTAGAGCTGTAAACGTGTGCTGTGGGAAATGAGAATATAGAACGAAGTAGTTTTTTCACACATTTAATAACCGTGTGTTAAAATAACGTGGGGCTGGTAGGATAAAAAAAGTTGGTACACATCAGTGTTCTCGGGTTTTTGCTAGCGTATAGTGTGTTCCAAAGCGCTAAGGTTGGTTTCCATAGATTCATAAAGGATATTTTAATTTTATTTTTATCCATAGACAAGACCTTGTTTGAAAAGTTTTCTTAATCAAAATTGCAATTACGTTTCAAAAACAGAAAATTCAAGTTAATTTTTGTTAAATTTTTTGTGAAAAATTAGTGATTTTAATAATTTTTCTAAGGAATTAAAGAATATTAGATATTTTTTAAAAATATAGAAAAGTGATAACTTAGTGAAATGCGAGTGGGTGGTTGGAGTGGCTTTAGCTACATTCAATTTTAAAGGATACTATAGCAAAATATGATATACAGAATGGATAGCAGATTGCATAAAGTCTAAAAATAAGTTTAATATATTACAATTAAAGTGATGGCTGAAAATTAAAAATAAAATCAGGATGTTAACAATTAATAAAATTTAAAAAAAGAAAAACAACAAACTAATTCTCTTTAATTATGCAATTGTTTTATGTGTGGGACACGAATTTTCCCGAGGCAAATACTTCTTTTGGATCGTACTTATAAGGAATTTGTAACTGAATCGCTTTAAAAACATTTTAAATACACATTCACTCACACACAGAAAAACTATTCTCTTGTCAGATATAGAGATTGCACAAATTACTCCAACCACTACACGCAACTCGCACACTGGTCACTATCCTCATCATGATATTCTAAACATGAATAAATACATGATACACATGATTAGTATGTGTAGATACTTTTTAACGTATTTTTTTTTTTTTTTTTTTTTTGATTTTGCTAGTACCCTATAAGATCATTTTTTTTCTATATTTAAAATATAATAATAAAATATTAAAAATATTTTTCAAAAATATTTTTTCCACAAAAACTAAAATTTATTGTATTTCAAAGAAGAAAAATAAGGGAAATTCATCCCAGGAATCCTATCCTTCGCCTTTGCCAAAAATCATTAAAAAGCCAATCATCAAAGTTTTGAAAAATAAGTGCTTAATCTCTTAGGGGCGTATGTTGACTAGAATATAAGATAAAATTAGAATATTGTGTAGGTGCGATTTATAATGAGTTCAAATTTTGTATATATAACGCAAAACACCTACTCGTACAAAATTATAAAATTCATGCAACACAAATACGAACATGACATCATCGATTACGGATGGTGGTATTCAAATTCGTTAATACACATACATTAACATACATATATTTAAAGATATAAAAAATTTAATAGGAATTTTTGCGACTTGTTTTTTTAAAAGAAAAGTGTTTTAATTGGCGGATCTTTTCGTCTTGAATTTCATTTGATAAATCATTAACTTTGAAAAAAGATTAACTATATTTTTTCAAGAAAAATTAAAAAAAAAAACTGGTATATAAATACATATGTACATACAATAGACTGATTTTAAACAGTTTAATGACATTAATAATTCCTTTATTTGTTTTTTGGTGTAGTTACACCCTATACACTCGTAGCCCGGTCTATAAATTTAGATTTACTATTTCTTATATTAATTCTCTAGCTTTTTACAATAATTATGCATAAAACTGCAATATTGTAAGAATGCATTTGAGTGAATAGCAAATTTCTAGAAGATCGGTTTTTAAAAAAAAAATAATCTTTGACAAGCCATTTCTGTTGCCTCAAACTCACAGGGATACTAACTATGCATTCTTACATTTCTCAACAAAAGTACTAATTTTTATTTCCTCGACTTTTCTGAACAAAGATCATTATCCAGCCACTGTTTAATTTACTTCTTCAATCAATGCTGCATGTTATTTACAACACTTACCCTGTTGGCTTCTAGGCGTTCATTTGTTACCTCTATTTTCCACAATCAACTTTCGGCAAATATTGAGGTCAAAAGGTCGAAGATTTCAGTCGAGGCGTGACACGCAAGACAATCATGCTGTAACTACATCAATTCCACTCATATTTTTAATTATATATTATTTGACTATTAGCCATGTTAGCTTCATTTTTCGGGAAATACTATAAGACTCAATGATTCCACCAGAACATGATTGTCTTAGTCAAATAATTGAATTATTAGTAAATTAAGAAAAAATTGCATCTAGGTAAATAGCGGTAATTTTTGTTGTTTTCTGCGTAAATGCCTTACAAAATCTATGCACTATTTGACAGATATATTGATCTGCGGACAGTTATGTTCTCCACGAAAAATTTCTTTGAAAAAATATCCCCCACACCGTTAGTTATGTATGTATATGTGGCACTGTCCTCTTCACAATATACACATATACGAAAGTATGACCCTGACAACTACCATCCATCACTGTCGACCGCAAGCAAAAAAATAAATGCACTTAAGCTGTTTTTAACATAAATATTCGAATTTGGTGGCGCCACCTTAGCTGAATATAGAATATAGAATGCGTAGACTCTCTAGATATGCAGCGATTATACCGTTACACTTTAACAAACCTATAACAATCCGATCGGCTTGAACATCAGTTTGTAAAAATTATTAGTCTATGAATATTGCTTATTGTCTAATCGAAAAATATAATAAATATTAAAAGATATTTTAAATACGATAATTGTTGACTACAGCGTTCTTGAACAAATATCTGAAAGTCTAAATTTGCAGTGCATTTAAAAATCACTCACTGTGAGTGATGCCCCAAATCTTAGAAGATCACTAATCGATTAGTATTCTTAAATAATTCTCTTATTTACTTTTATTTATTTCCAGAGTTCCCTTCATTTTTCTTTTCGTCGTAAAGTAAAACAAAAACACATTCACCATGGACGCCATCAAGAAGAAGATGCAAGCGATGAAGCTTGAAAAGGATAACGCCATTGATAAGGCCGATACCTGTGAAAGTCAAGCTAGAGATGCTAATTCCCGTGCTGACAAACTAAATGAGGAAGTCCGTGATTTGGAAAAGAAGTTGGTCCAAGTTGAAGTTGATTTGGTTACCTCAAAGGATGCTTTAGAAAAGGCCAATCATGAATTAGAAGAGAAGGAAAAGTTATTGACCACGACTGAATCAGAAGTTGCTACTTTGAATCGCAAGGTGCAACAAATTGAAGAAGATTTGGAGAAATCTGAAGAACGCTCAACTAGTGCTCAACAAAAGTTGTTAGAAGCTACCCAAGCTGCTGATGAGAACAACCGGTTAGTATTTGAATATGTACTTTATTTACATATGTTTAAAATGAAACCATTTGCAAATTTTTTCATTACGTTTTTTTAGTATGTGCAAAGTATTGGAGAACCGTTCTCAACAAGATGAAGAACGTATGGATCAATTGACCAACCAGTTGAAGGAAGCCCGTCTCTTGGCGGAAGATGCTGATACCAAGTCTGATGAAGTTTCCCGCAAGTTGGCCTTTGTTGAAGATGAACTTGAAGTCGCTGAAGATCGTGTCCGTTCTGGTGAGTCCAAGATCATGGAACTTGAAGAAGAATTGAAGGTAAGAAACTGCTTTTGTTGCATTTTATTAAATTTGATTTTAATATGACAAAACTTTCTGACAGGTCGTTGGTAACTCCTTGAAATCTTTGGAAGTATCTGAAGAGAAGGCTAACCAGAGAGTAGAGGAATTCAAACGCGAAATGAAGACCTTAACTGTAAAATTGAAGGAAGCCGAACAGCGTGCTGAACATGCTGAGAAGCAAGTGAAGAGGCTCCAGAAGGAAGTCGACAGGCTAGAAGGTAATGTTTTCCTTTTTTTTTATATATATATTTAACAATTCATTTCAAGCTATTCTGAAAAAATGTCGATTAACTATTGAAAATATTCAGAAATATTTTAATTTTATGCTTTAACTAACTTTTTGAAAAGGGGTTTAAAAGAAAGAAAAAAAACAAACAGAAACCAAAATCATTTTTAAGCTTTTAGTGAAAATTACTTTTTTTACATATAGGTCTAACAAAAAAAAGATAATAATATATTTTAAGTAATCTGTAAAATAAGTGCTATGCTTTTAATGAAATGATGCTTTTTGCAGACCGTCTCTTCCACGAAAAAGAAAAATACAAAGCAATCTGCGATGATTTGGATTCAACATTTGCTGAACTTACCGGATATTAAAATAATAATTATAATAATCAATTTAAAAACTACTCTAAAACACTTGAAAAACACACCATACATATATTTCCAATATTTTGACTCTCTTTCACTTTTAAACTTTATAACTGTCCACTTACACTGCAACGTATTTGTCATTTAGAGAAAAGTTTAGAGAAAGCTGGAATTTTTTAAAAAAATTTGTCCCCGAGTTGTTTTTTACAAAACTGTTTGGTTTTTGTTGTCGATAATCGTATAAGGAGCTGGAAATGTTTTTAAAATGCATTTTCTGCTCCGACTTATTTTGTAACAACAATCAAATTATCTCTGCACTTAAAATGCACTTTCAACCCTTGTATACATAACATATATGTATGCAATTATATACATTGATTTACAAGTTTCTTTGAAATTGTAGAGTTTGTAAAACCTACAAATTACATATATCCTTAAACATTAAGGCATTTTTCTGCGTCTAAAGTTGTAAAGTCTTTCAAGTACGATGAGCTTTTCTTAAAAGTTCGACTTATCGAATATTAATGACAGTATTTAATATAATTTTGCTATCACAAGCCATATTCGTTTGATACAAGCGTCATTCTTCTGCATCGATGTTGTGTAAATTTTGTCATTTACGATGCTGGATTGACAAAATTTATAAAATTCGAAATTGACACCAATTCAAACGAATGTCACATTATAAATGCTTCTTAATTAACGTTCAAATTTTACCTCATAACGTTCGAAGTAAAATACTTGAAAAATCCTCTGGGTTTGGAAAAAATATTTTTCTATACTGGGACAACTGGTCCGAAATGTAGCTTCAAACTCAACAAACACAACATGGCACATATGCCACCCAAATATCAATTAAAAAAGCACTAGTCCCTGTAAAATATAAACTCCCTGACATTTTTTTTGTAATCTATTTCATCATCAATCACTACACAGTGTATATACAAATATTAAATACAAAACTCTACACCAAAATTGTATAAAAAAAGAAAAAAAACTTACGCGCCTGATAGTAAAAATATACTAATCCTGCCGCTGCTCGTCTTCGTTGTTTGATGCGACTTTAAAATTTTTCTTACTATCAATCGATGCCTGCCAGAAGTTTTCTATTTTTTTGACCAAATAGTCAAAATATGTAATTAAAATAAAAGTTTAAAAATCACAACCGTAACACTGTAATATAAAAGGTGATTTTTTCTATAAATTTTTTAAATGTGTTTTTGTTTGTATGTTTTAATTGTACATTTTCACCTGACCAGACCATATCCTTGAAACTTGTTGATAAGACCACAAGGATACAATGTGCATAATATTTTTTTTTGGTTTTTGAAGTAATCCTCTTTTTACACATTTTGTTAACATCTTCAAACAGTAAAATGTGTGGGAATTAAGAGTTTTATTTTTGTAAGTTATTCACGTCATACATCTTTAGAAAAATCCCAGCACTTCTTTTTGTTCACAAAAAAAAACAAAAAACAAAAAAAAACTTGTTTGCGTGTATAACAAATGCAATTCGTATAAATTTTTAAATTTTTATTTTATTTTTTTTTTAGTACTAGCAAATTTTAATGAGTTTTGATATTTCTCTCCTCCACAGATGAATTGGGCATCAACAAAGACAGATACAAGAGTCTTGCCGACGAAATGGACTCCACGTTCGCTGAATTGGCTGGTTATTAAATAATTTCTATCCAATAATAAAAACCAGAAATTGCGCATATATTATTTCGAACAAAAACAAAAACTTCACAACAATGCTTCCTTCATAAATGATATGTTTTTTTTATGTTATAACAAAATAAATAATAATATTTGTTTACTTGTTTAACAAAGAAACAAAAATCAAATCTCCCATCTAATAAATGGAACCAAAGATATAGGACAAAGTTTTTGAACAACTACAACAGAACAAATGTGCATTATCAATCTCTCTCTCTATCGAAGTCTATAATAAAAAATTTTTTAAACGTATTTTTGCAAGTAAAATTGTTATAATAATCATATAAACAAGTATCTTATTTATTTTAATCGATTTTCATTTTATTCTTTTAATTTATTTTAACATACGAGTATTTGTTTGTGCGAAAAGCATTTTAGGAGAAACTGAAGTAAAAAAAAAAGAACAAAATAATTATATGCTTGGTTTGCTTTTATTGAAATGATTTTTTTGTTAATTGAATTATGATCATATATGTATAAAAAGTATATAATAAGATATGAGCATACAAATTTCAGTACCATGTGCATATAAATATGTATATAAACCTGTAAATCGATACGTTCCGGGATCTGCGCAGCGATTAATCGGAAAAAATCGACTTACCTGTGACTTGAAATAGGCCAGCACTTCAACAATTTACAATACGAGTAGTTCGTAGTGTGGTACTGGATCTACATCCCAGTGGTGGTCTTCTTTAACAACGTAAATAAATTCTTACTCATGCAGGCAAAAATAATAAGTGCGTGTTCCAGTAGTTGACGGCTCACGATGTCATAAAGCCTACAGCCCTGACGATGCAGCTAATAGCCCTCGGATAATAGCAGATTCGTTGTTGATGATCCTGGCAAATAATCGGATCTGCAAGTGGACAGAAAGCCACAGCCGACATCTAAACATTTTATATAGTAAAGGATTTTGTCTACTTTGGCTCTGGTATTAACTTAGTTTAGAAGTCCATTCAGTAATAAATAGGCCAAAGTACTCGAATATTCGGTCCCATTTGCCAGAAAGCTGCAGATCAGGCGGCATAGATGGCAGAACATGCGCAGCGAATGGTATCAATGATCCGGCCCGCAGAGTCTTCAGGCCTTACCCGAAGGGACATACCAGTAGAGGAAATCCTCACTTCAGGTGGTGCGCACAAGTATAAGTGACTCCAACCGACTTGGTTAGCTTGCACTAAGTTAAGGCTAACTGGAGAGGCTTTTTAGTTGAGACCACGGTTCACCTCGACCTGAATCGCAAGTAAGTAAGTAAATAATACGGTTATCCCCAAACCAGAAGTCAACTGTTCACATAAATCAGTCTCAGTATCACCTTTTGGAGAGATTCACTTCAATTTTTATTGTTTTCACATTTTATATCAGTTTCTTAAAGTAAACTTCTCGGCCTTTCCTCGTAGTAACACACTAGATTTAAGACCAAAAATATAGATTAAATAGATTAATTGCATTAAGCACCTTGGAGTTTAGTTAGAAACTAAATAAACTGAGAAGAAAGGAAGACCTTTCGGCATAAAGATTATGAAATCGCCTATACCACACACAGCACACTATGAACCATGATTAGCTACTCGTAAATAAGAGAGATCAAATTGATTTTATCAAATTAAGAATGGATGTGTTTTTGATTCCTCAAGACTCTAAGAATTCTTTTAATACAAAATGTCTTCTTGTTGCTTAGCTTCTCTTTAAGAAGCCTTTGAATCATCTGATATCACTCCTTTTGAAACTCAATAATCGTTTGATCTTATCATATTTTAGAGGGGCTTAATATAAGAAAAATCATACAATACATGGAAAAAATGCTAAGCCATTCAACAAGTGAACTTTTTTTTCAAAATAAACATGTAACATGAGGTTCGGAAGTTTTACCAAAAGGTAAAAATAACATGTCACGGAAAGAAACCCCGAACCGAAACCTGTAGAGAGGATTTGGAAAGACTGTATAACGGCGATGATGACCGGACGATGATGACCAACAATTCCGTCCACCCGACCTGGATGAAGTGAAGATAGCTATGCATATCTAAATTTATGTCCAACAAAGCTGCTGGAGCGGACGGCATGAGTGCCGAGACCTTAAAAGCGGAAGGCGATCTCTAAAATATGGTCGGACGAAAGTATGCCCGATGAATGGAACCTGAGCATTGTTTGCCCAATTCTTAAGAAAGGAGACCCTCTGAACTCCTTCAGTCTCCTTAACATCGCATACAAGATCTTATCTGCCGTATTGTGTGAATGCCTGAAGTCGTTCGTCAACAACCTGATAGGTCCATATCAGTGTGGCTTCAGGCCAGGAAAGTCCACCATCGACCAAATATTCACACTACGGCAGGTCTTGGAAAAGACCCATGAGCTCCAGGTCGATACACACCACCTATTCATCGATTTTAAGACCGCGTATGACAGCATCTATAGAGACGAGCTATACAGAGCAATGTTTAGTTTCGGCATTCCTGCCAAATTCGCGTGTCTGTGCAGGATAACGATGGGGAACGCACGTTGCTCCATCAAGGTCGGTAAAAATCTCACAGAGACCTTTGATGTCCAGAAAGGATTTAGACAAGGCGATTTTTTTAACATCGTACTTGAAAGAATAGTGCAAAACTCACGAGCAAACACAAGAGGAAATATCTTTCAAAAGTCCGCCCAACTACTCACATACGCCGACGATATTGACATAATTGGGAGTTATGTCAGTGGCGCTTTCGCGAGTATGGAGACGGAAGCGGCGAAAATGGGTTTAGCGGTCAATGAGGGCAAGACCAAGTATATGCTGTCAAGCAAAAAGGACAACCAACACCGCCGTCTTGGGCAGAATGTCACCCGCGACAGATATAACTTTTAGGTAGTAAAGGACTTTGTCTACCTAGGCTCTGCTATAAATATAGACAACCGCTGTTTCTTTGGGCTTAGAAGGCAATTAAGTAGCAAAGCCCTTTCTCGGACAACAAAAGTCACCCTTTATAAGACCTTAAAAATCCCGGTTCTGCTCTATGGCACAGAGGCATGGACATTATCAAAAATGGATGAGGGTGTTCTTGGTTGCTTCGAGAGAGAAATTCTTCGGGCGATCTTCGGTCCCGTCTGCATTGACGGTGAATGTAAGGGGAGATACAACAAAGAACTTTACGGACTGTACAGCGACATCGACATAACCAGAAGATTGAAGGTCCAAAGACTGAGTTGGCTGGGTCATGTAGAGAGAATGCATACTAATGCTCCGGTGCGAAAAGTCTTCGAATCCGCTTCCGAGGGACAGCGCAGTAGAGGAAGGTCAAGACTCAGGTGGCGCACGCAAGTGGAAGGGGACTTCAGCCAACTTAGCGTGCGAAACTGGAAGCAGCTAGCCATGGATCGAGCTGGCTAGAGACGCTTGTTGACTGAGGCCCAGGTCCACCCCGGACTGTAGCGCCACTTAAAGAAAGAATGTGATATTTGTCGTTTAAGAAAATGGTTGCACATTGTTGCTCCTAAACACTATTGTGTTTCTACAATATACATATGTATATGTTAATTTTGATATTTTTTTACTGCAGAAGTCATAAAACAACAAACTCAATGCAGTGCTTCAATGAATTGAAAAGGTGGATGCGTGAATAACACATCATGAATCGCGAGCGTATAGCGATTAATTTTGAGGTCTGCCGCTTATTTAAAATTTTTCAAAAATAAAAAAACGCCGATGATTAACAACAACCTTACTTAATTTTTAATTTTGTAATTGTTTGCGTTTCTTTTGTTTAGTAAGCCCGTGGATTGAATTCGAAAATTATTTCATTACAATTCCGTATCGCAACAGTCAGTTTATTTACGAGTACATTGTAGTTGGCACTGATTATACGAGTAGTACGCAGTTATGTACTATAATCGAAGAAAGATTATAAAATATTTTGTAACACCGAATAACTTAGGAATCAATGCAATTTATTGATTTCTTAAATATATTTAAAATGAGATTAATATCAAGCTCTTAAATAAATTAAATAAACTATATTAGTAAACAATTCACACAGTTAAATACGACGTCAGGCTCTCATAATGATTTTATGATCGCTTCATCAATTTACATAAATTTTATATTTGAGTCATCTCAGTCTAATTGTAAATCTCTGGCAATTTTTCTTATTTTATTATCCAATGTCTTATCCTCGTATTCACAAATGAAATGATGTCTTGAAGTGCATTCCTGTCCGTAATAGAAGTAAGAATGTTTCGCTGGATTATAAGAAAGCCTTAAGCATCTCCCCTGACCCTTAATCTCCATCGTGTTGTTCAATATTTGTTCCCCTGACTCTGTTTTCGTACTATTTCCACTTGCACTGGCAACATTAGCATTTGTCTCCTGCTGCAGAGTATTTGCTATAGTAGTTAAATTCATGTTTGGATTAACTGGTTTTGCAGAATTTGCCCAAATCCAAAGTAATCCGGGATTTAGGCCACCCAGCCAAAAGTCACGCCCACGGTGAACCTGCTGATTCAGCAAATAAGCTATTAGCTCTTCATTCTCTGACACTTTTTCGAACTCGGCTAAGTATGAGTTGACAGATTTACACGCACTATTGGCTGTCTTCCAATTGACTGGTTGGTCACTGTTAATATAGTAACAGTTGTCACTGATGCGAGTGAAATTTGCGGGACATGGATCGCGAACTATAGCAAAAATAAAATAAAATAAATAAAATCCACATATGTATATGAATGTTCAGTACCTTCTTTTTGATTGTTTCCAGCCATTAGATAGTAGATCAATTGCTCTGATCTGCGCACGCGACTTTCTAAGTAATCCACGCGATACACCAGTTTCTCAATTGCACCCAACAAATATAAGTCATTCTCTGACACCGCACGAATATGCTCTTGTGGATGTAGTGGATGGTTGGGTTGTTGAATGTGGCCACCAAACCCTGGAGGCATAACGTTCTGACGTAGAGGACTGATCACTTTTGCTGGCGGACGCATATGTGGTTCTAATTCCACAGCTTCTCCAATTCGTTTCGTGATATAGATATTGTTCATTGGGATATATCTATGATATGGTTGGTCACTCATACCATTCATATGTCCAGGGGCAACCATTCCAGAATTCATAAAACCCTTTGCTGTTCTCGAATCATTTCGTTGGCTAAAATTCAAATTAGCATTAACGATAATCGCACAAAAATTTCACTTTCTAAGAAATCACTCATACCTCAAGGTGTATTCTTCGAGAAACCTTGACCATACCATATAGTCATTTTTATCGTCACAACGTGTGGCAGTAGTTGTATTATCATATTTACGAACAGAGACCTTACATAATGATGGTTTAAACAAACTAAGACATACCATCATACTTACATAAATAAAGAACATTTCACATATTTTTTTCAGTTTCATTTTCAATCATACAACAAACATGAATCGGATAAGGTTTAAGTATACCTATATAGATGAACACCTGGAACAACTAACTTAACAGGTCAAATTGTATTTTCGGACTGAGTCTTGGTTTGATGGAATGACAAGCAATCGCAATACAACGATGTGGAGGTAACTTTCTCCAACAACGATAATGTGGAGATTGGCATCCCAAGTAAAATGAGCGGAAAAGAGTTGAATTTTCGAACAAATTTTTTTGCTTCCTCTCCTATCGTTTTTTATTTTTATTTTTTACGGTGTTTACCTTCATTGCCTATCCAAGACGTTGTTGTTATTAAGACAGTGGGTCCAAATTGGAACGTATTTATGTAAGTAGATATCATTAGCAAATTTATTAAAAACTAACTTTGTTTTTTTTATAGATACATGGTCTCACCAACATGACAATGGCATCGTGTCTTATGTTGAACAGCAAAATATTTTGTCTTATGGCCTTAATGTTACATTCAATAACTGGATCTTATAAGGATCTTTACCTTAAAATTGTAAGCTTAATGGTCGCACACAAAATAAAAATTGATGTTACCGACGACAAACTATGATAATAATCTTGTACCTTCTTCTGGGGTTATTTTGCCTTTAGTGCGTATCGATGTAGGTACATACATATGTGCGTCTATTCACCTTTCGGCGGATGGTACCATTTGCAATCAGTCTTGTTTAAATTTTACTTAAGTCAGCTCATCATTTAATTTTTGCTTTAATTATACGGAAGGACAGAATACAAGATTTTTCGATAGCCAATGATGTTGAAAAATTGCTGTCTTTATCGGAAAACATCATCATTCCTTTGACGACATCGATATTTAAACGATTACGATTTACTGTATTTTTACTCGATCGATGAGCGATGGGAACGTCCCTTGATCAGGAAAAGAGAGTCTTAGTAATGACTTTATGGATCTAACAACTAATGCACTCGAATGCGGAATTTAAGAACTGACTAGTTTGATTTGAAACTGTAATATTTTCACACCCAGTGCAAAACGTCAAAGAGAGAGCCCATAGTTTACTTGAAAAGGTGAAAAGAATGGACTGAAACATAACGGTAGTTGGGTAAGTAGAATCAGGGTGAGCACTAGGGGGAATAAACTGAAGATAGCCAGTTTCTACTGTTTCTACAATTGTGATCGATTTTTCTTATTTAATCTCCAGCTTGTAAGCGCGAGTAGTAACGAGTTGAAGGGAATAGCGACGCTATAAATGGGTTACCGGATAAATTGCCCAGATGGAATCAACGGAGACGTTAAATCTTGGAAAAAAACAAATGAGATCTTATCCGAACTACTCTAACGTACGAGTACCTACTATATATCAAGTCAAGTCATAAATACTGCTACACAGGAAAATAGGTGCCAAATGAAAACGAATTAATATTTAAACAATTTTTTTTTGTTTTTATTGGGTTATTCAATGGCTACAAATCTTAGAACATCTTATTCGAAATGACTTCCATTCGCTTTCCAGCACGACCTAAGACGATGTGGCCACTCACCGAATGCGAGACGCATGCGGAAATTGTCCACTGCACGGACAAGGGCTCGCTTCAAGAACTCAATATTTGAGTGTCGAGTAGACGGACCAAAACTTGTAATCCAACGGGTTGACGTCTGGATTACCAGCTGGCCAATTATCCGTTGATATTAAGCTCGGAACGTTGTTTTTGAGCCACCGGTGAGACGTTTTTGCTTTGTGAGCTGGAGCAGAGTCTTGCTGGAAAGTCCATGGCTTGTTGTTGAATACTGATTGGTTGAGAGGCTTCACAATGGGTTCTAAGACGGTCGGTTGATATATTTTGGCCGATGTTTTCACTCCTTTCTCACAAAAATGGAGCTTGGTAACGCCATCGTAGCACACTCCCCACCATACCATCACAGACGCGGGATGGTGGCATCTTTGAACCCTCGGGATGAGTTGGGATGCTTCTCTGGATGACCGAGCATAAACACGGTCGTTTTGCTTATTCTACGGTAAAAATTTTCTCGTTAGTAAACAGAACTTGTCTGTGAGCGTTCTTCGCGTACCGGCTGAATAACGCTTTCGATCTTCGCTTGCGTTTTTCCTTCAATGCGGCCGTGCGCAGGTGTCCAGTGTGTTGCTTGTACGCACTGAGTTCTAAATCTTCTTTGCGAGACATGGATTTTTGCGAAATTTGCATTTCCCGCGACAAGACTTTCTTTTTTCGCAGCGGTTTTCGGCCGATTCGTTTCTCCACAGCTTTGATCGCTTTCGGAGTTCTCACAGTGCGCGGACGGCCGGATCTTTGACGGTCTCGTTCTCCACCAGTATCCTCAAACAACTTCACAGCCAATACACAAAATTGCGAGTGAATCCAAGCGGTCGCAACATCCTAAAGATATCGCCTTTTTCCATGTTGCATTTAAGTAGGCCAACTAAAACAATACGATTTTCGATGTTGCCCCATTCCATGATTGTAAGTAATTAATGTCAAAAACTCTTTACGTCACAATGAAGGATAATTATTAACTGTCAAATCGCAATCAATATGAAATGGATGCGCCCAGTGTTGCATTCGTAATGAGTGATTTCAGTTGTGTACCAGTATTTATGACTTGACGAAGTATAGAGCTCAGGTTGGTAGGGATTTCCAAGACAAAGTGGGGGTCTTAGAAATAGATGGTAGCAGATAACCCCTTAATGGACCATTGGCAGCCCTCACATCTCAGAATGGGTTCCTGGAATCGGTCTACCTGACGCCTACTCCTAGGGATATCTATTGTACAATGAAAATGCCCCTCTTTTGGAGTAATTTTCCGTCCAAGAAAAAAAGACGAAAGGTACAAAGCAGCAGCAGATGCATCTACTGTTGGGAACCCCTGCAAACGAAACAATAACAACGAACTTCGGATCTGCACGTCAAATTTTAGATCAATAAATTGGTCACATACAGATGAACAATTAAGTGGAGTCCTCTACTGCTGCAAAGCAGACATTGCCGTCATCCAAGAAATGCGATGGGAAAAGCCGTATGAAATGAGACGAAAAACTACAGTGCACGAAATATGTATATAGGACAGACAAAATCGTTAAAATATGCGAATAAAAAGTTAAAATTTTAAAATATTAAGATTTTTATTAAATATAAGGCATAAGAAGAAAAGTAAAACGTTTTTTCATTTACATCATATATTATTTTAGAATAATTAAACAATTGAAAGGAAAAAAAGGAATAGAACGAAATAATTATAGCGTACAAAACTTAAAAGTGCTTAACATTTCAAACTTGTGTAATTAAAACTAATTTTAGTATTTTACATGGTCTCCTTTTTTCTTTATCGCTTCTAGGCATGGAATTAATCAACGACTGGAGTGTTGCCAGCTCCAATTTTTGCCATTCTTCTTTAATTGCTTTTTTCAACTCTGACAAAGTGTCGAACTGCCGCCCATTCGCATAAACACATTGTGATAATATACCCCAAAGGTGTTCGATTGGGTTTAAGTCAGGACTAATAGCAGGCCATTGCAATAAATCAATATTTTTCTTTAAAAATAAGTCTTTGGACCTTGTTGCATTGTGGATGGCGCGTTGTCCTGCTGAAATGTCCATGACTCTCCCCATAAATCGTCTCCAAAATCAATCAAGACACTGTCCAAAAGTTCCACATACATTGCAGAGTTCATTTTATGGGATATGAAACACATTGGGGTCTTTCCTCGATATCCAAAAGCTGCCCATATCATCACGGATCCCCCTTGGAATTTTCTGGCATGGCGTGTCTCGCGATCACGACCAATATCTCGCCAATATTTGTGACTGCCATCAGGGCCATCCAGATTAAACTTTTTCTCATCACTAAATATTACCGAACGCCATTCATTGTCCCAAAATTTGTAGCGTTCCGCGAATTGAAGACGTGCATTCCTGTGCCGAGGTAGAAGTTTCGGCAAGAAGTGGCAACCGATTTTGATATTTAATGTTCTTGTCTTCATGTAAAATCTGCTGAACTCGTCGAAGAGTTACAGGAAGAGACAGTTGAGTCTTAATCTGTGATGGGCTATTATGAGAATGAATAAACAATTCACATCTAAACGCTTTACTTCCCTTTTATCTCTGGCACTGATAATCGGCGTGCGACCAGTTCTTTTAATTTTACCGTAGTTTTCCGGATTTTTCAAGAAATTGTAAATAGTATTTTTATTTCGCATAACTTTTACCGTTATTGGTCTAAATTTCATCCCACATTCCCTATAGTTTAAAATGCGAGCCGCTGTTAGTGTGGTTCCTCGAGGCATTTTGGTTTACTTTTCTAAGAAAACATAAAAATTCACTTCAAATTATTTATTTTCCAAATTTACTTTTATATCCAATTCAAACAAACGCCACTGCAGATATGAGGTTAATGTTTCCACTAGCAAAATCACACTCCAACTTATTTGTCCTGTATACTTATTTCGTTTGACATTCATTTTTACCAACCCAATTATGTGAATAACGGTACCAATACAGACAGTTACAAAAATTCTTGGGTACAATCGCAACTACAGTAGAGGCATACATTTGTGAAATTCACAAGAACTGGTTTTGCAAACCGGTTGCAATGGAGCTTAAAAAAAAAGTTTGTCCTATATACGAGTAGAACGTGGTTCTTTTTTCTTTTTGTTTTCATATCGAATATTCCAAATACGGTTACCCATAACTGCCTATAGTAAAATATGAGGCAGTGGTAGATTTTGCAGGTAATTAAAAGTGATTCCATATGAATCGTTTTCATTTTCAATGATTTCACTTACTTCTTTAATTTGTGCATGAAATTTCTTTGCTTGGCGAAGATGAACTATTTTCTCATTAGCAGCTGCTCTTTTTACATTATCGCACAGAGATGACCATTTTATGTTTACCGATAACTCCCCGCATTTTGAGCAAACATCAATTTGTAGAAATAGAAATAACTTATTTCTTCTTCTGCTCCATACTGCCTCACAAACATCTGATGCAAAATTTTTATATATAAACGCGAATCTAACATAGATATGTGCAAGATGTCATGAATTCAAACAATTTATCGATTATTACTGGTGGTTTGGAATGTGCTTTGGGGTTGAATCCACGATGGTCAATGGGAGACTTTCCATGTGATTGCAGAAAAGCTTTCGGTCTAACTCCTGATGCGTTATAGTGAAAATCTGACAAAAAGCATTCTTGCATACTTCCACGCGAAGAGCACCACTGATAGCAAAGTATTTATAAGTCACTGATTTGGGTTTTGTTTTTTCGTTGTTCAAACCAACCTGTGATCGACTTCATGCAACTGGCCTTGCTTCCACAAACGATTGTGCATAAATGTCTTACTCATGTTTTATTGGGTGACCACGAAATCTTTTGCGCATTTCTTGTCACATGTTTTGGTCAACATTTTCAAAGCACTTAAGCCGTTTGCATCTACAAGGACCAGTGACAGAAAAACAGTGACTATCAACTAAATACCAAAAGAAACTCACCCGCATGAATCTTTAGCCCTTTCTAGCTGGGACCACATTTCTTTTGAATGTGGTGTATTCGTCCCCTCTAAATTTTTTTCTTTTGTCACATTGCGCTCGTAATTTTGGGTATTCCGAACTCCTTTCTTCCGCTTGCTGCCTGAAGGTTTGCTCTCAAAAACCGATGAAAAAGAATCTTCAAATCAGACATTGTTCTCTACAGGTTAGCGCAACAAAAAGCACTTTTAAAAAAAAAAACTCTGTAAACACACTAAATATTTCACTTTCCAAATCAATTACATATTTTTGGTTAGAAGTTAGAAAATAACAGTTTTATTTTATAATTATACATCTTCGCAATCATGCTGTTTGATTTTTTTCAAATAGGTACATACGAGTACATAATACCATACTTTGTTACTTTTAAAACGTGTCACGCCCAGGACATATCACTTTTTGAAAATATGCGGATGTTTTCCTCCTCTATTAAAAATGATGTATTATAGTTGAACTTATCTTGTTTCATGTGGCAACGCAGATATCTCTACTTTGCAGGAAAAAATATAAAACGATTTTTGGAAAAATGTGGACATGTCACGATTTGGAAATAAACGAGTTAATTATACAATAGACAAATCAGAAACTACGTCTTACAGAAGTACAAACATGGTCAACACACCTATATCTGAAACAAACTGGGATATAATTTTAAGCGAATGTGATTTTGCTTCTCTTTATGAAAAGTTAGCCGTCAAATATCAAGAGATATACCATATGCTAAGTCCACATTTAGGTTTAGAAGCAAAAACAACCCATAGATGTGTTCTGAACTCAGCACAAAATGCAAAAAAACGAGATCAACTTTACAGGAAATGGAATAAAACAGACTGAATAAACACTATGAAACTGAATACAAACATTTTCGTATTAAAATAAATAAGAAAATAACTACGTTAAAGTCTAATTACTCGTATTACAAAAATAAATTTGTCAAGATAGGAGCCGATCCTCGGAAAACATGGAGTTTAATTAACGAGATAGTAGAAAGACGAAAGCATAACGTTGATGAAGTTATACTAAAGAACTTACCGACTGAAAAATATTTTATTAAAATATCTAATGAGTTTGCTCAACACTCATTGTCACCTCAGATCACCAAAATGCAACCATCACCAAACGTATGTTCCCACATGAAACCAGCATCGCAAAAGGAAGTTTTTATAAGGATGATGGAGGAAAATGCAAAAATCCAAAAGGTTTTTTTTTTTTTTTCTACAGTACTTAAATTCAAAAGTGTGACCAGATTTGTGTAGGGCATATCGATGGAGCAATTTCTTATTCCATAAAATGTATTGTTTCATTTATTTTGTTTATATGTTTGATAACATGGGTATGCAACTTTTTAATAAACACTCTAATTTCACATTTTTCTAATGTTTAGAATATACTTTTGAATAAATTTATCCAATTTTGAAAATGAAAATAATTTTAATGAAATAACAAAAAGTGACTCATCACTGAAAAAATTATATATGGCCAACATGCAAAACATAAAAATGTCGAACGAAGTAAAATTCATTTTAGTTCATTTGATGATACGAGGGCGGGTCAATAAGTCCGTGACTTTTGGATTAAAACACAGATTTTTTGATAAAAAAATAATTTCATTTTTCAACACTTTGTCCAACGCTTCTCCAATTTTTTTATCCCTTCCAAAAAAAATGATTTGTCGAGGTCCTCAAAATAGGCCTTTGTTTGCGAGATGACTTCATCATTGGAGTCAAATCTTTTTCCACCAAGCCATTTCTTCAGGTTTGGGAACAAGAAGTAGTCGCTCGGAGCCAAATCTGGAGAATAGGGTGGATGAGGGAGCAATTCATGGCCCAATTCATGGATTTTTGCCATGGCAACTGCACATGTGTGCACCCTTGCATTGTCTTGGTGGAAAAGAACTTTTTTCTTGGCCAAATGAGGTCGTTTTTTTTTCAAATCGTCATTGAATAAGTTGGCATAATATTCCCCATTAATTGTTCTTCCCTTTTGAAGGTAGTCAATGTGGATTATCCCGCGTGCATCCCAAAAAACAGTCGCCATAACTTTATTGGCTGACAAACCCACCTTGGCCTTCTTTGGCGCCGATTTACCCTTAGAAACCCACTGTTTTGACTGTTGTTTATTCTCTGGTGTGTTGTGATGGATCCATGTTTCGTCCACGGGTACAAAACGGCGCAAAAACTCCTCCATATTGCGATTAAACAACGCCAAACCTTCCTGTGAAGTTGTTACACGACTGCGTTTGTGGTCGACTGTGAGCAAACGCGGCACCCATCTTGCGGAAAGCTTTCTCATGCCCAAGTGATCATTCAAAATTGAAACCACTGAGCCATGCGAGATCCCTACGGCTTCCACAATCTCTCGCACTTTCAATCTTCGGTCGGCCAACACCATATCGTGAATTTTTTCGATTGTTTCGGGTGTAGAGACCTCAACTGGGCGTCCAGGACGTTCGGCATCTTCAGTGCTTGTACGGCCACAACGAAATTCAGTAAACCACTTTTTTACCATTGAAATCGATGGTGCAGAGTCCCCATAGTATTTATCAAGCTTAGCCTTGGTCTCGGTAATGGTTTTTTTTCGCAAGAAATAATGCTTAGTAAGCACACGAAATTTACTTTTTTCCATTTTCTCCTCAAATTAGTGAGTAGTCTGATAAAAATAGCTGTCAAACACAAACTAACTGACGCAGCAAGTTTAAATTTTGACAGGAGTCAACTGACAGATGCCTGTTGACAGGAGCAGTGTTGCTGTTTTAGTAAAGAGGTCAGAAATTCAAAAAGTCACGGACTTATTGACCCGCCCTCGTATCTTTCGTTAATGAACCTAATTCCTTCGAATGTCAAAATACGAAAAAATCTTTGGAAAGAATAGAGTTTATCGAACAAATTGACTACTCATTCGAATCTCAAAATAAGGGTGAGTATATTAAGATGAATGAAAGAAAGTAAATCAGCAGGAATTTATATCTCCGGTCGATCAGTCTCCTTCCAAACATCAGTAAGGTTTTCGAAAAAGTCATCAATAGAGTCCTGAATAAGTGGGTTGAGGACAGAAATATAGTTCCGGATAACCAATTCGGTTTCAAGGCGGGGCATGACGTTATTCATGCCGCGTCTAAACTGGTTTCTGATATCCAATGGAACAAAGCCAAGAAACAGTGCACGGGTGCCTGCCTGATTGATTTGGAGAAGGCTTTCGATACCGTATGGTTAGAGGGACTCTTCTACAAGTTGAACAGACTGGGCATTAGTAAACCACTGCTGTATATTCTTTTCAATATGCTCACAGATAGACAGTTCATCGTGAAAAATGGCGATGTGACTTCTACTGGTACATTCAACATTAAAAACGGTCTGCAACAAGGTGCGGTCAATTCGCCAATCCTTTTCAACATTTACACAAGTGATCTGATAGGTTCACTTCACCATGCCATAGCGTACGCAGACGACTTAATCGCGTACAGATCAGGTTCAAAGATTGAGGTTATAAACATCCTTTTGCAGCGTGACTTCGATAAAATTAAACAATATTGCGACGACTGGAAGTTGAAGATCAACTTTCAGAAGTCGGAAACCATTCTGTTTAGGACGCCTTTGTCTGGGGCCTCTGCGGATACCAGAAAGAATTGGCGTAAGTTTCAGATCGTTGGACAACACGGGCAGCCACTTGTTTGTCGAAATGTAGTCAGATACCTTGGGATCTGGCTAGATCAATATCTGTATTTTAACAAACATATAGATGTTGCTCTGGCCAGAGCCAAAGGTGCTTTTGCCCTTACAAAGAGACTGTTTTATAGCAGACAACTCGATGCGAGGGTAAAGGTGATCTGCTACATGGCCCTTATTCGGCCTATGCTTACATTTGGTTGTCCCCTGTGGTTCAACGTAAGAGCAAGTCTTTTGGAAAAGATTCGGGTGTTTGAGAGGGCTTGCCTTAGGGCTTGTCTTCGCCTATACAGAACACCAGAGTCTCAGTACATAAAATTCTATCCTAACGAGGTCTTGTACAATAGGGCAAACCTAATAAGAGTGGATAATTTTGTTATTAAGTTGATTCGAAGGCACATTGCAAGAGCAATGACCTCGTCGAATAACCTGATCTCTGGGGCTTACTACCCTAATAATATGTATCACGAGAGAGTTCGCTTTGACGGCTTTATTCCTCCAGAAGCGTTCCTCTACCTCGACAAAATAGGACTGATCCAGGATAGATTAGCGGTGCCGTTAATCTACCACGTCGCTCGAACAGCTGCGGACAGGCGACTCAACTACGACAGAGACGTCGCACACGGCAGTGCGGAGCGTCTCCGGTTTAGTAGGGCGGTAGGGAGTCGCGACATGAGGGATGTTGCTCGGCAGCACCAACAATTTTGGTGGCTTGCAGAAGAAGGGGAAGCTCCATCGTCGAATTCCTCTAGTGCAGGGTAGCTCCATTAGGGAGCAGAGTCGGTCAGCCTAATTTTTTACTTCTTTTAGCCGTGGCCGGCTTACATAGGTTTAGGTAGGGTTAAGTTAGTTTAAAAAATAAAAAATAAATAAATAAATAAAAATAATAAAAAAAAAAAAATAAAAAAAAAATTATAAAACAACAAAAAACGAGATGGGTAACAATTATGGTGATCCATACAAAAAAAAAATAATTGTATAATATTTACAATAATAAGTTAGTATAAGTAGGTTAAGTAGGTTAAGTAGGTTTAAAAGTAATATATAGGTAGTTTTTAAATTAGTTTTTAAATTTAGTTGTAAGTTTTATCATATATTTTATAAAAAAAAGTCCATTCACTAAGTTTTTTTTTGAATAAAAAGTTGTTTTCTTAGTTTTAATTATATTTAATACATAATAGTAAGCAAACTTCTGTACGTTACGTTGAAAGACATAGATTAAGTGTAATGTTGAACTTAGAGTGCCCGCATGGGGCCAGTAAGTTAGAATAAGATAATTTTAAGTTACTTAAGCTAATTTTTAAGCATTTTTTTGTCTAGCATGTAAGAGTCATTGAATATTTGAAATAAAAATGCATTAAAAATGAAAAATGAAATGAATCAGCAGGAATTTATGGTATTTGAACAGAAGATATAAAAAGGCACGCTGCTATTTTTGCCCTTATTCTGTGCAAATTCATTAATCTTTGCGTAATAGAAGGAACAATAATTATAAAAAAAACCTTAAAACTGCTATGGTGAGACCAATTTATAAGGGAGGTATAAAAAATGATATAAGTAATTAGCGACCTATATGTTATACTGGTAATATAGTAATAGACAAATGCATGGAAAATATAATCGACTTAATAGCTTTTATAAACAAATATTCCCATATCCACAAACAACAGTATGGTTTCCAAAAAAAAGAGCACCTCATCCCTTCTCGGAGAACTTGCAAACACTATCAATGACGATCCCAACAAAAGCCAGCACATATTAGTACTATTCATGGACTTTAGTAAAGGGTTTGACATATTGAACCATTCAAAACTTCTAGAAGCCCTAGAGTGTATTGGCCTTCGTGGTGTAATGGCGGTTTGGCTTAAGGATTATCTTAACAGCCGGCATTTTTGTGTAAAAATTAAGGATGTGTACAGTTCAACAGAACAGGTGCATTACGGGGTCGCCCAAGGATCAAAACTTTGGTCCTATTCATCCTAAAAATTATTTTTTAAAATCATTATTTTTGTACCCATTTCCACATCAAGGGGAATATAGAAGATTGTTAAATAGATAATACAATAAAATAACAAGTAATGGGGGAACAATTTGATAAAACAGCTATCATTTGATAAGAAAGCATCATTCCTTTCCGGCAAATTCCGTAGAATTCTTCTACGCTGTAATCTTAAATAATTGAAATATTTACTACATTTGTATACTGTCCAACAAGAAATAAATATGTTTTCTTACCGTTCCTTTTTTTTGTTTATTTCACTCCCAAGCAGCAGAATCAAAACTTCTTAATCCATTTTTTTTTTTTTTCAAATTTAACAATTTAGCCTTTATTTTTCTTTTGTGACCTGCTTGTGAGTTGCTCAATCGGCCATCACAATTTTGACAGTTCTTGTGATGCTCACAACTTTTGAGGTTTTGGTTAGAATACGAAAACCTCACAAATTGTGACTTGCCACGCTCTTGTGAGGTTGTTGTGACATACGAGGTATGCCAAAATAAGGGCATAAGTTTATAATATTATTTGTAAAAATTGTATATGTATTATTAATATTTCAGAAATTGTATCAAAACTAAAAATTAAATGCTTGCTTATAAAAAATGTATGTAAAATACTATTCCTATGTAATCTTTTGAAAAAAATACATTTAGGTTTCACGGAAAGTATAAAAATTGTTAAGTCATATGAGAAATAAACATAAATAAATAAAAAGATAAATAAATACCGATTAGTTCGAGACGCTCATTTAAAACACATCGGAAACTTAAGACATCTTGCCCAAATCTGCTTCTAATAACAAATCAGAATCCAAATAGGCGCTGCCTTTGCCGTCGATACCAACCACCGTACAGTGCACGAAATATGTACTCGTATCTTTACCATGAAGGCATATCAAAGAAATCTCCCAATAAAATTTGCATTTTTGTTTGGTATCACCTCCAAAATATTATTCCAAAATCTGCCAAGAAACTATGCGTATTTTCAGATGGTTGTGGGAGACAGAGTCGATAACATACTGTTGTACGTTTCTTGCATAGTTTAGTTTCAGAAGGTCAATATGAGAAAATTGATCAGTACTACCCCGTGCGTGTGCACAGTTTTTTACCTTGCGACAGATCGTTTGGTGTTATCAAACGATTCTCGAAGAGGTATGATCGAGTATACTACCTTGATCAGAAAGTTCCCGAAATAACCATCGTGTGACACCCCCATTGTTCCGTTTTGAGTTCTCTTTTTTTGTTAAGTTGGTACATCTGTTGCTGATATTCCCTCTAAATCTAAGCGTCATAGCTTGACATTGGAATCCAAATGCGAGCTATGGGAATATTTTACTAGAATGTCATCTTTTTTAAAGTGTGAAAGGACCATTTCTGCAGACTGTAAGTGTGTACCGGTTAGGATGATTAAAATTCCAGCGTCGACAAAAACAAACCATCTATTATAACGATTACCTTTAGTTTCGTTCTCTCGACTTAACAGAGAAAAGGACATTTGTTAAGCAATTTAAAACTTCAAACGATCAAAACCAGTGAAGGATCCTGCTAAATGGAACATCATAGACCTTTTAATTGATTTTAAGCTATACAGAATAATGTCTAGTTTTGATATGTTTGTCAAAATGGTTCGATTGTGCAGGAAGACGATGAAGGGCGAACGTTGTTGACGGCTTTGCAAAACTCAGTCTTTTGTTTATTATGTTATTTGTTCTTCAATTCTATGGCTGATCATAAATTGTGATACCATCTTTAAATCTAATAACAACAGTATGAAATACATTTAAGTACATTGGTATGCATGTACAGGTACAAAAACAGCAACAAGACACCACAAAAATCCAACGTGGGAAAATTTACCCTGGGACTTGCTGACCTTGCGTCGAGATTAAGTTTTAATTTGTCGAAATTTTGTTAAATCAGCTATTTTAATGATATAAATACAAAATAATAAAGTGAATAATTTTGCTTTATAAGTGGGCCGAACTGTTCTTTTAACAATCCTCGATCATACCGGAACATAAGAGATCCTGGTCTACGTCTCAAAAGAAAGAAAATACCAGAGCCCAAATCCCAAGCGATAATCTGTCCCGTTTCGACGAATTCAATAAAGTGTATCTGTATCTAAGGCATAAGACTTATTTTGATGACAGTGCAGCAGTGGCATTACGTCGAAAACCAACGGTAAATCAGAACACCTCAACGGCATTACGTCGAAAACCAACGGTAAATCAGAACACCTCAACGGACATCTTAATTTTAATACTGTGAGTCATTTATGTAAAGCAATTGGTTCATATCACACATATATCTTATTTACACGAAGATTACTTTAATAAATTAATGTTTTCAAAATTTCGGCCATTATTGAACGGTGATTCTGATAATAGTGTTAACGATAGCTCTAAAAGTGCAGAAACCCTTAATAATAGTTTTAACCATAGCTCTGATAGTGAAGACATTAACCTGACTAGCTAAAGGAACAGTGGTAGTAACAAAGAAGGTTCACTTAAAACAATGGCTAAGATTCGGATTGGTGTTTTAACATCATTCATTCCAACTTTCAACGGAATAGTCAATGAAGTATTCACCTTTATCTATGCGTTTTACGATGCTATCGAACTAGCATCAGAAGCACAGAAAGTGGTGCTCTTCAAGTACATTAAAACTAGAATTCGCGGAAACACTACAACGATTCTCATTAACAGGGAAGTCACTAACTGGGAAAGCTTAAAAAAGGATTTAATTTTAGTGTTCGGATGAAATAGTAGTTCACTTTATGCAGCGTGTAGAGATATTACAAAGACGGTTGTTGCAAAGTAAACTGTGTGATGTAAAATAGGAACATCAAGCGGGTCAAATAGAATATATAGTATTCAAAATGAAACCTTAACGATTTTCATTTACGGATTGCGTGAAAAGCTCTCAACACAAATGGTAACGCAATGTCCAGGAAGTCTCGCCGGAGAAAGAAAATTTGCATGCGAAGAAAAGCAACGGTTAATTGGTTAATCTTTTTAAATTGATTACCCAAAAGGATTTAACCTCAAAAAATCTTACTAAGATAAATATGCAGGAAATAAAGTGCTTTTACTGCGGAAGGCCAGGGCATATAGCAAGAAATTATAGGTTACCAAAACGAAAAAAGCAATGAGATAATAAAGAAGTCCCCAATCAATAACTGAATAGTGACTAACCGTCAACTTTGAATAGTTAGCAATATAAGCCAAGGGATTTTCGGTAGGCTGCACGGTGAGTGAGGCAACCACGCAGCTTAAAACCATAGAAAATTGAAAGCCCTCATGTACTTACATTAATAAATAGTGAGATCAAAAATTAATTATAGACACTAGAGCAGAGATATCTGTAATTAAAGCTAACTGCATCTATGAAGACGAGATTTATCCGAAAAGTAAAATGAAATTTAGACACGACAAACGTTAGGTGAAGGGTGTAGTTAAATTAGTTTTTGTCACACCTCAAACGGAGGCAAGCCAGGAAAAATGAAGTACTTAAAAAAATTTGCTGTATGTATTCTCTATATTAAACACAATTAAATGGCTGTTTAGAGAAATTTCATATGTGTTGTTCCAAATCAACATTTTTAACAGCTTAAAAAAGCAGCCTAAACATTAATAGCTTTCGGAAAAGAAAACAGAATGTTTTTATACGAGTTCCCCGATAAAATTTACGAACAATGCCCCATGTAAGATTTTAAAATCGTTTTATAGAGCTTTTTATAATACATGTGAGAGTAAAGGCATATTCGTGTTGCTTCGTTTTAAAAAAGAAAATAACATACTACCACAGATAATAAAATTTTCTCTTCCTGAGGATTCGTTCGAGCCCTTTCTCTTCCTTTTGCGTGTTCGTATGTGATCGTTGTAGTTTACTCTCTTCATGAAGTTCGTCACATTTGAATCTGCTCCTTTTCGTTGATTGCATTCAATAGTTGCAGTCGGACGTGTTCAGCTGACAGCTTGGCCCTTTCTGACATGGATTCGTCCTCGGGTAACCGTTAAGGTTGTCGTCATCATCGTCGAATTCCGGACCAAGCAGACACCATGGTTTTGTCGCTCGTCATAATAAACAGAAACTTACGTTTTTCACCATTCCTCTCGATTTGCTCCGGAATGTATCGATCATCTCGAAGAGACTTCGTTACAAGAAAAGATCTTTTGTATTTTGGTTCAAGCTTGTGTAACTTTCTTATGGGCATTGGTACGCACTCCACCATAATAGAAACTGTATTGTCCTTGAAAAATGTCTCGAAATTCTTTGCGATAAAAGTCGTGCCGAAATTCGCTAACAATTGTTTCTGGCAAACCGAAGTAAGAGCTTAATTTGTTCAGCATTTGTATTACTGGTTTGATCTTCGTTTAAGTATTACACTTTTGCGAAATGTATCTTTTAGACATTTTACGGCTTCTTGAAAATGAACCAAAATGCTCCAAGTGAAGGGTTCGAAACGGAATGGGAGTGACGTCGATATACAACCTTTCTTCGGATGCTCCTTGATTCCATATGTAAAAACAAAACTCGACGCAAAGTAAAATATACGATTTTACTTAATTTCGCATTCGTTTAAACCATAAGACCTCTTTAATGTGTTGTATTATTTTCTCGGTGCCAAATTTTCTCATATTTTTTCGAAAATGATAAACGAATCGCTATCGAACGCTAGATGATGTAAAACTCATTTTTATTTTCTTTTACCTTTTTATAAAGCCTTCCGTTTTTGATGTTAAAGTCACTCTTAGACTATTCGTTCTTTTCTGCCTCTTCATGTCCTTCAAGTGATCCGATGATCGTTGCTAGGCTTGAATCTTTTCATTACATAAAAGCAATCCACTCATTTTAACTGATGATAACTCTCATAACATTAGCGGCAACGGGTTCCTTTGCCAATTCGAGGGGCGATAAGCTGAGTGCATCAACAAGAACCACACGATTAATTATCGAAAAATCGAACTTCGGCAATCACAATCATCATCTGGCTACACGAGGAATAAGCGATGAAGTTGCTTTTATTGAACTCACTGCTGAGAAATCCGTTACATTATTTCAATTCGGCTGCTGTGTATGTTCGGCTGAAGTAGAAACTGGATTTACGTTCTTCGGAAACATCTACTGCTTGAAACAATATCTTATCCAATCCGCATGAGCTGGCATCCGTATGAACTCCGTGAGCTTCCTTAGATCGTAGATTTGAAGAATCAAATCTTTGACGAGGCGGTCGGAAATGCAATTGTCTCCTAGCAATTGTTTGCTGGACCTCTTGTTTTGGTTTGTGCAACATATAAAACACTTCTTTCGTCCCAGCCGTATATTTTGATAATCGCGTTTATCCGTTCAATGTACTGTTCTGCTGATGGAGATAGATGATCCGACGGATTGAAATCAGAAAATACAGTAGATATTGTAGTTACTGCCCAGTCTAGTACAAATGGTTAAATGGTTTTATTGTTTGAGCTGTTGCATTTGTCTATGGATTTGAGGTGTTTGCTTGATCAGCAGCGAATATTTCTGATTCGTTTACTGATGGAGATCCATTCAAATTGAGTGATGGTAATAAAAGTGTAAATTGCTGAGTAAGATCGTACACCGCCCTTTTGAGTTGTTCGATATTGTATCGAAGGGGGCCATCTTCTTCGTCTTCCTCCGGTTCTATGATAACATCGGCATCGATTTCGACGTCGGAATCAGTATTTTCGATGATGCGAGATAGCAACTCTGCTCGTGTTCCCTTCGTTCAAAGATTATTAACTTTTAAAAAAGCCTTTAACTGCTTCAATTTTTAAAAAATCGACTTTCACGAGTCGTATTTTCGATTAATGGCGTCGTTTCGCATTTGCGATGAAATTGTTGGATTTATGTATATCTCATTTCCGAACTCTTATACGAGTAGTTAAAATAAAGAGGAAATCGTGTTGCTACATTTTAAAATAGAAAATAACATACGACTTAATCAAACGATTAAAGATTTTCTTTATTTCAAGAAAACTAAAACTAAACTTAACTAACGTCCTCTCGCTGAGGATTCGTTCGAGCCCTTATCTCTTTTTTTTGCGCATTCGTGATCCTTGTCGTTTTCTTTCTTCTTGAAGTTCATCCCATTTTAATTTGCTGCGTTTCGTTGAGTGCATTCGACCAGTTGCAATTGGAGGTGTTTAGCTGACACACGTAAATAAGGAAAAATGTGATGACGATCTATTGATCGTTTAACAAACCAATGCTGAAATCAATGCAAGACTCTCCATTGAAGTTTTAGAGGTTCACTTCCATCGCTCAAAATGAATTTATATTTACTTCAGACGTCACACCCGCCGCAATTAAAGTACTTGTGGACAAGCACAAGAGAAGTAAAACATTTGCTGCTCAGAAGGCTGAAAAATCAGAGTGCGACAAAACGGAAAGCAGGGACCACAAAGATTTCCGACAGAGTGTTGCGCTATTATTTTATTTCTTAAAAAATATACAACACTGGAAGAAATTTTGCGTAACTTGGATTCCAAGAGACATAGTGTTGCAAGAGGCTATCCAACTAGTCGCATAAGCTACTGACATCGAATTAACTGACGAAACTAACCGAGCTGTTACTGGCACATTGAGTTTGGGTGTAAAAAAGTCGCATGAGCTAACAAACGACATCGAACCAGTTAAAAAAGTTTACACCAGTTGCCTAGGATATATACTTAACTAACACATCGAATCAAAAAGTCTTTGATTCCAAACCTGTAAGGAAAAAATCTATCTTACGTAGCGTCCATTACTTCCACCTTCATGGATTACGAAACTGCATGGTTGACCGAAGATGCGCTACTCGTAATTACAAAGCCTCGGTAATTGAGCTCCAAAACTTCTCGAACTATTGTGCCAGGTTTTTCCTTGTGATCACAGATACACGTATGATTAAGTCTCATAGTAAACGTGTCAGTTCCAATAGTCTTGTTTGACTTTTTGTTTAATACGAGTATTCTCATCAATAGATTAATCACAATCGAGTGAAGACTCAACTAATCAAATTCTGATCGAAATCGATCTCGGACACATGAAAAATTCGATTTCGTATTTTTTCTGCAGCATAACTTTTGGGTCATTGCATAAGACGGCATGACCCTAAGACTAGAGTCAGAAGACAGCCGACGCGTAAGATCATCAGAGCTCTTGTACCTAATGTACCAAAGACCACTCATTTTTAAATGGAAGATGAATTTGAGAGTGTAGTTAATGAGATGGGTATAGCTGGAGATAGTTTTCTCGCCGTTTCCGAATACAGCTATTAATTTATTGTTAAGCAAATTTTGCAATGAACAATACATCTATGTATGTCTCCATATTTTCTAGGTACAAAAAAAGAATTAATTTCAATCAACTGAAATTTTGTCCATGATGATCATGATCATGTCCTAATTAAGGACCAAAATAGATTTAGAAAAAAAAATATAGATTTTAGATTTTACATTTAAAAGACAGTTGATATGTACATTATATATTACAAGTCTACCATCTACCAGATTGACAAAATAAATAAATTAAGAAAAATTACACGTGAAAGCAGAAAATAACAAAAGTGAACTAAGGAATTCTCTTAATACTCGTAATATGCTTTCTATAACATGCGTTAACTGTGTATTTATATAACACGTTCCATCCGTATTCTCCATTAAGTATACTGTAAAGTTTATAGAAGAGTACATCGCGGGCGATGGAGTCCAAGGCTGCCTCATCGAAAAACGTATACATCTTGGCGATGTTGCCAAGAAAAAAGATATGGTCCACCGTTAAGAAATTTCTCCTAAATTCAGCTTGGAATCAAATCAGAACCTTTTTGTCCTCGATCCGTTTTGATATCCTGTTATACAGCAACGCACCAAAAAACTTCGTGGAGGTATTCAAACGGAAGATTTCTCTGTAATTGGATGCATCCTTTTTTCTTTGTATAACGAAAAGAATATCGCTTTCTTGAAGCTCTTTGGAACATCAGCTGTCTCGAATATGCGGTTGAATTCAACAATAAGTGCAACCAGAAATGTTTTCGAACAATTTTTATAAAATTCAAGAGAGATGCGCTTGTTTTCACTCTACGTGTAAATTACACTAACAACATAACCTATAAGCGCTAACTTAATGCTCGATATTTATCGGCGTTAACGCGGATAACAACAATGCTGCCAGACCTATTTTAGCATAATAGCGAAGACTTGTATGGAATCGTTAAAACATATGTCACTTTTTGCTGAAATTAAATGTAAGTACTGCCAAATAAGGTGAATGTTAATAGTGAATACCGATAGCCATTTTGTTTGGGCTCTGAAAATTAAGCGCTGATACCGATGCCAAAAAACACACCTATTGACACATTTATTTGCAATGGAACAGGAATATATAATCACTTATTTGGTGATCTGACCAAATCAGCGTGCGATGAAACTGGCGTCATCTGGTAAGTGATCGGTCTAGATAACAATTCTTTGCTGTTTAAGAAACCAAGAACCATCCAAGAACAATCTAACAGTGTATTATGCCACATTAATGTGGATGTAGAACAACTTTATGTGCACAGTTTTGTTTGACGAAATCCGTGATCGCGATCGTATCGAACGCATTTTGATTAAAAAGGGCTGCAGAGTCATTCTTGATCAGTACGTTATTGTATTTGATTCTCCGTAGTCTTACAACTAGATAAGACCGTAAACACAATTCAGAATTGTATTAAAGCTTTCTGCAACAGAAGAAATAATATAAGGTGTTAATAAATATAGTTTGGCCATTCCCCGATTTTACACCCAATCAAACTTTGGAAAACTTGTTGGACAAAAAAGTTAAAGAAATGTGTCTTGTTCACCAATTCGGACTCTCGAAACAGTCTAACCTAAGAAATCAGTGGAATCAATTCGTTTTCAAGACGGGGGTATGATGTCATTCATCCGAATCTGAATTAGTTTCGCACGAGGACATGCCTAATTGATTCGGAACTCGACACGATTAGACAGAGAGACTCTTTTTCCAGCGGGACAGACTGGGAATAAGTAAACTATTGCTGTACATTCATTTTAACATATTGTACTTACCAGTAGACAGTTCATCGTGAAGAATGGCTAGGTGACTTTTGCTGGAAATTGCAAATACCTAGTCTGTAACAAGGTAAGGTTACTTCGTCGATGATATCCAATATCTACACAAGTGATCTTGTGAGCCCACTTCATCATGCAACAGCAGACACAGATGGTCTGATCACCTACAGATCAGCAGCTAAATCGATTACATCATTTCAACGTGACTTCGATTGCATATGACTGGAAGTTTAAGATTAACTTTCAGAAGTCGGAAACCATTTCGATAGGATTCCTTTGTCTGGCCTCTATAGATACCAGGAAGAACTGGCAAAATCTGTAATCCGCTAGGTAAGTATCTTTCTTTTAACAAACATATATCATCTCATCATTAAGACATTAAGAAAACTCGAATGCACACTGCTAGAGCACAAGGCTCAACGAACCACCTGATCTGCAGAAATTATTGTGCTACATACTACGGGAGTATGTTTTAATGGCTTTGTTCCCCCAGAAGCGTTCCCCCATCTGGGTAAATACAACTAATCCGAGATAAACTGAGGGTGCTGCTTGTTTTCCACTGTCCTCTACCAGCTAGGAACAGGCTAGTATCTACGGACGAGACATCGCAAACGGCAGTGCGGAGCGTCTCCGGATTTCAAAACAAATGTACAAAAGGGTAACAATTTAAAGAAAACAAAAATTAAACTTTAAGAACCACAAAAAGGACATATTTAATTATGTAACAAACACAGGTTACAATAATTATTGCTTATGCGTTTTATTTAAATAAAAAAAAATTACCCTTTACCAAGTATTCTTTTTTTACTTAAAAAGTTTTTTTAAGCTTTAATATTATTAAATTAAGATGTATTAATATTCGTCAGAAGACATTATATACCTAATGTGCCTGTAAGTAAGTAAAATAAAGAAAAGATGATTAAGTTAATTAAGATAGTTTTTAAACATGTTGTTTTAAATACTAATCCCACTTAAAGTTTCACCTTAACAATGTTCACCATTTCAAATAATTACGAAGATCGTCGCCAATCCATACTATGACATATTTGACAAAATATTGATAGCCCGTATCGTAATAATGCCATTTCATTAAACTTTTAAATTCCGAAAGAGGGCGCACTGGTGGATATAAAACTGCATTAAAACAATTGAAAAATAGAAAACAAAATTCTGCAATAATAAAAAAAATTAACTTTAATGACTCACTTAAATCATTTTGATTTAAATTTTCTAAGTAGGTATTTAATATTCCGTAATTCAACTTTTTAAAGATTGTAGTCATACAAATATGAATTGATTAACTTTTTAAGAATATTTTCCCATAACCCTCCTTTTTAATTTTTAACATTTAAAAAGTTCTTAAAAAATCCAGATTAATTAAAAAAAACAAAATTATTATAAATATAATAATAGAAATTTCTTAAATCGCTATTTTTTGTTTTAAGTACTTTTTTTTCCAGAGATCACCCATACTCCGGTATTTTAAGTGTACTCATACCTTCCTGAGTACTCATTTAAAAAAAAAAATTAATACAAGCAATGTTAAAAGAAACTGAATGAACGTAATAAAGGACAAATTATTAAATCATTTATTAATTGATTAAAATCAAGTACAATTTTTCATTAATTATCACACACCATTTTGTTGTGCACATACAGAATCTACTACAATCTACTGTCTTTCGAGACGAGGCCTCTTGCATGGAAATAAAAACACTGCCATCTTTATATGTCAGAGTATACTAGTGCATAAAAACTTCACTGTACAGCAAATTGGGGGGAAAACATATTGCTGCTAAAGTTAATCACAATTATTTTGCATTTTATTATTATTTATTATGTTTTGCATGCTGATTTTACAACCAGCCGCCAAACAAAACACCAGAGATCCCTTCTTTAGTATTTAAACGGTGCCAATATCTCAGCAAACATCTAGATTTCAGGTAAGTAAATAGAAAAATAAAAAATAAAATCGCACTTAAGTGACATCGAAAAAATGTTCTATTGAAACCCTGGTTGATCAGAAAAATTTGGATTGTTGTTTTTTTCTACTGGCTTTACTCTTCCCTTGTGTTTTAACTAATTATCGGAAGAAGAAGGAAAAAATGAAATGAAAATCGTTTGTATTGTCTCTGGTGATAAGTAGGAAAAGAATTTGATTGCAGCGGTTGTGATGTTTTGTAGTGATTTTGTCCTCGACCAAAGATATGTGTCTCTAAATAGAAGTGTATCGTGCATGGATAGGATTGATTATTCATCACTGAAGTGCATTAGTAAGGAGATCTTTTAGACCGCAACATCGACATCAAAATCGAAACACTCAGTTCAACTCGCGACTCGCGGAATTTCATTCATTCTATTATTTATTTTGTTTTTTTTTTTTTTTCATTTCCACTGTGCCAGTGTTTCTGCTGACCAAATGCTAAAAAAGTGTTGGTGCGAACTATTCAACAGAAAGCTGCAGAAGACTTCACCTCAGTGAGTTTTGTTTTAGGAAGCAATTGAATGTTTGATGGCTTACCGTTGGAGAGAAAAGTTTTATGTAACTGCACGTGTAATAAACAAATAAAAAAAAAGAAACATCTATCACCACAATAGATGAGAGAGGATGTTAATTTGATTAGATATTTGTTTTGTTGATTTTGAGCACTGTGTGGCAATTATATCGGAGTTTATATTGGATTCGTGAAAGGTTCTCATACAAAATGTGGCAATTAGGCTGATAATTCGGTTGAATTTTTATCTTTGTGGTTTGCTTTCAAGAAAGAATTGTTCAAAATAAAATTCAAATATTACATATATCGTATGCATGCATACATACATATATATGAGTATGTACGAAAATGTAGAACAACTTTGTGACATGTTTTCTTCAATCAATTGCACCAAACCAAGTTTGATTTGGATACCGACACCATTGCCGCTCTATTAAATTCGATTTATGGATCTTTTATGAACACTAACGAAAATATCAATAGAGAAAAAATATGTGACGTGACCCATTTGGAAGCAGTAATGGTAACCTTTGGACGAGACGATATTTTGAGTTTCCGCCTTTTATTTTTATATATTTTGTGTTTCTTTCATTCGCATGTTGGGTTACGGCCATTCGATGCATTTGGAAGTTGGTATACAAGTAACGAGATTATTAAAGTAATAAAGTTGATAACTTTAATAGCAATTCTCATTAGAAAACACAAAGTGAGTCATTCTTTTCTTATATCAAAAGAGAAAACGAATCGGAACATCAAAGTTGCATTTACATACATATATGTATTAAGTTCACTGATTAGTTAAAAGATTGGTAAACGAAAGTTACAAAGTGTCACTTGTAGATTTTAAATTATTTGAACTTTAAAACTACTGTTAAATTTAATGGGTACATAATGTACAATATAAAGAGGTAGTACTCCCAATAACTTTTCATTGAGTACGACCAAATTCAAATATGTCGTAAAAGTATGTTTACGTCTTATGACCGAACATTGCAATAAATGTGTTTAAAATTTGGACAACGCTTTTAAGCTTAATACAACTCATGGTGTTGGCCCTTAATTCGCTTTCATTCTTTTTGCAAGATACTACAAACTCAATTTTTTTGTCGAACCAATATAATGGGTTGCCAACTTATTGAGAGATATTAGCTGTGTTTATTTCACACCGGTATCAGCTCTTTTCTCCAATCTATGTGTACCGGGCTTTTTAGTATCTGCGAAAACTTAACCTAAAATTGGATATTCGCGCTTTTACTAGAATCAAACAGCTGGAGCGAATTCATTTATCCTTATGTTTTGCAAATGATATTTTTATGTCTTACCTTTTGGATTTTACACATTAAGTAAATCTTACACTTTTGACTTCCATTCATGATTATGCTTCAAAGAATCTCGTATGTAACGAAGAACTATGTTTTGCATTCGAAGAACTCCAATATCAAGATACATGTCTATACAACTTTTAACACCATAGCATAACATTTTCAAACAGATACTAGATGTATCAATTTGGTTTTCTTTTTTCAATTCAATTGTTGATCCAAAATGATGATAAAGCTACTCGTAAATCGGATTTTCAGTTAGATGTCACTTGTGCCATTATCCATTTCTGGTAGGTACGTAAATTCCTTAATAACTGTGAGGTTATAGATATGATTAGTAAGGCATTGAACCAAAAAATAATGGAGCTTGGCTTGAACAGAAAAAAAGAATTAAGGATCTTTGCTTTCCTCAAGCTTAGACGGTTGTTTTTTTCCAGGATTTGTTGTCTGCATTTGATTGTTGTAGAGCCTTGAATACAATGTCCGTAAGGGCTCTTTGTAACCGGCCCTTAACTGTTCTTTATTGCTCTATTTTGAATATTTTAATTGTAGTAGGACATCGCTGGACATTTCGGCTGTAAAACGGATTATGAGTACAAAATGTACAGATCGGTCGTATGCACTACCTTAGGCTATAGCAAATCGTCCGTTTATCAATATAAAGTTTGTGGCTTTCGACCTAAGCCGATCTCCCACGCATTCTAGTAAATTAACAATTTTTTTTAATTGAAGCTATAGTTAATTTAATGTGTGTTTTTTAAAGCATGCCGTCTGGCTTTTTATGTGTGCATCCATAATGCTTTTGAGTAACGCTAATCACGATCTTTTATCCAAGGTTCGTGTGGGATATCATTTTGGAAAACACTACCTACCTTCCTCTAGTTTTGTACTTCAATCAGGTTGAGTTCCTCTTCTACGTGTGACTTCAATGACTGAGGATATCATCATCGGCTTTCGATAAAGTTCATGCTCCAGCACCATAAAGTGAGACTGTGTAATATAAGGTCTTCTTAGTTTTTCGGGGGACGGTCTTACTACAAAGACAAGATGGGAAGAGTGATTCTTCGTTTTATTTTTATCGTAGTGCGATAAATTTTATCAAGAGGCAACCTTGTGCTTGCTATAGTGATATTTGTTCCCACCGTAAAATAAATAAGCCAAGTACCTACCCTCCCTTCCAAAGATATCCTCCCTTTCGATGCTAGCGTTAAAATTACCTAGTACGATTTTAACCTCATATTTTAGACATAAGGTCCAAAAGTTCTTTATGGTTTCCAAATTTGGATAAATTGAAGATGCTTTAATCGACAGTTTGTCTCCTTTTAAAAATAGTTTATGTCGGAGCGATTGGATAGCAAAACTTTGCTGGTTAATTCAATATATATGGGTATTTTGAGGTCCAGGGTTTACCCCGGATTGTAGGAATTTAAAAAGGTTTGGATAAACCCGGAAGGTTATTATTTAATTTTAAAAATTAGAAATATACGTTTTGATAGCAGCTAACCTCAATTGTAATGTTTCAGCCATCCTAACATATAATTCTTAAGATGGTTTGGTTAAGCCCTTTGTTAGTTTTATGAACGCTTTTAAATTTCACATTTGTTGCTAAAAAATCTTTTAAATCGAAAGGTGCATACCTTTACACACACAATGGTGTTGGAAACTAATTCATTTTTCTCTTGCAGGTTTCTTTCAATCTAACACGGATTGTAAATCGAAGGTCGTTAACGTGAAACGTTTGCCCTAATTATGGCAATAAAAGTCCAATTTGAGATTGGACATTCGGCAACGGTGAAAAGCAAACGCACGCCTGATGGCTTCACTCATGATTGGGAATTGTATGTTCAGGGAGTGAACAAAACTGACATAAGTGCATTTGTCGATAAAGTTGTGTTTAATTTGCACGATTCATTTCCAAAACCCAAGAGATGTAAGTCAATATGACCAACAGAAAATCTGCAGTTAATGTTTTCACTTAATGAAATCTGTAATCTTATATTTCAGCATTTAAGGAACCACCATATGTGTTAAAAGAATCTGGATACGCTGGTTTCGTTTTACCTATAGATATCTATTTTCGCAATCGGGACGAACCGAAGCGAGTAACATTCAGTTACGATTTGGATTTGCAACAGGAAGGTCCACCGGTGCATCGAAGTGAGGTAAAAAAATATATTTTTGAAGCTCCCTCAGAGGATTTTCGTCAAAAGTTACTTAAAGGGGGTGGCATTGCTGTTTCTGGTGTTGTTAGTGGTGCTATAACAACTGACGAAAAAAGTCTCGATATGAGTGTTTCAGATAATCGAAGCCAAATGATTGGCAAACCTAAATTGAGCAGTGACGCCAATAGCACATCATCATCGTCATCCTCAAAGAAACACAAACAACGTCCGGACGATAGTAAATCAAACACATTTGCAAATCTTTTTGGACCACCCATAACTAAAAGTGCTCCAAAATTTTCGCCAGATCCTAAAGCAAAAACAGCGAATGGCGGTACTGGTGCTCCAATGGCTGCTGGTGCAGCTGTTAATAGTAAAAGTGTCGGTGGTAAAGATAAAGCTAATTCTGTTAATAGTAACGTGGGTGGTGGAAATGTATCTACAGGGCCCACTGTCGTAGGTGTTAAGGAAAATAACAAAAGTGATAAAAAGGAAAAGCACAAACAGCAGACAAGTCCGCATAAAGAAAAGAACCACGAAGAAAAAGAAAGCAGAAAAAAGGCAGAAGGAAAACATGATAAACGTGATGAAAAGAAAAAAGAGAAAAAAGACAAAGAAAAAGATCGAGAAAGAAATAGAGAAAAACCTTCAAAACGTTCACTTAGTCCGAAGAGTGCTGCGGCTGTAGCACCGAGCCCAAAACGATCAAGTCCAGTACGACCTTCATCTGCAGCTAGCAGAGATGACCCGAGTACAACTGTGAAAGCATCAAGCAAGTCGTCTGAAAGTGAAAAGCGAAATAGCAGTTCATCTAGTGGGAAAAAATCTAAAAAAGAGAAAAAATCCCACGACAAAGATCGTGATCATAAGGAAAGACATCGGGTAGAGGCTAAGGAAAGCATTTCCATTACTAATGCAGTTCCATCGGTGCAAACCCCAGCACCTCCGACTCCACAAGTGCCAGTCTCGTCATCTTCAAAGGCACAGAATCCAACAGTTAACACTAAAACTGATCTCAATAGCAATAAAAATCATAAAACCTCAGAGAAAGAATCGAAAAAGTCTGATTCTACCTCAAAAGCTGGAGATAAAGAAGGTACACCGCTGACGAATGAAAAGAAAACTGCTTCAGATAAAGATAAGAAATCCCACAAACATAAAAAGAAAGACAAAAATAAAGAAAAAGAAAAGGAAAAGGATAAAGATCAGCCGTCAAGAAAGTCTACCGGGAGCAAAGATAAAAAGGACAAAAAAGAAAAGACTGCTAAAAATGAACTCACTACTGCTGCGAACTCTGGAACATCAAAAAAGTCTACCATTAGTGAAGCAATACTTGACACTCAGGTCGAAGGTGGAAGCGCGAAATCAACACCAAGCTCGTCGTCTTCAAAACCAAGTAAACACAATAATAATGCATCAGCGGTGCCTATTACAAACACCAATAGCAATAATTCCAATAATATGGGAACAACATCAGCAAGTGGCCTTTTAAATGTTATAAACGACCTCAGCGATGTGGACAGTCTTAATTCCGAGAGTCTACATGCAACCTCTAATTCCAATTCAGAGAAAGCTACTGTAATTCAGAATTCTGACAGTTCAAATAGTAGTTTTCCCGAATTGCCGACTGCACAGCCGCAACAAAAATCCACATCACTATTTCAGGCTCCAGCAAATCCTCAACCTACCCCTACACTTTCTTCAACCCCGTCGTCTACTTCATCATCTTTATCCTCAGTTACGACAAATATTCAAGAAACATCTCGATCGATTTCGACGGCTGAAAAGAAAGATCACAAGCAACATCGTGGTGCTGATAAAACTAAGGCTGAAAAAGCCGCCGAAAAAGAAGACAAAAAACGTCGAAGAAATTCAACTGCGGTTAACACATTTGTAGAACCTCCTCTTAAACAAATCAAAAAAGACTTTAACACAAAAACTGCACGTGAAAAATCCCAATCCCCGCTACTGCGTACAGAAGATAAACAAACTTTCCTACCTCCACCTGCAACAACGTCAACTTTATCGGCTCAAAACCCTCCAGTTACTGCTCTCAATTTGGAATATCTTTCCGAGTTGCAGGAACTTCATCAGAAAATCATGACATTACAGGATAATGAAGAACTACAACAAGTTGTCGAAATGATAGCAGCCACTGGCCGCTATGAAATCACCAGTAAAACTTTCGATTTCGATTTATGCAAATTAGATCGGAACACAGTGCAAAGACTGCAGGATTTCTTTGCTACATCTGTATCGTGACATAAAATTAGACTATAGACATCCAAGAGATTATGTATGAGTTGAAAAGACACAACTACCTATACATCGCGCATTTGTTTTTCTTACTTAACAAATAAAAAAAAAAACCACTTAAACCCAAAGCCGAATACAAAAACTTCGCGTTTTCAGATAAACAAAGCAATGAAAAATCTCCTTGTTATATACAAACAATTATTTATTAATTTAATTATTAAAAATAAACAAAATGGAGTAAGATAAAAAAAAATTTTTTATCCTAACGTGTAGTAAGTAACACATACGAATAGTGTGTATCTGAAATATTTATGTACATAAAAAAAAACTCACATAGTAGTGTGCATTTTATCATTATGATAGAACATTAAATTGTAAATAAAATAAGAAAAAATATATATATATCTATATTAAAATGAAATAAAATATTTGATAAACTAATATAACTGTATATTTAAAAGGAAACCCAATTATATACATGAGTATATAAAATGTATAGAATACACACAAAAAACATAGTCATTATGTCCGTCCGATTACAAACAGCTTCATCTCAATTAAGAGCAAAGAAAAAAGACACAGTAGCAGTGATGGGAGAATACTTTTGATATTAAAGTAATTAAATCACAATAAAAGGGCATTTACTAGTAAAAAACTTATTTAAACCAATTATGATATTATAATATTATAAACGATGGCCACAATTATTGTTTGATTGATGAGCAATCTTTGTGCCATATCCGAAATACGTAATAATATAGCACTCAATTCAGTATAATTCTGATAGAATGTCGTTTCAATGAAGTAAACGGTTTGTATTTTTTTTTTTTAAATTTGCATTTAAAGCAAAGTTTGGTTGAGTCTTTCTTATGATCATTTATTTTGAATGGTTATTTCTGTATTATACGGGCCTTGTTATAGAATAGTGGTTTGTGCAATCCCTTTTTTAACTGACATCCTGTCACCGATTTCTTGTATAGGTATACTATAAGTTAACGTGTCTTGTAACAGCGGTATGTCAAGTAAGCTTACTATTGGGGTTGCTATGTAAATCATAAAAGCTACATATATCAGCTCGAATATGTTTATTATCTTTTTTTTTATATATCATAAAAAAACAGCGAATATGGTTCTCCAATAATAGCTCTCTCTCAAATTCACTAAGGTCTCTTCTTTATTATGTGCATATCAGATCGGCCAGTTTGGTTGGATATTATGATGTTTTCCAGCTATTTCAATAAAAAATATTAAGAAGTTGAAGGATTTCACCCATTTTTAATGTAGATTAAACTAAACACATCAGACGTGTGAAAATGGTTGCGTTGGCGACGATTTTATTGTACTAAACTTACTGGTACAGGTCGTATTGTGTTTAAATTTGCTGTGGATTTTATGGATTTTGATTTCTCCTCCGAGAAGGATGGAATGTCTAATGCATATGCGGGCCAGTCTCAAATTTTATTTTGCACTTCTTAAAATGTCGACCGTGCATTCTTTTAATGTCTTTTGATATGAAGATGGTAATTAGTAACTACATTCTGTTGTTTTGATTCTTTGAGCTTTTACAGAATTTGCTGGCTTAAACCTGGACACTTATTTTGATTTTAAGCATTGGTGATTAGATATCAGGATTTAGTAGGAGGCAAGAATGAAGTACTTCGTTTCGTTTGCTATTATTCGGTGCTGATATATTTGGTTTATTCTAGATATTCTATGTTTAAAACTCGGCAAACACTAGAAATCTGAAAAAGTAATCTAATTTGCAGATGTCACCTACCTTTGGGCGCCAATAACAAATTTGCGATTGCAAAACCTTTGTTTATGAAAATGTCTCTCACTGCCGTTTGCAGTCTACAAAAGCGAATAACAAAGGGAGTGTAGGTTTAGTCCACCACAGAGACGCGCCAACATTTTATTTGTAATTATTTTCTTTCGTACATTTCTTAATTTGTATAAATCACTTAACTCACAAAGGACCTGTAGGGAGCAGTGAAGAAGACAAAAATATACAAAAATACTAGTGCTTGTGTCGAGCTGATTGCTCTGATTGAAATGAACAATTCATGTTTTAATGGTGCGTCTACTTTTGACCGGGTGCTAAAACGGATTATATGCCTTGACACTTCCACGATGACGTATGAATGGTCAATAATAAATAAAACGGTATTCGCGACTTCTATTATAATTCAAAAACTTATTTAAGTTTTTAAAACATATACATATAGCAATTACGGAAAGAAACGAAAACATTGAATATATAAAAATATTGTAAATAAAACAATAGTTTTTCAGAAGGCCTAATTCCCATTATGTTTTTATTTTATATCAAAGATATATGAATAATATTGAAATAAGTTTTTGAATTTAAACATACTTTAGAACAATGCTAGATGCCCAATCAATCGGCAATTACTGTGTCTTTTTTGCAAATAGAGTTTCATGTGCAAATAATCGTATCCCTCAAACTATTGATAGAAACATGACGTTCTAATCAAAAAAAAATATATAAATGTATGATATTTCTGGCGGCATGAGGTTTTAGTATATACATTACAAAAATGTCTAAAAATAGATTAAGAAACTATAAGACACCACAATTTATAGTAAAAGCTAGCTTTTTATTTGCAATATTTTACAACGTACAGAATGGTTAATAAGTCACGAAGGGATTTTATCTTACATTTTATAATATAACGGAAAACTTTCCACGCAAATATTCACTCTTAACTACATAATCTTAAGAGAAAATTTATCAAAAAGTCTCTAGAAATTACTGCCACTTGGCGCAAAATCCCTAAATCCAGACAATGAATTAAGAAAGAATGAGGCGCTTAACGTCATAATGATTTTAAAACAGTTCTTTTTTATAGTAAACTTAATTATAAGTATTGACTTATCGTGGGGAAAAAAAAAACGAAAAACAAATAAATAAAAAAACTATTTTAATAAAGTTGGATCCCGGTTGTGATTTATGAACCATACTGTATTAGATGTGACACAAAAATATTAATATACAAACATCAATACAAATATATAAATATATTTATTACCAGTTACATGTATTTTAAGACGAATGGCAAAAACATTTAAAATCCTCAACAAAAATCGACAAAAAAACAACAAAACGGAAAAAACTAAAACTAAAAACAGTCAACCAAATATAAATTCTTAACAAGAATTAAGATTAACAAGTTAAAAGAAAATAATGTAAACAAAGAAAAACAATTATAAAATAAATGAAAACATTGCAAATCATAATAGGCATTATTTTTCTCTAAGTTTTAATGCACAAGTTTTACAATGAAAATAAATATATAAAGTAAAAGAACAAATAAATACGTTTTTATTACATATTTCTTCGATGTATTATTTTTTTTAAATAAAAGCGAAACAAAAGTTGTAAATTATTCTTCTTCATTCATTTCATATAATAAGTTAAAGTTTAAATTAATTATACAATTAAAATATTCAGCACGTCACATTAGTTTATTATTCTGTAATTTAAGACTCTTTTGGGAGGTATTAATAAAATTATCAGCATAAATTTGTTTGTTATTTTTAACTCGAAAATCTTAATATTGAAAACATGGTTGATACTAAATGAATTAAAGATCGTCGAGAAATATGGTAGTTGATAAGGACAATTTTAGTGTGGATGAGGAAGCTATGAAGAAAATAGAAAATAGAAAACTTCCTAAAAACACTATCGAACGAAATTGGAAAACAATGTGCGGATCAATTCATATAGTGATACAATACCATACGCATACGTGAAATCTACTTTAGACTCTATGAAGATTGCAAGTGCGTACTCACTTAAAAACAAAGATATGATCCGATACGAAATTATTCTATTTGGTACGATGCAAAATAGTTTCGCTTACGAAACCTTGGTCCAAACATGGTACGAGAGCACTGAGTTTAGTATTATACTATATTGTACGAAATTGCTTAATACGAAACTTATCCCTTGGTTAAGCTTCGGTTCACGCAATAATTGAATCAGAAACTCATACATTCATGATAACAGCACGCAAAACCTAAAAAAAAAATTAATCATTGCAATAAATGAGGTAGTATTGAAAAAGCTTGCACACAATTAGTTACTGTGGATGCGCGCCTCAGAAGTTCAGAACGCAGCACAATTCAGATGGAGATTATGATTCGGTTAGTTTGCCTTTAAATGGATTCAGCAACTCGCTTTAGTAGACAAGTCTTGGAAATTAATATTGAGTTAGTTTTTTGTTATCAAACATTAGATGTCAAAGAGAAAACCAGCTTTAACACTGATGCGTTTTTGTCCAACATATGCAAAGCCAACTGTGAGCTAGGGACAGTTTGTATGGAATGCTAAGAGTATCCAGTTTCACATTAAAGCTGAAGACTACAGGCTAAAAATAGCCGACTCTTGACTTGAATTTAATTATAACTTATATAATACATATATAATTTGTTGATTTTATTTCGGTACCAAAGTACAGAAAAAGGACGATCCGACACTAAACTGTTCACGAAATTGTACGATTTCGTACAAACATGTTACGGATTAGACTGTTTTCCGTTTCGTTTGGGATCACATCTCTGCTAAAAACACATTTCCCCGTAATGAATCTCAATTACCGCAACTACTTTTCGATTTATCACGCAATTTTGTTGATTATAAAATAAACGTGTCTTTCCAATGAAAGTTTCTGTATATTCCGCTATCTTTGGTTACATTTTTCGCGCTAGGTCGATGTGTGTTTTGCCCTTTTTTTGTCTTTTACTGTAGGAATTCCCTAGTTTATATGCAAATCGTCATTTCTTATGTTCCCCGCCGCATAGATAATTTCTCTAAGCACTTTTGTCCAAAATTTTGTAAATACACATTAACTTTCGCCTTCTTGGTACAACACTCGAGTTGTTTACAACAGGTCCACATGCTTTTATAAACTTTTATAAAATTTGTAAATTTTGTAAATCCTTTTGAAAGGAAGAACCCGATAATATCGGGTATTTTCGTGGTATCAGTAGGCTTGCAAACTAATTTGCCCGTGGGCTAGAAGTCACAATTGTTCTCCATAGCAGCTTGGTACAGCATTCTGTCTTTTTATGGGATGCATTATTAGAAGATGTGGAAATAGGGTAGGCGCTGAGATGTGTCAACCTGGCGATATCCAGTGTTGCAACTGTTTCTAAACATTAATGTTGTTTATTTTAACTCCAAGTTGTAACCGTCAGGTCCTGGACAATTTCCATATCGACTAGCCTTGATAAACTTATAAGTACGAGTGCTGATCAGCAGACAAAGTAGCACTATAAATGGCACAGCGGATAAATTCGGCAGATCGAGTATAATCCTGGAACAAAACAAATCAGGCCTACTGTGACATATTTGAAGCTCAGGCCGGTAAGGATTTCCAAGACCAAAACTGAGTCTTAGAAAAAAGAATGGTCCAACGGCAGCGCATCCACGAACTGGCTTCGGTGTAACTGACCCCTTTTAAAGGTACCAAAAATAGAACTGGCACTATAAGTTGGGGGTATCGAAATGCTTCGTTGCCAGAATTATATCCAGGAGCTAACGTCCCGTTACACAGTAGTTTCCTTAAGGCCTGCAGACTAGCTTGCTGTAATATTCAACCATTTTGCATGAGCCTTCCTGAACGGCATTAATATAAAATATCAAATTGCACTTTCAGCCACTGGGGTTGCCCATGGTCTCTTCAACTCTTAACTAGCTTCCCAACTTTCTTCTTTGACACAATTTCTACAAGTTCTGTTTGCTTTGCAGGTTCAAACACTGGGAATTTCGTTTTTGACTATTATAGTTTATTTTTGCACGATTCGTTTGCGTTGTGGTCGATGTAGACTCAATAGGTGCACATTTTTCCAATAACTTGACTCTTCCTTTTTCACCTATACGCCGAATCCCTTTGGATTTAGAACCCTTACATGAACTTTATTGTTCGTTGGTTCCACTAAGCTCTTTCCCATCAAGGCTCTTATTTACCGGTTTCATCAAGTAGAAACAATGCTTACCAGGACCACTTCCACTTTTTCCTAAACGATTGCTTTCTACGAAGGATCTAGAACCTGATTTCGGCAGATGACAACTTTTAAGACGAAAGGGTTGTCGTTGCCGGTACCTCCTTGTTTCCGTATTTAATGGCTGGTGGCCCAAAGTCGAGTACAAGTCTTTATTTCTTATAAAATCTTTACCACTGATGCACCATTAAAACGTGGTGCCAGGAAGGTTTTTATGCGGACTGCATTATAGACCACATAATTTTCTCCCGTAGCTGTTCGAAAGTTGTTAATGCCGGTGTTATGCAAACAGAATATCTGCACCAGATCATTATTTTTTTGTACCGTTGTTTTGCCAGTGAGATTTGGATAATGGTCCTGGCTCCTTCGACTTCTGCTTTCAACTTCGCGGGGTATCCCTTCTGATTGCTTAAGGAGTTTTCCTGATGGTCTTTCGGCCGGTGTCTTCGTCTATTTGGTTGTAACCGTAGTGAAGGCAGCCTTTTTGCCGTACCTTGCTATTAGACGTCATCCATATGCCTGAACCCTTTGGTGAGTAACTAGGTGGGGTGAAAAGTAACCTCCTTGACCACCAGAATGCGCTGCTACTGCGAAAAAGGTTATGGTGCCTTGAAGTCCGTTCATATTAAGGCAGACATGCCAAATTTGAGTGCGATATTGTCTTGAGTTTTGTTTTGACAGCTGATTGTTGTTGACGTGTTTGGCATTATGTTGAGTATGGACAAAAATGTTTTTCGTTCTCTCATAAAACATTATATTTTGAGAGGCGAAGGAAACAATAAAAAAGTTGGATAAATATTATGGGGCTAATGCTAATGTTTCGTGGTGGCCGCAACTCCACTACCGATCAAGTCCGCAGCGGTAGGCCCTCCGAGGACAATGTCAAAAAAATACATGAAATGGTGTTGGCTGACCGGAAAGTGAAGGTGCGCGAGCTAGCAGATACCTCAAAGATTAGTACCGAGCGCACACGCCATATTTTGGGCAATATTCTGCACATGAAAAAGTTACCCTGCCGTTGGGTGCCGCGCATGCTCACTCCTGACCAAAAACACGAACGCGAGACCACTTCGAAAGAGTGTTTGGACTTGCTAATGCGGAATCGGGCGGACTTTTGGCGTCGATTGGTAACTGTTGATGAAACCTAGATCCACTATTACACACCAGAGAATAGAATGAGTGCCCGGCAATGGACTGAAGCCGGCACGAGTGCTCCGATGCAACAGAGGGAGGCTCAATAGGACAGAAAGGTTATGGCGTCGGTTTTCTGGGATTTTCATTTTCACCTCGTAAAAGGAAAAACCATCAACAGCGAGTATTACTGTGCATTATTGGAGGCCGAAATCGCTGCACAACGGCCTCACATGAAGCGTAAAAAAATTTTGTTTTTGCAAGACAATGCGCCGGCGCATAAGAGCATCGCAACCACGGCTAAAATCAATGACTTACGGCTCCAATTGCTGTCGCAACCACCGTATTCGCCCGATTTGGCTCCCTCGGACTATTATCTTTTCCCAAACCTCAAAAGATGGCTCATCAATAAAAAATTTAGCTCACGCGAGGAAATCATCGCCGCCACGGAGGAGTATTTTGCAGACCTTCCGGAAAATTACTTTCCGGACGAGATCAAGAAGTTGGAAAATCGCTGGAATAAGTGTATCAAGCAAAAAGGGGACTATATTGAATAAAATAAAAAAACATTTAAACAAATTTTTTTTTCATTCCCAAGGAGGTTACTTTTCACCCCACCTAGTAATGTAATAAACTTGATTTAATTATAAATTGTTATTGTATTGTCAACTTAGCCCAAATAACCAGCGATTGGCAGGAATGCCAAAACTAGACATTGCTCTGTATAGCTCCTCTCTATAGACGCTGTCATACGCGGCTTTAAAATCGATGAGTAGATGGTATGTATAGATCTGAAGCTCGTTGGTTGTCTCCAAGATCTGCCGTGGTGTGAATATTTGGTCGAAGGTAGACTTTCCTGACCTGAAGCCACACTGATATGGACAAATCAGCCTGTTGACGCTGACACAGTACAGCGGATAATATTTGGTATGCGATGTTAAGAAGACTGATGCCTCTGTAGTTGCCTCAGTTTAAAGGGTCTCCTTTCTTGAGAACAACATTGCTAAGGTTCCATTCATCGGGCAAACATTTGCGCGACCAAGATTTAAAATAGAATTGCCACTTTGAAGAGCTAATATTCTCTCATATATTGCAATCCACACCTATCCACCAAATATAACCTCCAGCCAATTCTTTCATTGTAGTCAAACCTGCTGGCACCACTATTCTCTGTCCATAGAACATGTAGCCACTTTCAGCAGGTAATGACAACAAAAAAAAAAAAACAAAAAAAACTGTGGCGCTGGCAGCCCGGTATGGGCCATGGCCTAGCTTCTTGACACTCATTTGTGTTGCTCATGTTGTCATTTTTGTCACTTCTAAGCGGGGCCTGAGGTTTATCGCCGAGTCCGAACGGCGCTCCTTAGAAGCTTTTTCGTAGGCAATTTTACTTTCGGGAGTTTGCCATTGCCTGCCGAAAGGGTGATGGCGAACCTAGACTGTCTGCGTGATAGTCCAATGAGCTAACTATCGCGCCATCGCCAGCAGGTAATGACACCTTTCTTAAAAAATAAGCTTTAATCCCCTTTCCCACTTACACCTCAGGCCATCTGTCCATAACACATGTCTCAAACCAAGTCTTTGTTTATTTGGCTCCCTCTTCCAATTTCATCGGCAAACCGTTCGAATCGTACCCGGGTACTCGGGTACCCACTGCGCTGAATTTGCGTAATTAAAATAACATAAAAATAGATCATTTCTTTTAAGCTGCTGGATCGTCGATCTTTAGCTCAAAAGCAATATTTACATTATAAACAGGCAGTTGTGCAGATTTTGTGCTTCGTCTTTTTATAGTTTATTTAGAATATATGTGGCAGGAACTAGTGAACTTTTCCCTCCTTGTTTGATTTCGCTCAACCGATAGACCAGCAACTTCTGTACTTCTGTATATAGTTGTGTATAACTCGCGAGCTTCAATCATTGGTTTGGATTTTCATTCAATTGCCGCATAAAATGTTGTCGGTCTGTTGTTCTGCTCGGTAGCATTTTACTATTTTCATAATAAATTTTATACGCCGCGAGTGAGCTTATGTCAAGTATGTTGAAGAACATGGCCTTTGACCACCATGAAATTCGACGTTGAGTTGTATATCTTCTAAGCACTTGGTCTATAGTGTCAACGCGTTTTATATTTAGGGAAGTAACTGATGATATCAGGTATCGTTTTCAAATCCTAACCCACAGCTGTATCTGAATGCATGGTTCATATCAAAATTACAGATTTATAGTAAGTTCCTTTACGTGTTTTCAGCATCGCAAATCCAACAAATTTTTATTTTATTTCGAAAATTCCCGCAGCTGCTCTAGTCCCTAATTGGCTTTTGATGTGTTTTGTGTTTGTATAGCAATTCTATTTTTTTTTAGAATTACTCATGTATTCAATAACGATATTACATATTAAGCTAACCAAAAATGAAATGGTTAATATTACTGAAATATCTGAAATTGGAATATTATAGTGATTGGGTATCCTAGTACCTTAAAGTTAAATAATTAACTTTTTAAATCTTCCGAAAGCCCTTTCGTAGCTCTCATTTCACTTAAAAGGTATATTTCCTTTTTTTAAAGCCGAGTAGAGGTCATGCAACTTCCCAAAAAAATGAGGTACGAAACTTGAGTAATAGGTACTGTAACAACGCTAAGTAAGATCATAATTTACCTTCAATATCTGATGATGGGTGAATTCCTTCTGAACTTAGTCGGTATCCTAAAAACTCTGCTTCATCTTCAAAAAAAACCTGTACTTTTTTCAATAACCTTAACATTGAATTCCTCTAACCTCGTTAAAACTTTTACTAAATTCTCATAACACTCTTTAAATGTTGCACCCTAGTACATCATCTACAATAAATAAACTTGAACTTTATCCAAACTGCCTTAAATTTGATCTAACACTTTTTGAAAATTTGCTGGGGCTGTACTTACACCAAACGAATATATAGTATGTGTTGATGTTACTGCCAATTGCTGTTATGCGCCGTCCAAATCTAGACACAAAAGAGCTTACATCCTTCTAATGCTGGCAAAAGATCTTCTATCACTGTTAGAGAGTAGAGAACTATCTCAACAAAGAGATTAACTGTAACTTTATAATTCTTGCAAATTCTTAAACTTCCATCAGATTTAGTAACTGAAAATATAGGTTTAGCCCATCCATTGTGGGCAACCGGTTCAAAAATACTAGATTTGCCTGAACGATCGATTACCCCTCCAAGTCACTTACTTATTCCAAAAGGTAAAATTATGGCTTAATGAAAATCTCATTGAATTCTGTGGAAATACTTTCGCAATCCTAATTTTGAGCGTTTCGACTTACAATTTCTTATCATTGTTAATATTAACTAGGTATAGATTGCTGTAATTAGCTCCGTTTCTTCCGCCTAATGATCGACAATTCGAATAAATTATATTTTACCAGTTTCGATCAAATAGTGGACAAGAATATTTTCTTGTGTATAAAACTCCTTACTTTAAAACATACAGTATATTTCCCTTATTAATATCTTCCATGTTTACTGGACAAACTCTGACCACATCGATTTTCTCGTCGGTAACTAACCTGCAATATTTGAGAACACCCCTTAATAAACAGATACACTCTTAAAATATTGTCCATAATCTGTTACATGTATGGCGGAGGTACATGCTTCGGAATCAACTTTAAATTTAATGTTGACATTATTTACACATAATTTAGTAACTAATTGATCTTCTATAGATACATTTTTGATACACCCGATATTTAGAACCTCTTCGTCTTCAATTCCATTTTCACTTACCAATGATTAAATCTGCTTCTGCTGTCTAATACGGTGGTGTCCGTTAGCCTTGTGCAGTTTGGATTTGCAATTACGAGCAAAATGTTCAAAACGTTAACATCGATAGCACTGGTAACGAGTCTGTCCCCGTAATCAACTTCTTGTTCTCGGCGTAATAGCTCTTATCCGAGTTTGTTATTTATTCCTTATACTTGTGATGAGATATCTTGTTCATGTATTCTTTTTTTGTTTTTTAAGGAACCGTCATCATCCGTCTCTGCCAGTTCTTGAGCTTTGTTTAAAGTAAACTTCTCTTCAGTCAGTAAAAGTTTCTGAATGTCTTCATTTCTCAACTCGCACACAAATTTGTCTAAGCGTCTTTAAGAAACTTGTCGAATTCATAGCTTGTCTTGTCTTGTCACCCTAGTGTACCTTACACCCAAAAAAGGCAAAATCGGCAGTTAAGGATTTTTATAACAATCAAAAAATTGCGTATGCAACAAGTACACCCTTTATAACAACAGCTCAAACTGTTTTACGAGTGAAACATTTCAACAACGAAATTTCTTAACGAAGCGCAAAATTTATTAAATATTTCATTCAAACAATTACATATATACCATACCAACAACTACAAACTAAGGAGTCAAAAATATTTACTTACCTTGAATTTGTTGCCTCAGTAGTAGTTTACCGATGATAGAAGTAAATAAACTTAAAATAATATCGATGAATAATTCTCCCATTAAAGAAGGCTGGCAGTGTTTGATATTCTAAAAAATAAAAAGCCTCAAATATGTTTCCTTTCTGAAACCAGATTAAACAGCAGGCATAATCCACAATTCGAAGGCTATAACTTCATACCGGGAAACTCTGGTAGGGGTACAGCCATTATATTGGATCAACGATATAAATATGACCCGATTCCTTTCCAAAGTAATTTGTTTTCTGCATGGTATCCTTAAACTCATAAGATGCTGAATTTATCTTATCGTCTAGTTTTAGGAAATATGAATTGTATATGGTATTCCTCCTAATGTTAGTCAATTTTAAAAAAATGAGCTCGAGAGGCTTTATAATTAAGGTAATACATATGAAGCAGCGATTATCGGAGGAGACTTAAACTCACAACACACATCATAGGGGGATAGAAATGGATACCTTTTTTACAACTGGTTTTATAGCACACCATTCATGGATTTGGATTTGGTATCTCCCAACAGTCCCACGTTTCCAAGATCTTCTTCAGTCCTTGACTTTTTTCTTATCTCTGCTACTCTGAATTCAGCAAGAAATGCAAATCTGGCTATTTGTACCACATTCCCAACAATTTCGGATCATTTTGGAGTAGAATTGGAGGTCCAACCCACAAACTTCTTCCCACTCATATTACCACCCCCATATCACATAAGCTTCAAAAACACCGATTGGGAAATCTTTAGATCAAGTCTTCATAACCGTCTTTCCCAGCTCTATCAATCAAGAATAACATGAACTTTATTCCAAAATCTTAGTAAGATAATTAGTAAGATAATTAAAGAACGAGTAAGGATGGATTTGAATAATTGCTTCAAATCAAGGCTTACGAAAATTCGTCCATCCCCGCAAGCTTTCAAAGAAATTAATAGGATCACAGGAAGGAAATACTTTGGAACGAATATCTCTAGAGGCAAACTTTTTTATAACGGTCAACAGCTAGCAGATAAAAAAACCAAAAAAATTCAAAGAATTCTATTCACAAATATGTATTGAACATTGATCAAATAAGCCAGTTTTGCCAAACTCACCTGAACCGCTCGTATACATCATTTTCCCCCAAAAATGATACTCATGAATCCAATTCACCTATATTTACCACCCCAAATAAAGTTAATCAGTTTAGACTTACTTTAAACAATAAAAAATCTGAAAGTATAGATAAAATTCCTAACTTTACCTGCGAAAATGTCCTTATTCGCTCAATCTTTCTCTCTCACTTTTGTTTAACCACTGTATAAACAAAGGCTACTTTCCAGATACCTGAAAAGTGGCCAAGCTTTTACCAATAGCAAAAAAAAAATCCGCTGAAGAAATCAAAGATTGTCGGCCCATTTCATTGCTATAAAACGTGTGAAAACTTTTCGAAAGAGTATTGACGGACGGATTAAATAGATTTTTCGATGCATCAAATGTAATCCAAAACAACCAATTCGGTTTTAAAAAAGGTCACTCAATCAAACATGCATCCATTACCCTGCACGACAAAATTGTTCAGGAGTACCACAAGGGTCGGTCCTGCCAATTCTTTTTAATATATTCCTCAACGACTTTTCTTTTAAGCCCCCTATCATAGAAGATCCTGGCGCTATTCTCTGCGCCGACGACACCACAATATTGGCCAGTGGAATAAGACCAATCGATGCCCTTAAAAACATTAAGGATAAAATTAATATCTTACGAAATTATCTAGAGAAGTGGAGACTAAAGATAAATACCCATAAAAGCGGTTTAACATGTTTTTTACTATCTTGCAGTCAAGGAAAGCAAACTCTTAGAACTTCAAATTTATGGAAGTCCCATACCACTACGAGTTTAAACTAAATATCTAGGTATTCATTTTCAAAATAGACTTTTGTTTAACAACATGGGCGGAGAGATTTAGCCAAAGCAAAAACGATAACAGGTGTTCTAAAACCTCTGCTAAACTCTTGCATAACACGAAAATATTGATATACAAAACGCTCATTAGGCCAATCCTGACCTACGGTTTTGCAACCTACAGTTGCCATGGAAATGGAGAGCTTTGAAAGGAAAATATTACGCTTTTGCTGTAGTAAATTTAGAAAACCAGATAAAAAGTGGTTCTCTAATAAAACGCTATACGAGAAAACGAAAATGACCCCCCTTACGATTTATCAAGCAGAACTTCTACTTAAGAAATTGGATGGAATAAAAGAGCACCCCAACCCACTTGTGACAACCTTGTTAGACTCCAAAGATACATTTTGTTCAGTTTTAAATAGCCAGACATACTTGCAAAGTCGGCCACATTTATAAACTTTGTGAATACATAACCTAACTGATCGAAATTTTGTTATGTCTCAATAAAGTTAAATTGTAAATTTGCTAATAATTTGAGCCGTACTCATGCTTATAAAATTTAAAGCCGACAGCTTTAAAATGATTGCTCCTTACTTAAATCTAGCGGGATCCGTTGGCGCCACGAAGGAATTCTGAGTTGGATCTCCCACCATGCTTTCGAAAAATCCCACTTTGTCCTCATCAGCTCCTATCCGATGTAATTTTAAGAGCTGTGTCATCCGCTGTTGATATAATTTAAAATCGTCTCCAATATAAAAAAAAAACAATGTTTCTATGTTAATAAGGCACTGCAGCTTGATTTAACGTCCTTTGCTTCTCAAACAATCGTTGGCATTTCTAACGAATTTGTACAATTTAGTTAATTTGTATCTTTCTTTCACTTTATTTAATTTATTTTACAGGAAAATAAAAAAACTCCAATTTATCCTCGCCGATATGTATTTTGTGGCAGACTGAGCGGATCAAATATAAAGAAATGGTTGGCAGTCAACTGGCATCTGCCTATATTACATTTAATATGTGTACTTACAACTGTTATATACCACTTCTCTGTCGCACCATGGGAGCGTCTAAAACCATTCATGAACAATCTGGTTGGTCCATATCAATGCGATTTAAGGCTAGTGAAGTCAATTATCGATAAAATAGTCACACTAAATCAAATTATTGAAAAAGACTAGGAAATTGCAGATCGACACTCATCACCTTTTGGCCCAACCTAAACAGCAGGGGAAGCCTACTAGATTGCCATGATAAGAGCTTCTCCTTAAGATTAGTGTAGCAACAGAGAGGGAAAAGAAACTATTACACACTTGCTATGTGACTGTCGTAATCTCCAAATGCGTCGTTACAAATACTTGGGGTGCAGACTGATAGACGCACAAGATTTGTTAAAATCTCTGGCTGAGAATTAATGAATTTATTTCTTAAAATTCCAATAACTTGAAAACCGATTACCACCTACAAAATTTAAAGAGAGAGGGACAAGAGAGGTGTTACACGCTGCGGATAAAATGCTCCTTATCTGAGAGGTCTTAACAATCAAGCCTACCGGTGTTTGGACAATGGCCTTGAAATGTTTGTCTTCCGCCAACGAAATAATGAACAAGGAAAAAAACACACCATACCATTGGATTTTCGATTTAAGGCCCTAGGTACCCAAAAAGACAAGAAACAATTTTTTTTATCCGGGCTACATGGGCCGTGACGCAAGATAAAAAACACTGAAAAATATAAAAAAGGTTGTCCTACTAAATAATACGAGTACAATATTATGATAAAGCTTTTACAATCAATTTTAATTTGATTGATTTAAACAAATAGTTTGTATAGCCATTTCTTTGACAAAATGTACTGCGCGAAAACTTATGGGTGACAGTTAGTCGATGAATTAATTACTATGCAGTTAGGTAAAATGATCACACATAGGCCCGTATTGCCCTTGTCGACAATCGATTTGATCGACGATCGACAACCGCAATAAGGGCCTTAGAGAGCCCATATGCAGCAAAAAAGTAAGAATAAAATAGTTTTTTTAAGAATCATGTATAACGCTAAATAAATATATATTTGAGGTTAAAAACCGAACATAAACTCATAAAACAAAATAAATAAGTATGCAACAGAGCACTTTAGAACCATGCTAACTATTATAATTAAAAACAACAACAAAAAAAACACTGTGGCGCTGGCAGCCCGGTATGGGCCATGGACTAGCTTCTTGACACTCATTTGTGTTGCTCATGTTGTCAATTTAGTCACATCTGAGCGGGGCCTACGGTTTATCGCCGAGTCCGAACGGCACTCAAAAACAAAATTGTTGGTGACCCAGCCAGGAATCGAACCCAGACTGTCTGCGTGATAGTCCAATGAGCTAATTATCGCGTCATCGCCATCGCCTATTTAATGAGTAATTTAAAAAAAAGAAAAAAGAAAAACACCTGCTATTGTATACCGATGATAATATCTTTATTTTTCATACATTAATAAATACAATTCGTTTCATTATTTCTTTTGAACAGACTTAGTAAAATTTTTAAAATTTCCATAACTAATTTTAATTTTTTATTTTTTTTTGCTTTTGTCTTTGTTTTAATTAATGTATCAATGAAATTTATTTAAAGTAAACTGAGTACAAAAAAGAGTATTATTTAATGTTGCGTAAACAATAAATCACACATACATAGTAAGTATATCATAATTCCTACTTAATTTTAAATTCATCTTTTTAAAAAAAAGCGAAAACTATAACTAAAAATGTCGTCCATAAACCGTTGAATAAAAAAAACCGCTTATCCGAAACCATGAACATTTGTTAACAAAAAAAAACAAAAAAATATATTTACTAAAGACTAATGTAGATTAATGTTTAGTTTAATTTGTAAGTTTTGTTTATTACTTTAAAATTATTTTAATTAATTTTCTTTTCTTTTCTACAACAAGGTAAATGAAAATACATATTTTGTGTAATATCAATGTGTTCTGTTACATTTTGTTTTCCAAGTGTAGATGATTTATTTCTCATTAAAATTGTTTATAATTAGATACAATTTTTTTTATATTATTTCATTCATTAGAATACTTGTACATCTATAATTTACGGTAAACATCTTTTTTTCTTTTTTTTTCTTTTGGAACACACAATAATACTGCTATTTGCATATAATTTAAATGTTTTAATGTTGTTTTCAATAATAACAATTTGTTGATTTTGTTTTAAATTAGAACATGATAAATTTGTTTTATTATTTCCTTTTTATGTAATGTGCGGATGAAAGTTAAAATAATTAAATGAAGCTTGTTAATTCTTTCAACGTTCTTATATTTACAAATAATATACAATGAGTGTTTTTGTTTTTAAGAAAAAAAGTAAAATGAAAAATGCAATCAGTGCTAAAAGAAGGTGTACCAAAGATTGGTACGTGCATCGAAACATTGTAGCATATCAGGTCGTAACAATGTATCACTTTTTTAACTACTCGTATGTGTTTCATATTTTTTGGTTACTTAACCATTTTAGTAAAGCAAATGCTGTTCAGAGGCAAAGGCTAGGTGTTTAAGATTCGCTTAAACGACGGACGAAAACATTAGGATTTCAAATCACGAAACTTTATTCTTTGGAATGTTTCGCATTAAATTACGCCGCCAATGTCGAAATTTAATGAGTCTTCTTTCTATAACTGAAAAGCTGGACCGTGGGACAAGGACAGAGATAGTTTTTGCCAAATGTCATTTTAGACCAAAGGCGGCATTTCTATTGTGAAAGAAATAAAATCTCTCCCATTTAAGGCTTCATAACCAGACTCGGCAGCAATGGCCAGGAACTGCATTAGTCTGTATACGCAACGGCATACTTTGCTGGAGAGAGTATAAAGTAAGGCCTCCCACACCACTACAGGAACTTCCCCAATACGCCTTATTATCGGTTGCGACGCCAACGCATATTATACGATCTGGGGGACCTCTGATACAAATATATCAGCTGAGTCACTTTTAGAATGGTTTAGAACAGGGATCGAAAATACCGGGTATTTCGATTTTTTTTTGCAAAAAAGGCCAGTAGTAGTTAAGGTTGTAAATTAAAAAAAAGTACATCTGGTTGATGCTGATGATTCTGCCTGTCGATTCCTGTTATGCCTTTAAGAACTTAACCCATTTTGAAAATTGGCCAAATAAAATTAGTATTTTTGGCCACATTACATAAGTGGCCAAATGAACCAGTTATTTCAGCCTTTTATATTTATTGAGCAGATGGAAACTGGTTGAGTTAAACATTTATTTTTCTAGCCGAAAGAAAAGAGTTCATTTGACCCAATATTATTTCTGGTGAAAATAAATTGGTTTATTAGACCCAATATTTTTTTGGGCCATCGAATATGGGTAAAAAAAATGTCCTCTAATTAGGCACGTAGACAAGTGCTAATATTATATGTCAAGTATTGGATTCGTATTAGAGATATGGTAGGTATGCATGATTGTCAAACCTACTTTTTCGACTTGTATACATATATGGTAATATCGGAATTCATAAAAATTTTGAGATCGAAATTTTCCCGAAAACAAAACTGACCCTTTATTACATATGGTTTATTCTAATAGAATAAACTCGGGGCTTAAAAAATAAAGGGTATTTTATATTAAATTTTGTTTACCCAAAAAATTTTACCAAAAAAAATTGGGTTGATTGGACCCAATATTTTACGCCCGAAAAATTATTGGGTCAAACTAACCCATTTGTTCTGCAAAAATGAAAATTATATTTTATTTATCAGGTTTCATTGGCCCAAAAAAAAATTTGGTCGAATGCACCCATTTACTTTGGACAAAAAAAAGATTGTAGAGAAAAATAAGCACTTTGCACCACTAATTAAATTGGGCTGTTAATACCTGTTTCATCAGCCTTTTTCAAAAAATAGGTCAACTGGGTTCGGTCCCTGGTTTAGAACAATAAAAAGCTAGTTATACTTAACAAGGGTAACAAACCCATTTTATCGTGGAAGGCAGCACGCGTCCGAGGATGCATCTTTATTAGATCATATGCACATTATGTTCAAATTAATATGCAACGCCGAATACACGCCAGTACGACATGACAACAAACTTAATAACTGGAGAACATCATCCTTTCCTCTTTCAAAAATAGCTGTAAAGTAAAGCAAACTATGGTAAAATGGTGCGTACCATGGTGGAATGAAAACCTTAAAACCATTCGGAAAAGAGTTTTAACAAAGCTCAACGCACTAGAAATTGGGAATAATAAAATCACTTTTTACCTTTTACAACTAAGAGTTATGAAGATCAAAGGGAGTCTCCTGGCGTGCTAAGTGCGAGAGACTTGAATTTCCTTTAATTAACTTCAAGTTTACTTCTCAGGGGTCTTATAGACAGTCAATGTAGGTTTCAGTCCCAATATACTTAAGCAGAATTAGAAGTTTATCGAGAAAACTTTACAGCCCGGATGAGATGAGGTGGGTTATGAGCTCGTTTAAAGGCCCCTGGTACAGACGGTATTTTTCCAGCCCTGCCGTTTAAAGGTTTAGACTTTTTGTACCTATCCTAATAGCCTTATTATCAATAGTTTCAACTGGGTCTACATACTACATACTATTTATCCCCAAACAAGGTAACAACCCTAGTGAACTAAATAAATCTAACCATAATATATGTTAAGCTTGACATCGTTTAATCCGAAAAGAATGGAAAGTTACTGACGTTCATATCAGAGAAAGCTTAGAAAATAATTTGCCCCCGCACCCGTGCCAATACGCGGATCAAAAAGGCAAATTCAAAGAAGGAGCTCTGTTAAAGCTGACCGCAGAAATAAAAAGCTCCTTCCGTAAATTGTACTCTGCTAGTTTCTAGACAAATAATGTACTTTCGATAATACTGGATATACGAGTAACTCCATATCAAATGCTTTGTTCCAAAGAAATGTCGACTAACCTACCATAAAATGGATTAAAGCGATGCTATACAGCCTCATCAGGACTGGTTTCGGCATCTGTAGCAGCCGTAAGTGGCTGTCTACAGGGAGGCATACTCTCGCAAAACCACTCCTGTGGTTTTTGGTCATAGACGGCCTGCTAAATAAATTAAGCACCAAGGCTTCAGTACAATTGGTTATGCCGATGACCTAGACATTATCATTTGGGGCAGAGGAGCAGACGAATTCAATACATGTATGCAAAATGCCCTTAAGATAGTCCTAGTCAGGGAGAACCAGGGAGAACCTCCTAAAATTCAAACAAGGCTGTCATAGTTCCTTTCACTAAGAAAACGTTAAAGAAAAAACTTGAACTTAAAATATATATTAACAAAGTGGCACTATCTTTGCGAGTACCCGGACCTAAAAACCCTGCTCCCTGAAAAACCAGAACTCTATATGATCTGCGCATTAACAGATCGCCCTCAGAAAACATTATGCCTTGACAAAGTATTCTCCACGGAGAGTCTCAGCAAAGAAGCATGGGCTAACAATAACCCAGCAAACAGTCGAAACGGATGGTTCTGAAATGGAATCGGGAGTAGGAGGAGGTATACACAGAGTATCAATTGCAATGAAAAAAAATCCTAGTGTATTTCAGGCTGAACCACACGCCATCCAAGAATGTGCCAACCATATCTATACCTTCGGTGTTAAAGGCAAAAACATATATTCACAGACAGTCAAGCAGCTATAGATGCCCCGACTCCAAATCAGGCTATATTGCCTCAAAACCCTCCAAAAACGTTGCCCAAGGAACAAAACCAAACTATTGTGGGTTCCTGGCATGAGGGCATTGATGATAATGAAAAGGGTAAGGAACTGGCCAGAAAGCGATTAAAAACTTCCCTCAACAGACCTGAGCTCTTCTATTGCACCCTTAAAAAATCAGTCCATTTAGCTATCAATAGCTGAGATTACTCGAAATGCATCCGATATTGGGAGAATAATCCAGGTCTAAGACAGGCCAAACGACCCATCCTGTCCTTTAACAAAAATAGATGATTTCTTAATCGAAGTCGGCACGATATCAGAAACCTAGAAGGTACCTCACAAGACATCAAGGTTTAAGGCATCACCTCAACATAATAGAACTAGTTGACTCTCCGGAGTGCCGACTTTGTCTTGAAGAAGACGAAACAACTAAACACATTTTATGTGATTGCCTCAACGGAATTAGAAGCAATATTTTCGTCAGGGAACAACTCGATACTATTGAACATATGAATTCCTCTGCTGGTTATCAACTTTTTTCAGAAGGTAAAAACCCTGACCACAGTTCTGCCAAACCGGTAAAAAAGATCTTTTATGTCGAACTGCCTCATTTCGCAATTAGCGAGTCAATATTTTTGATTCTTTGAAAAAAGGACTAGTGGAAAGTACTCTTGGCAGCAAAGAAATATACTGGATCAGAAAAAAGATGATTTATAAAAATTAAGAAGAGCGAAATAAACAGAATGGAAATAGTATTTATTTTGTGGATATCTGGCCTGTTTTTCAAAAAGTAATTTATTATCCTTTTGCGAATAAACCATACGTTCATAAAAGCCTGATGCCATGATCTGTAAAATGCATTTGAAATGTTGAGTAAAACTACTTTGCTATGCCATTGAATTGTTTTTGACTCCTTTTGCTACGAACACCCTATTCTGGGATATCAAAGTTTTCTTTTTCCGAAGTATTTTCCTAGCTGATTGTTTATCAGTATTTCCATGACCTTAAAAATGCCATCGGTGCTGGAATATGGAACATACATACCATGGACTACTACAATCTATGAACGATTTTAATTCTTCCCGACATACAAAACTCCAAGCTTAATACATTGACTTTATTGACTAAAATAGCGACTCTAACTTCTTTATTTCGTATTAAAGTAGAAGGATATTTTTGTATAAACATCTTATCCGAATACAGTAGAATCGCGATTATCCTAACATCGTTTATCCGAATATCCGATTATCCGGGCTCATTCATCACGGCTCTAATTGCCGATTTAAAAATGTTTTACAGCGCAACAAGACATGTTACGATGAGTTTATTCCCGCCTCCGACCGTGTATTCCCGTTGTCATTTTGAATCTTTTAAGTAGTTTGAAAGACGGGATGAATCGGATCACATAAAGTTGTTACATCTGAAGCGCGTCAGGGACTTAGCCACAATGAAAAGATATGATTCATTACGATCAAAAACAAGTTATTTCAAATCAAAAACTTAAATTACATTATCGTTATAGTTAATATTTTTTTTTGTATCGTATTGTCTAAACGACGTATATAAAACCCACTACATAAAAAAATTGATTAAAATTTAAATATTGATTAATTTTGTTTTTTAAATCGATTATCTGGATTTTCAATTATACGGAATATATAACACATATCATAAAAATCCAAAAATCGTAGTTCTAATTATTGATTTTTTGTAAAAACATAATACTTACTTATTTGTTCTTGATAAACCCTATTATCCGCCTGTGCTAGAGAACTGAGTAACTCAAAAAACCCAAGGAAATAAAACTTGTATATACCACAGAGCTTCGTCTAACTTCTAACACAGATTGCCAATAAAATTAAAAAACACTTAAAATATATAATATATATAATTATATACATATGTATAATTGTACGTACAATAGTATATATGTAAATGAGTATTTTGTTTAAGACAAAATTAAATCTACTACGAGTATTCTATAGATACTTATTACTATTACATTTTGTGTTTTGTTATGCCTTTGGTAATGTTTGTTCTTTGGTTTTTTTTTCCTGTTTGCTATGGTAAATTGTGATTTTTATCAAACAAAAATCTTGTGTTATTGTATACATAAGAAACATATTGTTTCTATATATGTATGTATTTCTTCATGTATCCTTTTCTGGTGTTTAAGTACAGTAATAAATAGTAAATGCATTTCTTAAAGGTGTCCTACATATTGCAAATTGGATTGGATTTTAGCTTGCCTCTTTATTTATGATTGTTATTTGTTTGTATTAAAATAAATCCAAGTCAACAAAATACAAGACAAGAGGGTACATTTTACACACACTAATATTGCTACTTTGGCTTTGTACATCTTAAGTTTAGGGTTGTTCTTCCTCTTCTTAACTGTTTTTTTTTTTGCTTTCAACGATTTTTTTTTATCTAAATTTAAGTTTTGTTTCCTTTGTGTATAAATTATATTAGAAAGATGCATTGGATTTGGTAGTACACGTTTCAGATACAATTTCATTTAATTTATTATTTTTTGTTTTTTTTTTTTGTTAAGAGGAAGAATAAAATATATATTAGATTTTATCTGTCTCTTTTTTTGTATCTTTGCTGTAGCATTTGGTTCTGTTTTGACTTGAAATTGGTTAAATTAGAAGATAAATATGTTTATGAATATATAGATCGATTTGTTTTTTCCTTAAATCTACTTTCTGGGGTGACCATGGGTAAAAGATTTTTTCGCTGTTTATTTAATGTTTGTTTTTTCTCTCTTTCTTTCTTCATTACACTTTTACACTAAAGATCGTACTTACATGCTTTCTTTCTATCAAGAAAAAATTGTTATATTACCTAGTGTTAAGATTTCTTTAAATATATTAACGTTTTTCGCTGGAAAATGTTTAAAATATTTAAAGAAAGTGCGACAAATCTCATTCGTTTATTTCTTCTTCTGACGATGAGCTGGCCGGAATTGTGGAAAACCATGGCTCGCGGGTATTATTCTTTATGGTTCTGAAAGATACGAAAAAAAAAGAAAGGTTAAAGTTCTATGTTCATGTTCCAAGCCTTTTAGGATCACTTCTTTAACTAAAAAATATTCTCCTCTAATTTAGGCAGACATTTGTGTATTTGTGAATAACAAGTACAAGTTTGTTTTCTAGTTTATTGTTTCTCAGAGTACAAATATATAGTCCACAAATTTGTGATTAGAATGCAACATAAAAAATAAAATTGTGAGAAAACAAACTTTGATCACTGGTGTTGAGAAATTCCGCTGCGTATGTAACAAGTGTTTTCCCACAATTCTTTTGTAGCGTTATGGCGTAACATTTATGTATAACAATGAACAAACAAACGAAATAATGCCTAAAATAAAATAGCGATTTTGCTTCGGTTTCGCTTTAACGTTTTAAGTTCAATTATAAGACTCGGGTTAGGGAACGCTTTTTCGGGCCCACAAGACCACTTCGACAGAGGAAAGCCAGGAATGACTACAACACCTTTCTTCAGCATGTGAAACTTCAATACCATCAACAACTAAGTCAGAGATTACTACAATGTCCCGAAGGTAGTAAACATTTTTGGTCGCTTCTCAAAATTATTAGAAATTCTGTAGTAAAACAGTACTTCACAAATCCGCAACTCCAGATGATATATCTCCTCTTCTTCTACGCTGGAAGAACCACTTCTTTATTAATCTTACTCTTTAAGACTCTTTGCGGTAAGATGGAAAACACTACGTGTTCAGTCCATCCCTAATAAAGGCGAATCTTTACCCTTCTCTCTCCTCTTACAGACCATACACAGTGCAATACACTTACTTCCTTTTTTTCCAAAGTCAAGGAAACGCTGATAAACCGTGAGCTTACGAAATACATCGAAACACGAAAACTTCTCAATAATCGGCAGTGCGGTTTTCGTAACAACAGGTCGACTGATGTTTTGATGGGATATCTCACCGAAAATTGGACTCAAACATCATCCGTATCCGTACATCAATCTGGCGAAAACAAAATACATAGTTTAATCTGATATTTCTAAGGTATTTGACAGAGTTTGGCGATAGGCTCATTCGTCGAAAATGCGTGCATTTGAGATTGACGGCTTTTTTTTTCGGTAGAGTTAAAATTACCTTTCGGAACATTCATTCAAATCGTCTTGTATGTCTTGTGCTCCAGAGCTTCATCGTTATTAACTGGGGAACCATCAACATAAAGGAATTTATACATCAAAAATGCTGGCTTTGCATTGATATGGTTAATATTTATACACTCATTTATTTTTTAAGATTTGGCTAGAACAAAACTATGTCTGGTGAATGAAATTTTAGCAATGTCAGCCTAATATAGAAAAAAGAAGTCCACTTTAATTGCGTTAACTACAGCGTTATCGGTCTCTCTTCCTTTGCCTATAAGATTCTGTCTACTGTAATATGTGAACGCCTGTGACTTACTTCAACAGAAAAGAATAAGCCATGGTAAGCCTCAAAATTACACAAGTTTTTATGTAAATATAAAAATTGGATTATTGGAATGCAAATTTTTTAACATCATAGTCATTGTGTAAAACTCAGAAGTCAACAACTGAGGTATGCTGCTTCGAACCATTACAGGAAAGAAAAGGGTTCATGTTATCAAAATATTATTAAAAGCTTTTATTTAGTTTCATCTGTCCCTGTGTCTGTCTCCGTGTTATCAAATCTTGCACGTTAAATTTGATCCACTTTCCGGTGTCTAATTGGGCTGAAATTTGGCATACACGTTAAGTTCTCATGACAATACAATATGCAATACTCATTACTGTAATATGTAATTCCAAAATGGCCGCCGCTCCAAGATGGCGGATTACATTTTTTCTTTTCCACCCCGTTAATATGGGTATCAAATGAAAGGGCGTGAAGAGTAGAAAACGACAAAGTTAGTGACATCACACTAAATTCAATATGGCCGCCGATCGAAGGGTAGAAATATATCTAAAATAATAAATAATTCTGAACTTGAAGGCGGCTATAAGACCAGTAAATCTAAATGTTCGAATTTGAGTTCGTTTCGTTTGTTTTGACATTGTATGTGGATTTTGGTTTAAGTGGATGGCCGAATGTCAATGTGGGCATCTGCCGATGGCTGAATGGAATGAGGGTGTATAAACATATCATATCGTTAATGTTGCACCTCAGGGCACCGGGGCGCACCCTGTTGTATTAAAGCCCTTATCCCTCTACAACGGATATCTTGGGGGATAGACGATTTTTGTCCTATACTCGAGGGAAAAGCATGAATAGAAAACAAACAACGAATTTTGCCATCACATAATACTAAAAAGTTAAAAATGAAAATATGTATAAGTAAAAAAAATAATTTTAAAACAAGCTATAAAATACATTGTATACCAATAGCAAACGTTTGTTTCAATAGACTGAGCTTGTAAATAATTTAGCTACTACATGTACAAAGAAATATTCTACTACCCAATTTTAAATATCGCTTTTGAGTACAACCTTTTTCAAAGACCGTGCGATGTGTTGTGTTACCTACTGTTTTTTTAATCTCATTAAAAATTAAAGTACTAACATTTTTTCATGTAAAAAAAAACTTACGGATTCTTTTTGGGGTTCGTTGGCAGTGTATGTGATATTCTATAATAGGCCTGTTCCTGTTCCTCTTTATCGTCCATTTTTCGCTGCAGTGTCATTGTTTCCTGTGGCGAATCAACGATTTCTTCATCCAAGTAATACTTGGAGCTATGTGCGATCTTACAATTCTCACATTCACTTAAGTAATCATCATCTAAGCTCGTATCGTTAGGCAAAAAGTGTTCCTTTGGATTCAAACAATTTTTCGATGTTGTACACACGGGCAGTGGTTTTTCGCTATCCAATTGTTTTGAATTGCTGCCCGGAGATGTTGGTGTAGCTGGTGTCGTGGTGGTGGTAGTTGTTGAAGCACTGGTTGCACTATTCGTTTCAATTTTCTTTGCTGAACGCAATGTCTTTGGTAGAGTTGTACATTTGCTGCCTTGTGATGTGGCAGCTACTTTATGATTGGGGCTTTGCGGCTGAGATTTCATTCGTGGTGTGTTGGGTTCATCGCTTACTGGTATGCTTATTACCGATGGTACCTTGCTCACTACACTGGCTATTGTGCTGTTAAGAGACATTTTGCCTGGTGTATGCTTAGGTAGCGTGTATGTTACATGATTGTTTTGCAAAGGATAAAATGTGGAGGAATTGATTTTGCCTAGGCTCTGTGATTTTTCAGTGCTCAATTGGCCCGAGATTGGAAGAGTCAAGGCTGGTGGAATATTTTTGTCTTCCTTTCGGTGTAGGGATTTAGTAAATTGAGTTTTTTGATGGGAAATTGTTGGAATTTGATTGACAGCTTCGCCACAATTCGTACCTCCTTGATGGGGCGATTTTTGCAAAAGCAATTGTGTAGCAGATGTGGCACTGGGCGACTTAAGGTTTGTCTGGCTTTTATACATTTTCGGTGGTAATGCTGGATTCGCCTCCGGATAATTAAGAGGCACGGTGTTCAAATTTCCAGTAGAATACAAGGATGCACCCTCCGGTAGTATTTTCGGTGAGCTGATAACCTTGCTGCTGCTGTTTATTTTTCCTTTTCCGGAAGAATGGATTTTATCATCACTTCCTGCAACCCCCGATGAATATGGTTGCAGTATTGTGTGGGTTTCAAATGTGGGTGCATCGGTTTTTAAATCACCAACTTGTTTCGAAATTGTAGCAATCTTTGCATCATGCTGACAGTACAGATTTGGCTGATGATTATGATTACTAATGCCACCAGAGTTGTTGCCCCTTTTCAAAGTTCCACAGCCGTTTCCGATCGGTGCCAACTCGTTAGCTGAACTTTGACTAGATGATTTTGACGAAGGTGTTGGTGTACCTGGCGGCTTACATTTTGTTCCAAACGTGGAGCGATTCGTAACTAGTTTTGTGCTGAGAGCAGAGAGAAAAACATTATTGGTCTGCGAGTTGTTAATTTGATTTGTTCCCATATACGACATTGGAACATGCTGCACTGGGCATTGGCAAGTTGGCTTTTTGCTGCTGTTATTATTGTTGTTGCTGATACTGTTGCTATTACCATTGTTTGTCAAGGGTGATTTTGACGATGATGCCGATGACGATATCGGCTTTGGAATCTGCTGTGAAGACTGCCCTAAGGGATCAACTACAGCAAAGTAGCGTGGTATAGTTCGGTGGTAACGCCTTGAAGACGAAGGCGTTTTATTGGCAGTTTTAAGTGAAGATGTCTGTGCTGCTACTGTTTCACAGCTGGTTATGGTGCTTATTTCTTGAATTCTTCCAGTTCCTTCTGCTGTTGAATATTGAGGCGATTTTATTTGTTCGGTCTTAGGCATCTCCTGATCACTCCGTTCGTTTGTGACCGCTTGAAAAGAAACACCAGTGCCTGTACTGCTGACATAATGAATCATTTCTTGAGTAGGTGGTGGTTTTTGAATTCGACGATTCGAACTGTTTAAATGGCAATTCTTGTAGCTGCACTCAGTTATTTGAATGCAATTCGTTTGTTGAAGAGATTGTGATTGCTGAAGTTGTTGAGCTTGCTGTTGCTGTTGTTGGTGAAGATGAACTTGTTGTTGCTGCTGTTGGGTTCGTTGTTGAAACTGTATATGCTGCTGAGCTTGCTGATAGTGCTGTTGATGTTGGGCATTGTGTATTGCTGCACTATTCGGAATCGCAGGTGCAGTTGTTTGGACACAAATCGAGTTGTTAGGTAAATGAAGACGAGTGTTGTTGGCAGCAGACGATGCGTCATTTATTCCACTTAAAGCTGAAGTGCAATTTGAAGGAGTTTGCGTTGAACATGGTTGATTTACTGATGTAATGCAACTGTAAATATGGAAAAATTAGATTATTATTTTCTTCTTCAAATGGTTATACGGGATTTAAACTAACCTGTACGGAGGTTGGTGACTTTCGCCAGTTGCAATCGTTGTTAAATTACCACCACTATTAATATTGATATTGATCAAGTTTGTGGTGCTTTGTGTTATGCTCTGTTGATGGTGTTGTGACTGTTGAGGTTGTATCTGAGCTACAGCTGTTTGTGATGTGTGTTGCTGTTGTGGCTGAACCAATTGCCCACGTCGAACAACATCATTTGAAATATCAACAGGGTTAATACCAACTGGCAGTGATCGATGAGTCGTTGTTGCAACGCTAACAGTGCATTGAGCACTTAATGCTTCAGCTTGTGATATTGCAACTGCCTCTTCGTAAGGCGGTGGAGCTTCTCCTCTAGGAAAATATCCACTTGGTGGTTTCCATAATGGATAATGTGTTGATGTGCCACCATAAGAATAATCCATACCACTGAGATTGCCTTCCATGTAGCCCATGTTTCCAGCAATGTATCTATGTAAAAAAAATTATGAGTTCCTTTTAAGTGAAATGTTAAGTCGAGTATTAGTCGCACTAAAAGAGATATCGTATTGCGAAATTAGTCCGAATAAATATTATGTGCCAGTCGACGCACGGGCACTACGAAAGAAATGTTAAAACCTTCATATATTCACATTAAATTGAATTAGGTACGGAATGTACCTAATTGTGAAATTCTGTTTCTATCCCTATTCTAAAAACTACAAATGATATATAAAAAATGGCAAATATAATCTCATGTATTTTTGCATATAAGAGCTAGATGAATGCAATGAAATTATAATATCGCAAGCCGCAACGTGTATAAAAAACAAGTAAAAGTCTGCAATAAGGAAATGTATGAAACTACATATAAATTAATTATTAATAGTATGTTCAAGAAAGTAAGTGATGGAGTACCGAAAACAGAACCCGCCTTTGGACCTCTAAGCGAGTTGTGCCAGATGTTTTACAACGAATAGCAACAAAATAAAATATAAATTCTTTTAGTTGTATCAGATAAATATATGGCTAGCTTAACTTTAGAAAATTTGAAAATGTGGATCAAAAATAAATTCATTATACTAAATATTTTTCCACCATTTTTCTTTTTAAGAAATATTTTTAAAATGTGAATTAGTTTTCTCGAAACACCTGGTAATCATATACAAAACAATGACAATCTTATACACGCAGTTACCCATAGTGTATAATCCCCGGATGGCAGCCAATCACTAACGCATAAAAAAAGGGGAAAAAACAGTCTGTTTCCACTTTGTCCGTAAACATTCTACAGCCTTTTGCATTCTGGGGAGGGAGAAAAATTACTCACAAAAATCTTTGGATGGCAAGTAATTTTCCATAAGGAAAAAATTACGGCTAAACTATTGTATGCATTCTAACTCAGACAAAATTAAATGGAATTTGGAATTTGAACCAAAGCAATATACCTGCGCTATTTGATCTAATGAGACGTTGTTGTGGGTTTTTCTACGCTGAGTGGATTTATTCAGTCAAAGGGGAAGTGATCCTTCTTGTTATTATCTTGACGAGGATTGACGGATGCTTGCCCTATTATTTTATTATATTACTTACCTACTTTAAGTGACGCTACAGTCCGGGGTGCACCTGGGCCTCAGTCAACAAGCTTCTCCAGCCAGCTCAATCCTTAGCTAGCTGCCTCCAGTTTCGCATGCTAAGTTGGCTGAGGTCCTCTTCCACTTGCGTGCGCCATCTGAGTCTTGGCCTTCCTCTACTGCGCTGGCCCTCGGGAGCGGATTCCAAGACTTTACGGACCGGAGCGTTGGTGTCCATACGCTCTACATGACCCAGCCATCTCAGTCTTTGGATCTTCACTACTCAATTGCCTTCTTAGCCCAAAGAAACAACGGTTGGCAAGAGTTTTTCTTCGCTTGATCTCAGCGCTGGTGTCATTGTCTGTATTTAAAGCAGAGCGTAGGTAGACAAAGTCCTTAACTACCTCAAAGTTATTTCTGCCGAGGGTGACGTTCTGCCCGAGATCTTTACCGACCTTGATGGATCAGCGTGCATTCTCCATCTTCATCCTGCACAGACGGACGAGTTTGGCAGGGATCCCGAAACTAGACATTGCTCTGTATAGCTCGTCTCTATAGATGCTGTTATACGCGGCCTTAAAATCGATGAATAGGTGGTGTGTATCGATCTGAAGCTCATGGGTCTTCTCCAAGATTTGACGTAGTGTGAATATTTGGTCGATGGTGGACTTTCCTGGCCTGAAGCCACACTGATATGGACCTATCAGGTTGTTGACGAACGGCTTCAGGCGTTCACACAATACGGCAGATAAGATCTTATATGTGATGTTAAGGAGACTGATGCCTCTGTAGTTGGGGCAGTTCAGAGGGTTCTCTTTCTTGAGAATCGGACAAACAATGCTGAGGTTCCATTCATCGGGCATACTTTCGTCCGACCATACTTTACAGATGAGTTGGTGTATGCTCCTTACCAAGTCATCGCCTGCAGCTTTGAAGAGCTCGGTAGTCAGGCCATCCGCTCCAGCAGCTTTGTTGGACTTCAGCTTAGATATAGCTATCTTCACTTCATCCAGGTCTGGTGGACGGAATTGTTGGTCATCATCGTCCAGGTTGAAAGGTTGATTTTATTATATTATTATTATTATTAAGTCGAACGAGTAGTACCCACAATACCAATAATTTATACAAAGAACAAACTTAACATTCTAGTTAAAAAAAAAAAAATGTCATCTATTTTTTAAAATAACTTTGAAACTATTTGTTTTAAAAATAAAAATAAAATAAATTTGAGACCAATACAAAAAGCCCTCTCATTTGATATGTCACACGGTACAGTTTGCAAACATTTTTTTTTAAATTACCTAATTCACCCCCCAAAAATGACCACCATGTTCAAAATTCATTTATTTACGTTATGTGTCCATGTTTGGGTCACTGAAATACATATGTGTACCAAATTTAAACTTAATCGGTCCAGTAGTTTCGGAGCAAATTGGCTGTGACAGACGGGCGGACAGGCACACGAGTGATCCTATAAGGGTTCCGTTTTTCATTCGGACGTACGGAACCCTGAAAATATATAAATCTGAATGCATTGAGTGCGAATTTTCTAGGAATTTCAATTAAGCGATGTTTTATCTTTTAAACTACATAACTAATGCCATTTTCACCAAAGGCAACGTTAATGAATACAAGCATAAGAAATTGCACACGATTCAAATAAAAAAATTTGTTGCGAACTAAAACTGTGAGAGAAATTAAAGGGCGCAACAATTTTAGCCCCCGCTTTTCTGATTTGAGGGAAACCTTAGTCATCGATTAGCTGAGTGACATACTTCTGTCTTTGGTGTACTAGACAAAAAGTACCTTAGATTCGAAAGTTTCTGCTCTCAAAACTCCATGGATAAAATATACACACTTTTAACCGGTTGAGTTGGATTGCATAATATAACTAGTATTCAGTGACAGTAAATAATTTACTTGATTATTAAAATGGCTGATATGTTAAATATCGATAATCAAATAATTCCACTTATTTCTAACTTCCTTCTAAGAGGTTTATGCTTTTTTGTTTAAATAAAAATTAACTTAATGAAGATTCATTAAATTCATTCAAAAGATTATTTCATTCAATTGTAAAACGCGCATTCGAGTATATTGCGTATGACACGAAGAATGTTTTGATCAAAAGCGTCAATCTTTGCTGGCTTATCGACATAAACTAGTAGCATGGCGAAGCCCCACCGAAAAATTATTCGATGGCACGGTCTCAGGTCCATTTTTTTAAATTACTCTATTGCCAAATCGTGTTTTCAATAAAGTAATATTTTTGGTAGTAATATTGGTGGAACATCGTTCGGACTATAGCGCCACCTAAAGTAAAGTAAGTACAAAGTTGCTTAAAGTTGTGGCTTAAAGTTGGTGTGATAGTGTTTCTCATTATCGCATTCCTGCGATTTACTTTGTAGCTGTAAGCAAATACAACTACCATGAATCTTTTGTTTGTATTAAGCAATATCCTACAGAACAAGACGAATCTGAAAGACAGACAGAGATAAGATTATGAAATTATATGTGCATGAAAGACACTAAAACAACTCTGCACTCCGTTTAGAAAGCTTGGTACTTCAATGATAGATCATTATTTTCAAAATAGTTTCTACTTGGAACACTTTGTTATGTAGTTTTTTGATAGTACTGTCGGAAGATATAGCCTGCATGACACCACCTCCGATAACGGATTTAGGCTAATCGACTTTGCGGCGGGACGAAACATTGTCGTAGCTAGCACGTGGTTCTCCCAACTCGATATTCACAAGGAGACTTAGAGAACTCCTGATCAATCAGCCGTCAACAAGATTGACCACATTGCGATCAACGCAAGACCCTCAAGAAAGGAGATCATCTGAACTGCGCCTATTTATCGATTTTAAAGCCGCGTATGACAGCATCTGTAGAGACGAGTTATGCAGAGCAATGTCGAATTTTGGGAACCTTCCCAAACTCGTCCGTCTGCGCAGGATGACGAAGGAGAATGCACTCTGCTCCATCATACGCCGATGATATTGACACAATTGGAAGAAAGCAGCGTGATACATTAAATACATACCTACATTAAATAAATTAAATGAATTCAGACAACGACACCAGCGCTGAGATCAAACGGAGAATAACTCTTGCCAATCGCTGCTTCTTTGGGCTAAGAAGGCAATTGACTAGTGAGCCCACTCTCGAACAACTAAAGTTGCCCTATAGTTGCCCCGTCTGCATTGACGGTGAGTGCAGGAGATACAACGACGAACTGTACAGCGACATCCACCTAGCCAAAAGAGTGAAGATTCAACGACTGAGATGGCTGGGTCATGTAGAGCGGATGGACATAAACGCTCCGGTCCGAAAAGTCTTCGAATCCGCCCCGAGGGATGGCGCAACAGAAAAAGACCGAGACTCAGGTGGTGCACGCAAGTGGAAGGAGACCTTAGCCAACTGAGCGTGCGAAACTAGAGGCAGCTAGCAGAAGACCGAGCTAGCTGGAGACGCTTATTGACTGAGCTTCAGGTCCACCCCGTGCTGTAGCGCTACCTAAAGTAAAGTGAAAGTCTTTTGTTGTGTTGTGTCTACCCTTACCGAAAGAAGGTGTAGAGTTTTTTGACTATATGATTTCATTGTTAAACTAAGTCTTACGGAGCTGCACAATTAAATAGAGTAATTTTGCCGGGTATAACAGTAGAGAATGCGAGCAAGAAAAATTTCACTTGGTACCAAAGTCCTCCGACATTTCACTTATGTAAATTATGTTCAAAATTAAGCAGAAACTTGTATTACTCAACAACAGATTCTGGAACGTGATGGTCTTCCAAATGTTAAGTAAATCTTACGAATAAATTGAAAATAACGCAGAGTTATGGCAGTTAACCGAACACCAAGGTAAGAAAATAGTGGTGACGTTTTATAACCAATTTTTTTTAACAGGAGTTGAGCAATCAACACGTTTTAGATTGTGAAGCTAACCCTCTTTCTGAATTTTCCCTTAAGCAACTTTAGCTTACTTAACCTCACGTCATACAGTAAGGAATATATAAAATAATATTTTAACTATTTTGACAACTTACCCGATACTTCCCACAATGCTTCTTTGATCCTCAGCATTTTGCCTACTTTCCCGTGCTCTTATCTTTCGCTGCCTTAGTCTGTTTACCAAAAAAAATAGAAGAGACAATGAAAGAGTGGCAGTAATGCCACTGGCCACAAGTCATATCCCAAAATCCGTACTGCCATCGTTGAATTGGTCATCTAAGCAGATCACCTCACAACAATTATTTCCATTTCCAACCGTTTGGAATGATTTACATTTTGTAAATGCCTCACACAGGACCATCTTGCATGCTTTTGGCAGACCACTGTCACAAATGCACAGACGACAAGAATCTGGCCCAGGCATGTAGTGCATACCACTTTCATACAATTTTCCATTATAATCACGGCAGTGGCCACCTGCAACTAGACTCGAACTTGCTGCGAGCGTGTCTAAGTGGAAGGAATAAAAAATAAAAAAACATTAAATAAAAAATCAATTAGAACACAACACAAAATACAAAATATTCCACCTCTAATTGGAAACTACAACACTTTAAAAAAAGAGGTCAGTGTTTTGAACCAAACCACCCCCCCCCCCCCCACCCGTTTTCCAACAATTCACGAATTATCTTTTCAAAAGAATAATGAATAGAAGCAACAAATTTATTTAATTCCTTCATGGATTTATATTAGTAAACAATTCATCAGAATTCACCTAGCTATTAGGGCCTCTTTTTATCTTTTTTTTTTTTTTCGTTTTTTATTAAATCAATTTTAGTATTGTGATAAAAAAAATTGGGCCAAGGAAAACAGGAGGAGAAGCAGGACACATCAAAAGCACTGGAAAATTTTTCACTTGGCAAAATTTACCTCGAAGGTTTTTAATTAAAAACAATGCAAGCACTGCCAATTTATTCATTTTATTAAAACCTAGTTATTAGGTAGCAATAAAGCGATAATTTTTAGATAATTTTTAACGTTGACTTAAAGAAATTGCGGAGAAAGAAATAATTGAGAATTTTTTCCACAGATCGCACTGAATTGTCATTTCTCTTTTTTGGTCATAAGGCAGAGAAATGTTTTAGTGAGAGAGAAAGAAAGACAAGAAGACGAGCGAGAGAGAGATAAAAGACGAGAATAGTGAGAAACAGAGAAAAGAGAGATTTTGTCTAACAACAAAAGGTGGAAATGCAATTGGAATTCGGTACATGGGAGTTTTAGTTTTTTCGTTCTGAGGAACATATTCGAAACCTATAAATTCATATCAATCTTTTCAGTAATTTGTTAGCGTATGACAACATTTTTTTTCATTGCGGCATATTCCTAAACAAATGACGTTTATAAAGAGAAACATTGTTGGTGACAATATTTTAACGATCATTTTTAAATGGCTCATTCATGTAGTAATTGCTGTCTGTTTCTCTTCTTCTAAAACAAGACAAATGCCATTTAGCTATTATATTTTTATTAAAGCATATTTCAATTAAATAGGCGATGGCGATGGCGCGATAGTTAGCTCATTGGACTATCATGCAGACAGTCTGGGTTCGATTCCCGGCTGGGTCACCAACAATTTTTCAAATCGCCATCACCCTTTCGGCGAGCAATGGCAAACTCCCGAAAGTAAAATTGCCTACGAAAAAGCTTCTAAGGAGTGCCGTTCAGACTCAGCGATAAACCGTAGGCCCCGCTCAGATGTGACTAAAATTACAACATGAGCAACACAAATGAGTGTCAAGAAGCTAGGCCATGGCCCAAACCGGGCTGCCAGCGCCAAGTGTTTTTTTTTTCTTTTTTTTAAATTAAATAAACCAACAAGAAATTTGTTGATTTGGATGTGCGTTTAATACCTTGATACCTTACGGTAACAATTGATCTTTCAGTACGTAGTATATATGTGTGTAGGTATATCTTTAGTCCCAATGTTACTTTTTTGTAACACGACGCATTTTGACCGCGTTCTTATTCTTAATTTTGATCTGACCTTCTGGAAACGTAAAATAGGAGACGCTGACATGAAGTTATTACCACATTTTGCAGAGCCACAGGTGTCAGTTGAAGCAGAATGTGAAATTAACATATATACCATTAAGTGTTTCCTTAACATTATAAATGCGTTTTTAAATTAAATTAGATCATTAAATCTTATATAATTTCTTTACTTTTTGTAATTTTGAATTTTTTTTCTTTCTGAAACTACCCCAATCCCACCCAAAACTCAGTAAGTGGAACACGGTCCTGCCGCGCAACATTTTACCGCCCTAAAGAAGCAGAGGCGATCTGCCCTCCCTTCTGTGCGATGTCTCAATTGTAGTTAAGTCACCAATCCGCTGCTGTACGGTATCTTCGCGACATAACTTATCTGTCCCAGATCAGGCCCATCATATCTACATAGGTATAGAAACGGTTCTGGAGGAATAAAGGCTTAAAAGCGAACTCTCTCGTGAATCAAGATACATATAATTAGGACTGTAAGCGCCGTAGATCAGGTTGTTCAAAAATTTCATTGCTCTTGCCAATCTTATTAGATTCGCCCTATTGAACAATAGGTACCTAATTAGGATACAATTTTGTGTACTAAAACTCTTGAGTTCTGTATTAGTGAATTACTTATTTACTTTAAGTGGCGCTACAGTCCGGGATAGGCCTCCCCTAGCTGCCTGCAGTTTCGCACGCTAGGTTGGCTGAGGTCCCCTTTCACCCGTGCTCTTTTTTCTCCTACTGGTTTTTGGGACTTGATGCTGGCGGTATAGAGTTGTTAATTGAATTGTTCGAGTCAAAGTTGGATGCCTGGAATGTTCGGAAGTCCAGAATACTGCAGACAGGCTTTACGTCTATAACAAAGTGATAGATGAACGAGTTCGGAATAAAAATTCTAATTCAACGCAAGGCTTCAGGTGAATTCGACATCCGTATCCGAATGGCAAAATGAGAAAGTCAATTGGAGCGGGCTTCTTTAGGACTCTATATTGGTCATTATGTTTCCTTGAAAACGTCGTGGATGCTGCTGCTAATATGATCACAAACACTATTCTCTTTGAAATGATATTATTTGTCTTTCATCGAATTAAAAGTATCAGATCTAAAGACTCTAGTTGTAAATAGGCTGCTAGGCTAAGAGAAAATTTTTTTTGACCCTACAAGACGGATTACAAGGACTGACTGCAACATCGTTCTAAGGAATTTAAAACATCAATACGACGAAAATATGAGGCAAAAACTATTACAACGTCCCAAAGTTAGTAAGAATTTTTTGTCGTTCGTCAAAAAATATAAGAAATTCTGCTTTATCCTCCATGCCAACACCCAACGTTCGTGCTAACACCAATCGTTGGATCTTCACATTTCTGAGCAAGTCGATGTTGCTATACACACCATTGTCACTGTCATTGTCATTGTATCTCCTCCTCTACTCATCGTCTATGCAGATAGGTAGAAATTTCCTCTAAAAGTAGCCAAGAGCTATTAAGGTCTATATAGGATCACTTTTGCTGTTTTAGAGACGGCTTTGTCAATTACCTTCTTAGGCCAAAGAAGCAGCGATTGTCAAGAATTATTCTTGTCTCATTTGATAGCGTCGTAGGCAAACAATCTCCAACTACCTTATATCTGTTGGTTTGGGTGTCCTTTTTGATCGCTCAATACCCACGAAAGCTCCACTGACATCACAATTCTTTCTTCCGATAATTTCAATATCATCGGCGTATGTGAGTAATTAGACGAACTTTTGAAAGATTGTGCCTCTTGTATTTGCGCGTAAATTTTACCCTATTCTTTCAATACCCGACGAATAGCATTGTTTGTCCGATTCTCAAGAAAGGAGACGCTCTGAACTACGCCAAGTACAGAAGCATCAGTCTTCTTTACAGCGGATACAAAGTTTTACCCATTCTACTGTGTGAATACTTCAAGCTGTTCGTCAACAACCTGCTTTGTCCATATCCCGGCCCCAAGGGATAGCGCACGCAAGTGGAAGGGGACCTTAGCCAACTTAGCGTGCGGAAACTAGCAAAAGATCGAGCTAGCTGGAGACGCTTGTTGACTGAGGCCCAGGTCTACCTTTAACTGTAGCGCCACCTAAAGAAGAAAGAAGATTTACCTCAAAGATATAGATATCTGCTGTGATGTCCTGCTTTAATATTCGATGTTGTTATTCAGAATTTATAAAGTTTAAAATCTGTAGATGTATGTTCAAACGCTTTCTTTCCGATCACAAAAAGCTTTCGGCTCAATTCATGTGCTGAATAAAATCTTATATAAGTATAATACAGTCCAACAAAATTATTTTCTGGTGAAAAAAATATTAAATGTTGAACGTTTTTAATGAACTTGGTATGATTTCATCAGCAAATATTATAAAAGGCCTAAGAAATATTGAAATTTTTTTTTCCTTTTTTTATAATTTGCGCGCGCACAAGGGATTATGTACACATAAAAAGGTTTGCACATAGCTCGGGCGAAGGAAATTTGGAAAAGAGAGCTACTGGATTAGAAGTAGCAGACAAGAGATCATTGATGAAAATTAAAAATAGTGTCGGAGACAGAACGGAGCCCTGGGGCACACCAGCATTTATTTTGTGAATATGAGACTTGAAACCATCCAAGACAACTTGAATTGAACGTTCCGAAAGGTAGTTCCTAATCCATTGAAGAAGAGAGTCGTCGATCCCAAAAGCACGCATTTTGCGACAAAAGAGCCTGATGCCAAACTTTGTCAAATGCCTTTGAATCGCCAGTGGACTTGTTGCTAAGAAAACCGCACTGCCAGTCTTAAGAAGTTTTCGTGTTTCGAGATATTTCATGAGTTGACCGTTCTTCGGGTGTTGTCTGTTCAGAATTTCGAAGCCAACCAGAATTGTGTATATTGAAATCGCCCGTAATAACGATTTCAGTATGAGGATACAGGAATACAATTCTTTGTATGGAGTCAGACAGCGCTTCAAACTCGTTAAAGGTCGAATTGCTGTCTAGTTTGGGGCTTCCGTAAATAAAGCAGTAGTGGATAATTTGCTTACGGAGATGGAATTTTAACCATATGTAATTGAATTCCGGATTAGAACAAGGACTACATTGTGGTGGAGTTTGGTAAGTTATATCACTACGCACGTAGATGGCGAGGCCGGGGTGAGAGAAGAATAATGGCACTAGTTCGTAGCAAGGTAGCTTCAGACCAGAGTAATCTGAAAGTTGTGGGCGGGGGTTTACCTGTGTTTCACTTAGTGCCAAAATAGCTGGTCTGTATTTACAGACGTGGACGTAAGTAGAAAAGTTATTACTTTTTAGCCCGCGAATATTTGCTATGTCCACTCTGAATTTCTGAGCCATTACAAGCGAGGCTGCGAAGTGAAAACCTTGTCGTTGGTTAACCGAAACAAATGTTGTTTTGATTATTTTACCAAGTTTTACTAAGGAGCAAGTTTTGATTAAACTATTTGTGTTATTTACTTAAATTTTTTTCGTTATTTGTCTTTATGGAAAATATTATTAATTCGTATGTAATAATTTGATAAAAGCGGTTTTATGTTACTATTTTGTTGGATTCCATTAAGGCTCTTTAATACATTTTAGCCTGTTTGGCATTGAATATATCAATTTTTTATTATATTGGGGGTGATTCCTTTCCATTTCCAAATTAATATTTCTTCTAATTGTGTGTTGCTGATTACTTGGTGTGCTCTTAATCGAATATCTGAGTGATTGCATGGTTTATGGGACTGAGATCAGGACTTTGTGGGGACGTAATAAGCCTGTGGGATGTATTGATGCATTGCCGCAAAATGTATACTGTCTTCTTGGGATCGTTGTCTTTTTGGGAAAAAATCCTTTAAATACCAAATCCATTTGCATTTTCTTTGAAATACCTTAATATTTAGATATGAGTGGCGGTCCTTTATATTTTCAGTTATTTCCAATCTTCCTGTGCCTGCAGATGATATACAACCCCAAACTACGAGGGCGGGTCAATAAGTCCGTGACTTTTGGATTAAAACACAGATTTTTTGATAAAAAAATAATTTTATTTTTCAACGTAGTCTCCCTTGAGCTCTATACACTTTGTCCAACGCTTCTCCAATTTTTTTATCCCTTCCAAAAAAAATGATTTGTCGAGGTCCTCAAAATAGGCCTTTGTTTGCGAGATGACTTCATCATTGGAGTCAAATCTTTTTCCACCAAGCCATTTCTTCAGGTTTGGGAACAAGAAGTAGTCGCTCGGAGCCAAATCTGGAGAATAGGGTGGATGAGGGAGCAATTCATAGCCCAATTCATGGATTTTTGCCATGGCAACTGCACATGTGTTTGTGGTCGACTGTGAGCAAACGCGGCACCCATCTTCCATTTTCTCCTCAAATTAGTGAGTAGTCTGATAAAAATAGCTGTCAAACACAAACTAACTGACGCAGCAAGTTTAAATTTTGACAGGAGTCAACTGACAGATGCCTGTTGACAGGAGCAGTACAGCAGAGCTGTTTCAGTAAAGAGGTCAGAAATTCAAAAAGTCACGGACTTATTGACCCGCCCTCGTATTACTCCTCCGCCTTCATGTTTCACTGTTCTTATTGTTTTTTTTTTTTCTTTAATTTGTTTCCTTTTCGTCCTCAGGCTCTTATCTTGCCATCTGAGCCAAAAATGTCGAACCTTGATTCGCCTGAGAGTATCACAAAATCCCAGAATTGTGTGATCCTACTTTTGAATTTTTTTTGACGAAATCTATTCGCTTTTTGGCGCGCTCAATTAAGGTTTGCATCGAGAATCTCGGGAATAGAACCCATTTCCTTTAAATGCTCTGATCACAGTATAAGCTCATATAGCCTTGCCCAGCGAATTTCTATCTTGGCAGATATATTATATTATTATTATAATTGGCAATATAGGAAAAACGTGAAACTATTAATGAAGGAAGAATTCGAGAGCCTTCAAGATATTAAGTATGTTATGAGATAATCCTTTTCAATTAACGTTAACCTTTATTTCTATTAAAAAATTGTTTGCAATTTTTGTCTTTGCAAAAATGCTTTCAAATGAGTTTTCACGAACTGGGCGCAGATACATTTAATCCAATTCGTCGAATCTGAATGGACCTTTTTTTTAAAAGAAACTAATTGTTTTATTTATTAAATACAATTTTTGAAACTAAGAACAATTGGTTACTTACATACATGTTGCTTCTCTTTTGACAGCATTTCTTTTTCGAGTTAAAAGTGAAATTTGTTAGCTGTAATCCGGCTTTGGCATGAGAAATGAACTTTCGAAAAGTATCGAGACAATATCAAACTACTCGATTTTAATGTTTTCTTCATTTTCGTCAGGGGTAGTGGTTTTCATTACTCATGTTTATAAGCTTTTGTCTTGTCTTTTTTGACTTATACGTTCTTTTGTCTTCTAAGTAAAATATCTGTACGTTGTATCTGAAGTAGCACCTCTTTATTTCCTCGGTAAATCGCTTCTCATGCTTCTTTTCTTTTCTTAGGAGAAGCGTAGTTTTTCCCTTATTAACCTCTCATATATATAGCGCACGAGCCGTTCCCATTTTTTCATGCAGTGCCGCTTCATAAGCGAGTCATTTTTTCTAAATGTGCTTGCCTGCACCCTTCATTAAAGTAGGGTTTAGTAGGATAAAACCGATAATTTACGCGCGCCTCAAGGGGTTTTTATGATACCCTTTTACTGTCGCCAGGGCGCGGACGGAAAGATAGAAGGAGGAGAAAGGAAAGTTGTTGTGATGTAGTGGTTTGAAACTCAGGTGTGTTTGGTTTCGATATTGATTTTACAGGGGTGGGAGTCCGAATAGGACGGAGAATTTTTCTTCATTTGGAATGATTCAGGTTGCGAATTTTAACGGTTGTTTTGTGCTTGAAACTCTACAACAGCTAAATCTACATGTCAGTGTTATGCCTTCACACGCAGATTTTTCTGGCTAAGTTCCAAGTACACAATGAAAAACTTGTCATGAGTAGGATCCGTACCTTGAATGTCCGAGCTAGCTATAGTGATATTCTGATCCGAAACAGTTAATTAGCATTAAAATGACACAAAACGATTTTAACGCAGTATTATTATTTCGTAGATTTTTCTTTTGAAGCATATGTATTGTATAATTGTCTATTTGTGAACATCAATATCAAGCTGATATTGGTGAATTTAGCCTCATGCAAGTAAATACAACAAATCTCTACACAAATAAACACTGTTTATATTTTTGTAAGCATTCACTGTTGTCTCATTTTTCATCCTCCTTTTGCCCCGTCAAACCGCACTTCCTGGATAGCTGTGCTCCACTTTAAGGTAGTTTAACATATTAGTTGTTTTGCGGTGCATGACCTATTAAAGATCCTTATATTTTACGTGACTATCTTAACAGCGCAGTCCTTTTTTTTTTTTGTGTTGGGTTTTTGTCCCTTTAGAGTCTTCTGGTTAATTTAAGGCAGAAGGAACTGTTTTGGAAATTTTTGGTAACAAATTGCGCCGGATATTCCGGAGCCACCAATCCGCTTCGGCGGTATGCGACATCGTCGAACCTTTTTTGTTTCAACTCTAACTAGTCCTTATTAACCTGGCACTGTCGTTGATTTCTCCGTCGTACATCCTTTTAATAAGGTTTATTTATTTAAAATGATTTCCAACCATATGTTATCCACAAGACAAACAAAAAAGTGGGTGCATCTAATTTTTATTTCCATAAAATATACACATTTTCATTCAAAGAACCATAAATACTTCCAAAAAGCAAAACAAAGAACCTTTTCATGGCAATCGCAAATCTAAAATGACTTAAAAAGTTCAGAAATCTTTCAACCAGATGTTGACTTAAATATACTGGGGAATGATTGATCAAGGTGAATTCTAAATAAAGCAGTTTAAAATTCACTAAAAATTAAAGACCATTTTACAATAAACGAAATAAATAAAATCCAAAACAATTTATCTAATAATCTAATACTTCTAAATCCATTTGTCGTCTTTTTCACCACCAATAAGTGGTTGGTTTTCACCAATTTCATCTACGTTATCCACAGGTACTACACAATCTACCTGATTCGTTGTAATTCGTGCATTACGTGGATATGGACGCTGGCAGCTTTTAGAGAAAATCGATGGAAAATACTGTCGATAACAAAGATATGATATACATATGCCTATGAATGACCCAACGACCACATCCTGCCAATGATGGCGATAATCGCAGGTGCGACTTATAGCAACCTCTGTAGCAACCACAAGTGGTACGAGGGCAAGGCACAATCGCCAAGTGCGCCCACGGCCACGATCGTTGAAAATGTGTAATTTTGATGCCAAGTAGAATGACATAAATCCAAAGCTAGCAAACGCCACTGCAAATAGAAAAAAAAAACAATGACATACTATCAAATTAATACGAAATTCTTACTTGAGGAGTGTCCACTCGGGAAACTTTTTCTGCCTTCATTTATTGCCACTGGATCGCCTGTACATTGTTCAAAACTACTATCACGTACAACGCCATCAGGATAGCATCGATATACAAAATCTGGTCGTGGTCGTCCAACACTTATCTTTATAAGACTTGTTAAAAAGCCAGTTACTGCAATAGCTAAAGTGAAAGCATAGTTTGCTTGAATAAAGTCCTTTTTGTCGCGCGAGAACAAGTAGCTTAGAATTATCAATATAAGTGGTGCAAAAATAACGGCCAGCAAAATAACTGAAGCCGGAACATATTCGATTGATACTGGATTCTGATAGAGCCAAACTTCCTCAGGGTGAATGATTCGTTTGAATGGCGTTGTTTGTTCCATTTTTCTGTAAGCAAAAATAATTTGTCATTGTTGGTATGATAATTACACTAATGCCGATGTGAATAATTAAAATTCAATTAGTGTGCTAGTTAAACTATGTTTAAATAAAAATAACTTTCGAAATAAGAAGTGAACATGAGCACGCGTAAATAATAAATATACGATAGAAATTTGTTAACTAACAACAAGTCTACAAGTGCCATTGCAACTATAAATATTTATTTTTGAGGTTTTTTTCACACTGCAAGTTTACTTCAAAAGACATACAGATATAATATGTGGACAAGCAAATCGATTATTTTTATTATAATATATTTTTTGAAGCCTAGCCTTCCGGTAATGGATACAAAAAAAAAAAACATCGTGAATTCATAAAGAAGGTTGCATCATGCGATTAACTATCAGGCGGTAAACTATTCCATGTGTAGAAAAAATTAAACAAACAGGTGATGCGAGTAAGTAAATAAGCTGGGAAATAACAAAAAATTCTTTTATACTCGTACGTATACGAACTTAAATTGTGGAAAAGTACAATAATTGTAAGAAACCTGTTGTGTTACGTAGTCTTTAAAGCCTCCAACTTTATTATTTGCTACTGGGCAACCAAAATGACCCGCTACAGATGGAATCGCTTTGAATACACTATGGAAATAAGAAAATTTGGAATGGAAATCTTAATCTCAAATTGGTCATAGGGAGTACGTCCCTATTACCAGTTTGTTTTTCCCAATAATTTCTCAAGTTCCAAGCCAATGCTGACCTTAGATTTAAGGTAACCTAGATTAATTAAGAAGTTGGAATCTGCGCAATCTGAAGAAGGACATAATTTGATTGTTTTGAAAAGATCAGAAGATGAAGCCAGTCAAAAATCAAAGGCATTGAGTCTTGCACTGAAAATTCTTCTTGGTGCAGCTGATGTTACGCATTAGCTGTGGGGATGTATAAGGCTATTACATGTATACTGTGTGTATGTATCGACAGTGCCGAAAGCACTTGACAAAACTAAGATTGTTGTCTTATATGGGCAAATATCTGGCAACGCTTAAACATACGGGGTTATCACCGGAGAGAAATAAATTGATCTGTAAGATCAAGATGTTATAAGATAACTTTAAGCATATACGAGTATAAGAGAGGACGCTTGGAAAATGTTTGTTACTTTGTTGAACTTGCCATTGCAAGCATTTAGAATCCAACATAGACCTGTACGGTTGGGGGAGTGCCCGGCCGTTAGCGGAGCTTCTAAGTGCATGTGTGTCCAAGTTTTAGTACCAATTTCCATTATCTGCATCAAGGGGTAAGTGGAAATGAAAGTCCATCTCCATATTCGTCGGACTTGGTGAACTGGCAGGCCATGGGCAAAACTACCAGTCTAAAGGATTGAGCTAAGTTTAAATAGTTGACATGACATGCATGCATGAGAATATTGATGTGCAATGAAACTGATGATCTCTTAACCGCATGGATCCAGTAAGTTACAACAAGTGAAGAGTTTATGTTAAACTAATACAATATGCTTTTAGTTTTCAAAAATAAAGATAGGTGCAGATGAAAGTAATAGCTTGCCAATGGAAATATAAAGCTTCAAAAAGTTCTTCAATTTTAGCTCCATCTATCCGTCCAATTTAATTTGTTTATATTAGATTTATTGTGTTCTAATAATATATGTATGCTTTTAAACCGAAACCTTTATAATCAAAAGCAATATTATACCAGAAGGGCTCTTGGCCTAGATTCAAACAAAGTAGAAACTTAAGTTAGAAAAACAATACATGATTAAGATTTGTAAACAAACCCTTTAACAAGTCTAACATCTACTGAAATACTTCTGAACTCATTACTCCGATTCAGATTAATTTTTGGCTTCTTGCCTTAAAATATAATTCAGTTCGGTCTAAAAGTAAAACCTTTCCCGAGGTTTTCGGTGTTTGGTACTGATAAAAATGATTGCATAACATCAATCTCTTTTCTTAATTACTAAAGTTTAATTTGCGAGCTTTATAACATGTAACTTTTAATTTATTTTTATCACAACCTTCGTCGGTATATTTTATTATTTAATACATATGTATTCATAAACATAGATGTCTTTATATTTGCAATTATTACCCTTATTTAGTAAACTGGAGCTCGTTATCATTTCTGTCAATTGAAGCTCTTGACCTATATTGAAATAAATTAAATTATTTATTTATGTACTGGCCTTAAACTTGTGTCATTCGTAATTTTTTTGTTGCAGATCTGTCAAGGGCAACAAGTAAGAGACGCAAAAGCGGATCGTCAATCGTATGACAAATATTGATAACTCTTTAGCATGTCGATGTCACATTAAATAGCGAGTGTCACTGTTGCTTAAAAAGGTCTTCATGAAGACCATTTTAAATCAGAAATATTCTTATTATACTGATTTTTCTGAAAATCTTCTTCTGTATTTTGACTTACAAAACCAAAACTGTTCTAAACTGGTTTGTCGATAATAATTATCTCATCTCAGTTTACTTTCGTTATTGTTCAATGGAACAATGGAACCATAATTGTGGCGAGTACCACTTCTTGCAGAATGGAACGGCTTGCACGCGTTTTGGCTTATAACATATATTATTTATTTTTTTTTAATATCAATTTTGTCTCTCAATATTAAGTGACAAATTCATAAAATCTACGCAATCGGTTGCAAGTAAACAAGTTTCAACGCTTTGCCTTGAGTGCACTTTAAACAAAAAATGAAACCTTGATTGGTATATTTCCCCCTTCAATGTGCCTCTGTATTACCCACATTTTATTTTTAATTCCTAACACATAATATTGGTTGAATATCACCCAAAAACTGAGATAAAAAATGTCAGCAAAACTAGTAAGCTGTTTTTTCCTTTAACTTATAAAAGAATTCGAGGTTTTAAATGAGTTGTTGTGTTTTAAACCTTTAGTAAGATGTTGGTTTTCCAAGATAAAGAAAGCGAAAAGCATATAACAAAACATAATTAGCACAGAATGGAAAGACAAAGTTATTCACAGACGGCAATGGGTTCACTGAAAGATAACTTTTCTTCGGATATGTATTAAAATAAATTGTAATACAAGGAGCAAATCCCCAGTCACCAACGTGTCCTTTCACTTAGTTTTTGTTAAAACAATTTATATTTTCTTAGTTCTAAGCATAATGTACACAAAATAATAAATATATATGTATTTAAAAAAAATCATTAAAAATTAAGCATAGAGCGCTTGTATAGGGCAAGTAAGTAAAAATAAGCTGAATTTAAATAAATTAAGCTTTTTTTAAGCGTTTTTTTTTGTTAACGTTTAAGTATTTAAAATTGAATTCCAATAAAAATGCAATAAAAAAAAATAAAAAAAAAAACCCAGTTGTATAACGAATAAAAATATATTTTCTTGAGCTCGTGTTGCGTTAAAAAAAATTGTGTTTCTGTTAATTTCAGGTGCTCCAGTCAATTTTTTCTTACAATACAGAGAAACACAACACGACGTGATTTTTAAACTTCCTAAATTATTGCCGTGAAGCATCAAAATTATCTTAATTACAGCCGTCCTTGGTCAACATACATACGAGTATGTAGATCGGAAAAATGAATAGTAACACTTTTTTTTAAAAAAAGGTTGAAACTAGAACAGTTTGAAGCGCGAACACTCATGTGCGTATCAGGTGAAAGATATCCTCTGCAACTCAAAAGGGGATACAGTATACCATGTCAACGTCATGGGAGTATAAAAAAGTCTTATGAAGCACAAACTGGGAATTTATTGCAGGCAATGGTAGAAAATTATCGTAGGAGAACAACATTATTACAGGAACTTATCAACTTGTCTAATATTACAATAAAACACATGTTTTTCACATTAAATAGCTCGCATTCCTTTTTCTAGACCTGCAGGACAAGTTCGTAAAAATAAAATAAGCTCATGGGTTCATTTTACACGACTAAATTACAGGTCTAAATGAACAAACGCGACGGTTTTTAAAATGAAAATGCTTTGCATTTTCGATCGTGAGTCTTCGCTTCTGAACCGAGTTAATTATATTTTCAATCATTCCTGACCTACCCTTTCCACTCACAAGTGATAAGAAGTCTCGAAAAATGATACAGAGAGGCTTCACAAAAAATACTTTACAGACTTCCTCATCTGCAAGAAAAAAAAAAAAGTGCTTATCTCTTCAATGTCATGATGTGCCTACTTAATCTTTTTTCGAGGGAATTTTATCGGATGTGATTCACGGTTTTGGAGAAAATTATGTGTAAAAAGATGTTGTGAAAGAAATCACTTTTGTGATTCAGTTTAGCAATTGAGCTAAAACTTCTCTTGACTTATTCTGGGTTTCCCCCCAGTTAAAAAACACATAAAAAAAAAAATAAACATTCATACGGTGTCGCATCATCACTTTGAGTAGGTAAACAAAAAAAAAAAACAAAATAAGTACACAAAACTTCCGAAAACAAAACTGTGTACTAGTACAATAACAATTAACAGTAAAAGCAACAACTTTCATATTCAAATAAATACTCACATAAAACTGGCAATTAGCATCACTCGAATCGAGACTTCTACGAAAAGGTTAAAGGCTCGTGACCTATTGCATTTTGGCTTGACAGCTGCGCTACTACTCATTTGCGATATGGACGTCTGTCGGTGGATATCGTTTGGTCGAATCATTGTATTACTTGTATCAACAAATGATTTTTTCTTGTATTCTTCACAATGATCATCAATTATTCCAGCTTCGTTTATAGAGCCAGATAAACTATCGTCTGAACTTTCACTTAATGCACTGCTGCGGCAACGATATGACATGTAGCACTCGCAATCGTTTGAAGACAAATCAGAATTTCTTCGGCGACGGTCCCTTAAGTCTTTTTCCTTTAGATAGAAACATACGTATGTATAAAAGAATTACAGATAAGAATTATTAATGATAAAGCACAATAAAGGTTTCAGAATATAGATAGGTATGTTAACACAATGACAAAGCAATTAATTATTAAGGTAACATAGACACTAAAGGCAAATGGAGCGTTGTTCTTGACCGCTGATCCAGCGATAAAGTTTTATGTGCTCCCAAGAGTTTCGGGTTAGATACTTATTTGGTTATTATTTACATTGGAAACTTGGGATTTCTCCGTGCAGGAAGCCAGATTGTGGTTGTTGGTAATGTTACTGCCGCTACGATTGCTGGTCTGTTGACTTTCAGACGCTGGTAGATTTCCTTTGCTTGGAGCTGCGACTGTCACCACGTTTCGATGCCGAAGTTTGACATTTTTGTGGCATAGATTAGAGGGCAACATGCCTCTCGAGGGTTAAATAACCGTTTTAAACAGTACCGAAGCAAACCAACACCAATAAAATCTGCCCACCCCCGTATAGAACGAATCGGTTTTATCAATTTCGTGAACCGATTACCGATAAAACTTTCGCGATATGCAGCGGATGGCAGATGAGAAAGTATCCAAAACCGAAACACCGGACTTAAGAGCTGTATAAGCTAAGCACTTCCGCGGCTGTAATTGCTTGCTAAACTGAATTGAAAAACTGTAGGCATGACACAGAAACACGGCTTGTATGCATATGCTCTCGTCCCATAGTTTGATGAGAGGTTTGTTTTTCGACATCATATCGATATAAGGTACTGAAGTGCTAATGGAAAATATACTACGTAACAGACAATCGATAGAATCTGAACGCGAAATTGTACAATGTACGAGTTTATGCATTGTAGAACACCAGTGAGAAAGAGGAGACGAGAGTTTTTGGATTCCGAACAGCTGTTGGCTGTCACAGATGTGGTGTGAGAAATATTAGTATGGGTTTGTGTACATGCATGGATAGTGCTGCCATAATAAAGTAATTGTGTATTTTTAAAAGGTAGCGGAAATTGGTTTTGTTTAAATATAACAAGTAGCGCTTTCAGTGCTGTTCAATATCATTTTTCTTTGTGACAGATTGTTGCAGGGAGCAAATTTATATAAAAAGCTAAAATTCAGTGTGAAATAAAATGAATAAATGTGTTAAACTAAATGGTGTTTGCTAACGTGTCATAAGTTTAGATGTCGGGAAAGAATGCATTAGTTTAGAAACAAATGCTTAAGTTGAGTTTTCACTTGTAGTTTTGAAATTGAAAAATGACAATTGGCAAGTGGAAATAACGAAAAACTGCTCCTCAAATTGACATTGACTTAAGGCGCTTGTCAATGACTGACAAGGAATTTACACGACAAGTTGCATCGTGAGGGGGGGAGGTCGGAAATGCTTTCTTCTTTAAAGCTAGCGTTAGTCCCAAAGCGATGCAGCAATCGTCCGTGTTACCCATATTTTCTTTTTAAAAATAGACCGATTTAAGTTGAAATCGCACAAGAAACCGAACGTCCTTTCACCTCAAAATTGAAGTAAAATGAATAATTGAAGACTCATGCTTGATGTGTGTATATGCAACCTCAAACAGAATTTACTAATACACTCTCACATACCTGATGAGAATTTGACCAATGCATATGCCGCTTAAAACTCGTAATTTTGACCACTTTAATTGTCTCAAAGTAAATATTGCCCTTAAACCAATCTGTCATATGTAACATAATTGAAGATCAAAATTAATTTTTTGTTTGTGACGCAAGAGCTTTTTGTTTTGAAGAAAGTATTCCGTCTGCTTCCGTTGAGAGCTGCACATTCACATAAAATTTGTTCAGCTGTTTTGTCCTCAAGGAAGTTCGAGTTGAAAAAAACGACTCTATTTTTGGTCGAAGGCACTCAAAACATTGATGAAATATGTTTTCGGCTTTCTATTATGATTCATGTATACCAACTGAGAGAAAAGTATGAGCGGATGTTTTGTCAACATTTTAGTAATTTTGTCTGCAATCGCAGACAGCGTATAATGTACATAAGTGCTATGCATGAAGTCGATAACATGTCGCCCGGAATTGTTTGATCTTCTAGTCTTCGAATATCCCTAAGCAGAGTTCTTGAACCTCTATCGGCAAGTTGTAACGACGGCATAAGCCAGTTGAGTCATCTTTTAGATTTGATTTTGCGATAACTTCACTGAATTAACTGAATTAAATCCTGATATTTTTTAATGTAGCAATTTCTAGAGTATCACTATTAGACAAAGCTGAGTACAGGAAAGCTAATGAAACGCACCTGTTGCATTTCGCATTTATTTGTTGGGATTGATTAAATATGTGCGTGGTTATAAAACGAGGTAAAAGTATTTTTCGTTGTTGAAAGTGCGTAGCAATGAAAGTTAACATGTATATGCAATATGTTTGTGATTTTACTGGATGAAATCAGAACACAAATTGGCAGAAAAAAATCTAAAGGCACTACTGACAAAGGCGACTACGATTTAAAAATCAAAGGCAAAACCAACTTTAACACAATTTTTTTGTATTTTCCAGTCAGTTGAAAGGATTGAGATTCCTTGGAGTTCTTCTGGACGTGCCTCTTTGCGTGGTTGGCTAGGCTAGGCTGACTACTTAATTAGCATTCTTCCTTTTTTTGTTACTTGTTTACAAATGTCTTGGCAACAATAAATTCAATAATTCAAATTCTTCTGAATGTATAATTAAAATTGTGGGTTGATGATGATGCATCAAATGAACGAAGAAAGCCCGTAAAGCAAATCAAAAATTGACAAAAATTACAACTACGTGGTAGGAGAAAGATATACTTGGGTATTTAACAATCAACGACAGAAGTCAAAAAACGAAAAATGCAGTTGAACAATACATCTGTTCCATCAGCTTTTGAAAATTAAGATGGAAGTTTAAATTTAATTGATTGGAAGTATAGTATGGAAATTCATCTTATTAATTGTAAATGATGGAAACATGTCAATTGCACAAAGAGAGATTCAATATTGGAATCACGAGCATTGGCGGCGGTTGTGTCTGATGAAAAGAGGCATATTTTCATAGAAATCCGTGAAATGAAATTTAGTAACGATGTTTGGGATCGCTTGCAGCAAGTGTACGAGTCAATATAACATGGTGTCTAAAAAGATCCTTATCCGACTTCGGCGTACAGATAGCATTGGTTGTGCTTTAGATGATAAATGACAACGAATTTGCCATTGTAAAATAAAGGCAACTTTCGCCGAGTTCGGGGCCCCCGCCCAATTATCAAGTCTTCTTCCATCAATGACGTTGTCTAATAAACAGCGATGGCAAGGCGTATCCTTGCTCACATGAATGTATGGGCATTCGTGAGATTAAGTCTACACGACAGGCGTTCACGCTAAACACGAGACATATCTCTCACCGAGTTCGGATGCAGGTCAAAGACACAAATATTATTCACCCCTATCGTAGAATACGACGGGGGGAACGTTTCACTCAAATTCACAACTTTTGATCGTTGAATACGTTCGAAGTTTCACTTGTCGGTAAGATGAATGCGTTTTCAGGCCATCGTAGAAAACGTTCGAATTAAAACTCCCCATACAATTTTTGACATTTCTCAAACTCAGTTATTTCATTGCGTATTTGAGTGTCTGTTGTAACGTTATGCTGGATTTATCCGATTTTTTTAAAAATGTTGTGAGTATACGCATATTTTTTTTTTATTTTTAATATGTATTTTTTGTAAATGTATCGTATTGCAGCAAAAAAAACAACAAACCGCGATCAATTTAGAGAATTGATAAATGTAATGAAGATGTAGCAAGGAACGATTGCAAACGACCACCAGATCTACTAAAGCAATTCTGGAATGACCTTAGATAAATTAAATGAAAAATTAATTAACTCTTTCATTAGAATTAATAAAACTTTGAGATGTATTTAAGTAAAAAAGCTATCCACTTTCTATTTCACTATTATTCACTTACTTAACTTGAATGTGAAATTGTTTTCCTACATTAAATCCCATCACAAAACAGCTGTTTCGCCGTGCCAACTTCGAATTTGAAATACGTATAGGTAATGTAGTTTGCCTGGCGTATTCTACGATGCATATGGAAAGTGAAAGTATTCTACGATAGGGGTGCTTATTATTGAAAATTGTTCCCCTTTAAACGGAAAATAATAGCTTACTTATTAAAAGACGACTTGTTGCATTCTGGTGTTCCCTGATTCGGTGACAATTTTATTATTTTAATTGAAATGAATTAATTTACTTTTACTTAAGGTGGCGCTACAGTCCGGGGTGGACCTGGGCCTCAATCAACAAGCGTCTCCAGCTAGCTCAATTCTGCGCTAGCTGCCTCCAGTTTCGCACGCTAAGTTGGCTGAGGTCCCCTTCCACATGCATGCGCCACCAGAGCCTCTTCTTCTTCCTCTACTGCGTTGTGCCTGGGGAGGGGATTCGAAGAATTTTCGGACCGGAACATTGGTGTTCATCCGCTCTACATGACCCAGCCATCTTAGTCGCTGGATCTTCACTCTTCTTCCTAAGTCAATGTCGCTGTCAGTCCATACAGTTCGTCGTTGTATCTCCTCCTCCACTCACCGTCAATGCCGATGGGACCAAAAATCACTCGAAGAATTTTCCTCTCGAAGCAGCCAAGATTACCCTCATCTATTTTTGATAATGTGCATGCCTCTGCGCCATAGAGCAGGACCGGGATTATTAAGGTCTTATAAAGGGTGACTTTTGTTGTCCGAGAGAGGGCTTTGCTACTCAATTGCCTTCTTAACCCAAATAAACAGTGATTGGCAAGAGTTATTCTTCGCTTGATCTCAGCGCTGGTGTCGTTATCTGTATTTATAGCAGAGCCTAGTTAGACAAAGTCCTTAACTACCTCAAAGTTATATCTGTCGAGGGTGACGTTCTGTCCGAGATATCGGTGTTCAGTGTCCTTTTTGCTTAACAGCATATACTTAGTCTTGCCCTCATTGACGGCTAAACCCATTTTCGCCTCTTCCGTTTCAATACTTGCAAGGCGCAACTGATATCACGATGCTTTCTTCCAATTATGTCAATATCGTCGGTGTATGCGAGGAATTGGACGGACTTTTGAAAGATTATGCCTCTTGTGTTTGCGCTTGAGTTTTGGACTTTTCTTTCAAGTGTGATGTTAAAGTAATCGCATGGTAGTGCATCGCCTTGTCCAAATCCTTTTTTGACATCAAAGTTCTCGATGAGATGTCTACCGAACTTGATGGAGCAGCGTACATTCTCCATTGTCATCCTGCACAGATGGATGAGTTTGGCAGGGATGCCAAAACTAGACATTGCTCTGTATAGCTCGTCTCTATAGGTGCTGTCATAAATCGATAAATAGATTGTGTGTGTCGATCTGACTCATGAGTTTAAGTGTGAATATTTGGTCGATGATGGACTTTCCTGGCCTTAAGCCACACTGATATGGGCTTATCAGGTTGTTGACGAAAGGCTTCAGGCGTTCACACAATACGGCAGATAAGATCTCGTACGCGTTGTTAAGAAGACTAATGCCTCTGTAGTTGGCACAGTTCAGACCGGACAAACAATTCTGAGGTTCCAATCATCCATATTTTAGAGATGAGTTGGTGTATACTCTTTACAAAGTCATCGCCCGCCGCTTTTAGGAACTAGGCGGTCAGGCCGTCTGCTCCAGCAGCTATGTTGGACTTCAGCTTATATATTGCTACCATCACTTCATCCAGATCGGGTTGACGGAATTGTTAGTCATCATCGTCCAGGTTGAAAGATGCATTCTGCCTGACAGCGGTATTTGTTTCGTCGTCGCCGTTATGCAGTCTACAGAAGTAATCTTTCCAGATTCTCAGCATCGACTGAGACTCTACTATGATCTTCGCTTGTTCGTCTCTACAGGCTTCTGTTCGGGGTTTGTGCCCGTGTGATGTTTTTTTTACCTTTTAGTAAAACTTCCGAATCTCATTCCTGGAGTAGCATCTATCAATTTTCTCGACCACGCGCTTCTCATGCTCTTTTTTTTTTTTCCTCCTGAGAAGGTGTGAGCAGCTCAAGTCTTTTTTTGCAGTGTCGTATTGCGTGCTTTTTCTTAGCTGCATGTGCTAGCCGGCATTCGTCATCAAACCAGGGGTTTCGTTGTGGTGGACGAGTGAAACCCAGCACATCAGAAGCGGCATCTCTGTCGTCATCTTTCTCCTCTGTGGGGGCGTATGCGCATACCAGATTAATATTGGTAAATTTTGCCTTGTGGCGGATTACTACGAGGCGCTCGTTCACATGCCGGAAACTCAAGACTTCTTGCCTAAGTGTGCCTCCAACAACAAATCCGCATCCAAATAGGCGCTGGTTTTGCCGTCGATAACAATCGCCGTAGTAGATGTCTCAGTTTTTCATCCTTTTTTTTTCCGGCCCATCCCATCGCATTTCTTGGATGCCAGTTAGGTCTTCTTTGCAGCAGTCTAGGGCCTCCGCTAGTTCTTCGGCTGCTCGTGACCTGTTAAGGAACCTAAAATTCCGCGCGCATATCCGAAGTTGGTTAGCCTTAATTCGTTTGCATGGGCTGTCAACAGTAAACCCGTCCGTATCCGAGGCTTGTTGTTGCTTCCTAACTTCTTATTTTTCCATGGCCGGACAATTACCCCGGCAGCACAATCCCCAAACTGGAGATCCAGTTCCATTTTTTGATACCCTTAGGACGAGGGGTCGATTGGACCTAAAGCCAGTAACCCGTTCTGGGATGTGAGTGCTGTCGTTGGTTAAGGGCTCCTCCGCCACCATCTCTTCTCCAAGACCCTGACTTAGTCTCGGAAATCCTTACCGGCCAGAGCTCCAAATATGTCGGAGTAGCCCGGATAAGGTTTGATTTGTTTCGGGATTATTTCCACCGTTGATTCCATCTAGGGAATTCATCCGCTCTCCCGTTTATAATGCTGATATTTTTGTCTGCTGGTTAGCACTCGCGCTTATAAGTTTAGCAGGTCAAACCCGGGTGGACATTTACCAGTGCCCGACGGTTACCACGTGGAGGAATTATAAAAAACAATTGATGTGTAGAAGAAAGTTTTAACACTTGGTATGGCCAAGTTGACATCTCTCAGTGCCTACCCTATTTCTACAACACCCAACCACCAACTTCCGATTGCAGCCAGCAACATTTTCAACAGCTATGCAAACGGTGTCTAGCAGTTAGATTTTCACGGCCCATTCCCAACAACAGTTACCTCAGCCATGGGCAGTTTTAATATATATATATATACATTGGTGAAGACTTTTTCATTGAAACCAATTGTTCCTTCAAACATATTATTTTAGAATATATTTTTTATAAACCAATGCAAAGAGTTTAAGTTGCCAAAACTATGCCGATTATCCCAAGAACCACTAGAAGCTGACAGAAATAAGTCGATGCAGTGATTTTAACACGAAACTGCAGCAATTACGAACTCAACTAGAAGCAGCAACATCATCTGTTGAAACTGAAAGGTGGATGATGACCAAGGTGCACACTGTGGATGGGTTATGCTTACCGATCGACGTAACGGCCGCTTGTAAGGAAGAAATTTAAAATCGCCTCGAATGCTGAAAACCTGCTAACAGCAAAAATAATTTCAAAGGGAAGTTTTCAGGGTCCTAGATCTTAAAACATGGACTTTCAAACTGCTATGAACAAGGGATTTTTTGGTTTTTCTTGATCGTAGACAGAAATCCTCTTAGAATAGATTGGGACAGGAGGCAAAAATTTGCTTGGTTATGTATTGTCAACATTGAAAAATATCGGATGAGGATATAGTTTTTTTTAAGGGAAAAATTATAAGGTTGAGTGGCTTGGGCTTGTGTTCTATTACACAGGGCGGGCAAATGTAGCGTGAACCTGGTAAAAGAAAATCATAGAGTTTTGGTAATGCTTAAAGCAAAAAAAGTTCAAGTGAGGAAAATAAAAGAAAAAATGAGAAAAGGGAAATTAAAATATAATAAAAACAAGGGGAAACAACTAAGTATATATTAAAATTATAAAGAAAAAACATTTGCGGTGAGTAATTTTTCGTTTGCAATTAGATTTAATTCAACGTAAGTTTTTTGTGTGTCGATGCTAAAATAAAAAAGGCGGCCACCAAATGCAAGTCGTGGTCGTCAAAATATTAAAATTAACACCAAAATATTAAAATTACGGAGTAAAAATATTAAAATTAACGGAGTTAAAATATTAAGATGACGGAGTAAAAATATTAAAATTGACGGAGTAAACAAATATTAAAATTAACGGAGTTAAAATCTTAAAATTAACGGAGTAAAAATATTGAAATTAACGTAATAAAAAAAAAATCAAAATTAACGTAGAAAAATGAAGGATACATATATTAAAAACTACCGCAGAGTGTTAAAATTTAGTGCAAAACAAATATTATTTATATAAAATATTAAAATATATACATGCATATATAAAATATTAGAAATTGAGAGCATTGGTGAAAAGATACATATATCAAAATTAACCCAGAAAGATAAAAGAAAAAGAAAAAAGTAACGAAATAAAAAAAAGTTTAAATTGAGTATTATAAACCAACTATAAAAAAAGGTGCCCTATTTAAAAAACTACTGTGCAATGTTATTACATTTGTTACCGCATTTAGTACGACGCCTATAAGGAAGAATCTTTTGAAATTTTTTTGTTTTATTAATAAAAAATAAATTCATTCCTTTTATGTATATTTATACATACATATATTAATAAATTGAACCACCGTACCTATGTGTATATAAAAGTGGAAATTAAGTTCTTTATTTTGTGAAGTTATATTTCTTTTGTAGGTAGCATAGCGTATAGAGTGCCAAAATAAGTTGAGCGCAATTTAGGAAAACATTAATAAGAGCCTATCTTTAGGAGAAATTGAACTTATTTATTGTGGAATTTTAATTTTTTGTTTGTTGTATATTTAAGAAGCAGATTGAAGTAATAAGTAATTTTGTTATTAAAATAGTGGTAAGCAATCATAATATGGAATAAACGAAAAAAAAGTTAAAAGTATGCGGGTTTTTTTGTTGTATATGTATTTCTTTTTGAGAGGCATATAGAGAGAGAGAGAGAAAGAGAGACTTCACGGAAGGGGGGATTGGCATCACTAAATCAACACCATCTGTATGGTGAAAACATCTGAGCAAAAAGGTATGTTCCATATGGTATGATAAATGTAATTTTTGTAGTAGTTCAGATGATTGTGGGGACAAGAACTACCCCATCCATCCGGCGAGCTGAGCCGCGTTTTACAAGCATGCCACGGTCCTTACAATCGGCTATTCCTTTTCTTTCCATTTCCGTTTTCCACCGTATCCTGAATCCATTCCTTCCTTTATTAGTTTTGTTTGTTTTGATATCCTATCCACCTCGCACTATACTAGTCTACTTTTTTTCTCTCTCCTAATTAAAATCTATTACACAGACCCTTACTACCGCCGAGCTAGATGTACGCAATCCTCAGGTGTGTGAAGTTCCCGTACCCGAGTACCACGAAGCCAAGCCAGAAATTCTAACTGTACCGTTGGAACCATTTCAATCTACCCCAAAAGGTCAAATTATTACATATAATCGTACAATGATGGGGTGCCTAGTGTACGGACCAACAACTGGAGGCGATGGAGGACAGTCAAATATTGTTGGATTATCCGATTATCAAGACTAAGAAGGGGATCTGAACCATCTCGTCGAATAGTATTTCTGCATCGAGAAGTTTGGTGTCAAGTCGCCGAAAAGGATTTCCGATGCAGATAAAAGAGCATTAGATATTTTATCAGCAACAACAACGGGCGTAAACGGCTCCTACGGGCCCGTTTTGGTGTAGAAGATTTACAGTTTCAAGTTGCCACTCGTATATGGAAGTTGATTCAATACATAGTACCATAGAAAAACAAAACAAATTCTTTCAAATTTACTGCGTTACTGACTGGCTAAACATTTTCTGAAGAGTTCGAGCTCTAAACAAGTTTCCCTGTAAAGCAATTGAAATGAAATTTGATGACTTTTTTGATTTAAAAATACAAATCCGTAGACACTGACGGCCGAGGAAGAAGATTGTTCCAAAATATCATGCAGTTAAATAATGGCCCAAACTCTATACAGAACCTTTCAATATTAGCGAAGCTTAAAAGAAAGACTTAATTGAAATGTGACAAAAAGGAGTGATTCCCGAAAATTTTCATTCTTGGTTTTTTCTTTGCCTTCACAACTGAGTACAAAAATTTGCTTACCTGAACCTGACGTATTAGAACACAGTGATAGTAATTCCTAGTTTTTGTTCTATATGTTTATTATTTTCAGTTATTCTATTCTCCTTTGTACCACATCTATAATTATTTCTTATTCATCCTCTTATATTATTATTCATACATTATGTGTTTAAATTAAATAAAACTTTAAAATTATTAAAAAGGATTAAATTGTTTTTTTTTTTTTAATTTCCGTTTTTAATTTACAATTATGATTTGCTTAATTTACCATTTCAGCAAAAAATCACTAAGTCAAGTTATATTTCCGTTATGATTGTCTATTTTTGTATTGGTTTGTAAAAAATAAAAAAATTGCTACTGGAAACTTTTTTCATAATGTCAATTATATATTTTTTAAGGATCAATGCATGAAACACAATTGGTATTAAATTTTTACGAATAAATAAATCTTGAAGTCTCAATATCTTTTGTCTTACTCCTCAGTTCAGTACTTTACATATTTGTTGGTCCTTCTAAGCCGAATTATTATTTTTAAACCTATTTTTAAGAACATTTTAATCTGAAATAGACAAAGTATGCAGTGCAGTGTTAGCAATTATCCAAATTAACTCGTCCATTTCGCTTCGTAGGGGTTCCATTAAATCGAATTTAATCCTTTCGAATCTTATTAATAACCAGTGGATTGATTCTTTAGCAATTAGTTCCCTTAAACTTAAATATGGAAATGTAAATGATCGGCTAACTCGCGCAGCAATCTTCATTGATACAATAAATACCGAAACTGCGATAGAAATGCTTGAAATTCGTGTACAGAAATGATGCACAGACTTTTCCTCCTTTTACCATGAACTACTTCCAGAAAAACTGCAGAAAAAGTTAAAGATCTTGAAAATGAGTTAAGTGATTATGAAGATCAGTATTTAAAAGTGCATTCGAGTTTTATGAGGGCTATTCGTAAAATACAGTCGGTAGTTAATGATCCGAATAAATCTATAGCTTATCGCCTGGCAGATCAGCAAGCTGCCTTCTTATAAACGCTGAACACTTCCGCGTCAAATTAGACTTCAATAAATCTTACAAAAATTACTGTGCTCTTTCGAGAAGTTACAAAGATTCCGCAACTTATGTATGCGTTTTATAGATAATAGAAGTTATCTCTCGGCGATATAAAAGTTTCATTACCTGAAATCGTTTTTGCTGGATGAAGCGGCTAACTTAATAAAATACATTCCGATTTCAGACACAAACTATATCGAAGCTTGGAAGCGATTGGAAAACAGATACGATTGCATGCATTTGATTGTTCAATCGTATGCACAATTCTTTTTGTCATTGCCGTCGATTCAGAAAATAAACGCGCAAGGGCATCGTAAATTGACTGATGGTGCGGATGAAGTGATGCGAGGACTTAATGCAGTTGATCGATCGGGTCGGGATCCACGCTAAATATACTTATTGCTCAACAAAGTAGCCGCCGATACGAAGCAAGCATGGGCTGAGCATATCAGTACGTCTGACGACTGCAGTATTTAAGACTTTCTCACCTTTTTGCAATCGAGGTGTAATGCCCTTGAATCATGTCAATCGCTAATTCATCCGGTGACTTTCGCGGACCAAGCCTCAAATCAAATCATATCTTGCAGAATCATCTTCAATCAAAACACGATGTCCAAAATATAAAGCAGATCATATATAACCACAGTGCTTTCAATTCGTGTCGAAATTTCGTTCAAAATAATGCACTCTGTTTTAATTGATTTCGCGTCGGGCAGCAGCATACAAATGCCGGCCAACTTTTAGTTGCAACGTGTGCAAATCGCATCATCATTTGTTTGTACACCCATTTGAGTCTAAGACACTTGTACCTGATAATTCTAGTGAATCAAAATCTGTCGCTACCATGCATAACCATACTCCATACAATTAAAATCACTCCATTATTAACAATCTCTCGCTTGAACCATGTCATCGAAAAGAAACTATCCTTCCAACTATTTTGAAAAAAGCTCAAGACAGCCAAGGGAATTTCGTGAATTGTATGGTTTTGTTGGACTCGGAGTCACAGGTTTCATTTATCGTCGAATACATATATTTATATATTTAAGACTTTGTCACCAACTTAAAAACATCGATGTTTTATTCGATATAAAAAGTTAAAAATAAAAAAATTAAACATTATCAAAGATTTTTAATTCAATTGAGTTTTATTAAAACTAAAATTTCATTAAATTTTGGAATAGCAAAAGCTTTTATTTTGAAATAAAAAATCGCACCACATCCTCTCTAAACTTCGCATAAATAAAATTTTACTAACTCCCTTCCCCAGATTTAACACATGTGTGCTTTGAAAAGTCTTTTGTTGGAAATCACAAACACTTTCTTCATTTTTGTTTTAGTTACAGTTTTTGTGAACTAATTGGTGATGGTCACTCCAAAGGCTGAAATCTTCTGATAAGTAAGTACGAGTAGGTCCTTCTTCATCATATCTTCAATTTTTCAACATTCAACTTGAAATTCGGTACTGTGTGCTTTCATTCGATGCAACATCGAAAGTGTGAACATCGATGTATTTTGAGGAACCTTAATAGAAACCCCATCCTGATAGCTCATCAAACAAATTAAGAGTTGTATTTGATGGGTCAGCAAAGGATTCGGTGGGTCAGTCGTAAGATAGCCAATTATTAAACCGTCCACCTATTCAACGCGATTTTTTAAGGTGTTTGTGTACGGTTCCGTTGTTATCGGTTTGTTTTTACGGCAGATATATGTAGTAAAGATGTTTCGTCAAATTTGAATTGACGAAGAGGACATCAATAATCAAATAATCGTTTGGCGAGAAACTCTTCTGATGAGATTCAACATTATCAGCTGCGCACGGTAACATATAGTATTGCATTTGCTTCTTTTTTATTGGTAAAGGTTTTAAAGCAACTCGCAGAGGATTACCAGGTTCTATATAGAACCTCTTCCCGCGCTCTACTTAATGATGTTTATGTTGACGAGGTTTTAATTAAATTCCAGCGTGAGCTCGTTGAGCTTTTATCAAAAGCTGAATTGCAGCAGGACATCGAATTGTTGGACTTTATTATGTCGCCTCCCAAAGGAAGAATGTGAGTTCTCCTGGATTGATCCAGAACAACCACCAATCATAAAAGTTCTCGGAATGTTCTGGAACCCTGTGATCGATCAATTTTCTTTTAAAATGGGTAAATTAGTTCAATCTTCTGTACCAACGAGAAGGAGTTTATTGTCCGAGATATTCCGTATTTTCGATTCATTGGGATTTTTGTCTCCATCCGTTGTTCTGTTTAAAATTTTATTTCAGGAGCTTTGATCGTCTTAATCAACGTTAAGCTGGGATGATGCGCTGCTTTCCAGTATTGCTAAGAAAGTGGCCAAATATTGAGAAGAACTGCATCACTTTGAACGGATTCGGATACCCAGGCAAATATCATCAATTAACTGTGAGGGATTTAAAATAAGTTTTGTGATGCTTCCTCTGTTGCTTATGCAGCTGTGGTGTACGCTCGCTTCAAAACTAAATAAAGTGAGTTTAAAACAAATATAATGGTTTCTAAAACAAAGGTTGTACCACTAAAACCAGCGACTTGAATTGTGTGGTGCCATATTATTAGCAAGGCTGGTTTCCTTCGTGAAATCATCAATACAAAATAGTGTAATACGAATCGTCGCATGGTGTGATACGGAGTTTGGTATACACTGGTTGTGTTCACCTCCCTCGTAGTCGGAACATATTTGTAACCAATAGGATGGCCGCTATACTCGACACTATTCCAAGAAAGTCTTGGCGCCACATTGCCTCGGAATAAAATCCAGCTGACTGTGGCTCTCGAGAAATAGTTTCATCACAACTTGAACAGCATCCTTTATTGTGGACAGGTCCCCGTTGGCTTTTCATACCTGAAGAAAATTGGCCTGACTCTAGCTTTGTTATTCAACAGGCACCCGCGAATCTTCTGCGCCGTCGAAACAGTTATTATTCGTAGCGACAATGAAACTAGACGTCATACAGAAACTTTGTAATAATACTTTTTCCTGGTATAGACTTTAAAGAATTGTTGATTATTCCATTGGATTTATTTCCAACTGCCATTCTACAAAACTCAGCAAATGCACTTCGAGAATCAGTATGGATAAAATTCGTGTTGGAGGCACAATCAAGCATTCCTTTGTACCTTTTTATATCAAGCATCCAATTATTCTTCCAAAAAATAACCATGCTTCTTTTCTTAAAGTCACGGATATTCATGTCAATCATCCCCATAATGGTGTTTCGGAAACTTTCGTTATCCTTCGGCAGCTTTTTAGGTGGCGTTTTAGTCCGGGGTGGACCTGGGCCTCAGTCAACAAGCTTCCCCAGTCAGCTCGATCCCTGGCTGGCTGCCTCCAGTTTCGCACGCTAAGTTGGCTGAGGTCCTCTTCCACTTGCGTGCGCCACCTGAGTCTTGGCCTTCCTCTACTGCGCTGTCCCTCGGGGGCGGATTCGAAGACTTTTCGGACCGGAGCATTGGTGTAAATGCGCTCTACATGACCCAGCCATCTCAGTCTTTTCGATCTTCACTCTTCTGGCTAGGTCCATGTCGCTGTACAGTCCATACAGTTCTTCGTTGTATCTTCTCCTCCACTCACCGTCAATGCAGACGGGACCCTCATCCATTTTTGATAATGTCCATGCCTCTGCGCCATAGAGCAGGACAGGGATTATTAAGGTCTTATAAAGGGTGACTTTTGTTGTCCGAGAGAGGGCTTTGCTACTCAATTGCCTTCTTAACCCAAAGAAACAGCGGTTGGCAAGAGTTATTCTCCGCTTGATCTCAGCGCTGGTGTCGTTGTCTGTATTTATAGCAGAGCCTAGGGAATATTGGGAAGAAGGACCCTGATTCGAAAGATTTTCCATAGTTGTGAAACGTGTTTCATGCAGAAAAAACATACCACTACGCAGTTGATCGGAAACTTAACATCTCAAAGCCTTCAACCAAGTCAACCATTCACTCATACTGGATGCGACTATGCTGGACCGATACCTATACGGCTCTCTCGAGGTCGAAACTCTAAGTTTTTAAAGGCGTACATTGCTTTATTTGTATGTATGAGTACGAAAGCTATGCACCTCGAAGCGGTAAGTGATCTCACCACAGACGCATTTATTGCGGCACTGCGAAGGTTTGTGTCCAATCGTGATAGGTGAACCAATGTATACACCGAACAATGGAAGTAATTTTCATGAGGATATAGCAGCAGCTCTCGCAAGGGATGTAATCAGTTGGCATTTTATTCCACCATCATCTTGGCGGGCTATAGGAGACTGGGGTACATTTCTTTAAGCTTCATTTACGTCGTGTAATTGGAAAATCTTTACTAACATTTGAAGAGCAATATACTGTCTTAACTCCAATTGAAGCCATACTGAATTCTCGTCCGTTATGTTCAATGTCCGATGAACCCACTTACACCGTCTCATTTTCTTAAAGACGAGCCTATAACCCCTAGTTCCAAAACCAAGTTTTCTTTAAGACTACTACCTCACTATACTTCAAGAGCGTCCTTAATGGCAGCAGTTGTGTCGAAAAAGCGGCGAAAATGCATTAAGCGGTCAACGAGGACAAGACCAAGTACTCGTATATGCTGTCAAGCAAAAAGGACCTTCAACACCGAAGTCTCGGACGAAACGTCATCCTCGACTAGCTTTGAGCTAGTTAAGGATCTTGTGTGCTATAAACTCAGACAACGACACCAGCGCTGAGATCAAACGAAGAATAACTCTTGCCAATCGCTGCTTCTTTGGGCTGAGAAGGCAATTGACGAGTGAGCCCTCTCTCGAACAACTTAAGTTACCCTGTCCAATCCAGTCCTGCTCTATGGCGCAGAGGCATGGACATTTTCAAAAATGGATGAACGGCACTTCCGCTGCCTTATTTTAACATTGAACGGCTTTATATGCCACAATTCTTGGTCGATAAAATTTGCGGCCATCGGATCTTAAGAATTTTTCGCAGACAGCTGTTTACGTATGCCTGCAGCCTTTTCAAGATGGAGGTAGAGACTTTCCAGGTTTTACAGGTATACAGTAGTACGGATTTGACATTCGAAGAATCTTACTATGTTGCGTAGGGAAATTTGACTGGAGTTCCATACCAAAGGCACTGCAGGCTTTACTTATTGTACTATTTACATCCAGACCCGTTCCTCCATCGGACTTACGCAGATGCCTAGATAGTTAAATTATTTGACCTCCTCCGTGGAAGGTCATTCGCTGATGTGCTGAGCGGCCAGTGTGCATTATTTTAGTCTTGTTGCATTTGATTCTAAGACCAGCAATTTCTCCATTCGCTAGCAGTGATTGACACATATCGTTCATGCCGATGGCGGTACTAATCTCGTCGGCGTAATCCATGTGGCTTAGCCTCTCAAACAGTCTCCATTGGATGCCATGTCTCTCAGATGTTCCTACGGTGGCAACCCGTACATCGTCTATCGGCGTCAGAATATTCCCTTGTCTCACTCCCTACCGCACTTCGAAAGAGTCGGAAAGCTGTTCATTATGAGGGACGAAGCATGTTGCGGAGTAATAGGACTCCTTTATAACAGCAACAATCTTCGGGGGAAACCCTCTCCTATCTAAAAATTTCCAAATCCATTCGCGGTTGACTCGATCAAAAGCCTTATCAAAGTCTCCGAATATAAGTTAAAGCGGTGACGTGTTTGAGAATTATACATAGGGTGTTGATGTGATCGACACAAGACCGAGCACTACGAAAGCCCGCTTGATGCGTTTTTAGTGTATATTATTTTCTGTCCTTTGTACCTTCAAGAATTATAGTTGCCACGCCAGTTTTTGCAGTTCTTAATGTTTCCGTTCTTTGGATACAGGCCATTGTATCGGGATCTGCTTTCAGAAACTCGGCTGGTATGCCATCAAATTCAGCTGCTTTGTTGACTTTTAGGAGGTTGATCGCAGGTTTGATTTCTGTAGCTGTATGTGGCCCGGTGTCAATACCCCTGTAAGATCACCGCATTTCTAGTTACTGGGAGCTGATCGTTACTCTCAGCTCATTAGAGTCCTGATTTATCAGGGCGCAGAAATTATCCCTCCATTTCCGCAATTGGTCTTCAATTGTTACCAATAGGGCACCGGCTACACCCAAAACAAGATGGTTGGTGTTGCTTTTGCGCCCAACAATATCCTTGGCGATTTTGTAAAGCTCTCCCTAATCTTTCATTGTTGTAGCGCTTTCCGCATTTTCCGCAAGTTCATCCATTCTTATTCTCCTTTCGCGCCTCACACAGCGCTGTACTGTCTTATGAGCTACTCGGTACTCGGCACGTAGAGCTAGTTTACGTTGAACATCGATTTCGACGTTTGCTTTAATCTTCAACGATCTACGACACTTGATCTTATCCCAGGTGTCTTGGGATATCCAAGAATCTCTAGCTATTGACATGTTGGGCACAGTTTCGGAACCAGCCTCGATAAACGCGCTTTTTACTTTACCGCACATCGCATCTATAGATGGTTCGCCTAATTCAATTGAACTGGATGCTTTGCTGTTAAGTGTGGTGAAAAATTCCGACATGTATTGAGGTCTTTTCGGGCACTGGTATTGAATTTGGGTGCTGTAGAAGTAGATAGGCTCTGAGAGATGACTACCTGGCGATATCAAGTGTTGCAACTATTTTCTACACATCAATTGTGGTTATAATTCTTCCACGTAACCGTCGGGTACTGGTCAATGTCCACCCGGACTGAACTTGCTTCACTCATAAGTCCGAGTGCTGACCAGCTGATTCAAATAGAAGTACTATTAACAGGACAGAGGATGAATTCCCCAGATGGAATCAATGGTGGAAAAAAATTCCTGAACAAATGAGACCTTATCTGGGCTTATAAGGATTTTCAAGACTAAGTCTAGATCTTGGGAAAGAGATGGTGGCGGAAGAACCTTTAATGGACCAACGGCGGCACTCACGTCCCAGAACGGGTTACTGGCTTTCGGTCTAACCGACCCTTCGTCCTAGGGGTATCCAAAATAGACCTGGCCCTTGAGTTTCCGGCATGCGAACGAGAGCCTCGTAACAATAAGCAACATAAGCCTGATATGCGCGCCCGCCCCACAGAGAAGGAAGATGACGACACCAAAGAAACCTTCTATGAGCTCTTGAACAAGACCTACGACCAATGCCCTAGCTACGACATTAAAATTATCCTTGGCAATTTTAATTCAAAGCTAGAAAGAGAAGCTAGAAGATATAGCCTGCACCAACTCCGATAACGGATTCAAACTAATCGATTTCTTCAACATCATTCTTGAAACACTACTCCGGAACTCACACGCAAACACAAAAGGCAAAATCATTCAAAATTGCGTCCAATAACTTGCATACGCCGATGATGTTGACATAATCGGAAGAAAGCAGCGTGATGTTAATGGCGCTTTCGCGAGTATTGAGATGAAGCGGCGAAAATGGGTTTAGCGGTGAACGAGGGCAAGACCAAGTATATCGGACAGAACGTCACCTTCGACAGGTATACCTAACTTTGAATTTCAATTCAATTCAATTCTTTTTTGAGACTTTTGAAGCAATACATTTTTTAAGAAATTCATTCAGCATAAATACTCGTAGTATGCAACCGACTTATAAATTATGCCTAGCAAATCTATTCAAAAAGATATTTCTTATTTGATCTTACTACTACATTTAAGTATTAGGGATACTTAAATTAATTGTATACCTATATATCTATAATATTTGTGCTTGCTCTCGGCATATGTACTGTGTATTAATTTATTATAGAACTTAAACCTATGACTAGATAAAACATTTGGGCGAATATTCCACATCATATAGGTACCAGGTGGACCAAAATTAATCATCCTATTGGAAGATATTATAATTTTTTCAAATGGCGTCGTACCTCATACATATTTCACATTTGTGAATTTGACAGCTGACAAGCAATGGAGTGCTATATTCCGTTGTCAAGCCATCCTCAATCTCAACAACGAAGAGGACAACTTTGTGTCAAAAGTCATCATGAGCGACGAGCCGCATTTTCACTTAAGTGGCTACGTCAATAAGCAAAATCTTCGTTCCTGGGGCACCGAAAATCAGCGGGTGATGCACGAAGAGCCATTACATCCACTCAAAGCTAATGTGTGGAAGAGTGATTGGGACGCATTTTTTAAAAGAACGCCATCGGCAATACGGTCACTATTACTGGCGAACGCTACAGGGCCATGATAAACGACTTCTTACTGCCGGAATTGGATGAGTGGGTCTTGGTAAACATGTATTTTCAACAAGACGGTGGAACCGCATACACAGCACGACCCACAATAGATATTGAAAGGGAAGGGAAGATTTGACATGACCAGCAAGAACGCCGGATTTAACCATCCCAGACTTCTTTCTTTGGGGCTACTTAAAGTCGGAACTTATTTCTTGTTAGATTGATCAAATATGTTAGATGTGGAGTTACTTTTCAAGATTTGTATACTGTGTCGTTTGAAAATAATTTTTTATTCTTGAATTTTTCGCCGCAAAACTTAATTTTTTTTTTAATTTTTCTAGTTTTTTCGCTACCGTGGGAGAAATAGTAAACTGTGAGGCGAACCCGTATGCTTCAATTGGGGGAATTAAAGTTTTATAAAGAAGTAATTTGGTGTTTTTAGCCATTGCTTTAGAGTGCAGTACTGGTGAAACTACATTGCTCTGAGTTAATATTTAAGTCCCATTTTTGGAAGAAGGCATCTAGTTCGCTGTCATATTTCATGTAGTTAACACTTTTTGTTCCGTTGGGTTAGTGTTTTCCGAGATATGGGTAATAACCCCATAAGCTCGAGCTCGACAGCACACCTGCCTGTGGATGGTCGAATACATATGTCACATACATACGAATGGCAGCACTGCCATTTGAGTTATTATTGTTAAATATATTGAGAGAATTCAGTCTTGTTCTGTCTGTGGAACAAGTTAGAGTTCTGGTTCGGAGCGAACGGGAGATTCATAAATTTGGGGCTTTTAAAATCATTTTTCCCCACAATAAACGTCGAACTCGTTTTATTTTAATTCGAACGACGCCATATTAATGGTATGAAGAATCCAGCTAAGTTATTGACAAGAGGTAAATAAGGATTTGTGGATGCATGCTCCTAGTTGGATAACGATGGATCAAGAGAAATGGCCGAAAAGCAAAAAAAGGATTATCAACATTTAAGGAATCTTTAAAAATTGGACTTGTAGGAACAAGAGCAAAGGTACCACTTTTGGTGTACGTTAGAAGATTGGAATAAGCGATTAACGTTCTCAGTTACGTAAATCGTTTCGTAAAAAAATTTGATAAATAGGAGAAAAAATCTAAAAATGAAATTTAGGAGGTTGAGGAGGAGGTTGCTGTTGAAGGTACAACAGCAAGTTGCACCACCTACTCTAGAGGAAAAGGCAGGAGATAAAGTACTTATTACTTAAAATCAACAGGAATATTTCAATAAGGAAATTACAGCACTGAAGGCTGGAAAATATTTACCGGATAAATGTAGAATAGAAGGATTAAAACCAGTTTTGGAAGCAGAAGGATTGTTTTGTGTTGTTGGAAGACTAGGTAGGGCAGAGATTGATTATGAGATGAAATATCCCATGATTATCGCTAATAGATCAAGACTGGCGGATTTGTTAATGGATTATGCTCATCGTCAAATGAGTCACGGAGGGTCGCAAGTAATGATGCAATACATAAGACAAAAATACTGGATACCTAAATTAAGTAGTGAACTAAGGGATCACATACATAAGGGTGTTGTATGTGTTCGTTTAAATGCACGAATGAAGGGACAATTGATGGCGGAATTATCATCAGAAAGAGTCCAAGTTGAGAAACCTTTTTTAACCACAGGAGTGACTTATCCCGGTCCTTTTGAATTGAAAGGGGTTGGTGGATCGGAAAGGAAAAATAGGACAAAATGTTCGGTTGCAATATTCGTCTGCTTAAAACCAAGAGCAGTGCATATTGAACTTGTTTCAGATTTATCTACCAAGGCTTTTATAGGGTGTTATGAAAAGTTTATTAGACAGCGAAGAAGATGCGAAAAAATATTAAGCGACAACGTAACGGCTTTCGTTGGAGCTTATAAGAAATTCTTTAAAGCCTTAAAGTATTTTACAGACAAGGAAATGCTGGATCATTAACACAGGAAAGGTACGGATTGGACTTTTATGGCACCGGCAGCACCACACCAAGGTGGAATTTATGAAGTTGCGGTGAAATTCATGAAGTTTCATCTGAAGAGGATTGTAGGACATTGCTCATCCAGGTAGAGGCCATTCTCAATTCGACGGAAAATCTGAAATTTAGGTAATTGGTGATCCTCAGGAGCGAGAAATTCCCACCAACCAGTTGGGCAATGGCGAGGATATGCGAACTATTACAAGGCCGGTATGGATTGGTCCGAAACGTCTTCGTGCAAACTGCTACTAGCAAGTTAAAGAGGCCCGTGAAGAAGCTGTGCATTTTACCAGTGGACACAATTTAACTTATTATCATATTATAACGCACTCAGATAAAAACATTGTTTTTAGCCGAGACTCTTACAAATAGCAAAACTGGCATCTGAGTTATTATTTTAATATATATTGAGAGAACTCAGTCTTGTTTCGTCTGTGGAACAAGATAGAGTTCTGTTCGGAGTGTGAAAAGGAAATACCATCGGTACTAAATCCCCCGCCGTCGTATAGTCTGCCGTTGTTGAGTCCTCGCGCGCTTCCACTTTGCAGGGTAATTAGTTTCGACCCGTCGACCATGGATGGCCCATCTGCAAGGCTTACCCCCTGAGAGGCAAGGTTTGTCCAGATAGCTTGGTATAACTGAGGGAGAAATTACACCACCACATAGCTTATGTGATGCCTGCACTCGGGCTTATGCTACTGTTATTTAAACAAAGACAATTCGTACCAAGGAGGGTACTTATATTGCGGTACTTACTGCTAGTGCCAAAGTAGTTTCGCTCAAGGGCGCTACCGTTCCTCGCGATATTTAATTCTGCCTGGGAGTTGAGGTGGGAAGAAACAGGAAATAAGGTCTATTGACACTGGATTAATTAGCTTACATTGAATCGGTTCTAAGACGATTTAACATGAGCGACGCGTAACTCATTACTACATCACTGGAATATGTAAGAAATTAAGCCTGAACATGGGATCAAATAATGAATCAGGGAAGAAAGTTAAACATTATTTTCCACTTCAAATAGAGGACCTCAAATTTTGGTGAGAACGAATTTAAGAGACCTGCGCAGTAGATTAACCAGCTGTTTAGGCGGACTTAGACGTAATCGATAATTGGTGCACTGAACATTGGATATCAGACAATCTTCTCGAAACTGAGGTTGTTCTCCTTACGAAAAGAAGAAAGGGAGCTGCCTGATGAGTCCGACCATCTTGTGCCTGAAGGCATCACCATCTGATTCTCGAAAGGAGCTTATTACTGGGTGTCGTCCTGGATAACAAAATTCTGTAGATTAAACATATTACGTCAAAAGCCTCCTGTGCGTTTGTATGACTATAATAAGGCCAATTATACCCTTTGCGCCGGTGGTGAAAATACGCTTTAAGGAGACTCCAAAGAACGGTCTGTCTCGGCTACATAGGGCTTTACCTAGCCCACCTGGTTCCGCTCCAGACCCATTAATGGATCTCCCTTCCTTTGAACTAATATCTTCGGCTGTACTCTCAAAGCCATCTTCCGATTAAAAAGTAGTGGCTCGTTTGATAGTGTAGCCACTGACATCGATGGTTCATTTCCCGAAACCGTTATAGCAACCAATACACTCTCGTTGTCATGGACTACTTCAGTAAGACAAAATCTCTCATCCATTAATACTTTTCAAATTGTCGGTCTTCGGCTCTGAACCCAAATTGTTAAAATGGGTATTTTCTTACATAGAAACCGTTTTTACGGTGTTCGTTTTAGGTCAGTCCCATTTTTGGCCACCTCTGGCATTTCATAAGGCAGCCATCTTGATCCCCTTTTCGCATTAACCATGAATAAACTTAATAGAATTATCAAGCACTCGTTTTTCAAAATCATTTCATCACTCCATGACTCCTTCATTCTTCAACAAAACCTCGATCGTCTTTCAACATGGTGCCTCAAAATTGTTTCGAATTTAATATCTCCAAATGCCAACCCTTTAACTTTTAACATAGGAGTCAGCAATCTCCTCCCCGACTCTACCTTCTACACAATCAGCCAATCTTCTCCGTTCAATCTCTTCGCGACTTCGTCATTTTGTGTGATAAAAAACTTTAGGCCAACTCTGTACTATGTTTTGTTAAAAAGTGGTCCAAAGAGTTCACTAACCCATATCTTACCGGGTCCCTCCACATTATATTTGTTCGTCTCCTCTTTGAGTATGGCATTAAAGTATGGCCTCGAGTGCTCATATCGAAAGTATCCCTCGCGGTTTTCTTCGACTCCTTTCAGGTCACGTTGAAGTGCATTCGAGACCTGTCGTATTTCTAATATTTTGAAATTATATTGTATAATCCATTGAGGAAATAACCAATCAGCTGCCATAAAAATAGAGTAGGAACTGAGGGGTTTCACCTCGGCGATACCTAGTGTTACAACCGTTCCTGCACAATTGTCAAGCTATAGGCGCGAGTGCTAACCAGGAGACATAAAAGTTGCACTATAAACGGGACGGCAGATGAATTCCTCAGATAAACACAAATCAAACCTAGCCAGGAACTACTCTGACATATTTGGAGCTCAAGCCGGTGAGGATTTCCATGACTTAGTCAGAATCGGAGATAAGGGATGCTGACGGATGAGCTCTCAATGGACCAGCGCTCAAATACCCAACGGGTTACTGACACCGGTTTATCCGATCACTCGTCCTAGAGGTATCTAAAATAGAACTCAAATTCCGGGTTGGGGATTTTTCCGCCGCGATTCTACTCTTGACAACCCTTGGATTGAATCAAGAATAACGAATTTCTAATGTGCGTGGAATGTTAGGTTCCTTAATAGGCCACACGTAGCCGAACCGGACCGGTAGACCTGACAGAAGAGGATGAAAGAGGACCCAAGATGCACAATCCTTAGAAAGGCAAGTAGTTGAATACGCTGTTGGTATTGATATAATCGGAACAAAGCAGTATGATTTCAGTGGCGCTTTCGCGAGTATTGAGATGGTAGTGGCGATAATGAGTTTTATGCTTAATGAGAGCAAGACCAAGTATACTCGTATGCAATCAAGCAGAAAGGTCATTCAACATCAACGTCTCGGACATAACGTCACACTTAACAGATATTACTTTGAGGCGGTTAAGGACTTGGGAAACCTCCGCTATCAATTCAGACTACGTTACCAAGATCAAACGAAGAATAATTCTTTCCAATCGCTTCTTCTTTGGGGTAAGAAGGAAATTGCCTAGCAAAGCCTTCTCTCAAACAAGAAAAGTGACCCTATATGTGTATAAGACCTTAATTATCTCAGTCCAACTCTTTGGCTAGGTGCTCTTGGCCGCTTTGAGACGAACCTTACAGGCTGTACAGCGAGATTAGCTTAGCAAGCAGTGTGAAAGTCCGTCTACTGAGAAAGCTGGGTCATGTACAGCGAATGGACATTATCGATCCAGTCCGTAAAGTCTTCAACACCGTCCTAGAAGAACTGCGCTGTAGCCGTGCACGCAAGTCGAGGGGGACCTCAGTAAACTTAGAACTTAGCTAACACTAGTTATCATTGGAAATCCAAACATGCCATTCAATATGTGAAAAAGCTTTTGATACAGTGTCAGCGCTCATATTCTTAAGTGGTATTCCTTCTGATCTAGTGCAACGATTCGTTATAGTTAAGTAAATCCTTTTTCCTTGGCAATAAGGAACAAATATAAGATATATGGTTGTATTTGTGTATGCATGTGTGTGTTTTATCATTTGTTAAAAATGTAAAGTCTTGTCACGCATTTTGAGGTTTATTTAGTTTATTTAGTTGTTTAGTTGCTGTAATTAAAGGCTGATCTATTAGGGTTTTGAGTTCGATATCATCCTCCTTCGATTTTTGAAGGTATTGAAGGTAAATTCTCAGTGGCATTGTTATCGCGTTGATTTTTGGTAATACGTGTGCGACTGTATTGACGAGGCAGATAAAAAATGTTTTTGTGAACTGTGATATGAAATCCAAATGCAATCATCTTATTGGACATAACTTGCCCGATTTTTGTACCAAAGCATACATGAGCGGCTCGTGGTATGTTTGTATTGGAAAGCAATCTTTATCCAGGTGTCCGGAGTATTTTACAGTATATCGCGAGGAATTTTCGATCAGTACAATATCTAGTTTGAGGAAGTGAAAGCTTTCAAAAAAAAAAAAGACTTATTGAGGGAAATTCTTACAGTGTAATTTTTTTCTAACTGTCCGCAGTTATGTAGATTTCAAACTTTCTAGATTTCGGTCGTCCCACAACTACTTTTCGTAAGCTGTCTCTATCATGTGACCCTGTCTGCGAATACTTGTGGATTTTAAACAATGTTAATTCCACACACATTTTACACAACCCCCATTTTTCTTTTGGAGAATATGGAGTGGCCAATGGACTGGTGGATGACTTTTTTGAGCTTGTCGGCTAGTAATCGTCGAAATACAGGTTGACCTTTAGTGATCACATGATGATGTGCAGAACTAGTGCTTGAATTTACAGATGGAACTGTTAAAATATTTCAGAATGTCACCAAAGAGTTATTGTTTTCGAAGAGTTGAAAATCCAAACACACTACTTAGTTGGTGTTTTTCGACTTTAAACTGTCAGCGATGTTGTGGAATGCGCCTGAGGGCCTAGAGCACAGTATATGTATTAAATAGTAGATTCACTGTGCAATATTTTCCTTATCTTTCAAAAAAATCTCTAGAACGCAAGTAATATAGATGCATCCAATTTCATGCATTGCATAGTTGCTTGATGGCGTTACCCAAGTTGTATCTCCAATGTTTTGAAATGATGTAATTCAAAAGAAAGTATTTCTACTTTATTAAACAAAAAAAAACCAATTTCAGCTTTATACTACATGTTTCGTTGCTGGCAATGGTTGTCGATGATCAAATTTCATTTAGTCTACCAGGCAATGGCAGTGTCATAAATCTGCCTAAATCTAACAATGTCATGCAACTCAATAGATTTTAACAACAAGATATGAATTATACAATATTTATTGCACAAATTGATACTTATGGTTTCAGTGTGCCTCCTCTGGTGGCTTCAATTCAAGTGATCGAGACTAGAGGTCTGCATGAATGTATTCATTTGCTCTCACTTAAAGAGTACAGTACTTCAGAGTGCACTATTCAGTGCAATTATACGCAAATGAATACCCGTAATATGGGTACTCGTTTGAGAAAAACGAGTGCACTACTCTTTAAATCATCTGTCAGCAAAATGAGTGCAATGTTTTTTTTTTTTTTTCTTTGCGTAAGTACTCGCATTTACCAGAACGGGTTCAATGTTAACTGTTAAATATACACCGAGTGCACAGAATAAGGCGAGTGCAATGATCAATTGGGTTTTAGCGTCGGCTAAGTGAAGGTTAATGAAACTTACATTTTATTATAAAGCCATTAAGTATTGGTGACATATTACAAAATGGAGCTAACTGATCACTGTTGTTATATTAACATATGATAATTATAAATTCAGCCATCAAAACAAAAATTGCAAATAGTGAGCTAAGAATAAGCAACAAAAGATTTAAAAGAAAACATTAATTTATCATAAGATAAAGAAAAAACATAAAAAAATAAATTTTTTTTTTAAATGTATCGTGTTCATTTTATTTTAACAAGCAACGTAAGCAAGGCTTACTTTTTTTTGGATTCCCTTCTTCAATACCATATTAAAGCGGTTCTCAGTAAATCAAGTACTAAATAGAGTACTCGTTTGAGTGCACTACCTTATGGATTTTGTTGAAAATGAGTACAACACTTACATAGTAATCAAACACTTGCATATTCATTCATTTCAGTTCATAGGCTATGAGTGCACTAATAAGTTGTACTCGTAATAAAACGAATGTCTTGGAAATGGTTTCAAGACATTCATTGCAGACCTCTAATCGAGACATTAAAAATTGTATAAGCCGAAGAATAAGTAGAGACTATTTAAGGTATTACATTAGAGAGAGGCTCATATGAGAATGTATGTATGTGTATGTATATGTACATTGATATTGATAAATTACAAAATAACAGCAAAGCAAATAACGAAAATAGGAAAGAACATGTTAGAATGTCAATCCGTTCGTCGCTCTAACCCTTGTTGAAGATTTAAGATTCGTAACATATCTGACGATGCAAGCAACTACTCTTTGTAAGCGGTAGGTACGAAGATGAGATCCTTTTGATTGGGCTACAAAAAAAAATGACCCTCGAACGACGAGACCAATACTTGCCTACCAACTGAACTTTCCTTCTCATGCAGTGACTCATCGCGGGTACACAAGTGGAATGGTAAAACTTGGGCCAATCATATTCATGTTGAGATAGCCGAAATGGGCCTGTCCACCAGATACGGTGATTAATAAGGTTGGAGGGGGAAATCTCTTGGGTAGCACAATCAGCAGGATTTTGTTCAGGGACTTTACGGCAACCATATCCAATGGCACTGTATGCTTGTAATGAAGCGTCCAGGAACCCGTGAAGTTCAATTACATTTTTGTTAAAGGCACGCTTTGCGGAATTTTAATTTAACACGTTCAAACCACGGTAGCTGTGCGCGACAGTTTAACCATTTTTGAGAAAAGTCAAAGGGCAAAGGATCATTCCAGCTTAGTTTTAAATCAGCCGACCTGTCATGATGTCGGCTACTTACACATCATTAAGCAAAATATTTGCAGCTCTTGAATATTTTATTTTGTACTCTTTAGCAGTTTGCTGAAATACACGGACCGATAAAAATGTATCCGACGCAGATCATAAGTGATGATTCCAAGACGATAGTGCTGCATTTCTTCACTAGAATTCCGACGCCACACGATATGTTTAAAGTTAAATAAAGGAGGTTATTTAACGATTGTCGGTTTGAGTCTGTCAAACACAACCCGAATTTCCGTGAATGAACTTTCCTGCTTAAGAATAGCGTGATGCGGATTTACGAGAGAGTTTTTTTTCGATATTGTATCACGAGGAATTACCTCCCTGTATGAACTTGGAGTACAGTTGGTGAAACTTTGGATTTAGTTGGAACCGGAGCGGCGTTCCATTGCCTACAGATGCGAGATCCCTGACTGCACAATATTTTAAATGGAAGAACAACTATGTATTTTCCATCTGAAGCGCGCGAAAATGTTTCTTTTAAATGTTCTTCTTCATTTAAGATTTAACGAGCGGTATGTTGAGCGACTTCTTCCAGTTTTTCCCAAAACCGCTGAAAAATGTCATTAACATCAACTGCTGAATGGAACGACGAATATTGTAAACCACGATTAACAGAATCAATCAATCTCCTGAAATGAATCAAACGAATGAAGTGTTTTGTGCAATTGGTTTACCTTTGGTCCTCATATTTGTTCAGAGGTTAAAATGGACCTCACTTTGTCTGCTCCGAATTTTTACTGAATTAGAAAAGTTAAAATACGGATCGGCTAGGTTCAGTGTTTGAATAAATTTCCATGTCAATACCTCAAAGGATTTTGATGATAAGTCCGATGTCACCGAAATGACGACTTACATTTACTAGATGAGTGGCCCGTACGAAGGCAATTGAAGCAGAGGGATTTTGTTTTGGTGAAGTTTCTATGCGATGAGATATCTATCGCAATAAACTGGGGGCACTGATACAAGTTGTGGTCACTTCTACACATGACGCACCTCGAAGTATTTTCCGGAGCTTTGGCTAAGTAGGCTCTAATCTGACCTGATTGTTTTACTCGTGACGTCGTGGATCAAGCAAAGGATTGGTATGATTCCAATGCATCACACCTTAGTTCCAAGGACTCAATAAGGTCAATTATGGTGCTGTTTTCGCCGGTTCCTATTTCTTCTTCAGCCCAAGCCTGCTTTGTCTCGCAATCGAGCTTACCCAGTAACAAGAATTGCGACTGGCTTAGTTTAATGCTCACTTCTTCCGCAGCGTCTGTATTTTTGCGGAGTGGTTGCACATTTGACAAACGAGCCTATCCCAAGCCTCGAGATAATTTGCGTCTGAAATAGGGATACGTTGGCTGCATCATCTTGAAAAAATGATTTTAAATAATGAAATTTTTGAGCTGCGGTCACATGCGGCTTGCTTTCGACCGAACCCTCGAATAATTCTCGAAATGATGTAATTCCCAGAAAATGGAGGCACAGTTACTGTGGGCAAATCGATTTTTGAGAAAAGTATCATCGGAGTTGGGTTCTTCTACACTGCCTTGTTACAAACTTGGCATTCCTTTTCAGTTGGCCGTCCCTTGGATTCCGTATAACATATGGTACAGTTGGATATTTCTTTTATGCTTCCAGTCTTATCGCGTCTCCCTTGTCTAGACTGGTGGCTGCAAGATAAGAGTTAAAATTTTATACTCTGTTCGAACATTATTTCTATTCCATTCCTGGTGTTGAAGTTGCGGTAAATATATGGGGATTTCAATCGAGTTCTTATATATGGCATTGCATTGCATTATATATGGCATTGCATTGCATTATATATGGCATTGCATTGCATTCCTTCCGAGATTCTGCAAATTTTTGCGGCGCGCACATGAAGATATTGATTTTGCTGCTAACGCTGCGATGTCTAAAATAATATAAAAAAAGCTTCCGGGCACCTTTTAGTTCGTCGTTTTGTGGAGTATTCGCCAAACATTTTGTCAGTAGTATCGACTCCGCCATCAGTGGAATAGTTTTATCTTATGATTTCTGGCTTACTTTTTACGACAACAATTGTTTTATCGTAGTGAACTGAAGACGATAGAATCACTGCTTTTTTGGCACATAGGATAACAATGCCGCATTATCATGGAACACTATATAAAACAGCACGTTCTTTTAGCGGTAGAAACTGTGTTGGTATATACGGCTTATTTTTTTTAGTGTTCCAACTAGTGCCAAATTCCATCGCATTAGTTTTTTGGCTAGCTCAAGTGATGTGAAAAAATTGTTCGTCGAGTGTTTTTATAGGATTGCACTAACTGACTTACTACTTGTTCTCCTTGGCTTGTCGCTCGAGGATTATCTAGTTCTTTACCTTTACCTAGATATTGCCTTGTAGTGCATATGCAGTTTTTGCATCGCATAGCCACCAGATTTTAATACCATACTTAGCGGATTTCGAAAGTATATATTCCGTAAATTTAGTCCTTCCACGGAAAGGAAAGAGCTGCTCGTCGACGGTAAGGTCCACATATGGAATAAAATATTTACGGAAATTTCTGTTAAGCATTTGAAATAAGTCTCTTATTGGTGCCGATGATATTCAGCAAACGTTAAACTACAGATGGTTCTGCCGGTTAAGTGTCTAAACAGAAAGGCACTACCATATTTAACATGAATAGGCAGGCTGCAAACCAGGGTATGCACGTATGGTTAGTGCGGGGTAACTGTGAAAAACTTCTAATCTTGTAGGTATTTATTTTCTTATTTACTTAAAATTAATTGCAATTGGTTGAGTTTCCATTTTTGGGAGGCTACTCGAAAATTTAGCCCGGTCTGCTATGTTTATCAACATGATTTTTGCATTTGAAAATGCAAATACACACCCAGGTATGTCGTATTGACACAAGGGTTAATCGAATTTCTAACATCTCAATAATGGTAGAGTCTTCGATAGATGAAAGAAATTCTACCGCGCGTGTTAGGCAGGCTTTGGCTCTACCGCGTTTTACTTTTAAAGCGTTCATTTTGTTAGTATACTATACGAGTATGTGTGTACTAAGTACATGTAAAAAGTTTACACAAAAAATTACACCATGCACATGCGATTTCATATTAGAGTTTTTTTTTTGTTAATGCGATTATGATTAAATAGATTTTAAAAAATTCAGCTACTGAAGGACCAAATTTGTGAATGAGAATTTTATAATATAATATAGCTAAGTAAATCAAGCAATGTCATGCAACTCAATAGATTTTAACAACGAGATACCTATAAATTATATTTTTTGTACAAATTGATACTTATGGTTGCAGTGTGTTTTCTCTAGTCGCTTGGATCCAAGTGATCGAGAGCATAAACATTTTATAAGCCGAAGAATAAGTAGAGACAATTGAAAGTGTTTCATTAGGGAGAGGCTTATATGAAAATGTGTGTATATGTTCATTGATATTAATAGACTACAAAATAAGAGCAAAGGAACTAAGAAAAAGAGGGAAGGAACAAGTTAGCAATTAAAGTGCGAATTTAATGTTGATGTACAGTTGATGATTTTAGGAACAATCAATATGAATATGAATTTTAATACAAAGTTGAATATTAGTAGTAAGTAGAAAATAATTAGATCATTCAAAAGGGAATCATTAGCAATTAAAACGCACACAAATTGGCGATGTTTACTTCACAACTGTTTATTATAAAGTCTCTCTGAACAGCAATCGATGGCTGTATTTAAGATAAATTCTAATAAAGGAGGGGGAGTCATACTATCCTAAGCTCATTATTTCAACTATAATAAATATCGGTAATGTAAAATGGAGTGGCTGGTGCTAAGGTTCACAAATTAAGCCTACCCCACAAGCAGCATAGACGCAATATAGATGGGTAGGAGCGTTTCATATTTTAACAACTTTTAAAAGAAGAAGTAAAAACTTCAAAAATTACACAAACCTAATTGAACATAAATGTTTACAAAGGTTGCAAAATAACAAAAAACAATTGAATATAAAATTATAAATTAGGGGCAAATCAATATGGTTTGAGTACTTTTTATTTTAATTTAGTCTCGATCTTAAAGTTCCGTGCTTTTAATGAATACGCCCCCTTACGACCATTAAGACTGCCACGAGTCCTCAAGTTCAACTTTTTCAGTAACCCCCAAAAACTGCATTACCATCAAAACTATCAATAATTTGTTGGTACCCAAACCTGACCACCAATAAAGTCTGTATTGCCTCCTAAGTACGCAAGTCCATTCCAGTTTGCCGAAAAGCTAATTTCCCCCTTCACTTATAAATAGTGTCCATTTTGTTAACTTCATCAAAAAGCTCTTTCCATCCAATTCCCACCACACCACACTATTCAGTGCATGCCACCAGCAATGCCATCACTGCGCTGCCCAACAGAAATACATCGCAACCTCTACACTCGATTCAATCCAACCACCATGGCAAACGGCTTGGCATATCTGTTCGTTAAGTTTTCAATTCTTTCCATCGCCATCGATGACATTCGTTCAGTCGCCATTTTGGGTTGAAGTAATTGGAAAAGAGAAGCGACTCCTGTGTTTTGGATCAAAAATACAAAAGGAAAAAGTATTAAAGTTGTTTCTGGAGGAGCAAATATTTTTTTTTTTATATTCACCGTCTCCTGCCAATTAAATAAACGTCAACAACTTTTATATAAATTTGTAAAATTAAGAAATTTAATTGTTTTTGCGGCAAGTACAATATAGAACGAATACAAATCGAAGCCATTAGTGCAGCACCAGACAATAGTGACGGCGAGAGTGTTTGCTCTATTTTGTAGGATTTCCAGGGGACTATCTGATTTGCACTGCCAGGCGTAAATAAACACAGCGGGGTAAGTTTCAGCATTTTAATGAAAATCAGCTCGCATCTGTTCTAAGTTCAACAGCCAAAAGGCGCGTTAGCTTGTGTTCCAATTAAATTATGTTTATATCCATTTATCTCAGGTGCAGTCATCTCTAGAGAACTGTTCCGCGCTGAAAGCCACATTATGGGGGAGATAAAGTCAGTGAAAGTGGACAATTGGGGAGTGTTCTTCCTGCAGAAGTTGCAAAATTTCTTTAATAAAACGGATTATTGCGACCTAACGCTGCAGTTTAGAGACAATTCGCAACTAAAGGTCCATCGCTTGGTATTGAGTGCATGTACGGATTTCTTCAATGTCTTGGAGCAAACATGTGAACTGATAGATGATGCTTTGGTTATGCCAATTGAATTGCAAGCGGATGTTGTTGTTCCCATTGTTAACTTTATGTACACAGGGACTTTGGAATTCGAACTAAAGATGTATGGCAAGTTATTGAAGACGGCAAAGGAGATGAATATGACTGTGCTGTTAAAACTGCTCGAGGCACACAAACGGACGATGGAAGGATCAAGACCAGCACAACAGAGGGTAAGCTTATTAATAACTTATAGATTCCCGAATTAACTGCATGTGTATTCAATTTTAGCCTGTCAGTCCAAAGACTAAAGTTAAGCGACTGAATGCTGGTTCACCATCTATTGCTAAATACCTTTCATCATCATCATCAACAGGGAGTTCAGCGCAACAACGTCGTGTTATTACTTCGACAGCCTCTACGACGCGTCGAATTCTCACTGGTAACCCAATGCAAGGCTCATTAATCATTAAACAGGGCGTAAACTATGTCCAAAAGAGATCACCAAAATTGCAAAAAGGACCAACTCGTTTTGAATCATCGGATTCTAGTATGCAGGCTAGTACTTATGAGTCTTCATTCGATGCCATTTCATACGAGAGTAAGCCTCTGAAAGAAGAAGAACTGGAATATGATGAAATGCAAACTTCACACACAAAGAACCGCTCTTCGCCCTTCGAGCAACTGCGCAAGGGCTATAACAACAATAAACGCCCAGCAATATCAACATTCACTTCACCGCCAGCAAAGAAGCCAAATATCGAAGATGTTAAGGAGTTTTCTGAACAACAGCGGATGAGAAAACAAATCGCTGCCGAATATGGTGATGAAGCTGAGTACGATGGCATAATGGATGATGAATTCCATAATGATGATGATGACGACGAACCAGTTGGGGGTGTTGGTGTTGCAAGCGCAACCACACCGACCAAATCACAAAATCCACAAATGCAACAACAACCGCAAGCATCAATTATAATTAAACAATCGCCCAATGAAAAGCCAACAATAGTAGTGAAGGATAGCTCTAATTCAAAGATGGATCATGCAAAAATCATCAGCGAAGTTTTACGCCAATATCCGCATTTAGTGAAGAGTAACAAAAATATTAAGCTTAAAATAATGCCCAATCCAAACGGACAAGCTCAGAAGATAATTGTTAAAAAGGAACAAACAGACTCAGATTCGGAACAAGGTAAACCTGCAGCGAAAGTCGAGACACGACAGCAATTATCGCAAATGTCTCCGCTTCTAAAGACGCAAATATCGAAATCAGGCATTACTGTGACTTCAACCAGGACAGAAAATCAAACTACCGCCACTTTGGTTTCAAATAGTACCACAACTAACGCAGCTGTAGTTGGTGCGCCTACACAAAAGCGAAGAATCGATAGTAAAACTATGCATTCGCTAATTGCATTGGGTGCTGAAAATACAACTGGTAAGTAGGGTGTTTTTTTGTACAATATGTCAAATGAATCCAACCAAAATTATATACAGCTTCAAATTGTAACTCTCTACTGTTACCGATAGTTTGTTCTTATAAATCATTCTATAGTGCTCTATTTAGAACCAATGTGCCGACTTCCTTTGAGTTAAATTTTTGTTAAATTCTCTGCTATTATTTGATTTCAATTTCATACATATGTATAAGTTCGGTCGATCAAATTTTATTGCACTTGAGAATCTCTAAACGGTGTTTCTATATAAAGAACACTTGAAATTCTTCTATATTATACCCTGCGAAGGCATACTCATTATCATCATACAATACTCTCATTTCATATTATCCGTATCCGGTGCAGCCTATTCGCCTACCAAGTGAAAAAAAAATTATTAAATAGGCCAATATTGTTATATATAATTATCTACGCCAAAGTCTCCGTGTGAAATGATCTGTGAATCATTTCGGATCTTCTGAACCCGCAATTTTTAAGATAGTTTTGACAAACTAAAGCAGTTCATATAACGGCATTTTCCACATTGAACTTATTTTCATAAGAAGATGTCTGAGCATCTTTTCACTATAAAAAGCTTCAGTTTAACGATTTATATTATAGCTCACAAATCGATATTATTTTAACAGTGAGAAAAGATTTTAAGACAATCTAATCTAAGATGCCTTATTTAGCAAAAGTAAAACCTTCCCGACTTGATTTTTTTAAGGTTAGAATCATTAAAATTCTGGTATTAATTGAGTCATCGAGTCTTCATTGTTGAAACAATATAAAACATGCTGATTTCGATGTTCTTATTACTGATACACTAACTTTGATATTAACAAAATTAAATGCAAGTTTTCGACTATAATGTTGCTTTCAATGCATCATTTGAGGTTGGAGCTAAGTTGTTTACCTTCTCTTATTCTCATTGCTCTCATTAAAAATACATTAGTATAAGATAGACCAACAAACTATTTAAGTTATCCGTAAGCTATGATAGAGTGGTCTACGATTAACGATCCATGATATTTAAAGAACTGTGTTGATTGATTTATTCGTTTATTTATTACTTTAAGGTATTCCTGTTACAATTGACAACGTATACTTAATCCTCTGAAGATGACAAGAAAAGTTATAATATTTTATATTAAGTAGAATAAAAAAAATTGCGTTACAGGCAACGTGAAAAGACACCGCGAAACACTACCTCTGTGTCTGTCCGGCTCACGCTAACATCAGGCTGCAGGTACTCGGCCTTGACTTAGAGGATTCATTTAATCACTGAAGCCCTAACTCAAATTACTTTGATAGACTGAATGCTTTCATTAAAAGAAACGTATAAGATGTACAATGAGCTTGTTCTTTTTTGGAGTGCTCTGATCCGACAGACAAAAAAGGCACAAGTATTGGTACTACATATCGACATTAAACGCTGATACATTTACATTTAGTCACATTAACATTTTCAATACATAGGAGTTGGGGGTGCATCTATCACGCACATTGCCTTAATTTGTAATATTTGGAGTCTATTTTTTGTTTATAAAGCTATTATTCTTATTCGGTAGAAGAAATCCAATTTTTGTATACCAGGCATGTTTAATTATCCAACACCTTATTGTACACTTCGCTTATATTCTTACATTCATTAGGCAAAGTACTAATAGTAAATACCACCACTTTACACGACTTTAACACTGAGTTTGCTTTATTTATGTACGTTAGGAATAAAGTAACTCCCAGTGTAGACCCTTGAGGCACCACAACATTGATCAGTTTTTTACATTGTCATTTCACTGCTAGATATTTAGCTAATTTTTTTTCAAGACCTATGTTAGAATTTAAAATAGAAATGGATCATCAACGAAATGGGTAGTTGAAAGATTAGTCAAATATTTAGAACCATAAAGCAACAATCATCTGGTGATCTCTTAAGATTTGACCAGGTCCGCCTTGTTATTTTTCTTAACCTGACGTAAACAGTAGTTAGGAGGAAAAAATAATAGAGACTTCAGAACAGATTATGTCATCAAGCTAACAGCAAACTGAAAATCAAGATGATATTGGGGACTAGCGTTGCAACCCTGATGCTTTTATCGAAGAGTATTTGTTTAAGACAATTGAACATTGTAGCTTGGTAACTAAAGACTCTGACAAGTGTACCATGTTTAACTTAGCTATTGCTACTTTTTAATTTCTCAAATGTATTTATTTTTCCAGGACCATGGCTTTGCCTTCGATGCGGTGTTAATGGTCGGCCAATAAGCATTCCTTCTTACCGTGGTTTCCGACGCCATTTGATAAATACTCACAAGGAAACAATTGATGCAGCTCTTTGTGAACACTGTGGCTGGCGTTCGGCCGATAAGCGTTCACTTCATCATCACATGCTTGTGGAACATAAAATAACTTCAGCTCTTTATGTATTTCCAAAGTGCGATCACTGTGGTGAACGCTGTTTAGATGCAAATGTTTTAAACACTCATATCGCTACAAATCACTCAGATGCACATAAACAACAGTGTATTTATTGTAATAAAGTCTTCTCAAAAGAGATGCAGCTGTACACACACATGAAGACTTTCCATAAAAAACTCGCACGGGAAGACGGTGTTATTGATTTCTCCGATGAAGAAGTGACCGAATTCGAAGATGAAATCAAAGGCTTAGTTCCACAATCGGAAAGTTCAAATAACAAAAAGATAAAGATCATATCGGATATAAGTTTGCCTAGTACGTTACTAAAATTAGAAGTTGGACCTACAGTTGAGGAAGAGTATACCAGCGATACCGGACCAAAATTCGTTAATGCCGATGGCAATGAAATGGTTTTAACTGCTGAACAAAGAGAAGAGATTATGTCACAATTGGAGCAAGATCATCATGACGGTGGGGTAGTTATGGTATTAAATGAAACGAGCTTTCCAACAGAAGGTGTTATTGTAGGCCAAGAAGTAAAGCTTGAGACGGCAGAGGCATATGATGATCACAATATTTATAACGAGTTTCCAACCGATAGAGACGGTGTAGAGAGTGAATTTGCCGGCAATGAAAACGAAAATTCAACAGAAGAAAGTGCCTTAGAAGCTGTTAAGGCAGAAGAAGAACAAGGAGAAGGCGAAGGAGAGGAAGAAGAAGAAGAAGAGATGCAGGATCATAGTCGACACGATTCAGAGCATGAAGAACGAATGGAAGAAGACCACATGGAGTGGGCTGAGAACGTAATTTCCGCTCATGATGTTGATGAGGAAGAGAAAGATAATGCAGGCGAAGAGAAGAATGAAGACGATGAGGAGAAAGATGCAGTTGAAGAAGATGATGAGGACAACATTTCTGATAAAACCGCAAAGCAAGAGGAAACGAAAGTAAGATTATTTTTATAAATAAGAATACTCTTCTATTGTTCTTAGTATTATCTTTATTTAGAGTAAACGGGTAATTACAGTTTAGAGCTTGTGACTCTCTGCTTGCTAACCTTGATATAAAAAAAAGTTGTATAATGAAATTTGAAAGACGTCAGCTTTTAATGCCATTGCATCGGTTTGCCATTTAATAATTCAAATTGTTTCAATGTCAGTTCGCTGACCGAAAACTGACTGACTGAAAATCGAAAACTCAAAAAATCCGAATTTTGAGTTAATAAAGCCAATCGAAAGGAAAAAAAATTTATCTTTTTGTAAAATCGGCATAACTGTAACTCTTCAAAATCTTGCCAGATGGATAATGCGTCGTTTTCTCGTTGACTTGTTTTCTCTGAAACTCGGAAACTTTAAACAGCTTTCCTGAAAAATTAAGTTTTTTGAGTTATTCCGGTTTTCTTAAACAGCGACGATATGATATATAATACTATATCTGGTAATTTCAGTCTTCCCTTAAGGGTAAATCATATTTTACGTTGGTTGCATCCATCTGGTGCCATAAAGATTAAGTACATATGTATGTGCTTATATAATTGAAATTATATATCTGCCATACAAATGAATTTTATGTAATTTTTCTACTTGGTCATGCAGATGTGCCAAACAATTTTTTTTAGACGTTTCTAACTTTTCGTTGAAAAAAAAGCTTACTTATAAAGCTTTGTAAAAGTAATTTATAGTTCCAGACACTGGTACGCTGGTCTCAGATTTTACAAATGTCGAATTATCTAATATTACATATAAACAACAAAACTTTATTAGGCCTTCAATGTATTCTTACTTATTTATTTATTTCACTTTATAATTTACTCTATGTTTTGTTCAAGATATCGCCACTTAAAGAGCCAGCGAATACAAATAAAAAGGAAGAGGAAATTAAAACAGATGATATAAGCCTTAAATTGAAAATGTTAACTGGTGACTGGTCTGACGATGAAATCGATGAAGAGGGAGAAGACGCACTTGCGGAGCAACCTGAAAAGGATAAATCCCTCGAACAATCTGATGCAACGGAAGACACTGAAAAACTAACAACAGAAGATGATCGTACAAAGTCGCAGGATTCATCAGATAAATCTAATAATAAAAAAGAAGACGAGCAAATATCCACATCTGAAGCTGATACGCTGGGAGGGGAAGCATCTCAATCTGCGCAGTCAGAAAACACCGATGAACATAGCAAAAAAAATTCTGGTGAAAAGTTAACACAAAATACAAGACTAAGCTTAAGAAAATCTACAGAAGATAAAGTTCTGTTGGATTCCAGTGAAGAAAAAAAAGTTAAAGAAGAATTGCTTAGTCCCCCCAAGGAAAAACCCTCATCTAAAGAAGCATCTGCAAAAGACGATGATGATGAAGAAAGAGAAGAAGAAGAAGAGGAAGAGCAAAAGAAATTGGATGATATTAATGAGGAAGATACAAACAAACCTTTGAATGTAAAAGTTACACCACCGAAGAAAAATGTCGATGATCCACTTGGCAGTTTGGAGAAAGGCGATGATAAATCTCAATTAAAAAATGAAGATTCTGATAAGGATGAAGACACTGTCACATCCACAAATTCTTCAAAGGACGACTCATTTAAAACGGTGGACAAATTGAAAAGGATAATGAGTGAATGGGTTGATGACGAAGATGACAATTAGGTTTCTTTTAGTTGAGCCTTAATTTTGTGGTTAAATGTTAGAATTTTACTTAAAACAAAAATACAAATTTAGTTTGTAGCTTAAATTACGGCAGTATGAAGCAACTTCGTAGAGCCTGAAATCAAATTGTATCACTAGTATTTTAATTTTAACTTGTCCTTTTATTTTCTTCTATTAAAGTATGGTATATATCCATACATATGCATATATACAATATACATACAATTATTTACCCTACGCACTTACTGCATCTTGTACGAGATTCATATATTATTGTATGTTAAAATTCATTTTTTGACCTTTTAACCAATAACAGACAGACCAATGAAAGTTTAAAGTGTAATTGTTGTTTTATTTGTTGTATAAATTTTGCAGTCAATTTTTGTTAATAGAAAGGACAACAATAGTAATATTGAAACAAAAAGAGTGCTTTACAAAGAATGCGTTTTTATCAATTGAAAGCAAACTGTAATAGCAATATTTCGCTAAAGTTAGTCATCGATAGATCTTAGATTAAGGAACTTTTTTTTCAAATAGGTTTAACAGCGAACTTAACTTGTTCGAAATTTCAGCTGTTGACTTTGAACGATGAAGAATAGATATTTCTTTTTCAACACCAATAAACTCAAAATGTTTTCCCATTACGATCTACACTTTATCTTTAATTTAGATTATTTTCTTTCTTTTCCCTTCCCTTCTTTAACTCTGTTACTTTTTTTCGCCCGTTCTCTTTGGACACATTTTTCATTGTACAGCTAATTTTTTGTTTGAAGTGGTTAATACGAGTAGTGCAGATGTAAATTACAACGAATGATCAAAGTGCCTACGACGAATCCACATATGCCTAACAAGGTCGCTGTTGTAGTTTTTTGTGTTTGTTAGTCGAACACAACGATCAGTGGTAAATGGCATATCATCTGAAAGCTAAATGCATGACCTTTAAACATAATCATGCATTAAGCTTAAGCGTAAACGCTCAAATGTTAGAACAAATTGAGCAAATCCAATATTTAGGTGTGGTTTTAGACTCGTAACTGAAGTTTGGCTATATGCAGGGTGATTATTTTGCTGTTTGGTTTTTCGTGAAATGTGTCAAAATCAAACCTGCGGTTAGCATAACATATCATCATGGAAAAACTTTACCCGAAGAACGCTTACAATTTATTGAATTCTATTATCGAAATTCGTGCTCTGTAAGAAATGTTTTTCGCGCACTTCGATCATTTTACAGAACAAAATATTGTTGCTGTATCCGCCAACGTTAATGCTGCGTCACCGTTCGCAGCAAATGGGATTGTGCTAGTCGATTACGTGGAAGATTTTGCGCAAGGACCTTGGTCTGAAATCTTACAAAATACAGCTTGTGCAAGAACTGATGGAAATGGAAATAATCTTCAGCGAAAAAGCTCATTTTTGGTTGAATGAGTGTTAAAAATCATGTCACCTTCCATATCGAAAACAACACCAGCTGAAATAACTCCGCTCCAACCATTGTCAAAGAAAATGAGAATTGTGAGCTCCCCTGATCCAACCCAAGATCATGAAAATAGTGCAGCATCAACATCATCAGAAAATAACCAATACCTTCTAATAAAAATGCGAAAAGAAATGTCAAAAATAATACATAGGTAGTTGTGAATTTGCAACAAGTACGAAGAGATTAAACAGCACATGACTTTAAATAATGAAGCACTACAGAGATTTAATGAAATGAAAGAGTTTAAAGAAAGCAACACAAAAAAAGACCTGCAAATATTTCAAATGGAGTCCAAAAATAATACTTTTGATCAACAATTACTTAAAAATAATATTGAAATAAGAACATTCCACATACACAAAATCAAAATCTTATTGAGATTGTACAGGCAATAGGCGAAATAACTGATTGCAAAGTAAACACATCAGACATAACTGATATATATTGTAGTATACAGAACCAATAAAAAAAACCCACAGAAAACAACAATAATTGTTTCCTTTGCCAGTCAAGACTTTAAAACTTACTTACTTACTTTAAGTGGCGCTGCAGTCCGGGGTGAACCTGGGCCTCAGTCAACAAGCTTTCCCAGCCAGCTCGATCCCTGGTTAGATGCCTCCAGTTTCGCACGCTAAGTTGCCTGAGGTCCGGAGCATTGGTTTCCATACGCTCTACATTACTCAGTCTTTAGATCTTCACTCTTCTGGCTAGGTCCATGTCGTTGTACAGTCCGTACAGTTCGTCGTTGTATCTCCTCCTCCACTCACCGTCAATGCAGACGGGACCGAAGATCACCCGAAGAATTTTTCTCTCGAAGCAACCGAGAACACCTTCATCCATTTTTGATAATGTCCATGCCTCTGCGCCATAGAGCAGGACCGGGATTATTAAGGTCTTATAAAGGGTGACTTTTGTTGTCCGAGAGATGGCTTTGCTACTCAATTGCCTTCTTTACCCAAATAAACAGCGGTTGGCAAGAGTTATTCTTCGTTTGATCTCAGCGCTGGTGTCGTTGTCTGTATTTTTAGCAGAGCCTAGGTAGACAAAGTCCTTAACTACCTCAAAGTTATATCTGTCGAGGGTGACGTTCTGCCCAAGACGTCGGGGTTGGTTGTCCTTCTTGCTTAACAGCATATACTTGGTCTTGCCCTCATTGACCGGTAAACCCATTTTCGCCGCTTCCGTCTCAATACTCGCGAAAGCGCCACTGACATCACGCTGCTTTCTCCCGATTATGTCAATATCGTCGGCGTATGCAAGTAGTTGGACGGACTTTTGAAAGAAAGTGCCTCTTGTGTTTGCTCGTGAGTTTTGCACTATTCTTTCAAGTACGATGTTGAAAAAATCGCATGACAGCGCATCGCCTTGTCTAAATCCTTTCTGGACATCAAAGGTCTCGGTGAGATCTTTACCGACCTTGATGGAGCAGCGTGCATTCTCCATCGACATCCTGCACAGACGGACGAGTTTGGCAGGGATGCCAAAAATAGACATTGCTCTGTATAGCTCGTTTCTATAGATGCTGTCATACGCGGCCTTAAAATCGATGAATAGGTGGTGGATATCGATCTGAAGCTCATGGGTCTTCTCCAAGATCTGCCGTAATGTGAATATCTGGTCGATGGTGGACTTTCCTGGCCTGAAGCCACACTGATATGGACCTATCAGGTTGTTGACGAACGGCTTCAGGCGTTCACACAATACGGCGGATAAGATCTTATATGCGATGTTAAGGAGACTGATGCCTCTGTAGTTGGCGCAGTTCAGAGGGTCTCCTTTCTTGAGAATCGGACAAACAATGCTGAGGTTCCATTCATCGGGCATACTTTCGTCCGACCATATTTTACAGATGAGTTGGTGTATGCTCCTTACCAAGTCATCGCCTGCCGCTTTGAAGAGCTGGGCATTCAGGCCATCCGCTCCAGCAGCTTTGTTGGACTTAAGCTACGATATAGCTATCTTCACTTCATCCAGGTCGGGTGGACGGAATTGTTGGTCATCATCGTCCAAGTTTAAATGTTGATTCTGCCTGACAGCGATATTTGGTCCGTCATCGCCGTTATACAGTCTGCAGAAATGGTCTTTCCAAGTCCTCAGCATCAACTGCGATTCTACTACGATGTTCCCTTATTCATCTCTACAGGCTTCGGTTCGGGTTTTGTTTCCGTGGCATGTTATTTTTACCTTTTGGTAAAACTTCCGAACCTCATTCCTGGAGTAGCATCTCTCAATTTCCTCGATTGCGCGCTTCTCATGCTCTTTCTTCTTCCTCCTGAGAAGCCGGTGTTCGTCTCTCCTCTTCCGCTCATAGAGCTCATGAGCCGCTCTGGTCTTTTTTTGCAATGCCGCATTGCGTGCTTTTTGCTTAGCTGCATGTGCTTGCCGGCATTCATCATCAAACCAGGGGTTTCGTTGTGGTGAACGATTGAAACCCAGCACATCAGAAGCGGCATCTCTGTAGCGTTTTGGCAGTGTTTCCAATGGTCTTCGATGCTTGATGCTGGCGGCAATGGACGTCTTAAGAGATTAAGAGACACTCGATCGGAAAAGGACTTGGCGATCTCTTGCGATTATAGCCGTCTGAGGTCGAATTTTCTCACAGCATTAGTTTGTCTTGGCGTAGTTTGGGATATCCACAACCGTACATTGGCTACAACAAGGTAATGGCCCGAGTCGATGTTGGCTCCTCGGAACGTACGGACATCCATAATACTGCAGGAGTGTCTTGCGTCGATCGCAATGTGATCAATCTGGTTGACTGTTGATTGATCAGGAGTTCTCCAAGTCCCCTTGTGTATGTCGAGATGTGGGAACCGCGTGCTAGCCACGACAATGTTTCGCCCCGCCGCAAAGTCGATTAGACTGTATCCGTTTTCAGAGGTGGTGTTGTGGAGGCTATATTTTCCGATTGTTCCACCAAAGATAACCTCTCTTCCTAGCTTTGCATTAAAATCACCGAGGAAAATTTTAATGTCATAGCTAGGGCATTGCTCGTATGTCTTGCCCCCCTCTGTGGGTGCATACGCGCATATAAGGCTGATGTTGACGAACTTAGCCTTGATGCGGATTGCTACGAGGCGCTCGCTCACATGCTGGAAGCTCAGGACTTCTTGTTTTAGTCTGCCTCCGACAACAAATCCACATTCAAATAAGCGCTGCTTTTGCGGTCGATAGCAATTGCCGTAGTAAATATCGCAGTTTTTCATCTTCTTTTTGTCCGGCCCATCCCATCGCATTTCTTATGGCGGTTATGTCTGCCTTGCAGCAGTCTAGGGCCTCCGCTAGTTGCTCGGCTGCACGAGGTCTATTAAGGGATCTAACATTCCACGTGCTTATCCGAAGCTCATTGTTCTTGAATCGTTTGCGTGGGTTGTCAACACCAGATCCGTCCATATTCGAGGCTTGTTAATGCTTCGTAACTTATGCTTTTTTAAATGGCCGGGCAGTTACCCCGCGGCACAACCTCCAACTTGGAGGACCAGTTCCATTTTCAATGCCCCTAGGACGAGGGGTCGGTTAAACCGAAGCCAGTAACCCGTTCCGGCATGTGAGCGCTGCGGTTGGCTCATATAGGGCTCGTCTGCCACCATCACTTTTCCAAGACCCTGACTAAGTCCTGGAAATCCTTACTGGCCTGAGCTCAAGATATGTCGGAGTAGCCCGGATAAAGTCTTGTTTTATTTTTCCGACACTAATCCTGATTTATGGCGCAGGAAACTCGCCATTTTCCCCCTTCACTTCGCAATCTCTAGTGAGATTCCCAGATGGCGCCACGGGGAGGCGTGAAGTAGGGCTTATTAGCAGAGTCGCAAGACGTTCGGCTGCGGAGGCTCATTCTCGTCATTTAAAGAACCAGCACCTGTCGGAAAATGCTAATTCTACGAGGGCTTATACAACCGTTGCCATATGTTAAATATATTTTACTAAAAATGATGTCCATTAAATGACCGTCTACTAAGATATTTTAAAAACAAAATTTATTTTCTAAGTTCTAAAACTATGTGTACTCCAAAGATACATACATATATATACAGGGTGTTGGCGATTGGCAACACCATTAACATCGAACAAACCTAAATTTAATTTATTTCAACACTAGAAAGCGATATAATGAGAAAGGACAAGGAGATGAAAATTTTGAATTTTTTTGTGGCATTCAATGTCTTTTCTTCAACACGACAGGACACCAAAAAAGTGTGTAAAGTATTTTTTCCCTTTTCCAAAAAAAATTTTATTTAAGTAATAAGTAACTTGTAAGACTAAAGTAAGCTTGCAATATTTTATAGATAGAAACTAAATTTATATTTTATAGGAAATTTGTAACTGCCTTTATACAAAAATTAAAACTGAAACCGAATAAAATAAAGTAAATAATTTCAAAAATCAAGTTCATCTGCTTAAAGCAACACCGGGTGTCCCCTAATTCGTCAACGATATATTGGAAAGTATACTGATTTGTTTTTGACAGACAGTCAAATAAACGAGCACCCTTTAGAGATTTTAATAGCTACCCATTTTCAAAAATTGTTAATTCTCGACAACTCACTTTTATTGTCAATATTTGTTAGAAAAATGGGTAAGAAATCATAACTTTCTTTTTCTCTAGGGATTTTTCTTTTTTTTAAAAAAGAACTTAACACTCAAGATACTCGTAGTATGAATACTCTTAAAATGCCGGAGCACGTGTTAAGTTTTTCGGAAAATGGGATGCTGAGAGTGAGAAAGATGTTTGGGCTCAGTGGTATCCAAGATTTAATGGGGAGACTAATTTTTATTGTAATTGACTTATTGTTGTATTTTAGACATCATTTCGATTCACTTTCACTCAACTTTGCTATTCTGCTAGACGGGTGATCACTACCTTGCCGATATTAATTCGACTATTCTGTGATATACTTGATGATACTTCAAGCATTTGTTTTGAGGAGATTTTGTTGGTGAAGAATGAAATAATTAGACTTAAATATTTTAAAATGGATAGTGTAGCTTTGTATTACCCGTTTTTAAATCAAACGCGGAACGATGCAATAGAAGGTTACGGAGTAACATCCGTAGAAAAACGACAAGATATAATGGAAACACCAGATGAAGCGTAAATGGCTAAACAGAATGTGAATCTGAAGCTTAAATCTGTATCTGATATGACTTGAGAAGATGAAATATGAATACAAATAGATTGTTTTTTTTTTTAAAGATTAATTAAACCATTCATTAAGCATTCAGCTCTCTTTTATGTAGTCATTTTATATTGAATTTGTAGTCGCTTCAAACACAGTGGCAAAAAAATATTTCAATACAAATTGAAACTCCTCTCTTTTTACTTTCTCCACACAACATGGTGGGTGGACCTAAGCAATTTTTTTTTTTGCTCCGAAATATTTTTTATTTTCATTTCTCTACTTATGGACTTTCGACCGATAATCACAAACGCAATAAAATACTTGCGGATGACTCGATAACAGATTTGTATGGACAATTCGTTTCGATCGTTTAGTGTGATAGGAAACTAGCTTACCGACGGGGAATGACTCCCTTCGAATGTTTAGTGGAATATAAGTTTTCGAACGTTCATTCCCCCCGACGTTTAGCCGAATAGGGCTGATTGACTTTATTTAAACGCAGTTACAAATACTGGTATTTCTTCTAAAAATAAAGTCCTAACTGAAGTTTCTACCCTTAATATTAACAGGCAATTCCCGTTAACATAGACCAGTGTATATCAAAGTAAGCATTTTCTTAGGCCTTCGGAAAATGGTGTCAACATTGGAGATGGACCCTTACTGTACTGATTTTTTCTAAGAATATACCCTAGAATCATTTCCCAAATTATCTTTGACGAATTATGCGGACACCCCTAATTAGTGAATAGTTAATCTAGTTCCTAAGCATTTTTATTTTGTATATGTACATATGTAAGTAATCAAGTGTTACTTGAAATTACAAAAAAAAAACACACATTTTTCTTAATCGTTGATTGAATATCCACAGTAAACCATAACAAATATGCTTTATGACAAATACAAAACATAAATGTGAATTAATTTAAAATAAGTTTTTGAATTTAAAGTCCGTTACACTGTTGGACATGGCTACAAAATAGAACACAATACCTATTTTTCCAATAAATCTATATAAAAAATATAAGATCAACTTTATTTGCTTTTCTCTTTGTTTCTTTTTCTTTTGAACAATGACTTCCAGTACAATTCCCCTGTATTGATATTTATCACCTCATTGTGCAAAGAATTAACGCTAAACTTTTCGTTTGCATTTTAGTTTTCCCACAGAACATTCAGTCATCTCCTGAAAAGAACAGATTTCCAAAAAATATTAAACCAAAATTAGCAACTCCATGCAAATAAATATATTATATTTGAAAATACCAATAAAGAAATTTATAAGAGCCATTGTTGTGAATCCCGTGCTAACTGCCAGGAATTGGGCTAAGCCAGCAGATTTTCTTTCTCGATTCTGATGCCAACGAGCCTTTTCTCGAGGCATTACTTCACAAACAGTTACATAAAATAGAGTGCCTCCAGCTAACGCTTGAATAATTGGTAATGTTATAATTGACCAATTTGAAGGAACATCAACAACTGCCATTCCAACACCTATGCCCAAAACGGCACCCAAAGAAAATGTCAAAATAGCCATAGTTTGAGATCGAAGACTTGCTCCTGGATTTGAACGGAATTCTAGACCTAGGCAGAAGGCCATTACGAACTTGTGACAAGCAACAGCGCAAAGTAGAAAAAGAACCTGCAACAATCGTTACTTAAATATTGAATAAAGTTGCCTCAAATGAATGTCTTACTCTTGAACTCGAGTTTTGAACACCTATAGCAAGACCTTCAACAAATGAGTGTAACGAAAGTGCTACAAATAGTCCAATGACTCCTGTCATACTCTGTGCACATGGTTCTCGATGACTAGTGTGACAAATTCGTTCGTTTGCTTGGCGAATTACGATTTCACAATTCTGCTCGGATTCTGCTTGTACAGTTGTATTACTAGGAGACGACAAGCAATTTACTCACTTCAGCGAATTGTTTCCATAAATTATAATAATCAACTTACATGGACTGTATCAGTGGTTCCGACTCGCCATTAGAGCCATAATTATTGTGACTATGATGATGACGATGGATATGCTGATCCTGACGTTGATGATCAGTTTCAACATTTGCAGGACTGTGTGAATGCTGAATAGCTTCGCCAAAAAAATAATGAATAAATTCATCGATAAAATATACAATGAAAAAGCCGCCGCAGAAATATATTTCCGCATTGTTTGGCATAGCTTTGCGAACCTAAAAACATATGAACATATGTTAGAAATTTTTACGAACTTTAAATGGATTCTGTCTTACATCCGGTAACATGTGTACCATAGCCGTTGCCAAAAGAATACCAGCTCCAAAACAAAGCATCAACGAAGTGGTTAAAGGAAAACGCCGACGATTTCTTTCCGATATTGCTGCTGGCGCGATACCTGCAATGAAGCTGCCTAGTCCAAGTGAGGCCATTGCCAGTATTTTGGCTCCATCGTCAGTGACTGCAAAGATTTGTACTGTCGAATTCATATTCTTGAAAAAAAAATTAATAAACTGAAAATCCAACAATATTTCTGGCTTACTTTTTAACTAATGTACTTTAAGTTAAGAAACTTTCAGGCACAGATGCCCATGAAATACATTATCTGGCAAAATGATGATCTCGGCGGAGACCCAAATAGATAAATGTATTAAGATGTTGTTAAGAATGTGATTAGATAGGCTGGCCTTTTTTCTTCGCCAAAGATAACGACAGAGTAAGATAAATTATTTTACACGATATTTAAATATCACACATGTACTCCTACTCCGATCAATCGTGGACTTTGTTATCACTCGCGCTTGCGGGTACCTGAAAGATGTTTTATTCCAATTTATCCATTTTCAAAAGTGAATAATTATCATATGTTTTTGTTTACTATTGGTTAAATCACAGTAAACATTTGACAACCAATTCACAATAGCACTGTGTCATAAATGCATTTAGGTATATGTACTTCATAAGTTTAATTATAATGGAGAACTTCGAACCAAGAGACGACCAATTTGTTTAGCCAGATAACAACTTATAGTTTATTTGTTTAATGGTTTTGGAAGCGAACACGTGCGTTAAAGTAATACATAGAAAAACACAAAAGAGCTGTGCAATCTGTCAGTTCTGTTAGAATCTCGTCTATCTTTCTCTATGCCAACGTTTACACTTGTGATTACAATGTGAAATGAAATTGTTTTGGATATCCACCTAACGTTGAAAAGTAGAAAGTTAAAATCGAATTCTTATTTTCTCTTACTCTCATGGCATGTTGCATGTAGGGCCATTCTGTTGAGACCATATTATATCGCTCGTATCAATGTCATCTGTATTTTGAATGGAAAAAAATCACTGGTTGTTGTCCAGTAACGTTGACTTTTAACTATGGCGCCACCAGCGTTAAGTCCGCACTAATCACTATACAAGGGTTGTCGGAAATGTTTCCGGCCGCAACGGAAAGATAGCGGCACTCGCCAATAAAAGCTAGTGAATGCTAGTTGTGTATCTATTGACAGTTACTTACCGAAGTTTCAGTCATTTTGGACGTGCAGTTTTTAGTTGACAGTCGTTTGAGTGAGTCGATGTGAGTGTTTTTTGTGAAAATGGAAAAAATTGAGTATCGAGCTGTTATTAAATTCTTGTTTTTTAAAGGCAATACGCCTACGCAAATCAAAAATGAGTTGGACTCTGTGCAAGGGGACTCTGCACTATCATTTTTTTGGGCAGCTGCATTTAAACGTGGCCGTAAGAGCTTGGGAGATGTTGAACGTTCGGGACGTCCAAAAACTGCAACCACTGACGATAACATTGCTAAAGTTTACCAAATGGTGTTACACGACCGCCGAATTAAAGTGAGGGAGATAGTAGAAGTTATGAAAATGTCCAAAGAACGTGTGTTTGTTACAAAAATTCAGTCAAAACAGTGGACTGCAAAGGGCGAGCCGGCTCCACAAAAAGCAAAAACTGTTTTTTCGGCTGGTAAAGAGATTACATAAAATAGAGTGCCTCCAGCTAACGCTTGAATAATTGGTAATGTTATAATTGACCAATTTGAAGGAACATCAACAACTGCCATTCCAACACCTATGCCCAAAACGGCACCCAAAGAAAATGTCAAAATAGCCATAGTTTGAGATCGAAGACTTGCTCCTGGATTTGAACGGAATTCTAGACCTAGGCAGAAGGCCATTACGAACTTGTGACAAGCAACAGCGCAAAGTAGAAAAAGAACCTGCAACAATCGTTACTTAAATATTGAATAAAGTTGCCTCAAATGAATGTCTTACTCTTGAACTCGAGTTTTGAACACCTATAGCAAGACCTTCAACAAATGAGTGTAACGAAAGTGCTACAAATAGTCCAATGACTCCTGTCATACTCTGTGCACATGGTTCTCGATGACTAGTGTGACAAATTCGTTCGTTTGCTTGGCGAATTACGATTTCACAATTCTGCTCGGATTCTGCTTGTACAGTTGTATTACTAGGAGACGACAAGCAATTTACTCACTTCAGCGAATTGTTTCCATAAATTATAATAATCAACTTACATGGACTGTATCAGGGGTTCCGACTCGCCATTAGAGCCATAATTATTGTGACTATGATGATGACGATGGACGAAACTGTTTTTTCGGCTGGTAAAGAGATGGCGACTGTTTTTTTTGGATAGTAAAGGAGTTATCTTAATCGATTATCTTCAAATAGGAAAAACCATTACAGGAGCATACTACGCATCATTACTTGCCAAGCTTAAGGCAGAAATTGCGGAAAAATGGACACATTTGCAGAAAAAGAAAATCCTGTTTCATTAAGACAACGCGCCGTCTTACACCTCAGCGGTTGCCATGGCAAAAATCCATGAATTACGGTTTGAACTGCTTGACCATTTGCCTTATTCACCAGATCTAGCCCCAAGCGACTTCTTTTTGTTCCCTCATCTAAAAACTGATCTCGGATGACAGAGATTTTCGTCAAATGATAAGGCAATTACCTTCGTGAACAATTATTTTGGAGAGAAAAACGCCAAGTACTATTTGGACGGGTTAGAGAGATGGGAGCATCGCTGGGAGAAGTGCGTAGAGTTACAAGGAGACTATGTAGAAAAATAAAAAAAAAAATTTAAGAAAAAATGTCTTGTCATTGTTCGGTCGGAAACTTTTCAGACAACCCACGTATGTGTACATGCAAAATAATTTGATCAACTTCATCAAAAGCCTATTATGATAATTCTCGGCGCAAACTATAGTCTCGTGACTTTCATAAAACACTTATGTATTTTTCGGCAAAATGGAAGGGTCAATTTCAAGCTGGCCCACATCTCAATTGCCAACATAATTGCTGCACCTTCTGGATTCACTGCGGAATATATTGGTGAAGTTAAAGAATTTATTATCAAATATATTTCCACATATAAAGGATTTAAAAAGGAGATAGTTTTTTCTTTGCTTTTTTCCTTGAATTTATACTCAATTTGTAATAATTTTACTTTGTTCTTCATTAAATTAAACATTAGACAACTTAAAATCAGTGTTTGTTATTTCATATTCCAAAATCAATAATTCGTAATCATAAGTATACAGTGAATACCCTTAACCATGAAACGTTTCATTCATGTTAAAATATGGTCTGATGAATCCAAGCAAAAGCGGCACCCAACGCGCGGACAGCTTTAGTCAATGACGTAATTTAATTGGGTTATTTATTTTGAAAACTAAGAAAATGTTTAAAAAAAAAAAAAATATATTAACTTAATCTTAAATCTTACTTAGAACTTACAAAGCCGTTAAAATGCACGCTCTCGTGATATAGGTTATTGGGGTTATAAGCCATAGAGATCAGATTGTTCGTAGAGGTCATTGCTCTGGCAATGTGCCTTCGAATCAGTTTAATGACGAAATTGTCCACTCTTATTAGGTTAGCCCTATTGTCTAAGACTTCATTAGGATAGAATTTCATGTACTCAGATTCTGGTGTTCTGTATAAACGAAGACAAGCCCTACGGCAAGCCCTCTCAAACACCCGCAAAAGGTGCAAAAGCACCTTTGGCTCTGGCCAGAGCAACATCTTTATGTTTGTTAAAATACAGATATTGATCTAGCCAGATCCCAAGGTATCTGAGTACATTTCGACAAGAAAGCGGCTGCACATGTTGTCCAACGATCTGAAACTTACGCCAATTCTTTCTGGTATCCGCAGAGGCCCAAGACAGAGGCGTCCTAAAAATAATGGTTTCCGACTTCTGAAAGTTGATCTTCAACTTCCAGTCATCACAATATCGTTTAATTGTATCGAAGTCACTTGTAAGAGCATATTAATGACCTCGATTTTTGAACCAGGTCGTCTGCGTACGCCATGGCATGGCGAAGTGAACTCACAAGATCGCTTGTGTAGATGTTGAAAAGGGTCGGCGAATTAACCGCACCTTGTTGCAGACCGTTTTTAATGTCGAATATTCCAGCAGAAGTTACATCGCCATTTTTCACGATGAACCGCCTGCTAGTCAGCATATTAAAAATAATGTACAGTAGTGGTTTGCTTATACCCAGCCTGTTCAATTTGTAGAAAAGTCCCTCTAACCAAACAGTATTAAAAGCCTTCTCCAAGTCAACCAAACAAGCACCCGTACATTGTTTCTTGCTTTTGTTCCATTGGATATCGGATACCAGTTTCGACGCAGCATGTGAGATATCATGCCCCGCCTGAAAACCGAATTGGTTATCCGGAACTATATTTTTGTCTAAGCACAATGTTTGGTATCCCATCGATTCCCACTGATTTCTTATTTCTAAGTGATTGAGAGATCGTTTGGAGCTCCACCTTCAAAATGAACAGGGGTAGCTCCGTCACGCCGACGATGACAGTATTTGCCATATTTTCATGTTCAACTCAGTGAAACCGTGGTTCTCAAATCGCCAGTTAGAAATTTCATTTCGAATTCAGAAATTGTGCGAAAGGATCCGATTCTCCAAGTCGCGGTTCAAGCAAGTGACCTCATTTGCTTTATACACATTCTGGAAAGTCGCTCCTATGGCCAACGACCTTCTCCTGCGAATCTTCGATCACAAAGAAGTCATCATCATCAACAGCTTCTTGTGGATCTACACCGGATGTTAGCAGTACTTGTTCATTGTCCGTCGTTCAGGCGATCTTTTGGCTCGGAAGGTCGTTTTGATCGTTCCTCCGATATATTTTAATTATCTGCGGGAACATATTCGGGTTGCTGGTGTTTACAGCCTAAATTATATTGTTCTAATACAAACTTACAGAAGCCCTGTAATTTTCTTTAACTAATGTTTTAATGTCAAGATCTCCGGGTTATGTCTGTCAGTAAACTGTCTGTACAAGATTTTTAGTCTTGACAGCAGTCTTCTTTTATGTTGGTGCAGTGCGTCAATAGTTGAATTGCGGAACAAGTCTTCGTTGTCAGTGTATTGATACCGAGGTATCGTTTTGTCCATTGTTCGTTTAATTGTCTCGTCCATTAGTTTTGGGTACCTGTCAATCTCCTTGTTTGACAGATTTCTGAGAGTGAATTCGAGGAGAGTGCTCTTGTCAGTGGAGAAGTGTGTCCAACGCACTCTACTATAGTTGTAGGAATGCCCTTGAACAAATTCATCCAATTCCGCATTTTCGTTCGGAACGGTTATTTCGGTACTCAGACCGCAATGGTCACAGTCATACACAAAAGCACGAAGACAGTTTAAAGTTTGTTGGTCCGTGCCTGCCAGTTGTATCCGTGTGTCGAATAACAGGAGATCTAGATAGGAACCATATCTGGGACACGATGGACTGTCCGTCGCTTTTAAGCTGAGTCGATACATAGCATAGTAGTAGTTCCCTCTAGTGTTTGGTATATTATTTCCCCAATCTCTGTGTTTAGCGTTAAAATCTCTGCCGATTATAAAGTAATTTCCATCCAATTGCAGTTTTAGGTATTGAAAAAGTATCTCGAGTTCTTAGATAAATATGGTGGATTGAGTAGCTTCAGGCGCATAGAAAGAGACCATGTACAACCTCTTCCCGCTTCGGAGTCGAATGTACACAATGCATGTCTCTAGCACCTGGAACCTGCATACTACTCGTACACTGCTGTAAACTCTTTCAAATGGCAAATTGTTTTTAATGAAGATCGCAACACCACCTCCTTGTGTGGATTTGGGTCGGTTTCTTTATACCTGCTGTGCTGTGCTTTTTGGTAAGCTTAGATTCACTTACTTAAAGCACATTAGGGGCTTGGTCTTTAAGCAACTTGAACAGCGTGGCTCTTCGTTCGATCCTTATCAATGACTTTAGATTCAACGCAAGGACCTTAATGGTTTGCTCCGCCATGTTCGTACCAATTACGATTGGCGGTGTGTGAGTGCCGGTAACAGCGCGAAGATTTGATCCACATGCGTGGTCTGTTCTGTTTTCTGACGTTGAAGCTGAGCCATCTGCCCTTAGATAGATAGCAAGATAGCTAGCATGCCAGAAGCAGCTTCAGGTCCCCTAGGCGCCGCCCCTGCAGCCATTTAGGTGTTTGAATTTGTAGAGATTGGCTTTTAACCTTCACCTTTTGCTGCCGAGCCAGATTTGCTCTCTTTAGGTATTGGAACTTAGGACAACCCCGATAGTTTGCGGTGTGTCCCGAGTTCCCGTATAAATCGCACGAAAGCAGGCTCTTTTCCGTCGCCCCATCTCTACCTAGAGCGCATTCTTCTGATTTGTGCTCCTTTCCATCCTTCACGCATCGAGGCTGCATCTCGCAGTTCGAGGCGGCGTGCCTGAACCTTTGGCAGCGAACACATTGTAAAATGTTTTCGCTTCTCTTTAATTTTTCCCAGTATAAAGTACAACCTGGTAGTCTAGGACTTTAATACTCCTAAGACTATCTAGTTTACTGTTGGGACTAAGCTGAACCAGGAAGAACAGTAGTTTCCGGCTCTCCCTTTTTGTTCTAGCTGTCGTAAATGGCTTGACCCCTACGAAAGTGAGCCCTTCGCACTTCGAGCAGGGCGAGGAGCTCCTCCGGATCGGTAGATGGTTCCAACCCCCTCAGCAGCATTGTTTGCAGCTTTTCACATTTCGGTGTGAGGGAAAAGAACTCCGTCGTCATGTATTTCAGCAATTTTTTTACCTTTTTATAGCGTTCCACTGAATTGCAATGGATTGCATGTCTATCTATACTTAAGCGTTTTATAAAGAAATTGTTGCCTATGGCCGACTTACATAATTCAATTGTTTCTTTTAAATCCATTTTGAAAGTATTAAGAGGTGGAACCCTTTTCTTCGTAGACTGTTGCTGCTGTTGTTTTTTCTGTTGTTGTGTTGTTGTTGTTGTTGCTTTTGTGTTTGATGCTGTTATTGTAGTTTCTTCTGTCGTGATTTTTGTTGCTGATCTTCGTGCATCAGCATTAGCTGAGGTTTTGGGTTTTGTTGCTGCTTTATTTGCTCAGTTGCTCTTGAGGCTGCTTTTCATTTTGCTGTTGGCTTTATTCGGAGTGATTTTGCTCTCTTTTTGGCTTTGATGACCAGCACCCTTTTTTGCAGCTATTTTATGCTGCTGTTATGGACTCCACTCGCTCATCCTCGTCCTTGAATTCTGAGGCGCCAGGGAGGCAAAAGTATTTTCCCCTAGATAGCGATCTTCCTCACCGTCGGAGATGTATAGGTACTCGTCCATATCTGGATCTTGATGCCCATCTTTTGTTGCGGCTTTTGATGTTGTTGGTGCCCTTTCTTTCACTTCACCTGGCAGATTTTCGGTTGAAGTTGATAGAGAGGGTCGCTTTACTAATTTAGGAGTTGGTTTGCATTTCCTCCTCCTCTTTGCAGTGTCGTCACTGGTCAACGATTTTGGGTGGCCTGATGTGTCAGCCGTATTATCGGCTGATTAAATTTTTGGTTCGGCTGTTGGCATAGCGGAACACTCGCACGAATTGCAAACCGCGCATACTTCCACTGGGCTAATTGGAGCATTATATTAACTGCGTTATATATTTGTTTTACTATTTGCGCTAGTGAAATAAAATCGAAACATCTGTTTTTCCCGAAAGTCAGTAAACGACTGAAGAAAAAAAAACAAAACGATCGAACTTGGTAGTACAGACATCTCTATGGCATTTAGTGGTGGCTTATTTGTCGGTTGGTGAACAAACTTAAATTGTTTTGAAAATTTTTTTAGACGAATGGTTGACATTTTTGCTAATTCATCAGAAAAATTCATCCGAAACGAAGAAAATATCATTTGGAAGCACTGTTTTATATCCACTTCATAGATAGCGGGAATAAATTTCTATTGTTGTAATTAACATGCAAATTACTTTCTAAGCGAAGGGCGTATTCGCAATGAAAACACGACTAGTATCAGCGCTTATATTCACTCTACGTGTAAATTACACTAGCTTTGTTCAGTGAGGTTGTTTCAAACTGTTAGGAAAAGCTTGTACTTTTCTGTTCAGTGAGAAAAATTTCTGTCCGAATATGTTCTACTTTGTGTTCAGTGAGTTTGTTCCAACCCGTTCGGAACAGAAAATCTTGCACCTACTCTCGAAGTAGAACACAATTGTGAAACGTGTTAAAACAGCTGTGATTTTAAATTTTATTATTTGTTGGCGGTTATTTGCTAAATCAAGTGAAATTTTAAATTGCAAATGGATTAACTTTTGACAACTCTCATATGGGCTGTACTTTTCTGTTCTCATTTGATTTGACCTTTTCCACAAATTTGTGCGGTTCCGCTCTAGTTTTTCCTCACTGAACAACTTAAAGCAGGCCCATAATAGGCGAAAGGACCCGTACGACTACGTACGTAAATGTGCGATTACAAGTGATTTGTATATGCACCCATAATGTCGGATTGCTCGGTTTCGACGATTTTTCGTTCACTTTCGCTTTCGTACGTAAATTGCGATCAGGATCGCATTTCGTACGAAAATTTGACAGCTAAGCATCTGTTGAATTTAATAATTCAAAAGCTGGTTTGTTTTTTGGGAAAAAGGTGTAATTTCTTTCAAAACCATTTATATTAGAAGGAAACACATATCATATCATATCAAAAACATCCAAAGCACGAAATTTCTAAACACTTTACAAGCACTTTTTTCACAACTTACATATTTTTTTTCGACATTTTACTTCAACAAATATAAGAAGCAATAATTACTTTAACAAATTTTCCAATTTTAATCCGCACCGAATTAAAAGTTTCTACAAATGCAAAACACAAAAACAAAACAAATGACAACATGACCTGACATACTGATACGTTTTCAAACTCCTGTTATGGGCAACTTGTCCATTTGAAGTAACGTAAAGAAACTTTTCGTCCAGTTCTGACAGTGGCTTCAGTTTACTTTCGCCTATTATGGTTGAGCCTTTAACCTATACGCGCTAACTTAATGTAAGACATTTATCGACGTTTACGCGGATATTAACAATGCTGCCAGACCTATTTTTGCGTAATAGTGACGAATGGTATGGAAACGATGAAACATATTCCACTTTTTGGGCAAATTAAAAGTATGTATGAACTGCAAATTAGGCCGAATGTTGGTAATTAGCGATAAAAAATACAAAACTGCACCGATTTTCATGTTTTTTTTTTTAAATGCTTTTTTTGGCGGCGGATTTGGCAAAAAAAATACAAAAATTCGAAACGCTAAAAAAAAAGTTTTTACAAATAAATCTCTACAGTTTTTTAAGAAATTGCGAGATGTGTATGGGGGGCATGTTGCCCCCGGCAAGCCCTCTGCTTGGGTCCACTGTTGAAATTGGAGTAGGTGAGAGGTTGGGTATATGCAAAGTTTCTTTAAAACCAGAAATTGCTTTAAATCTAAAAGAAACTTTGAATATACTCAACCTTTGCGGAGATTACGGAAAATATATAAGACGTTGAATATGCAACTTAAAAAACTTTATGACGAATTATTCATCAGAACATAATTTTGTTCAGCCTTCAAAGCTGAAAGAAGTGGATTTGAACATTTTTTATCACAAATCCGCTATTTCCATACAAGACTTCGCTATCATGGAAAAATAAGGCTGAAAGAAGTGGATTTGAACATTTTTTATCAAAAATCCGCCGTCAAAACGAACATTTTGAAAAAAAATCATCAAAATCCGTCAATTTTCGGATCTTTTATCGCTAAAAAACTAGGTGATCGCGAAAGTGTATAATTACCCGAATATTAATAGTTAACGCTGATAGCCGTTTTTTTGGGCTATGAAATTAAGTGCTGATACTGATGCCAAAAAAACATACCTAATACCTATAGACCTATTTTCCGTGATAGCGATAACTTGTATAGAAACGCCGAGGCATGTGCCACATTTCGACCAAAATGTGAAGTGAAGCTAAATTTTGCGAATGTTAATAGTTAGAGCCGATAGCCGTCTTTTTTGGGTTCTGAAACACACGAACTGATACCGTTGTTCAAAAACAAATTTATCGGATTATAATTTTATTTATTGAAAATAACTCACGCTGGTTTTACAAAATAAAATGTTGTAAGATTCGAAACGATTTTTTCATATTATTAAATAAGTCACTTTTATTTAAATGAATAAAATAACACGTCCATTCGCCGCCGATTGCTGTCAGAGGGAGAGAGAGAGCAACCATGCCATGGTAGAGATGCTGTCAACGTCACACCATAAGGGTGTGCTTGCAATAATGTAAGGCTACGTTTATAGTATTACACAATGTTTTTGTCATTTTTTAAATGAATCACATATGTATGTGCCAGATCTTGCCAATCTTGTCAAACGTGTGAATTACAAAGTATTTCTTTGCATAACATATTCTTATTATTGTAATGTGGAAACTTCGAAAACCTTTCGTGATCAATTTCCATTTTCTTCAGCAGATCAAGTAACACCCCAAGAAGTCCAAAGAAAATGTTCATCTGAAATTATGACTCCCGCCGAACCCGCCGGTCCTAGCAGGGTGACAATTCTGCTCGCTGCTTTACGGAGCTGGGTAGCAAAAATATGGTAATAAGTCTTTATCTTTAACGAGTATAAAGGGCCAACAATTTACCATTATCGTATCAAGTGAACAACGACTATTCACCTCGGTGTGTAGCCACATGGTCCATTTCGTTCCATTGCTTATAAGCCACATAAAAGCAGAATTGTTTGAGTTTTATAAATTTATAAGAAGCATAAAACCCGAATGATGAAGTTGAAGAGGGACTTTATTAACTGCCTCAAGTAAAGGGCTGCTCATCTGTTGGTATATTTTAAAACACATGTTATTTTGACTCTGTCAGCTCTTCCGCGAAATAAGTTTAGAAGCAGCTTGGTGTTATAAAAAAACAAATGATAACGTTTTTCTCTTTACATTTACTATTTACACATTTTCTTTCTGTTCTGGTTATTTCTGAGAATTTAAGGTACAAGTATCAAGTGCAAGGTTGCAATAATATTTCTAAGAATTTTAAGGTAAGCAAAAGTATAAGTGCATGTGTAACAAAAGTGCATGGGAAGTTAAATTTATAATTTAGAATAAAATGTACTGGGTGTTGATATGTGGTATGATGAGGTCAGCAACATGTAACTCGCGCTCTAAAATATTGACCAAAATTTTGAAAAAAAGCACCAATTCTAGCTAGTGTACGCAAGTTTGTGAAGAAAGTTCGTTAGCCTGATTTGCTGATTAATAACCAAACATGTTCCAATTTTCGACTCTTGCGTTTAATGGAGAATATTGCAGCTGCCGCCGAAAGTGTGCGCCTTAACCCGAAAACATCAAGTAGGCAAAGATCTCACCAACTGAATGTCAGTCGCACAAGACCGGGGATGATTTTACATTAAGGTCTTGAATTATTCACTTACAAGGTCCAACTGAGTCATGAGTTAAAGCAAAATGACCATCCGCTTTTTTGTTTGGCTTTTAGAGCGATTAAAAATTGACGACAACTAGTTCAAAAACAATCTTTTCAGATGAAGCACATTGCCATCTCGGCGGCTACGTAAAAAAGTAAAATTGCTGTATTTGGGGCTTGGAAAATCTTCACGTAGTCGTAGATAATTCAATGCATCTTGAACATGTGACTGTTTGATGCGGTTTTTGGACTGGCCCATTTATTTTCAAGACAACAATAGAAAAGATGGAAAATTAATGGAGACCGCTACTGAGACATGATAATTTGTTTGTTATGGCCAGAAATTAAGAACTTGGACTTTAATTTTCGGGCAAACTTAAACCCTTTTTCAAGACATGGTATTGTGACACGAGAAAAAAATTCACATCTCCCGGCGCCGGGATGGTGTAGTCGAATATTTGGTAGCTAGTTGGAAACCATTACAAAATATTTAAAGAAATTGATATAAAAGGATATTTTCCTACGAAATTTTACTAACGCAAATGTATTTCATTATTATTTTTTATTCTAAGGTGTGTTTTTTTTTGGCATCGGTTACGGCGCTTGATTTTCAGAGCTATCACCATTCGGCTAATTTGACAGTACTTACATATAATTTGCCCAAAAAGCGACATACATATGTTTTAACATTAGTCGTGTTTTTTGCAAATTCGCTATCTGATTAAAAATTAATTTGCATGTTAATTACAACAATAACATAGCAATCAACGCTAAGTCAATTTATATCCGCTATCTATTAAGCGGATATAAAACAGTGCTTCCAAATCATATCTTATTAGTTTCGGATGAATTTTTACGATGAATTAGCAAAAATGTCAAACATTCGCCTACAATTTTTTTTTCAAAACAATTTAAGTTTGTTTACCAACCGACAAATGAGCCACCACTAAACGCCATAAAGATATCTGTGCTACCAAGTTTTTATGATGAACTCTTAAGCGGGGACGGATCGTTTTTTTGCGAACTTAGCTAACATGCGTGCAAAAAAATACAGCTATTTCCATACAAGGCTTCGCTACATGGAAAAATAAATCTGGGAGCATTGTTGCTTACCGTATTAACACTCCGATCAGGGACAACTTCGATAACGTTAAATTAGCAAAAATTTGTAATAAATTTGTGTAAAATTTTTCAAGAAATGTACGGTATTATCATTATGCAGTTGTGCCTGATTGTTTTGTTTATTAACTTATAGTTGTTTTCAGTCCGAAAATATATATTGTAAAGAGAAATAACAGAAAATAAACAAGAAATTTATAGGTAAAGTAATTTATATATTAATTAAATATTTATTTTGTCTGTGTAGCTAGTGCATCAGTGCAGGTATGGCTCTGATATGAAAGTGCTGAGTGTTCGGCATAAACCGCATTATTACAGCAACAGCAATACTTTCGGGTTTTCCGCTGGCTTTTGTACTCCGCACGACAAAAGTGGCATGATGGCTTATTTGAACGCGGTACAAGCGAAGGAACAGATCATGGTGTTGGTGTTCTATAAAAGGCAGTAAATCGCAGAAAGTCCGAATAACTTTACTATTTTTATGCAACGCTGCTGGAACCTATAAACAGGTCTTCGTTATTGGCAAATCGAAGAATCCTCGATGTTTTAACAAGAAAAATTTACCTGTTCCCTATTATTCCAATCAAAAATCTTGGATGACAACTTCTTTATGGAACTCTATACTATCCAAAATTGATGATGAGATGAAAAAGGAAAGGAGACACATTGTGTTATTCGCGGACAATGCATCCTGCCACAAAACAACAGAACCGCTTTGATTCAGCCACTTGATCAGGGAATTATTCACAGTTTCAAATCTCACTATAGGCAGATAATTATAAGAATGCAACTGGTTGCCTTAGAAAAAGGTTTGAATCTAAAACAATTCGTCAAAACAATATCTGTTTTGGATGCACTGTTTTTTGTGAAGAGGGCTTGGTGGCTGGTCACAGAAGAAACGATTAAGAATCAAATGAAAATTACTGATTATTTTAACTAAATTTCCTTGCTGTATGCTAGCAATTTCTTTTTTCTTTAACATGAATCGTAAATAATTTCTGCGTTAATGTATTCATGATACTTTGTACTTTTATAATCGCAATAATACAAGATGTAATAAGAATGCATGCACAAATGTACAATTTACGTTATGTATAGTACGAGTATGTACATATATGAATGAATTTGAAGCTTTGTTATTAACATACATAATGCAAAATGTTTATTTTTATAGCTGTAAATTGATTTTTTTTTAATAAAATAATAATAAAAAACAATCAATTTTTACTTAAATTTTAATGTAAGAAACTCGCTTAATTACCTGCTTGAGGTAGATAACCGAATTCGGATATCTGCCTCACCCGCTTAAGTACCCAAAAAAAAGCTGAAATCGTTGAGAGGTAGTTATCCGGGTTTTACTGTATTATCGATTTTACAACTCTTTTTAGTCGATCAGTCGATTTTCGTAAAATTGTACTTACTTAAAAAAAATTCAACCACAACATTGGTTGGTTTTCTGTGTAAATTATACTTAAGTTTTGTTTTTGAATAATGCTCTGTTCGTCTTGCTTGAAAAGAAAATAAAGGCAAAAGTACTCAGTTATAATACTCAATACAATTTCCAACATTTCGAAATGTTGAATTTTGGTTTCATCTAAACGTACTATTAGATGTTAAGTTTAGTGCTAATTTTGGAATCATAGAATAAAAATTGGTTCACGTTTTTATTGAACGTTTTTAGGTGTTGTGGTGCCAACATCTTTAGCTTACTCATACGCGTGTAAAAAAAAAACAAATTATTTATTTTAAAATTAGTAAAAAAAATATGTACATATGTAACACAGCTCTTAAATATTGAACTCCAATCTTTTCTTGTGGAGTGTTTTGTTTTGTATTCTCCGCGATGGAAGGTTTTATTCTACGAGACGAGCCATTGAACAGCTGTTTTTGCTAATTCATCCGAAACGAAGAAAATATGATTTGGAAGCACTGTTTGATATCCGCTTAATACATAGGGGATATAAATTAACTTAAATGTTGATCAGAATGTGAATCTGAAGCTCCAATCTGCATCTGATATCGAACTGTCAAAAGTTGAATAGATAGCAGATATAAATTGACTTAGCATTGTTCACTATGTTATTGTTGTAATAAACATTCAAATTACTTTTTAAACAAATAGCGGATTCGAAAAAAACAAGAGTAGATTCACATTCTGGTCTCCCCGTTTAAGCTGATGTAAAAGAGTGCTTCCAAGTCATATTTTCTTCGTTTCGGATGAACTTTTACGATGAATTAGCAAAAATGCCAAACATTCGCGTACAATTTTTTTCAAAACAATTTAAGTATGCTCACCAACCGACAAATTCGCCACCACTAAACGCCATAGAGATGTGTGTGCTCCCAAGTTCTTATGGTGAACACATAAGCGGGGTTGAACCTTTTTTTTTGCGAACATGCGTGCAAAAAACACAGCTAATACCAAACTTGCAATTAATTGATTTGACAATCGATTTGATCGACACCCGCAATGAAGGCCAACATTTTGGTCATCTACAATGGACTCATCCCCTATCCGTTTTTTTAAATTCGCTATCTGCTTTAAAAGTAATTTGCATGTTCATTACAACAATAGGTAACATAGCGATCAACGCTAGTCAATTTGTATCCGCTTTCTATTAAGCGATGATTTGCTTCCAAATCATATTTTCTTCGCGTACCAACCGACAAATGAACCATCACTAAACACTATAGAGATGTCTGTGATACTGAGTTTTTATGATGAAATCTTAAGCGGGGTTCGGTCTTTTTTTGCCACGATAGCTAACATGCGCGCAAAAAAACACAGCTAAACTTCAATTGTTCTTAAAAGAAATTGTATTCGAATGTTTGAAATATCTGAGAATTCATCGGAAACAAAGAAAATAGGAACTGGAAGCACTATTTTATATCCGCTTAATAGATAGCGTATATAAATTGACTTAGCTTGACATGTGAACTCCTTTTTAAGAGGATAGCGGATTTGCAAAAAAACACGACTGATGATAGTTAACACCAATAGTCGATTTGTTGAACTCTGACAATTAAGCACTGATAACGATACTAAAAAATAATAAAAAATAATATTGAAATACATTTGCGTTAATTAAATTTCGTGGAAAAGTATTCTTTTATATCAATTCCGTTTCATATTTTGTGGCGGTTCTCAACTAACTACCAAATATTCGACTACACTATCCTGGCACCTGGAGAAGTGAACATTTTTATCCAGGCTTCAGTACTTATGGCGTTTTCCATTGGATAGAAAAAACACTCTTTTTGCACTCTAGAGTGAAAATAGCACTCTAAAAAATGTTCCATTGGCAATTTTTTGACGTTTTCAGAGTGAATTTTTTCACTCCCAATTTCATTTCAGAGTGCACTAACACATATAACAACGAAACGTCGAATTGACGGTTGCAATTAAAAAAAAAAACAAAATCATTTGAGAAAATTATGTTTTTGCGTTTAAAACGAGGAAATTTAAATTTATTTGAATAGAAATGGAAAAATAAATGATAAACATGATATTAGAATCCTCATCGTTTGCTCCATTTTGGTAAGAACTTATCAGAATAATGAAATTTGATATAAGCAATCTAACTATTGCACATATAAACATTTTGAATTTATAAATTTGAAAAATCAGAGTGCTATCGAATTCCATTTAATTCGAGGGAATTGAATTTTGAAGTGAAACCAATGGAAAACGTCATTAGTCCCGATAAAAATGTGCTCTCAAACTATTTCAAAAGTGTCAAAAAATACACTTCTCCTTGATCCAAGTAGAATATTTTGGAGATCAATTCGACCGAAAAAAAAAGACTAAAAACAAATTAAGCTAAAGCAAAAAAATGCAAATATGGAAGCATTTGTTTCTGTTTTTAAATAAAGAAATGGAAGATGTAGACAAAGGAACAATTGGTGGTTTGGGCTTTTAAGATGTTTACAATGCAAACAAAAGACTTGAAAATGTTTTCACCCTGCTAGGGTTTTTATATGCATATATCTTTTGGCCTATCTTGACTACAAAAAAAACACATATATTATGAATATTTTACAGTTAAATCTTAAGAAATATTGATTTTAAGTACAGGTGTGCGTCACGACTAAGTCAGCTAATCGCGATCAGTGGTTATTATTTTGAAAGCAATCGCATAAGCCAAGGAATACTTTGGAAACTGTCAAATCAGCAACAAATTTTCGATAACATGACCTAAGCAACATATTTTTCTACATATTATTATTCATTCGATTTGGCACCACACCCAGACAACACGTTAAAAAAAATAGTTTTTTTTCATTTTATTTTTGTTTAGTAGAAACCCAAATGACAACAAAAACAAAGGCATTTTTTCATTGCCTGCCGATTTAAAGTCTTGTCAAAGCAACAACTTGTTCCGTTCGTCGCAGTCGGTGGTTTCCAGAAGAAATCTTGTACAAAGTTTTGTTTTTGACTCAGTAAGATTTAATAACCTGAAATCGTTTCCATCTTCAACACATTTACAATTTTAATTAGTGAAATGAGGCAATTGATATTTGTCAAATAAATAAAAATAATAAAATCTGCAGTGCTATTAAAATTGTGCGTAGCAAGAATATATTTGTGAAGACGAAAATAATACGCAACATTGTAAAAACAGAGGTACATTTGCTTAGCAATGAGTTCATCGGTTTCCACGAATGTGATGTTATCACCTAATGGCAATTGTCATGATGGTCAATACATATACCAGCTCCCATCCGCGGAACGTCGGGCATTATGCGGTATCCTTGACGAATTGGATGTGTGGTCAGAATTAGCAATCAATCATATGGGTTACTCAAAAGCAGACTTACAGGTAAAAACATAAAATCTGTAATAGTATGCATACTGAATCCCAACATTTTTGTAGGACATAAAAAGAACTATGGCCGTGGGTAATTCGCCCTCGGATGAGCTGTTGAATATGTGGGGCGACTTAAACCATACGGTCACTGAACTGTTCATCCTCTTATATAGGTAAGCTAAACAACTCGCCCAACAAGTTTACAACATCTACCAAGATGGAGGCGACGTACGTGTAAATATATTGATTTACTAGATTGGAGGTAGAAGAAGTTAGCCATTTTCTATATGTGGACTGCTACATACTGAAGGGTTTTGCAAAACGTAATCGTAATACAAACATCTGTGCATAGTGTGTGCAGTTTTTAATTAAAAATGAGTACTGCGTACTATGACTGTGTTAAGTGGATGCTGCATAGCCAGTTTATCAATTAAATTCTCATTCACATTGGCTGCAATTCGTTGAATGTTGGAAACTTGTTTTTACTGGCACAGAAAAAGTGCGTTGCACTGCTGTTTTAGGAGTTTTTCGCTAGTTAAGTGATTGCTTTCTAATATAAAATGTAGATAATCTCTGTGTACTGCTTATACTATGACTAAAATACATGGTAATTTAGCAACTTTGTGCGCATATGGAATGGCCTCGGTTGCATGATTAGGTTGACTGACCTAAGAATAATTACAGGCTCCTTATATTTCATCCATCGAGATTGCTTACAAAACTGTGATCTTAGATTAGTACCTATAAAACATGTGGTTATCCTTCCAATTCGGCATATTTTCCTTTGAAATTTTCAAGTTTTGTTTTGTTGTAATTGACTTCTAAAATGTGGCTTAAAGTAATGATATCAATAAATTTATTGCTTACATATCACTTACAGTATTGCAACACATAGTAATTGTTCTGAATTATATTTAAATAATGTCTAACTTTAAGGTTAATGTTTGAAAATATAACCAGTTTAGAAAGACATACATCGAAATTTATTTGGGCGGAAAATTTCGTCGGTATAATCATTGCAAAGCTATGAGGAATTTGAAGTGCAACGATGTATAAGTCAGATTTGCATATTTTTGCAACTGCAATATTTAATGGTCTTCAGTAAGTTATCGGACGAAACATTTCAATGTTAAATTATATCTAGAACATTTTAACAAAGTTCTGCTATTTGTTTGCTAATGCAGTCTTCTAGGCATACATACATTAACTGATTCAAGCCTTAAACTATTAAATATCAGAAGCTCTGAAAAATGTGATGTCGTCTTCACCGATGGTACTTAGGCTTTTGAACTCAAGTAAGTGGATGTGAGTATTCGCAGCGAACCATAGGTAGAACAACCAGCTTCTAAAGAAAATGTAGCTAAAACCAATACATATCACCTTTGTAAAACCACATAAAATAGAATCTACCCACCCGATCAAGAAGAAGCTGCCAGTCAGAAAAAACTCCATCATTTATAGCATCCCTTGCCCTGATGACTTACTACTGAACATATTTTTATGTTTTTCGCATTCTTGACGATTAAAGCGCTTCAATTTGTAAATATTTTCAATTTGCGGATTCAGAACAGCGATAAGCCTTCAGAATTTAGCTCCGGTTCGATATATTCTACCAGTTTGCCATTTCATCATGTTCCTTCCAGGGCAATATTGGTTTGATGTCGGAGTCTGTTCAAAGAATGAACTATGGAGGTCTATGGAGGTACTTACGAAAATGCTTTCTTGCCAGAATTAAAGTCAGAAGCTCACTCTAAATCAGGCCCGGAGAGTACCCTTCTGTAATATGTAACCTTGAGTTCTTGTAGTATTTTTTGCATTTCAGTTTATCTGAACTTTGTGCCCTTTTCCCTTGATGCAGGCTCTTTGTAATATCGGCTAAATTCTTTACGAAAATTCTATAATACGTGGTAAGTAAGTATTCCCAAGAAGCTTCTCAGTTGGTTTTTATTTTGGGGACAGGCGAACACCGGTTCGATTTTGTCAGGATCCGTCTTAACTTCTTCCGCTGAACAAGGTACACTTTTTTGTGTTCATCTTCAAGTGAGCGCTACAAAACCTCTCAAACACTTCTCTAAAATTTTCGCGACGCTCCTCGAAGTCCCTACACTAAATGGTTCTCCACGTGAGTCCTTATGCGTTCCATTATTCGCTCAAAGGTGGCTGGGGCGTTACACAGTACAAACCGCATTTTCATAAACTGACAAAGGCGATGCCGTTTGCTCGCGATCTTTCCGATTGATCTCTACTTGCCAGTAATCGTTAGAATCCAAAGTGTAATTTACTCTCGGTATTGGGTTGCTGTCTTTTTAGGTGCGACTTTGGAGACACCCTTTAGATGTACTCGATCATCAGTATTTTATTGTTGTAATTTACACACAAATTATTTTTTAACGGTGTGCAAAAACACGTTAAACGTAAAAAATACCAAAATTTCAATTTTAATTTACGGCCCAGATACATTAACCAGAAGCTAACAATTTATTTATATTATTCGTTTCAAATCACTATGCAGCTGCGAAATTGCACAGTGAAATAATATCCCTGGAATAAAATATTTACATTCGGGTTGAAATTTCTATTTATATTATATTTCATAATAACGAATTTATTCTAAAATCTTTATTGAAAGAATTTATAATTCATCCGTCGCTTCGTAGAGAAATATGAAAAGTTTAAGATATGTCCAAGTGTATATTTGTCTTATTCAAGTTTCTGTTATGAGGTATCAGGTAGTGATTGCTTTATATTACTCTGACTTGGTGATGAAAAGTGCTCCTATTTTATGACTTAGATTCAGAAGTTTAGTTATTTCGGTCATGAACACAATTGGAATACTTTTACCGAAAGAATAATGATTAGAAAGGGAGAAGATTTTTGACAAGCAAAAACTGAAATGATGAATAATAGAAATAAACAAAATTAGGAATTCATTCTCTTTTTCAATTCCCTAAAATTTGTTTCCACATTTGGTAACAGAGGATCCTCGTTTTTCTGATACATTTTTCATATCATATCGAACAATCACATTCAAAAACCCAATCAGTCTGTGCTGATATTCGCTAATAGATACCATATCTAAGATTCTTGATCTTATTGAAAACACCACGTTTCATCATCAACAATCACAATGTTGTTAAGAAAGTTTTTGTTCTTTTTCGCCTTCCTTATGATGTTCCTTGAATGTTTAATTCTGAGCAATTTTTGACTCATCAGTCAATAGTTCATTAATGAAAAATCTATTGCCAATAGATGGGCACTTTTACCTACTTATTTTTAAAAAGTCCTGTTTACTATGGAACGTACCTTGTAGGTCATTGATTTTAAAAACTCATAAATCCCAGTATCCCCCCTCAAAAAGTCTTTAATTACCTATTTTTTCTTTCTCTGTACGAAAGATGTGTATTGAATACATCATTACAACTAAATTACTCATGAAACCTGCTATTAGCCACCTTAAGATGCAATAAAACAGGCTTTTCATTTTTAAGAATTTTATATGCGAACTTGAGGAAACATTAAGATTTTTTTGCATTTAGCAGAAAATAAAATATTTCGCACGTTTTTATCGAACCTAAATTCCGTAAAGCCAAGTAATAACCCAGTATTCCCCAAATTAAAGATACCAGTTATTTCAGATGGAACTCATTACCAAGTTTTTGTCATACAATTCTTTACAAAAACCAAAACAAAAATTACCGAATTTTTTTTCCCCCCTTTAACTGAAAAAGTTCAACAAAGCTCAATAATACATCCAGGAAGGGGTTATTATAATGGATTTAAATTGTTAAATCGTCTTCTATTTTACGCTGAACATGACTCAACGCTATACAGATTCATTTTACCGAGAATAGTATAAGTAAATTGCATTAATTTTTTTTATACAGAATGCAGCAGTACACAGCAATGGATGTGATCAAATCGTTTGTTGACCGCAAATACCATAAACTAATTACACTTGGCCAACCTGACTTAAGTGATCTTTTGCATAAATCAAAAAATTCAAAATCTGAAAAAATTCTAAATTGCAACTCGTCTTCAGGAGTGAGTAATTCAAATAACGAGACTTCAACATCAGATTACACATCACCAAGCTCAGATGAGAGTAAAGATACCACTTCGAATGGCCTAAATCTGCGAAATGTTAATGAATATGCAAGTACAATCCCTCAAATTGATTATGGCGAATTGCTTTTGGCCACAAACAACTGGAGTGAATTGCATATTCTTGGTAAAGGTGGTTTCGGCACAGTATTTCAAGGTTTCTGGAAGCACACCGCGGTGGCCATTAAGCGAATAACTTACCATGGACCAAATGGTGGTGATAAAATTCAAATTCAACAAAGTCTCAACGAACTCAAGCATTTAAATTCATGTCGTCATGATAATATTCTTCCCTTATACGGGTATAGTATTAATGGAGCTGAACCGTGTTTAGTTTACCAATTGATGACTGGAGGGTCTTTAGAAAATCGTTTAAATACGAGGAAATTTGAGCCACTCACTTGGAAACAGAGGTTGAATATTTCCTGTGGAACAGCAAGGTTAGTGATTTCTAACTTCCATCAAAATTTGTATTCTATCTTTTTTTGACTTATTAATTTCGATACTCTTAGAGGTTTGCAGTATCTTCACACATTCCGCGAGAAGCCGCTAATTCATGGTGATATCAAACCGGCTAATATTCTTTTGGATCCCTGCAATCAGCCAAAGATCGGTGACTTCGGTTTAGCCCGAGAGGGGCCTAATGCATTAAACTCTTCTATGGAAGTATCTAGAGTTTACGGAACAAAGCCATATTTGCCGTTAGAGTTTCTTGGTTACAAATCGCTGAGCACAAAAGTTGACACGTACAGTTTTGGAGTTGTCCTACTTGAAATGTTTACTGGTTTAAGAGCTTATGATAGATCACGTGCCCATCCTTTGTTGACTAGACACATTCTTCAAGTTTGTATTTCAAATGATCGGGTAGATGATTTGATTGATGAGGGTCTGCGGATTAATAGAGATGTTCAGGAAATCTGTAAGAGAGTTATTAATTTGGGACGAGCGTGCATAGCTGAAAAGCCAGAACACAGACCAGAAATGGTTATGGTATTGCGGCAATTAGAGAGTTATATATAAAGCGTGCCTATGGATTATTATATCGAATATATTTTTTAGCAATAATCAAAGATTTTTAATATTTTTATTGAAAACATATTTATTTTTAAGGTTACTTTACCGCATGCAGTAAATGTTAGTGAAACAACATATACATATGTAACATGCATATGCGTATATATATGTATTTCTACGTCATACATTATAAACTTTCTCCAACTATTAAAAATGATGAATCAGTCACTAAAGGCTTGTGAGTGCAAAATAATCAAATTGCTGTCGTGTGAGTTAATGATAGCCGTTATTAGTATGTATCTGTGTAGTTTGATTTTTTTTTATGTTTTATGTAGAAATGATAAATATCATCAGGATAAATCAAATAAATATAAAAACACATTTTACATTTACGAAATTTTCCTTGTTGTGCATATTTTTCCTGGTTTATATTTGCTAAGCGAACGCAAAACTACACGATAAAGGAATCAACTTCTAAATAATAAATTTCGTCATAACAAAGAGGTGGGAAAAAAAAACACTGTCGATGAAAACAGTTTGCGTCTTATCAACTGAAGATTTCTTTTCAATTGCCCACTGAATGTCCGTAATTGTTTTACTAATATTGAAAAGCAATTTGAAATACCGCTGAGGGTAACTTAGCTATATATATAGAGCTGTAAGCCCTGGCAGCTAGCGCTCTATACCCAAGTTAGTATGTAATTTAATTATATGCTAATAAATTATAATAATAATAATAATAATAATAACTTAGCTATATCAGGCAACCATAATTAATCATATGGCTTTACTTTAAATGTCTGGCGGTTTCATATGGAAGTTTAGAAACTGTTCATGAGATATACAATCGACTTAGAATGAATACTTAAATTGCTCAAATGTAAATATTTATGTATACATATATAGAAAATATACTTTAATACACACTTAGCGTTGCAGTCAAGGGTATACCTGCACTACGTTATCCATCAGGGTTATCACTAGATCAATGTTACTGTACAGCTCATAAAGAATTATATTATGTCTTCGCTTTCAAAGCCTGTTACTCCTAAAGGGGCCAAAAAACAAAGGAGGCTCTAAACGATCGAGGATATATTCATCAGTCTTCGCCAAAGGAACCAATACTTAACAATATTGCATGCATAATACAGGGGATACGCATGAAGTCAGCATGAAGGTGTGATTTTCCAATAATATTCTGTAAGCTTAAAATTCGTTGATATACATTTTTTTGTTGTGTGACTGTGTAATATGTAGCGAAACTAGCTTATTTCAGTCAAAACGGAAAATACCTGCTTCGTGGCAGATAAAGAGTTGAACAGCTGTCGAATTTAAAAGGCAAGACCTTGCCAAGAATTGGTGATGTAATTAAAAGAAATATAACAGAGTGTTAATCGTAAAATATTGGCACATGCAATTATTAATTTTCGCATCATGAGAAGGTATACATACATACTAAGGTTTCGCTACAATTCATGTTTAATCTATGCCTGAACTTACAAGCCTCTCCAATTAGCTCGATCCTTAGCTAACCACGCTAAGTTCGGGACTCCAAGACGGTTTATATCCCCTTCCACTTGTATGCATGACTTAAAATGTGGTGTGACTTCACTCTACATTTCCTATCCATTTCAGGCGACGGATGCGCAGTCTTCTGATTAGATCGATGTCATCCTATAGCTAGCACAGTTCGTCGTTGAACTTTCTCCTGCAAAGCCCGTCAACGCAATGGAGTGTCTTACGAAACAATTTTTCCTCGATATTTTCCTTCGCTTTCAACAGAGTCTACGCTTTAATGCCTAATGTGGGGCTGAGATGATCAAGCTCTAACGTATAATCTTAGTTGTCCGGGATAGGGCCTTCCCTTCACATGTAAAAGAAACAGCGAATGAAATGAGTAATTCTTCTTTTTATTTCTACTGAGGAACAGAATGTTGGCAGAATTGATAGCAGGGCCAAGTTAAACAAGGTACTATTTCGAAAGTATAGCTGTCGATTGAGACGTTCCGTTCCTCTTCTCGTTGACATCATATACTTGGTTTTTTTCCCTCATTTACTACTAAACCCATTTTGGCAGCTTCTATTTCAATACTATTGAACGAACCGGTGGCAGGCCGATGAGTTCTTTCAATTATGTCATATCATCGGTGTCTGCTAGTATGTGCTTGCACAGACTTAAAGATTGTACCTCCAGTACCACATTTCCACACATTTCTTTCAAGCATCATGTTAAAAATGTCACCTTTTCTAAATCCTTTTATGAGTTTAAATCACTACTACTAATTTTTTTAAATTAATAACAATTAAAACATTTTTACAATTTTAATGGGTATATAACTTAATTGGGTTTTTTTTTTCAAAATTTGAACGTTTATTTAAGAAAAACTTGACAATAGTATTATTCAAAGTATTGCCCGTAGGTCTGGGCTATAAGGTGGGTGGGGTAAGACTTCCCATCCACTGTTTTCCAAATAGTTCTTAACCGGAATAGCAACTTGGGGCCGAGCGTTGTCATGATGGAAAATTATTGACTCGTGTCTGTTCGCATATTCTAAGCGTTTTTCGGCTACTGCTCTCTTCAAACTGATTAATTGTGTTCGGTAGCGTTGTCCATTGATGGTTTCACCCGGTTTTAGCAGCGCATAATACACCACAACCATCTTATGCCACCAAATACAGAGTATTACCTTCGCGCCATGGATATTCGGCTTTGCCGTTGATTTGGCTGGGTGGCCGGGTTTCACATATGATTTTTTGCGCTTGGGGTTGTCGTAATGGATCCATTTTTTATCACCAGTAACAATCCGATGCAAAAATGACTTCCCTTTGTGGCGTTTCAGTAGCATTTCGGACATGCAAAACCGCCTTTCGACGTCTCTCGGCTTGAGTTCATGTGGAACCCAATTTCCTTGCTTTTGAATATATCCAGCTGCTTTTAAACGTTTTGAAATGGCTGCTTGAGTGACACTCAAAAATTCTGCGAGCTCTTCTTGTGTTTAGCAACAATCTTGATAGAGTAATGCTTCCAGATCTTCATCTTCAAACTTTTTTGTCTGCCCAGGACGTCCATCGTCTTCCAAGCCGAAATCACCACTTTTAAATCGTGCGAACCACTTTTGGCACGTTCGCTCAGCTAGCACATGTTCACCATAAACTTCCACCAAAATACGATGACTTTCGGCAGCAGTTTTCTTCATAATAAAGTAATGAACAAGAACTCCCCGCAAAAACACTTTTTCAGGCACAAAGTTCGACATACTCGTATTTGAGTGAAAAAAAATTATTGTTGTTTACGCTTCAAATGAATGACATATACTGAAATGACGTACAATGCATGTTCCAATGGAATAATACAAATAACGCCATCTCTTAGCAAACCGCACGAATATATAGACCCAATATCTTGGTAAAAGACCTACAGTTTTTTTATTTATCAAAACTTGAATTATGCAAAATTACATGGCTTAAGCGGAGTCATGAATAAAAGTTAACTACCCTCAGCTGAAAGTTAATCCCCCGACACATGTGCAGCTGAAGCTTGTTTTATGCACTTATGCATACTATTATTATACTATTATTAAAATCAAGTTTGGTACTAAACAATTTTGTACTGTGATTTTAACATCTATGCATTCATACGCGCATCAGAAGCATTATCCACCGCCATTTCATCGGCTGAAAGTGATTTTTCGTCATTTACTGTTACAAATAAACTATTTGAAAAATTTCAGCTTTGGTACTATACCATTTTTTTTACATTTTGTAACGGGGGTAACTTCATTACTCTCACCTTCACCCGAAGAATGGCATCTGAAGGTCGTTTTATTCATGTACCACACTAGAACTTACATATGGGTGAAAATCAGCTTTCGTACTATTGGCTAATAAAAAGTGTCGTGGGCTCTCGGACTAATTCTCTCTCGTTATTCTTCACAGACGAGACACGGCTCTATGTAGCTCGTCTCTATAAATCCTGTCATACGCGGTCTTAAAATCGATAGAAAGATGGTGGCTGTCGATTTGGGCTTGAGTTTTTTTCAGGATCTGCAGGAAAATTGACTCAGTTTGTGGAGAAACGAGGCGGCCTTGGATACATCGAAAAGTAAGCCGTAATAATATTTAATTCAAGCTTAAATAGTGCTGTCAATACTTCTTTTTGGTCAGATGGATGGAAGTTTTGGCACTCATAGACTAAGCGAATTCGTCGCTGTTATACAGTCTTCAGAAGAAGTTTTCCATATTCTAGGCACAGGGTGTACCTATACCACAACATTTTCTTCTTCATTTCTACAGGTTTCTGTACGGCAAACCAACATTCTTTGTTGGGTAAACTTCCGTACGTTTGGAGTACAAACTCCAAAAACGTTGCGCTCTTCCTTTGTTGCAGCGCCGCTTTATATGCGTATGACAAATTGTCACCCTTGTAATCATCGCAGTATATATAACTCCTCCTTGTCGGCCCATCCCATCGGCGTGATACCTGGATGATAGCACTCAACTGCCTCTGCTGGCGAAGGCCAGTATTATGGTACTGGTTGACCTTGCCGTTATAACCTATATAACTTAGGATTTACTGCAAGGAGAATCCGGCATTATTGTTGTTTTAAAGGGATAAATACGTTTGTAAATTTAGTGCGAACGTTGATGAAGTAGCTATGAAAAAAATGAGAGACAACGACGATATTGCATTAAATAAGCATTCTCAATGAAATAAGTCCGCTCTTAAATTAAACTGTGAGCGTTATTACTCACATGCACAATGCCGTGTTCTTGTGTATCAGCTTTTTCAAATATTGTACAACTAGATTTTGAATTCTCCGTTCCACTTGTTAAGTCCACGGAGTGTGATGAATTTCTTTGTTTTAATAATAACCCTGGCATGAGATTTGTCTTGGGAGCTCTACGCCCAGTTTTTTTTTTTTTGACAAAGCCCCTCAGCCAAGCGGAATTGTTTACTAGGGTCAGTCTTCCTCGGATCTACACGGAAGCACCATTTATGGAGTAACAATTTACTGCAGAAATGAGTAACTAACTAAATCGAAGTAAATTTTTCAACAGCATGTTTTCGTCTTGCCCTCATTATGTACTTACTTCCAAACCTGATATCATTTTCTTTTCTGTAGGTCTTTTAAACTTTTGGTTAGTTTTCAATATTAAAAAACATGAAATTCTATATTTTTATGATATGATATTACTAGCAGGCTCATTTAAATAACATATAAATTGAGGAAGGTTAAAACTGATTAACTGACATTTTCTGATTGCGAAATGATTATCCAAAAACGAACATGTATGTTATAAATAAAAATATCTGCATCTAAAACAACAATTTCTTTTAATTTTTAAATTTCTTCGGCAGTGTACATTAAATTTTTATTATAATTTTTTTTGTACAGTTCGGGATATTTTTCAATATCAGAATTGTTTAAATTTTGCAATTCGTAAAACATTTGGAATATCTGCAAAATAGATTAAGAAAACAAAGATAATTACATTGTTCTAGAAAAAAATTTAGTACCATTTCGATCAAGTTATTTTCCGCAAGCAATTTTGATCTATCCTTCATTGTCATAAGTCTTAATCGTTCTTCAGTTTCTGATATAAAAACTGGCCCCCATAGCTCATAAAATTTCATTTTGTCTTTTCGCAATCTATTTTTATTAGGTTTTAGTGATTTTTGTATTGTTAGTGATTTATTTGTTGTCGGAGCTTTTGAGATAATTTTTCCCTGTTTTTCTTTAAGCTGCAAACGTTGTATCTTAGCAACTTCTTCGCGTCGTTTACTAGCTGCTGTATCCGAATAAACTGATGCCTGGTTTTGCAAATTGAAGAATTGACAATATTTATTAACTTCGCCGATATTTTGCGGTGGCATAATGCGTCGAAAGTCACCTAAGTGACTTTCTTCCCAAGCAATTTGTTGTGTCAATGAACTTAGGGAAACATCTTCATGAACATGTCTGTACACAGATTAAGCAAGATAAGGAGATGCGTCAGTTTGTATAGAAGTTTGGTCAATAAATTATGAATTCGTATGAAAAGATTATTAGTACCTAAGGAATTTTTCAACAAGTGCCATACAAATTTTGTATTTTTAATCTTTTTAAAGAGTCGGTGGTCGCAACTTTAAGAGCGGTAACACAAATTTTCGGTCTTTATAATCGTGCCATCAGAGAGAATGTACGTGCTATAGTGGATAAATTCTAGTCAACTTATTTCCTCTCAACGTTAATGTGCCTGTGAGTTAACGATCGAAGTACCAAAAAAGCCGTAAGTGCTTCAGTTCAAAATGAGCCAAATCAGTAAATTCTATGACGTACACAGGAATGGGAAAATCGGAGTCCACATTATGGCAAAGTTCCAAATTCACTCATATTAAGGCTCTTGATCATTTGAAGTGTTGAAAGTTCTTCGATTGGGCTCTGCAAGAGTTTGGAGAACATCTTAAATTTTATCGAAAGTTATCTTCAGCGATTAAGCTAATTTTTGGCTTAAAGCCTTTGTCAATTAGCAAAATATAGTGTATGTTATTGAACACAAACAAAATAACATGTGTTTCAAGAGACTTCATTCCATTCACAAGTTTGACCGCGTGGTGTGGATTTCATGTCGGAGGTGTGATTGGATAGTATTTCTTCGGCGATGAAAATGATCCCTCAATAGAAGTCGCTATCGTGCCATGTTGGAAGACAATTGTCGGCCAGAATTGTTCATGCCACATGCCACACAGCTGGTCAAACAACTGATCTTCTGAAGGGTAAGGTCGGTAATCGTGTTATCTAGAGAAATAGACCGACCTAATGACCACCTCGCTCATGCGTTTATGCCAACAAGCCAAAAACTTTAGAGGAAATCAGGAATGATATCGAACGCGATATTGCCGATATATCCGGATGAGTGGTTGAAAATTGGTTTCGTAGAATCGATCGGTGCAAACGCGCTCTCGTTGGTCATATGAATGAAATCAATTTTCATACTTAAATTTGGCATGTGTATTACATATTAAATAAATTTAAGGCCGATATCTCTATTATTCTGTGTTATATTCGAATACAAAATTGTTATGTCTTTATTGTAAAATTCTTTATTAGAATTTGGCAATTTAAATTGACAAGGTTTGATTGAATTTTCTTGAAAAAAAAAACAAAATAGTAGAAAAGCAAAATATATGAGGAGACTATCTATAAGTGAGTTGCTATTTCCACATCCGAGTTCGGGAAGGCTGGAAATGATAACAATCTGACCAATGTAGAGTACAAGCACTAGGGAGTTCAATCTATCTGATCTATCTGATTTCCGTGAACGTCAAAAAGTATCGTCTGCCATGCCTTAATAACATCACAAAAACTGGCTATTTTGGAAATGAAATCTCAAAGACTCACTAAGTTTTTTAAATTGGAAGAAATTGCTAACGAAAATCAACGAGCTACAGGTCTTTTACTCTTTATATTCGACCTTTTCCGTCCGTCGAATATAGTCAATATTCGATAATATAACGTTAAATCCGAGGAATATTTTACAAATCCAATACGTTTAAGTAAAAAGTTATATATAACAAAAAAGTTATTTCTTAATTAAGGGACAACTTTACACTGATTACCACCCTTAGATTTGGTAGGCAACCAGGAAAAACGAAACTACAACGTTTCAAAATGATAAAGCTAGCTAAGTCTAATTTCACCACAAAGAAGACACAATTTGGACGTTTAAAACCCTAGTAGTGATAACATTACTAGAGAAACAACCATAATACTCGTAACACAACCAGTCCGGTATGCCGCAAGTGCAACACTTAAAAAAAACTCATAATACCTCTGTGTTTACCATGGTGGAACAAAGACATCAACAAGCTTCAACAACTTAAACAAAAAGCCTGGCATGGCTTTAAAGGACAATCAAACGATTCAAACTTGGGCATTTACCGTAAATCGAATGCAATACGACCTACCCGCAAAGCTGGCTAAAAAAGAAAGCTTGGAACAATTGAAAGTCAATATTAATCCTAAAGCCCGATTTAAGAAAGTTTTGGAAGATATAAAACAACTCACGGGAAACTATACCCAGCTGAATCGGAAGCCTTGTTTTGCCCTGCCGAAATTGCTGATCGCTTCTCCAAAACCTAGTCAAACGGACTCAAGCTTTCTTCAGAGTCCTTTTATGAAAATAAATCCTTACTTAATAGTAATATCTTCCAATACAACACATAACCTTTAGCTAGTTCAACAGAACTCCCCATTAATTTGTCAGAAGTTAAAAGCTATCTTCGTGCAGTTGAACGGAAAATGTTTGGATTTGATAAGATATCATATCCAGTGTTGAAAAATGTTACCACCTGTAAAAATATATATTTGCATTGTTTAAACGGGTTATTGACACAAGTATATTTTCTCACAAACGTGGAAAATTGCAATGGTGTTATGCTACCAATGCTCCTACTACGGCCTAGTAATTTAAGGAAAATGCAGCTGATTACCGCTTCCAATAAGCAATAATACAGTGTAGCGGTTGAATCTAGACTAAGGGCTTTTAAAACAACACTAGTAAAAACATGTTAACTGAAAAACATGCTAAATGAATCAGGTCTTCCGGCGATTATACAAAGAACCGAAAATTTAATCTCACTTCTCATATATATAATCATCTATTTACTATCTATAATAGTTTTGTTCAGTGAGGTTGTTCTAAATATTGTAAATCAAGACAAATTTCTGTTTTGCTTTGTGTTCAATAAGCGCTCGAGGTAGAACAGGCTTGTGAGAATTGTCAAAAACAGCTGTACGTAGTTGAATTCGAATTGATTGCAGCACAATTAGTGATATAAATTGTTTTTTATAGTTGTATCGTAGTTTCACAACTCAAAGCGATCTGTTGGTAAAGAAGAAAAGAATCAAGAAATACACTTCCACCCCGACAATTATTAGTACAGCCGATTCTTACTACCCTCCCACAGAAGGTAAAAATCTTCCCCATTAAATACTTATCTTGATATTCTGTATAAACAACTTAATTCCAACGAAAAACTTTCATAAGAAATCCTATGCAAATAAATCACACCATTTTCTTTCTAAGATTAATCAAAGGATTTCTGCCAGAATTCTCACCATTCTTATTTTCATCTGAAGCAACAGCTATTCTACAAGTTTCTAAACTAACCACTGCCGAAAAAATATTGTTCTCTACAGGCCGTCCACAATCAATTTCATCTTGAATACCAACAATAAGTGTCCAATTATGAGGCAATCTGAAATAAACTGATAAAAAATTCCAACGAATTAAAAATAATCAGCTATCTGGTGAATGTTAATTGGAGGGCAACAAATTGCGGGATCTTCTGCCAATGAGCCACTTATTATGTACAATCCCAAGAACAGTAATGATCTTTGAAAATAAATTACAAGGCTATTGCAGAACTGAAGACACAAATTAATGCAAACCGTAGGAACACAAAATCATGCGAACTGCCAAAAAGTCGGGACACTTTAAAATCCTTCATCTGTGGGAGTTTTTAAACAGAACATTTGAAATCTTCATCAGAAAGTAATACAAAATATGTTTCGATGCTACAGAAAAACTTGAATATCAATATTTCTAATATTTCAAAAATGCAAATCATATTCATGGAAAGTTATCAAAGTTATACTTTCATCAAAGTTATACTTTCATAACTTTCAATAAAAGATGTATGCACCTATCTAGCTGAAAGCTCTGGTAGCTAGTGCTTGACTCCATGTACAATAATATAAATGTAATTAATTTTGCTTAACAATAAAGATATAATAATAAGAATAATTATAACCACTTACGAATTTTCTGAATCGGAACCAGCTTGTTTATTTAAAAGTCGGCATCTTACACGCTTTCGATCTTCCATCAGGATTTTTCTTTTATCTGCTAACACCGTACCAACTAAGGTCAGTGTATCTCTTATTAAGGCTTCTTTCACTTGTTGGTCAATAGTTTGGTTAGTGTGGAAGCTAGGTGAATGATTCACCTCCAAAATGTGAGGTTTTAACTTTGAATCGATAAGTATGTCAAAACCTAAAATTTCAAAGCAAGCCTGGATTTTATCATGTGCCGGAAAACAGGCATGATAATTATGTCTTAACATTGGCCAAGCACTTAAGATAGTTTTGATGATAATATCATCAATATTTTCCCATAATTGCTTTATATTGTATCCTCTGCTTGTTAAAATTGTGTTTATCGTTCTAAATGTTCGCTTACTGCCCATCTCCTCACTCTTGGAGTATTCTGAATTGTGTTTGTTGACAGCATAGTTAGTTAAATGCATGAACAAATCTGATGAATTGCTTGGATTTGGTTCACTATATTTGGTAGTAGCAAATCTAGCCAAACCTTCGTTATAAACAAATATTCTTAAAGGATCAACTGATGTAATGAGGCTATATATCCTAAGATCAAACTTAAAGCCGTCGATAAGGAGAGGCTGGAACCATAGATATACCCGTATCAAATCAGAGAATGTTGCTTGGAATGAAATTCAAACTTACTTTTTTTATGTATAACTGACAAACCATTCGGTCATTGGGATTGATTGTACTTAATTCGTTTGTAAGCCAAATGCCACGACCTTGAGCACAATGATCTGGTTTTAAAATAAATGTTCTGTTCCGCCGCCTTTTGGAATAAGTTAATGCGGCTCCTAAGCTGAAAATGTAAAAGCTTTCTGAGAGATCAAATAATCCCAAAAGCTAAAGCTTAAGGTATGATTACGATACAAAAAAAAAACTATAAAATACTTTATTTTACTTCAAATGAGTCTATACAATGTTTAACGTATATTCCCGCTTTAACGGTCAACCTAAGATGAGGAATTTCGGAAATCGGATAATTTATATTTAATCGACTAACATTACTCGACCAACTTTGATTTTCTAACGATATTACCGCTATAAAGCCCATATTTTATGAAAATGGAATAGAAAGGCATATACTGTATACGAGTATTAGCCTTTGATTGATTTCATATTGGTAATTTTTTTTTTTTTTTTTTAAGTGGAAGAGGTATTTATTTTTAAGTTATTTTTATAATGCAAAGAAACAGCGGTTATCAAGAATGATTGCATTTCTATAGTAGATTCGTTATTAAATTCTATAGTGCAACTCAGTCGTGTAATTTCCTTAACGCTATAGTTTCCATTGTGGAGTTCAAATTTCTTCCTTGCCGATATCAAATTTTATTGCTGTGTTATAGTTTATTTATCTTAACCATTTTTTCTTCAAAGAACAATCGTGCACACCTTCGAAACATTTTGTCGAATTTTAATCAAAAATTGCTCCGAAATGTATTTTTGGTAGCTTGTCCAATTTGTTGGGCAAGAAGATCTCGTTTTAACGGGGACAAACTGCTGCACTGCTATTTGAACACCATCAAAGTTTGATCATCCATTCCCATAAATTTGGTTTTATATTGTATAAATGGAGAAAGGTGGGTATATTACAGTGCAATGTCTGAAGAATATCGCGGTTTATGTAAAATTGCAATAACAAGATAAAAAAAAACAGCAATTTATTTGTAACAACAATACGAATTTATCACAAACCCACATCAAAACATCACATTTGTTTTGATATCCAATACCGTTTGATATTGTTGGTTTATTTTCCCGTCATGTGAACTCTTTTCCTTTCAACATTTTATAAGGCTATGTATTCCTTATCCAGTAACAGTAAGTAAAGTGAATGTACAAAAAAACCAACAGACAATATCCTTACTCCTTATATTCGCACATTGCTTTCAAGTTTGATATTAAAAAAATTACATAACAAAGCATCAGATTGCCGAAATTGTTTTTTAATATTGGAGGTCTTGTTGATGACAAGCACTGATTTCCTGCACTTAATGCTAGCACTCTTACCATAAAAATTGTCGAAAGATTTTGTTAAAAGTTGTCAGGTAAAGCTTTTTTAAGCTTATAACGTCTAACTTTCTCACAGTTCTTCCTGCATATTTTGGCATCTAGGATACTTGCATTCGTAGCTTAATTGCAACAAGGTAGTTGTCCGATTCAATGCTGGAATCTCGGAACGATCAAAATCTAGGATACTAGATCTGTTTTTGTTTTCAAAAGGAAACAACCGAGATCGGTATAGGAGAAAATCGACAATGGCAGAATTGACTTAAAAGTTACATTATCATGAATACTAATGGGTTGAACTAAAAAAAGGATTTGTACACTTACTCGGCAGGAAATATCCATGTCTTCGGAAAAATATTATAATGGGTGGGATATAACTTGAGCATTCTGTTCAAATTTCTGGAGAGAAGATCTTTTCTACAAATCTCAATCATTCCAGGGAAATGATTGATTTGCTGAAATCGTTTCATATTTTTAAACACTTCAACTCCAGGCATTGAATCCGTCCACAGAATGTTCCACAATTTCATTTCTTTAACCAGTTTAAATCCTAATGACTTCGAAACATTCGGAATGACAGAATATCTTGTGTTGGTAACGCAAATACTTTCCGTAACACTAAAATAATTTTTAAAATCCAAAAGAAATCACCAATAATTATAATCCAAATTTTTTTTTTACCGCTTGGTTTCTTTTTTCCTCTCCAAATTCAATTGATTTACCGCCTTAACATTGTTTGGGCATTTGAAATGAAAGCAACAGTCGTTCAATGTTATTAATCCATTTTCATAAACAGGTAGACGTTTTACTGGTACAAGTTCAGTCCGCGTTTGATTTAAGTGAATATTACCCGGACATTTAAAGGTATTGCATTCAAAATCCATTTTATTAGATAGGTACAAACGAATCTTAAATAAATGGCCGCTTCATTTATTGAATATGTTTGAGAATATGGTTAGTTTTTATTCTTATGATTTAGAAACATTTGAAATGATAAAAATTTCACTGGGACGAGCTAGACAAATTTGACAAATGTAATTGTTTTTTCAAAACCTTATTCGAAACAAAACTTTTAAAAACACAGTACCAGTCAATTTTAAGTGTATTTTGGTAGATATTTCGAATAGTTCTCATACTTATACTCCTATGTATGCATTATATACATATTATATGAGTGGAAATCTCTGTCTACTGCGTCATAATTCAGCGATGATGCAAGGGACTAATGATGGATTTCCAGCTTTGTTTGGTCCTTGAATCATCTTTTAGTAAGCTCAGTGCTTACGTAACTTTCTTATTGTAGCAATGTGGTTTCGGTTAAGTTATGGAAGGTTATAATTACTTATCCGGGGAAATTGCTCGAAGTATAAACATCGAATAAACGTATACTCTAAAGTTTTAAGCTAATGTTGTTTCTAGCTTTTCTGATTCGAATTAGTATTTAGAAGATGAGAGTGAGAGCTTGTTAATTCAAGTCATTTTGTTTGTAGATAAAAGTCGAGAGGTGGTCAAAAGCCAAATTCACTTTGAGGGCTCCATGCATTATATTATTGGGTAAATGTGTAAGGATTACAGTAAGATGGATTAAAGTAAGATTTGTGGTTTGAGCCTTAACAGAAGAAACGAAAATGTGGGATACGTTTTAACATTTTAACGGTCTCGTGTTTAAATTGCACAAAAAAATATATATGGTATATGGAGCAGATGGTAGATTTATTTATTTTCGAGGTCTTATATTGCAAGCGTAGATTGTGAGTTTCCTGACTGGTCTTATATGGGTTTAAAAAGCGAATGTGAATATTGCGGGTATTTTTCTACTAGAATGGCTGGTAACATCAGTAGAAGATAACTCTGGAGCCCGATGGATAGGCATAGCCTGTCTTAATAGTAATTTGGTATTAAACAATGTAACCTGTCATTCAAGATGACCCCTCAATATTCAACAATAGTCGCATTGAAAATCTTTACTAGACCAGTCGGAAGACAAAGAAGACAAAACGACTACCGATAACAGTTCCTGGCTGGGAAAATTTTCAAATTTTTTAAACAACTGACTAACAGGAGATAAACGAATCAAATCGACCACGTACTGATTATTAGCATGCACGATTGAAATTACAATCAACTTAGGAGGTAGTCATTTGACCAATATAATTTTTTGAACTTAATGTCATCAATTTTCGCCTTCAAATAAACTTTCAATAGAAACAGACCCCAACTTTTTTAATTTCCACCTTGTACAAGTACATAGCAAATAGGTAGAAACAATAATAAAAGGCGATGTTAAAAAAATATTGAAAACTAATTCTACTGTGTACACGTATAGTGTTGTGAAATGATTTTTTTTGGTTCGAAAGATAAAACTTATTTCTTTCAACACAATCGACTTAATTCAAAATTACGAGTACAATACAGCAAAATTGTTTGTATTATAAAATCCAAACTAAATTATTACGCTACTTGTAGGAACTCGGCACACGCGAGTTACATATTTGTATGGTGACATGTAGAGCAACAGCCTTAGGACGTTGCTATAGGTTGACACAGCATATTTGTTTATACGAGGGCGGGTCAATAAGTCCGTGACTTTTGGATTAAAACACAGATTTTTTGATAAAAAAATAATTTTATTTTTCAACGTAGTCTCCCTTGAGCTCTATACACTTTGTCCAACGCTTCTCCAATTTTTTTATCCCTTCCAAAAAAAATGATTTGTCGAGGTCCTCAAAATAGGCCTTTGTTTGCGAGATGACTTCATCATTGGAGTCAAATCTTTTTCCACCAAGCCATTTCTTCAGGTTTGGGAACAAGAAGTAGTCGCTCGGAGCCAAATCTGGAGAATAGGGTGGATGAGGGAGCAATTCATAGCCCAATTCATGGATTTTTGCCATGGCAACTGCACATGTGTTTGTGGTCGACTGTGATGCCCAAGTGATCATTCAAAATTGAAACCACTGAGCCATGCGAGATCCCTACGGCTTCCACAATATCTCGCACTTTCAATCTTCGGTCGGCCAACACCATATCGTGAATTTTTTCGATTGTTTCGGGTGTAGAGACCTCTACTGGGCGTCCAGGACGTTCGGCATCTTCAGTGCTTGTACGGCCACAACGAAATTCAGTAAACCACTTTTTTACCATTGAAATCGATGGTGCAGAGTCCCCATAGTATTTATCAAGCTTAGCCTTGGTCTCGGTAATGGTTTTTTTTCGCAAGAAATAATGCTTAATAAGCACACGAAATTCACTTTTTTCCATTTTCTCCTCAAATTAGTGAGTAGTCTGATAAAAATAGCTGTCAAACACAAACTAACTGACGCAGCAAGTTTAAATTTTGACAGGAGTCAACTGATAGATGCCTGTTGACAGGAGCAGTGTTGCTGTTTCAGTAAAGAGGTCAGAAATTCAAAAAGTCACGGACTTATTGACCCGCCCTCGTATATAGCGGGCAACAACCTTAAATCGTTGCCCCATTCACATCAGCATTATTTTATACATTATTAACAATAAGCATTATATTTCAACAAAGAATAAATCGTAATAAAGTTAGTCAGCAATAGACACCGAACAGAAACACTTTATATTTTATTTAATTCGCGCGAATTCCCACATCAGCCGAAAGTGTTGGGTTGCATAAGATGCATTGGCATCAGAGTAAACGATGGTTTCTGATGAATAAATACTCGTAATTAATATTGTACTTTCACTGACTTTGTAATATCAAATAATAAATAGAACCCTGAGTCGAAAATGTAATTAGAATTAAGTTGGACTCAATAAAGAGACGTTCGTTCCCTTGAAAAATATTTTTCAGTAAATCTCATTAAAAGGATGTTTACTGTCGCCCAATGTGGGGCTGGGGTAACATTGTTAAGTGACAGTTGAAGTATTATTGAAGGAAACCGTACCGCAGTAAGCCGCTACAAAACACTATTCTACGAAGGAAAAATACGGACATTTCAGCAAGAACCAAGCCACAATCTAATTAAAGCCGCAGACGGAAACCTCGCAACCGTACTCATAAACAAAGAAATCAACCTCAATTCTCAGGACCAGTAGGGAATTATCCTTCACCGCCGCGTCCGACTGCTCCTAAACCCGCAACACAAATGTCCGTTGACCTGTCTATGCGAACAAAACAGGGCGATTATATGAACCGGATAAATCCGAATACAGGTAGCAATCGCCAGGCACGTGATCAAACTAGGAACCGCTCGGACAGCACATAAACACAGGATATAGAGGAATACTTCGAGGAGTATGAACAAAGGATCGGGGAAGAAGATCCCGAACCCCAAGCCGTGACAGGACAACTGGAGGAGGAGACCATTGAAGTAAATTGTATGATACGTGCCTCTCTAGCATAGCCTTTATCAATTATTTCACCAAAGATGTTTCCGTTTTGAAACTTCTAAACGGTAAATTTTCCCGCAACAAGATTTACCCTCTTCCCTGTTCTTGTCCCTTCGTTCCCTCTTTTCTTTGAGTGGGAAGACCGAGCTCTGGCGGAGGTGGAGGGCAGCCATGGTCCCATCAGCCATTGGCCCACCGACCACAGACCTCGGAAAGAACCCACATAGATTTACGGGCGGTTATCCTCAGAGGAGTTAGTTCGATGGGGGAAAATTAACCGGGGATCAGCAATGAGAGAAACATTGCTTCTCGCAATTTTCAATGCAATTCCAGTGTCTAGGGAAATAGCTAGGCATAGCTAGGATCCACAAGCTCTCATAAACTCGCTCAGTGGAGTTCCCAGTTATCACTGGAAGCGGGAGAGAACTCAGTGTCTGAGGAGTTTAGAATGAGAGTGAACAATTGGACACAATTGGAATGTGTGAGAGACCTAGTTGGACGCGGGAGCACACATTAGCAAAGTTTGCTAGTTGTGTAGCTGGAAACCCCGTTGTTGAGTTCACTAGAGCCAAATGAATGTGTGTGTGAGTGAGTGTGAGAATGCGAGTGAGAATCTGTCGAGAGCTTGGGGAAAGGAAAAGATCTGGAAGTCACTTTTGTGACGACCAGCACTAGTGAAGGTCAGATTAAAGTTTTTTTATTCGTGCGATTTTTTTTTGTGTGGGAATTGCGAAAGGCAATTTGTTTTTTTCTTAAAAACGAATTTTATTAACGTAGCTTGAGATAGAGTCGCGAGTTCGTTGTTGTTGGAAAAAAAAACACAGAAAGGGAAAAAGGAGAAAGGAAAGGGGCTAAGTGGAGGAATTGGACAGTGGAGTAGCAGGACGGAAGACTGGGAAGACTGTGTCAGAAAGGGGCACAGAACCGCCAAAGGGATAAGAAAGCTAAGTATTGTGTAGTTAAATAGTGCAGTGCAGTTTAGCGTTTGCTTCTTTTATTTGGAAAAGTGAGACTCCGGTGGGCCGCGCGTGCGTACAAATCTCGAGATAAGACGAGACACGCGACCCGTTAATTATTTTCTTTGTGCGTTCGGGACTGTGTAATAGCGGGTCACTCTATCGATGAGTGTGCCGCTAGTTTCCCTTTTTAATAAATCGTCGAGCTCCAACGGAGCTTTATAACGTTGTCAAAAAAAAATTCTTTTATTTTCCTCCCGTGGTTGTGGTTTTTTTTGTTGTCTTTCCTCGGGGAAGATTTTCTTTCTTGTTGTAGTTTTCCGAAGTTGGGCTTTTGGTTTCGTGATTCCAGCAAAATCACGTGGCGCTCAACAGTTCTTTTGTTCTATCCCAGGTTTAGCTGCCATTAAAGCGCTACCTGGAGTTCGTGTCGGACCCAGTATTGGAACAGTTGGTTCCAAAGTTATTTTTGATTCGGGGCAACGGTGATTGTTGCCGGGAATCAATCGTAACAACAGGAGCCAATAATAATTTTGTGAGATCCGGACAAAATCGGCTCACAAACCCGTCAAAATTCAATCGGCCGAAGGCGAAATTCAAGTTGAAAGAAAAATCTCTGGTCCATTTTTCAAGAATATAGGGAATGACACCATCCTGGACTTCTTCATTTTGCCTGGCTTAAAAACGTTCGAAGTGGAATCGCAGATTCAAAAGATGTTGCAATATGGAATTATAAGGCCACGAAAGAGCCCGGACAACTCTCCGCTGTGGATAGTACCTAAGAAGCCCGATTCCACTGGTGAAATAGACTTTTAGAGATTAAACGCAATCACAGTATCTGATACATACCCTATTCCTGATATAAACAATACAACTGTTATATAATAACACAGCTAATCTCGGAAAAGCAGAGTTTTTCACAACCTTTGATTTAACCTCAAGCTTCCACCAAATAAGAAGGGATAAAGCAGATATCAATGAGAATTATGAGTTCATTACGATCCCATTCGAACTCTTAAATGCACCGGCTATCTTCCAAAGAACTATAGATGGCGTTCCGAATACCTTACATCGGCCTTATATGTTATGTTTACGATGATATAATAGTGTTTGGCAAAAACAAGGAAGAATATTTAAAGAACGACGAAACGGTGTTATCCTCATTGGGAGCGGCGAACCTCAAAGTGAACCTGGAGAAAACACAATTCCTTTTGCGTTAAACCGAATTTTAGAAGAATACAACTACGAATTAGTCTATAACCCAGGAAAGACAATTCTCGTAGCCGACGCCTTATCCATATACACAAGTCGGAGCCAATAATCTATCAGCATTCCATTCACAGATCTGCACAGTGCTGAGGAGGCAGCTCAGACCGAATACCACATTATGAAGCTTCTCTAAATGTCTTAAGGAATCGACTGGTTGTCTCAAAAGGACGAGAGCTATTCGCTTACGAAGAACCCCATCCAACCTTTGGGAGACATTACCTCCGCTTCCGAAAAATAACTAGGGAAATATTCTTTAGGATATATTTAAAGGATGTTTTTTCCAATTTCAAGATTAGAAAAATACACTCGAACAGATACTCCAAAAATACTTTTTTCCGAAAATGAACCATTTGATAAAAAAATTTACGAAGTACTGCGAAACCTGCAATTCGAATAGATATGATTGTCCGCCCAAACCAAAACTTCAAGAAACACCCATTCCTTTTTAGGCTACAAGAATATTTTTGAAATAAACCGAATAAAATTTATAACGTGTATTAATAAATTCTCAAAATTTTCCAAAGTTTTTTTACATCAAATAGAAGTCGGCCCTTTATTTAAGGAAAATATGGTAAAGATTTTTCACTTTTTTTTAATGCCTCAACTTATCTTTACTGATAATGAGAGCAGCTTCATCAGTCCCATCATCTCAAATTACATGAGGCACTTGGTATAAAAATCTGCCTAACTCCTCCTCAAAATAGCGAGGTACATAAATGGTCGAAGGGTTCATTCGCCTCTTTTGGGATTAAGAAGATATCTACAGAAAAAATATCAAGATCTTTCAGCAAAGGAAATTGTTAAAATAGCCTTTTATCGATATAACAACTCAATTCATTCTTCAGAAGAAGCCAAATAATCAATTACAAAAGTCTTATTGATTTTCAAGCTAAAGTAGTGAACGAGGATCTTACCAAACTCATTAAAAGGAACCAACAAAGGAAAATTTGCCGAGGAAACAAAAAGAGGTACATTCCAATGGTATAGTATATCAACCCTAGGAAGTCATATACCCAACCGTCAAACGACGCGATGCCAAACAGAAACCTCACCCTACAACGGAAATAGTACAAAGAGATAATAGAATTGAGGTCATTTCCGAAACTGTCCCAAATCAAATACACTTCTTAATAAATCTTTTTACACTACACATATTTCAAGTCGATTCAAGGGTTGGCATTCGGTATCGTCAACATAATTTTTGAGTACAATACACCGGTAGTCATGCTGAAGCAAGATCATCAGTGGAAACTTTAAGATGGTTTCCATTATCAACTTGACGAACTATAAAGTTGTCATTAATGAAATAGCAACTGTAATAGTCAAGAGCAGTTTTCTAAAACCTCAATTGATGCACCTGATTCAACAAACCGAACGATTGCTTAGAGAGCTAAAGGAGGTAAACCAAAGGAAAGCGAGACCAATAAATTGACTTGGATCTGCAGGCACACCTGATGCAATAGATCGGGATAATCTGCTGAAAACCCAAAACGTTTTCATCGAAAATAACAACGACCAGTATAAAATAAGCCAGCCCTTGACAACTATTACATAAGTAATTCTCGAAACTTATAACAAGTTCATTAGACAAATATGAACAGATGTTATATGTACAAGCTAATAATAATTAAAGACGAATTAAACGAAATAGTCTCCGCGGCTCGGCTAGCATCAAAAAGAATTGTTAACACTAATCTGCAGCGATAGAATTAATGGAACCCATCATGCTGCAAAAAGAATCACTCTTGCTTTATGTTATAGCATTCTCAAAAACCAGCCTAAAAGATCATGTAATGATCAACGCCACAATTCAAAACAATAAGGAAAACTACTCGTACTTTCAAACAAATGAGATTCTGTTGGCTCATAACGAGATATACGGTATTAATAGCACATGTGTGATTTTGGATCAGGCCACTTTTGAGTACTTACTGTTGATATACAACATTATTGTGTTTGTTCAAGTAGTCTTGTGAAGCTAGAGTATTGCATCTTGAAGTTATATGTTTGATCGGTTCACAATTTTCTCCGCACTTCCTACATCTATCGTCAACAGCTTTCCTGAGAATGAACTTTCTATAATTGCGTGTTGCGATTATTCTGTCTTGAATGCCTATTACAAATCACTCAGTTTCAGAAAGAAGGTGTCCTTGCATAAGCCATAAGTTGGACGCCTCACGGTTTATATGGTATTGGCTGAGTTCATTGGGGTGGCCATTCGATTATACCTTTGCATTTGTTTCACTCCGGAAGGGTTCGATTTTAAAATGGTATTAATCCTTTTTTCAATTGGGCGGTTAGGCTATACTTGATAATACCGTGACTTATTTCTTTGAGTTGGAGAAATCCGAGATATTTGTGCTTTGCCCCGTGTTGTAAATCTTCAACTACTTGTTCTTGGTCTACTGGGAAACCTTGTTCGTTGGTATCTACTTTTTCTTTTTGCACTTGAACCATTTTGCACTTTTCCATGCTAAATTCCATCTGAATGTCTGTGCTAAAACTTTTCACAACTTCAATAATTCTATGGAGTTTTTCTTTATTTTTGGCGGGGGAGCTTTAAATCGTCAACATATAACAAGTGGTTAAAGGAAAATTCATAGATGGAAACCTATAACGAAGCCAGATTTTATTTTGGCTAAGATCCTGCTTAGGGGGTTGAGACCTATAAAAAATCCAGAGGGGGCTGAGGGCATTGCCTTGAAATATTCTGCAAACAGTTCTGCTGAGAAGACCATTTGACTAAGTCTTATATTCCAACCCCCCATTATGGCCTTAAGGCAGTTATAATGGTTGAGCCGATCTCCTTAACTTCTAGAATTTTTAAAAGATAGTTGTGAGGCAATAATCAATTAATGTAATCGATGTAAACCATACTAATGCTTCGCTTCTTCCTTAATGCCAGGCAAGTAATTACGGAGTCAATGGTAAATTGATCAATGTAGCCCATTTTTTACTACAGCCTTTCTGTCGTAGATTCTGTTTGTTACAATAGTATTTTTGTAAGGAGTTTGTACTCGTATGTTGTACATAGGCATCTAATAGGGCGATACTTTGAAGGGTCGTTTGGAGGGTTTTCCTTTGGTAAATAATAAAGTCAATCACACAATGAAAAAGCTTGGTGCGTGGGTTTGAGCTCCAGTAAATCCATGAAAGACTTCGCAAGTTGCTCATTACATGCGGACAGCTTCTTAAGCTAGATGTTTTGAAGCTTGTCAACATCAGGAGCTTTTCAACTGCTGGTTTCTGAAACCTCTTCTCTACTTGTCGGCTGGTAAGGCATAGATGTTGCATCTTTGAATTGCTCGATCTCATCCGTAATCCAGTGGGCGTTTTCATTGTGTTGTTTTGGTTTACAAAAGGGTGGGTAAACGTCTCCAGATTCTGTTTCTCCAGAGAAAGTACTCATAAATGATTTTAAACAGTGTCAATTGCATTCATATAAGAACATACACTAAAATGATTAAACAAGTACAAGATATAAAATACATAGGTGTAGTCCTTGAACATTAAATAAACTAATAAACATATGAGGTTCAAGGCAAATTTTATATGTATGTATCTAAAAAGATACGTTTTCTTAAAAGGATTAAGAAAAATACCAATACATTGTGCGGCATAAACATATTATTTATACTGTTATAGAACCTCACTTCGATTTTTGCTTAGCAATTTTGTTCATGAAAAATAACGAATCCAAGTGTTTCAAAATAAAGCGTTGGGAATTATTATAAGATATGGTTTTAATACATATACAGTGGAGCGCTGCAACAAAATTAAAAATTTGTTAAGAGATTTGACGACGGAGTTCTTCTCCTTCACCCCGAAGGGAGAAAATCTGCAAATAGTGCTGTTGAGGTAGTTATAACAGCCTGTGGATCCGGAGGAGCTCTTAAAGCTGCTCAAAGAGAAAGAGTGCGACGGACTCAAATTCGTAAGAGTCAAGCCGTTTAGATACCACACCAAGAGCCAAAAGGGAGAAACGGAAACTACCGTTCTTCCTGGTTCAGCTAACTCCCGATAGCAAACTGGATGGTCTAAGGAGTATCAATGTCCTAGACTACCAGATTGCACACTGGGAAAAAGTAAAAAAGGCACGAAACCATATTGCAATGTGTTCGCTGCCAAAGGTTCGGGCACGCAGCGTCGAACTGCGAAATGCAGCCTCGATGCGTCAAGTGCGGTAAGAACTACAAATCAGAAGAATGCGCTCTAGGTAGGGATGGAGCATCGGAAAAAAGTCAACTCTCTTACGTTTTATGTAAGAATATGGGCCACACCGCAAACTATCGCGGTTGTCCCAAATTCCAGTACATAAAAAGAGTAAATCTGCCTCGGCAGCGAAAGTTGGAAGTAAAGCGTCCACCTGTTCTACCACAAACACCAGCCGTGTTTCCCAAGTTACCTACGCGCAAATGGCGGCAGGTGGGGGATATACGGCACAGCAAGCGAAGGTTGCTTCTCAGGCCCCAGCGCCTAGAGCACCGGAATCGGCAAATGACATGCTAGCTACTCGTATCTTGCTCTCTATCCAGGGACAGATGGCTCAGCTTCAACGTCAGATTACCGAAAAAGCTACGCGGGTAGATCAAATATACGCGCTGCTGCCGGGTCTAACGCACCTACAACCGTACTGGGTACGTTCATGGCGGAGCAAACCCTGAAGGCCCTTGCAGTGAATGTCAATTCACTGATTAGGATTGAGCGAAGAGCCGCACTAATCAAGTTACTTAATGACCAAGCCCCTGATGTGCTTTTGGTTAGCGAAACTAAGCTAACCAAAAGATACAAAATGAGGCACAGAAGGTATAAAATTATGAGAAGAAATCGATCCAACTCCATACAAGGAGGAGGCGTTGCAATCTTCGTAAAAAAAGGTATACGTTTTAGAAGACTGTAGTGTCGTGTATTGCGTAGGTTTCAGGTGCTAGAAGCATGCATCATGTATATCCCTCTTCGTAGTGGAAAGCGTTTATACATGGTGTCTGTTTATGCACCTACTCAATCCACCCTATTCATCTCAGAGCTCAAGACACTTTCGATTTCTGAGATTGGAATTGGAGGAAAACTATTGGGGAAATAATACACCAAACACTAGACTATAATATAATACACCAAACTATATTCAGTTGGTGGGGTCAACACAGTGTGATGTATAGACTCGGCCTAAATGCGACGGATGGTCCGTCGTTTCCTAGACACGGCTTCTATTTGGAACTTCTGTTGTTTGACACACGAATACAACTGACAGGTACGAACCTACAAACTTTAAACTGTCTTCGCACTTTTGTGTATGACAGTGACCATTGCGGTCTTAGTACCGAAATAACCGTTCCGAACAAAAATGCGGAATTGAATGAATTTGTTCAAAGGCATTCCTACAACCATAGTAGGGTGCGTTGGACACACTTCTCCAGGACACTGACAAGAGCATTCTCCTCGAATTCCCTCTACCCATCGTCCAACAGAAATCTGTCAAACGAGGAGAATGACAGGTACCTAAAAATAATGGACGAGACAAATAAACGAACAATGGACAAAACGATACCTCGGTATCAATACAAAAAATATCATTGGTCCAAGCAACAACCTGGAAAATCGAGTCCTTGTGCACAATATCTACATTCGAAATAATGAACTGGCGAATCGAGAACTCGGGTTTCACCCAGTTCAGTGACGAGAACATGGCAAATAATGTCATCGCCAATGAAAGGGAACAACCCCCGTTCATTTCGAAGGAAGAGCTTCAAACGATCTTCGACACAATTAGAAGTAAGAAATCAATGGGAACCGATGGAATACCGAACATTGTGCTTCGACATCTCTCACTAGAAGCGGTGGGCCTTTATACCACGCTGTTTAACAATGCAATGAATAATGCACATTATTAAGCGCATTGGAAAACTGCGGCGGTACATCCCATCCCCAAAAGGGATAAGGACACCTCCGATCCGGCGAATCTCCGGTCGATCAGTCTCCTTCCAAACATCAGTAAGGTTTTCGAAAAGGTTATCAATAGAGTCCTGACTAAGTGGGTTGCGGCCAGAAATATAGTTCCGGATAACCAATTCGGTTTCAAGGCGGGGCATGACGTTATTCATGCCGCGTCTAAACTGGTTTCGGATACCCAATGGAACAAAGCCAAGAAACAACAATATTGCGACGACTGGAAGTTGAAGATCAACTTTCAGAAGTCACAAACCATTCTGTTTAGGAGGCCTTTGTCTGGGGCCTCTGCGGATACCAGAAAGAATTGGCGAAAGTTTCAGATCGTTGGACAACATGGGCAGCCACTTGCTTGTCAAAATGTAGTCAGATACCTTGGGATCTGGCTAGATCAATATCTATATTTTAACAAACATATCGATGTTGCTCTGGCCGGAGCCAGAGGTGCTTTTGCCCTTACAAAGGACTGTTTTACGAGTACAACAAGCAACTCGATGCGGGGGTAAAGGGGATCTGCTTCATGGCCCTTATTCGGCCTATGCTTGTATTTGGTTGTGTGTGGTTCAACGTGAGAGCAAGTCTTTTAGAAAAGATTCGGGTGTTTAAGAGGACTTGCCTTAGGGCTCGTCTTCGCTTATACAGAACACCAGAGTCTGAGTACATAAAATTCTATCCTAACGAGGTCTTGTACAATAGGGCGAACCTAATACAAATGGATAATTTTGTTATTAAGTTGATTCGAAGGCACATTGTAAGAGCAACGATCTCGTCGAACAACCTGATCTCCGGGGCCTACTAGCCCAGTTATATTTATCACGAGAGAGTTCGCTTTGACGGCTTTATTTCTCCAGAAACCTTCCTCTACCTAGTAGATAGGAAAGGTCTGATCCAGGATAGATTAGCGGTGCCGTTAATCTTTTACGTCGCTCGAGCAGCTGTGGACAGGCGACTCAACTACGACAGAGACGTCGCACATGGCAGTGCGGAGCGTCTGCGGCTTAGGAGGGCGGTAGGGAGTCTCGACATTAGGGATGTTGCTCGGCTGCACCAACAATTTTGGTGGCTTGCAGAAGAAGAGGAAGCTCAATTTTCGAATTCCTCCAATACTAGATAGCTTCGTTAGGGAGCAGAGCGGGTCTGCTTATTATTTAGTCATGGCCGGCTTACATAGTTTTGGGTAGGGTTAAGGTAGACTTAAGAACAAAAATTATAAACAAAATTAAAAAATAAAAAATAAAAAATAAATATGAAAAACTTAGAGATGGGTAGCCTTCTGGTGATTTTTTCTCAAACCAACAAAATTATACCTATACAGTACAATAAGATAGATTAAGTAGGCTAAGTAGTTTAAGTAGTTTAAGTAGTTTAAGTAGTCTAAGTATGTTATTTAGATTAAGATTTATATTTAAGTATTTTTAAGTTTTATAATAAGATTAAATAAAAAAAAACAAGTTCGTATACTAGGTTTTTTTTTAAATAAAATTAATTTTCTTAGTTTTAGCTTTAATTAATGTAAAGACTGAAATATATTGTAATGATCGTCGAAAGACATTTAGACTAAGAATTATGTTTAACCTAGAGTGGCCACATGGGGCCAGTAAGTTATAAAAAGATAGTTTTCTAAGTTATTTAAGCAAATTTTTAAGCGTTTTTTTGTATAGCATATAAGAATTCATAACTTAAATAAATAAAAATGCATTGAAAATTAAAAAAAAAAAATGGTTTTAATACATCTACAACAGAAGATTAATGCTTACATGTCTTAAGGGGGTGAATATCAAGCAAAGAATTTTATTTAATGTTTTGACGTTCATATTTAAGGTGAAAAATAACTTGCTGTCGAACTTCTTGTCATCGAATTTAAAATATACGAGAGATGCACAACTATTTACCTTAGGGCGAACTTTGATTTCTGTCTACCATACACTAGAGACGAAAAATGAAGTTTGTGAAATGAAATTTAAACAAAAATTTAATACTCTTTCTTAATAATAGTTTTTTTAACTAAATAACAGCAAGAACAAAAAGAATTCTAGAAACCAAAATACTCTTTTGTATTCAAAGGAGCTCTGTAGTTAGGTTACTGATGATATTCCATGAAATTTGCAATGGCCTACTCAAATTTGTTTCCGACCGTGTGTACAAACTTATTGGAGCTTAACATGCTTAACAATAACCTGATCGGTTCTGGCGGGACAAAAATAAGATATTGGATGACAGGGTTGCTTATACGCACTTGCCTCTGAATAAGTGAATGAAAAGTGAATGAAAACATATTCAAAACCCTCTCAAAATTAGAATTTTTTTTTTAAAGCAAATATCTTTTTTTTAAATTTTTTCAAAAATTACTCAATCAAAAATGAATTTTACTTCATGGGTAAAACTGTTTGCAAGAGTTTTGAAAAAGCTGACATTTTTGAATCAACTTGTCCTTATTTTATATTAAAAACCATTGGGGAATACAAGTTCCATTCATCAAGAAGTTTAGGGCATTACCCATCCACCATTTCGGCTAGTTTTTTTTTATTGGCTTATCCATTCAAAGATAATACATACTCAGGAGTCTTTGTGTAGGTGATTACCTTCAAATTGAAGAGTGGGCTTGGAATGCTCGCTTTAAAATTTTGAGTTCATTTGAAGCCCCGAAAGGTCTTAAAGCAACAATTTCATCAACAAAGAAGAAGAAGGCAAGCCAATTGTATCGCCAGGCATAACCTATGCATTGAATGTAGTAGGTAATCACTAAATTTTTGGTTTTAAGATTTGTTGACGCTACTTCTGTAAAAATTAACATTAAAGTGTCATATTAAGTACGCTTATTTTGAAATATCCGAAAAATGGCCGTGTGATTTAAGGGCTGACCAGAATGTGAATCTAAAGCTTGAATCTGTATCTGATATCGAACTTTCAAAACTTCAATACATGTATGATCTGTATCTTGAATTTGTATCACGAAGTTGAATAGCACCCAACTTCAAGATACAGATACAGATTCAAACTTCAGATTCACATTCTGTTCAGCCCTTTATCGCGTACATTTTCGATGACATTTTGGCATAGGGTCGGCTCAATTTCATCAATGATGCGTGGAATCGCGTCTTTCAGTTCCAGTTTTAGAATTGTTTTCGGATTATTGGTATACACATTTCCTTTCAAAAATCCAAATAGTGATCATTTTACAATTCACTCTACTTGTTGTCTGGTATATGAAAAGTGGAATTGTATTAATTATTAGACTGTTAATCTGACAGTTGAAAAATCGGCCTTACGAAAATAATTTATACTTTAAGTCCTACATATATAAAAATATATCTTTTTTGAAACAGTTGAAAACTATTTGTTTCTTAAATAAATTGGAGAAATGGATCTCTGATTTCGTCTACACAAGGTAGATGGAATCGAAAACTGGAAACAGACAGTGTTCCAGCCGGAGTATTCAACGGCTCGGCAACCTGCTAAGTTATTGTTGTAAAAGTATTTATATATAATCATAAATCATAGTTTATACAGAGAAACTTTGCACATTCCTTTTTGTTATTGCATAGATTACTCCTATCGACAACTTTTTTCTGAAAACAATCAACTGAGCGATTTAGAAACCATTCATAAATATTAAGGTCAAATTAAATTAAATTGAATGACATTTTTTTAACAAGGCATTTTATTAATTCATTTTGTTTTCGTTTTTATTATTTTCTCTGTTCAGGTATTCCTATTAAATTTTTTTTACAAGATTTTTTCTCTTTTATTTTAATATTTATATATAATAGTTTTATTTTTATTTATTATAAACAGGGATTTATTTATTATTTTTTCGTAAGAAAATATAACTCACACAGAAAAAAATGTACAAATGAGTAAGTACAAAAATGAAAAATTCATAAAATTATCTATTCAAACATAATTTCTTTGCATATGAAAAGCATTTTATCGCGTAGAAAATCGAAGTCGTCAAATCAATTTAAGGTTAAGAAAATAGAGTTGAATAGCATTTGTGCTTATAATAGTAATGTTTCTAAGAGCTTTACTTAAAAACTGACGTTATTTTTGAGACATTGGGTTACAAGAGTAATAAGAAAACTTAAAAACTGAGTTAGGAAGCGAAATCTTAGAGTGACAAGCATGATTATTCGCAGCATGTTATATAAAAAGGTGTGAGTATAAAAATACTAAATTACCCATACTGTTGCAGCTTTTAATCGATATAATAATTGAGCATTATGTATAAAATTTATTTTATGCTGGTGGCATTCATAACATATATTCGAACTCGTAGTATTTGACGCCGTTTTTATTTGTTTGGTAAACCTGTATTTTTTTTTTTCGAATATAGAAAGCGAAGAACTATGGGGCTGTACTTAGAGGTTTATTGTTCGCAGCAATATGCTGACATTTTTCTCTTCAGAATTTACATATCATTGATATGGGATTTATGCCATATAAAGAAAAAAAGATGATGGCTATTTGAATAGTAGTCCTTGGGACAACTCATAATCGACATACAAAAAAAACGTATTAATGAACATGTTGCACGCTTTTGAAATAAAACATTTAGGCCGTAAAGTATGCTTTGGTGTCAAGTCTTGCAAGACGGGTCATTGTTGTTAGGAATGTCTACCATTATAATGAATCAAACATTTAAAAAAAATATTTCGCGTTTTCTTTTGACTGCAACGAATAATGCAAATCCAAGAAAAAAAAAATAAATAAATAAAAAATAAAATTTTAATTCTGTCATTACTTTCGGCAGGGATTTGAAAAAATAAATCGCCTAAAAAAATGTCTTGCCTCTTAGAATGGTCAACTATGCATCGTTTTCTCTGCGCACAAAATGACAAAACGAATAAACCGTGAGTGGAATACATCTTATTGCAGTGGACTTTTGCGCTAATTATTTATTTATTATTTGCTAAATTATATTGCGATAATGCAAAAAGGTATGGAATTAAAGTATGAGAGTTCGGTACAAATTTGATACGAACTTCAATTAATTTATATTCTTAGTGTAATTTTTTAAGGTTCTTTAAAGTGACAAGATAACCACCTGGCCTAATTGTATAAAAACAAAAAAATCACCTAAAAACCGGTTAACTTAAGGCAAATCTTATATCTGAAAACAAGCAGAAATCAGAAAACAATAATATCATCAATAATAAGTAGGCAAATGGAATTCCAAATGACATTTATAAAATTATTCTCAATAAGGGATCGAATATGGTAGTTTCTGTTTTTGTAATTTCGGGCCATTAAGTGTGCAAGTTTGACTAGAAGTCGATATTGTACTAGCAAGTTTTGTTTCCAAGAATGCGGTGTTTACAAATATATGCATGGAGAAATAGTTAATGCAACTGAATAGGTAATATGGAAATATGAGAAACAACTCTACGGAGTAGATCTGAAGGGCATTTGAAAAAACAAAAACTAATTCTTTAAACAAGAGTTTAAATGAGCCGAATATTTCGTTAAGTCATTGTATAGTTAAAAAAAAAGTACAAACAACAGAATCCTCATGTCATATGGATATGCTTCTTCTTTGCTTTTCTTTTACTCTCTCTGTAGGAAATTGAACAAAAACATTTAAAAGCACAGTCTCCAACGTCGATGCTGTGAGTATTTTGAAATGGCAAAACTTTAATTATAAACTAGAAATAAACGATTCGTTCCTGTTTTTTTCGTGTGATTTTTTTTTTCTTCTTTTATTATCAAGGGATATATATAATTTCTTTTTGTTTTATTTTTTCTTTTGTTTTGTATTTAATTTTTTATAAATAACTTAGTTAAAATCTATAATGATTTTATTTTATTTTTATTTTAGTTTATGTTAACATTTAAAAAGAGTCCTGGTTGATCTATCGTTTTATTTATTTAAATTTGTCCATTCTCGGATTCACACAACGTTTTTTGTATTTTGTTTTTTTTTTTTATTTTGTTTTTTTTTTTTATTTTCTTTTTATTCATTTATACTAAGTTTTTGTGTATGTATATATATTTATATACATTTTTACATGCATATATATATATATATATATTACCATGTTATTTTACCCACTGTTCACATTAAAACGCTCACAAAATGTACACGAATCTGTTTTTGAACTGTAGCTTGAGTTTTTAGAGGAGAGTTTCTTTGTTGGTGGTAAGGAAGATGAAGGGGTCGGGAAGGAGGCTGAAGTAGCATTCTATATACCTATATATTTTGTTTTTGTGTTTTTTTTTTGTCTAAGTTTTAAGTAAAATTAATCACGGGTATCAATTGGTTTATATACACGTTATTATATGTCTTATGTATATAACTCTATTGGAGTCTTTTTAAACCGGTGAACCGTTTACTTTCATAATTATGTTTACATTTTCTTTTATTTTATTATCTTATTCGTTATTCTGTATTCATTTTTATTATATTTTTAAAGATATAAACAAACAAATGACTAAATTTCGGTTCATCATTTGACTCTCAATTGCAGTTTAGTAGCTCCATCTGATTATCTCACAATGCAAGGGGTGTTTGTGTATTTTTTCCGTGGTGGCGGTGGTGTTTTGTTGTTTAGATTTTGTTGAAATGGGATGTTTCAACATTTGAACTTTACCATGGGAATAAGTTTGGAAGACAGACATTTGTCACAGCACCATTCTGCATAGATTTCCTTAGTTAATAATTGGAATGCGGCTTCCGTCATGCCACTACATGTCCTGGAAATAAGAATAGTTTTTAATAGGATTTTATAACAAAAATAAAAATATTAATAAATAATAACACAAAATATATACATTTGTATCTTAAAGGTTAACGCAAAATTAAGCTAAGATAGTAAGAAGCAACAGATCTGTAACACAGTACAGGGTTATGTGAGGCTGCGATCTTAAAGCGATAGGTAGTCCTAGACACCGTTCCTGAGGACTGAGTTTCTTTTTGTTCAAATTCGTATCTGCATACAATTCACAGATATAGGTACATACATGGCTACGTACTTTCGTGTAAGGATACATTTGACAGGTACAGGTATGTCTAAAATGTCTACGTACGTCCGTGTATGACAATGGTTTAGGAGTCTGTGCAAGGAGCTTTCCTCGTTTATTAAGAACGAAGAGATCGAAATAATCTTTGACTTATTGAGAAACAAAAAATCAGTGGGTACTGATGACCTACCTGACATCATGCTGCGAGTTCAAGTTTCCTACGAAACTGGGCTGTGCTTTGTAGTGAATGATAAGCGTTTTTGTATATTTTGAGTTGAAAATAGTGGTTTTTTCAGTACAACTCTTGATGTGTACTCATTCTTTCTTAGCACTTGCCTTACAGTTTCGTGAGAAACTTGAACACCACATTCTTGGCTTATTTGTCTGGATAAAGCTTGAAAGGATATTTGAGGATTTTCGTGCACTTCTCTTAGTAAAGGGCGCCCATGATGATGATGACATCTTTGGCCTACCTTTTGGTGCAATTTTCTCCAAACGATTCTCACGTTCGGCTTGGTTAATTATGTTGTAAATGGTTTTCCTAGATAGACCAAAAATCTTAGTTATTTCTGAAACGCTTTTACCATTTTAATGGTTATAATAAGCCAACTTCTTTACGTCAAACGAAATTCTCTTGCCAGGTATATTTAAACGAATCACGAAAAATAGCAACAAACATTTTCGCTTTCATTTTTCAAATCTGTTACAAAATAGAACATAAAAAAACCGCTATAACGGTACCATTATGAAACTATCAATGGACAACCAAAAGGAGACAGGGTAAAATGTGTAAACACTTTCTTGACAGTTCAATTTTTGTTCTTTTTGTTTATTTTTTTATTGTTGTTGGTAAGCGAATGAATATATTATGTATTTCCTATAATATGGAGTATCAAAATAAAAAAAATATTTGAAATAAACTTTGTAGAAGTGTATTAAATTATAACGAGAAAATGGAAATTGCTGTTTTTTTTACCTTGACAAACTGTATGTGTAGGTTTACAACTTAAATTTTGTGATATGATACTTATTTGAAATATATAAGTTAAAAATTAATTAAAAATCAATTATTATTTGACAGTGAAAGGGTGATCGTATGTTTTGTCTAACTACAGTTTTTTACGCTGTAATATAAGGACGCAAAGACATACACATGTCAACGAATTTATCAGCTTTAATGGAATTTAAGAAAATGTTCAAGAACTTGATTATTGTCCATAACCTAATTATACATTTTATGACATAAAAAAAAATTATTTACTAGTTTGGATCAAGTAAAGAGGCAAATACGATTATACATATATTTAACCACACTGAATTTAATTTATCCTAGTCATTTAAGGCCTAAGGAGCGCTTGCAATATGAGGACAGATCTTAACTAATTTTCTGAGGAAAACTTGTAGACACCCAGGTCGAATTTAGCCGAAAGTTTTACCACACTCAAAGGTAAAACCACTTTTATTTGTTGCAATGTTTTTACAAGTACAAAACTCTAGCTTTACTAATAATCAATAATTTAGTATAATGAATAAGTAACACTTAATTTTGTGTTATCGAAAAGACCAACTATGAACTTACAAACTAAGACATAAAATAAAAAATTAAATATAAAAATCCATTAATTTAAATAAAAATATGAAGTAGTAAATAAACTTACCTATGAAAGAAGAAATTACAACCAGATTCACAGAATAGAGCTTCATCGTTGTCATTGACCTCCTTGTGACAAAGGCCACATGGGTATATAGGTGGAGCATTCGGATTTTGCGGATTGAAGACCATCGGCGTTCCAGGCGGATACATTTTACCCGCACTCACTGGCATTGGTTTTGGTCCAAACATGGAATTCGGACCGATTGCGTTAGGTGGTGGCCCATTGACTGGACTTCCGGGTAGGCCGCCAGGTCCTCCCATGTGTCCCATATGCATCAGATGATGATTGGGTCCTCCTGGACCCATATGCGGAGACATATGTGGTGGCATATTGGGCATGTTTGGATTCATCATACCGGGCGAAGGTCCTGGAGGTCCACCACCGCCTGGTGGACCACCGCTCATTCCGCCCGGTGGGTGCATAGGAACATTTGGATGATTCATTTGATTCATTCCTCCCCCGGCGCCTCCACTCAAAGGACTACCACGATGTCCATGATTACCGTGGTTGCCATGATTTCCCATTCCACTAACATTTACAACTCCGCCATTACCATTAGGTCCGCCACCACCACCGCCGCCACCTCCTCCTCCACTACTGCCGCCTGAATTCATAGTATTCGCCTGAGTCATTAGAGGAGCGGATTGTTGCATACCTACGCTAGTGGGGCAACCTGCCACTGACATTTGATTCATTGGATGCGGAGGCATAGGTCCGCTCGCTGAGGAAGTTGGCATTGCACCATTATGGACGTTCATGCGTGATGACGGATGATTTGGAGGCGGCCCACCTCCTGAATTATTACCACCTCCTCCGCCTCCCCCACTATTGTTGCCTGGTTGCATATGACTATGATTCGCTGGACCGTTCCCCAGTGGACTGTGCATCGGTGGACCCATTTGACCGTTGTTCATATGAGGTGGTTGATTCGGACCATTATGACCGCCTGCGCCTAGCGGACTACCCATTGTATTACCCATCGGGGATCCCATGGGTATTGAATTCATTGGACTACCAATGGGACCCCCGCTCATAGGGCTGCCGATTGATCGAGGACCATTGGGTCCCATCGATGAGTTCATTCCTATGTGAGAGTTATTTGGACCGCCCATTGGTGACATTCCGCCCATTGGACCCATCGGTGATATACTGGGGCCCATGCTGCTCATCGGACTCATTCCACCCATAGATGCACCAGGAGGCATTCCGTTACCATCCCGAAGTCCCATTGGACTTCCCATACCACCACCACGACTTCCCATATGTGGTGGCATAGGACCGCCACATTGCATTCCGGGACCTCCTGGACCCATTGGACCTCCAGGACCCATCAGTCCACCCATTGGACCACCCATGCCCAGCGGACTCATTCCACGCATTGATGGACCGCCCATATGATGATGCGGGTGATGTGGATGCATGTGGGGATTCATTGCGGCGTTAAAATGGTTCATTGCCATGTGACTCATGGGCGAGGGAGTGTTCATGGGCGGGCTGTCGTCGAAGGGATTCGATGCTACAATTGTGTCACCAAAACCGCTCATTGGCGGTGGTGGCAGCAAATCCTGCGGTGTGGGCGGGGGTTGTGATAGCATTGCATTCGCTGCTGCGTTCGCCGCATTCGCATTCGATGTTTTCCGTCGCTTTTTCGGATTACTCGGCGCTGATATAATATTCAGCGAATCTGTGGGTGGCGGGGGCTTAAAGTCGGGCGGGCATATTCCTGGCCCAGGCAGTCGATATGAAGCCATTCCGAGATTATGTGTCATTATATTTTTTACTTGTTTGTGTCTCCTATCAACTATAATGGCTAGTGCTATAACCCCACTCGAATATGCCTATCCCCCTCTTTTTCTTTTCTCCCTGTTTATTATTGCTTTTCCTTCGTGGGCTGGTGAACTTGTGGGCTGTGTAATATAATCTAAATTTCGCTAATATTAGTTGGTGTAAGTAATTCTTAGTTCTAAGACTATGCTGAATATCTATTTCTGATTGTGTTTTTCTGGTTTTAGTTTTTTTTTTCTTTCTCTTTCGTTCCGTTTATTCCGCTTTTGTTTATCTCTTGTGATTTGGTTCGCTGGCGAAGGGAATTCGGCCCGCACTCAACCAGATCCTTAACAACTGCAGACTGCAAAGAAAAACAGAAAATGCATAAGTAAAAGGTATAAATATGTGTTTAAAATGAATTAGAAAAATAATTTATTCCGAACATACTGGTAACATTTTTCATTTCAGGTGAAGAGGAATAGAGATAATGAAATTAAGTAAACCAGAGGAACAACTTTGACTTATGTAGCTGATAAAAGACCGAATGAATAATAACTTTAAAAAAAAAAACCCTAAAAATAAAGGTAATTATTATGATCGGTTATTTCGATGATCGGTTGTTGTGCCAATAAGGTGATCAGGATTGAATTGACAATGCCCAGTGCTTTAACTATTACATTTACTATAGCCATTGATTGGTGGCTTTGGAAAACTGACTTCATAAAAAAATAAATAGAATAACAATACTATAATACTCAGAAATTAACAACAACCAAATTAATTGACTAACAATTCAAAAAAAAACCTAGACTCCACATTTTTCACAAGACCACAAGAGATGTAAATGCAGCGGGCCAACTAGCGATTTATAATAAAAGTGGTTGCTACAAAAAACAGAAGCAGAGAATATACGGGATGGGATAGTCTTGTAGATGCATGCACTTTCCTATCATAAATATTCACAAACTTGACACAGTATTATACTTCTATACTAAACAAATAGGCGTATCTTCGTTTGATAACTTTGAACTATCACTACCCACATAAAATGCAGGTTATACATATAAGAGCTCGGCAGAGCATTGCATAAGCGGGTTGTTGGGCCGGGAAAGGATTAGAAAATTTCAGAGTACGTCCGAAAATGGGCTTGAGCATGTATTGAGCATTCATAGGGAGACGAAGGTGACACAGGTTTGAATCCTATTTAGCAACTGCAAAGAGAGAGACCTTAGCAGATGTAAGTATTGTACTCCAATTTGGGGCGGATGAAAGCCTTAAATATTGGTTTCAGATTAAAGGGGGTGAAATATTTCTTACATCGTTTTAGTATAGCTTAACACTGCAGAAGTTTTCGGTCTTCAATAAAGGAATATAATAAGTAAGAAGTAATAGACAGCTCTCTCCAAGCTCTGTCACATGCCTTAGAAATATCAAGTGGAACTAGATTGCTTAGCCAGATTGATGTACCCCTTGGTTTCACTTTCCGGAGAGATATGCCGTCAAATCACCTGTTGCTACGAAAACCGTACTGACGGTCATTGAAAAGTTTTGGTGTTTATCAACTTATCAAGTGCAGAAGGAGAGAACAGATTCGGCGTTTTTAGAGACGGGCTGGACAAATGACGTCTTCCATCTGCTCAGTAAGATTCCTAAACCACTTACACAGTGGTTTTGCCAGTTTGGAAGAGCACCTCTTCAGAAGAAGAGATGATATCCGAGCCAACGGATTTTTGAATGTTAAGATCTTAAGGTACTCTTGCCACGACACGAGTGCGAAAGTGAACTCGTCCGAATGAAAACAAAGAACAATCTGAAAGTGGCGGGCTGGCCTTAAAATGTGCACAAGCAGATTGGATTTGTCCACAATGAGTCTTTGTACAGAGGTTGAGCCAGAATTTCTATTTTTTTACGAACGAACAAAAATATGTTCTACCTTTGCATTGTATTATTTTTTGCTTCAGTTTTTGATCGTATTAAATTTCACGCGTTTGAGAAACGCATTGCAATCATTCCCCACTCGTTTAAGTTTTTTCGTTTTTCTGTTTGGTTGGTCTTGTAGGACCAAAAAAAACCTTTCCATAACTATGACAGCGTCTTTACGGATCGAGTCGGCCCAGGTCTTTTATTTAGGTCTGATAATCTTAATCCGATGAGGTATATGGGGTTTCATCCCAAAGAAAATAGTGGGTGTTATCATATGAGTAGCGGCATCCACGTCGTTATCGGGGAAAAATAACTAGCAGTTAACATTCCCAAAGGGATTAATCCCGCTCCAAATACCCTTCTTGTTTGGATATAGAATCACTTATCTAGCTTTATAACAGAACAACTGATAAATACTGTGACAAATTTAACATTGAATGTCTGCAATGAGATGCATTTCTTTAATTGAAGATCACCGGAATTGATGACAAAAAGCCGTCAGAAATAAGTTACTCATCAGTGGAGTTTGGTAAAGAATGAAGGCAAGTACATGTTACAATAACATTCCCCTATGGAGTGATTAGGTTGGGAAACCCGAAACAACTTTCGTTTCCTAGGAGGAAGGTGGTGCTACACTAGAGTAAATGTTCGAAAACATTACCAAAGTTAAAAAGAACTTGCTTAGGCAACAAGAGCCGAATAAAGACATGTAAATATGAGCCATTAAGCTTAAAAGAAGTGTCATGATGCTGAAAATATGGAAAAACTATTCTGCAACCCGCAAATGACAGCATCTATAGATACGATCGATATATGTATGTAAGTGTATAAATTTTTAAGATAATGCATGATAATACATAATAATGAATGGATGTAGAGAACATTCGCTAAGGGCAATCTCACCAATCTCAAAAAATAGTATTTGGTGAAGTGATACACTCTTATAAAACTTTCTTGGGATTTTACCGAGCACCGAGCTATCACTGATGCCTTTGAAATTATAAGAAGATAAGGTAGAGAAATTAGTTAAGCTTTAGATGAAACTATACAAACAGATCCTCAAGAAAGGAGACCCTCTGAACTGCACCAGTTGCATAGGCGTCAGTATTCTTAACATCGCATACAAGATCTTTCTTTGCTGTACTGTGTGAACGCCAGAAGTCGTCAACAAACTAACTGGTCCATATTAGTGTGGGTTAAGGCCAGGAACGTCCACCATCGATTAAATATTCACACAATACCAGATATTGGAGAAAATCCATAAGCTTCAGATCGATACACACCACCCATTAATCGATTTTAAGTCCAGTACAGGGTGGCGCACGAATCGTGCTACAAAAACAAAACGTAATAATTTTGTTTCTGTGTCTGTAATCGGCTTACTTTTTTTTATTTGGCAGGTTACTATTTAGATTTATTAAAATGAATGCTTGGGATACCGAAAAGAGGATTTGTATAATGCAGCGGTACCATGCTTTACAGTTCTTCATTTCCAAACATTGGGAATTTAGGCTAGAGTTTGGCGGCACTCCCCCGAGTAGATGGACCATTATTAGGCTGGTAAACATGTTTGCCGAATCTGGAAGCATCACAAGAAGACCGTACAATTGAGATTCCTATGTTCGGGTACAAGACACAATCGCGGCTGTAGCAAATTCAAGCATTTCGATTCGAAACTTATCGGCGGTCTTTACAACGGATAATTCATGATGACTTAAACTTGTTTCCGTACAAAGTCCAAATTACAAGCAAGTTAAACCCTCTGGATTTGCTAATTCGTCTGGAATTTTGCCAAAAAAATGATTGAAATGGCTGAAGAAGGCAACAATTTGAAAAATTGCTTGTTTATGTCTGATGAGACCCATTTTGATCTAAACAGAAATGCTCCATGAGACGGAACTGCACCCAGAACGAGTCACTGTGTGGTGCGCTTTCTTTGAAGAAAACGGTGTGCCACACGTTGCGACAGAAGGAAGCAGCGTCAGTGGTGCTTTCGCGAGTATCGAGACGGAAGCGGTGAAGTTGGCCTCGTAGACTACTAAGCCCAAGACTAAGTATATGTTGTCAAACAAAAGGGACACTCAACACCGACGTCTCTACCTAGGCTACACTATAAACTCAGACAACGACACCAGCGCTGAGATCAAACGAATAATAACTCTTGTGAATCGCTGCTTCTTTAGGCTAAGAAGGCAATTGACTAGCAAAGTCGTCTCTCGAACAACAAAAGTTGTTGCTCTTAATAGTACCAGTCCTGCTCTATGGCGCAGAGGCATGGACATTATCAAAAATGGATGAGGGTGCTTTTGGCTGCTTCGAGAAGAAAATTCTACATGTGATTTTGGATCCGTCTGCATTGAGGGTGAGGAGATCCAACGGCTAACTGTATGAACTGTACAGCGACATCGACCTAGACAGAAGAGTAAGATAGCTGGGTCACGTAGAGCGGATGAACACCAACGCTCCGGCCCGAAAAGTCTTCGAATCCGCCCCCGAGGCACAGCACAGTAGAGGAAGACCGAGACTCAGGTGGCGCACGCTAGTGGAAGGGGACCTCAGCCAACTTAGCGTGCAAAATTGGAGGCAGCTAGCAAAGGATCGAGCTGGAGAGTTTTGTTAAGGCCCAAGTCCACCCCGGACTGTAGCGCCACCTAAAGTAAGTAAGACGGCTACAATTGCAAAAAATTGCGTTTATGTATTTAATCTCCCAAGATATTAATAACTGTTAAAAGCAAATGGCAAAGTCTCAGCGCTGCCAAAAAGCTATTAATAGTTTCTCATGGTATTGCTTTGAGAAAAAAAAGAAAAGCTTGCAAGTACTTTCTTGCACATGAGTAAATAAGTATTTAGAGCGGAGATGCATAGAAGAGCCAAAATCATTCGTGAGTTTTCCGAGGAGAATGAACATCGGCTTCCCAAAAGGAAACAGAAGGAGCATTAAAATGGAACAGCAAAGAAGGAAAGCAGTCTAACAACTTTACAAAAGAGTGAAAAAAACATAATAAAACCATAAGCCATAAGCCAAAGTCTGGGAATGCAAACAAGGAAGGATTACAGTAGAAACGAAATATTTTCTGAAGATGTAGGAGAAACAGAAACATTACTGAACAACATTTGACTCACTTTTACTTCCAAGTTATGACGGATTTGTAACCTAATAAAGAAATCGAACGGCGATAGCCTTACATAAGATGAGCTTCTAACGGGATTGGCCGTTACTTGCAAGTGATTGATACATTACGAACTTTGCCATCAGATCGCATTTCACCGAATTTTATCACTGAGACCAGGAAATAAATGAGTGAGGTTCATCAAGGAAAAGTGTAACATGTTTTAGCAATGAATTACGACGTTATGTCGAGTTGCCCAAAGGTGCTTTTATATCGGGCAGCTAAGTACAGCTAATACACCCCTGTTATGTAGGGGTGTATTACTTTGGCTCTGTAAAAGCAAAACTTGAAATGGAATAGAGAAGCATTTAAGTGCAATTTGAACGTAAGACAATTATGTGTTCAAAGAGGAATACAATTGTCATAAAAAGCCACACAACAGCCGAGAATTACGAAAGGTGCATCAACAAGCGAATCTCAAGGACTTAACAAAACCATTAAAAAGCTGATCAGCGCAATGGATTACATTCCAACAGCATCACTATATATCCTTTATACATAAATATGTAGGTGGTGGTTCGGTAAGAACTCAAACGCCGAACTTAATAGATTGTTGGAAGTTGAGGCTAAAGTAAAAATGCGGCGCTTGACAATCATTTGTTGCTATGGCAATCGAAATCTTACAGTTGGAAAGCTGTCAAGGCAAATGACCTTTGAAAAAATTGGCTAAGGAGGAGTATCCCAAACCCTCTCAAGGCGAACTGGTTTCTGTTGGTACGATTGTCATCAAGGGATTGAAAGAATAAGAATTTCATTTGCACGAAGGTGCAAATTAGTTAAGCAGCAGTTCAAACTAGAGTGAAGTTTACGGGAAGAAAGTCGTTACGCTCGCTTTATAAGATTTCAAACGCATTTGTAACAACCGTCGAACCGGGTAGTGTTGTCGACCCGACAACCTGACGAACTTCCTGGACTCCATCTGCATTTAACAATACTATTAGAAATCACACCTGTGTCATAAGGGCCGTCACTTACCATCAGCAGCAATCTAAAAAAAACTGTGACGCAAGTTTAGTTTAATATTCTCCCAACTTTCATTGATCTTCAACAACGAACGGCACTGTGTTGGATGTCATAAGTACATAGATCAATTTGATTAAACACAAGAACCATCAAAGTTGTTCGACTAAAAGCAAAAACAGGGCACCAGCATGTCAGCGATTAAAAGCTGTCAAATCAATGTTGCACAGTGCTACCTGATTGCAATCAACTTCCACTCAGCTAATATCTCATCATAATTGGCTTAATTTACAAAAGAGCCTTCGAAAATATATGCCTACTGAATTTTTGGCTAGTTGACAAGAATTTCCCCTTCTCTGATCCAAAACAGTTTCCGCTTTGCTACTGACCACCGGTGTGACAGCAGCTCTTCCACTGATTTTATACTGCGCTTCACCTAACCCTACTAAGACCTCTTTTCAAGGCGCTACACTGTTCACACCATCAACTAATATATATCCATCGTTCGTCACGAATCCCCGAATCTCGAAGGCACCTCACCACCATTATCTTTTGGTATGAGCAGCAGCACATCAAATTCTCAAAAAAATCAAAAAATCACAAGAAAAAAAATAAATAAAAAATAAAATCCACAGCACCAATTTTATACAGGAGGACGCGAGATGGCGTTATATAGACTGCGATTGCCAGAGAAAGACGCACACAATAAGACATCAAAAAATGAGAGAAAAAACGAACCAACTCAAGGGATAAAGCAGCAGGGAATTTCATTTTTTTTATCGTTTACCTTAACATTATTAATGATGATGATGATGTTCTACAGCGCGAGAAAACTGGACACAAATTACTGGAAGTGGGACTCCTTTCCTAGCGACAAACAATTGCACAAACTGGTGCGTGCATTTTTCGGTGATTGGTTTGCTTTTGAAAGAATTCTTTGCTTCGCGTTTTTCTTTTTTTTACTTTAAGTTCTTCCTCTCCTTTACTTTGCATGTGTATTTTTATTGACCATTTGTCAAAGTATCTGTTTCGTTGCCGTCGTCTTCGTCGTAGTCGCGATTTAATTGTCACTGCTTGAAATAAACACTTGGATTTTTCACTTAATTTTTGGGGTATTAAGGTAACGGCAGACGACAAAGATATTTACTCGATTGTTGCTTGGGTGATTTAGTTGGGATGTATTGGAAATTGGCGATTATTTACCGAGGAATATGGTCAAAAATATTCGATTCACTTTTAAGTAGTTCTTGTACACAACACACGCCATTCATAATTTTAGTTTGGTTAGTGAACACAGTGTGGCAGAGTGGCGCTAGCGGATGGTAGAGAGACTTAACATCTGCATATATCGTTGACAGAGATGGCTTTGAAAAGTAAAAAGTTATACGAACACGAGGAATTGATATGAACAATTGAATATATGGTATTTGTACATACATATATATATCTACCTAAGAATATGGTATACAATATAAAAAGGTTTTTAACAGTTTTGATATAAAAGAACAACAATGCATATTGTATTAAAATACAAAACCAATACTTTAAAGCTTATAAATTGTTCAATTGTTTGGAAAAGCGTTGTATAACATGCAATCAACACCTTTGGTAATAATTAGAAAATAAAACCGTGGTAAGGCAATTTTGAAAGGCTATACATAGGTTTTTGTTTTAAATTAGATTAGATTAGATAAAACAAGAGTTTTTTTACAAGGACAATTATCGCAGGAACTTTGACAAAGGAATCGTCGGTGTGTACTCCTTCTAGACCTGTTTCCATAGGTTCGGAATATTTTCCTTAGATTCCTAAATAAGACCACTTCGCCTAGGCTGTTAATCAATGATTAATTTATAGGTTGAATAAGTCAAATTAAAAAAAAAAAAAAAAGTTCTAAGTCGCGCAAGAATTACAGTGTATCGATTAAATATCTTAAACACGTTTATCCCAAAACAATGACTATAGACTGTTAACGATACCACTCGTCATCTTAAATTCTGCTATCCGATAAATAATTTTGGAATCGAGCTTAATTTATCTATCATTGCCGGATAAAATGAAAAAGAATGCGATTGATGTACGGTTTGAAAAATCTTCCTCTGATCTAACGCAGACATGCATCAGATTTCTATAATGAGAAACAGCAACAACATAACGGAAAAGACAACGCCGAGCTCTTCGTAGAATGTCCGACTGTGACCCAAAAGATCTTTTACACTACAAAATCCGTATTAAGAAGAAGGTAAGGATTTTGAGAATTTTTCCTAGGGATTACAATTTTAAAATTTTTAATTAAAATTTCGTTCTACAAAGACGATGGCGATGGCGCGATAGTTAGCTCATTGGACTATCACGCGGAGAGTCTGGGTTCGATTCCTGGCTAGGTCACCAACAATTTTTCAAATCGCCATCACCCTTTCGGCGGGCAATGGCAAACTCCCGAAAGTAAAAAATTGCCTACGAAAAAGCTTCTAAGGAGCGCCGTTCGGACTCGGCGATAAACCGTAGGCCCCGCTCAGATGTGATAAAAACAAAAACATGAGCAACACTAATGAGTGTCAAGAAGCTAGGCCGCTAGGCCCATACCGGGCTGCCAGCGCCACAGTGTTTTTTTTTTTTTTTTTTTTTTTTTTTTTCTACAAAGACGACATTCCGTTTTCTTAATAATACCTAGTTTTTGAAAGTGATGTCGAATGTGGCCGTGGCCGTAGCCGATTAGAAATCAAAACAGTTTTCTAATATCATCCATTTTGAATTGTAGGGATTTTTATTTGAAGGGTTTGATGACCTTTTCAGCCTTGCGAAGTCTTGGGATGTTTTCCCATGAGAGAATCTAATGTGAATATCCCACATTTTGATCCCAAAACTCCTTATTTTCTAGTTAATTTCTGAATTCCAGATATTAAAGAACGGTTCAGGGCCGATGAAAGAACAAGCCAAACCGTTTCTAGCCAGTTGGCCGGCTATTTCATTTCCGATAGTACCTTTATGCCCAGACACCCACCAAAGTTGTGCTTTGTATCGAAAAAATCTTGTAGTATATTGAATCAGTACAAGACTGATTAGGAGTAAATAAGGTTTGAACCTTACGCTTTAATAGATGTTTGACAGTTTGTTGATATATGGATGAGGACACCCTTCACACCCTTATCGAGGATTAAATTTGAGCAAACCTGAATGGAATGTATTACCAATCAAAATGCACTGGTGTTCAGGTGTTTTGATCAAATATACCTGCGCCAACCCCGGTGTCTTTCTTTGATCCATCCTTATAGCACTTGATACCTTTAGGGTTTGAGGTAGAGCTTTTGTACTTCAAGTTTCTTACTTCTTAGCTTGGGATTACTTTACTGAAGCATCACCCGCAGCACAGAGTCTTGAGTAGACAGTTCTTAACTACGCAAATCATGTCAAACTCAGGGATTTTGAAGAAATGAATTGACATATTGTAGCGTTCTTTTTAGAGTTTCCTCGCGACTAGCGGTGAAAATACCATCTTTTTGTAACAGACATAAGCTATTTTAAGTGGTTCCAATTTCCGATCTCTTTGGATTTGTTCAAAGAGTTTCTCATTTTGCGCAATTGTTCAAGTTGTAAGTTCCACCACGGTACGCAACTTTTGACCATATTTCTTTTATATAGGTACTTGCAATTGCATTCAAATTATAAGATATTGGCTTCATTTAGTTGATCCGCTGCCTCATTTCTGTCCCCAATGGACTGCAGAGATGCAGGCGCTGAGTCAGCCTTGATAGCGAGATGTCTTTTAAAAATACCCCAGTTTTGACTTCCTATATATATCTAGTTTTACCTTGTCCATTATTGCATCCTCTATTGAACCTTATGTACATATCGCTCATTTACTTGAAGACTGTCATAACTCAAAAAACGCGAATTTTGAGCTAATGATGCAGAATTATTCGCTTTATCATGCTTCAAATTGTGTAAAAATGTATACTCTCCTCGTTAGAAGAGAATATCCCGTAATTCATTTCATATGTACCAATAGTCAATTGAAAACTTTAAACTCGTTCCTGCAAAATCGCATTTTTTGAGTTATGACAGTTTTTAAGTAAATGAGCGATATGGTGTTATAGGAATGTCTCATCTGACGCATGCCAATGTTTAAACATATGAAGAAAACGAGATAGTTACGGCAAATACCTACTTACTTACTTACTTTAATTGGCGCTACAGTCCGTGGTGGAGCTGGGCCTCAGTCAACAAGCTTCTCCAGTCAGCTCGATCCCTGGCTAGCTGACTCCAGTTTCGCACGCTAAGTTGGCTGAGGTCCCCTTCCACTTGCGCTGTCCCTCGGGAGCGGATTCAAAGTCTTTTCGGACTTGAGCATTGGTGTCCATATGCTCTACATGACCCAGCCATCTCAGTCTTTAGATCTTCACTCTTCTGGCTAGGTCCATGTCGCTGTCCGTACAGTTCGTCGTTGTATCTCCTCCTCCACTCTCGATGCAACCAAGAACACCCTCATCTATTTTTGATAATGTTCATGCCTCTGCACCATAGGGCAGGACCAGGATTATGAAGGTCTTATAAAGGGTGACTTTTGTTGTCCAAGAGAGGGCTTTGCTGCTCAATTGCTTTCTTAGCCCAAAGAAACAGCGGTTGGCAAGAGTTAACCTTCGCTTGATCTCAGCGCTGGTGTCCTTGTCTGTGTTTATAACAGAGCCTGAGTATATAAAGTCCTTAACTACCTCAAAGTTATATCTGCCGAGGAGGACGTTCTGCCCTAGACGTCGGTGTTGGTTGTACTTTTTGCTTGACAGCATATACTTGGTCTTGCCCTCATTGACCGCTAAACCTATTTTCGCCGCTTCCGTCTTAATACTCGCGAAAGCGCCACTGGCATCACGCTGCTTTCTCCTGATTATGTCAAAAGTCGAGGTTAGTTTATTTCCCAAATCGGCAATAAATCAATCAGCGGAACGTGAGCTCTACGAGCAAAAGAGGATAAAAAAAAACGGTTTCCCAAGAGAGAAAATAACATGAGAAGAGCGAGTTATGTACTTTGGACTGAACAACCACACGATAAAGTTGTATACGGACGACCCGAGAACTGATGAAGGAACTGGTGCAGGAGTGTTTGGGCCAAGAACGAAACATCATGAATCAATGGGCAAGAGTACCAGAATCTTTTCAAGCAGAATTATGCGCCATAGAAAGATGCTTTTAAATCAATCTCGAAAATAATTATAGAAACTGTAACATACCATAGCAATAATATCAGATAGTCAAACAGCTATCAAAACACTGGACTCCTTTGTCATTAAATCCAAACTTGTATGGGAATGCCTACAAATTGGGCAAGACAAATTGATTGTCTGTCTGCTGGATACCAGGCCATGTGGGCATTATTTGTAACGAGGCGGCGGACTCCCTAGCGAGAAAAGGGGCAGCAGAACCCTCCATAGGACCTGAATAATTCTGCGAGATAGAGGAACACACCCTACGCGAAGAATTCAGGAAATCGGAAAAGGAGAAAAGGGCTAGAACCTTTCGGGATCTCCAAGGTTTGAGACAAGCAAACAAATTCTTACAATCTCAAAAGCTTTAAGGTATGTATCAGTCTTAGCAAAAATAACCTACGCATACTATCTGGTTTCCTAACGGGGCATTGCATATTGGGCATATCAGATGAAGGTCTCTGCAGATTCTGCAATGAGTCCACAGAAACTCTAGAACACATACTTGAATCCTGCGGAGCACTGACCCAAAAAATGCTTAAATATTTGGGAAAACACCAAATTCAAGAAAAGGATTTACCAACCACGGATTGCTCATTCTCAGATTCATAAAAGAAACTGGTCTGGATGATGTGCTTCAATACTTACCAAATCTTTTTAAAAATTAAACTTGGATCTACAACCCGGAAAGAGAATTCTTAAATTTTCACTCTTAACGAAAAAAAATACGGGTATTGCACGTAGATAAGATCGTGCAAATACTGATTTCCCCCTGATTTTACAGTAAAATCATGGTGCACCTTTTAACACCGTTGCCAAGAAACCAGAAGAAACCACCTGCATACGTTTCATCTTTGTTTCAATTACATACAATCGGTCAAACTGCCAATTGATTTCCATGCATGACCATGACATGAAGATGCACAAAATGTGACATGAACATTTATTGACATCTTATTCCCATATTTAACATAGCCATATTTCCATAGCCTGGAGACCTCAATTGCAGCGCATAGTCAGAAAGACAATTTAATCTTCAAGGGTCCCATTCTTTATTCAGTACACGAACGACATTCAAGAGACTCAGAAGAGTCTCCAGCTTTATCGCCATTTGCACGAACATTGACCAACCAATGGTCCGTTGATGATATAATTATGTTTTATTAGTAAACAAACTTTAAATATATTATGTAATCTAAATATAAAATTCCTGCATGTGGGGAAAATATTTATATACTATTAGACAATATCTCTCCAAGTAATTATTATGCTTTAAGAAATCACACTTAGTGAACACTTTGTTGAAGTACAATGATTTTATGGTGAAGACCTACAGCGAGCACAGTATGAATACTCCGGCTTTTTACTCGTTTCATTTTGCTCTTTTTTTCATTTGTACGATCACAAGCCACAGTCAATGAAAAATTATTTCCGAGTTAAAGCCAAATTTCCACATCCACATAAGAGTACGAATATTCCTATCAGTCAGTATTGCTTCTCTAGCTGGTCCCATCATGTTGGCCGACTGGTACCTATTCGTATGTATCTTTAGCTGATCGTAACTCGCCGAGGGCGAACTTTTATTTTTACATTTTTTAGCAACCGATGCTTCATGAACCATCATTTACTGTTGGGTTCGGAAGGTGTAGGTCTCCGAAAAAGAGATCTATGCATAGTCGTTCGTCGTATGTACTTGGGTGATTGTCATCAGAAACGTCATGAACTTCGTAGCTTGGCTTTGGTACGAAGAATGAAAGATAGCAGGGGCCACGTCAGGAATCTGAAGATCATCAACGCGGGAGGTGTAAGTGAAAACAATGAAAGACTTTCTTAACCAAGTACATCGTAACAAGATAGTTAGTGGCTTTTCTTATAGTGGAATTTGATATTAAAGTTTAATTGAGTGCCGGTAACTTTCATTTTAGCACAGCGCCAATGGATTATATGGTCATTGTCGCTATTATCTTCTTTTGGTGGTAGCTGAAGGGGGATCACAAAAATATAAAAGATATCATTATTAATGATTCAGGGTATGAGGGCTATTAAATGATTTATTGTGTGTCATGGTTTGACGCGCTGTGATTCGGCCAATTAAACAAATTATGCGCTTAGCTTGATGAGTCTCTAGGGAATCGATGTTACATCAGTCATCTTAACGATTGATGGTTCATAGAAAACCCTTATTAAAGGCTATAAATAACAACATCCGTTGTTATATCGGTTATACTTATTAGACAATTTCTGCAGACAAAAACTAAATTGGTCGAGGTCCATTCCACTTGTGCTCCGCACCTAAGGAATATTTCTACTGCTAGTGATGGAATCGACACGTGCTAAGGCATCAGGTGAGTTGTGCAGCTCGTATTATTCGTAATTCGTATAATTCGCTAATATGTCTCTTGCTCCAAAGCCCGTCAACGAAAATGACATCAAAATTATGTTCAAAAGTCTGAGGGTATCTTTATCCCACTTTTCTTGTATGCTTCATGACCATGGTTCTGTGCCATATAGCATGAGTGGCAGTTTAACATCGATATCCATCAACTCTTTCTTTTTAAAACATCTACACAGATGAGTTGTAAATAGGTTTAACAGGTCTTGGAATTATTGTGTTGCTACACACTACATCAATATTTTGAATTCTTTAGACAAGACAGTGCTCTAACACACAGCTCTTTTTTTATTATATTTTAATGAACCGAGCGATATGTTTCTTTTTTAATTAAATCTGTTCATCGCCTACCGTCTGCTGACTTCTCTCAATGGGAGCTATTAGTAGTTGCTTATTCAACAGGATTGGTGAGGAGGATTTGTTTTAGCTGCGATGCCTCGGACATTTCTATTACTTCTCCACAGGTCATGTACGAACAATTTTCTTTAATGTGTGCCTATAGTTCGGTTTAAGACTACATATGTACATACATATATGGCCTGCACGTGCATAGTTAGTATTTTAGCAAATCAGTTTTCCGATGATTCCAAAATGGGAAGGTGCACCATTAAAATTAAAATAGATGTTTCGGTGATCCGAAAGGTGTGTTCAGACGATATCATTGGCCCTGTCATTGTTATTTGAGTGATGTTGTTGGAGCTAAGACAGATGTCTCATTGTCAATATTGCAAGTAATTTGAATAATGTTCTTCTTCTTCTTATCCTTTTATTAACCCTTTCCTCGTTATACGAACTTATGCGTAACGAGTTTCCCATTTTTACTGCATCGCTGCTGCTCCGCTTATGGGGTTGGCTAATGTCGCAGACCGCAGAACGCGTCTACATAAAGCTCGGTCCTGGATCGCTTCAGTGGTTAACCCCAGACGTTGTTGCGCATTTGCCATCTGAGAAATCCAGGAATTCTTTTTCCGACCTCGTTTTCTTACAGTTGGAGTGACCGTAGTTGATAGTGCCTTTTTAACCGGATTTTCCGCAGATCTTCTTTGAACGTGGCAATACCAACTTATTCTATTCGCCTCAAGCTGTTCGGTTACCGAATTCTTTATATGTAGACTTCCTCTTATACGCGTAGATCTAATGCAATCGCGTTTAGTGACTCCACTAGACATCCTTAACATTTTCATTTCCGCTGCCGTCATTTTGTTTTTAAACGCTTCGTACATTGTCCAGCACTGTGAACCGTATATAAGAGCTGGTCTAACAACCGTGGTGTAGAGTTTCCCCTTCAATTTAAGTGGAAATTTTCGGTCGCAAAAGATTCCCGAATTTTCCCGCCATTTCATCCATCCCACACTAACTCTGTGGTTTACGTCGTCGTCACATTTCGCTTCCATGTTAACGATTGATCCTAAGTAATTTGAATAATGTTATCAAATGTAATCATTATGTCGTTACTGTCCCATACCATGTGATGTGCGCTGGCCAATTTCCAAAACCACCATTCCAAGATTGTCACCAGTGGTGGCCAAGATATTCCGATACCATCCAGAAGATACCTTTGGCAGTTTCCAGTCTACCAACGCTTATGTTGGGGTCAATAAAATGTAATGTATGTAAAGGGTATGTAAAGGGTACAATAATGCTACGTTTGAATAATATACTCGTACAGGTTCTGATCTTACTTTTGCCTTTATTTAGGGCGAAAAGTATTCAGAAACAGTGTAGCGCAGAGATTTTTGGAGTGATGGAGGATAATCTGGAGAAACCCTAGCATCTTGCTACAATCAATTTTGGAAGCTTTCAACACGGCATTGTTTGAGTTCTCCGATTTTGAAAGCGTGCCCGAAAGATCGCCTTCATCGAGTGCTGGAATATAATCTGGAGAAACAATAGCATCATTGCTTCAATCAATCTTAGAATCTTCCAACACGGTGTTGTTTAAGTTCTTCGATTGCGAAAGCGTGCCCGAAAGATCATTTTCATTATCCGATAGTCGCTATCCAATTTAGGAGATCTAAGATCGAAGCTCCAGGATCTTAGGCTGTAGTTTCTGTATCAATTGAAGAAAGAGGAACTAACAATAGCAAATAAGTACTGCGGCATCTGATGTAGAGCACCTTGGATAGGACTTTCCGACGCAAGATTCCTCAGAACCGCAAATTGTGTTCGTTCACTTATCCACATGACATTCCACGTTATTTGTAAAATGTATGATATATTCCGATAGGGTAATACATACATTTTGCTGCTTTTGCTGGGTCTTAAATAATTAAGTAATCTGCAAGATTTAATATAATTGTGTATTTAGGGTAGCTGGAATGACAATTTACGTGTGCGAATATGTTACTCATCATATTTACAATTTATCAGCCACTAAATGTTAGTTAGTCAGTTGTAAACTTAAAGTGCTCTCTTTATTTAAGGGTAAGTACGGCTTAGGAGCTTGGGAGCACCTCTCCGGATCCGTAAAAAAGAATCTCCAACTTCTCCTCAGTACTTCATATCCTTTCCTGTGTTTTTTTTTCTTTTGCAAGAAGATGATTCCAGTTAACCCATATCTGAAATATACATCCTTCTCTTGGGTTAGCTTACCACATCTGAGGGTTCTCTTAGCGGTAAAGCCCCATTCATAGCTTCATGCTTAGAGACAGTCTGTGCTTAATGTTAAATTGCTAGCACTCCCTTAGATGTCACCACTTACGGCTCAGAAAAAGTTCTTCCTCTCATATGTTGTCTTGGTACAGTTGGGGTATTTGTTATGAGTTTGCCACTTTATGGTGAGAATATTGTACTTCTTAAAGACTTTAAGGGTACTTGGTTGATAAAGGTTTCAATGGACCCTTGCCCTATCAACAAAAAAAGAAAACACTGTGGATGCCACCAGGATGAAAATAATGACTACTTGATAAAAGATTAATTATCTTTCATAAAGTAAAAGAAAACTTAATACTATACATACTGCGTTATTAACCTAAATTTGACGCTCCACATAAGATATTCACGATTTAATATCTTCAGCTAACCTTGACGCATGAGAACAAAAGATTATTTTTGCACTAATAAAATAGAAAAGATAGGATTTGGTAAGAGTTTTCTCCTCCGGTTTCTATAAACTGCCATGAGGCAGTTGGGCAGTTTTTCGTTCCCAAGTGTTAAAATATCTTGTATGGCAATGTGTATACGATTTTACTCATAGATCATCCAATACGAATTTATTCAAATGTATACATATGTTTATGTGCACTCTCGTTGTCGTTGGTTAAGTCTTCTATTGTTCGTAGATAATAAATTGCTTTCCAAAACTGGGACACAGAATAAAACTAACAACTTAATTTGTCAGTCTTCTTCCTCTTAGAAGTACCATGTAATTTGTAACCGACCTATCTGTTTAATCTTCTATAGCTTATGCATAATTAACATACAATCCTTTAATGGTGGGAAGAGGTTAACCAATTCACTCACTAATCTGTGTTCCACTAGACCTACAAGACCTAGGTACATTATTAAACCAACAAAAAACCCATTGTTTACAAAGAAACGTATATGACGACAAGTCCATACTCTGACAACTAGCGAGAAGAAATGCTTGGATCCCCTACTCAGGTAATGAGCCGGACGCAAAACTACATTTTTTTGTACTCAGAAAACCTTCTCCCATTTGATTGCATTAATCTCTAATGATATAATGATAATGCAAGATGAAATTAAACATTTTCCGCAATACAACAACAAAAAACCTCCCCCTCCATTTAGGAGAAGCACTATATGCAAACATACTCATATTTACCGACATGGAGTTCGTCGCGCACCAACACTGACTGACTGACTACATGTTTGGCGCAAAGCAAAAGAAATTTCCACCGAGCAATGTATGCTCCTGCTCTGCTAGTTGCTTTCATAATTCGCAGATTTCTGTGGGATATGTAGGTCCGTGAATATCTCACTTTACCACAGATTCAAATGAGAGAGAGGAAGCAAACATACGATGGCCGATGGCAGATGGCAGATGGCAGATGTACGAGTGGAGTATTCGCACAAATCGAAGAAGAACGCGCGGTTCTCTTTTTTTTCCTGTTTTTTTTTTTTTTCTTTAAAAGATGACACCGCTCATCGTGAACGGAATGACGATTGGGGAAAGTAAAAGTCATCTAGCAGCTATAGCAGCAACAGCACCAACATGAACTGCCAAACAGTTTAACAGCAACAGCGTAACAGAGTCAGTAAGCAACCTCCAAGACCGGAGTAGCAACTTACTTCGTGAGATGGTCACTGCAGCACCAGAAAAGATAAGTGCACATGACAAAGGCATAATACTGCGACCAAAGTAAGTATTTGTGCGCCATGAGATTTTTGGGAAAATACCCTCAAGAGGAAGCGTTGTTACGTGGCTCGTCGACAACTTTGTGGTGTGCCTTCACTTCCTCCTCTTAACTACCAAACTATACGATTCAGGTTGTGGGTAGAAAATGCTTATCACGATGCGATGGCAGACACTGCATTAGTATTCACATCAGTAATAACAGCAGCAGCTTAAAGATAAATTTATGATAATTGTTTTGTATTTCCATGTCAAATGCATGAGACTCATTTTTTATTGTGAAGACGGTAATTACTGTTAACACTTCATATTTTAAGTTAACCTTTCTTTTCTTTCTAATTACTCTTAGTTTAGGACATTAGGGCTTGAGGATTGTGTAGTCACAATCAGAGTTAAGATCTTTTGTCAAAAATGTTTTCATTCGGAATCAATAAATATCTTTATTATTTGACTGTAAATTCCGTCAGCTGGACGATATCCAGTCTCGAATTGACATATTAAATTGTGTTATTTCCCACTTGTTTCTTCAACTAATGCCTGAATATGTACTTTGGGTTAGGAATAGAAAATTCCATGGTCAAAAGAACTGTAAATAAGAAATATTTACTTAATTAGTTTATACGGACAAACAACATATTGAAAGATTATACAAACCAATCAGTTAATCATAACAACAAAAAATAACGGCTACAAAAATTCTCAAAGTTGGTGTTGCGTTTTCGCAACGTTGGCTGTAAAAGGGTTAAAGAAAAAGTATTATGAACATGAATTTATTTTCTTGCTGTTCACGATTCGATATTATAAGTAAGGACCTGTGAGTCTCTTTATTTTTAACATTAAGACTAGCGGAAATAAAACATAAGCATTCAGTCATAAATAGTGGGTGGCCGTGGTTCAAGTTGTAGTGAACTGGCTTCCAAATCAGAAAGTTCGGTGTTCGAATGCTAGCCGTGCCCGAAAGTCTTGCATTTTTTCAGTAAACAAAAATCAAGTAAGTAAGATTTGTAGTTGACTAGAATACATCAACCAGCCAGTTCTCACGAAAAAAATGATTCTCCCCCCATAAATGGTGGATGCCACCCATGGAGCAAAATAATTACTGAGCCCAACATCTTTTTTCTCTCTCTGTCCAATTTTCCAAAAAACTTAACACATGCATGGCATTATTCATACTCACTTGAATGTTAAATTCTTTAAAAAATAAAAAATAATAAAAAAAGGTTGAGTACATACCAGCATTGGCGTTTTTTTCTAAACCTAATTTAAAAACATTTTATTTCAAAAGAGTTACTGGAAAAATATAAGCGATTGGCAAATTATTTCTCCATACGTAAAGTTAGTGTAAAATGTCAGAAAATGGACAGTTTTTTGTAAGACTAATAAGTCTGTTGTGTTTCCAGTACAGATTGCAGCGTTTGACGATTTACAGGAAATATTAAGGAAAATGATATAGACAGGAAGTGGCAGCAGATGCGCGTACAATATATGAGTATATGTATTTTATTTGTAAACAAAAGAAAATATATTGAGATTAATTGGTACCCGTATAAAGCGATATCCACACGCACAAGATGTACATATAAAATAAGCCATGTCAGTGAACTTACTTTACATTAGGTGGCGTTATAGTCCGGGGTGGACCTGGGCCTCAGTCAACAAGCGTCTCCATCTAGCTCGATATTTTGCTAGCCGTCTCCAGTTTCGCACGCTGAGTTGGCTGAGGTCCCCTTTCACTTGCGTGCGCCAGCTGAGTCTCGGTCTTCCTCTACGGCGTTGTCTCTCTGTGGCGGATTCGAACTAAAAACTTCCGAATCTCATTCCTGGAGTAGCATTTCTCAATTTCCTCGTCCGCGTACTTTTCATGCTCTTGCTTTTTTCTCCTGAGAAGCCGGTGTCCATCTCTACTCTTCTGCTCATAGAGCTTTTGAGCAGCTCTAGCCTTTTTTTGCAGCGCCGGGTTGCGTGCGTCCTGCTAAGCTGTACGTGCTTGCCGGCATTCGTCATCAAACCAGGGTTTTCGTTGTGGTGGTCGAGTGACACACAGCATATCAGAAGCAGCATCTCTAATGGCTTTTTGGCAGTGTTGCGACTGGTTTTCGATGCTTGATGGTGGCGACAAGGGACCTCTGAAGAGTTTAAGAGAGACTCGATCGGAAAATGATTTGGCGATCCTTTGCGATTGTAGCCGTCAGACGTTGAAATTCCTCACAATATTAGCTTGTCTTGGGGTTGTTCGGGACATCCGCAACCGTAACTTGGCTACAACAAGGTAATGGTCCGAGTCGATGTTGGCTCCTCGGAACGTTCGGACATCCATAATATTGGAGAAGGGTCCTGCGTCGATCGCAATGTGGTCAACCTAGTTGACTATTGATTGATCAGGAGTTCTCCAAGTCCCCTTGTGAATATCATGATGTGGGAACTACGTGCTGGCTACGACAATGTTCTGCATGACAACAAAAAATCCGCATCCAATTCGATAACAATCACCGTAGTACATGTCGCAGTTTTTCATCCTCTTTTTGTCCGGCCCATCCCATCGCATTTCTTGGATGGCGGTTATGTCTGCCTTGCAGCAGTCTGGGGCCTCCGTTAGTTGCTCGGACCTTACATTCCACATGCATATCCGAAGTTCGCTGTCCTTAATTGGTTTGTTTTAACTGTAGATCGGTCCGTATCCAAGGCTTGTTGCCTTGTAACTTTTGCATTTTTCCTATAGCCGGGCAGTTACCCGGCGGCACAACCCCCAACCTGGAGGGCCAGTTCTATTTTTGATACCCCTAGGACGACGGGTCGGCTAGATCGAAAGCCAGTAGCCCGTTCTGGGATGTGAGTGCTGCCGTTCGTCCATTAAGGGCTCTTCCGCCACCATATCTTTTTCAAGACCCTAATTTAGTCTCGCAAATCCCTACCGCCCGGATAAGGTCCCATTTGTTCCGGGATTTTTCCACCGTTGATTCCATCAGGAATTAGTGAACGCTTTGTAAAAGTTCACATTAAGTCTAAATTCACCAAAATTAGCTCTTAGACTGATATGTTGAGATGGAAGAAGAAAATGGGTTGATATTAAGAAATATTTTTAGAATTTCTCGACAAAATCTGCAAGCAATATCTAAAGCCTTAAATTTAAATCATTTTGTATGATCTCTCATCTCATTGTTTACCAAGTAAATAATACAGCATTGACTTTATAATCAAATGGTCAATTAAATTGAGCAGATTGCGACGCAAAGCACGCTTTTTTTCCAAGTGATTGTTTACACATCATACTTGAAAAAATTGTTCAAAACTTGCAAGTTAACACCTTAGTCATAATTTTAAAAGCCTGGGGAACGCTGATGAAATTGACAACGTAATACCGACGGATTTAACAGATCATTTCAATAGATAACTTTAAATATGAGATAGTTATGGATTCCACGGTTCTGTTATCTATTAATCGGAGAATTATGTCACTTCATCAGAAATCAAACGAGGAATTACACCTAGCCATTAGCTGTTGTCGAATAACTGTAATATCATTATCATCCTAGTCCTTCTCAATGAAGTAGCATGATTGTTAGTGAAGACAGATGAAGACATCCTTGGTCGTTTTAAACACAAGATCTTCGGCAAATTTTTGGTACCATTTACGTTGAAAAGTTTGGAAACAGTGAACCCTTTTAACTGCGCAGCTACATCTTGCCAGAAAAAAGTCAACCGGAATGACTTGGACTTATAAAAAAAATGGTTATTGCAACGGCTGTTTGAGTTGTCCTAAATACAACGAGGTTAGGCACTTTATTGCTTCATACATTTTGAAGATTTTAAAAGAAGTTTCAATAGATTTACTTTTAAATATTCATTTATTAATACATATTAATAACAAGTAAGGCAGACTTTTAAACAAAATGGACACAACTTCTTAGTCTGTTTTAACTTTTGCAAAAATATTTTAGGCCAGGATCTTAGTGCTTGCTCAATATTAAGATGTGCATTGTAGCTGCCAAGATGTGTTGGACATTTTAGAAAAACATTTTGCTGAAAATTGAACAGTTTCCGGTGACCGCTGTGTCAAGCACGAAATGTAAAACATACATCTGTTAAACTGAATATTACAGTTTAACAAGACAATTTCAATAACTTACACTTCTACTATCTATTTAACTCTAATAATTTGCGACCCTAACATCCACACAGTAATTTGCAGGAGACAATTCTTCCTCTTAAAACTTGTTTCTTAATTTTTTTTTCATAATTATAGAAGAAAATCATATTATTTATTTTACAGACTATGAATTAATGGTAATTAGCAATTTATATTTTAAAAATAGCTTCATTTCCGAGCATATATAGGTAAAGTTAGTAGTAACTAGGTCTTATTTGGATTATACGGGTTCGATATTAAAACATAAAAATATTTTTATCGAGCATAATTTTTCGTACTCGTATGTTTACTTTAAAACCAGTACCAGACGAAGTGCACCCATAATGTGACTGTTGGATTAATTTTTTCAATGATTTTTCGAGTTTCGGCTCTAAAATTTTTTGTTCTCTTAATTGAAGTGTAAGCGATGGCGATGGCGCGATAGTTATCTCATTGGACTATCACGCAGACAGTCTGGGTTCGATTCCTGGCTGGGTCACCAACAATTTTTCAAATCGCCATCCCCTTTCGCCGGGCAATGGCAAACTCCCGAAAGTAAAATTGCCTACGAAAAAGTTTCTAAAGAGTGCCATTCGGACTCGGCGATAAACCGTAGGCCCCGCTCAGACGTGACAAAAATGACAACATGAGCAACACAAATGAGTGTCAAGAAGCTAGGCCATGGCCTATACCGGGCTGCTAGCGCCACAGTTTTTTTTTTTTTATTTGAAGTGTAAATTCGCATCATTGAAAAGGTATTACAAATTTGCAAATAATATTTCCTTCAAATTATTTGAATAGAAAATTAGGAAAACAAATTATGCGAATATGACATTTATTGATATGGCGCGGTGATTGAAACAGTTCTTATTTGTATGCACATATTCTATCAGTGGAGACTAAGGCCACAAGTCTCGAGAATCAAGTATTAGCTTGATGATTTTAACCATGATGCGATTATTTTGTGTAGGTGATATCGAATGTGACAGTTGGAAATCAAACCAGTCTTCTACTATCATCCCATTTAAGTTGTAGGAATTAGTTTAATTCTTTGTGGAAGGATTTGTTGACTCTTTAAGCCTGCGAAGTTCTGGAAAGTTTTCCCAATTGGATATATTCAGAATATCACAGAACGGATCAGGGTCGATGATATATATTTCACAAACCTTTTAAGTAATTAGAATTTATAAAAGTCTAGTTAGCTGGTGCTGTAAAGTTGTATTGTTATTGTAAGTAATTTACTTTGAAATATTTTTTAATTTTCCTCATTACAAGCAGTGTTTTTTCGAAAGTATAAGAATATTATTATATTTATTAATGTATTTAAATGAGTTGAAAGAGTTATGTTAACATAAGCCCGAATCGTATGCACGATCAATGGCTTATCTACAAAAAAAAGATTTTTGAACATGGATGCAATCCACTGGAATGAACAGAATGACTATACCTGAGGAAAGGATATAATTAGAATAAAACTCATGATGGAATTCACCATCTACTATATTTGTTTTCAGAAACTGCCAGCTTACTTAAATCTACACTACGGTTCACTTGAATAAAGGCAACACTTTTATTTAACTAAACAGTAAGTTAAGGGCAGGAAAATCTTTCCTTTACAAAGTAACTAGTTTTTAAAAAACGGTATATATTAAGGAAAATCTGTACATTTTGTTTTTATTTATTATTTATTTTTTTGTTATTATAATAAGTAATAATTTAACAAAAAAGTTAGTAATGGTATAGCCACGGTATTCTGAAAACAATTCAAATATTAGGCACGAAAGTGAGACATTCAAAGATTTTATGTACTCGTAATTAAGCGATATTTTGGCCCAAGCTGACTTAATACCCCGGCGAAGTGATTCTTTATTGTCTTACTGTTTCCCTCCATTCGTACACTTTGCGAGCGCAAAAAATAACGAAACTGACTACAACAATTAGTTTTCTTATTTGTTTAAATAAAAAGTATCAATGAAATAAGTGGATTGTTCTTTTACTGTAATTACAAAATATCTAAGCGAAAACACAGATCCACCCGTTTTCATTGCGGCATTTTCCGTGAGCTTATAAACGGAAAGTAATATAATTCCCCCGATGTACATAAGTTAAATTATCAACCAAAAGTTATTCTTCACTATACTAAGAAGTAAGTGAGAATTAAGATTATACTAAGAAGATTTTGAATAAAATTATAGATATTCAGCAATATTTCTAGTTCGCAAAACGAAAAGCCATGATTAGTTTTTCCCTGATAGAGAACAAAATTGTCTTGAATACCTACTTTTAGAGATAAAAAGGGCAGTAAAAAAAAAACACTATGGCGCTTGCAGCCCGGTATGGGCCATGGCCTAGCTTCTTGACACTCATTTGTGTTGCTCATGTTGTCATTTTAATCACATCTGAGCGGGGCCTACGGTTTATCGCCGAGTCCGAACGGCACTCCTTAGAAGCTTTTTCGTAGGCAATTTTACTTTCGGGAGTTTGCCATTGCCCGCCGAAAGGGTGATGGCGATTTGAAAAATTGTTGATGACCCAGCCAGGAATCGAACCCAGACTGTCTGCGTGATAGTCCAATGAGCTAACTATCGCGCCATCGCCATCGCAGTAGAGGACAACAAAATAGCCATGTACATTGTACATAGGAAAAATAAATTTTAATAGAGAACACTGCGTGAACTTATAAGCTGTATCAAGATGTGATACGTGCGAAAGCACGACTCACTGGTTGGTTGGGACACATGGAATAAGTGGTCAAAAATTCTCCCTATATTTTACTAAGCGCGTGTTCTGGATGTATGTACCTATATAGAAAAAAAGTCTATATGTCTCAAAGATAACTTGTTTACCGATCATCAGATCGTAATTTATATTCTGATTTATCTTAACTAAGATCTGGCATTTTGACATACAAAATTTTCAAAGTTTTAATTTCATCTGTATCTTAAATAATGAAATATATATTTCATACTCGTACTTCTCTTTTATTTAGGATGCGTTCGTTGAGGCAAGACATTGTTTTGCGGCCATGAAATCAATCAACGTTACTCTAGCAAAATACGTGTTCATGGATAAGTTGGCACAATAACCTACTTATATAATTTGTATGTATAAATTTCAAAGAGAACAGATTAATAGTAATACTTGAAGCTTACCTGATCGATTTTAATATTGCAACCTAATAACAAGTACGTACATCATCAGTTAAAATTGCGAGTTTAAAGATCATTTGAAAATTATTCTTCAGTGTATTCGCATGTTACAAAACAAAAACACAAAAACCTCAACGATTTAATAGTAATAAAAAAATTGTTTGTTGTTGGTCTCTGTCATCATAGTCTACTATGTCTTCAATACCTTCACAATGTCGACTGCATCGTAGAGACGAATATCCATTACCTTCCACAGACCATGGTCAGATGACCTACCATTCACTAAAAAAAATAAAAAAAATAAAAATCTCTAAATGGCGGGAAAATACTTACAATCGAAATCTATACGCGAAATCTCAATTAAACTCTCAGTTACACTTAGACGTACGCTCCAAACACTTTATATGCACTTCAAGTACCTTCATATGTAACACTGTCTTGAATTACAAAACAAAAAGAGTTAAAAAAAACTCTATCTCAATGACGGTTATGAAACTCGTTTGGACAATCGCGCCTAATATAATCTTCAAAAGCATAGAAAATACTTGTCCAAGTACGTTGTATGTATAGTATCTCATTTTGAGGGTTAAGGGGAGCCCCAAATACTTGTACTTCATTTATATGAGTCAAGTGCAAAATTCGAAATAAAACAACAACAATTAGAAATCGGTTAACAGTATTAATGTGCTGTATAACGGTATTAATGGGAAAGAAAACATTTATCAATCTGACCCTTAATTGAACTTTGGAATGAAATTAAGTGCAACTGATGCAAGGGCTCCATTTTTCGTGCTCAAATGATGACCATTGAGAAGAAGGAAATCCAAACAAACTATTTGTCCACCTGTGTCCACACAGAGGCTCCTCAAGCATTGTGCCCACCCGAACTCCTCTTGGTTTTTGATATAAAAAAACACAAAAAAAATATCATCTGCAGATTGAGTTGCCTTCTGAGCTTAGTACGAGTATGCGCCTAACAACAGTCATTTTGATTCCTCGCCGTTATGGTCTTCTTTTTTAATAATTACCAAACGTGTTTTATACGAGTACAGGTATCGACCGACCAACGAGTGTATTTGTAGTCGAAATCATCATCACGATTAACATCATCATCATCCAGTTTACGTGAGGTTATAGTCGAAAGTTTGAATATCTTACGAATGCCGAATGGAATGAAAAACAATTCGAAATTCCACCAAAAAATGCAAACTTACGGTGTTGCAAAAAGGAAAAGAGCCAATACGACAAAAATCGGCAACAGAAATCACACAGATATTAACTATAGTCTTGGGCCAAAATTTCGTGATGTCGCGTCTTGTCTACTTGTAGCTGAAGATATACTAGAGGACTTGTAGAGTCTCGTCATTGCAATTGTTTGTTAATGTGAATTTTTTGCAGACCCCCATAGATCAAGAGACGAATGGAAAAATCACACTCGTAACCAATTGCAATTGGTTGGATGGTTTTCCTCCAACTTTTCTTAACCATCTTCAAATGGTCTATACCATGGCAAAAAGACCAAGAAAATGATGGTGATGATGCTACCACTGCTGTCCGCCCGCTCTTCTTCTTAGCTGCTTCTGGTACAACGTTGTCGCGTTCTCTGGTGTATTGATTGTGGTGATGATGAAGATGGTTGCTTGTGGTGGGTATCCGCATATGTTTCTCTTTTCGTTTTCTGAGTTTTTATTTTTACATTGTTTTTTCGTATTTTTTTTTTTTTTTTGTATTATGTTTTGGCTGGTACGCGCCTCTCGAATTGGTTAATATCTCTTGACTTGGCGGAATGGGTTAAAGCGGACTATAAAGAGGCCATAGCTGGTCTTTTTGAAATGCATTCAATCGTTGGCTCCCTATCCGAAAGCAACCAAATTTTAATTTAATTTCTCTTTCCCCACAAAAACAATGAATTCCTTCTCCGTGGTAAGTTTTCGTCTACTGTTCTTTTTATTAATCCTGTGAAAAATCCTTATTTGAATTTTTATAAAACTCTTATTTTTTTCAATTGCAGTTTTTGGTATCTGCGCTAGCAGTACTGGCAGCTGCAGAACCACCATCAGGATATAATTACCCGCGTGGTGGTGGCGGCGGTGGAGGTGGTATCTCCTTAGGAGGCGGTGGTGGATTCGGTGGTGGTTTCGGAGGTGGATTTAGCAGCGGTGGCGGTGGATATCAAGCTGTCAGTGGAGGATTCCAAACATCCGAGGGACAAAACGTAGATCCTCAACTACTCGAGCAGGTGCGACAAATTCTCCTCAATGAGGAAAGCAAAGCCAGCAGTGGATTTGGTGGTGGTGGTGGTGGTGGTGGTTTTGGTGGTGGAGCTCCGTCGGGATCGTACGGTCCACCATCAGGATCATATGGTCCACCATCGTCACAATATGGTGCTCCTGGAATCGGGGGTGGACGTGTTGTTGGAATCGACTTAGAAGGCATCCGACAAGCCATTCAAGTAGCACAATTTGCCCAAACCAGTTCACAAGCCGGAACTGGTGGTGGTGGATATCCAAGCGGACCATCCAGCTCGTATGGTGCTCCATCCAGGCCAAGTGGAAGTTACGGTGCTCCTTTCTAAAAGGCTACACTGCTCAAACACTAATCTCTTGACTGCTGCCAAAAAAAAAAACGAATTCACCAAATTTGCCAGACTTCTCAAAGGGGTCCGGTGGAAATGGTCGTCACTCAATGTTGATAGGAGACTACTGCCAGGATTAAAACGCTTTTTTATTGTTGGATTACCGAATGACTACACACGGATATACGCGTCTGATGCCAAGTAACGATTTTATTCCCTCTAGTTGTTTATTTTATAAATATTTTTGTTAATTTGTTTATTTTTATTTTACGAATAATTTTTTTTTAATAATGATAATGCTGCTGAGTTCTTGTGTTAAGTTATATGTCACTGGTACCTTTTACCAGATTTTTCAGTGATTGTTTCATTAATTCGATCTTCCGAACCTCTTCCAAGACTATCTACCTTCATGTTTATGTATGTATCTCTCAGAATGTAAATAGTTTTTTGTATAATTTTTATTTTTATTTTTACTAGATCTAAGTGTTTTAACTTTTTTATTATGTAAATGAACAAACAAAGAACAAAAAAAATCAAGAAAACAATAAAAAAAAATCGCAAATTTTGTCACCGTAAAATATTGACTATATTCTTATTTAAAATTTTAACGAACAAGAATTTGTATCTCACTTTTGCAAACCATGAAAACTTTTACTTTCTAACAATTTTGGAATTTAGGTCGACTGTTAATGCGGAAGATTTTTGGAACCGGTAAGGCTTTCAGTCTTCGGGTTTCCGTATTCGATATTCGATGTTTGGTTGGTTGTTGTATAATATCAGATAATGGGTGGTTTGTATAAGATGATTTTACTGGGACTACAATGGATAACTTGTTTAAGTTGTATGGAGCGTGAAATTACGTTCAATTTGCTTCATTTGTAAACTTTTGCACTGAAGAAGTACCGAAGACATTCATTATGCCTAATTAACTTCACCTTTAAAATGTAAAACAAATTTGTATAGAGTTTACCAATGGTGCTAATTATTTCGTTACAGAAGAAAAGGACGGAAATGACTTCGAAATTGCGATTTTCTTTTAAATTATTAATGTTTATATGTATAGGGGGTGATGTCATACACCTCAATAAGACTGTTAGCTTGATCCAATTTATGGATGAAAAAAATGTGCGTATAATTTCTATACCAATAGAATTTTATTTGGGAATTAAAAGGATAAGCTTAAGGGTAAGAGACTTAAGCAACCAAGATAGATAAAGTCTATGTTTTTGTTCTATACAGTAAGACTGGTATAATAACAAAAAAACAAGAATAAAACAACAATAGAACAAAAACGATTACTCATCATTTATTCGATTTGAAACTTTTTCCATTATCTGCTATATGATATATAGATACCTTTCGATGAATCTTCGAGGTGAGTTGGTATATGTCTCGTACCAAGTGGTCCGTCCGCCCCTGCATCCTATATTTTTATTAAGGCGGTCGGGTAGGGGAGGATGTTTCTTATCATCATCCAAATAAAAGTGCCTAATCTGTCTAACAGCGGAAAGTTGGTCATCATCGATTTCAGTGAAAATACTTCTTTTGAATCAGTGTAAGCAGTTACTTGCGGTGCCAGCCGGTTCTATACAGGCTTAGAAAATAATTTATGCGCTTAATACACCAACGACATAAAATTACAAGATCTAATTAGTTACCCAGATATGACGACTCCTACGGACTTTTATCCGAATGTATATTATTTCGATTTCTATCTAGGATACTGCCATAACATAATATTCGCTCAGCATTTTTCCTTTCCTTCAATAGCAGGTTGCAGGCATTACCTTTTCAAATTCTTTTTTTTCAGACAATTAAAATTAATAGGTGTGTTAATATGAAGTGTAGATTTTTTTTCCTCAAAAAGCTTACTTATTTAAACAATATTAAGAATGAATTCAATAATCAAAGTATTGGCCATCGTAAGCTATTAATTTTTCCACCTTTCTTGGAATTAATAAATACCGCGCTAATGCCACTACTCATCTTTCACAGCCAACCCTTCATCAAACCAATATTTACTTCTTCGTAGGATTGCAAGTGTATTTCCGAAAACCCGTGCTGTATCGAAACAAGTAGTAAGTATTATAATAATTAGAAGGGTCCAGGTCTGCTGAATAAAAACGGGCTTTAAAACATTTGAAAACAGTTGTATGATTAACTCTCAATGCTTCTTTGAGCTGTTCTTTTATTGAAGTGGAGTCATCACCTAATGCTTGCAATTCTCTATTCTCGAATTTTTTCTTTGATCTTCCACAGTCTTCATTATCGATGCCAAAATCACCACTATTAAAAGAAACACTTTCGACATTTCACATTCACCCTCTTATTAACTTATTTGATAAAGAGTAACATTAACGTTCAGATATACCATACACACGAGTATGTTAACATTCCAGTCCAGTACCGATCACTTTTTTTGGCGTTTGAATATAACTTTTTACCCCATCAAATACTTGCAAAACATTCTCTGCGTCGTATAAAGGTTTGTTTCGGATTAAATAATGGCGACGTTAACGTGGCGTTCTTACAGTTCTCGATCCCTATATTCAACTTAACATTAAGTATAAGTCGGGTACACAGGACAGGCCTTTCAATCCATCAGTCCTACTATCTTCGAATATTTCTTATGACGGTATGTATTTTGTAACATTCACAAACATTCAAAATGACCTTGCTCGCTTAATACGAGTTCTAAATCTTAAACTCTAGACATACAACTGAGGTAACTACAATAAATATGCAGCTATGTAATAGCACATGCACTGAACTTAGAATGAAATTCAAAGATGATTTACTACAGCCCAGTGGAAAAGAGGTTGCTGTAGGTGTATATATGAACTATATGGAAAAGGGGTTGATAAAAACGTTATTTAGTCGATATTTCTTGTTAGAAATTAATGTACGGAAAACATATCAGCTATATCGATATTTGTAAGGTTTGTACATTAAGGAATAATTTAAAGTTGTTGCACGGAGCGGCATTAATTATTATTATTACCAGATTGACGTATTAGTTAATGTGGTCATATACGAGTATATATATATTTTTTATCACTGAGTACTGGCCTTAACCAATTGGTCTTGTTAATCTTATAAGCATAAATTTAAAGCAGAAGAAATAAAGCTTTTAATTATAAATTATAAGCAAGTACTTATTTTGATTTTGAACAAAATAAATGCAATTTAATTGAATAGTCATTTATTTATGTTCAATAGAGAGAATTGCAATTAATATGCCTGATCTGGATCTGATAAATATCATCTAAGCGACAAAGTTTTCCATCAATTTTTTACGCATAAGTGGCCGCATGTCCTCAACAACACTGATAGTGCTGAGTTCTAAAGTGTCGATTGTTTTTGATTTGTCGGCGTAGTCAAATCCAATCAATAAGTTGACAGTTTCGTTTGCTGTATGGCACGTAGCACCGTCTTGCTCTTTCACATTCATGCCATTTCATCGAGGAACGAAAATGTTTGATCTATAGCGAATACCCTTGACCCTTACAGTCTGAATACCATCATTTTTGAAAAAATGTAGTCCTATTGGCATTTCTCGGGATATAACGGCGCTTCGATAATCTCATGTGTATTATTTTTGCTCCAAATGCGACAATTTTGCTATTGACATACATGTTAAGCCAAAAATGAACCTCATCGCTGATAAAACAGCGGATCTAATGCCAGAAAGCATTCACCGAAATTTCGACACCAATTGACAGAGTGCAATTTGGAAATTGTTTTGACAGATATAAATGTCTGAAATTAGTATTGGGTTAAATTGTATTGGGTTGCCATTGTTTACATTGTAATATCCTGGAGTTTTCGAGCCAGTTCAATACATATCTTTACTATTGCGGAGCAACCGATAGCCTAAGATAAGAACGAACTTCAGTTGGCGAACCTGAAAAATGGGAAAAGAACAATTACGTTCAAGTCAGTACATGGAATGTTCGAATTTTGAACATGCCAAACAACTTACAGAAGGGGTAGACTGCTATAAAACAGATAGTTATTTGCGCCATTCAGAAAGTGCTCGGTCATGGAATAGGCCAGACACAGTAGGATAAAAGACTGTACCAGCTTTTTAAATAAGGATTTGTTATAAGTAAAAGGCTAAGGCAAAAACTCTTGAGTTTTCAGCACGTGAGGAATGATGCAACATTTCGCATTACAGAAAAAATACAGATTTAAATTAAGAAAATTAAAAATAACGTTAAAATTGATCTAAGTAAAAAGAAAACATCTTTTTAGTACAGTAGAAAACCAACGCTTACACCTTAAAGCTAATTTACTAACCGTCGTCATAAAACAGAATATTCAAATTAAATATAAATAGATGTACGTGGCGATGGCGATGGCGCGATAGTTAGCTCATTGGACTATCACGCAGAGAGTCTAGGTTCGATGCCTGGCTGGGTCACCAACAATTTTCAAAATCGCTATCCCCTTTCGGCGGGCAATGGCAAACTCCCGAAAGTAAAATTGCCTACGAAAAAGCTTCCAAGGAGTGCCGTTTGGACTCGGCGATAAACCGTAGGCCCCGCTCAGATGTGGCAAAAATAACAACATGAGCAACACAAATGAGTGTCAAGAAGCTAGGCCATGGCCCCTACCGGGCTGCCAGCGCCACAGTGTTTTTTTTTTTTTGTTTTAGATGTACGAGGCACAGTTCTAGCAAAGATACGAATATGTTAGACGCAACAACAACTATGAACGAACTGTAGCTGCAATTAAAATACTAAACTCGATTTTTCACCTCGCTTCGAATTTTTCGGTTGCGCGGGGTTAGTCCAAAATTTACCTTGATAAAACTTTCATCTACATCAGCATACACTAAATATATGGCAAGGTATTGCCTATCAACTAAATAACATAGCATACAGACAGATTTTCGCCAAGAGTTTCGTCTGGACAGTGAAAGTTAGTGAAGACGTTACGCGACTCCAAATAATGACGCCAACACCAAGACGATGGAAAAAAACAACCCGAAACCTACAGACGAGACAATGGAATGTTCTATGGAAATTCACAATTATTGTATATAAATAAAAAATAACAACAGAACCAATTACTTATTTACTAGGGTGGACCTGGGCCTCAGTCAATAAGCGTCTCCAGCTAGCTCGATCTATTTGCTAGCTGCCTCCAGTTTCACACGCTAAGTTGGCTGAGGTCCCCTTCCACTTGCGTGATCCACTTGAGTCTCAGTCTTCCTCTACTGCCCTGTCCCTCGGGGGATTCGAAAACTTTTCGGACCGGAGCGTCATGACCCAGCCATCTCAATCATTAGATCTTCAGCCTTCGATGTCGCTGTCGATGTTGCTGTACAGTCCTTAGAGTTCGTCGTTGTATCTCCTCCTCCACTCACCGTGAATACAGACGAGACCGAAGATCACTCAAAGAATTTTCCTCTCAAAGCAACCAAGAGCACTATCATCCATGTTCGAGCAGGATTGGGTTATTAAGGACTTATATAGGGTAACTTTTGTTATTAGAGAGAGAGCTTTGCTATTCAATTGCCCTCTTAGCACAAAGAAGTAGCGATTGGCAGGAGTTATTCTTCGTTAAATCTCAGCGCTTTGGTGTCGTTGTCTGAATTTATAGCAGAGCCTAGGTATCCAAAGTCCTTAACTACCTCAAAGTTATATGTGTTGAAAGTGACATTCTATCCGAGACGTCTGTATTGAGTGTACTTCTTGCTTGATGCATATACTTTATATTGCCCTCATTGACCGCTAAACCAATTTCGCCACTTCCGTCTCAATACTGACAATTCTGGCCATTCTTTTCTTCCGATTTTGTCAATATCGTCGGCATATGCGAGTAATCGGACGACCTTTTTGAAGACTGCGACTCTTGTGTTTGCGCGTGAGTCTTGCACTATGACATCAATAATTTTTAACCCACATCATTTCTTATAGATTTTGAAGAAGATATTAGAATAAGTCTTAATCGTAGATTATACATGAATACCGACGAAAAAATGCAATACATTCCAGACTATTTATTTATGTTTCACAAAAAGCACGAAACAGAACATGCCTTATTGAAACTTCATAATGAAATAACCATATACCTGAGAAGAAAAAAAATGCACAACAGCTTGTTCCATTGAAGTTTCCTCTCAAATATAACTCTTTTTGTACACAGATATTACAAAACAAACTTGAAATGTATATCAAAAAGATGCGTCCCTAAAAGTTTAATTCTTTTGCTCCATTGGTGACATCCAACATTTAATGGGTAGACTAAATTGTTAGTGAGAGCTGGCTTGTTGTTGTATTCTAGTCAACTGCAAATCTTACTTATTTGATTTTTGTTTACTGAAAAAATGCACGGCACGGCTTGAAATCGAACACCAAACCTTCCGACTTAGAAGCCAGTTCACTACCACTTGAGGCACGACCACCCTCATTTTTAACATGCAATACGCTGTGAAAAAAGAAAAAACTTCGGTTTTATAAAACGCTGTCATGCCAGTGATTACTTAAGCTTTCCTTATCACCTTGGCGCTTGAACAAATAGGTTTAGCATTTAACCTCTATTTGACGCAGTTATTATATACATAACATAATTTTTATTTTACACATATACATACATACATAGTAGTTTTAAGTATAATTTGAAGTTATAATGAATAAAAAAAACACGGAGATATGAGCCCTCTTTTGAAAATCCTTTCTAGGGGTGTACTTATTTTCTCTGTCGGGCATAGTCTGGAAAATAAAAAAAATACTCTTTGCTTAATTATAAAGGTAATAGCTTAACAGGTCTTTGAAAACAAAATCTGTTTTTATTTGAAATTTAAAAAAAAAATAAATACTGTGGCGCTGACAGCCCGATATGGGCCATGGCCTAGCTTCTTGACACTCATTTGTGTTGCTCATGTTGTCATTTTCGTCACATCTGAGCGAGACCTACGTTTTATCGCCGAGTCCGAATGGCACTCCTTAGAAGCTTTTTCGTAGGCAATTTTACTTTCGGGAGTTTGCCATTGCCCGCCGAAAGGGTGATGGCGATTTGAAAAACTGTTGGTGACCCAGCCAGGAATCGAACCCAGACTGTCTGCGTGATAGTCCAATGAGCTAACTATCGCGCCATCGCCTTATTTGAAATTTAAATTTATAAAAATGTTTAACTTATGAAAGTGGCACGCAATCCATTCCTACATCTTAGATAATATTATAAGGAATATGAGTTGTCAATTTTAATAAACTCTATTTAGTACTAGTAGATCTTTAGATATCTTGTACACGAGTTTGAAAAAAATAGTTTTCAAATAATTTACACGAAAGAAAACAAAGTACGACGTCACAAAGCAAACTGATTCTGTGGCGTTCAAAGTTTAGCGAGTCTAACCGAGTTTCAGCTTTGTGTATCTGAGTTACTTATAGCTTCAAAAATTCCCCAAAGAAATTATCGTTATCAATTTCTGACTTAAAGAGCAATAGCTTTGACGAAACTTTGACCGGTTGTGCCAGTCCGATCGGTACTTAAGTTTCGAACTCACTCTCTGCCACGCTCTTCGTGCTATAACTTCAAAAATAATTTGAATTTTTAAATGGGTAAACCTTTAAAATATTCCTATTATTATTATTATTATAATTTATTAACTTATAATTAAAATTAGTATGCAAACATTTATTCAGCGCTAGCTACGAAGGCTTTCGGCTCAAAATATTCCTAAAAATACCTTTATAAACAATTTTATCCTAGAAAAAACAAATCTCAAGGTGAATAACATATAAAATAAGCTGTAGACCCAATGAGAAGGAAAATCGCGATGATGAACTACTTAATACCTGTACAAAATATAATCAAACAACTTTCGAAACCCAAGGATATAAACCCTTGGTCTGACTCGCCATTATTTATCTCAATTCAAAAATAGTTCCCGATACTCTAGAAGAAAATGAAAAGCTTCTTATGAATACCGGGCATTCGTTTTAAAATTAGCACTTCGCTGCTATATTCTCCATTTTCACCGTTGTATATATGAATTAATTTTTAAGCTGGTTTAATGAAAAAAAGACTGAAGAATTAAAAGAATCTTATTTCATGGGGCCTTTGTTTTGAGTTTAACCTAGTTCTTTTTACCCTTACATGATACATTCATAAGCACGACGAATAGTCCTCAAAGTCCTGAAAGTCTCTTTTGTCCCCCAAGAACATGTAGACAGTAAATTTTTGCGAAGATTTTGGCTCGGAAAATTACACTGCTGTCAAAATCGTGCCGTTATCAAATTTGATTAAAACTATGGCAGTGGTGGGAATACAAGTTTAAACCAAACATTTGAAAAAAAACCGGGACTAAATATTTTAAATTGCAATAGATAGAAGAACCGAGTTGTAAGCCACCGGTGGACAGATGTCGAGACACGGGATTTACTGGAAGCGATCGTGGACGAAATCAAGGACAATGCTGAGTCGTTTGAGGAAATTTGCTTATCAATTTCAGCTAAAGATTTGCGATAAATTTAATTTCCATTTCATTGAAACCCAAAGCCCAAGCGTTTGTAAATTGTAAATTCAATTCAATGCAGGAAAAAAGATTGAATTTTGGAAAAATGAAATGGAATGAACAGTTCGAATTGAAAAAGCTAGCGTTGGAAAAGGGAATGGAAATAAAAAACTTCAAATTGGAAAAGATGAAAGGATTGCAATGGCTTAAATAAAATTAGAAATTGAGTTCCAAGAGCGAATACTGAAATTTGAACTAGGTTTAGAACAAAATACTAGTAACCAATCTTTAGATTTATGGAAGAAATATTTATTTTATTTTTGAGTAACAGAACCTAAAATAAAGGATATGAAATTCAACACATTGGCTCTTTTATTATTTCAAAAGGTGTATGACGTTTGTCTTCTCCTCCCACAGGTAGTTCAAAAATGTCGACATTTTCACTTCGATCTGTAATAATATTGTGTAATATAGCACAAACTAGTATCCATTGACATACAAACATAGTTCTTTTAAGCTGTTGAATCTTAACTTCAGAAGGCCAATGCAATGTTCGATTCTGATTCAATACTTACTCAATGATTTGTTGAATTCCGTTCGATCTGAAACTAGATGTATGTTGACATTACTCATCGTCTGGCCAATAAAGAAATATATCCTTCAATTTTAAAATAGCTTTAAAAACCCTATTACTTATAACCTGAATGTTGCCACCATCCCCAACTCCAAACAAACTAGCAGTTTTATAAATCGATGCTCCCTCTCCACTTGATTCCAATCGGTATAAGACAAGCATTAACTGCATTTTCATAGAAAATTGTTTGCAAGCTCGCGGGCACTGAAACACTTTATCAAATCTAATAAGTTCCAAAATGAAATTAAAATTTTGTCCAACTAAGAAGAACTATTCCTTTGAATCTAGGTTCATCAAAATTGGGTAAGATATTCATAGCACAGGTTATTGATTTCGGAACTGATTGGAGCTGAAATTGAGCCGCATATCGAATATAATGAGAAATCGCCAGCGAATAAGTCAATTCGTTAAGAATCTCATCTTCCTATTTTTGTTTTTGAACATCTGAAAAGCTATGAAATTAATAAAATTCACAGGGGAGAGTACGATAACTTTGGCGCCAAGAATTGATAACAGTATTTTGTAGATGAGTTAAAAACTAGAATTTTTTACTACGGGAGTGGGGGGTCTATCTCGTCCCGTTTAGGAGTTAGGGGCAATTTTAGAAAAAAATGACTTAAAATGGGAAAGAAATTATTAAAAAACAACGGCAACACTTACAATAAAGTACTATACAGGATTTGAAAGCCTACAATTTGCTCTTTAATATAAAATTTACATCAAATTATTCGTGTAAATAGTTTTTGAATAATTCGCATTCAAACTTAAATTTTTGGTAAAAAATGAAAAAAATTTTTTTTTAAATCAATATTATTCACAATTGTGAGATGATGTGCTTAATTGGTTTTTTATACTAATGCGCATATCAATTCTGAATCGAACACAAAAAACCGCATGGCTTTATATCTTCTAGTTTTTGAGAAAATTGAAAATTAACAAAACTATTTTTTATAAGACGTTTTTTTTTGGTATTTATGGTGATCTCACTTTGAGGATTAATATTGATGATAGGGTCATCTTTGTAAGTAAAGTACAGCAAATCATTTAGCGTTACCCCAGTCAGTTTGTGAGTAAGTTAGGTGTTAGTTAAGAGTAGTCAATTAAATGTTCAATGTACGAGTACATATTAAAAAGGAATGTAAGTTTCGTCAATGAATCATCGTCCGTACTGGTGTCAATGTCGAGTTCGTTGAGTTCGTCGATGATGGGAAAGAGCCGAGGTTGTTTTGGTGGTAAAATACCTTCTAAGTGCTCATTGTGAACGGTCGGAGGGTCGAAGTCCTTCAGTTGCAAACCCACATTTTCTTTACCTTTGACAAAACCTGGGTACACTCTTTTTACGTCCTTTTTTTAATTCCGTGTCGCCCATGTCGTCCTTATAATTTTTTTCAAGGTAGTATTTCGGGTAAAAGAAAAGTGCCATATACTGGTGAAGGTGCTGCGTTGTATTACGGCATAAAATTGATTTTTTCAGAAGCTTGTTCGGATTCTCAAGATCATTTATAGTATTGGTTGTATCGGTTTTGTCAGCATATTCGCCTTTGCTGTGGTTTGTGTCGTAGAAGCAAGAAACCTTTTCCCAATACTTATATATTGGCGTGCGCTGTCGGTACAAATACGACTGCTGTTGGGGTTAACGTATTTGTGTATATAATATAATATAAGTCTTCTTTACCTTTGGAGTTCACTTTGAAAAAGCGTCCGACCTTATCTTCTTTATAAAATAACCCCAACACTACGTTTTTCATTTGTTCGGTTACACGGCCTCTGTGGTATTTCCTTTTTGTAAGAAAGGTCTCGTCGATTTGTACAGTTTTTCCTTCGCCGCCAATGTTAACATCGACGTGAGATGCTATTATTTCGGTATTTCACGACAATAGTTATAGTAATCTATTATAGTAGATTTACTAAGCTCACTTCTATTGTCGTGATGGAGCCAAGCGATCATATGCTTATTTTAAAATAATAACATGCATGTAATAATATTTTTAAAAAATCCTTAGGTTGTAGCTTAAGATTTAATTAATTTACCTGAAAAACCGTGTTCACAGGCATTTTGATAACAAAAGCGATAATTATTGCAGGCACCTCGCGAATCTCTAGCCGACATTGAGGTCCATGGAAAAATGTACCGATAGATGGGTTGATTGTATTCTTACAATTTTTGTCACCTTTTTTTTAGAGCTTTTCTTTGAGCACCGCCACATCCAACCGAACTTTACATTTCAACACATTTCTACCTTCATAGGTAAGTTGCAAAACAGTGGGGGAATGGATGTTTTAGTTGGAATTAAACCAGATTCTTCTAAAAATTCAATGCTTCTTTCGTTGGTCGACACTAAATCTCCGAACGAACAAAACACTGAGAAGTTATTTAGTTTAGGATGGATTAGAGGATGCTTAGCCGTCATTGCTTATTCACAAAAACTATCAATTGATTCGCACTACGGTTGAACACAGAGTGATCTTTGTGAATATCAATAACTACACGCCTTATCACAAAAAGAAATAACGGTATAAAAGCCAAATGCTTGTTCGGTTATATTTTTGCATCATTATCAAGTGCATTACATATTACATACGTACAAACATAGATATTTCGCAAAGTAAATAATTTACTGCAACATTGGAATATGTGAATTTTCTATAATGCGTGGGCGGGACCTGCCGCCTGCGGAAAGAAAGTTGAAATCCGTTAATCCCGCGAAGCGCGTCACCCGTGACTTTTGATTAAGAAAACTATTGATATAGGCGTCTGCGAGATGTTTAAATAATACTCATTAACATATTCAAAGGAATACTACGTACATAAATGCCAAAAAACAAAACTAAAGTAGTAATTTCAATTTCAATTTGCTCAAAAACTAGAGGACATAAAGCCATGCGGTTTTATGTGTTCGATTCAGAACTAATACGCGCATTGAATACAAAAAACATTATTATTATTTTACAATTTTGGGTAATATTGTTAAAAATTTATTTTTTTTTAATTTTTTACCAAGAATTTGAGTTTGAATGTGAATTATTCAAAAACTATTTACACGAATAATTTGATGTAAATTTTATATTAAAGATCAAATTTCGGGCTTTCATATTCTGTATAGTACGTTATTGTAAGTGTTACCGTTGTTTTTTAATAATTTTTTCCCATCTTAAGTCATTTGTTTTTAAATTGCCCATAACTCCTAAACGGGATGAGATGCCTCCCCCCCCCCCCTCCCATAGTAAAAAATGCTAGTTTTTAACTCCTCTACAAAATACCGTTCTCAATTCTTGGCGCCAAAGTTATCGTACTCGTGCCAATTCACATTTGAATTAAGTAACCACTTTTACCTTCGCCAAATATCCCCAACATTAATAAATCTTGTACAGCATTTTCCTTTAACAATCTAATATGTAAGTCTTTTCTTTTCAATTATTTTCGGCATTTTTATATGTTGGCGACAGTTTGATGATAGTGAAGAACAGCTGATTCAATTACGCAACTTGTTGCCGAGGGGTGTTCACTTAAAGCACCTCGTAAATTTACAAATTTTCGAGATGCGTAAATTTATCAGTTTAAGTAAATACCCGACAAAAAGAAATAATCTAGGTACAACTCGCACTGAAGTATCTAGGCTCGTCCTTGAATTGTCTTTAAACTGTTGTTCAAAATGTTGTGAAAACATTATAGGCGAAATTCCCTATACTGTACTGTTCCAAATTCAAAAAAAATTCATGGTGCTGCCATTTTCGTGAAGTGCAGTTTTAAAATTGCAGAATGAAAAGATTTCAAGCTACTTACTTTTTTTTAATAACTCGTGACTTCAATAGTGTAGTCCCTGTAACAAAGTCTATTACCGAACAAAATTGCCAGAATATACAATATATGTATGTCAATATCACCTGTTGTTTTCAGGAAATGAAGGCTTTCTACTAAAGAAATAATCGCATCATCAAACTAGCTAACCAGAGTATACTTAGAACCGAAGAATGCCTTTCTTTAGAATTATTTCAAAGATGGCTTGTCTTAAGAGTAAAGTATATAGCTAAAATGCATGTGCCGTTTCGTCGATTAAAATCATTTTCTAACTAGAGATCATTTTTCAGGAACTTAGAGATGTTCCTGAAATTACATACAAACATACGAGTATATTATTGTTGTATAGTTTGAAACCCATAAATATAATACTATTATGCCTCTAACGACTATTTATATTACTTATCTTGACTACCTTAGCAACAAAACGACCAATCATCAAAATACACATATAACCAGTTAACAATGAAAGTTGTAATGGATTGTCTGCACATTTATAAAAGCTTACATTCAATCAGCTATGCAGTTAAGCAATAGAATGAAAATGCCAATTTAATTATTGTACTTAAGCCAAGGTGATAGAAACACATGGAGTGTGCACCATGTACAGCATCAGAGGACTTATTGATGTGTTGACTTCATAAAACCGCTAATTTTGCAGGAGAAAACAGTAATTAACTTTTCATCTAGGAAACTGTCCGTTTTGTGAAGGAGTTCTTGTTTCAAATATTTTACCCTTACATTCTAACACCAACATGTACCAATAATTCTTCATTACACGAATTTGTCTACATGCTATTGATATTTTCAGACGGATTTAATATTTTTATAGGTAGAAGTTTATTTTACACGTACACACTCGTACTTGTATGTAACATAATTATTTCAGAATTTGAAGATTAGTCCAACCTTGAGTGGACATGTTAAAACTGACAAGGCCAGGATCCACATTAAGTCTCCAGACCACATCACCATACAAAAAAAAGATAAGAAATTCAAAAAAAAATTAATAGAAACAGCTCCAATTTATATACAAGTGTATAAGGCACCATCAACCATTAAGTTGAGGTGTAATAAACAAAATTGTCGTAATTAGTCGTTAAATGCAAAAGAAAACAGAAGAAACATTTTTCTAGTCGGTAGTGTATACAAATATAGACGGCAGTGTTTACACATCAAAGTAATTACCTCCGCAATAACACCAAATCATTGAAGTTGCCCGAATAAGGTAACTATGGGATGTACATACATATGGGCATTATACACTCTTCGTTGACTTACATAAGTTTTAGCCTCGGCATCCATCCGCATCATCATCCTCTGAGAAAATGCGTTCTCACTTTCCCATCAAACCGGTGCAGTTGCCTTCTTCTTGTAGTTACTAGTTACCCATCATCCATAAGTCCATGAGAAATTCCTTTCACTTTCGTGTCCCACCGTATGTGCGTATAAATGCATGCTACTATGGTTTAATTCACCACCGATGACGATAACGATGCCACATGCACAAAGAAAAAAATACGAATTTATTGGTTGCCATGTACTAACAGTATTGCAAAAAAAATATGAGACACGTTTTACTGCAGTAAGAGTAAGTATTTTTCAATTCATACATATGTAAGTACTAAATAACGGTTTTTTTTTTTTAACTCAGTAGCAACTTTGGGCATTGCGAACTGTCAGTATTATTTTTATTTAGTAGTCTTTGCAATTTTATCATGATTAACGCTTCAAATACGTTACCAAACTTAAGAAATTTGGATCCAGCATATAGTAATTTCGCTTAGTAGACCTGCAAAATTGGCTTCGACACCACTTGATTTTTTTCTTTGGAGATACGAAAAGTAGCTAGTTTTCGTTGACAAACCAACAACAAATGACGCATTGGTAGCCAACTTTATATGTGTTTTTGAGAAAAAACGGACTCAAATGCTTGAAATAGGGGTCGAAATCTTTGTTTCTCGGATGATATTCATCAGATCCAGCCATTACGAGTATATGCCCCAAGTTGTGTTTAAAAATTAATTGCGATATGTATACTCTCGATTGAATATAATTAAATGGCTATTTAATGAAATTTCATGTGTTTTGTTCATAGTTAAAGATAGAACTAGCTTTAAAAAACACCCTTAAATAAATATAAATACGAGTAAATAATAAATACGAAATTTTTGTCAAAAAATTAAGTTTCTCAAGAATGATTTTACAAGCCAATACTGAGTAGCTGGTAAAAGGGAGCAATATAGTATGTACCTATACATTGTACATCATGTAAGTCAATCTCACTGAGATCTATAATCATTTGTTTACCTGTGAACTTTTTTCTCTTTTAATTTTACAAACATTTTATAAAATATCTAAATTTTTTTAGCATTTTTTTTTAAATTGTCCTTTTCTCAAATTTTTAGCGCGACTTAAATCTACCTTAATTTGTGAGCTGACCATGGCTTGAGAATATCCTGTTATATAACGGGCCAACCCAAATTTAAAGACGCTAATGGAATTAAGGTGCAAACTACGTAAGCAATTGAGGTGGTAAGCTCCAGTGTTTGGGATGTTCGTCGAGGTCATTGCACTTTCAATATTTTTTCGAGCAACCGTAGTTCGAAAACAATATCTATAAAATTTATTTGTTATACAAATGTAAACCTTGGAAAATGAGAGCCAGCACGCTCGCCACAGCTTTCATAGCTGGAACTCGAAGTCTACACGCTATTTATGTATATATGATCATCATAGACCTCTATTGTGTACTGTCTATGGGATTGTACAATTCGTAAGGCAGTGAAATTTTCCCTTTTAAAGCTCTAAAAAGCAAAAAGAACGAGGACCTACAAAATAAGATACAGTTTTATATAAGCTGCCTTATAAATGCTGTAATATGGGAGTTTGAAAATCTAAAGATAGTTGTTAAGCATCGATCAGAAATCTGGTGATGTCTCAAATACCTCAATATAAATATTTCGGCGGTTGCTGACTTTCCGGTGACCAACATCGGATTAGATTGCCCTTTATTCTAGTAAAATATGTAATATGTAAAAACCATTGGAGGATAGCATTATAAGTTCTATTTCTCAAGCAGTTATTGGTGTGACTCTTCGGTCGCATTCATTTCGGCTGATTATTTTTACTTTATATTTTATTTAAGCCTTTAACAAAGTTAGCTCCGCAAAAAATAACTCTTGCTATCCAACTTCAATGGTTTGACTGAATAATATGGACACGGATAAAAGGAGAAGCTATATTAATATTGTCCGACTATTTTCGGATGATACTTTTCCACAAATAAAAAGATTCAATGACTGTTTTGAATTAAAGAGGTTTGCAATCCTCACTCGATCTTCTGCCTTCTGCCTCCACAACTCTGTTCAATTTGTAACTGATGTCCGTTGGCAATTTAATTGCACTTTTGAAAAGTTGTTTCGTTGTCTGTCGTTTTCATACATTTCGTTCATCATCAGAATGCAGGTTATCGCATAAATTAGATTGCATTTTAGCAAAGGTGCTTAACTGAGGGTACCGATCGAGCAGAGCAGCCATCACAAGTCAAGTTCACATTCATTAAAAATAAAATAAAAATACGTAATATACTGCTAATGTGAAGGAACATTTGTTAAATCCAGAAAGTGAAACTGTGCATTGTACGAGTATTTGTAAGAGATTTTCATTTGTTATTCTTTGATCGTTAATTATCTATGTATTTTTACCACAACTTGACATTGTGCGATCCTAATTTATTGCTGGCATATAGATCTATATAAGTCGCATTTCATCAAACAATGACTTTGATGATTATATGGACACTCAAGTGTCCAAAGCCAACTGGCGAACGTCGTGATCCAGCGTAATTGCCAGCTGAAGCCCAGTAGCATGGGAAAATACGCGTTATGAAGTTGAACAACGAAATGATGAACAAAAAGAAGAAACGTGATCAGCACCATTCACTTGTGCGTTGAGTTTTGAACGTTAATCCGGTTATTAAGGTAAGAAGAGTTTTACTTATATAACCGAATACGCAAAATACTTTTCATCTTTTTAACATCGTTGACTCTTTAAATTGGTTTTCTGTATCTTTAAATTTCTTTTTTCCACCTATTAATAGTTCGTACGTGGAATTTTATCTGATTTGGCATCTGGATTCATTGTTATGCTCTATAGAGTGCATGACTTACTCTGGGCAATTATAATGGCACAACACATTTGATGGTGTAAATTATGAGCTTGGCTTCCTTGGCGGAATTGGCACATTTTTGGCCTGTAGTTGTATCTTCATGCTCCTAGATATGTACATGTATATTTACTTTCATGATAAGTACGAGTATGTCAAAAAACTGACATATATATGTTGTTAAATGTGTCATTAGTGCGTGTTGTTGGCATTGTGTGTACCGTTTTCATAGCCTACTTTGTAATTTGTTTATTTTTTTTTTTTAAGAGCAGATTAGGTGTCGAGCTGCTTGACTTACTTTATGGCCAGAGCTTAGGTCTATTAATTTGGGCATAAGGAGACAATGGCATTGAACACATCAACGAATTGAATATCTTAAGGGGATTGTGTGAACTTGACTTAAAGTAATTGACCAGAGACCAGTGAACTAATAACTTGAGTACTGAAAAAATAAACAATTTGTTTGCAAATAAAATTAAGGAGTTTTGGAGATAGCTTCTGCTCAGTATTTTAAATGATTTGGGCCCACTTTACTTTGCAATCTTGATAACCAAATGACATATCGAGAAAATACAAAGCAAACAATACCCTAATTACTTCTTCTTCTTTAAGTGGCGCTACAGTTCGGGGTGGACCTGGGCCTCGGTCAACAAGCGTCTGCAGCCAGCTCGATCGCTGGGTAGCTGCCTAAAGTTTCGCAAGCTAAGTTGGCCTTCCTCTACTGCGCTGTCCCTCGGGAGCGGATTCTAAGACTTTTTGAACCAGCATTGGTGTCTATACGCTCTACATGACCCAGCCATCTCAGTCTTTGGATCTTCACCCTTCTGGTTAGGTCGATGTCATTGTACAGTCCGTACAGTTCATTGTCAATGCAGACGAGACCGAAGATTGTCCGAAGAATTTTTCTCTCGAAGCAACCAAGAACACCCTCATACATTTTTGATAATGTCCATGCCTCTGAGCCATACAGCAGGACCGGGATTATTAAGGTCTTATACAGGGTGACCTTTGTGGTCCGAGAGAGTGCCTTGCTACTCAAGTGCCTTCTTAGCCCAAAGGAACAGCGTTTGGCATGAGTAATTCTTTTTTTGATCCCAGCAATGGTGTCGTTGTCTGTACTTATAGCGGAGCCTAAGTAGACAAAGTCCTTAACTACCTCAAAGTTATATCTGTCGGGTGACGTTCTGCCCGAGACGTCGGTGTTGGTTGTCCTTTTTGCTATCACACCGCTTTCCCCCGATTATATCAATATCGTTGGTGTATGCACCCTTCATCATATGGATGAGTTTGGCAGGGATGACGAAACTAGACATTGCTCTGTATATCTCGTCTCTATAGATGCTGTTATACGCGGCCTTAAAATCGATGAATAGGTGGTGGTGGATCTGAAGCTCATTGGTGTTCTCCAAAATCTGCCGCAGGCTGATTTCGATGGTCGATGGTGGACTTTCCTGGCCTGAAGCCACACTGATATGAATTTGATTTGGTTGTTTGTGTTTATTAGCTTTTTATCCAAAGGTGCATTCATGGAATCGCCATAATCCAAACTGTATTAGAGTAATTGATGAGAAACACATTCCTTACAGATGTCCACACAAAAGTGGAACCTTTTTTATGATTTTTTAATTTTTTTTCTGATGCGAAGTACTAGTACACATATGTATGTATATGTTGGTGCATACGGGAGTCAAAACAATGAAAGCAAAATCATTGTTTAATCTTTTTGTAGTTTTCCTTAATGTATTCTAATATTTTCATATTTACAGGTGTTTTCCAAGTCAGTAGATTTTTCAAGAAGGCTTTTAAGCGACAATTTACCAATTTCTTTCGTCAAATACACACTTTCTAAATACACGTACATTGGTACGCCTGATGTGACCGTATTCAGAAGGGCTCCTGACATCTAAGAAGGAGCATTTCACAAATTCACAATCTGAATAGCTGATATGCTATCATCATCCTATTGTCCCAATAACTTTTTGGATTGAGATGACTCTGTTGTAATTATCTTTTTTTACTAGAGGTTCTCAAATATTTTGCGCTTTTAAATATTTTGTAAGCCGTCGAAATGTCGTTCATCATTCGCAGAACCGTTTATGTTAACATTTCATCGCTATCAGCATTAAGCACTACTGGTGGTACCTAGAAAATCTCTTAAACGTTCTTCTTACTTGACAATCGTACTTCCAAATTGTTCGCAAACTCCACAGAAAAGGCGTATTTTTAGCTGACTGAGATGTCGAAGATGATGAGAGGATTGCTTCATCAACAATTTCGATTCTTTTATTCAATCGCCGGATGATTTTGATAAATTTAACCCATTGCCTGACAATTCAATACATCGTGTTCTAAAACAAAACAAAATAAAGATCTATCCCTTAATATAAATAATAATAGCTGTGTTTTTTTTGCGCGGATGATAGCTTTTTTCGCAAAAAAAACGATCCACCCCCGCTTAAGAGTTCATCATAAAAATTTGGTAACACAGACATCTCTATGGCGTTTAGTGGTGGCTCATCTGTCGGCTGGTGAACAAACTTAAATTGTTTTAAAAAAAAATTGTAGGCGAATGTTTGACATTTTTGCTAATTCATCGGAAAAATTCATCCGAAACGAAGAAATTATGATTTGGAAGCACTGTGTCTGTCTGTCCGTCTGTCACAGCCAATTTGCTCCGAATCTAGTGGACCGATTAAGTTGAAATTTGGTAAACATATGAATTTCTGTGACCCAAACACAGCCACATAAATAAATGAATTTTGAACATAGGGGTCATTTTTGGCAAATTAGGAAATTAAAAAAAAGATAAATTCACAGACTGTATTGTGTGACATATTAAATGAAAGAGCTTTTTGTATTGGCCTAAATATTTTTTTTTATAATTTTAAAATAAATACATAGTTTCAAAGTTATCTAAGAAAATAGATGAAAATTGACATCCGTCACTCCTCGTCGAGATGATAACAAGAAGGATCACTCCCCCTTTGAGTGAATAAATCCACTCAGCGCAGAAAAAAACAACGACAACATATCATTAGATGAAATAACTCAGATATATTGCTATGGTTCAAATTCCAAATCCCATTTTATTTTGCCTGAGTTAGAATGCATACAATAGTATGCCCGTCATTTTTTCCAATGGATGAGGGCTCTTGGTTGTGAGTAATTTTTTCCCTCCCTAGAGTGCAAAAGGCTGTAGAATGTTTATGGGCAAAATGGAAACAGGCTGGTCTTACTTCTTTTTTTATGCGTTCGCGATTGGCTGCAATCCAGAGATTTTTCACTACGAGTAACTGCGTGTATGTATATAATTGCCATTACTGGATGTTTCAGGAAAACTAATTTACTTTTAAAAAGTCTTCTTAAAAATAAAAATACTGAAAAAATATTTAGTATAATGAATTTCTTTTTAACCCACCTTTTCAAATGTTTTAAAGTTAAGCTAGCCATTTATTTGTCTGAAAAGGTTATTAACAAATGTGTTTTATTACATAAAACGACATAACTCAGAAGGAATGTATACATAATATAATATATAAAATAAAATAATAGTAATAGCAATATAATTTGTTTAATAGAAATTAGCATACAGAACCCTCTCCTTGTGAGGTCAATTCGCAGTTGTCCACTTTTTTTTATTAACATAAGAGCAGTTAGCATTTTTTTTATATAGCTTTACCATATGCATTCGATTATTGGTTAGTGTATGAGGAATTTAAATAAAAAACTAAAACGCCGGAAATGAAAATGTTACGAATATTAGCGGTTGTAACATTTGCATTCGTACGAGTCTTCTTATTCAAAAACCAACAGTGAATAAACTTCAGGCCGATGAAATCGAAGGAAGTTATTGTGTTCAGCAGAACTCGTCGAAAAATCCAGCTCAAAAAGCAAGTTGTAGCCGAGGCTGTAAAAAGAAGCCGAAAAGAATAAAAGCTGAAATAATTCTGCAAAGGTTAATCAGCATATCATTCTAAAATAAGAGTACTATACATTTCTCTGTCGAAAATTAATGGCGTTTTCCAAAGGGCTCACTCCGAATTAGCACTCGCCCGAATCCAATTGAATAGCTTTCACTCTGATTTTTCAAATTCGAAAATTCAAAATTTTTGTATTTGGATTGGTCGGATTGCCTATATCAAACTGTTATATGTCAAATTCTATTTCTCTGATAAGTGCTTACCTTTTGGAGCAAATAGAAATTAACGATTTGCAAAATTACAAAGTTGTGAAGAATTCGGAAATTGAAATGTTTTTCTCAGATAGAATATCTACTGAGTAAGTTTTGTTGTTTTTCAAATAGTGTAGGACACTATTTTTTTTAAATTTCAAAAGTCGTGTGTATCGTTTCGTATCGTTTTTGTTTGTAGTAAACAGTGAAATTGGGAGTGAAAATGTACACTCTGGAAACTTCATAAAGTGTCAATGAAACATTTTCAGAGTACTTTCTTCACTCTAGTGAATAAAAACCGCGCTTATTTTGTCCAATGAAAAAAGGCATAACTCATCCAAATATTTTCATTGCTACTAACTCGGATTAAATTTGAGTTCGGCTCTCATGGAACCACTGCAGAATTCAACAACAGGTTCACTAAACAGGTTTCATCCATCTTCCCAGAAAAACCAATAAACAAAATGAAAACTTCGAAACGAAACTCGAATTTTAAGAATAATATAAAAAGCCTTTAACTAAGTGCATAAAAATAAGTGGAGTATTTTCCACTTTGGCTATTTTTTAACCTGGAATATCACATTTTGGAGAGGAAAAAACTAATTGCCACCATAAAAAATAAATGATTTTAGATTGTGTGATTTTACTACTAGCCGTATTCAAATGGAAATGGGGCTTAAAGCACAACAATCGATTTGGACATCAGTTAGGAGATCGCTTAATTCAGTTTATTTCATTTTGCCTAACTTTTCGATTGACAAGAAAGTAATCTCAGCTTTATAATTTCTATCAAACATATCATTCTGTTTAATAACTTTCTGTCTTCTATTTGGTGCCATAATAATTCCGTGCTCATAGAAATTCTGGCCCTTACTCGTACAAGCACAAAACTGGACCAAGTGCGCTTTCAGTACATCACCATTGAATTATGTGCTACCATTCAAATTTGAAAGAGCAAAGTCAGACTGTATAATAGATGTGATATCACTTAACAACTGAGGTTTATTTATTTTTGTAAAATATGTTGTTGAAATTCCACATATATTCGGTTCCTTTTCAATTTAATGAAACACAAACTTGTCTTTCCAATTAAATTTGGCCATTTTCTGTCCTGTTGTCCAGATTTATTTGAAAACCACTTTTGACAGTTTATGATGTGCTGTTCAAAATAATTGCTTTTCTTTTCTTAAAACAAAACACGTTGTCTCTTTTCTGCAAAGCTGACATCTACACGTTATTTAATGTATTAAGAATACGGAAAAAATGAATCGTCATACGGGTTTTACAACCAAACCCATTTTTTCAGCTTTTGTTTCAATATTGGCAGACGCACGTTAAATGAAATCGATATCATCGGCGTACGCTAAGAGTTGAACAGACTTTCAAAAGATTGTGCTTGCGGTGTTCGCTTGTGAGTTTCGCACAATTTTTTCAAGTATGATGTTAAAGAGATACATGACAGCTCGTCACTTTTTCTACATAGTATTTCCAAATAAAAAAGTGAAGTCATTTCATCCAGTGTCACGAGTTTTTAAGATAGGACCCAACTTTTTCAAACTTAAAAATTCAAAAAACGGGTATTCATCACAACTATAAAATTGCCTAGTTTAAAATTATTTTTGAATTTTTTTTCGCGTAAAGTACTCGTAAGTTGGTTATTACTTTAATTCCTTAAAGGGGACACGCGCAACAATGTTAAAAAAATGCAAAACTGTTATCATTGTAACCCAGATATTAAGGTATTAATATTTAACCTCTTTCAATAAGTGCGATATCTTATAAACTAGTTGCTTAAAATGAAACGACCTGACTTTTTTTTATTTGTAAACACTAGGTACTTATTCAAAATTGCAAATAATGAAGATCAATGAGATATTTTTCTGAAAAAAATTATTGCAATCATAATTTTATGTAAGCAAAAATCACTTTTGATCTTCAATTAGTTCTTATACTATACGTTTATTCTAAAGCAATATTTATTTTGAAACGATTTAAATATATTATAATTATGAATTTAACGATATCCCGTTTGTTACCATGCCAGCATAAATCTAAGAGATGTTTTTTTCGATCAAAACATTACAGTATAAGCTCTTTGTTAAGAAGGGAAGCCCCTTCCCCTATTGGGTACACTGTGAGTCATAGGTTATCCATCTATGAACTTTACCTAAGCTTTCGGAATGCCTCAACCCATCAAACTAAGAGACAAGCCTTGTACCTAAAAATTTACAATACCTGGAGCAAATTAAATTTACAATTTATTTGTTGTTGAATATTTGTTACAACTTAACATAATTCGAGTAGCAACATTCATTATGAATTCATAATTTTATTTAACTCTCATTGAAATGATTGTGTTTGCTTCTTAATTGACAATTCTTCAAGTCCAACACGATCATATTTCAGAAATTGTCTTATTACTGGTGACAAAAGCTTAGGATCGAGTTTTTGATTTAGTAGGAAAATATAGCTTAATAATATGCCAAAAGTTCATACCATTACCACACCAACAACCGCATACCAGTAGCAGGATATGTCAAAAATTAAAAAAACCTTGATTTTCAATATTAAAAAATTATTGAATAAAAATATAATTTATTCTTCTTTCCAAAGTAAGCATATTTATAATAACTTATACATTTCTCTTGATATTGTGGTATTCAGGCTCTCACATCGATCGATCCAAGTTGGCTACGGGTCGTAGATTATTTTTTTCAATCGCCCCCGTGACTATACATAGCATCCCCACAATACTCGTTATTTAAGAAATTAAAGCAGCCTATATTAAAAACAAATAAATGAATAAATAAAAACAAAATGGGAATAATACATCTGCCTCTACCTTCGGTTTAAATTCGCTGAAACAGTACTGCAAAAAAAAATCGAATTCATCAATATTTGAGGAATTGTTCTTATCATTACCTCAGAGAAGCGCTAAAAACACAAGACATAAAAACTCGTGGCATACCTTTCCAATCTCCAACAACATCTTCAACAAAAATGGGTACAATCTTTTCTAGCATGCGCAAGTGATGGCAATGCAACGATTCCTTAAACGCAACTTTGGTTGAAGTCAACTTAACTCCTCCAAGTAAGCAATTCCAAACAGTTACTCGCAATTTAAGGTCAATGGCAAGACTGAAATTTATGGTATTTGTTAGTTTTGAGCTTAACTTCTGTCTTAAAAAGTGGAGTATTACAACAGCTCTTACAGGTACCAAAATGAGCTTATATCTCATCTACAACACGTCTAGTCTTCCCCAACTGAACTTACTTAACTTGAAGACGCCCACCATCCATAGCTTTATTTATAACTTGACTTAACACCAGCTCCAGATACTCCCATTGCTACAATTAAAATCTATGAACCAACCATTATTGTTTCCTGAACGACATCAGTCCAAACGACAGCTTTGATCCCACCCTGTGAAAGAACAAATCGTTAATAAAACAATCGCCCTACATTAAGTTAAGACGTAGCAGTGTTCCGATTTCTACATATATGTATTATCAAACGAAAATAAAACGGTAATCTTTTAAATAGAATACTTACAAGCATAGTGTAGAACGCAAAAATTGAGCAGACTATTGCATTTAAAAGATGAATGTTAGCAACAATATATGTATAAACAATATATGTTTATACCGGATGCAGCTTATGGGCTAATCTGTTTTTACAAAGTCATCAAGCAAGTTTAAATACCAGGCAGTACACCAAAAAACAGCAAAGGTAAATTCTGACGTCTGTACTTTTTCAACGGGTAAAAGTAAACCTCAGTAAAGTCAAAGTAAAGTATCTTGTTATTTTGTTCTTTGGAATTATATTAACCAATGAAATTTGTAATATGTATAATTGAGGCTAATGGTACATACTTTTTAAAGCTGAGGTTCACTTAATTTGCGGACCTTAGGAACATTCCACAAGTTGTTCTATTTTAAATAATTAAAGGCAATATTTTACTGTCGTTTTTTTTTTATTTGAGTAGTCCAAATATTTTTCTGCCGCCTTGTTCAAACCTCGACAGATTTTTGTGTTCAAAATATAATAAAACAATTTCCGTGATAGTTAACGACAGACCCAAGGTATATAAACTTTTGTCATCGGTTTAGATACGAGTTATGACAGTTCAGTTTGCGGTTTCGAAAGAACGATAATGCAAATTTTCAGTCTTAATATGACTGATCCACAACCCTGACTGTGATAGTATTCTTAAAATATTTCTGATATAGCGTTGAATATGGAAGCTGGAAAAAAGGGGTGTCAACTTCATTTCCAGAACAAATAAGCCCAGCCTTACATCGTTAATTTCAAAAACTTTGAAAAAATTGCTTGATACTCATATAAAATATTATATCTTATATTCTTATGGCCGTCGACTATCAATAAAATTCTAAATTATGTCATACTTAAGTTAATAATAAATGCACAGAATATTACATGTGTTGGAACAACTTATGCCATGAGAACGACGCGCCAGGAAACTATACCCGGTCCTTTGGATTTAAACATCTTGATGGGAGAATTGGCAGCGAAAAGTATTTTAAGACTGAATCAGCTTATTAGGTGAAAATCAAAACCGAATGGCCACGTCTCAATCCTTTCAAATGAACTGAGCTTACGATCAAAATTGAACTACATATATACCATAAGAATATTACCATATTCATTGAAAGTCAGGCTGCCATTAGACCGTTGCTGCAGTCGAGATTGAATCAAAGCTTGGAAAGTTCTACTGGGTCCTAGCCACCAGCCGTCAATGAACATTCACGAGTTAGCCCGAAAAAGATATATTCATGTTTAAAATATTTAAGGCACAATATTAGATACCAATTTTTTAGCAAATAATAACTTTTAATGCTTCCTCTTTTATAAATCGAAGTATGCATACTCGTATATTAAGAGTAGAGCTTCGTTATTTTAGAGTAGATTCATCGGATTGAATAGAAAATTTGCAAGTCGATTCCTTAAAGACATGGTGACATTTCAAAACTGTTTTTGTTATCTCTTTGGCTGTCAGCAAAATTAATTCCTGCCTAATTGTGTGTGCCTTTCCTGCTTTTGCAATGAAAGCTTTTGTATGCACTTGAACGAAATAGAAAATCCCATACAGAAATGAAACGACGAAATCTCAAACCAAAAATTTCATTCTGCCATTCGTTTTATAGGACGTGTAGTTCCGTGGAGCGAAATAATAAATTAACTAACATACAAGTAGATGACAATCTCTTGATTTCCAAAAACCACTGCCTCTATCCATGCGAACTTACGTGTGAATGTGTGTAAAATAGAATTTCCCCCTCATATTTTACACAAGTACGTCTTCCATATTACACGTCAAAGTGAACTTTACTTATAAATTGCACTGATTCTAGCAGTCTGCTAGAATCAACAAGTTGATACTTCACTTACAGTGTATTTGTGAGATCGTACAGGGTTTTCAAATGTAATAAAAGAGTTTGCCATCTAGGTTAGTTCATTTATGAGCGAAACCACTAAGATGATTTAGCACCGTTCATTACTCGTTAGTGGTGACGTGCGAAAGATGTTTCGACAAGTGCGCCTGGATCCGAAGCAGTGAGGAGGGAAGGCCCGGAATATTAGATGCGGTAGTATAAGCTTACCGTCATCACCTACGGCATGGTGTTGAGTAATTTCAAGGCAGCTAAATATATGATCCAATGCGACAACAGGGAGGCATACACACAAGCACAAAAAACCATATCAAGGAACTTCTACATGGATTGTGTGCTTGCAACAGTGAACACAGAGTCGTTAGTGCCGTTGCAAGGTTGAATGATTCAAATAGCTACCTTGCGCCAGTAATTGCGAATGCAAAAGTCATTATACGAGTACATGCCCTATGACGATCCAAAGCGCATTGGAATACATACGTTCCCCCAGAGGAAGAGCTCAAATATAAAACACTTGACATCTGTTCGGGTTCTAAGATGGTTAGCAGAGGAGTGAAAGGGGATGTTGGAGGGTATGGATTCACTGACGCGCCCGAACGAGCATACGAAACGAATATATTTTTTCTCAGGTCACTGTGTACAATTATTTATTTTCTTATTGACAATAAGAATTTTTCGACAAATTAATATATATAATCGTAAACGTTTAAAAGTAAAAATCAGTTTTCAATTCAATTATACTACAATATAAATTAGACTTTACAAGAAAATTTAAAGTAATTTACAAATATTATAAAAAAAAAAAAAAAAAGAAAATACGGGACCTAGGTACAGATATAAGGACAATAAAAATAAAACAGATTTCAAATAAAGGAAATTTAATAAACTGTCATATTTTGGGTATACGTTCTGATAGTGTTTCCGAAAGATAGCTGAAAAAAATTAATGCAACAGTAAATTTTTTAATAAACTTTAAAACACTACTTTTTGTAACTATTGTAGGTAAAGCATCGACAAAATTGTGAATTGTTTTTATAACTTGCGTTTAACCTTACATATATGCAATTATATGCTATATCTTTCTTTCTTAATCATTAACTAATTAATGTTAAATTGAAATAATGGTCACTTGGATTCAGGCTATCAAATAAACCATTTTTTTTAATCATTGCTCCGGTCCGAAGAGTCTTCGAATCCGCTCCCGAGGGACAGTGCAGTAGAGGAAGGCCAAGACTCAGGTGGCGCACGCAAGTGGGCCTCAGTCAACAAGATTCTCCGGCCAGCTCGATCCCTGGCTAGCTGCCTCCAGTTTCGCACGCTATGTTGGCTGAGGTCCACTTGCGTGCGCCACCTGAGTCTTGGCCTTCCTCTACTGCACTGTCCCTCGGGAGCGGATTCGAAGACTCTTCGGACCGGAGCATTGGTGTCCATACGCTCTACATGACCCAGCCATCTCACTCATTGTGTCTTCACTCTTGTGGCTAGGTCCATGTTGCCGAGGGTGACGTTCTGCCCGAAACGTAGGTGTTGGTTGTCCTTTTTGCTTGACAGCATATACTTGGTCTTGCCCTCATTGACCGCTAAACCCATTTTCGCAGCTTCCGTCTCAATACTCGCGAAAGCGCCACTGACATCACGCTGCTTGCTCCTGATTATGTCAATATCGTCGGCATATGCGAGTAGTTCGACGGACTTTTGAAAGATAGTGCCTCTTGTGTTTGCTCGTGAGTTTTGCACTATTCTTTCAAGTACGATGTTAAAAAAATTGCATGACAGCGCATCGCCTTGTCTAAATCCTTTCTGGACATCAAAGATCTCGGTGAGATCTTTACCAACCTTAATGGAGCAGCGTGCATTCTCCATCGTCATCCTGCATAGACGGACGAGTTTGGCAGGGATGCCGAAATTAAACATTGCTCTGTATAGCTCGTCTCTATAGATGCTGTCATACGCGGCCTTAAAATCGATCAATAGGTGGTGTGTATCGATCCGAAGCTCATGGGTCTTCTCCAACATCTGACGCAGTGTGAATATTTTTTTAATGTCATAGCTAGGGCATTGCTCGTAGGTCTTGTTAAGGAGCTCATAGAAGGCATCCTTGGTGTCGTCATCGTTCTCCTCTGTGGGGGCATGCGCGCATATAAGGCTAAATTTGGCGAAATAAGCGCTGCTTTTGCCGTCGATAGCAATTGCCGTAGTAGATATCGCAGTTTTTCATCTCGCATTTCTTGAATGACGGTTATGTCTGCTTTGCAGCAGTCTAGGGCCTCCGCTAGTTGCTCAACTGCACGTGGTCTATTAACGAACCGTTGCGTAAGTTGTAAACAGTGGATCCGTCAATATCCGAGGCTTTTTGATACTTCGTAACTTCTTGTTTTTTTAAATGGCCATGCACTTACCCCGGCGGCACAACCCCCAACCTGGAGGACGAGTTATATTTTTAGTGCCCCTAGGACGAGGGGTCGGTTACGTCGAAGCCAGTAACCTGTTACGGGATGTGAGCGCTGCCGTTGGCCCATATAGGGCTCGTCCGCCACCGGCTCTTTTCCAAGGCCCTGACTAAGTTCTGGAAATCCTTACCGGCCTGAGCTCCAAATATGTCGGAGTAGCCCGGATAAGGTCTTGTTTTGTTTTTCCGACACTAATCCTGATTTATGGAGCAAAAAACTCGCCATTTGCCCCCTTCACTTCGCAATCTCCAGTGAGATTCCCTGATAGCGTCACGGGGAGGCGTGAAGTAGGGCTTATTAGCAGAGCTGCAAGATGTTCGGCTGCAGAGGCTCATTCTCGTTATTTAAAGAACCAGCACCTGTCAGAAGATGCTTCTTCTGCGAGGCCTTGCCATCTGCTACAGATATTTCGTTATTATCCAGAGAAAGTCTAATATCACTAGTAACTTTTAAGACAGCGGACTCACAACTATGTTTTTCACTAAGACCAGATTGCCACATCGACAGCTGTATATTAAGTTTTAAGTACTCGTACGTTTGGATCTAATTAGATGGTACCTTTTCAAAAGCCTTAGACAAGAAACATGAAATACTGAAAGGTCTGAAATCAGTACAATAGGTCTGGTACAAAACTGGCTACTTTCTATGTATCAGGAAATTGAGAATTGTAGATGCAAAAATTGAAAATGTGATACCATATTAAATGATGCAGAATTTGCGTCAGGAATTTTGGAAAAATACCATCAGGTCCTGTGGTATTCGATTTATTTAATTGATTGCTTTGAATATGTTAAATTCACTTACATACTCAAAATAAAAGGAACTTATTTCTAAAACGCTTGAGTCAAGGTAATAAATAGATGGTGCTAGGTGAACTGGTGCAAAAAATTCACTCCTCGCGTTAGGATGTATTGAGCATTTGAATTTATTTTTATTTCTTACTACTCCAAGACTTTTAAGATTTTTCCAAAGCTGCTTAAAGTCCATTTGAACTTTTAGCTCTTTTCGATATTATAGGATCTTTTAGCATATCGTACAAAAGTTGTAACTTCATTACGTAAACTGCAATACTTTAATCTATTGTCTGCTATAAGATTATGCTTAAATATCTTAACAATTCGCTATTTTTCAGTGATTTTACGTTGAATTTCAGAACTATACAAAGGATAAGAATAAAACTTAGCACTCTTAGTTAAAATCGGGATAAAATAATGAAACAGAGACATGACTAAATTATTAAATTCTAAACTTTTTCATTATCGTCAGATGTTAAATAAATATCATATCAATTCAAGCTATAAAGCACTTCTATAAGTTCAGTAAAACTTATGTCCGCATATGATCTAAAGCTCAAAGTATTATTACAGTTTGATCTATTGTATCTACACTGAATTGAAATGAACAAACAATTATATGGTGAATGAGCCCACTAGGCGACTTAACTTGATCGAAAGATAGTAGACTAGATTCAGTATTTGTTAGCGATATGTCAAGTATAGAAGGATCAGTTGGAGATTTGAAACAAATCGGATAACGAAAATTTCGATATATTCACGGATAGTCAATATATAGATGCCCTTAGCTCGCACATCTTTGGCTCCAAATCAGTCATGCACTGCTTCAAAACCCTCCAAAAACTCAGCTCAAGGAACATGACCAATGATGCGTTCCTCGGCATAAGGGAATTGATGGTAATGAAAAGGCCGACGAACTTACCAGACATTCCCTTCAACGGAACTGAACCCTTTTGCTGCATCCCAAAAAATGGAGTCAATCTTTCTATAAATAGCTGGGAGCACACGAAGTTCATCTCATATTGGGACAATACTCCAGGTCTATGACAGGCCAAACGAGTGTCTAAATGTCTAAATTTAAGTCGGAACGATATCAGAAACCTAGTTGCCTTCCTTACAGAACATCACGGTTTAAGATATCACTTCTACAAAATAAAACTAGTCGACTCTCCGGGGTGCCGACTTTATCTTGAAGAAGACGAAACAGAAGAATACATTCTGTAAGACTGTCCAGCCCTTAACGGAATCAGAAGAAACACCTTCTGCAGGGAGCAACTTGACACCGTTGAACTAAAGGATTCTCCTGCTGGTAGAGTAACTTACTTCATTCGGAAGGTAGAAAACCTACTAGCCTAATCACAGTTCTGACAAACTGGTACAAAAGATCTTTCAGGTCGAAGTGCCGTATCTCGCTACTGATGACATTAGAGTCAACACCAACTCAACTATATTTTTCGTATATTTTTGGAATAATATCTTCCAGTTCCATCAAGTTTTTTTCAGTAAAGCAATTTGACGCTGAATATACTACTACTAAAAGCATTTTTTCAACCGCAATTCTGATTTCAAGACAGTAAAATTGTAAAATAGAACTAGAGGACTCATAAACAAATTTTGGCTTCAAATACTTTCTAGAACAAATACACACACCACCATCAACCCTGTTTTTACGATCATTTCTAAATAATTCAAAACAAGGAATGTAAGCCATATTTTCTGATGTTGATTAAGTTTGAAGACTGCAATGAATGCGAGAGGGCAGCAGTGCAGGCCAGCACTGGTTGTGTTGTTATTTTCATCTTCATCTCGCCAATGTAACACAGGTTTTTCACATTCTTTATATACAGAAATTGCAAGCTTGTGACCTGTAATATTAAGCAGCGCTATCGCTGCGGTGCCTGGTCTTCTTTTCTGGATGTTGTTGCGGTTCACAAATTTAGATCCACTGACACAGACCTCATGGTCGAAAGTGATTAAGTATGTACCGGTGATAGTTTTCTCGACATCATTAGCCTCCATCACTTTGTCTGGTCTGTCATTGATTATAATAATGCCATCATCGATCAGCACTACAGGATCTAGGTTATAAGGTTGAGTGTTGCAGTGTGCCCCAGAGTACAGTTGTTGGGTGCATGTCTTATTTGGTACCTCTCTTCAGAACTTTGATGCAATGGGTCTCCAACAATGGAAAAAAGATAACAATATGACAGCTGGCATTTCGGGGTTAGTAAAAATAGAGCGCTTAAGGAAAAAACAACGCATTTTCAGTTTTTGGTGGATTTTGGAACAACAACAAGTGGATGCTGATTTTTCGAACAAAATCATCTTCAGTGATGAAACTCATTTCCGTCTTGATGACTTTGTTAATAGTCAAAATTGTCGCATTAGGGGTTCAGAAAACCCACGAGTAATTGTTGGAAAACAATTGCATCCACAACGCGTGACTGTTTGGTGCAGATTTGGGGCTGGAGGCATTTTCGGACAATTCTTCTTCGAAAATGCGGCTGGTCAGGCAGTAACAATTAATGATGTTCGTTATCGTGGCATGATAACCCAATTTTTAGTGCCTAAATTACAAGAAATGGATGTGACCAACATGTGGTTACAACAAGACGGAGAAACAATTCAATTACTGCATGAGTCATTTCCTAATCGTGTAATCGGCCGTTTTTGCTATCAGAATTAGCCATCCAAATCTTGCGATTTAACGCCATTGGATTTGTTTCTTTGGGGTTTTTTGAAGTCAAAGATCTATGCAAACAAGCCCACAACCAACAACGCCTTGAAAGAAGATATTGGGAGGTGTATTAATGAAAATCAGCCACATTTATGCGAACCGGTCATGGAAAATTTCAATAAAAGAGTACGTGCTTGCCAGCAAAGCCATGGCGGCCATTTAACCGATGTGCTATTCCATACATAACCCTCTATGAATCAATAAAAAATTTAAGCTTTCTAATTAAAAATCTGTATTTTCTATAAAAATTCCATTTTGTGTGAATTATGGGACACCCTTTTGTTGTTGGGCGGCAATCGCCAACCGCCAGTACTCGATTATTACATTCTACTACTATCTTGATGTCGGTGGGGTAAAGGATTATTCTGCTATGCGAGGTGCCGAAAATACTATATTTCTTACAGATTAACTTAGGTCTATTCTTGCCAACAAGATTTCATAAATGCTCCCCAGCGCTTTATTTTTGCATTTGGATTTAGGTCTGAAATCTCAAAAGTGAGGGGTTGGTGACCAGTGAAAATGTTGACAGTTTTTGCTCCATAGAGCTAGTTACATAGACTTTTCTGGGCCCATACTATGGCCAAAAATTTCCTTTCAATAATACCGCTCCTAGCCCATGTGACGGGTTTTTTTCAAAATCTATTTTTGTTAAATTTGCATTCTCACATTTGTAGTTTCGAATTGTATCCGCTCCAGAGCTGAAAAGAATTACATTTTCTTTCAAACATCAAAGGTCGCAGACCAGTAAGTATAAAAAAAGAACTGTTAAAGCCATAAATTGTCTTTACCCGGAGAGGGGCGCCATATATAATTTTTCGAAGCCCCAGTATCAATTAATAACTTCATATGTCTCCCTACTATAGTTCTTTGTATGAACGGCAGCTAGGAGTCACCCCTAAAAAATTGCCGTAATGGGATCCGGATGCTTCTGCTTCTGTTTTGGTTGCTTCCGATTTAACTAAGGTCTCATAGTCACGCCTTACCCAGTCCTGTGCGGGATTTTCTTTTCAGATATGGTTAATCCTTTGATGTCTCTGCCCCGATTGTCTTTCGGAGCTACTTGACCTCTTAAATCCATATCCCTGTCCCTGGTTATGGGTATTATTAGTTGGTTGTCGGAAGCACGACGATGTGGAAAAAGAAGCATTCCGATGATCTGTGGATAACAAATTTCATTAAAGAGTGGGTGATCCATAAGGGCAACCTAATATCGCATTGAATAGAATAGAGAATGTAACTTACTTTTAAATTTACACATGTGAGCTATCTCATAACCTTACTTATATACCAATAAGCCAGCAATAATTCACGAGCTATAGGACGAGATACTAAGGCATAGCGGTGGATACGAGGAGCAATATCAGTGTGCATTTGGGACAGGAAAAATCCACCATCCACATGTTTACTTATGGAGAAAACTAATTGGCTTCAAATCGATGCACATCACATATTCATCGATCTTAAGGCCGTGTAAAACAGCATCTATAGAGACAAGCTATGTGAAGCAATGTAGAGTTTTCGTATCCTCGCTAAACTCGTCCGCCAGTGCAGGATGACGATGGAGAACGCGCGCTTGATACATCAAGATAAGTAAGGATCTCAATTAGTTTAACTGTCGACGAGGAACTGATCAATTAAATGCTGTCAAGTGATAAGGACACCCAACACCGGCGTCTCGAAAAGAGCGACCGATATAACTTAAAGTGGGTAAAGAACTTTGTCTACCTAAGCTATCAATTCAGACAACGATAATAGGGCTGAAATCAAACGAACAATAACTGGCCAGTTGCTGCTTGTTTGGACTAAGAAGGCAATAAACTAGCAAAACCCTTACTCGAACAACAAAAGTGACCCTATACAAGACCTTAGTAGCCCCAGTCGTGTTATATAGCACAGAGGCATTGACATTATTAAAAATGGATGGTGGTGCTCTTGCTGCTTTGGGAGGAAAATTCTTCGGTCCCGGATGGACACCAACATTCTAGTCCAAAAAGTTTTCGAATTCACCCACTGGAGACTGCGCAATAGACTCAGGCGACACACACAAGTGAAAGGGGGCATGAGCTAACTTAAAGTGCCAAACTGGAGCCAGCTGGGGCAAAGGACCGATCTAGCTGGAGATGCTTGTTCTATGAGGTAAGTAAGTAAGTATAGTGCACACTTTTAAGTAGAAGGCCCATTTCTCTTTAAAGAAAATACCACCAATAGTGTAATCCAATATGGTTATAGAAACTTGAATCAGGCTATCATTAATAATATTTTAATCCCAGAAATTTGCTGACAGTCACTAGATATAATTTCAACATCGCTTGCGCCACAATGTTCCAACCAAAAAACATTTTTCGCGATTGGAAGATTAAAAATTTACCTAAATTAACCTTACTAACCATTTATGTCTGCACAACTATTTTCACATATTTAAAGAAATGTTATGAAAAACGATTTAGAACGAGCCCGTCTTTGAGATATTCATTCGACTTTTTTAAATACTTGGAAAAAGTTCCCATTAATTTATTGGTCTCAAAGGAATTGTTGAAATTATTGGTCTCAAAATTATTTTACCGACTGACTTAAATTTCACCACTACGATTTCGCAAATAAAGTTTACACAAATTTCAAAGTGTTAATTTTTGATGTGTTTGAGGGAGAAACTTACAAATATACCACAATCAGCAGCCCTTATTATTTCACAAATTTATGCTCTTCTATATTTTTTTAAAATAAATATTTCATCATGGTAACATATAATACTTTTTTTTTTCTAACTTTAAAAAGTTTCACTCACGTCGTACCAATTCGATATAGTATTATTTTAAAATACAGGAACAGCCATATAACACAAAACAGGTACTTCAATAAACATTGAAAAAACAGTGAAATATAATTTATTCCATAACTATAAATTTCTGCTGGTATTGACATTGTTGCTATTCCAGAAAGTTGACTAAGAATTAATTCATAAGTAAACACAATTTTAACTATATTCTTGCAACCAAGGATATAGCAATTGGTAAAGTTTTCATTCGTTTACCACCTATGAGGTACTCATCTGTTGTATCACCACTACTTGCGAAAAATCCGAAATAAATACCAATACCGGCGGATATGGCCAGCATCAATATAAAAACTTCTGAATTACTTACATTAACCGACATTATTGAGAACGGACATTCAAAGGATCTACACGAATTTTCATGACATCCAAGTTATAAAACAAGACAACGAGTATTTTGTAAACAGTCTGCAATACACAATTTAACGGTTACTTGAATGTGAATTGTTTTCCATTACGTAAAAAAGCCATAACTTATTCTAACAACATTATCTAAATTGTATTTTTTAAATAACCGTAAAATGTTATTTTTATAGTTGTAATCTTTAAATAACAACCCTGCAATAGGGATTAAATGATTGTTGAGGAACTATAAAGTGATAAGCTAATTTTAATGCAAATTGCATGTAAATATTACGTATGAATATAATACATATATTATATACAAAACGTTATGCGCGGAAATGACTATGAAAAAATTTATAACGCACCTTTTGCGTCGAGGTTTTGATAAATGAAAACTTATGTCATTTATAACACCACAGTCAGTTTTCTCTGCTTTGAGGCTGATTAAACGACTTCGTGATTCAGCAAAAGCTGAGCTGAGTGCCTCAACTGTAAATTAGACTACAATATGTACATACAATAAGTGTATTAGCGCTTCAACTAAATTTAAAATTTGATTAGCTTTTGAAAAATCGTTTAATTGTTCCGGAGCATCGTATATAAAATACAAATCATCTAAAAATGTCATAAGTCAAGCGCAATTTAAGTGCCTTCTTGTGCTGGATATTTTATTTTATTATGAGCATCTTAACAACAAACCATAATAAATCTTGTATGGCTGAATGATGAGTGTTTAATATTTTACAAAAATTCCATATGGGAATCGGACCACTTGTGGGGAAAACCCATAGATTTTATGATTTTTGTCTTAGAAATTTTTAACGCTTTTACATAAGCTACTCGAGGATAAATAAATTTTTCAAAGATATTATATATATAAAAGATATAACTAGGAAGTTTATGACGAATATCAAATAAAAAAAAACCAGCTTACTTTGCTTACATACCTGAAATTTCCTATAATAACTTTCATTAAATCTTCCTAAACTTTTACCAGTGTAATAGAGGCATTCTCATCTAAACAATATTATTAATTGTACGAGTATTGTTCGAAACAGACAATCTAGGTTTCTATTTTGTATTTTAATTCAATTAAGATTAAAGTAAATTAGTTATTTGAATAGCTTCTTTGTTGATGCATGTTACCAAATGTAAACTTATAAATTTTTTTGTATTTCATTTATAGAAACTCACTTTTATTCATCTTATTTATAAATCAATTAATTGTGAAAACAGAAGTTTAGAAAATAGATTCTTCTACGCGTTCTCTAGAATTTTCAAATATTTTTTAATGATTCTTTCTGAACATTGCATTGTTCATGCTTCCGCTGATTATACATACATATAACTTATCACTTATAAGACACTGATCTTAGAATATTACCTCTCCTTCGATGGTATAAACTCATATCACTACGTTTTCGCAAATCACAGATACAATAGCAAATGCACAAGAACATTTTCTATGACAACATTTAAAAATCTGGCCTTAATAATATTAACGTAGGTCTTATATTGCTAACCTTGGTCCATAGCCATAGCCAAGAAATTTGAATACTCGTACATTTCGTAAGCAGAAGTGAAACCCATTTTGAACAACAAGATAGTTCATAATTACCTAACGCAGACGCAATATATTTTTATTATAGCACCAACACCTTAAGAATAACTATGATACTATTACGAAATATAATTTCAAGTTTAGCATAAGTTTTCATTTGATAAGATTTCACAGTCTTGTTTGAAAGTATAGCATCTATCAAAAAAGTAACTTATTAAGCATGTGGAGTTTTTCTTTATAAAACTTTTTATAATATAATTGAGTCACATTTACGATTACCTTATCCACTCCGAAATCTACTTAATCGTCAAAGACAAATTGAGGGAAGCTATGTTAAGTTTATTATCATGTCTTCCAATTATACAACTTCTTCGCAATAAATAAATTAGTTTACGCCTGTTCTTCTTCATTTATGCAATAGAAACCGAACCATTGAAAAAAAATTTCTCTCAAAGCTGTTAAAATCAAATTTTCATCCCTTTGTGACAGAATCCAAGTTTTCGGGTCAAATATTTGCATAAAAATAATAACAGTTAAATAAAACTTTTTCAGATTTAAAACATTTGGACGACGTTTTTAAATTTTTCGTTGACCAACAAAGTAGCAAAAAAACAAAAAAATAATATAAATTTAAAACAATAATAACAAGGGGGATTTTTAGGACACTGAAATTACGTTAAACCATGTAGGATGTATTTCTCGGCTGCCATGATGTGAATCGTCTATGATGCCTTCCATCGCAACTGTGTGTTCCATGCAACTTTTTCAATTTAAGTGCCAAACGCGCAACCCGTAAGTTGACATCTGCTTTAGCTATCGCTAGAGCAACTGCTGTTACTGTCTTGAAGGGAGTACTTAGTAAGTGAACTCCGAATTTCTTTTATCTCTTTACTACAGCAAAAATTTCTAGCACTTAAGATGTATACTTCTCTTCAGCTGGTGTTGTTAAATTCACGTTAAATACTTAATGGTTGTATTCTGAACTTTTTGCAACAAGATTGTGGCTTATCCCTTCTATATGCATTTCCGTTTTGTCTCAGATCCTCAAGACTGGTTCGTGGGACAGCTTTATTTTTTTCTATTCTATACTAGTAATTTATCAACGCTATGCTACGATCGATTTCCAGAAATGCACAATTTGCTGTGCCTTGAAGCTCTGAACGGCTTGTACAATTTCCATTTTTACTAACAGTCTTTTTAGATACCATTAGTTTATACTATATTCTGAGTTCAGTTTTAAAGCTGATTTTTGTAGTTTATGTTAACTGCAATATGAAAAACTCTATTCCGTTGGCTTTATTTTACCGGAAACGAAAAAAAGATTAATTCATTGGTTCAATTAGTCTAACCGTAAAATTACTGGTTTTATGAAAGAAGATCTATACGAATACGGAATTTGTCTAAGCAGGAGAGAAAAAACTTGAATCCAGAGTAATTTTTTTTATTTTTATTTTCTCGTAATTATTAGCTACTGATTGGATGGGTCTCACTTGATTATTACAACAAGACCCCTGGTTTGATGCAGAATGTCGGCAAGCACATGCAGCTAAGAGAGGTACCCAAAGCGGCGTTGCAAAGAAAGACTAAAACTGCTCACGGGCTCTGTGAGCAAAAGAGAAGAGACGAACATCAGCTTCTTAGGAGGAAAACGAAAAAGCATGAGAAGTACGCGATCGAGGAAATTCAGAAATGCTACTCCAGGAAAGAGATTCGGAAGTTTTACCAAATGTCTGTAGAGACGAATAAGCGAACACCGTAGTAGAGTCACAGTCGATACCGAGAATTTGAAAAGAGCATTTCTGTAGACTGTTTACCAGCGCTGACGAACCAAATATCACTGTCAGGCAGAATGAACCTTTTAACCTGGACGATGTAGACCAACAATTCCGTCCACCCGACCTGAACGAAGTGAAGATAGCAGTACCTACGCTTAATTCCATCAAAGCTGCTGGAGCGGACTGCCGAGCTCTACAAAGCGGCAGACGATAACTTTGTATGGAGCATACATCAACTCATCTCTAAAATATGGTCGGACGAAAGAATGCCTGATAAATGTAACCTCAGCATTGTTTGTCCGATCCACAGAAAGGAGACCAACTGACCTGCACCAACTACAGTGGCATCAGTTTTCTTTATATCGATTACAAGATCTTATCTACCCTATTGTGTGAACGCCTGAAGTCGTTCGTCAGCAACCTGATAGGTTCATATCAGTATGGTTTCAGGCCAGGAAATTCACCATCCACCAAATATTCATACTACGGCAGATCTTGGAGAAAACCAATGAGCTTCAGATCGATAAGCGGCATCTATTTATTGACTTCAAGGCCGCGTTTGACAGCATCTATAGAAATGAGCTATACGGAGCAATGTCTACCAAAGTATTGAGACAGAAGCGGCGAAAATGGGTTTAGCGGTCAACGACGGCAAAATCAAGTCAAGCAAAGGGGACACTCAACACCGACGGCTTGGACAGATCGTCACCTTTGACATATATAACTTTGGGGTAGTTAAGGACTTTGTCTACCTAGGCTTCACTATAAATTCAGACAACGACACCAGCGCTGAGATCAAAAGAAGAATAACTCACCAATCTCTGCTTCCTTGGGCCAAGAAGGCAATTAACTCTCTCGAACAACAAAAGTTACCCTATCTGCATAAGACCTTAATAATCCCAGTTCTGCTCTTTGGCGCAGAGGCATGGACGTTATCAAAAATGTATGAGGGTGCTCTTGGTTGCTTTGAGAGAAAATTTCTTCAAATGATCTTCGGTCCCGTCTGCAACGACTGAGATGGATGGGTCATGTAAAGCGGATACAAACCAATACTCCGTTCCGTAAAGTCTGCGAATCCGCCGACGAAGGACAGCACAGTAGGGGAAGATCAAGACTCAGGTGGCGCACCCAAGTGAAATGGGACCTCACCCAGCTAAACATGCGAAGCTGAAGGCAGCTAGCAAGCGATTGTGCTGGCTGAAGACGCTTGCTGACTGAGGGCCAGGCCTACCCGCGACTGTAGCGCCACCTAAAGTAGATAAGTAATTATTAAATTACTTGTTCTAAATTATATGGTGTTTATTTAATCTATTATATTATTAAATATCTGACTTAACAAACTACTACTGGTGGCGTACGAATATGAGCTTTGCATACTGTACAAATATATGCTAAAGACTAAAGGTGCGATCAGACCGTCATCCAAACTCGTCACCCTGACGTCACTATGACGTAGAATTTGTCCTAAAGTGGTCATCCCGTGTGATCGCCTGTCATCCGGCATGTCTTTGATGACACGAGTTCTATGTCATCTAGATGACTGATTTGGTTGACCGTAGCATCGCTTGTCATCGCTATTGGGACTGGATGACCAAATTTTTTTGAAAGCGTGTCATCCGAATTACAAGGTCCCATGCATGACATTACTTGATTTTCCTCATTGGCATCTAACATCGGATGACACGTTCAATGGAATTCTATAGAACTCTGATTTTTCAAATTAGAAAATTCAAAATGTTTGTATGTGTATTAGTTATGGCGTTTTCCATTGGACTAGAAAAAACACTCTTTTTGCACTCTAGAGTGAAGATAGCACTCCAAAAAATGTTCCATTGGCACTTGGTTGACGTTTTCAGAGTGAATTTTTTCACTTCCAATTTCATTTCAGAGTGCACTAACACATATGAAAACAAAACATAGAATTGAAGTTTGAAATTTAAAAAAAAACAAAACATTTTCGAAAATTATGTTTTTGCGTTTAAATCGAGCAAATTTTAATTTAATTAAATAGAAATGGAAAAATAAATAATAAACATGATATTGATCATTTGCTCCATTTTGGTAAGCTCTTATCAAAATAATAAAATTTGACATAAGAATTATAATAAGAATAAGAGTTGTTAAATGAAAATATATTTAGAGGTATTAAGATCATAAGTTATCTCTCTTTAATAAGAATGGCGACACAAAACTTTAGGGAAACTCGTCCTTCAATAGCTTTTTTCATTGTAAAATCTTGACGAACAATGAAGTTAACTAACTGAATCAACTGCTTTAAAAGAACTAAATGAGCGATGGGTCTAATGTTTGGCATTCTAGCCACTAACTTTAGAAAAAAAACTTTTTAAAATAATACCCGAAAAGTAATTTTATTTGCATAGTGGTATAAAATGTTTACCAAAATAATAAACAGTATATGTTTTTCTTGTGAAACATACCGTAGATCACATCTTCATTAAAGAAGCGTTAGTGGCAAGTTCTTCTATCTTTGATAAAAAATCACTCACCTAGTTAGTTTATGATATTTTCACGTGTGTCAATATATGGCAAGAAAATAAACCGCATTTAGTATTCGTATAACATACATAATCAGTAACCGTGCTTCTTTAACCACAATGACTTGAAATTTTTCTAAATTTTTATGCTTAGAAACTTTTTAAATTGCGCTAGAAATTTCAAGTTTTTTCATTTCACTGTGATATTTCAAACGGTTAAATTCTTTCCGGGAACTTTATCTTTACTTCGTGTTTCAAATTCTATCATACATCCTTCACATTCGGCTATAGAGTAACATATTTGTATCGAATAAAGAAGTTTAGAGTACAAAATGGCGACCAATTTAACGGAAACGAGTTTTTATGAAAAGGTGTTTACCTTCGGAACTGAAGATTATTTGGTTTTTGTAATTATGTTGGGAATTTCGGCGGGAATCGGAGTATATTTTGGGTTCTTTTCATCAGGAAATGATACTACAGATGAATATCTTCTAGGTGGTAAGCGTATGAAAACCTTACCAATTGCTATATCGTTAGTTGCAAGGTAAGAGTACCCTTAAAACTTGTGGAAAAATACATCTACTATGTTTGTGTTATTTCAGTCAATTATCGGGCATATCAATTATGACTATTCCTGCAGAAATGTATAGCTTTGGTTTAACATTTGCATTTTCTGTAGTATCAATGTTTTTAGTGATTCCTATTTTGTGCTTTGTCATTATTCCGGTGTTTTACAACAATAATATTTCAAACTGCTATGAGGTAAGCATACAAAATTTATGAATTTAAAATTTGGCTTATTCTTCTAATAAATTTGTAATCTTAATTTATGCAAAATAATAAACGAAGCTAAGCCTTTTAACGCATATCTGGTGAAATTATGGGTTGTGGCTTCTGACCACATTTGTGACAAGTACAAGTGTCTTGTTTGTGACAAGTACTTTTCATACGATTAGCATAAATTTATGTGTACTATGTATGTACAGCTACAGATAAGTTCATCAGTTTTACAGTTTTCTCGAATGAAACCTAAACGTTTTGGCCATTTCGTCAAGTGGTTAAAACGTTGTCAAAACTTAGTTCATTGCTGATTGACTATCATTTCAAATGCATATATGTACCCTTTCGACCACCTTATTTAAAATTGATTTACTTTTTCCCTATTCAATTCAATTCAATTCACTGCTAAAAGTCGTCGTAGAAATTTTCCCTGTGTCTCAAAACCAATTAGATGGCAAATAGGTTCGGTAGAACTATACATTAATAGGAAACAATATTACCTGGCCCAATACAATTTTGCTCGAGTAATTATCGAAGTCAGGTCTAGTTGATGGTCTGTTTAAATCTCCTTCAATCCAATTGCAATATCATCTTTATAAGTGAAAATTTTACACTGCCTACGATTAAACCTTGTTGGAGGCACCTTCAATGTCAAAGAACAGTACCATAACATGTTTGTTTATAGTTGTTTTCAATAAGGCATACTTTCGAACGCAGGATAGTTAGTATTGCAATATGCGTATTGCAATTAGCAGACTTATAAAGTCTAAGGGCATTTAGGGTTATTAGAATCATATAATACCCCAAAGTGAATTTTCTGTAAAAAAAAATCAGTCGTTTCTCTACTTGATTGTGTCCAAAAGACACTTGATTTAAGCAAATGACTAGTAGTGCTAAGAGGCTATCTTAGACGAATTGGATTTTACGAAGCCTAGACACTTTCCCATTTTCGAAATGGGATGGAATTTTCTGCAAGAATTCCTAAGTTCGTGCTTATCTTTTTTTTAGAAAGCGCTTATAGAGTAGACTTGTGTGTTTGTTAAAGCTCTGTTGAAAATCTGTCGATTTTTTCTTCTTAAAGTCTTGAATCGTGGCAAATCTTATTGCATGTAAACATCAGTGATAACCAACCCAAATCCTTTATACAGGTAAGGAACAGTAGTCTTATACGGCATCTAGGCATTACTTAGATTCAGCACTGAGTGTCTCTTTAATTCATCAAAATGTGCAATCCGCAGAGGGCTCTCATGCCATTGGCACTGTGCTGTAATTTAAGGCAACTAAATGTTTTAGCAGTCTCTCCAATTAATCAAAAGGTTCAAGTTGCAACATGGAAACAGGTGTTGTTATATAGAGGTTAAGTTTATCTATGATTGGTTTTAACAAGATAAGCAAACTTGTTTACTAACCTCAACATTACGAAATCTTCCACTTACCCTCTTATATATGACAAATGATTTTGTGTGATGCATTGGTAGTATACGTTACGTGTAGGTTATAAGTTGATAAAAATCTATATACAGAGGTAAATTATACTGTCTTCTTATATTCTGCAATGATTGAAAATTTGTTATAAAGAAGTTTTTAACAAGAGATATTCTTAAAGTAGAAGGTATATTTTGCATTAACTCTTACAGTTCAGTTCTGGGGGATTTCGAAGAAGGTTCCGCTGTATTAGGTTAGTACAATAATATTTGCATACTTGTTAAAATAAATGAAACAAAATAATCACATTGCATTATACAAAAATATACTTTAAGCTGAATCATTACAAATAATAAAGGGTGTGTTATCTGTTAGAGTCTTTTTGAATTACATTGTATATGTTATTTTAAACTTGACAGCTCTTATGCACACAATAAGTTGATTGAGTCAGTATTATATTTCCATGGTACGAAATAGACTGCTTAAACAACCTTATTCCAAAGTGGATGCTTTGTTACCGAACCAATGCGACTTATGACAAGAAATGTTGGTCGATTAATGCAACTGGTGAAGGCAAGTTTGTAAAGAAAGTTCGTAAGACTGATTTGTTGGTTGATAACCATGTTTTCATGTTCGTCCTGTGGACTCAACTGAGAATAATCCAGCTGTTGTCAAAAGCGTTGGCAAAAGCGAATACGACAATGGAAGAAACGTTACAGTAAATAGAGAGTCCTACTGCTGCATGATAACCTTTGTACTATGGACAGAAATTAAGGATCTGGGCCTATGCGAGCTATGGTTTCAGCAAGACGAGGTTATGCTCCATACAAATAAATCAACAGATGACCAACCCATTCTAAGAAAATATTTAGATACATATCAAGAATTCTTAATATACATGCATATCTTTACGAACAACCGAAACCTACCGCTATCCTGTTATTTTTTAACAATTTTTTTCGTAATGAAACTTTGCAAGTTCGAGGTGTTCGAGGTGGATATCATTTCTCCGTCATGAAATTTTACAAGCCCAATGTTCATAAATTCATAGGTCATAATGATCCACTGCGATATTTATTTTATTAATAAGTAGGTACTTAATTAAGTCTTGTCTAATGGGAATTTCCAGTGGTTCGACAGCTGTATGATAAAAAGTCCCTATCAGAAAGGTTTTCCGTTTTTCCGGAAAAAGAAGCCGCTACTCGTAGGTACTAAAAAAAAACGAAACTTCTGAAACAAGACAAATGCTAAAGCGGCCGTTCTAGATCCATGCTGTTTTAACCTGCTGTAGGATATTGATTTATCCTGCTTCAGAAAAAAAAATTCTCTATGAAAGTTCTTAGGTAAACAACAATGGTTCTCACTTAAGAGAAGAGTGAGTATTGTAATTTTGACTTTTGCACGATTATTCTGTTGCAATGAAGTTTAAGGTATCTGCAAATTTTTCTTCAGCTTTGTCGCTTTTAATCGCTTTCACAGGGGATAAAGGCTGATTGAATTTAGAATTTTTCATTCTAAAATAATCACAAAACGCGGCTCCTATATTAAGGAATTCTCTAACCAAATAAGAAATTGATCCTTTTGTACCCCGTACTTTTCTCCATGATATACGTCTTCTACTAACTCCAATTTTTCATATTATCAGAAACAAAATAAAAAAATATTTAATGGCAATAGTTGCTTGCTAGGATGGAACAATCATGATTATGACTTAATTTTCATGTATATTGACTTATTTCTTATTTACATTACACAGTATCTGCAGCTTAGATTCAACAAGGAATGTCGACAACTCATAACAGCATCTTTTATTTTAACCGTTTATCTTATACTACCAGTTTTTATCTTCATCCCGTCCTTAGCATTTTCACAAGGTAACTTAAAATTGCTTAATCTAACAAAATAGATTACAAATTATAAATATGTACATATTGTATTTACAATATCTTTCAAAGTGACGGGCATCAATATTCATCTCATAAATGGAGTTGTTAGCCTCGTATGCGTTTTTTACACCATGTTGGTAAGTATAAAGCCAAGTAAGCATATGACACATTTACTCTTCTTGTTTTCACGTCTCATTACAGTTTTGAGAAAAGTAAGAAATTTTATTTTTATATACATTCATATAATTGGTTTTAATAGGGTGGAATAAAGGCTGTAGTTTGGACAGATGTCATCCAAGCTGCTATTATGATTGCATCCGTGGCCCTTGTTGGAGTTATGGGTGTTCTTAGCGTTGGTGGACTAGGTAGAGTTATCGATCTTGCTGGGGAAGGTGGTCGTCTAAATGTAAAGTAAGTTGTACATCCTAGATTACAATCGAATAAATACGAAAAACTACCTTGTACACATACACATACCCTTGAACACGATTATTACTAAACACTTTCATATCTTCGTAAAATAGTAATATCTCTTACAATACTTTTTATTAAAAAACTAAATAACTTTGAACTTGAACTTTGGATCTTTCTTATAACCAAAGTATAATTTCATTTTAGGCTGCCCTCTCCATAAGATATTCTAAAACAAATATCTTGTAATTTCCAATATTTATTTGTTCATAAAAATAGTAATTTGCAGCACACCTCCTTTTTTTAAATTTCTTTTGAATTTTTTTCACATGCCAGAAGCGCAAACGGATTTGTAAAAAAACATTTTAACTAGGCATACAGTTTATTTAAACGTGCATGTAATCGTATATGCATTAGCGTAGCTACCGTGGGTGTTACAAGTGGCAATCATCGTAACCCCAAGCTCAGGGGGCCCCAAACTCGAGGGTAGTTTAATTCCCAAATCGACTATAAATCAATCCTCTTTTAAATTTAATTCAAAACTCAAGTGAAGCGTTGATTCTTGCCACAGCATGTTTGCGTACAACGTGGCTCTTCGTTTCAAAGATCTCAATCGCAGGTCCCGTTATCACAGTCCGTTGTGCATTATGGACCACGGAAGGATATTCGATATCGGCTCCTTCTCTTTGTGCATTCTTTGTTTTGCGCCGTGTGAAGCGGTTTTTCTTTGTTCCAGTCGCTGCGAATGATATTTTCCCTGTAACAGACCATAGCGTTGCTTTGATGTCTGGCTTGTGCCAACCTGGATATTGTCTGTTTCCTGGGGATATGCGCGAGTTACTGTTACTACTTATAGATTATTGATATAAAAAAACGAAAGTTTGATTTAACAAAATACAATTTCATTTCGACGTGTATCACCTCGAAGTGAACTTCAATTATTCACAGAATATTGGGTATATAACTTAATTCGTGCGGTTTTTTTTTTTTTCAAAATTTGAACGTTTATTTAAGAAAAACATGTACGATAGTATTATTCAAAGTATTGCCCATCTGAAGCTATGACTTTTTCCCATCTTTCTGGCAATTTGTGTATCCCATCCCAAAGGAACTGCGCCGGCTTGGCAGCCAGGAATGAATCAAGCCAATTTTTGATATTCTGCTCTGATGTGAACCGTATTTCAGTGGGGGCGTTCTGCATCGACCGGAACAAATGGTAGTCAGAAGGGGCAAGGTCTGGGCTATAAGGCGGATGGGGTAAGACTTCCCATCCACTGTTTTCCAAATAGTCCTTAACCGGAATAGCAACGTGGGGCCGAGCGTTGTCATGATGGAAAATTATTGCCTCGTGTCTGTTCGCATATTCCGGGCGTTTTTCGGCTACTGCTCTCTTCAAACGGATTAATTGTGTTCGGTAGCGTTGTCCATTGATGGTTCCACCCAGTTTTAGCAGCTCATAATACAGCACACCCATCTGATCCCACCAAATACAGAGCATTACCTTCGCGCCATGGATATTCGGCTTTGCCGTTGATTTGGCTGGTTGGCCGGGTTCCACATATAATTTTTTGCGCTTAGGGTTGTCGTAATGGATCCATTTTTCATCACCAGTAACAATCCGATGCAAAAATGACTTCCTTTTGTGGCGTTCATGCAGCATTTCGGACAGCAAAACCGCCTTTCGACGTCTCTCGGCTTGAGTTCATGTGGAACCCAATTTCCTTGCTTTTGAATATATCCAGCTGCTTTTAAACGCTTTGAAATGGCTGCTTGAGTGACACCCAAAGATTCTGCGAGCTCTTCTTGTGTTTGGCAACAATCTTGATAGAGTAATGCTTCCAGTTCTTCATCTTCAAACTTTTTTGGCAGCCCAGGACGTTCATTGTCTTCCGCAGCAGTTTTCTTCATATTAAAGTAATGAAGAAGAACTCGCCGCAAAAACACTTTTTCAGACACAAAGTTCGACAGATTTGAGTGAAAAAAAATTATTGTTGTTTACGCTTCAAATGAATGACATATACTGAAATGACGTACAACGACAGTAGCTTTCCAACGCATGTTCCAATAGAATAATAACAATGGAATAATACAAGTTACGCCATCTCTTAGCAAACCGCACGGATTACGTTATAGACCCTATATATATGTATATATGTATACGTATATAGGAATTAGGAAACTTATATCTAGATTTGTGAAGGTGATCCTGGGAGCGGATATACCTACAACGGACTCTAATTATTTAGTTTGCCGGAAATTGATATTTGAAACTTAAGCCATGATTTCAATTCATGTGCAGTGTGTGGTGAGATTTGTAAATTTGGCATTTTGATGTGTATCGTGTTTCTTTAATTATGGTGTTTTTGAACACTATTTCTTTTGACAACCACAAGAAGTTTAATCGATATAGAGGGGTTTTTTCGAGTTAAAACAAGTTTCTTAGGAGCAGGATTTATTTATTTTTATTACTCGAGTGTAAAATATTATGAGACATCTTCATAACTTCTGATAATCGATCGATGCTCATCACTTTAATTTTTTTTGGATTGAAGTTTTGGTGATTCGGCACATAGGGCCTCTTTCGGCTACCTTTTGCTTCTCACTTGAATTCTCATACAAAACTCTACTCCGCAAGTGATGTACACGAGCGTGCTCCCTTTTGAGCTCTGTGGTTGCAGACTTAAAGTTCCCTGCACTTGTTTGTGTCCAAGCAGAATTTCAGATCACTATCTATCTCTTTTAATTTTATTTTGAATTGCATTTGAGCTAAATATCCCTTGTTATTTCCTCATGATTCTTTCTGTTCTGTATATGTGTGATCCTGCACTCCCACTTTCTATTTGGCTTAGAGCGTGATCTATGATTTTTTTCTTAAGGGCATCCATGTTGGCCTATGATCTCGCAAATTTATTGATGTAAAAAAAACTACATCACATCACATTGTCCTTGTCTGAACAATTTTTTTTTTTTTATTTAATATTCAAAGCAGAGAGCACTGGCTTTAGATTAGAATTATATATTATTCAACATCAAAACACTTTAAAACGTTATAATACAATTGGTTTGAATAAAAGGTTTCATTCCTCTGGTAAATTTTGTTTGAAATGACTTGTATTAGGCAGATGCCTCTCTTCAAAATTTTGCATTTTTCCTTTATTAGTTAAATGTAGTTTGGACGGGTGGCTACAAAACATATCTGAGATATTGTACAATATTATCGTAAATTGGAATTTGTAAACTACAGGTTTTGCTTAACTTTTTAGTGCAGTTGACATAATTGCTATCCCATCCCTCGATACTGCCAGTGTAATCATCACTGCCTGCACAGCATTTCCTCTATGTTTAAAGCTGGCATAAGGCTACAGGTGCTGTAGGCGCATTATGGCTGAAGAGGTTACCTAGTCAACTCTCTAAGAAAAACTCAGATATTCAATTTCTGATAAAAAAAGAATTTAACAAATGTCCAAAGGTGTGTTGTAAATAGCTTGCTTGAGGCCGTGGATCAGGTTTTCTAGAGATGTTTACAAATTGAACCCACCTTGAATCATAAAATTGTATTTAAACTTGAAATTGGTTAGCCCTTATACTCGTATATGTTTATTTAGACCCTTAAACTTTTAAAACTCTATTTCAGCTTAGATATTGATCTTAAAACACGCGCTACTCTTTGGAACTGCTTCATAGGAGGTGTTTGCCTGTGGACGGGCTATGTTGGATTAAATCAAAGCTGTGTTCAAAGAATCGTAGCTTTACCCTCACTTAACCATGCTAGAAAGTAAGTTTACATTATTTCAAATGCATTTAAATCTGGCATATGCATCCATATACAAACATTAACATATTTTCCAACTTAGGTCGCTTATTATTTTTGGATTTGGTTTTTTTATCATAATGTTCTTTAACTGTTTTACTGGAATCATCATGTACTCAAAGTACCATAATTGTGATCCTCTAGCAACAAAGGCAAGTCATTATTCAATTTTCCCATTATTTCTATTAACTGTTTTCTTACAGATGGTTGAAAAACCGGACAAAATGATGCCTTTCTTTGTTCAAGATATCGTGGGTCACTTAAAGGGTATGCCTGGTGTTTTCATTTCATGTGTTTTCAGTGCTGCTTTAAGGTAGATACAATCTTTAAGGATGTTCACAATAGAATTTTAAGCATAATTCTTTATTCTAGCACAATGTCAGCAAGTTTGAATTCTCTTGCGGGAATCTTCTATTTCGACTATGTTAAACCATTTATTAAGCATACTGAACAAAAAGCAAATCGTATAATGAAAGCTTTTGTATTTTTTACTGGAATCTACTGTATTCTTGGTGGATTTATTGTGGAAAAATTTTCATCCATTCTTCAGATGGTCATTACTATTGGTGGCATCACCCATGGCGCTGTTTTTGGAGTTTTCTTGCTAGGATTCTTGGTGCCCAGAGCCCATGGAAAAGTAAAAATCCGCTTCCTTTTTTTCTTAAAGTGCGATTGAAAATGTTTTTTTTTTTTTCAGCCAGCGGTGATTTCAATTATAACCAGTATGATTGTACTGTTATGCATTATAACTGGAGCTCAGAATCGATTAAGAACAGGAAAACTTACTTATGATCCTTTACCAGTAAGAATTGATGGTTGTCCTCGTTTTAATCATACTGTTTACAACTCAATGTAAGATTTTTCGTTCATATTGATATAACTTATTTATTGCCTTTTTTTAGATTTAAAGATACTATACGGTCTGTAACAGATATCCAAAAAGATGAAGGATTCTCAATTTTTGATATTTCTTTCCATTGGTATAGTTTCACAGGATCAATACTTGTTTGGTTAGTGGCTGTACCACTGAGTTATATTATGCCTCGAAATAAAAAACTGGATCCAAAGCTTTTATCACCAATTATTCGACATTTCATCGAATATAAAGTTGTTGAGACAGAAGATTTATCACTAAAAGACTCCCAGTTCAAAGTGTCAATGAAGTGAAGTAAAATAAGTAAAGATAAAAAGGCATAGACTAACTCATTCATAATGAATGTTTTGCTTTTTTTTACGACATTTAGATATTAAGTGTGAATGGAAAAATAAATAAAAAGATAATTTGCTAAGTTTGATAAGTAAAAAAACATATTAACACATAAAAACGAATCCATAAAGCAAATATAACTTATTATCTTATCTCATTGAATTGCAAAAGAAAGAACATTATTTAAAATTGAAAGAATTATACAACAGAAAATCCAATAAAATCTTTCGAAATTAAATAAAGATATGTATGAATTTTTGTTATCAACATGTTGACAGAAAATTAATTATTTGCATTTTCATTTCTGGCTTCAAATAAAAAATTGCGTAACTATTAGATGAAATATATATTATGCCTGCAATAAAATAGTTTCGCTTGTTTAAAACAATTAAACCTTTGACAACTAGCTGACGAAATAAGAACATCTTTGTAGGTTTTTGATTTAAATAAATATATGTTTTTCTAAATGGTGACGAACATTACACTGAACAAAAGGAGAGATAATTAACATGCATACATAAGAATATATGCAATACTTCACATTATTTAACCAAAATGCTCATTTTACCGAAGCTCAGAAATACTTAGATGTCTTTCAGTATAAAATCACTTTACAAGAAAGAAAGGTAAATCAAAAACGGTTCCATCTGCGTTTTAAGCTTAAAACTAAAAACGGATGTTGCAAATTTGAATTAATTAATTGTAGTAACAAGGAACAGAAGTTATAGCATAACATTACAGAGGAGATAGGAAATTTAGTAATAAGTACTGAGGATATGGAAAAACCACTTCTGCAGACAGTTTAATAGCTAGGACGAACATGCAGAAAGGATTATTCAACTGTGCTCATGAGATTCAGAATTTCCGTCTACCAAAATTAAGTAAATAAAGAAGTATCTTTACCCGATCATAAAAAAAACTACTGGAGCAGATGGCCTCTTCTAAGCTTATATATGCATATACTATATGTATGGTCTTATGAACATATTTATGTCTAATAAATGGAACCTCGTCCTCGTGTTTCCAATGCAGAAAATTAACCGGAACATTGTATACATTGCATACAAATCATTAAAAATCGAACCAAAACATCCAATTGCCAATGCAAAGCGAATGCATTCAAAAATTAGGTTTATCTCAGAACTCCAAGTCTGTGCCCTATTTGAAAAGATAATGCTTTGAGAAATTTGAATTTTGAAAGAAATTTTAAAAGAACTGTACAATTCTTAAAAGTTTCTATTCGTGTGAATTGGAGCAACTTTTTAGGCAACTAAAAAGAAGACTTGGGAAAAAGATAAAAAAAAAATCTTATTAAAGTGAATTGTTTACCTTATACAATAAAAGTCATAATAAAATAAATAAAGTAGTTGTAATTATCAATAATAGAAAAATCTTCTTTGTCATTTCTTTTTTGCTTTATTTTTAATTGTCATTTTTGAGTTACACACATTTTGCAAAAAAAACGCTCCCTCCTACTCTGCAAAAAAACCGTGTTACAATTTGTGACAAATCTGTACCCTTGAGAACATTCTTATTTATTGTTATTATTACTCATATTTACTATATTGTAGAAACAATTTTTCGTCCCTTTTGCATTGACGGGCTTTGGAGGAGCGCACTCGAACAAGTCAGATAAAATCGCAATATTAGCTGGTACGGTCAATCCCCATGCGGTGCAATCTCAGGATCAATTTAGTATTAGCAGGAATGATATTAAAATTTGCTGACAAGTGCAAAAAACGTTTAGACCTGCAAGTATTCACACTTTAAAAAAACCTTAGTGAAAATCCAACTAAGGTTAACTTTCGTTCAATAAACACCCGTCCATATCAAGTGGGTGTGCAGCAAGTAGGTCATGCAGTGGCAGATGCCAGATTGCTTGACCGAAATCAAAAAAGTCTTAAGACAAGGTGACGCAAACAACATGGGTTTGTCAGTTAATTAAGACAAAACTAAGTATTATGTGTGCCGTCAACAAAAAGGTATTTTACATACATCGACAAATTGGACAGAACGTCAAAGTTGACAGCTATAATTGTGAGGCAGTTAGGGACTCTTCCTACCTTGACTCTTCTATAAATTCTGTCAAAAACACATCAGCAAATGTAAAGCCAAAAATCACTTTTACCAATCGCTGTTTCTTTTGGCTAAGAAGGGAATTGAGTAGTGTGCCCTTATCCCGAAAAACTAAAGAGACCCTATACAAATAAGAACTCGATCATCCTGCGTTGACAAGCTTGGGAGGAGAAGATTTAACGATGAACTACACCGGCCTCACAGTGTCATCGGCTCAGTCAGTCAACATCGCATCAGTAGTCGCTCAAATAATATAAGAGGCTAAAATAATGCGTTTACATCGAAGACGTCGCAAGTCATATGCTTTCTGACCATGATAAAGTTTATTCAGCAATGGAGCTCGTATCAAATCATCAGTTTGTACTGATATGTCTGTATTAAATAGACAAACAGTGTGACTTTCGCAGCTTTGCCATATCCTGCCTAAGGGGATTGAGGTCAGAATTAGTTTTCCTTTCTTTTGCATTGTCCCGCTCACACTTGAACCAAAACATTTGCCGTAATAGCTGACAAATTAATTAACCATGACTTGCCGACATTCAAAATTAAAGAGCATGAAAAAAAAGGTTAGTTGACCTACCTTGCATTTGAATAACGTGTAAGACACTTTTAACATACCACGATTCGACTATGTACGTCAGTTTCCTCGCTTTGAATTTTTCTTTGCTATCACATCTTGTATACTCGTATATTAAATTTGTAAACAGAAATGCTGATAAGCGCAAGAAACTAAGTTAAGAACTTGAATCCAAAAACAAGTTGCGGGCACACGATGTCTGCAAGACTACTTTAGAGGTGTATGTGCATTTATGTAATATTAGATATTCATTCACCTTCAGGCCTGTCCATACTTGTCATTTTGAATTGCAACTAAATTAATCTAAGATTTATGAAATGCTTACATTTTTTTATTTCTCAAAAGCACTGGCATATAGTACTTTAAAACAGAATATGTATGTAGATGTGAAAACATTTAAATTTAAAATATTTACAGAATTTTCAGGCATAGTCGTAGTAAACCTGTAGCAATCGGAAAATTTAAAAAAAAATCATGTTTTCATTTTTTGAAGTTCATAAATGACACAACTCTGTCGTACCAACATGCTTTGTATTATGTACTATATGTAGAAATTTGAGTTTCTAGTTGACGTGCAAGAATGTCGATTGTAATTCTTAGCCCAATAAGACTTTTTCTGCCAAGCACATTCGGCTATACAGAATGACGATGAAGAATGCTCTCTACTCCATCAAAAGTGAGCGGCAGTGATAAAACCGATACTTTCAATTCCAGAAAAGTATTTAAACAACAAACAATTGTTGTGTGATTTTCTCAGCATTAGGTTAGGACAAAACGTTAAGATAGAGATATATACAACTTTGAGGCAGTATGAGACTTTATCTGCCTCGGCTCCGCTATAAATTTCAACAATGATATCAGCGCAAAAATCATAATCACTATTGCTTATCGCTGCTTCTTTGGGCGTAGAAGGCAATTAAGTAATAAATCTCTCATCTAGCACTTCGAGAGAATAGTTGTTCGGATCATTTTCGGCCACATTTACATCATTCTCCATTGATGGAGGAGATGTTTTACGAGTAGCAACGAACTGTACGCTAAATTCTTTTTTCTGTTTAATTCAAAACATGTTCCAGGATAATGACTAGGCTTATCGCCATTAAGTAAGCAAAAATTAGAGTGTTAGATGTTCATTATGACACAGCCTTCGTGGTTTTATTTTTCTGCTATCTACAGATTGTTGTAAATATGAATATCTAAAAACAGAACCGATAAGATAATTTTTACGCTTCATTTTCGCTGGTATATTGACGACACCATTATCCTAATCTAAGCATTGCCTCTGCTACTATAAAAATTTAACAGATCGATCATAGACTGGAAAACAGCCATGGCCCGATGCATTTTAATTGAAATATAAACACAGTTCATATTCATCACTGTGTTACACCCTTCCATCCTATTTCTAAGAAGCAATAAACGACAATTTTTATAGATCCGTTGATTTTTCGAACAAGAAATTTTTATGACAACTTAACTTGCGTTTTAAAGAAAATACTTACATAGTTTCAGGTACTGGTTGTATTTTCAGTAATTAGCCACTGGCGGTTCAAGTATTATTATTCTGTGCGATAATTCTAATGCGTGAATACTTACATACCCGATTTTGATAATGATGTTACAAAGTGCGCGATTCTTGCCACCGATTGTTGCCTTAACAGCTGCACACTTGTGCTAACTGGAAGTAATATTTAAAGTTTGAAAGATTTCTGTGTTGTAAGTGTTTCAATTTAATTCACTTGTATTGTACATCAGCCTTAGGTAAATTTTATGCTGTAAATTAAAAAATACCATTTAAGTTGTTCTCACAATTGTCCTGGATCCGAATTTCTTTAAACCCCTCGGTCGTATGACGTTAACGTCAAATCAACCTGATTTTATGTAGTTTATTGAAAAAAGCGTTTGGGTAAGAAAACTGCCAAGAGTTGAGTCCTTCTTATTTATGTTTTAGTTTAATCAGTGGTAGCAGCAATTCTCTTCTTTGATTTAATCCAAGGAATAGGTTTTTTGCGCATTCTTACACACCCACATTCACATGATCAACATTGCTCTGATCTCTAAGGCCTTGGTATAAACTACAACGAAGATATGCGGTCCTCTGTAAATTTTTTAGTTCACTCTTTTTATAGCTTTACTTCAAAAGCTTTGGAAATCTGCATGTCATGTTGATTTTGTGTAATTAAAAAATTTGTGCCATCTATGAAAATTGCAACATAATGCAAATATTAAATAAGATTTATTGGAAAAGAGCTAGTAAGTTTTAAATACGATGCCTAGTAAGATAGTAAATTTGATATAATTATTGAGAAAAACGCACTTAAGTCAGGAATAGAAGCTTAACTTAACACTCGTTTTACATTCATATTAGTGCGCCGTATGTGTTATTAAAAATACAATAAGAAAACAAATTCGCACAACTTTATTAGTTATACGAATATTTAGCATTATTTTACAAGTTAGAACGATCTTCTTTCAAATTCATTGATGATAACTTAAAGTTTCTTAACTGGTCTTTTTTACATATTAATTAATTCCTTTACAAGAACGAGCGTATTTAATTTTCATTTTGAATAAACCGTTTACTGTTCTTTGTATTGGATTGAAGTCTAGAGTCTTATTGAAGCGATGGAAACCAAAACTTTTTTTTTTGCAACTAAGCCCTGTACTAGCCGGAAGTACGGTATAATTGACTTAAATATTTTGCCCACCAAATACTTTACGTCGCCATTGTTTACTTCTGTGACTAATTCCAAAATTAAGAACCTCATACGTTTTCATGAGAGGTCACGCATGCAATACTGATATGGTTGTGTCTTCAGTACTGTTAAACATTTTATTATGGAGTAGTGTCTACAAATTATTCGTGCGAACAGAGCAACTTATAGTTCATATAATTCGGTTACCGAATACACAATTCGCCTAACTATCGAAAATCAATTATCACTGATGCCGACCTACATTCCGTTGAGCCCCGTTATCTCGTTATGAAAACGGAGGATTTACCGCCCGTGATTCCAACAAGACGGCGCCACGAAACAATAGCTATATTGCGAGAGGGATTCGGTGAACAGTTAAGACCACACTTGGGACCGGTGAATTGGCCAATGGCCACCCAGATCATGTGACATCACACATCTAGACTTTTTTATTTGCGAAGTCTACATTGATAAACCGGCTACAATTGAGGAATTGGTCAAACACCACTCGTAATGCTCATGGAAAATTGGATCCTTTGATTGGGCAGCTCAGGCAACATTTAAAAGAAATAATCTTAAAAAAATAAAAGTAAAGAATGGTTCTTCAGTATTGAGAAAACTACATCTAAAAAAATCACACTTTAGTACACCCGTATCAGGGTTACCAGTTAAAGCTTTGGGGTACCGTTCCGAATAGTACTCATTTTTTTATGTATAGTCTAGCATATAAGAAGTAAAAATCCAAAGGGGTTTTTGGCACAAACTACTGGAAAGGACGAAAAGGACGAAAAGGACATGCAACATCTGAAAATCCCCAAATATCTTCACAACTGTAACACGTATATATGTATATATGCAAATTAAACCTACAATTAAAGAGCTTCAATTGAAGTAAAAAGATTTATAATCCATTTACAAGTTTTGAAGATACGAGTATAATCAATTTTTTGAATATGTTCTCATATTATTCGGAAAAAGCTTTTAGTTTTCGAAAACAATTGTATCAAGGTACCTTTTTCTTACTGTATTACAAAACAACAATTTACGAGTAAGACCTCTTTAACAGTATCAAACATGCTATATTTTGTTTGGACATATTAGTTAATACGAACAGTTTATTTCCTTAGAAGTGACATTCATCCATTTCGAGCGAGCGCTGGCAGTAACATTTGTATAAACAAAAATTTCCCGTTGCAACCAATAACGGACCCAAGTAAAGATAATTGATGATTAAGCTTTCTTGTTAAGTAGAAACTTTCTTACTAAGGTAGGATTCAATCGTACACGTGGGTTCTTTTTGATCTTCTTTTATCAAATATTTTCATATCTTGTTTAAAATGGATACAACATATAATTTGTTTAATCATTCGAAAACTTTACAGTGGTTAAAAAATCTTGAACTAATTCCAGTTGCCAAGTTTTGTAACAAGCATATTATTTGAGTGTCGTAAGATCGTGAGACGTTTTCGGATCGATTTTCATCATGTTGAGAAGTTTGTATGTTGGCATTAAATGAACAATTGGTGGAAGAGGGTCAAATAGGAGGTCCTGGTGAAATTGACTAATGTAAAATTGATCGTCGTTAATACCACCGCATTAGTCTTTTCTCCTTCCTTCTTCTGGTTCTATATTCATCCAAAGCTGCTCCGATGACGCGTTGCAGTGTTTTCTTGTATGCTTCGTCTGTTGCCGTTTTCTTTTGCACACACTCATCATACCACTGGTTTCTATTTCGAGGTGGTTGGTAGCCACTTCTTTGATGGAGGTTTAGCAGTGCGACCACATGGTCTTGCCGTCGGTAGTAGCGACGGCATTTCGAAAAATTATCTCTTGTTGTGTCGTGAAGGCTATACCTTCCGACTGCTTCGCCCAAGATGTTTTCCTTACCGATTTTGGCATTGAAGTCCCCGAGTATGATTTAAATATCGTACAATCGTACAATATCGGTCAAAAAATTTCTCCTTGATAGGTTCCTCAGCCTCGTCAGTAGGAGAGTGTGCACATATGAAGCTGATATTGTAGAAACTACCTTTGATCCGGATCACGGCAAGGCGATCACTGATAGCCTTATAATCGATGACTTCCAATCTAAGCGTATTTCATATAATGAAACCGCATCCCAATATGTGCAACCTTTTGTGACAGGGTGTAGAGAGTTCGCACATTCCAAGAGCACACTCTTAGGTCATAGTCCTTTTTCGTACCGTGTCATCTTTATTTGGGGAGTCCGTTGGTATCCGAACTAATATTTGCTCGTTCATAGCGCTAGTGTTTTTACATGATTGTGTCGTTAGCCCAAAGCACAACCGCCATTATGGTAGGGGTGTAATCGCTGCATGTATTAGTTCACTACCCAACGGGTGCCGGAGTAGCTATCCAGGAGGGCCACGTGGAGGCTGTATGTCAACCTGGATCGAGCAGTGACAAGGATCGTCCTGGCCTTCGCCTGGTTGAAAGCAATCTGAAACTTTACCCTCTATCCTTATCCCTCCCCGTGCATATTATTATCATAAATAGCTTTTTTACAATGAGGAAGATTTGGGAAATCAGGCGTAAACAAATTGTAAATAATAGGAATAAGCACCGATCCTAAGATAACACACCTGCACAAAAATTGACCACATCGGACGCACTACTATTAACAAAAAAACTTTAAAGCAACGATCCGACACAAAACTTTAAACAATTCTACAAAGAAATGGAGGAAAATTATTATATAATATTTTGTAGATAAGCCCATCAAGCTATACGGAGTCAAATGCTTTCTCACTATCCAACAAAATCATCCCAGTTGATTTACCTATTACACGATTACTCTTTATCAGATTGCATATTCTGAGAGACTAATGCGAGGTTCCATGATTACGCCTACAACCAAACTGCTCACCGGGATATATTTTTTGCTCTTCAAAACGTTTGACAATTTTATCTTTAAGTATTTTTTCGTAGATTTTACTCAAATTACTAGTAAACTAACTGGCCTATAGCTTACATGATCATTAGGTGGTTTGCCCGCTTTAGGAATTGGGACTACCTTAGCTAGTTTCCATACATCTGGAAAATATGGTAACTTAGGACAGGCATTGATAATAAATGTGATGATTTTTATTTCAATTTTAAGCATTTCTTTTAGAAAACGATTTTTAAACTGTGTTTCTCGTACCTGCATTTGGTTTACAAGATATTTTATGTCTTCCTCGGTTACAAATTCATTTGACGGAGCATTACATAAAACACCATTAAAGAATTTAGTACGCCCTCTACAATCGTAGCAAATGTTGAGTTTTGGGCAAATATTTTGGCCTTTGCGATGCTAGAAACACAAACATTGGTGTTGCCTTTAAAGAAAATGTATTTGCTTGGTTTTATTTCTAATTACTTTGACTATATTCCAGAATGGCTTCGCAGCTTTATCAAGAGTCTTCAATTTATTGTTCCATTCTGAGTCTCGATGTGCATTTATGTATATTTTTACTTATTAAATTATTGAAGTATACGATTTAAGTTCTGGAAATTGGCTGGCGATAGTTTTGTCAATTTCTCCTTTGCATTTCTTTTTATTTCGATAAGTTTAAGAATATGAATCGGTAATTTCATTGCTGGGATTTTTTTTACAATATTGGGGGATACTAGTGCTGGCTGAAGTATTAATGGGATTTGTAAATTTCCGAAGGATAGTATCTTTTTATTATTTCTCAATGTTACTTCCACCTCTATATTTTCAATAAAGTTTGTCTCAATGCAAGGTAGAAGCTTATGTTAAATTGATCTCCTAATCAAAATAGAAACTACCTCTTCTATTATCACCATTCACACGATAACATTTTTAAATTGGCGTCGATATGCGATCGTTTCAGTAACTAAACTAATACCAATTTAGTTTGTGTTCAAGGAATTTACAAATTCAAAATGTTTGTTACATACAGCTCTGGCATTGAAAGTTATAATATTTATTTTATTTCTAGCATTACTCACATTGCATTATACAAAAACTTAGATGTTAATTAAGCGACAACTATAAATTGATCTACTTTAGTTGTACATGTACTTAGCTGTGTAATCATTTCCAATACTAGCGAATTTAATTCTTCTATTGAAAAGAGTTATTAATTGTGATTGATGATGTTGCTGTCGATTGCGTTCACATTATCCTGGCGTATTAATGGCATTGTTGCTGGAGCTAAGAGCATGCTCTTTTTGATGTTGTTGCTCTACCTTGAGGCCAAAGGATTGACTTTTGTTAAAGTTTTTTGCCTCATTTCCATTAACTCAGGTCTGCTGGCGCATGCACTGTCTGTGGACTTATGACTTCCTTTGCAGTTTTGTATATACCCGAATCAATAGTCTTGTGATAACCGGGGCAAATGGAGCAGCATGTTTGGATGTGGCAATTACGTTCACCATGTCCAAACATTTGACAGTTGCGGCATCGTGTTGGTTTAGTCTTTTGTGTTTCAATTGATTTTGGTATGAAAAATGGCGCGAATATTCTTTCTGAGTTCACTGAGTTTGATTATACTCCTTTCCAGAAAAACTAGATAAAAGATGTCAGTGTATTGTTCATATGATTAAGTTTTCATTTTGAATCCTTTGCGTTTAAGTCCCAGTCGTATTTATTCTTTTTTTAGTTCATTGGTATCATATGACCAAAGAGCAGAACTTTGAAGGATTATTCTTTTTTCAAATCGTGTGTGAAATATTGGCAATTTCCCATTTGGCTTTATTATGTGCAGATTAGTATGACTCCATACTTCCACACATAATTCTGATACCAATTAACATATTTGGAATAATACATATGGAATAATCACACATCTTTAAAGTTTTCATTAGGGTATGAACGATTTTTGAAGCAGTTTTATCGGGAGTACAACTTGTTTAGTGGTTTTAGTTAGTAACACAAGCGCATCAATATCATCACTTTCAGCATCACTTTCATGCAAGCAATGGGCAGCAATAATTTGAGTCTTTCTTGGTCAAAACAATTCTAGGCACCGATTTAGGTTTTTTATCTAAAGACAGTAAGTTGTCTTCCGAATTTGGCGATCTCGCGCGTTTACTTATTTTGATTGGATTCATGCTCATTCATCAGAGTTCGAACAGAACTGAATGCTAAGATTAAGAATTCATATATTTCTGTTCAAGATTAAGTGTATATTGAATCACAAAATGTTCCCCTTAATCCAAAGCCGTATTATCAAACTTGCGCACACGAACAAATTCACAACCCTTGCAAATTGAACTTGCGCTATGCGCACTTATAAGGCCAAATTGAGCAAATTTTTGCCGTGAATAAATTACCACCAGTTCTCGGTAGCTTATTTGCACATGTATATTTAGCACACGATTTTATCCTAAGGTGAATTTCCAATGACAAACCTTCGTTCAAATGTGGAATAAGCGCAATTGCAATCATCGTAATAGATACAGCATTTTTAGATCACCTTCTTTCTAGCATTACATTATATGGATTATGGTTATATCAGTCGTATTCAGGATAATTCTCACATGCTCAATACAATATCGTAGTCCTTGCCATGTTTACAGAGCCATAACAGTTAAATATATTTAATTACATTTTTTTGTCTCTCCATATTCATATTGAAGGTATTTATTTTTGTATAGGCTTATGCGGCCTTAGGCAACGCGTAGTTTGTGTCAACGGCTACAACCCGAGCTCTTGGGCACTCGGATATCCATTCAGTTTCCCCATCAAATCCAAAAAAGTTTCGATTTATAGTATTTAGTCTTAGGGTTGATAAATGCAGAAAGGTGCTATAGAGCATAAAACATTGTATTTCTACTTTCCGAATAGAATTTATACATTCATACAGTATTGTCTACTTTTCTGTTTACTAAAAAAAAGGTTTTTCTCCACCTAGAAATGACTCAAATTATTTAACAATTAAAATATGAAGTATAATATGTATGTATATGATACCAGAACGGTACGAAACAAAATATCTATAACTGAATAACTCAAAACTATCAAAATTCAGTTATACATTTTGCTTAGGGTAGCAGTACGAGCTGTGTGATATTTTTGTCGATGGGTATTTTACTATTTGGTTTTAAATGTTTTTTTTTTTATAGACAAGATCATTGTTATTTTTATTATTATTATTATTATTATTATTATTATTACAACTTTATTAATTAGTAATAAATTACGTGATTAATCTTAGATTAAGCACCAGCTACCAGGGCTTCGGCCTAGTTATTTTTTAAGCTTTAATTGTTTCATTATTTTAACAGTCACCATATATTCTAAATAGTGTGCCATTTTTAGGCTTATTAGGTTCTTATATTACATAATTAAATCTATTCGGACATTAAACGGGTCAGTAGTATACCTCAACAGGGCCGCAAGACTTCCGGCATCCAGACAAACTTCCCCTTGTAAACTTTATCAGACGCAAATTTGAAATGAATAAATAAATTATTTGTATTGATAAAAGTTTTATATGTTTTCCATGAATCTGTTGGAGCACATTAATTTTAATTAGGATATTATGTTCTTTAAATCGTATCGATCATATTTGTTAAACTTTTGGATTTCATTGTTCACATTGAAAGGCTTCTGTAGTATGATCTTTAATTCGTATCGATCATATTTGAAAGCAAAGTATGAATTTAATTACATTTGGTAAAACTCAAATATTCAAAAGGCTCTAATTAACGTTTCCTAACTGAAACTGCACACAATTTTATTATTGTATACATATTTGCTAACCTTACTCCCACATTTATGTAAGCTATACTTTTATTTGAGAATGAAATCTGAGACTAATAATCTGGTTAATGCCATCTGTACTTAATGTGTACTGCTTATAATAATATTTTTTCCCTCTCTCACATTTTGATTAATATTCACTCTGAAGAAAGAATTTAAAATAAAAGCCTTCTAATCCTTATTATCAAAGATTTCGGCAATCATATGTTATTTCTGTATAAAATATATAAAATTTATGTTCCAGTAGAACAATAGAGTCCGTATACACCATAAGCTCTGTAAAGTGGTAGGAAAACGAAGCATAGATTTTAAACAAATATTTGCCAGCAAGTTTGTGATTTAAAAATAAGATTTTTACTGCCTAATGCCAAGTAAACATTTTCTTGGTTTTGACGATAAGCTATCCATCAAGCTGAAATTTGGTATGCTACTTATTTTTTATTTCAGCATTCGACAGTTTCTGTGATCGAGTCGGTTAGATATAACCATTTTGGAATAAAAATCCTTTATAAGAGATAGAAAAAAAAAGAAAGCGAAATGTCTGCAAACATTTCCACTTTATCACTCAATTACTTTACCTTTGGAACGCCTGATTATGTGGTGTTTGTTCTTATGTTGGTCCTATCGACAGCTATTGGAATATACTTTGGATTCTTTGGCAAAGGGGCAGATACAACGGAGGAATACCTTTTGGGTGGAAAACGAATGAAAACATTACCAATAGCGATATCATTGGTAGCCAGGTAAGTAATTTGGAAAACATAATATTACCCATTTTTAATTCAATATATCCAAACAATTTGTGAGACACTTATTCATTATATAATTCAAAAGAATTATAATGATTATATAATAAATATTCTAAATTGTTTCAGCTGCAAATTGTTGTTGTGTCCATTTAAACAAAAATATTAGTGTTTTTTATCTGTGCGTCGTGAATTATAATAAAGAACAGCTTTCTTAACATGATACGAGTACTACAATAAATTTTACTATATGTATGAATAACTTTATGTAATTCTGGAAGTGAACTAACTGACCGGGCTAAACCAAGAGGGCTCTTTAGGCAGTTCGATTACTGGCTAGCTGACTCTTGCTATACGAGCATAATTGACTAAGATTCGCATTGAAGCTGTTTCAGCCAGCTCAGATAAAGACTTATTTTACTGGGTTCGAGAATCATTTGAGTAATACTTATAGTATGTCAATCATGCCCTCTTCATGAATCAGCCGCTGCGCCAAGCAACAGGATGTGGATAGTGAAGTTCTTTTGTAAACGTCCTTTTCATCATTCAAGAGAAGGCCTTACTGCTTAATCTGCCTTTTATTTCATTGAAACAGAGCTTGACAAGGATTATTCTTCGCCTGATCTGCTCATTATTCCCTCATGTAAGTTACGCAATTCAGGTCCTAATCGGCTACATCCGTCGACATTTATCATACAATATAAACACCGTTTTTTTTTTTACTTTGTAGAACCTAGATATTAGAAGCGGCATTTTAATGGCCTTCTGCTAGAGTTGTCACTAGTTGATACAAATTTCGATGTCGTCGTCATTTAAAATTATCCTGGCACTTTCTTAGTGCTATTCCTTTTAGTAAACAGTCCGTGCTAATGTAAACACTTAAGGATATTTGATGATAAATACTGAATACTCATCCCGTCTACTGCAATGTGATCAATCCATTCATTTTCAGATGTCTGGCCATTGTACGATATTTCTTCGTGATTATTACACGAAGTAACCTTCCTTGGTAACATGGCTTTTTCCCCAGCCTTGGAGTATGCTCGTTTATAAGACCAAAGTAAGCGAATTTAGTCGTGAATCAATGGCATTAATGCTGTCACTGTTGAAATTAGTTGTTTTGTTTCGATTTATTTTTTATTTATAATGCACAATAATAACATTTATCTCTAATCTAACTGCGATTCTTTTATTGAATTTCCAATTCTTTCTGCAAACTCCTTCATACGATTATTGGAAATATCTCTATTTGCAGTTTCATTTTCCATCGAATTGTCGTCGCTGGGTTCAGTATCTGCAATATTGTTGTCCATATTGTGGAAGATACATATGTTGTACAATGCGGCGCAATCATTCGCAGAAATAGCAACTTTGCTAGGGTGGTACCTGTTCTCCTTTCCTCCATTAAGATTCTCCATCGATCTAAGTTTCTTGCCTTAGAATGAATTTGATTGAAGTGTATCTTAGCTGGGTCATTAGATGCTCCATAGGGTATCAGCAACCAAGGCTCAAGAGGTTATCCACTGCCATATATATAATAATAACCGCGGAATAACCGCGAGCTGCTCCTTAGGTTTACTGCAATAGTCCGACAGAATTTTCACTTTCTTCGTCATCGAGAAACAACACATAGTAATGCCGACGCATTTTTATTAATAATTTAACAAACAAAACTAAACAACAATTAACCATTAAGTATGAAACGATTGTAAAATAGCAATCGTTCAATTGTCATTATTTGACAATTCAATGAGTTATACGAAGTATTAGTGAATCGTCAAAAACGACGTCGTCCGGAAGCTATACAATCGTCGAAACGACGTCGTCAGACGATCGTCGTCTTACGCGATGAGAGCCCAGGATTTTCAATAAATCTTTAAAATCATCTTGCCTATTTATAATTCTCACATTTTATGTTTAATACAATATCTATGTATGTATAGAGAAAAAATGCTCTTGATGAATTTCAGTATGCAAGAGAGTTTAGCAATGGACCATTGGTTAGAGATTTCATGTCCTTGATAAAATAATTTTTCCAAGCTATATTGATTGCCATTTTTAAATTTGACAACTGTTTTTTTAGCATGCTTTCTCAAAAATTCTTCATCATATAATTATTCAAAAATAAACTCTCAATTGGTTTACTTTACTCTTAGCCGGTAAGTTGGCGTTAAGTTCTCATTTTTCATTTGAAATATTTGAAGGCCAGCGCAAAGAATTTGACAAGCTAAGGCCTAGGCATAAATTCTAAATACATAATAAGCAAAATTTACTTAAAGCTTGAGGTAAAACTAAAGGGTATCAGCAAAGGGTTAAGAGAACATTAGGTATCCGTAATTATTTTAATTTTGAATTGCTTTAAAAGTGAGCACACACTTTCAACTACTTTTAAATCCACATTACTTTAATGAATGTTTAAGGCGAAAAACTGCATGAAAACTAAAATCAGATAAACAAACAGGACTTTTAACTTTTCGGCTTATCCCATATGGTATGCTTGTAGCCTTCGAATTCAAATACAAAATGAATTGTTTAGGCTAAACGATATTTTGATGTTCCTTTTACATATTCTTGTTTGTTATTCTCGCTTACAAAAATCATTGTAATAAAACAAATGTATCACTTTATTAGAGAACATATGACTTTGCAGTTTACTAGGATCTTTGATAAGTCTTGGCGCTATTTCTAAAAACTGGGAAGTGGTCTTAATGGCTTGTATAGTATTCATAGGAAAAAAATCATAAGAACTTAATTTTTCAATGTATGTACACATATTTACTATACAAAATATCCATTTAAAGAAAATCTTCATAGACTTTCTCATGTTCTTAATTATGTACTTACGCCAATGAAAGATAATACTCGTAAAATAAAAATAAAGTAAACATACCATTTGTGACAGTTAGGAATTAAGGTATTTCAGACAATTTGTATAGGTAGATATAGAACAATGGCACTAAGCAAAATATTGTAACTTAAACATTCAGAAAATCCTGCAAGAAAACAATTCTTGAACTCCTGGGGCAGTTTCTTTAGTTTACAATTTAGTATCACCAATCGTTTGCAGTAAATACAGTTTGATACTAAAAGAGTAAGAAATCCTTACGAAAAAAGGGAAGCAAATAATTTATTCCTAATAAATAAATGTTCACAAGTTATTCTATTATTTAAGTGCCACTGGATCAGGAGCTCAGCCAACCAGACTTCCACTTTTATTTGCTATCTACGATAAAGTCATTCTCTACTGCGTTGGATTGGAAAACTTTGCGGACCTGGGCCCAGGCCCTTTTATCCATGCGTCCAAGATGACAAAGTGACATGCGCGTTGTTAAAACTTTTAGGGCGAATTCGGCATGCCTGTGCAGCCCGTACAGTTCGCTGTTGAAACAAAACAGGCCGAAAAGAACTCAGGTATCTTCAACAGCTTTAGGGGGCTTTACTGCTTAATTGCATCCCAAGCCTAAAGAAGAAATGATTAGCAAGAGTAATATTACGCATAATTTCTGCACTGGTGTCGTTCTAGGAGTTGATAACGGAGGCGAGGTAGATAAAGTCTCTAACTACCTCAAAGTATCATCTGCCTTCTGCGACGTTTTAACATAAGCGTCGATGTTGTGTGCACCGCTTTGTTGAAAGCATATACTTTGTTTTTCGTTCCATCTTTGCTTCCTCTGCTTCAATAGACTCCAACGTTTCATTGACAGCCCGCTGTGTTCTTCCAATGAATTCCATGTCATCTGCATATGCGAATAACTTATCAAACTTTCGCAAGACGGTGCCTCAGGAGTGAGATTGCGCGTTTCGCAGTTCTTTCAAGAATGGTGTTGAAAAATTTACCTGAAAACGCTTTGCCTTGTTAAAGTTCTTTTCTGACATTGAAATTATCGGTTTTGTCATGACCAACCCTGACGGAGCAGCGTACATTCTATATCGTTAGCCTGCATATTGTGGCAAGGATGCCTAAATTGTACATGGGTATGTATTGTTCGTCTCTATAGATGCTATAGATGCTATGAAGAGATGCTGTGTATACCCCTGGGCTTTTTCCAAAATCGACCATAATGTGAATACTTGATCTATAGTGGTCTTTACTGGGCTAAGACCACACTGTAAAGATTAAAGAGTTGTTTAAGATTTATGTATTGTAGTTTCAAGCCACATTCTTAAAAACTTAAATATATAAATAATTTCATTATCCTTTAGTCAATTATCTGCAATAGCAATTATGTCCGTACCAGCAGAGATCTATAGTTTTGGAATATCACACTCATTTATGCTGCTTTCTATGTTTGCCTGCATTCCTATTTTATGCTACGCAATTATTCCAGTTTTTTATAACAATGGGATTTCAAATTGCTATGAGGTAACACCACAAGGTTATATATTTTTAAATTTAACATTCTTAATGACACACTTTCAGTACTTAGAAATGAGATTTGACAAAAGAATTCGACGACTGGTGACTGCTATTTACGTCATTACCGTTTATATGATGCTGCCCGTTTTTATTTTTGTGCCTTCTCTTGCATTTTCCCAAGGTAAGTTTGATTATTTTAACTGAAGTTTAGGTAATAGGAAAAAAACTGAAATATTTAGTTAAGTTGACACACCCATAGGTATTAAAACTGGTCACCTGATAGAAAAATCGTAAGAGCTTAGATTGGCTTTGGAAAAAGAACTGTGATGAATGAACCCTCTTTGAACTAAAAAAAGCGTCATCATTCATACAAAACCAGTTATTATCATCTTTTTTCTTTCAAAAAATGCTAAAAGTGTCTGATACTATAGATTCAAGCGGCTTTTAACAAAACTGGTAAAATTTGATTATAACGATGGGTTTTCCACGGCAACTATTAAAAACAAGAAAATTGCAATGTGCATGGCTCTTTGGAGCCGAGCTAAATTTGTTTGCCTCGCTGTACTCATCTATTAGAACTACCTTTATGACCTCGCTTGTGATTACCGATTCTGGCAAATAACATCACAGGTAGCAGTTTAAGTTTAATGTCGAACAGATGCAGTTCCTGTTGACAATGTGGTCATACAAAAAAGTACGAATACTTATACCAGCCTGCGCCGCAGCAAAAAAAAACAAGGATATCTCAAGAATTCTATAAGCAATTAAAGAAGAGCAGCAGATATTAAAAATTCTAAATAGAGAAGAGTTTTTTCTGAAAATTTAGTTCGAAATAAAAGGCTAAGGGAATATGCCAATGTCGTAAATCTAAAAAATAAAAGAAATGTTCTAGTATAATTGGTGCTGATGTCAAAATTAATACATAGACGATAGTTGGCAATATTTTTAAACCTCGGAATGAAAAATAGAAATAGGGATGGAAATTGAATGCTCTTCCCGACTGAAAAAAAAAACAAACACCTTACTCGCTTCTGATTGGATCACAATAAATGACTTAAAGATTGAAAACCAGCGAGCGATCCGAGTTACAAAGTGCTATACAAAATCTACAACATGATATAGCTAATAGGCAGAGTGTAGTGATCTCAATATCTAGCCACATTTGCATTGGATTTTTACTTGATTTTTAATTTCCAAACAACAACAAAGAGCGACATAAGTAGATCCAATGATATACAAAGAAAAAAACTGTGTATGTTGTTGCTCCATAATCGACCGCTCCAACTTCGAAGTATAAATTGTGTTTTGCTAATTTTACAACAGGTTGAAGATGGAAGACCGAAGTGTACAATTTCGCCATATTTAAATCTATGTCAAGTTTGTGAAAAGTTGCGTAAAGTTTATGATGGCGATGCTTAACAGAAACGTCAGTGCAAAAGATGGTTCCAAAAACTCGCCGTTGAGGTTGATAACGACAAAATAAAAACATTTATCGAGTCAAACACACATAACACGACACGGGAGATTACAAAAACATTGAATATCGATCATTCAAGCATTTATGGCCAGCTAAAGAAATTGGGATGGGTTCCTCATGAACTCAAAGAAGTTCATTCGACAATACGTATACGCATTTGTGATGTGCTCTTAAACGTAGGGAAAGCTATCGTTTTATGAAGTGAGTGATAACTTTCTTTAGGTGACGCTACAGTCCGGGGTGGATCTGGGACTCAGTCAACAAGCATCTCTAGCCAGCTCGATCTTTTGCTAGCTGCCTCCAGTTTCAAACGCTAAATTGGCTAAGGACGCCTTCCACTTTCGTGCATCACCTGAGTCTCGGTCTTCCTCAACTGCTCTGTCCCTCGTTGCTCTACATGACGCAACCACCCTACTCATTGGGTCTTCACTCATCTAGCTAGGTCGATGTCGCTTAACAGTTCGTCGTTGCATCTCCTCCCCCACACACCAACAATGCAGATAGCACCGAAAATCAATAAAAGATAACTAGTGATGAAGAATGGATTGTTTACGGCAATTGCACGCAAGCGGTTTTGGCCGCAACTTGATTAAGCACCTGATTAAGCAACGAGATCGAAAGCAAACATTCATCAGAGAAAAGCTAAACTCTCAGTGTGGTAGGATTTTAATTGTATCGTGTCTTTTAGCTCCTACCAAGGAATCGTCGATTTTAATTTTTGTTGCCAGCAGTTTTACAATTTGAGCGAAGTGATCATCCAGAAAATAACAGAGTTTGTTAATCGTTAAGGAGTTGTGCTCCGACACGACAATGTGAAACTAAATACAAATTTGAGCACTAGCCGTGGAACACTTATCACAGCACTTGGTTCAATACTACTTTTTTAAAATCAATTTTGTCCTTAATTTTCCACTGACTAGTGGAATTTAAAATACCCATTCCTCTAATTTATACAGCTAATTTTTTGCTTTAAAATTAAATTCACCAAAAATATGCTTAATTTTTCACACTAAATTTTATTTTTAGTAACTGGTGCCAATATCCATTTGATAAATAGTGTGGTCTGTTTTATTTGCGTCTTCTATACAATGTTTGTAAGTCATAGCATAAAATCGTTAATTAAATCCTTTTAAATATGTTTTAATTTATTAAGGGTGGTATAAAAGCTGTAGTTTGGACAGATGTGGCACAGGGAGGTATAATGTTGGGTTCGGTTATTCTTGTTGGTGTAATGGGTACCTACAAGGTGGGAGGTCTCGACAAAATATGGGACTTGGCATCTGAAGGAGGACGTCTAGACCCCAAGTACAGATAAGACATCTTTACCTTTCAACATTACATAATTTTAAACTTTGTTTTAGCTGGGAATTTGATCTCACAACACGTGTCACGGTATGGAATACATTCATTGGAGGCATTTGCATGTGGACAGGATATGTGGGTCTTAATCAAAGTTGTGTTCAAAGAATTGTTGCATTACCATCTCTTCGTCATGCCAGGAGGTAAGCATTTATTCTAAACAAAGTCAGCTTCATATAAAGAAAAATGATAATTGCAGAGCTCTTTTTTTATTTGCTATTGGATTTTTGGTAATAATTGGTCTGAACTGTTTTACTGGTGTCATTCTGTTTGCCAGATATTACGACTGCGATCCTGTTAAAGTCGGGGTAAGTAAGTTTGTTTAGTAAATTTTTATTAGTAGAAAATTAAAAAAAATTACTACCGACAGGCTGTTGAGAAACCTGATAAATTAATGCCGTTTTTTGTCCAAGATATTGTTGGACATATTAAAGGAATGCCTGGTGTTTTTATTTCTGCCGTTTTTAGTGCAGCTTTAAGGTAAATTGTATTGGGAAAATTAAAAAAACAAAAAAGTTAATTTTTTTCATATTAATGTATTTTAGTACAATGTCCGCAAATTTGAATTCACTATCAGGGATTTTCTACTTTGACTATGTGAAGCCTTTCATCAATCACACTGAACACAAGGCCAACTTAATAATGAAATCTTTTGTTTTTGTGACTGGGTTTTACTGTCTTGCAGGTGGATTGGCTGTTGGAAAATTCAAATCAATTGTTCAAATGATAATAACGATAAGTGGTTTGACTCATGGTGCCATACTTGGAATATTCACACTGGGAATGTTTCTACCAAAAGCTCACGCCAAAGCTGGGCTTTATGGAGTCATATTCAGTATAGCTGCACTATTATTACTTATTTCTGGAGCACAAATGAAATTCCGGTCTGGCGAGCTAAAGTACGATCCGTTACCTACAAATACTGATGGATGTGATGCCCTTAATATAACAATTCCAAGTTCACTGTAAGTATAAATCAGACAGTTAAAACAAAAATAATATTAAAGTAAGTTTTGACTTGAAATTTATCTTAAATTTTAATTAAAATTAAGAATTTAAATCAGATGTATCAGAAAAATTATTATTATTATTATAATTATTATAATTATTATTAAAATTATATTTCTAAAATTATTGTTCTGAATTACGCTAAATGACTTCTTAATTGGCTGCAATTCCTGATAATCTTTTATGAATTACGAGTACCTATTATTCCACTCAAAACATAATTAGATTTCAGGTTAATAGAATTGCCAACCGTACATTGCCGTAATTTAAGAATACCCGAGTAGATATTTGTATTCCACACAAGGAAAACACCGCATGGAGAACAATCCACTAAACCGAAAATAATAAAGTACCTTATATCTTTATTATTGACTAAATGCTTGCACTTACTTGCTTATTTGTTTGCTAACCTAGATCAGATCTGGTCTTCACCAACAAGATAACGCGTTCAAATGTATAATTCAGAAGAATTTGTCAGAATACCATGTGAAAGTTCGCGTACGGAAGAGGATTATATTCCTTCTAATAATGAACAAAATTATACCCCTCCAGTTGAAAATAGTTCTCTACAAATATAAGATATTGAATCTGAAGCTGAAACTCAGTGTGATACGGAATCTTCTGATTTTGAACTTCTATCAATGAACTCATAGGAAAAGATGGAACGCAATGGCGATCAGACCCCTTTACAGAAACGCAAACAATTAATCGTAATATTATTAGTAAACTTGGCAGAGCATCGTCTTTTAGCAATTTATCTATCCAGAAAGAAAGGTTCGAAAGCATTTCATCAGACCTGACATAATCTTACGAGAAACTAACAGAAAGAATGTAAGGGTAAATTAAGCTTATAATAATTAATTGATAGAATTGCAGAGTGTAGAAATCTAACAGAAAGTATTTGACTAAATTATGGAAACCTGATCATTTTCTTCTAATTCTTGCATCAATGTATTTCGATAGATTCAAAATGTTACCCCGTTTCATACGGACAGTGATGTCACTCGTCCTACATATTTATCACCTGATAAAGCGGACGCTATACGTGATATTTGTGTTATGTTGATATCTCACTTGCAGAAAGATTATAAACCTCAGAAATGTATAACTGTTGATGATCAATTATATGGATATCGTGGATGTACACGCTTCACCAAGTACATGCCACCAAAGCCTGATAAACATAGTATAAAAGTGTTTTGGGCCTGTGATGATACTAACTCTTATCCCCTGAATGGCTAAATATATTCTTATAAGCTAAGCCAGGGCGAACGCCAAATTAATGAAAGATAAAGTACAGTACTAGACCTTGTCAGCGTAATCTCACCACTGAAAATTATTTTACATTCATGCAACTAGCTCGTGCTTTCACTTCATTGAACAAGTCACTTATTGGAACAGGTAGAAAAAATATACATTTTCTCCTTCAAATATGCAGCCACATAAAAGCAGAGCAATTTATTCTACAAATTTTGACTTCAACAAAGAAGCAACTGTTTGATACGAAAAAACACCAGATTGACAATACCAAAAAACAAATCGACAGTCAAATACGATGCTTTGCTTTTGACAGGAGGCAATAAGCTATGAGTAAAGTAGGAAAATTTGACTAAATTCGAAAACGAGTAGGAAATCCTAGATTGGCGCAAAATTAATCATCACTTTTGTTTTTTAATTACTTTTTTACTAAATAAAAAAAAAATTTGAGTGATGGAAAACTTTATTTGGAGTTTTGGACCTTTACAATTTATTCTGTTAAGTGGAAAATATGATATCTGCCGAGTGGCTGCCGGCAGTGTTAATACGCATTTGTGCCCATTTTATCGCATTTTCAATGACTTTCTGCAAGATTTCTGGTGATAACTGTTCGCATTCTTGTCGAATATTCTTCTTAAGGGCTGCGATTGTCTGAGGATTTGTTGGCATAAGCCCGCGACTTCAAGTAACCCCAAAGAAAGAAGTCTGGGATAGTTAAATCGGGCGATCGTGCTGGCCATGTCAAATCGTCAAAACAGGAGATAAAGCGACCAGGAAACGCTTCCTTTACAATATACATTGTGGCTCATGCTGTGAATCCCCGTCTTGTTGAAAACACATGTTCACCAAGCCCTGCTCATCAAATTCCGGCAGTAAGAAGTCGTTTATCAGAAGTCGCCAGTAACAGTGACCGTATGGCCGATGGCGTCCTCTAAAAAATATAGCCCAATCACTTTTCTCGCGTGAACGCCGCACCACACAGTGGCTTTGAGTGGATGTAATGATTCTTTGTGCATCAAACGCGGATTTTCAGTGCCCCAGAAACGAAGGTTTTGCTTATTGACGTAACCGCTTAAGTGGAAATGCGCCTCGTGATGATTTTCGACACAAAATCGTCCTCTCCGTTGTTGAGATTGAGGTTGGCTTGACAGTAATTCACGCGATGTGGGATCTTAAGTAGAATTATACATACTTCTATAATCGGCGCCATTGAGGGAATCTCCTTTTTGTTTGATCAGGAAAATGCTACTGAGGATCCGGTCACCAGACATCCACTTTTCTGACCAAATCTGAGAAATGAGTTGGTTAATGCTCTCCACAATCCGTTCTCTTACTTTTTAACAAATTTTCTCTCAGAAAAATAATTCTATCCTCACTCCTCCGAATGTGATAGCTTTTACATATTAAGTGTTAAATTCAAAATAACGCGAACGATCCTATGATTATCAGCGAACTTCACTATTCAGCAATCGAACTAATAATGATAAGATGAAATGGAGACGGAACATTTTGGGTGTGAAACGTGACCCCTATCGATATCGCATAATTTCTTCTTCCTCACTTTTCCCACGTACATAGTATAGCCAAAGAAATCATGAGTGAACGTAGTTGAAACTAACCATAGGTTCTGCATATAACATATTTTTGTTATAAAAGTTTCTATTTAATCTTTCATATATTATCCACGATTGTCTATTACTTTCTTCAAAAGTTCTAGAAGAAACATAATGCATCTTTTGTAAAATTCAGCAGACTTACGGACAAAAAAGTTTCCCAGATAAGTTTTGATCTCATAGTCGGAATTGAATCCCCTTCCGTCCAAATTGTTTTGGAGGGAGTGAGTAGTCAGAAGGCGCAAGTTCTGGAGAGTACGGTGGGTGCTGCATAACTTCCAAGCCAACTGAATTCATCTTTTGTTTTCTCAATAAAATTGTGAATGATCTGGCGTTGTCAACGTTGAAAATCACGCCCTTCCTGTTCCCTAACCCTTGACATTTTTTTCCACTGCCTGCTTCAAAGCATCGAGCTGAGAGCAATATTTAATGGCATTTATTGTCTGATTAAAGCAACTCGAAGTAAAGGACACCTCGCGAATCCCGACAAATGCTTAACATGACCTTTTTGGGATGCAAATCTAGTTTACAAACCGATTGCGATGTTTCACCAGAAGCGCACTATGTCCTCTTACACCGAATATTGTTGTAAACCACCCATTTTTCGTCTCCCGTAACCACTGTTTTCAGGAAAGCCTCAACAAAGCCTCTCAACAAAAACTCACAGACCATTACGCGATCCATAATGTTTCTTGCATCTACCTTTCTCGACATTCCAAGCCTTTTCAGTCTTTGCGAAATGGTTGTATGGGCGATGTTAAACAGCTGAGCAATCCTTCGTGTCGTCAAAAATCTGTCAATACCTAACTGCAGCCAAGATTTGATCGTCGGCTGAGGTGGGTGGACGTCCACAGCGAATGTCACTGTACAGCCTATACAGTTCGTCGTTGTATTTCCTCCTCCACTCACCGTCAATGCAGGCGGGAACGAAGATCACTCGAAGAATTTTTCTCTCAAAGCAACCAAGAGCACTCTCATCCATTTTTGATAATGTCCATGCCTCTGCATCATAGAGCAGGGGCCTATTTCAAAAATTACAACACTTATAATTATTTGTGAATTCACTTGTAGCCTGTAAATTAAGTACAAGTTTTTATTTCATAAGGAGTTCCAATAATAATTACAAGTATACCAGGCTTGTATTGTATTCACTACAAGTGAATTTACAACTGCAGCGAACTTTTCTGTTTTAAAAGTATTTGAGCAAAACATTATTAGTGGCGAACTTGTAACTACAAGTGAATTTCTTACAAGAGTAGAAGGATTAAATAAAATCACGTACTGCGAAAATTTTGTTTATTTTTTTTTGTTTAAAATAAAAATGATCTCAAGCAGTGACGATAGTGACTACGAAAACAATCAGGCACGAGAACTGCGTTTTTTAAAGAGCGTATCAATTTTGATATTTTAACATATCATACATTTAATGAAAAATTTAGAATTAACTTCTCTGCTTTCGAGGAATTGCTAAGATGCATTGAACCGTCAATATATGTAACACGAAACTAATCGTTATCATGCTCTGTCAGTTAAACAGCAACTTTTACTAGCCTTGTGTTGACTAGGTAACGGGTCTCGATAACATAGTGTAGCTGATATGCATGGAGTTTCAAGGTCAATGGTTTGTCGTGTAATTAAGAGGGTTGTTAATGCTTTCAACCAAAGTGTATTTGCTAATCAGGTGAAGTGGCCAATAAATACTTCGGAAGTGATCGAAAAATTTTATTCTATTACTGCTGGGTGCATTGATGGAACTCGAACAAAAATAGACGCTCCAAATGAGTATGAAGATCGCTTCGTTGATCGACATGGAAACCACTCAATTGATTGTATGCTTGTATGTGGCCTGGACTTGCGCTTTTACTATGTCAGTGCCAGATGGCCAGAAAAAGTTCATGATGCAAAGGTATTGTTGGACCTCAACGATGGCATTACTCATCCTAACGTCAACTATCATAATCTATATTATTAACATACTTTAATGTTCAATCATGTACAAGACAAAACAAAATTTCCCTCCAAATTATATTTGTCGCCATATTTTTTATTTCTGGCATTGTATAACACTTGTTGTATGGCAAAAGTTAACAATTGTTTTGCTAATAAAGGAATAACTTCACTTGTAATCATATCGTTGAAGAGTGCGTTTCTTTTAATTGTCAAGTTTTCTCGTCGTCGAATAATTCGCTAATTTCATCGCAGTTCGCAATATTTCGCTTGTCAAAAGACAAGGGAAAAATCGCGCGCCAAAATCTATTCCGCGGAATTATCTCTGTGAGATTTTATAATCAAACAAATATTCCAAGGAACAGGTAGAAAAATCTTCACCTGTACAGGTATTGCGGAACAGTGTGCAGTGTGTACTTTGTTTCATATCGTAAAACCTTAATGTAACAAAAGTATTCATTGGTTTTAGAGTGTAAAAATATCTTGATATAAGGAGTTATTTACATAATTCAGTCTGGTGCTTAGGTTTTTTTTACAGATATTTACATTTGGGATGAGTCTTTAAGTCTCGCCGGGGACAAGGTATTAGCCTCTATAATTAGAGGGATTCGCTCTTTTATAGAAAACTGGCAGAAGTGAGTTGTCGGGAGCTAAGGTCAACTGGGGAGTCGAGTCATCGTTTATGATGCTCACTGGTGAGATATAATATCTTTCAATAATGTTGAAGTCTAAATTTTCTAGAAGATACTGTTAAGTATTTTCAAGCGCTTCTTGGACAGTAAAGTTAAATATTCTAGCAGAGGTGAAACTTGCGCAGTGGTGTTGATGGTCTCGTTTCTAAACCATTTTCCGGACATTCTTCTGTGCTTGGAAACACATTTTCTGAGCACGCTTCTTTCGAATCTTTGCATTTCTTCTGCGACATTTGGGGAGATATGAAAGCAAACTGTGTAACCACAAGTGTGCTGGGCGGACTAGTGTCTTATATATAAGGGTTTTAGTTTTGGTGTTCACTGCTTTTGAGTTCAAAAGTGACTTCAGCCTTGCGGCTGAGGCTTTAGCCAGTTTAAGTGCGTTCCTGTCTTGTGGATTCATTTTTAATTGTTCGTGAAGGATGACATCGAGATATTTCATATATGTTTTCACAGGAATATTTCCCCCTTCAATGGATAGCGTAAGTCGTTTGCTCTCTCTGACGGCTAGATGATGACCTCTTGCTGAGGCATTTCGGAAACAAATTAGATCGCATTTATTATAATTCAGGCTTATTCCCCAGTCCTTGTAGTACTTGAGGATGTTGGTTAAGTGAGATTGGATCCCCTGAAGAGCTACATGGGGCCTTTCGTGAGAGTCAATTACAATGGTATTATCTACGTAAAGAATGAAGTTGCTGGAATTATGTTGAGACGGGAAATCGCTAAGGAAAATATTGAAGAGGAGAGGACCAAGGATAGAACCTTGAGGGACTCCTGCGTTTACAGGTACTGTCTCTGAATGTTGGTTGTTCAATTTTATTCTTAAGATTCGGTCAGTTAAAAAGCTGGAAATGATTTTGCAGAAGTGGGTGGGAAAGCCTAATGATATGATCTTAGAGAGTAGACCATCGTGCCAAACTGAATCGAAGGCCTGACTCAGATCAAGTGAGCATACGAGGGTACATTTTTGCTGTCTTAAGTTATTGGGGATAATGTTTTCCAAGTGCAGTAGGGCATGTTCTGTTGAGTGATTGTTTTTGAAACTAAATTGATTATTGCAGTAGGCGTGACACGTTCATAGATCTTAGGATAGTAGTTTTGGAAGGCTAATAGTTTGGCTTCCGTGTCGTGAAGGACGTTATTACCTACTATTAGCGGGGCTTGTTCGGAGAATCGGTTTATTTTTTTTCTGCCAGCAAGCTGATCGATTACTTTAAATACTGCTGGCGACGGTTTAAGATTCACAAGTTTTCCCCTAAGACGTTCATTTAGCTCATTACGAACCGCGTCTTTGTTGATTTTCGAGAGACAGGCTATTTGTGAGGAGAGGCACTTATACTCATCATTTATTCTGTTACTAGAGCTATGAAAGATTCTTTTTAGTATTTTTTTTTAGTATTTTTATAGTATTTTTTAGAATGGGAATGAATACAACTTTGAAGTGAGGTTGAAAGTAGGTCAACGTGAGTATCTATTTCGCTGTTAGAGAGGTTGCGATTGAGAGGAATAGGATTATTTGAGATTAATTGTGAGAGTTCAAAGATGAACAGATTCCAATCGGTGCTTTTTAGAATGACTGGGAAGGGCTCTGAGAGAAATGGTACAGACGAGATTTCCATTTTTATGGAGAGTAGTAAGGTAAAGTGGTCGGAAATCTAGAGTTATGCAATAGAAGTTTTGGTCTAAATTTTGGAGATAAAGAAAAAAAAAAAAAAACACTGTGGCGCTGGCAGCCCGGTATGGGCCATGGCCTAGCTTCTTGACACTCATTTGTGTTGCTCATGTTGTCATTTTTGTCACATCTGAGCGGCGCCTACGGTTTATCGCCGAGTTCGAACGGCACTCCTTAGAAGCTTTTTCGTAGGCAATTTTACTTTCGGGAGTTTGCCATTGCCCGCCGAAAGGGTGATGGCGATTTGAAAAATTGTTGGTGACCCAGCTTGGAATCGAACCCAGACTGTCTGCGTGATAGTCCAATGAGCTAACTATCGCGCCATCGCCATCGCCATTATTGTTGGAAATTAAGAAGAAATCAAGATGGAATACTGCAGCTGGTAGCGTCGGGCCCTCCGGCGCAACTATGCTTAGATTTAAAAAGTGACTAGATTGAAACCAATCAAATAACAACTGTCCGTTGTGGTTACTGGTCGTATCTCCCCAGTATTGATGTCTAGCGTTGAACTCGCCTCCCAGTATGAAGTGCTAAATTAACCAGATCATTCAATCCCGGCGTTAGTTCAGAGCCGGCGTACGTAGATTGAGGCTAATGAGCATTTTGAATTTCTAGAGTGGTCTAATGTGATAGAGATTATGGTGGCCGAAATGACATGGTTAACAAAGCGGATCTCAGAATATTTTACATTGTTTTTAATTAAAATGCCTGTGCCTCTACCTGCGGGGTTTGGAATAAACTGATAACCGTCGAAATATCTTTAGTGATTTTGGTCAAACATGTTTCTTGGAGGAAAAGGGCTACTGGTGAAAAATCAGTAAGCAGTCGGCTTACCTCAATCATTTTGTCTAAAGCAACAAGTGAATTGACGTTTGAGGACAGTATATTTATCATGGTGAAAGAGACGCAATGAAGCCTAGGTAGGCACCAAGTTTATCGGCTTTTAAGCCGGGCAAGATGTTCCATGTCCTGGACCGAGCACGAGAAAAATCCTAGGTCAATACCTACTTCTTTGGACCATTTTGTACCGAAGGGCTTTACCTTTAACGACGGATCTAGTCTCTCCAGTTCTTCCCTAACTTCCTGACAAGAAAAATCATCAGATAATCCCTTTAGTACGACGGACGGTCTTCTTAGTTGCTAGTTGCTTAGGCATGAACGAATAAGCTTCAACTGCACAGTCTTTGAAATATTTCATAAAGTGTTGTGATGTCCTAAATCCCTAACCGAGACTTTGAATCTTCCAAAACCTTTACTTTGTAACTTAATATTTTTAATTGAATTGTCGTGATATGTTTTTACATAGTCCAATAATGATTTTGATTCGATGCCCTTAACAAAAATTGGTGGGCACCATACCTCATTGGGCTTGTCTTTGTTGAGTGGAGAAACATTAGCACTATTTGTCCCACGCCGACTTGTTGATGGTAGCTGCTCAGTTGAAGGGTCAGCTAAAGTATCGTCTAATATCGCAAGCCGGTTTTACGAGTCTTTTACCTGTTGTGTAATTTTTTTTGGGGGCTTGTGGTATTGTCCAATCCTGATGCTCTTTTTTTTCTTTCCACTACTAGCTTAATCGATTTTTGGTCATTCACTAATAAATTATTAAGAGTTCTTAAATTGTTGTTAACATGTAAGGATGGCATCACTATATCGATTGTGTCGCTGTGGTGAATTCCATCCATTGCGATATGTACATCATTGGTGTTAGTAGTGGTGCTATGTTATCATTCGCCCAGCTGCTTACAGATTTGTTTATAGCTTGAATATCTTCGCTATTTAGTAAGTTAGATGGTAGTACGAGTTGATTTTTATTTTTCTTACAGATTGGCGTGCTTGCGATTTGGGCACTAAATGAATTTGAATTTCTCACTGATTATTTAGAGGTTTCGGCGGGAGGTTTCGGAGGGAGCTCTCCTCTTTTACCGGGTATTATTGCTTTGTATACTTATCAGCAATCAGTTTATTAATTTAATGAAACACTTGTATCACTATACAGTTTTCTATCACTTACAACACTAATGTATTTTTCGTTGTTGTATACAGATTCAGAACTGTATACTTTTTAGGGGTTGTAATTAATTTACACAGGCAGAGAAATTCACCACACGACCGAGCACTTCAAATGCCTGAGCGCAACCGCGAACCACCCTTCATGAAGAACGAATAGAAATAAAACGATATATTGTACAATAGAAAAATTACGAACAAGGAGAGAAGAAAGTCAAAAAGAGTCATTGAAATTTTGTCCGACGACTCACAAGGTTGGTGAGAGAGAGAGAGAGAGATTTTCTATCTCATCTTCTTTCTCTTTTACACTTGTGTGAGTCGTGACTCAAAAGTCACCGTGTAATGCCAGAAGTCTTTTTCGCATTCTTTAATGTCGCATGTTATTTGACGTCTATATTTTATTTCATCTTTCGGCCACTGGTGAGCTCTTTCGTCCGTTTCTTTTGCCTCGCCATACTGAAAACACTGCGTTCACAACGCCAGACGAAGAGGTTATGAAGCAAATTCGAAAAACAGAGAAGGAGAAAAAGAAACGTCAAAAAGATGCACGGAAAATCTTACCCACATGCAGTGGTTAAATGTTTTTTTTGTTTCATTTTATTTCATTATCCTTCACTTTTTCAATCATTTGAATCTCGAAACATGCGCCATACTCCAGCTTTTCAATTTCCAAATTAAGTTTTTTGTTCTGTTTTTTTTTTTTAATTTTCGATCTCCATCACTAGCTTCTCCTTCTTCAATTGTGCAATTTCACTGTCAAGGATATATTTTCTTTTGGGCTGGCAATTTAAAATAAAAATCCATTTAAATTCTTCTAACCAGACGGAACAGATGGAATTTTTCTACTCTTTCTACTACAACTAGTGTTCTGTGAAGGAAAGCTTACATTTTCCATAAGGGAGTGCATTCTGCGCTTCAAGTTCAGCTCCTTGGAAAATGCCAGGAGTCTCATTAGTCACATCATTAAGCGATTCGGGAACAGGCAGACCAAAAATATCGGGAGCATCTTTCTCCAATATGTCCAAAAGTCAACTTCATTCAATCGTGCGTCAAGTCCACCGCCAGAGCACGTCTTTTTCCTGTTATCGACCTTGACCTTTTCAAAAAGTATATAAATATCAAATATTTTATTGGGATATTAGCACAAACTGATGCAATTAATATAGTACACCGCTTCACATTAATCCAAAAAACATCGCGCATATAGCTCCACGACTTTCCACAAAAAAAAAACATTTGATTTTCATGGATTTGCATCTAAATATCACTCTTTTCCTGTTTTGTCATTTTATCGGAAAAACAACCAAATTAAATTGTTTTATTTTTCTCGATTTCTTCTGAAAGTAACAATTTTATTTATTTGGGGCTCATTTTACTATATACGAGTATGTACATATTTTAGTGACCGACTGGAAGATGAAAATAATAGAAATGAACTTCAATAAATGCACCAAATATGATTTTACATATTATAACGGCATTTAATAATCGGTCCAATTTATTTACTACTCGTATTCAATGTAACAAGGAAAAAAAAAAAAGAAAGAAACAAGAAGCATGAGAAATGCTGCAGACTTGTAGTTCTGCGCAAATCATTTTCAACTTATATTTATAGACTTCTAGTTTTGTAGTACTTTGATCGCTACGCTCATAATTTTAATCTATTTTAAATTATGTTGAAATACAATATTACAACTGCATACTTTATTTGCACTTGTAATTACAAGTCTACAAGTACATCACATGTGGTAACCTTTTTTTTGATCAAGAGAGGTCTTTGATAGTCAATTGCCTTCTTTTCTGCCGTCCTATGTGAACACCTTGGGACGTTCGTCAACAACCGGATAGGTCTATGTCAGGTTGTTTTGTTATTCAGTTTTAGTCACGCTATTCAACAATGGCTCTGAATAACAATTAGCTGACGAAGAAGGCGCTTCTCTAACTTTCATCGACTTCAAGCAACATGATAATGCACATTTAGTCAGACCACCAAGGTTATTTATGGAGGTCCTTGAGCAATTGTAAAATAAATTTTCTGCCAATTTCAACAATTTCAAAACAAGCTGTTGTACGCAAGCAAAATTGTACGAATTATTGAAATCAGAATTTATTTATGAATGTTGTGCTAGGCAGGATAAAAAATATTTAATTACTTTGTTTATAAGGGTGAGAATATACTTTTAATTAAGAAGTACAACAAAGATGTTAAAATATTTGATAACAAAAATAAACGTTTGCAAAAAAATAGCGTTGCACATTTATGAAAAAAGTATTAATTTTAATTTTTTTTTTCACAAACACCCTGTTGCTATGTTTCAGATTCCAAGATGTATTTTACCCAGTTTTGTATTATTTTCTTACTTATTGGCGTGTGTTTCTATCAACTTCTAACATAATTCCAATACACATAAAGGATAACTGTACAAAGATCACAAAAAGATTAGGAAAATATTGCGCAGTGAACCAACTGTGTGATCTAAGAGGTGGGATGAAAAGTAACCTCCTTGGGAATGAAAAATGTTTAAATGGTTTTTCCTTTTTCGAGGTAGTCCACGAAGAATATGCCATGAGAATCCCAGAAAACCGACGCCATAACCTTTCCGACCCATTGAGCCTCCCTCGGCCGCTTCGGAGCACTCACGCCGGCTTCAGTCCATTGCCGGGCACTCATTTTGTTCTCTGGTGTGTAATAGTGGATCCAGGTTTCATCAACAGTTACCAATCGACGCCAAAAGTTCGTGTTTTTGGTCAGGAGTGAGCATGCGTGGTACCCAGCGGCAGGAGAACTTTTTCTCATGCAGAATATTGCCAAAAATATAGCTTGTGCGCTCAGTACTAATCTTTGCGGTATCTGCTAGCTCGCACACCTTTACTTTCCGGTCAGCCAACACCATTTCATGTATTTTTTTGACATTGTCCTCTATAACCGCATCGGAGGGCCTGCCGCTGCAGACATGATCGGTAATGGAGTTGCGGCCACTACGAAACTCTCGAAACCAATATTTGACGGTGTAATCTGACGGAGCATTAGCCCCATAATATTTATCCAACTTTTCTTTTGTTTCCTTCGCCGTTTTGCCTCTCAAAAAATAATGGTTTACGAGAGAACGAAAATCGTTTCTGTCCATGCTCAACATGATGCCAAACACGTCAACAGCAATCAGCTGTCAAAACAAAACTAAAGACAGTATCGCACTGAAATAAGGCATGTCTGCCTAAATATGAACGAACTTCAAGGCACCATAACCTTTTTTGCAGTAGCAGCGCATTCTGGCGGTCAAGAAGGTTACTTTTCACCCCACCTTACTGTGTAAGGTATAAACCGTCTGGTTGTCAACAGAACGCAAAATGATTTTCTAACAACACACCCATTGAAAAAAAAACTAACACAATGATAAATCCTGATTGTTAAAAAGTCCTATGTAACCCAGGGGTTAGCAAACACTAGACAATTGATTGTCAAACATCAGCTGGGGAGGGGAATGCATTTGCGAAATTATTTCACAACCAACCATGATGAAAATGAAAAAGTTCTCTTTATGCTTAATATTGTGAAGTTTTCGTTTTGTGCAATAAAATTACTTTAAAAAAGACGCAGACAAATGTGAAATGACATTTCAAATGGCTATGCAAAAAAGTATGTTTACTTCATAACCACACAAGCTGAATATTGAGAAATTTTTACTTATCTATTTTAAAATTTTTAAATTTTACATGTATGCAGTTATCAAATAGTAAGCTTTTTACAAGGTTGAGTTTATCTTCTTTGGGTGCAAACGATCAATGAATGAGAAAAGAATTGCACTTGTGCATTTTGGTTTTTTTTTTTTTTTTTTTCAATTGATGGGTAGGTATATTGCATAGACAATCGTGTTGCGTTTGGGATGACTGAAGATTGCCATCACCCAATAGCAGACTAATCAAATGATTGTTTCTGACTCGAAATTAATCGTGTTATTAAAAATGAGTTTATCAACATAGTTCTTTTTCATTCCATCTATTTTTTTGCATTGAGAATTTCTCTAATGCTTTCATCGCAAGTTTTTTCAATTTAATTGTTTTGTTTTGAAGCGATAATGGATTTTTTTTTTTCTGCTTTACCACCGAAATGATGACGACTGCCTGCTAGTTGATAAAACGCAGAAAACTTAGTACAATACATACAAAAAAAAAAATTCTTCTATTAACTCGCTTACTTAAGACTTAGGTAATACATCATGCTCTGTTATTCAAACAAAATCCACGAAATATTTCAGCACTTTCGCCATTCCAAGCTACACAGTAGCATTTTTATATGATTTCATTCCTGCAAGAATATCATTTCAAAAATTATAGTGTGTTGGCTTCTTAAGAAAGCGTATATTTTATCCAAATGTGCGTTGATAATGTCGACGCAACGGATGCAACGGGTTCTATGGGACGATAACTTCACCCCTTCTTCCCAGTCAAATAAAAAGCTTGCCCTCACTTTCTGCTCAACCCAATGTGAATAGGCACATTTACTTTATAGAGGTTTTAAGCAGAGCGATTTTATGTTTTAGCTTTTGAATAGTAAGGTTAAGAAAAGAGTTTCTAACGGCTAGTTCGACACTATGAAATCAGAAAAAGGAATTTCTAAATTCTGCAATTTTAAGCAATTCAAAATTTGAGTGTTTTATCATATCAACGATATAAAATGATAAAAGAATAAAAATGCATTTACGTCATCGTGAATTTTCCTCAACAAACCACGTGCTGCGTCCGCCATCAATAGACCATGATGACTAAAGCAAGGCATAAAGGGCTCAGCAGTGACACCAATCTACTGAAATGTAATAAAATTAAGAGCCTGAAGAAATTGGAAGCGACTTAACTCATTCGAGCAAAGCAAATTTACATATTTTTTGTTAGGCTTGAAGAAATCGTCAAGAAAATCAAATTCTGGCAGTTGTCTGGTGGTGCTTCTGGGAGGGACCAAGGGCTAAATGCGTCAAAAATTGGATGCGGTCAAGTTATTTGACCAAAGCTGATTTTTGACATATGAGTAGTTCGTGTTATTATGTATCGTGATATACCACTGCCAGACACTTTAGTCGGGTCCGAAAGGGTGCCAGACGGGCTCAAACCTGCAAAAAATCGGTAACTTGATACCAGGAAGACTATTTTTTTTTAAATATATAATTTAGGCCTCCCTGAGTAATTATTCACAACTGCCAGACAAAAATCTCGGGTCTAACACCTTGCCAGATGCAACCGAAGATATACCTAATATCGATACTAAAATCATGTAGGAAAATGGCATTTTATAGCCACTTTTCATCGAAGCTATCAAAGAAAATCAATTCTTATGGACTTTGTCTTATAGGAAATTTAAAGTTCAATAAAGAAGCATATATGTAAAATTTTCATACATCCAATAGTTTAGAAGATATTTTGAAAAGAATCGACTGCTCCGAAACAAATCCCTTGTTTTTTAGGAAGATATCGGTTTTAATTAAAAATGCATTGTATCCCACGTATTTGAAGAATGTGGATTGTATTATGTCCAAGACGTTGCAGCAGATAATTTCATGCATTGCATTAAACAAAATATAAATCCTTTCGCACCAGGATTGCACAATGATTTTTTGTATAATATTGCAACAGGGCGAGCAGCACCAAACCATATAGCTGATTTATTGTTTAACATTGGAAAAAAGTCTACATGAGAAGAAATTCATTTCCGAATGCGCTGAAGACCCCGACCAATTTGAAAAATCTATCAAAATGAATGAATTATTAACGTTTTCTACTACGTCAAAGTTGCCGGAAAGTACAAGAAATTCGTATGCAATGGGATCTATTCGGGCTACTTTTATGTATTTCAATATATATAGATATTTTTAAAGTTTTATCTTATCCGTTGACACTTGTTCCTTTACAATGTGCCATTTTGATGGAACAATTTGTAAAACCGACAAATTTGTTTTCATTAAAACATTTCACGGAACATTGACAAAGTCATTATCGATGGTTTTTTCATGCTACACCTTTTAAGGGACGTTACAAGAACCATCGGCAACATCTCCAAAAAAAAATTACAAATGGCGACTAGGTACTCTGCATCCAGAATCGATGTCATTTTCGATTGTTATTTTTCACTATCTACCAAAGATAGCGAGCATCTCCTGATCAACTACGTCCAACTGATTTTGTTAAGGAGCTGAAAAATATAAAATTTAAGAAAGCGATACCTAAATTCTTAGCAGTCTATTGGGCTAGTGATGTTATGTTTATAGGAACAAAGACTGTATACTTAAATTAAGCCTTTTATTTTTGCTTTAAAACTGTTAATGGAAAAGTTATTAAAACTGTCGAAGACAATTTATCTTGCGAAAAACATGAAGAAGCTGACACCAAAATCGTCTACCATGTTTGCAACATCAATCAAGATGCCAATGTTCTAATCAGATTTTCAAAAACAGACGTTATTGTTATAATGTTAGGAAACATGGAACATTTCAAGAGCTCCTTGAACATTTCGATGGAGGTTGGCGTTGGCCATTCGCAACGATTTGTAAAAGTATCAAAATTGTTTAATACTCTCGGAAAGTCTTTGAGTAACTCTTTACCAAGGTTTCATGCGGCAACCGGTTGCGATTACAATGCTGCCTTTTACAGAAAAGGAAAACAAAGACCTTTAAGCAACTGCAGGAGTTCAAAAAGTATCAGAATGCATTTACTGAACTTGGTAATTTAGATGTACAAGGGTCGAGGCAAAAAGTTTTTGAAATATTGGAGGAGTTTGTGTGCCATTTGTACAATATCCGCGTTTTGAATTATGTCAATAAATCCCGGTATGAAATATAACACAATTACCGTCAATGATGATTTCCATATTAAGTTTAGGAATTCTGACGTCTGAAATTTGCCGCCATGTAAATCAGAGCTGTTGCAACATTTTTTAAGGTCCCATTACATTTCTAATACTTGGACCCGACTAAAGTGTCTGGTAGTGGTATGTTACGATATATAATAACACGAACTACTTATATGTCAAAAATCAGCTTTAGTCAAAAGACGTGACCGCATCCAATTTTTTTACCCCTTTAGCCCTTCGCCCCTCCCAGAAGCACCACCAGACAACTGCCAGAATTTAATTTTCGTGACCATTTCTTCAAGCCTAACAAAAACGCTTACCAGCTCTCCTGCTAATTGGAAAAGCAAATCATCGAAAATCGATTAAAGCTAACGCAACTTTAGACGTAAATTTTGGGTCCCCTCAAGGCATACGTAAGTCCCCATGTCGCTTTGGCATGAATCTTCTATTGGCCACCGTCCTCTGCACCAGACCGAGAGTACATGGATCAACAACCAGCTGAAATACCGCCTTCCAGTAGCTGGGCATAGAGGAACAGCAACAACAAATTCACTATATTTAACGATGTGGAAATTATTTCAAGGAAATCAGCAGGGAGATTGTTAACCCCAACTCAAACAACAATTAATGATAAGCCGGCTTGGCTTTATCAAGGCAGGTTTTGCCTTAGTATTTTCATATACCTGTATAATTTAGATATTCGTCAACTTGTAACGGATCTTTGAATGAAAAATGTCGGGTTTAAAGTAAAGATTCGCGGCAAATCATACAAGACGTATGTTAAAGATAGTTTGGTCCATATGGAACTTTTGGAAAAACTGAGAACGAATCCCGATATTAAATCGTATTCCCTTACAATGAAGTAAGACAGGACAACTAATGTTATCCTCAAGGGACTAACCTTTGACTATTTGAAGAGTGAAATCTTGGAGGAGCTCCAAGAGGAACTCCTGGGTTGATCGAGTCAGTCAGCAAATTCTCCTACTTCCTCGAAAGCTTTCCTTCTAACTACTTATAATCAAGTATTTATTTAATATAGGCAGATCTCCTGGGAGAAACTTAGGGATAATAACGGTCTCGTTTCATGCAGGCGTTGCCAATCCTTTGGCTACCATGCTTAAAACTACACTAGTGCATATAAATGCGTTAAATATAATAATTAGCACCCTCCGCGTACCTGCCCAGTGGTAAAGTCTCCAAAGCTGTGTGCGTAAATTGTAAAAGTAACCACTCTGCTAACTACCGGGGCTGTATTGCATACAAAAATTACTCCCTATATAGGAAGAAGATCCCCCAGGAGGCAAGGTACAATAAAGTCGCAGTTAAGACCGTTAACTGTTCTTCCTACCTAATAATATCAATCAGGGTGTTGGCATTGCCATCCTTTACAATAACAATCCCATCCTCCCAAGTAAATTTATTAAATCAATTAAACTAACTATTGAACCACAAACTTAGAACTTACTTCTTAGTTTAATCTCCGTTCCAGGGAATCGCTCGGCATTGGCCCTGACGGAGAAGAAAAAACACACAGCAAGTCGATAGTGCTATTGTTGGGCGGACCTAAATGCTAAAAGTCGAACTTGGGGGGATGACTGCTACAATGGGAATGGCAAAACACTGGTGAATTGGTTATACAATCATCAATCATCAACCTCACCTCTTTATCTCCAACGTTTCTCAAATGGTCATCATTTTTACATCATTTTCTTATTCCTAGTCATTAAGTAATGCCTTTGATTCCAACTTTTCTATTCAAACTTTACCGTCCTTTTCTGATCACTTTCCAATCACTTTTACTCAATATAAATAAGTTCGCAAAAAACACGAATTAGGCTATCTTCAGAGAAGATCTCGACTTGTCCCTCAATGATTCCTTCCCTTCCCTCCCTTTAGCTTGCCTCAACAATAGCGAAATTAATCCCCTAATTGAAAAGTTTAAGCTAGCGCTTCTCTCGTCGGCTGAGCGACATTTACACGGTCCCATCCCCTTTTCGAAATCTTCCATATATATAAAACATCTTTTTTCAATTTAACATAATTGACAAAAACAATTGAAACGAATATTTCAACAACAATCTAGATGGCAGAAGCCGCTTACAATTTTCTTTTTAGACTTTTTAACTCGTCCTTATCACCGAACGTCCTGAGCTTCTTCACGACCCTGTCTTTAATTGAAATATGTATGAAACCAAAAAGATCGTACGAACGGGATAATATATATAACTTCCTTCTCAACTCGTGGAAAGTAGCCCGTATTGACTAGATTCTATATGGCACAATTCCCAAAGAATATATCTCTAAATACCAATTCGGTTTCAAAAAGCAACACTTGACATTATGAGTACATGTCCTTTTGAAATTTCACATCGATGTGACGACAAATCTCAGAAATAAAAGGTGTACAGTGGCCTGCGCTCTCGGTATAGAGAAGGCCTTTGAGAATGTGTGAAGGGAAGGCCTTCTCTTCAAAATCTTAGAACATGATTTCCCACATGAGTTGTCTTTTTACTGGACAGCATTCTTGCTAACAGATACTTCTATATTTAAAACAACTACAGGCCGTGCGTCTCCAGGTATGGAGTTCTTCAAGGGACCATTTTGGGCCCAAAGCTGTTCAACCTACTAGATTTTCCCCATACGGATGACACTTTGGTTTACGCTTCTTTTAATTATCCTTTTTCGGGTATAAGAAAGCTTTAAGAGCATTCGTCAACAATTCACAGGGATTTCGAATTTGAGAATAAACGTTATTCGAATGTTTAAATTTATAATAGCTTTGTTCAGTGAGGTTGTTCCAAACTGTTCGGAGCAGAAAATCTTGCACCTACTCTCGAGGTAGAACACAATTCTGAAAAGTGTCAAAATCAGCTGTGATTCTAAATTGTATTATTTCTTGGCGGTTTTGTTCCCAACAGATTGGAACAACCTCACTGAACAAGAAGTAGAATAGATTAGAGCAGAAAATTTTCTCACTGTTTGTACTTTTCTGTTTCTAAAAGTTTGGAACAACCTCACTGAACAAAGCTAATGAAGCTAACATCACTCCACTCATCAGATACTTACCGATAATTGTAATAGGTAGGAGGTCATCTTGTCTCCTTTCCCAAAAAAAGAACTTCTTAAAAGCCCCTTTCTTGCCGACAGACGGCACACTTTTGGAGAGAAGAATGCCCACTATTACTCGGCAATGGAGTTTGTTATCCAATTGATCACTATCTACTTAGAGTACGTACGAGTAAACAGCAGTAATATTCGAGGTTTCACTTTCAATTATTATTTTTATGATTGGTACGTAATTTTGAAACTCTATTGTTTTTTAGGTGTGGTAACAGAAATTCCATTTTTTTATTTTTTTCGTAGTAAGACATTGAGTACGTTCGGAATTCCCGGGAAAAGTTAATCAAACGATTCTGATTGGTCGAAAGAAAAAGAGTTGACTCCAAGACTAGGTTACATTTTGTGAGGTAGTGCACTGGTTTTACGGCAAAAACGTTCTCATTGTACTTCATTGTTTATTTTGTTTTTAATTTGTTCGTCTTTTATAAAAATAAAAATGTTGTTTAACGTAAATTTCGGGAGATGGAATAAAGCCCTCGGCCCAAAGAATATGTCGATCCGTTGCTCCGTGGCTCCGTTGACTGTGGTGAGTGGTGAGGTATCACAGGAAAGAAGGGTCCTATAAAATCTGTCACATACATACGTTTGCAGATTACAGCCGATGACGTTTTGTTATTGCTGAGAGTGTATTATTTGTATTATTTGTTTCTGAAGTCTAGTTTCTTTTTCTAGTTAATCTGTATCTAGTAAATCATTGAGCGTTTACAAGCATGCCAGGTCATTTTGAAATTTAAAAAGCAAATTCCAGTTGAAAGTATTAAAGAAAATTCAAAATCCTGAAAGCAAGAAAATAGGCACAAGAAGGGAGAATATATATATATAGGGCAATATATACAGCCCTATTCTGCTGAACGGGGCTCACTTTCACTCAAGACTCAACTTTTTTATTCCTTGCCGATATTAGTTCGGAATCATTTCGAAAATGCTTCTGTAAAATTTTACTTCAAGTATTTGTTTTTAGGAGATTTTGTTTCTGACAGCTAAAATAATTTGTACTACACATAAAGTAAGGTACGGAGTAACATCCGTAAAAAACGACAGGATATACCAGATGACACGTAGGGAAAACTTGACTTTATATACTTTAAAATATGAATACAAAAGAGGTAATTATTTACAATAGAAAAGGGGTCACCATCTCCGAATTGAATGAAATTTTGTTATGTGAGAATAGGCATAATTTTGAATTTTTTTTTTTTAGGCCGGACTCTTATAGTTTCAGAGACAAAAGCTTTTGAAATTTGCCATACAAAATGCAACTAAGTTTCGCCTGGGAGCAATGGTGTTTTAAATAGAAACATTCTTCAACTCCTTACAATACTCGTATGCAATGCGAAGAGCTTCCACATCGTTTGTTTTTTTTTCTTGATTTTGAACTGGATGAGGGAATTAAATATTGATCTTAACCCTAGAACGGTAAACATATTTTTTAACTCTCTATTAAGATTCGCCTGTGAGGCGAATTTTATAAAAAAAAACGCACATTTCACCGGTAAAAAACCAAAAAATATCAAAACAGAAAGAAAACGTATTTATTATTATTTATTGTGCACAATCTCGTACAACACTCAACTGAGTTGACACGAGCGCACGCTTTGATACGAGTAAGCGATTGGGAAATAACGCAACAAAAAAAATTGCTTCGCCTCACAAGCGATGTTTACCATTCTAGGAACTTTACATATGTTGAGTATATCATTTGAGTATCGCATTTACTCCAAATCCATCAGTGTCCTCAAGCAAGGGGGTTGCAGGCAGGCAACATGCATTACATTGTCTTTTAATTTTACTTCTGATTTCGTTACTCTACGTCGCCATTATTAATTACAAAAGAGATCTACGGAATTATCAGAGAAGATTCCATAAACAGTGCAATGTGTATGCGGGATATGCTGCCCCCCTGCAATCCTCTTGGATTTGAAGTCGTTCCTAACCTATATTAAAAACGACCAAGAAAATATTTCAATAAAAATTGAAACTCTTCTCTTTTTACTTTTTCCACTCAACGACTTCCGGATGGCAACGATTAGTATAAGGCCTCGTAGAAGTAGCATCTTCCGACAGGTGCTGGTTTCTTAAATGACGAGAATGAGCCTCTGCAGCCGAACATTTTGCAGCTCTGCTAATAAGTCCTAATTCACGCCTCCCCGTGGCGCCATCTGGGAATCTCACTAGAGATTGCGAAGTGAAGGGGGCAAATGGCGGTCGGTTTCCTGCGCCATAAACCAGGATTAGTGTCGGAAAAACAAAACAAGACCTTAACCGGGCTACTCCGACATATTTGGAGCTCAGGCCGGAAAGGATTTCCAGGACTTAGTCAGGGTCTTGGAAAAGAGATGTTGGCGGACGAGCCCTATAAGGGTCAACGGCAGCGCTCACATACCGGAACGGGTTACTGGCTTCGGTGTAACCGACCCCTCGTCCTAGGGGCATTGAAAATGGAACTGGTCCTCCAGGTTGGGGGTTGTGCCGCCGGGGTAACTGCCCGGCCATTTAAAAAAGCATAAGTTACGAAGCATCAACAAGCCTCGGATATGGACGGATCTACTGTTGACAACCCACGCAAATGATTTAAGGACAATGAGCTTCGGATATGCACGTGGAATGTTAGATCCCTTAATAGACCACGTGCAGCCGAGCAGCTAGCGGAGGCCCTAGACTGCTGCAAAGCAGACGTAACCGCCATCCAAGAAATTCGATGGGATGGTCCGGACAAAAAGAAGATGAAAAACTGCGACATCTACTACGGCAATTGCTATTGACGGATGCGGATTTGTTGTCAGAGGCAGACTAAGACAAGAAGTCCTCAGCTTCTGGTATGTGAGCGAGCGCCTCGTAGCAATCCGCATCAAGGCTAAATTCGCCAACATTAGCCTCATATGCGTGCATGCCCCCACAGAGAAGAGAGATGACGACACCAAGGATGCCTTCTACGAGCTCCTTAACAAGACCTACGAGCAATGCACTAGCTGCGCTGCTTAGAAAGACCAGAGCTGCGCATGAGCTCTATGAGCGGAAGAGGAGAGACGAACACTGACTTCTCAGGAGGAAGAAGAAAGAGCATGAGAAGCGCGCGATCGAGGAAATTGAGAGATGCTACTCCAGGAATGAGGTTCGGAAGTTTTACCAAAAGGTAAAAATAACATGCCGCGGAAACAAACCCCGAACCGAAGCCTGTAGAGATGAACAAGGGAACATCGTAGAAGAATCGCATTCGATGCTGAGGATTTGGAAAGATCATTTCTGCAGACTGTATAACGGCGATGACGGACCAAATACCGCTGTCAGGCAGAATCAACCTTTCAACTTGGACGATGATGACCAACAATTCCGTCCACCCGACCTGGGTGAAGTGAAGACAGCTATATCCAAGCTTAAGTCCAACAAAGCTGCTGGAGCGGATGGCCTGACTGCCGAGCTCTTCAAAGCGGCAGGCGATGACTTGGTAAGGAGCATACATCAACTCATCTGTAAAATATGGTCGGACGAACGTATGCCCGATGAATGGAACCTCAGCATTGTTTGTCCGATTCTCAAGAAAGGAGACCCTTTGAACTGCGCCAACTACAGAGGCATCAGTCTACTTAACATCGCATATAAGATCTTATCCGCCGTATTGTGTGAACACCTGAAGCTGTTCGTCAACAACCTGATAGGTCCATATCAGTGTGGCTTCAGGCCAGGAAAGTCCACCATCGACCAGATATTCACACTACGGCAGATCTTGGAGAAGACCCATGAGCTTCAGATCGATACCCACCACCTATTCATCGATTTTAAGGCCGCGTATGACAGCATCTATAGAGACGATCTATATAGAGCAATTTCTAGTTTTGGCATCCCTGCCAAACTCGTCCGTCTGTGCAGGATGACGATGGAGAATGCACGCTGCTCCATCAAGGTCGGTAAAGATCTCACCGAGACCTTTGATGTCCAGAAAGGATTTAGACAAGGCGATGCGCTGTCATGCGATTTTTTACAGATCCACCCCGGACTGTAGCGCCACCTAAAACGACTCAACGACTTCCTTGGCGGGTGGACCTAAGCTAATAATTTATTTTTGTAATTCTTCCCAACATTTTGTTTTTTGCTCCGGAGTTCTTTCACTTCTATTTTGCAGTATATCTACATATATTTTCTTTCACAAGCTCAACAACCACATCGAATAAGTCATGGTTTTGTTATTTTCTGCAACAAAACAATTTACCAATAGTATTTTTAGGAACGCATATTTATTAAATACTTTTAACTTTCATTTTTCTACTTATGAACTTTTGACCGCAAACCACAAACACAACAAAATACTTTCGGATGATTCGATGACAGATTTGTATGAACAACACATGTCGATCGCTGAATATGATACGGAAACTGGCTTACCGATGGGAATGATTCCCTTCGAATTTTTACAAAATAGAAGTTTTCGATTTTCGAACGATCATTTCCACCGACGTTTAACAGAATCGGGCTGGTTTTAAGGAACACATATTTATTGAACATTTTTTTACTTACATTTTTCTACTTATGAACTTTCGACCGCAAGTCACAAACGCAACAAAATACTTGCGGATGATTGGATGATTCGATGACAGATTTGTATGGACAAACGCTTCGATCGCTTTGTGTGATAGGGAAACTGGCTTACAGACGAGGAGTGATTGGGTGTTTTCATAAACGTTAGACTAACAAAAGCCTGCGTTAGACATGTTCATTAATGCAGATTGGCGATCATACTTACTTAGATGAACTACATTACCTACTGTTCATAAACGTCGAAATGTCATCGATTTCGCAAAAAGGCCGCGATACTAGAGCAGGCCTGCCGACATTCAAAAACGCATGAGAAAAGAAATGCTACTGTACTAGCGCAGATTTCCGACGATTATGAAAACACCAATTCCCTTCGAATTTTAAGTAAAATAGAAGTTACAACAGGTGCATTTTGTTGGCAGGTCAGGAGCCAGCTCAGCATTCCATGCCAATAAAACAATTTAACTCACTCCAAACGTCATTTGACTTGTTGAATAAGCTTGCAGGTGAGTTCGCAAAGTTGCGAATGTTTTTTTAACTCGCATTTAGTTTATAGATCTGAGGCTTTAGGCTTATTTATCGCCAGCATTCGACTTGTCGTTTGTAATGTTGAATTTTACTGTGCTGGTTACTGACCTGCCAATAAAATGTACCTAATGTTTAACAGAACAGGGCTGACTTTTAGGAACACGTATTTATTGAACATTTTTGGCTTACATTTTTCCACTATGTACTTTCGACCGCAAATCACAAACGCAAAAAAATACTTGCGGATGATCCGATGATAGATTTTTATGGACAATACGCTTAGTGTGATAGGGAAACTAGCTTATCGACGAGGAGTGATTCGCTTCGATTTTCAGTGGAACTGAAGTTTTCGTTTTCAAACGACTTTCCCCCCGACGTTTAGCGGAATAGGGCTGATAGTTTAAATATTTTCCGTGCAATATACCCATAATTGATTAAAAAAAAATTGCACAAAATCCATTCTCCAATAATTTTAAAATTTGCATTCCAAAAGCGAAACAAAATTGATTGTCTGCAATATACGTACTATTTCAAAACAAAGAGAATACTAAACTGAAACAGAAGAGCATTTGTAGTAATAATAAGAAGAATGCAACACACAAGCGTTAAATTACTAGCAATCTCATCACAGGTGAATTTGATGTGAAATAATCGCTACTAGTTGGCTACCACTTCGCTCGCTCCTGTACACATTTAAACCATACCCTACTTGTTAAACTAGGCTATGTTAACACTTGGGAATAAACTCTTCCTTGTTTTCATCTCCAAATATGTGAGAGGCTCTGTAATACTACGCTTATTGTTGATCAAAAAAGGGTTAGTCGTCTCGACGTATTCAAGGAGAATTTTGCAAGGTTGAAGATCTTTCCAAATTTTTTGCAACAAAAACTTTACGTAACTTGACCTTTAACGTATATACATTTGATTTCGTAGCACAATTATTCATATATTTAATTTATATAACATTTGATCAAGAGGTTAATCCCTTGTATCTTTTTTAATACTATGATGTTAATATCTCTATAAAGAGCAATTTATTGTAAGAAAGTTCTGAAAGTTAATATCCAATTATGACGTATGTACCTATATAAACTGCATTTGCAAACAAATTTGCTGTCCAATGTGTTAGGTTTGACTAAAATTGCAGTCTCTAGAATTCTGATACCGCTCAATTTCTATTCTTGTGTTTGTAGATTCAAATAAACCGTTACATTTTAAACATATGTACATAAGAAGTTATTTTGTGAGAAAAAAAGGTTCAACAATTATAGCAACTATTGAAAATGTTTACAGTTTCAATTTAGAGAAATTGGATAACATATGACTGTCTCCCATCTTCATCTCTTATATACGAGTAAAACATGCTCAATCTGAATAAAACCATTTACATATTTTCCCCGTAGGCTGCAAAACACAACTGAGCCGGCAATAATCAGCACTCAAAAAAGTGGCGGATTTTCGTTATTCGACATCTCGTTTCATTGGTACAAAGTAATTGGTGCAATATGTGTGTGGATTCTAGCGGTACCTTTAAGCTACCTTTTACCAGCAGAGAATGAGAAGAAGTTGGATCCAAAACTACTAACATCTATTGTGCGTAAATTTGTAGATGTGAAATACTCTGAAGTTCCCCTCAAGGAGAAACCCATTGCGAATAAGGATGCTATCGACGCGCCATGCTAGGATTAGCGCTAACCAGTTTCTACTTTAAGTAAAGTGCACAATTTCCTCTTTTGTTTTATTTAAAAATCGTTAATCATAATCTATATTTATATATATACTTGTATAGATATATATATTTATATACAACAAAGAAAATGGTATATAATAATAAAGTATGGCGCTGTTTCTTCTTTTTATTTTTGCATTTTTACTCTTCCGATTTCTCTTTTGTTTTCTCAGCTCTCTTTGTGATGATGTAAAAATATATAACCTACTAAATATATAATTATCTTTTTTTTTATTTTTTTTATTTTACGTTTCAATTAACAATTAAGAAGTTGTACTAATTTTGTGTTGTTTGTTTTGTTGTTATTTACAAACGAATTGTACATCCGCTTGTTCAATATATCATACATTACATTTGTGTTTTATTTTATTTCATTTATTTTAATTGTTTCTTTCTTTTTGTAATTTTTACTTAATCAAAATTCTTGTATCAAATGTTGATTGCATCTAAATGGTTTTAATCTACATACTTACGATTCAAACGAACAAATTAACACTAAAAAAATTATTCTAAAAAGGGATTGAGTTGATACAAAATTGGTGTGCAAGTGGTTTATTTTGTGTTTTAAGTGTGTTTTGTATGTTGCAACAAAATGGCAAGCAAATAAATTTTAAAATGTGATTTGGGTTCCTTTTTTTATGGTTATTTAGTTTTTATTTACGCATTCAACAATTTTCGTTCTATTACAATACAGGTTTTAGTTATTCTTTGAAATACATTTGTGCTTCACATTTCATCATTAAATTTGCTTAAGATTCAGGATTTTTAATTGAATTCATGTTTGTTCAGATTTGGGATGACAATGAAGGAAGGGTTGTAGTGGGTACATAGATAAATTCATTGTTTAGCGGTGTGGTGAATTTGTGGCGATGTTGAGATTTATTCTTTTTTGAATAGGCATAACAGCATTTTCAAATGCCAACATACAAATTTTAATTTATTAGACGTAAAATTAAATGATCACTATCACCCAAGCAACACTTAAGTTGTGAAAAGGCAACAAATGCAACAATATTTACAATATTGATGGCTTTTCAATACAGAAAATCCGACGGCATTTTAGAAATTTCCATCAGACTAAATTACATAGGTATCATTACATCATACCATTTCGAAGAAAAATCACTTCAACATATGATCAGCAATCATATATACATATTTTGTTTAATTGAGCCCAGCATTCAGTGCCGTACCTCATGTGGGAATTAAATTCGACTAAATTCGCCAGACATTGACGCTGCTAGAATATTTGAGCAAATGAAATTATTCGAATCTATCTGGGAAACAAACAGTTGAAAACTTACTAAAGATAAAAAAATATCTTAGAAAATTAGTTGGTTAAATAAATGACCCTATTATGACATTATATCATACATTTATAAAATCTGGCTGGGCTTGCACTTCAAAGAGAACCAAGTTTTCTATATAACGGTATTTTTAAATACGAGTATATATATTTAAAACTTCGGTCAAGAAATGATTTCCACATTTAAATTCTATGTTGAGACAAAACAATTATCTTAGTTTTATTCAAAAATCAAAGAGGTTAATTTGCGAATTCAAATAAAAGGCCTTCATGCAAACTTTCTTTTAATAAATATGTTAACAGATGAATTCGTTAACAATTCAAATTAAGTTGTTACAGCTTTTGTTGGAAAGAAAAACAAGTTAAGACCCAACAAATTCACCACAAAATCGTCTGCAGAGCAATCGAAATACAACAGATAGAATTTGTTTTTTTTTTCTTTTTTATTATTATTATCATTACTTCTTTAAGTGTTACTGTTGGTGTTGGTGTCATTAATTTGATGTTTTGTTTGATGTATTTCTTTTTAACAATTATTCTCGACTGAAAGATATGTTTTGTTTTATTTTTTATTATTTTTGTTTGTATTTTGTTTTTGTTTTTATGTTTTAATCGTAAAACTACAATAGTAGCTATAATAAATGAATTAAAAATTTGTTATTGGTAAAGTTTATTACTTCTTTTTGCCTTTGTTTGTTTTTGTTTTTTTCTATACAAATTTTCACATTTTTCTCTTTTTTTATAACAGTTTTCTTTTGTGTTGTTTGTTGCGGTTAGATTTCTTTGTTATTGGAAAACAATTTAAAAATGCAGATCAATGTGAAATTCAATAGTACGTAATTGGATATTAAGAGGTTGTTTGGTGGTTTGTTATTAATTTGTGTTTACTACAATTAGCATTCGTTTTTCTTTTTTTCTTTTTTTCCTTTCTTTTCATAATTCAATTCTAATGTTATTCAATCAATAAAACTTCTGTGTATTTAACAAAATTCTGTTTGTTTCTTTTTTTTTAATTTGTGATTTTGTGTTGAGGTTTAGAATTATTGCTTTTTTGTAAAAGAAGATTTAATTTGCTTTGAAATAATATATATTTTATATATATATATTTATATTTGTAATTATAAAAAAAGAAAGTCACTGTATATTAAAAAAAAAATACATAAACAAAAAATTATTTATAATTGGTTTTAATTACAATACTGCGGCGTCGCTGAATCGTTGTTGGCGGTTATTGGCGGCGATGCAATTTTTGGCTCACCTGAAAAAAAAATAATTCGATTTGTTACTTTCAAAAAAGTGTAGTTAAAAATATATATACTCGTATTAATGCGGTAGTATTTATAATTCGAATGAACTCAAAACTTACTAAATAGCAAAAAAAACATGATTGCAGAAACATAAGTAAATTTATGTGATGTAAGATAGATTTATAAAACATGGATGAAATTCATAATATTAAAATGCTAGCCTATAATCGTTCGCCGACAAAATTCATCACGATGATTCTGACATCAGAGTTTCACGTTCGACACCTTCGAAAAACGAAAAAAATCTCGAAACTTTAAAAACTTCAAGTCTCCAAGAAACTTATTATCGGTAAGATTAAAGTTCTCTTACGATATTAACCTAAGGCCACGCCAATTGAGTAATTTATAATCGAAAGTATGTTGTCAGAAATATCGACTCAGTTATAATGTTGTAGGAAGGTAATCTGAGGAAAGAAAGATCATCGTAACCTGAGAAAGTTCTACGAAAACGAAAAATTATACGTAATATTATCACATATGTGCACCCTTATTCTGAGATTCGAAACTGAGTAATTGGTATTCCGATTTTCCAAAATGATGATAGCCACTTTCTGCGAAAAATCGAAGAATAGCAGCGATGCCGACTTTTGCACGATACGGGGCGGCTCGCCCAGATTTTAATTTTTCAGTTTCGGGCTCGTGCTGTACCCACACGTCACGATTGTCCGCAGCCGTTTTTCCACATTTCTGTTTCTCCCTTCATTCGCAATTTGCTGTAATACCATTTGATAAGAAGTGGAAAACGAAAAGTGGTTGAAAATAAAATCAATATTCTTACAAAAGGAAAAGTCCTATCATTCTTTATGACATGCACTTCCATGCGTTGCCGATCGTTACTCCACTATCGTAATTTAATAACACTGGATTGGGTAAGTAAACTAGTCGTATTGTAGTTATAGTAGAATACCAGGTGACTTAAGTTTTGCATGTTAGTCAATAATTATTTAGCTATTAAACTAATACGGTGAGTGGAAAAAATGTATACTGGAAGGGCAACAACACAAAGCAGACCCAAAACAAATGCTTGGATTTCTTAATCAAAGTGGCAGCGGTAATAGCTCAAAAGTTTTAAAGGTTGTTTTCAAAATTATGTTTGGGCGACTTATATTTAAAAGATGATTTTTTTATCAGATATCAATAAGAACGTGCTACGCAATATGATCTGGACAAATGCCACATTAACACCGTGAATGTAAACCTTAAGCTTGAAGTTCATCCAACTGCGTTGTACGGCATCAAAAATCATGGTTTTGTCGCAAAATAAAAAAAAAAATGCCTAAAATCCTTTCGGCAAAAAGGGAGCTATTTCTGGACCGCTTGGTTTAAGATAAAAACTGAAGGGCTTATAAAAAAAAGAAAAGCGCGATGAAATTCCGCAATCAACATAAGAGCTGGTGTGAGTCCTAAACAAGTTTTGCAATTTTGCATTTAAGAGTTGCAACTTACTATAGTATTCTGTATCGAGTGGACAATAAATAAGAAAATAGCCCAAGCATTCAACACCTCCCAATCAAAAATAATGGGACTAAGATAGATGGAGCAGAAGATGTAGGCAAAAACACGTCGACTACACTTGTTCAGAGAACACAGAGCGAATCAGTAAATCTACCTAAAATACGATAGATATGTATCTACATATACATACCTATATAAATTTATTTGTCTTAAAATAGTAGAAAAATAATAGCTCTCTAAAAGATTGTAAATTAACAAAATAATTCTGCAAAAAGTCCAAAAACTTTATAGGGACAGAATATATATCTACTCTTCCCGAAGAAAACCGAAACCCCAGGCACGGACCACCGACGCCAATCAATGTAATCGGGATTGCACAATTTTCAAAACATATTGAACTTGTTGCGATCTGATCATAAACTTCACATCGAGTAGCAACAACGTGTGGAAAGTCAATGTGAAACACGCGGACATCTATCGATTACTGTCTCGAAAGTTAAGTACAGAGAAAATTCAATGGTAAACTTACGAGAACAAATCGGGAAGGCCAACACTTTTTGTAGCTGTGTTGACATACACCAATAAGTCATCTTTGTTTCTTTGATTATTATTTTTTTTTTTAAATTCTCTCAAGTCAAACTGACAACGTTGTCTTGAATAAAAACCAGACATTTATTTCATTAAATATTTCTTGTTTTCAAACTACCTGTATCCACTGGACATTTTGATTTCATGAAAATTTTGTTAACACCAGCGATGTCTCGTGGAGACGCGGTGTTAGAGTAGACACGTATCTTGAAAACCTGACAGCAAAAGAGAAATATAATAATTCCCTTTGGAAAACATTAAAAGGTTTTAAAAGAATTCGGAAAAATAACATCGAATGGGCAAAGGGAGATAAGGAAAAGCGCCAAACTAGGAGACCTTTATGACCTTAACCGGTCAGGCACTCATCCACAATATTAATGACTCGTAAAGATCGTCAGACAATTACACGATGACAAATGCAACGCTAACGAAACCCGACACTGCAATATAGAAATTAAAACCAAATAAACCTCCTAGTTACGAATTAATAACCAAAGGGGTCATAAAAAGAATTAATCCCGCACTGGTGTTACAATATATTCCGAATCAGTAGAAAGTGGCTAAATTCATAATGATCCTTAAACCAAGAACACGTCCTAATGACGTTTCAATGAAAGACCAAATCTGTTCATATAAACATTACATAGAGAAAATCGTGTCGATTGCCTATCCTTATAAACTCTACATTCCACTTGCAAAGTAGGTAAAGTTAAAATGGAAGTCGCACATAAAAAAAAAACTGCAAAGATTTCGAAAACAAATACAGAGAAAAGTATCGGTTAATAGGTAAATGTCGAAACTTAGTATTCAAAACATACTGTTTCGATATAAGCAAGTACATATTGAGAATAAAGTGACAAAAGAAATTGCAGAATAAATGACAACTACCACCGAGACCCCGAAATTCCAACTGTGGAAGACGAAACAAAAAAAAATCGACAAAACAGATATATTTACAATTAAACACCACACATTTTGGACAAATGAAACCTATTGCGACGTTTCTAAAGGACCAAACCTTAAGATCAAGTGCGATAAAATGAAATCCATTCCATTTAAAAGTGGAATATATTGAAAGTCACAAGGCAAAAAATTCTGTTTTATGGTGAAGACTTGGTTGCGCTTACATAAACATTAAAATCATGTGTGCACACTTTTGCAATCTCCATAGTGTCGTCTAATAGAAGATTTTCACCTGCCCCCGATGGAAAAAAAAATTAATCACGGTGATTTTCGTAATGAGCAAATGATATTTTGTAATAAAAAGGGGTTTTAGGCAAGAAGTCATGGCTTCAATTTATTTAAACGAACGCAGATAAGCCTCTGTTGAAAAAATAAAACCAAAATAAACATTATCTACAATACTTCAATTGCTTCAATAAGCATGTTATGATGACTTAGGAAGAAAGAGTGACTAAGCAGCATAAAAAAAATGCTGCAGGTAGATCACTGGCCTGTTTTAAAAGTGGGTTTATGGTAAATGTTTATTGTTCGTTACTCCAGACTTAAATTGATGACGGGTACCACAATTCTTTATTAAGCACATCCATAAATATCATAAACTGTTTCATAATAAGAAATATATGTTGTGGCTATACAAAAGTTTAAAGGCCATGCCAATTCAACCGTTTCTTTTTGATAACAATTCAAGTTCAATAATGACATCATGATAAGCAAAATACTTTCGTATTAAATTTTAAATCTAAGTGGACAGTGATAAACAAACACAAAATTTAACTTAGTATGTGGTAAAACTAAACAGTTGATCAACAACTGATAAACACTTGAGTCACCTTGCATGAAAGTTCAAACAATTATTGGCGATTGTGGTTGAAACAGAAAACTCTACCCGAATTATACTAATATGTGAATTTTCGACATATTATAGCAAAGTCAGTGAGGGTTAAGAGTCTTGTGCTTAAAAATATGTCTTAAAAAAATTCACATCATATGAAAATTATTTTTATAATGCGAGTATATTACACTATTATTCGATGTAACCGTTTAGATACCTTATGAGAAACAAAATGACAAAGCCATGTTTTAAATTCCAAATTCATTCATTTTTATTCCATACTATAAAAAGTAATCGTTCCCAAAGTTATCAAATAGCTACTGTGATAAATAATCACATTTCCTAATTAAAAGATAATAAATAAAAAGGAAAATGACCTATTAACATGAAGATTTTTAAGGACTTTTTTTTCAAATTAAGAGTGAGTATAGTAAATTTTCGTAAAACCTGATATAGAAATCGAGTGCGCTTGAGTTCATATGCGGGTAGATCGAACAGGTATCAGACCTAATGACAGCTGGATAAGTCATTAACAATATGAACTTATGAGCTTACTGATATGATAGTACGCAATCGGGAATCGGACAAAATTAAATCTTAAATAAAACATTCTACAGTATGTCCCAATACAAATAAAGCATGAGGTTTCCTTCAACAAACAACATCACTTACAAAAATCATTACTTTCTGCTTTATGTTCATTGCCCGCTGCTGATACTGGCTGGGCTGGTGCAGATGGTGGGGTTGGTAATGACTCTGCTGCAACCTGAACAGAATTCGTTTTTTCCTTTGAGTTGTTCACATCAATATTATTTTCAACTGAATTCTCAACAGTTTCATTATCCACTGGGGAATTGCTCTCATTCTCGACGGGTGTTGGGTTTGGCGCTGCTACAACTGGTGCTGGTGGTGGAGTTACTGGCGTTATTTCTTCTACAGCACTCGAACTTTCTTGTTCAACAACTTTCTCTGATTCATCTGGACTTCCTAGTTCCTTTAGATTTTCTTCATGTTCATTGTCCAAGATTTCTGCTGTATTTTGTGGCGCACTCTCTGGTTTAGCCAATTCTTCTGGCTCTGCTGGAATTTCAATATCTTCCTTGCCACCACCGTCGACCTCCATTGGTTCTGGTTTATCTTCCTGTTTCGCTGGAGACAGTTTTTCTTCCGCATCTGTAGTTGGATTCTCGTTTGGTTTTATTTCTGAATCCTCTATGTTTTCTTCTGTTGCAGCTGCATCAACAACGGTTAAGCTTTCTTCCTTAGCAGAATTTGAATCCGCAGAGATCTTTTCAGGAGTTTTCTAATAAAATATAAATATATGTTAGAAAAATCAAATGTGCAGAAAAAATTTAATATTTGAACAGTTTACTTTTGCTTCATCTTCAGTAGATGTATCTAGTTTCCTTCCTCGACCACGGCGTGGTGTTCCTGATGATGCTCGAGCTTTTTTAGGTGGAGGAGTATCAACAACTGATCGTGAGGGAGTACCCCTCGTACTAGAACGTGTCTTGCGACCACCTTCTATGTCCAAACTTCCACCAAGAGTTTTAACTAATTCTTCGCTTTCGCGTTGAGCACGTTCAACTGCTGATACTCGCTTGGAGGGAGTTCTTTTGACCTAAAAAAAATTAAGCAAATTAATTTCTGACTATATTAAGGCCAAAGGTATTTATTTATTTATTTAGTAATACATAAAAAATACGTATTAATTAAAAAGGTCTCACTAACAGAGCTTCGGCTACAAAATATTTTTAAAAAAATACCAGGACCTCTATACCCAAATACTGCTGACGTATCCTTAACGACTGTAATATAAGTTAATCGTTAATAAAAGACAACTCCATTGCGAACTTAACACAGGTCGAAAACTTAAAGTAAGATAAAAGGAACTGAAGCTTAAATACTCTTAGAAGAAGTCAGAATGTCAGCCACAATAAACCATAAAAACGTGGATTGACTTCGATTAAAGATAGTTAAAATATATTTTGAGCCCTGTTTCAATGAAAAAATATATCGCAATTGATAAACAAAGTGTTGGCCTTTAAAATATTAGTTGCTATTGATGGGTGTATTGATGAAAAAACTGTAGAAAGTTTTTTGCAAAAATCAAATCCCAATTCTTTTAATAGTAATAAATAATAATCGAAAAGCTAGTGATGTTCTTACATAATACAAATCAGTACAATATTTCTTATTTGAAATTGGTAATTTTCTGTAATTTGTTGTTATGATTTAATTTTTAATATCAAATGTGAATGTTGATGGTGATGGTGACCTAAAATAGTGGTCTGTACAATGATTTTAAGGTTTTAAGGTTCGCAAATTTAGCGGAACTATGTATTTATACGCGTCACCTATTTTTACTGGTAATAAAAAAAAAGTAATAGATAGAACATAATAACGTAGAAAACGTTAATGAGCCAACTGATCGAACATATAATACAGTATAATTGTCGCTCCCACCACTCGTTGATTTGTACGAGTATGCACAGATAAAAGGGATATTCAATTATTCAACAACATTATATATGTATGTAGATACTGCTTCACGCTACCACCGCCTGTATAACATTCTTCTCTTTATAGTTCCACTCCGTTCTGCTGGAGATCATCGTTGTAAATGTCTGGTTGTATATTTTTTCTAAATATGTTGACTAGAAAAAAACAAATGCAGATCTGATAATGGGATCAATAGCAAACAAAAAAAAAAAAGATTTAGATCAGCAAACCCAGAATATAGTATATATCGCTCACTCCTTTCAACAACGTCATATCTCAAAAATTGGAGATTTTTAATTATGCCTGCTTTCAGAAAGTCGTGAAAGAGTAGCATACCTCCGCCAGATCGTCATATCTTTAACTCAATATCTAGCCGCTAGTGACCAGAAGTGTCGTTTCTGTATTATAAAATATTTCATGAGTGTCCTTTCCAAGAATGTCACAGACAACAACTAGCCGTGTAGCCGTTAAGCAGGAGACATCTATATCGTTTAGTGCAAGAGTGTATTATTATGCAGTATTGCAAAAAGGTAAGAGCATTTTTCATTCTTAGTTTTGTATCAAAACGTATTATTTTGCTTTATGTCAATATTGTATGGGATTGTACAATATGTATTGTATTATTTTAGTGAAACTCCAAGCACCATCAATAAAATTTAAACGTGCATATATATGTATGTATTCATATATCCGATGATATAATAATAAGAAAACGTCTCAACTTCGCTGATGATAATATCGAGTCCTATAAAGCCCGTAACATAAAGGATGTTACCAGTACTCACTTCAGCCATTATATCTGTCAAACCAATTGTCAGATTACAAACTGTCAATGTCATTTTAATTCAGTAGTCATTCTTATTTTGTATTAATGATAATAGTCGTTGTTTTTTTTGCGAATCCGCTTAAAAAGTAATTTGCATGTTAATTTAAACAATAACATAGCGATCAACGCTAGGTCAATTTATATTTATCGGATATAAAACAGTGATTCCAAAAGATATTTTCTTCGTTTCAGATGAATTTTTCCGATGAATTAGCAAAAATGTCAACCATTCGCCTACAATTTTTTTTAAAAACAATTTAAGTTTGTTCATTAACCGACAAATGAGCCACCACTAAATGCCATAGAGATGTCTGTGCTACCAAGATTTTATTATGAACTCTTCAGCGGGAATGGATCGTTTCTTTGCGAAGATAGCTAACATGCGTGCAAAAAAACACACCTATTTCGCATTAACAACGTTACCAAATTTTAGAAATTTGTTCCAAAATTATGGTTCTGCGCGCCAAACTTATAAAGCACAACGCCGGAGATAATCTACCATCTGAGAACGCTATTTGCCATGTGGTTGAACGTTTTTGCACAACATTTTCTTTGATTGACGCAATGGCACCGAGATGTATTAAAATATTACGTACTGAGTAAAATATCGCATCCGATCAGAAGTATTAACGTAGATCTAAATTTATCGGTTCGACGTCGTTTGGTCTTTGGTCTTTGTACGTCCACTTTATGGAAAATTTTATGCAAAGTCCTTGGTTTGAAGGCTTACAAGATCCAGATCGAGCAAAAATTGAAGTTTACAGGAATTTAATGCTTTATATCACAATATCGCTTTGGCTTCAGATTTACGTTTTATATCCGTACCAAAGGACGTAAAGCTCCGTAACTTGACTACAAACCGAAGAAAAAGTTTGGAACAGGCTGAACTTTTGCTTGCTTTTGACAGTCCACAGCTGTGGAAACATAATCTGTTTAAAAAGTAATTTGCATGTTAATTACAAAAAGAGGTGTATTTTTTCCACACATGTTAGCTATCTTCGCAAAAAAACGATCCATTCCCGCTTAAGAGTTGATCATAAAAACTTGGTATCACAGACATGTCTATGGCATTAGTGGTGGCTCATTTGTCGGTTGGTGCACAAACTTAAATTGTTTTGAAAAAAGTTTGTAGGCGAATGGTTGACATTTTTGCTGATTCATCGGAAAAATTTATCGGAAACGAAGAAAATATAATTTGGAAGCACTGTTTTATATCCGCTTAACATATAGCGGATACAAATTGACTTAGCGTTAATCGCTATAAAGATGTCTGTGCTACCAAGTTTTTATGATGAACTTTCAAGCGGAGATGGATCATTTTTTGTGAAGATAGATAACATGCGTGCAAAACAACACAGCTATTAATCCAAATGTAAATTTAAAAGAAAAAAATTGTCAAATGTTTTTACAAAGTAAAATTGGCACTTGACATTCGCATTGCCTGTCATTTTGACAGTTCCTTTAAAAACGCAAAGCCAACCAACGCATTTGCCATAAATTGCTCATCAGTCGCGTCATTCTTTACATGTTTTTTTTTTTTTTAAACAACTAAATCGTCGACGTCTACACAAAAAAAAAACATTTCCATGGCAACATGTTCCTCTTTTTTTCCTATAAAAAAAACAATGAAAATTGTTTCAGACTGTACTTCCTATTGACAATCTCGAACAAACATCAAACAACTTTCAAACGAAGTTTTTGTAACTGTCACCACCATGACGTCAAGGTTCTTCAACCCTGTCCAGCCACCAAGCAATTTCATTTTTCAACAAAACGATTCAGCTTAACTGCCATTACTCATAAATATATATAATTATAGAAAATCTACACACAAATAAATAGTCAAAATATTATCCCAATAAAAGTAGAAAAACACTCCAGAAAACGAATAACGAATGAAATGGAAAGAAAAAAACATCGAAATTCAAGAGTAGCTCATGTGCTAATATCAGAACGGCAGACGTAGAAAAATAGAAACACGTTTGTTGTATGACCAAGAGTACATGTGTATGCGAGTAGATGTGCCAGTGGAAGCGTAGCTGTGTGCACCCTTCTATTTGAGCAGCGGTATACGTATACACACATGTAGACAAGATATGCCTCCTCTTCGGCAAAATTTCTAACCGACAGGCCGATGACGATTTTATGAATATATTTTTGAATTCGTAGCGATGTATGTAACGAATTATGAAATCAATGTGATTTTGAGGAAATTAACACTGAGTATCTCATTGAAAAACGAAGTAACAGAAACAGAAACAAAACTACGAGGAGCGAAAAAACAAAACAGCATCATGCTTATGCATGCACGTATGTACATATCCGTCCACTAAACACTGCTGTGTAGTGTTGAGTATTCACCCCCACCTTCTCAACCCTCATCGCTTTCAAATTTGCTTGCTGGTTTTTTTGTGATATATCTGATGAACAATAAGAAACACGGCGGGGAAGCGGCGTGCGACTTCAAGAGTCGCTCTATACCCTGCCGCTGATGTTGCTGGCGCTGGTGCTGGTGCTGTTTTACTTTTACGTTCATTCGTGAAACACTTCACAAGTAAACACAAAACACAACGAGAAAACCAAAGCACCGCACCACATACATTTACAGCGTTATTTCTCGAAAAAAATGTTGCTGCCCTCTTGGCAGCCCGCTGTTGCCGTCGCTCCGCAATAATAGGTAGTCGTAGCAAGCGGCAAACGAGGAAACGATATTTTCATGCATATTGTGCGCTAAAGCGCTACACCGATGCCACCACTATCATATTTTTTTTTTTTTTTTATGGCGCTTCCATTGCATAAACCCTCGCAGCAACACGCAACAATTTTTTTCTTTTGATTCCATTTTTTCTTATTCCAAACGATTTGGAATTGGACTTTTTCTTTCGCGCAATATAACGAAAAATATAAGAAAAAACAAAAAAAAACAACGCAATGGTGGAGAAGAACTAACGAAATTTTGCGAATGGCATTCGGGGAAGTGAAATTCTTAAGCGAAATAATAGACGGGAACTCGAATTTTCTACTTCAAAATACTCACGGGTGTAACTGGCTTATTCTCAATTTCTGGGACCGACTCCAACGGCACAACGTTCACCTCGTCTTGTTGTTGTGGCTTATTATCACCGCTGCTTCCAGTGTCCGACATTTTTCACGACGTATGTTTGAAGTTGATTCTTTAGCTTGATATTCGATTTAGATTTAGATTTTGTTTTCGATTCCAATTAGGATGTCACAACTGCGTGTAGTTTTCGAGCAATTTTGCTAATTCACAACGATTATTATGATCACACTTATATGACGGGGATTTATTATATTTCTTCCTTTTTGTTTTTTGTTTTTTTATTTTTATTTTTTCGCGCTCACACACTGCCGCTCGCACACACAAAGATTCTTCCTACTGCTACTGTGCTTCTGTCGCTCGCTAACGTGATGATGATATACTTTTTCGAACAATTGCTGTTGCCTATACTGAATTTGCTATAAAAACTCACGTATATGCACGTATTCGATTGAATTAAATTGCTGTGCTGGGTAGTGGGTACCTTTGGTTTGCCTTTGCCCTTACCTTGACTCTACGGGTTTTTCACTTGTGTGTATTTTCGAGTATGGAAAATTTTCAAATGGCGGGCATTTTTTTCTGGTTGCATTTTGTTGTTGGTTTCGATGGTTGGCAGCATCGTACCACGCTGCTGTGTTCTAGTGTCGAACATACAGATGTCGTATTATATTTGCTACCCAAGATCCGTTTGCTCAGATAAAGATTACATTAAATGTACGATTTTTTTGATAGAAACTATTTTCACCGAATTTTTACAATTCCTCTCCACGATACAAAATAATGTCAAACAAAATATTTAAAATTTATTCTATCAAATAAAGTCAATAGTCTGCTGCTATTGAAAGAAATTGCGAAATAAAAATCGGGCGTTTATAAAATTTATATATAAATTTTCCCGGCAAAATTATAAGAATCAGTTAAATACGTAGTGTACTTAAATGCTTCAAATGTTTTATATTTCTATTAAAACAGGATACTTAGGCTTGTATTGCTAATAGAGGTAATTTCTCCAACGAACATCACTACATGACAATACCAACTGATGCCTCCAGTCCAAATTTGTTTTTCTTTTTTTAAAGAAAAGCTTTTTCTTTATCTTTGTAAGGGACATTTCAATTAACCCACTGACATCTCCATCGCAGACACATCATTTGAGTTGGAGTTACATTTTTCTAATGTATTTTTTTATTTATGATCATTTTCTACTTAACTCATGTTCTTAAAAAAGAATTTGTTTTCACGGGTTCGGAAATTCTGATTTTTGATATTGGTGCATTTATCTCATAAACCATGATCTTCTGGCGTCCTCATTACTGAGTGCTGTCGGAATGTCTGTCACGTCGATACTAACAATAGCTGTTTTCTAAGCAAAAAGAAGTGCGTATAAAACGCATAGCATTCTTGTAAACGTTTCTAGTGCTTTTTGACACTTATATGTATTAAACGCTTTCACAAAATCAATGAAAACTATGTGCAGATACATACACTGTTTTCCTTGGAAACAACACATTATTAATATTATTAATATTATATTGTGACATAGCTCTTGGAATATTTTAGTTATATTGCGATCATATATATGTATTTATATATTGTAAACATGAGAAAGATCTTTCATAAACGAATTTCATCCCGGACATACCAAGAGGCAATAAAAATTGCAAAACGCTTATATTTTATTTATATCTTAAAATGTATGGATATATCGCTCATTTACTTGAAGACTGTCATAACTCAAAATATGCGATTTTGCAGGAAACGAGTACATATGAAATGAATTACGGGATATTCTCTTCTAACGGGGAGAGTATACAAAATATAAATATGAAATTTTTACACAATGGTTTTTTTTTTAAGATTGATTGTAAGCTTTTGCAAATAAACCTTCTTGGACATAAACCCTTTAGAAATCTTTCAGATACCGAGGAAAAAAATTATGCGATCGGATAACATTCGATTTCTTCTTATGGAGAAAAATCTTTGGTGTATGCTGTTAAATCTTAAAACTATTCGGGCCTTTGAAGGTAATAATCAAAGAGTGAGGCAAAATTAGACCAATAGTATAATGAACTATTCTCCATTATGCATATACATTTTTGGTCTAAATTTTATTCTGGTCAAATTTGTTTTAAGAATAATTCATAAACTATTTAAAAAAATACGCTGCTATTTTGTCAAACATCCATAAAAATTGAAGATACCACTTAGATTTTAAATACGTTTATGTATATCGAAGGAAACACACCTGAATGTCAGATAGTTCTGATGTTTTAATCAAAAATATCTGATTTATTGACTGTAGAAGTTGACTACAACTTGTTTTCTATTACTTTTCAAAATAATATATAGTGCAAACAATTCTAAAATTAATACAAGACATAGACTTACATTAAAAGTATCTGCGTTATCTAGGATTTTGTATATTAATAAAATTATTTATAATTTACAATTTTAAACATAAAAATACAACTTTTTTTTGTCACTTGTTTACATCTTTCCCTTATATGACATTTGTGCAGCACGTGTGGAGAACGTATTCTCAAATATTCGCGTCGTGTGATTTGTTTCGTTAGTGAAAATTCAAGGCGAAATCCTTTAATAATGCGTGATTTAGAAAACAATTACTCTTCAGACGATGAACCCGTGTCCAAGAACCATAAGAGACTTCTCCAAGCGGTAGGCAGCCTAAGCAAACAGCAACATATTAAAAAAGTTTCTCGCAAAGAACCATCAGTTACCCAAAACGAATTCGACCTAATAAAAACCCGCGTTGAACTGCCCGATCGGATATTGCCTACGAAGAGTACGGTCAGCGTGGTGGACTTGGTCAAGACCCTTCAAAAAACAAGCAAGCACCTCAGCGTTGGTAAGGAATTGAAAAATGTTCAAAGCTCGAGCAAAGTTCTTTCAAAACCGTTGGAGAAACATGTCGCGGAGAAAGTTGCTCGTACAATCAACTACGAGAAAACCAAGAAGCAATTGGCACGATGGGACGCTGTAGTTGCACAGTTTCAATCAGCTGAATCACAAACTTTTCCACTCGATTCTGAAACCGTCTATATCAATACAGGCAGATACAAGAAACCACTGCCGCTGTCGTTAAAATCAGAATTGCAGATTGCTGTTGAAGAAGCCGAAGCCAAATTGCGGGCATTAAAAGGAGAAACAAAGAATGAGCCCAGTGAAAATGATGAAAAATTAGAGCAATTGCTGCTCACAAAAGAAGACCTCAAGAAACGTCGCCAAGAGTTGGCCTATCTTAAAATGCGGCAATCACAAAAATCTGCTAAACTTCGTCTTCAAAACAAGATCAAATCGAAAAAATATCATAGGTTGTTGAAACAACATAAACTGAAGGAACAGATCAAGGAGTTTGAATTGTTACAGAAACAAAATCCCGAGGAAGCCCTGGAGAAGTTAAAGTTATTGGAGAAGAATAGAGTTTTAGAGCGCGCTAATTTAAGACACAAAAACACCGGCACTTGGGCTAAAAGTAATTTGGTTAAGGCTAAATACAACAAAGAAGTCCAGAAGGATCTTTCAGAGCAGCTAGCTCTGAGCCGACAATTAACTGAGAAGAAGGATATATCTGACGACGATGAAGATCTGAAGTCAGAGGACGAAACTGCCGCTGGACCGGTAGATCCATTCAATCCGTGGATGCAGGTGAATGATAAGAAAAAGCAGGATAAAGCATTAAATTCGGTTGAAACCAACTACAGGAAATACTGGATGGACCGTAATGAAAATGAAAGAAAGTTAAGAGATTATAGGTCGGCGTTGGCGGATGATTCCGGTGATAATAAAAAAACCGCTCAAATAGATGAGATTCTTACTACAATTAAAGTTTCCAAAACAACAAAAAACAAGAGAAAAACCAAAAAGAAGGCGAATTTAACTCCAATTATAGAAAACGGTTGGATTGTAGAAGATTTGACTGAAGTGGAACCAGAAGCGAACTTGGAAAGCATTGATAAGTTGTTTGACAAAGCCGAAGATGCAGTGATAAGAAAAATTACGAAAAAACAATTAAAAACGAAAAAGGACCTGGCAGAAAGAAAGAAAAATACGAAAAGAGTGACAGCAGCTAGACGAGAGAAAAACGAGCTGAAAAACTTAGAAGACCTGAAATTTAAAAAAACTTCGAACCAAATTGAAATCGATGAAGAACTCATTGAAACAGCGATGGGAGAAGAACCAGTTCTACCGACAACAGATAAACCCGCAACATCAGTTCCTTCGAAAGAAAGTCTTACCAGAGATACCATAGTGCACGATGATTATGTGGAAATAAAACCAAAAAAACTGAAGACATCTATAGGTGGCTTAGCTGACTGCGGTGAGGATCTAGACTTTGACGATGAAGATGAGGACGTAGCGATTGACAGGCAAGCAACAATCAACGACGCGTTCGAAGATGATGATATAGTAGCCGAATTTGAAAAACATAATGTAGAAGAGAAAAAGGCTCTGGCAGAACAACTGACACTATCTATGCCCGGCTGGGGCTCTTGGGCTGGCACAGGCATAAAAGAGAAGAAAAATGAGTTAGTTCTTCAGTTTGAAAAGAGCGAAGATATGAAGACAACTGCTGATGGAAACAACAAAGGCCGTGTGCGCATTAATGAGAATGTCAACAAAAAACTCCGTGAACATTTGGTCTCAGATATCCCATTTCCTTTTACATCTGTTAAGGACTATGAAGCGAGCATTAGAGCACCGATTGGAAGGAGCTTTGTTCCTGAATCCGCTTTTCGTATGCTGACAAAGCCAGCGGTTATAACAAGGAGAGGACACATTATTCAACCAATGGATGAAAATGAGCTTCTTAAACCAGCAAAACGTCCGCGATCCGTTGTTGAGAAAAGAATTTTGTATGATTCCAAAGTTGCAACATAATAAAGCATATTTTGTTTGCAAATATATTGTGTCAGTTCATTTTTCTTTTGTTTTTATTTTTACTTTAGGTTTATTTGGAATAGTGCTTTCTTAAATGAGAAGTGGATTTATATGAGGATTTTTTACGCTGAATTTAAAAACTGAAATAAAAAAGAACGAAGCTTTAAGAACGTATAAAGCAACAGTGGTATCGTATAAGTATAATATAAATGCGGTTCACAAAACATACCCATATCTTACCACTTATGTTTTTTTTATGTCAACTGAAGTAATTTATGATACGTCACTGTTACATCTTCCTTGTTACGCATAAGGGTAAATGCGGTTAATGGATAGTATCAGGTGATTTCAATTCATGTAAGGTTGGTAGACGTTCTGCTTCCAAGTGGTAAACATAGATCTTGACTAATACCTCGTTGCAGCCAAGATATGTTTACGAAGAAATACTGTACGAAATTCTAACGTTGAACGGCTATAATCGCAGCAAATTCTGCTAATCCATTTCCCTCATACTCTCGATACGCCCTATGCAACGGATATTGAAAGCGGCCCGAGAGCTCTACAAACCAAAAAAAGAATACAGGTTGTTCCGTATGAAAAAAGATTATTATAAGCGCGCAATCGAGGAAATAGTGAGGTGCTATTACAAGACCAATCTTCGGAATTTTTACCAAAAGGTAAAATGGACACAGAACAAAGGTCAGAAAACTTTTAAAAAAAAAGGCTTAACATACAAGAAGTTAGGAGGATTGGGCAAATTATAGGTCATACACAAGAAATTCACAAGTTAGATATGTTAAGCAAAAGGCTATGTAAAGCCCAAAACACATGAGCAGAACTTTGTGTGCAGTGAAATTAGAATAAACATGATTTATTTCTAAATTCGCTGCAGTCGACAATTTCACACATAAGTGACATTAGATGTAAAATGACAGCAAAAAATATCTGCACATCTGTTTCACGGGCAGAGCTGCCAGCAGTACTGCAAGTAGATTTTCTGCACATGTGTTTTGGGCATAAAGCTTCACTTGATATCTGAAAAGGGAATGTTCGGGAATCACAATTGCTTCTAATGGAAACATACTTCCCAGGCTGTAAAGATGTTACTGAACAGATACTTCTGGTATGACAGTATCTAGTCTCAACAAACCCACAATTTCTAATATAATCACAGAGAATAAGATGACATGGCTACAGACGAGATAATCGCTTTTCCATACGTTATATCTTGGCTTTAAAGTATCTTTACCAGAACCACATTCTCTCGAGTGCTAGGTCAACATACATATAACATAAAAACTCAACAAACAGAACCTAGGAAGATCTCAACACGATTACCTTAAAGGAAATTCAGTAGAGACGGCACTACACGAGGTTGTAGCTACCATAGTAATGAATATGGACTATAAAGAGAAAATCATGCTCTCGATATAGAAAGAGCATTTATTAATGTTAAAACCGCTAATAAGTTTTCTACCTACCGAATGAAGTAAATAACTTTAACAGCTGAGGAATTCATTAGTTCAATGGTGCCAAGTTCTTCGCTGAAGAAAATATTCCGTCTGATTCCGTTGAGGGCTGAACAAAGTGTTCAGCTGTTTCGTCTTCTTCGACGGCATTAGGGCGGATCGACTAGTTCCATTTTGTTAATGCTCATGTCGTGACGTCCTTTGATGTAACCAATAGGTTTCTGATATTTTGCCGACTTAGATTTAGACATCATTTGGCATTTTTGTTGACGGACAGGAGGGCCCGCTTATCCTGTCTTAAACTTTGACTGCTCTTCCAATATGAGATCCATTTCTAGTGTTCACATCTTTTGATAGATAAATTTAGCGGTGCAGCAGAGGGGGAGTTTCTGAGCCATTCTGGCCAGTTCGTTAGCCTTTTTATTACCATCGATACTCTCATGCCAAGGAACCAACCATAGTTTGGTCTTGTTCTTTGAGCTAAATTTTGGAGAGTTTTAAAGCAGTACCTGACTGATTTGGAGTAAAGGATATGTGAGCCAAAGGCTTTTATAGCTGCTTGACTTTACCTTTATACTTTTTACCATTGCAATTGATGCTTGTATTTGATCTGTGTATACCAGCTCCCACTGGCTATTGTTAGCCCATGCTTCTTTGCTGGGAATCTCCGTTGAGAATCCTTTGTCGAAGTTTAGTGTTTGTTACGGCGCAGATCATATCAAGTTCTGGTATTTCAGAGGGCAGGATCCTTTAGTCCGGGTGATCGCAAAGATCTTACTGTTGACTCTGTTAAGGCTATAAACAGTAGAATACCGCATGTTAACTAGTTCGACAGCATACAACTTAATGAAAATGAATTTAAGTTCCAAGCAATTAATTTTGTTGTAGCGTCGTAAAATAAAACGATTAAATACTAACACCTTGACACAAAATTTCATGCGGCGACCACAACGGAGTTAAAACGAAATTATGCTTTGAACTTGAACAACTGCAACTCACTTGAATAAACTTTTAAAAACGAATGGCTACGTGATCAATGTGACACCGCCGTATAACAACCGTTATTTTAAAGGGTATAAAAGAACGAGACAAACTACATCCAAATTTAACTCAGTTGTGGACGACACACACCAAGGGGTAGGTTACACAGGAAATTATATCAATTCATTACGTTAGGGTAATTAACAACTAAGTATTCAAAAATTAAAAACGAAAACAAATTTAATATTCAAAATAAAGAAAGAAATAAAAAGTTATTAATTCGGCTCGGTGACATCCCGGGGCCCGTCTGAAACTACGATGAAGACAAATCGAGAACAGCGAGCCGTCCGACTGCCCTCTTCGGCTTAATGCTACCATCTGCTAGCTTAACGTCTGCTGTTCTTACAATCCCGTCAGCACCAGGATAAACTTTGAAAACTTGTCCTAACTTCCAAGCAGGACGAACTTCGTTTGGTTCTATAACGAGAACCACGTCGCCTTCCTTGAATGGTTCGGTGTCCTTATGCCATTTGCTTCTTCTAGTTATTTCAGATAGATACTCTGTGTACTACCGTTTGATGAATTGCCTCATTAAATGTTGAGCCCGACGACTGTATAGCTTGTTGAAGGCGTCTTTCTCGCAAAAGATCCCTGGTGCAGTCACATCTCGAGCTTCTTCGCCAAACAGTGAGTGGTTTTAGATCTCCAGCGTCCACAGGAAAATGAGCCAGTGGGCGCATATTAATCTGTCCTTGAGCTTCCAATAGAACATTGCGTAGAACGTCTTCGTGAGGGACAACCCCATTGAAGATGAACTCAATTCTGCGTTTAATAGATAGTATCAAACGCTCCCAAGCTCTGCCCATCCAGGGCGAATAAGCAGGAATAAACCTCCACAGAATTCCTTCGTATCTTGAAACATGTTCACCCAGAGCTGCCTCCATTTCTCGAACATCTTTTTCCAACTGATTTTATATCCGATAAAATTAAGACCGTTATCGCTATAAAAATAGCGAGTCACAACACGATTAATTACAAATCGACAGATAGCCATGGTGCATTGATCTAGACTTAAATCATTTGGGAGCTCTATTTGTACTGCTCTAAAGCAAGTGAAAATCATGCAGTAACGTTTAACCGTTCCTCTACCATACTTGACTAACATGGGCCCAAAACAATCCACGCCAACGTGAGTAATCGGTTTTTGATAAAACACTAGCCTCGCCTCCGGCAGCTGGGCCATTACAGGCATCACCGGTTTCGCCTTCAAGAGCTTGCACCTATTACATCTTGCTTTAACCCTAGCTCCCTTATCTCGGAGATAGTTATTGCTGTTCCAAGATGTAGATTATATTCGTGGGGGTGTCTGATGAGTAAATCAACCAGAGGGTGACTTTTTGGCAAAATAACTGGGTGCCGTGCAGCATAAGATACGAAAGCCTTCTGACCCCGAGAGCTCATTCTAATGGTCCCTTCTTCATCCAAGAAGGGCGAACAATTTTATAATTTTACTCGAAAGGTTTACGTTTTTGCCTGATAAAGGGCTACTACATCTTCTGGAAACGCCTCCGCTTGTATTTTCCTGAATGGCCAATTCTCTGCTCCGATATACTCAGCTGGTGAGATGAAAGAAAACCTTTCAAACCCTACTCTTTTCACAATATCTCGAAAACGAAGAAGAAGTGCGATAACACGAACGGAGGAACACCACTTGGGAAATCTTGGCTGGAGCTCTTCGTAGACTGCAAACAACAGTAAAGACTGTTTTCTGTGTAGGCAAGACCTGGACTGTTCTGGGAGTTCGGCATTTACTAAATTTGCGGCTTCCTTGCTCGGTGAAACAGGCCACTCATCAAAAGGCGTACTAAGAAAATCAGGTCCCTTAAGCCATATCGAATCCGCTCTAACTACTGTAAGATCATTCCACTTCGTTGCATCATTTGCAACGACATCGACACTGATAACATCTTGACTGGCGCAAATTTAGCCTTGGCCATCACGAGGGCTACTTCAACACGACCATCCCGCTCAAAACGTAGGTATGCCACTGCAGCGAAAGCTTGTACAGACGCGTCAACAAACACAATCAGACTCACGTATGCATCATCCGGACTCCAAGAAAGATACCTCATTTATTTCGTAATTATCTGATGAATTTTAACCAATCGTTTTGAATTGTGTCTGAAACTGCAACATCCCAGTCGAAAGCTTCACGCCACACATACTGCAGGATTATTCTTACAAAAATATCAAAGTCACTGCTTTTGCGGACAATATGGCGTGTGTTTTCACAAACAATTCAGCATTAAATCTCTGTGCTGATATCAATCATGATATTGAAACTCTAAGTCATTGGTTCAAAATGCATAAAATGGTTATTAGTGAAAAAACAAAAATTATGTTGTTTAATCAAAGTGAAATAGAAGTAGACTATGGAACTTTCGTGTTTCATAGTAGCAACTGTAATAGATATAAGCATAGTATGACTGTTTGTAATTCTGACGTAAGTTCACAGACGTATTTTGATAAAAAATCTTGCTCTGACAAATGTTTTGGTATAGTTATAGTTAATCAGTTCAAATATCTTGGAGTTCTGCTTGACTGGAAGATGAATTGGAAATAGAAAAATCTATTTGTAAAGTCTTACTGCTCATAGGATCTTCTTAAGCGTATTTATTATGGTTTAGTGCATTCTAAACTGGAATATGGTTTATCTTCCTGGGGTGGCACTCACCTTAATAAAATGCATCCTCTCCTCATAAAACAAAAACATTTTATTCATCTTATTTGTAACAAAAACCAACGGTATAATAGCTTAGTTCTTTTTAAAAACTTTAACATTTTACCTATGAAACATTTATATTGCTATAAAGTCTTAAAAATATTCTTCAAAAGATCTGGCTATTTATTAAATAGACGTTCATCTAGATACCGACTTAGAATAAATGAACTAAATCTCGTCCAAGTACCTCATCACAATGTGCAAATCTTTTTTAATTTTTTTACGACAACTGCTCCTAGACTTTTTAACAAGCTACCTTATAATATAAGACGTATACGTAATGAATCCAGTTTCCTCAAACAAATGAAATCATGGCGTTTAGACTTAAACTACAGAGATATTATTGAACTGCTTTGTATATTGACATGTATGTCTTTAAATGTATTTTTTTTTCATTTATTGCTTTTTATGTTAATTTCTATTAGTTACCATCTTTTCATATTTGTTACTGCTTTTTAAGTTATTCTTTAATGACCCCACTCATTCAATTTGTAATTTAATTGTTAATCGTTTTTGCCTGTGAATCTGCTCTCGCTTCTAGTTCCTTAAGAACTATAGATTGCAGATACTTTTTTTTTCTTAATACATTTCTTCTATTTGTATATACTGTTTCTTGTACTTCCTGTTTATAACGTAAAAAACTATTACATAAATAAATAATAAAATATTGCAGATTACACGGGCACGAATTATAAAACAAGATATAAAGCCGAGAGGGTCGAAAATCTTCATAATTAACTTAAGCATACGCCTTTTAGTGATTGCACCATCCTGACTCAACATATCGTCGAAACCATCAGCTTGTAGGTGGACTGGTCAGAAGAAGGTAACCAATACATTCCTAAGACTTTGCTTACTACCGTCTCGCAACTAATAGGGTCAATGCTAACGACTGCCTTGTTCACATTGTCTTCTGGCATGTTATCGAGAAATTCTTTACTATTCGATTGAATTCCCACTAAGTCAAAATTCATGGACATACAGACCCTAACTGCATCTCTGGTGACTGAAATAGCTTTTTCTACCGAATCATGACTATTGAAATAAGTACGCTGAGTTAAGCCATCTACAGCCTCTGGGCAAGACAGTCGAAACTTTTCGGCATGGTGATTCTTAACAAACTGCGCGCAGGTGGGGGAACATCTTGGTCCAAACATCATAACCTACATGATGTAAACTGTTGGCTCGCGACTGATATCACCATCTCTCCACAAGATTCGTTGGCATTGCTGGTCCTCTTCCCTGATGTGGATACGGTGAAACATCTCTTTTACATCCCCGTTAATGGCAATCTCTCGCTCACGAAATTTAAAAATACCAGCGTGCAGCGGAACCAGATTGTCCGGGCCCTTTAACAAGAAGGTATTGAGTGATACTCCTTTCACCTTTGTGGCGACATCAGCAACATCCCTCGGCTTCGGTTTCAGCTTATTGCGGTTTTCGACGATAAAAGTAGGTGCATACCAAACTCGTGGCAACGACTTCTCCAAATCTTCGGTTGTCGCAATTCGAGCATATCCCTTAGACACGAGCTCCTTCATATGTTAAATCTTTCATTCCAATAAGTGAGGCTTATTCGTTAATGTCTTTTCCAGACCTTTTAACCTGCTCAGCGCGATTGGGAAGCTATCCGGTAGTGTGACTCGTTCACTTTTCCACAGTAAACCGATTTCTGGTTTCCAATCCGCCTTAAAGTACGCTGCATCACGTCGACGGCTCGAGAATCTTCTTGCCCAACTAAAGCACTTCTGGGCGCCTTGACTCCAAAATCTTCTGTTGAGAAATGATATTTGAAGAGATCATGAAGGTCCTCCTCATATCTCATCGCCTCATGGAACAGAAAGTGCATCGTAGGCTTCGATGGTCGACCAAGACACTCAATATGGTTCCGTGGCCCAGTCTTACCATACACTAGCCATCCTAGCAATGTCTTGATTGCACAGGGCTCCTCATCTGTGCCATGTCTTTGAACTTCGCGTGATCGAGTCCAACGAGAATTTTTGGTTTGGCGTTAACTAAACTTGACAGAGGAAGTCCGCGTAGATGAGGATAAACTCGTTGTAACTCCGAAACATCGATTGATTGGCTAGTCAGCCCAAGGTTCTTGACCGTGTAAATGTTCTTCAACTAATATCGCTTGCGGTTGTGAACTCCCGAAGCGTATCGAATTCTCATGCCTGGAAACTCCCTTGGTCCACTCTAGAATCAGCTCCTCGGTGGTACCGGACAAACAAAGATCATCAAAGAGATCCTTCTCCATCATTGATAATGAAGAGCCGTCATCTAAAAACGCGAATGTATCAATGAAGTTACCTCCTTTGCCATAAACTCTGATCGGAACGATCTCAAATAACACCTGCGAATTAGACCCAACATGAGAAGAGTGAACGTATTGCGTTGGTAAGAAAGGCTTGGCTGAAACATTCAATTCGGGTTCTTTATTGAAGGTAGATTGGTGCAAAAGTGGATGATGACGATCCAAACATCCTAAAACGCCACATCTCATTTTCTGACGACACGCCTTCCAGTCACGCCTCAACGGAACAAGACACGAAAAATGCCTTTGTCTTTGACAAACGACAACCGTTGCTCTGCTGACAGGTCCTTAAATTCCAAACATTGGAAAAGATGGTGTTTTTGGCCAAAACGTACACAGGAGACTGAATTAGAGGGACCGACCGACGAAACCGGTCTATGAGTTAACACACGAGCGGAAGGCTTCGAAGATCTGGCAGGTTTTCTGGTAACACACTGCTCCACATGCCTAGACGTCTCCGGAGGAATATCTATAACCTTTTCCGCTAAAAATGTCGCAAAATTAGATAAATTTATTCGAGTGTTTATAGCCTTACGCGCTGTCAAATCTTGATATAAACCAGGTCCCAATTTCCCAAGACACGTCAACACGTACCCATTTTAAAGGTCTTCCTCACGCTTAAGCGATTTGATATCCGCAACAAAACCATTCAACTTTACCGCCCACTGCCGTAGATTAGGATCGCACTTTGAAGAAAGTCGAGGTAAATTTAAAAGATTCTCTATAAGATCGTGAACTATTATGTCTTGACGACCAAAAATCGAGCGTGGTGAATCCATAATTGCATCCGCATCAGAAGAGTATCTCAGACGGTCGCTAACCAGTTGAAACGCCTCGCCACACAACGCCTTTCTCAGTCGCGAGACATTTTCTTTGCCACTGAAGCGCCTGTTTAAACCTTAGTTTTATTTAATAAGTATTTTTCTTGTAAGCCTCACTATAATTTTCCCATTTCCTTTCTTTTCATACATACTGTATGTATAGATGACTTTTGTCCCTATAATCCGTTCCCACACTCCATTCTGCTAAATAATCAATTTTACCAACCAAAATTTATATTCCCACCGAATATTCTGCTGACGTATGGGTTTTGTTTGCACCTGCAATATCAAATACAGTATTAGGTCGCAATGCCCAGACGTAATAGAATACTCCTATAGTATTACATTTTTGTTTGTAAAGTAGTAATTAAGAAACTAAATTTTTTAATAAACTTCACTCGCAATCCAAACGTGTGTTTGACTTTAGATCAAAAGAGATCTAACATTTTGGTGACCCCGACGTGATTCCGCTGAAGAAATTTAAAAATAATGGAAGCCCTCATCAAGGAACAGGCAGTCGCAGCTGAGAAAATAACAAAGTTATTCTCCAACTTTAAAAAGGACGGACCAAGCAGGCGGACTAAACCATACTTGGAATCCCGGCTGGAGCGGCTTGACTTCGAATGGAGTGAATTCGAGAGCAGGGATATCAAGTTACAAGCATACCGTGCAGAGCGGCCAGAGAGCAGCTACTTCGAAAGGAAGTACTACGCACAAGTTGAGGCTGTGTACACTGAGTACAAGACAGCTATACTGCAAGCACAAACCGATCTTGAGAAGTCCACTTACACCAGTACTAATATCGAAAGCGGGAACACCACTAAGAAGCTGATAAGGCAGCAAAAGGCCTCAGTCAGCGCAATGGAGCATTTGCTTGCCTCCACCGATGACAACATGAAAGACCGTTCAGCTGCATACTACAAACAAAAACTAACGAGTCTTATGCAGCAATGGTCAATTATCTCTGGTCTACATTTCCAAATCGTGGCAGAAGACCTTAGATTACTCGATTGATAACATTCAGAAACTAGAAGAACAATATCAATCGCGACTTATCGAACTACAGGAGCACTTGGATCAACAGTTGGGCAAGACGTCACCAGCTGTGACTTCAGAGGCCAAGCGGTTCAACAAGCTTAAGCTACCGGAGATAACGCTGCCCGTATTCAGCGGGAACTATCTCCAATGGAAGGAGTTTCACGATCTCTACCTTCAGCTTATACATCAACAATCGATGAGTAAGGCAGAGAAAATGTTCTATCTGAAGGCTAATTTGTCTGGAGAAGCGGCCAAGCTAATTCAACACCTTCAGGTATCAGAAGACAACTACAATTCGGCGTGGTCAACCCTGGAAAATCGATACAACAATAAGCGATTACTACTTGCAGCATTACTTAATAAGCTGTTAGGCCAACCAGCCATTATCTGCGACTCGGCCACGGCAATCAAACGACTACACGATACCTCGAAGGAGTGCCTCTTCGGAATCAGAAACCTGGGCATTCCTATCCAGGATTGGGATCCATTACTAATTCATCTGATTCTTCCGAAGATCGACAACGAAACTCATAGACTTTATGAGCAATCGCTGGACAACCCACGTGAGCTTCAAACAGTAACGGGACTACTTGCGTTCTTAGAGAATCGTTTTCAAATGTTGGAGGCACTAGGAACAAAAGAAAAGGGTGAATCTAAACGATCAAGCAGAGTCACTCTGACTACCACGCAAGAAAATGGCAAGTGTTTTCTCTGCGAGCAACCGAACCATCCCATTTACAAATGCCCAACCTTTTTACAGCTTTCAGTCACGGATAGGCTTAAAAAGGTTAAAGCATTTAAAAGATGTTTAAACTGCTTACGATTTGGGCATACAGTTTCAAATTGTAAGGCAGGGCATTGCATCAAATGCAACAAGTTTCACCATACTTTGCTTCACATAGCCGAGTTCAAACCGAAGCCTGAAACTCAGACTCTACAGATTAATAACAAAACTAGTCTATCAGCAATCAACGGAGACAATGCTGGTACTAACTATGTTTTTCTAGGAACAGCTATGGTCAACGTTCTTAATAAAACCAATAGCCTAATTAAGGCGAGGGCACTACTAGACTCAGGCTCTCAGATGAGCTTCATAACTAGTAAATTAGCTAGCAAATTAAAGCTAAGACCAAAGAAAGAACTATTGGAGATCTCCGGTGTAGGAGACAACCAACTTAAAATCGACAAGAAGGTGAATCTATGCCTTCAATCCCGAATTACTGGATTTAGCACGGATCTAGAAGTATACATTCTGGATACTATAACGTCACGTCAACCCAGTCAATTTATTAATACGAGCAAATGGAATTTACCAAAGAATATCCAGCTTGCAGACAACGCATTTAACCAGCCTCAGGAGATTGACCTTCTAATTGGAGCAGAGTTATTCCCCGAGCTTATTTCGATTGGACAGATCAGAATTCTGCGGAACTTTCCGGCACTTCAAAACACTTTACTTGGATGGGTTGTAATGGGAAAAGCTACACTTCAAAAACCGACTTCAAAACTGTTTTGCGGTATAACCTCTGAAACAAGTACGCTAGAAGAGATAGGAGAAAGGTTCTGGACAATAGAGGAAGTACAATCTACGAAATCCTCTGAAGAAATACATTTGACTCCGCAAGAACAGAGATGTGAAGAGATCTTCATCAGCACAACAAACAGGGCAGAAAACGGTCGTTATATAGTAAAACTACCTTTCGCCAACAATCCAGCTAGCTTGGGAGAATCAAAAGAAATTGCTACTAAACGATTTCTTAGCTTGGAAAGAAAATTATACAGAAACCCAGAATTACAGCAGCAATATATTCAGTTCATGAAAGAATATATTCACCTTAACCACATGACAGAAATAAATAGCAGAGCAGAATTAGTCAGCGGACCACATTATTTTTTGCCACACCACTGCGTTTTGCGACCGGAGAGCAGTTCAACCAAACTATGGGTGGTTTTCGATGGATCTGCAAAAACATCTACGAATATTTCGCTAAACGATGTATTACACGCTGGCCCGCCATTGCAAAACGATTTGTTTTCAATTCTATTACGATTTAGAATTCCTACTTACGTATTTACCGCCGATATTTCTAAAATGTATCGCCAAATACTTGTTGACAACGACAGCAAGAAGTCCCAGCTCATCCTTTGGAGGGAGTCCCGCAGCCAACCTAATAGAGTATATCATTTAAACACAGTTACTTATGGTACAAAATCGGCACCATACTTAGCCATCAAGTGTCTTCAAGATTTGGCTCTAAGTGCAACGAGTCAATATTCATTAGGTGCTGCCATTATTAGACGCGATATATATATGGATGATGTTTTAACTGGAAGCGACGACTTACAAGAAGCATGCCAAATGAAGACAGAGTTAATTAATTTGCTCAAACAGGGGCAATTCCCATTGCGAAAATGGTGCGCAAACACACCGGCACTACTAAAGGGAATAGCTAAAGAAGACTGTGAAGTGGAAACGATACTATCCGATCAATTCGAAGCGTCAGTTAAGACTCTTGGACTAACCTGGCTTCCAACATCGGATCAATTCATTATCAAAACTAAATGGAGAGGTGCCATAAAGGTTACTAAACGGACAATTCTTGCGGATATCGCTTACATCTTTGACCCCTTAGGAGTTGTGAGTCCGGTAATTATTCTGGCAAAAATCTTTTTACAAGAATTTTGGCGATCTAAACTGGATTGGGATGCTGCAGTTCCAATGGAAATACACACCAAATGGCTGCACTTCAGGACAGAACTTCAACATCTAAACAGCCCGAAAATACCTAGGCATGTATTATTGCCATCCGCAACTGATATCCAGCTTCATTGTTTTTCGGATGCCTCACAACGGGCGTACGGAGCGGCTATATACATAAGATCAGCAAACCAGAATGGAGAAATTACAGTGCAATTGGTCTGTTCAAAATGTAGAGTTGCACCAATAAAACAACTGACGATCCCACGATTAGAACTTTGTGCCGCAAAATTAATGGTACAACTCGCCAACGTTGTTAAAACGAGTATACCACTCGAAATCCACAAAACAACTTGAATAAACACCCAATCACCATTACAAGCCTTCGTCACCAACCGTATTTCGTTTATAAACGAAGAAACCAAGAAGGGACAATGGAAGTACATCAATACGGAAATAAATCCAGCTGATTTATTGTCTCGGGGAGTATTTCCCGACCAATTTCTGAAAACCGTTTCTTGGTTCAAGGGACTTACATTCCTTTACCAATCTAAATCAACATGGCCAGTGCAATCAAAACTAATCAAAAGCCAACATCTTCCAGAAGTAAAAGCGATAAAAACAGTCTTAGTAGCCACAAGCAAGAAGACCCACTTTCTTGAAGAGATTAATCATCGAAACTCGTTTGCCACTCTAAGGCGAATAACAGCATACATCATACGTTTCATCAGCAATTTAAAAAGAGCGAAGGTCTATCGGATAAAGGGGACGGTTATCTCTGCACCAGAATTAAAGACAGCCAATATAATCATAGCCAAGTACATTCAGGAAACAACATTCTCAGACGATATTAAATCACTCAAAAAATTTGGACAAGTACCTGAGAAAAGCCGATTAAGTCCATTGTCTCCATTTATCGACAATAGAGGTGTTGTACGTGTAGGTGGTCGATTGGAGGCTTCTAACTTGCCATATGAAACAAAACACCAGATCATCTTGCCCAGCTCACATGTATTTACGAAATTATTGATGACACATCTGCACTATACAAACCTCCACGCAGCACCACAAGCATTACTAGCTTTCGCAAGGCAAGACTATTGGATAGTGAGAGGAAAACAACTCGCTCAAACAATCGTACACAACTGCATACGTTGTTTCAAAGCAAAGCCAAGAAGTATTGAGCAAATTATGGGAAATCTACCGCCAGAGCGAGTACAACCTTCAAGACCATTCACCAACGTAGGAGTCGACTTCCTGGGTCCAGTGTATATCCACTACAAGATCAGAGGAAAACAGCCAACAAAGGCCTATGTATCGGTTGTCGTATGCTTTGCAACGAAGGCTGTGCATCTAGAGTTAGTTTCAGATCTGACAACCCAAGCGTTTATTGGTGCCCTAAAAAGGTTCGTGGCTCGCCGTGGATTACCCGCCAAAATTTTCTCGGACAACGCTACAAACTTCATGGGAGCTCGGAACGAACTCAATGAACTGCATGCGAAAATATATGATGAAGAAGGTCACAATATTATATCCGCTCACTGTACAGAAAAAGGTATTGAATGGAAACCCATACCTCCACAATCACCCCATTTTGGAGGTATATGGGAAGCTGCAGTAAAGTCCGCAAAATACCATATGAAACGCATATTTTGGGGAACCGCATTAACTCAAGAAGAACTTTCCACGGCGTTGGCTCAAATTGAAGCTGTACTTAATTCGCGACCGCTAACACTGATGTCATCGAACCCGAATGACTTAGAAGCTATTACACCGGGACATTTTTTAACCGGTGCACCATTAACAGCAATAAATGATCCAGATTCAAAGCCAAAAAACCTGTCAATTGGATCAAGATGGAATTTAGTAACATCCATACATCGAGAATTCTGGCGTAGATGGAGCAAGGAATATTTACAAGAAATCCAAAACCGATATAAATGGAAACACCCTCAAGAAGATGTTAAGCCAGGATCTCTAGTGTTGATTAAAGATGATAACTTACCTCCACTCAGATGGCGAATGGGAAGGGTATTGCAAACAATACCAGGACAGGACAAGCTGACTAGAGTTGTTGACATCAAGACATGCAATGGAGTGATCAGGCGATCTATCTTCAACGATTATGGAACCCTTAAAATTATCAAGTCGGCCAGAAAAGAGGAAGGCCTTCAACTCACCACAACCAAAGCGAAAAATAAAAATTAATCCTATCTCCTCTCTTATGATCGGGTTGATAATACTTGGCACAGCATTTCAACAAGGAGGAACTCAAAGTTTTGTAGAAGTTGAAAAATTCACAAATAATCCGGGGATGTACTTTGAAGATTTGGGTCAACTTAATTTAATGACGGACGAATGGAATCTCTTTGTATACTTCAATATGTCAACTTACTTGAATGAGTATCAAGGATTAAAGGAAGGCATTCAGGGGCTAAGGAAAAAGTGTGAGACGATGAGACAAGACCGAAGCAACTTCTGTCAAGCAGTGGTGAAGCAACTAGAACACCAACTCTTGGAAACAGTAAGGCTGAATGAAATTCTAAAGCATAGAAATGGAATTGCAATACGAAGAAAGAGATCTCCTTTTGATATGATTGGGACCATTGCAAACAAACTTTTCGGTATTCTCGATCAAGACTACGCACATCAATACATCGAAAACACAATCGAAGAAGTCAACAGAAACGAAGAATATCTACTTCAACTAAATAAAAATCAAACATCGATAGTGAAATCAACCGTTAACGTTCTTAACAAATCAATGTCCTCAATTAAGGAGCAATTCGTTTTGGTAAATAATCAATTAACAAAAGTCTATCAGTCCGTCAAAGAGCTTAACTACGCAGCAATCGAGGCAGAAACATTTAACTACATTGCAATATATGTATCTCAAATAATGGGTAGTTTCCAGCGGACTCAACTAGCTATACTTGAGACCATTACCGATACCCATCAAGGAAGAATTAGCTCCCTACGTCTATCACCAAGACAACTACTGAAAGAAATTGACAACATACATAAGCACATACCACCCACCTTAACTTTCCCGGGATATGACGAGCACAATCTACCTAAACTTTATGAGTTACTTAGAGTTAAAACGCGAGTAACCACATCCGCGATTCTATTTCTCGTCAAACTACCACTATTAAATAGTCAAGTGTTCCAGATCTTCAAGCTTATTCCACTACCAGTCCAACATAATGACGACTTCATATTCATTCAGCCATCAACAGCATTTCTAGCCATAAGCCCGTATCGAGACCAATATTTTCCATTATCCCACGATGAGTATAAAGAATGCTTGCAAACCGATAATGGTAAATACCTGTGTAAGCAACGACATCCTATCTTCAACACTCACTCGACGGAACATCAGTGTGAGATTCATCTACTTAACCACGAGAAGCAGTTATCAGCGCGATGCCTGCTGAAAACATCAAGACCAGGGAAAATGTGGATCCAATAACATAACCCAAACCACTGGATTTTTGCGTTTAAGGAAGAAGAAATGCTTTCCATAGTCTGTGGCGCTAATATTTCGAATACCAAACTTAATGGAGTTGGACTACTACAATTAGCTTCGAATTGCGTCATAAAACAACCGACAATGACGATTGATGCCCATAATTTTTACTTGACGAATTCTACTTCATCGTTTGTGCCAGCCTTCAATTTAACTCAGCTTTTGAGGAACTCTATACCAGAAATATCTCATGAAACATATGAGACCACGGACTTCCTGATCCGCGCCGACGAAGACCTGGCATCAATTCGAAAGGAAATTGCAGACCTAAAACCTAAACAAATACTATCGAAACCTATCACTTATCATGATGTGCACCAATATTCCATTAGCTACCTGTCACTGTTTGCCATACTTAGCCTGATCATCATCTTCGTCATCCACAAAAAAAAGGCGAGGAAACAAAGATGTCCAAATCAAGATGTCTTTGAGCTTCAGGATCTCAAGGCCGGAGAGGATGTTTAAACCTTAGTTTTATTTAATAAGTATTTTTCTTGTAAGCCTCACTATAATTTTCCCATTTCCTTTCTTTTCATACATACTGTATGTATAGATGACTTTTGTCCCTATAATCCGTTCCCACACTCCATTCTGCTAAATAATCAATTTTACCAACCAAAATTTATATTCCCACAGAATATTCTGCTGACGTATGGGTTTTGTTCGCACCTGCAATATCAAATACAGTATTAGGTCGCAATGCCCAGACGTAATAGAATACTCCTATAGTATTACATTTTTGTTTGTAAAGTAGTATTTAAGGAACTAAAATTTTTAATAAACTTCACTCGCAATCCAAACGTGTGTTTGACTTTAGATCAAAAGAGATCTAACAGCGCCCTTTAATATTTGTGGCTCGAAAAACTTCTTCAAAGTACGTCCACTCGCTTCTATCAGCACCTGAGAACGATGGCAACTAATGCACGTTGCTTCTGTTTAAAATTGTCAATAAACTCGCCATATCGGAATTATGAAAAGAAGATTCTGTATGAGTAGGTGAACTTAAACGCGATGTGAGTTTCGGGGTAGACTCTCCTTGATGCTCCAAATCGTTCAACAATGAAAGGTGGTTATTTTCGATTTCCTTAAAACGTTTTAACTTAGAGGGAACAGAATCCTTTTGAATGGTCAACATTGGAACATCAAAAACAGGTCCTTCAGGAACTTTTGTCAACTGGGCCAACTGTGACTTCATACTCAGAATCCCTACGCACCACCAACGCCTGCACCGTAGACGCCGCTTCCATTAGAAAATCAACTGTAATTGTATCCTCTTCTTTATCCGAAGAACTACTACTACTCCCTATCGAAGACTTCTCTTTTGTATTTTCACAATCTGCCAACCAAAGGGTTTCGGAGTCATATTTGGCTGGCTCGAACTTGCCGCAAGCTTTCGGCATCGTCAGCCTTACGACACTTTTTAGCGCCGCAGCTACGCCCCATTTTACAACAAGCACCAAAAAAATATTAAAAAAGATGGACTTACAGTTTGGGATCCTGCGTAGCAACTTCAGCAACTCTCCAAACGCAACAACAACCGTTAATTGCGACGATGCACACACCAAACACAGAACCTACAAACACAGGGACTTGCAAATCGCAGCAGCAATCCAACACAACTTAGCAAAAAACTCTCCGTGTACCGTAACAAACTCCAATACAGTTAACCTCCAAAGCAGGAACTCTCCAAAACGCGAAGCGGTACTTTGAGAATCCCTGATGAACAAGAGGATGACTCCTTATTGAAGAACTTGTTTCAGCAACAATTATCCACCAAACAATGGTGGATTTCAAATAAAATGATGTTGTAGCGTCGTAAAATAAAACGATGCAATTTAGGACTTATAAATATCCATAAACCATAATATCGTACTAATACGATTTTATTTGCTAAAGAAAACAATTCGTTAGAAACGGAACAATATTGTGGTATATACTCGTATGTGATTAAATCAATTATCCAGTGTTGCATAACTTTAGGATCATACACACTCTACACGTTGGAGAGTTTAGTTATTACCCCAGTTTCAAACCAGAAGTTACCAGAAAGAACTAGAACCCGACAAATGTGGTATAAATACAGGATGAGAAACTGCGGACAATAAGTTGATATTTGGAAAGCGATGGAAAAGGACCTAAGTCGTACTAAGTGAAAGATAAGAGATTTGAATTGTGAAATAGAAGTGAAATTGTTTGTGAATTAATTTAAAGTTGTATTTAAATAATAAAAAATAGAGTGTTTTAGAAACAGAATAACGTTTTATCATTTCGAACCCTAGCCGAAATATTACATTGGTGTCAGAAGTGGGATAAAACTTATTCTGAGTTCTGTGAAAAAAAAAAAAAAAATTAAAAAAAAATGCCACGTACATTGCTGGAACTAAGTATACCCCAGCTGAAAATTGAGCTAGAGAAGCGGAATCTCTCCGCAGCTGAGGGGAAAAGTGATTTGATTCTTCGGCTACAAGAAGCGATCGAAAAAGATGGAAAGATCCTAAATCCATGTTGTTCGACGTAGAAGAGGAGCTTGTAAGCACAGGGGTTGACATGTCTGCCATGATGGAATTACTCCTTGGATTGAATTCTAAGTTTGAAGAACAGAAGAATTCCGCAGAAGAACAAAGGAGAAGTATGGATTCTAAGTTTGAAGAACAGAAGAATTCTCTAGAAGAACAGAAGAATTCCATTATTTCCGCACAGAAAGGCACTGTCGAAGAGTTCAAGTATTCTCTAGAAGCGAAATTCGAAATAATCGATTAAAAATTAAATATGCACGAGGCACAATTCGAGAAGGTTGAACACAATATCGAGAATCTTGCGAAAGAACTAGAGAGAGTAAAGAAACAGAAAGTCCGAGAAATTTCTACAGACTGCCCTAAAAGGAAAGAGATGCCACCACCTGTTTTTGATGGCCAAACATCGTGGCCAATATATAGAAGACAATTTGAAGCAGCTGCCATGACCAACAACTGGGACGACGGAGAAAAGTCGATTGCGCTCACGCTGGCACTGAGAGGTACAGCTGCAGAATTGCTGCAAACCATCTCAGAAGATAAACAACTCAACTACGACGCTTTGGTTAAAGCCACAGAAATGCGCTTCGGAGATGACCATATGCAGCAAGTATACAGAGTCCAACTGCGCAGCAGAGTCCAGAAGAGGGGCGAAACACTTCAGCAGTTGCAGGCCGATATCGAACGGTTGGCGCATTTATCTTATCATAATGCCGGAGAAGACCTTATCAACGAAATGGCTGTAGAGGCGTTTACCCAAGCGATTAAAGATAGGCAGTTGCAAATGGCTGTAAGAATGGCTGGAAAACGAACCCTTCCTGAGGCCCTAGCATTTGCCCTGACGATGAAAGCTGCCGACCAAGCATCTCAAGGAATCCACCGCGTGAGAGAAGTGACAGCCGTGGAATGCTCCTGCCAACGAGCAGACGTCGTGGAGCGGAACAGTGTGCGTGGAGAACAAGTCCGTTGTTGGAACTGCAACAAAATAGGACATCTGCAGCGTGAGTGCAGGTCTTCACTTAAACAACGCAGTTGTCCACAATGCGCTGCTAGGAGACGTAACGAAGAGGCATCTGGCAGGAATGACAACTATCCTGCAAGCAGCGCAACGTCAAGTCAACAGGCGGGAAACGTTTAAGAACCAACTTCGAGGGGCAGAGGGGCCCCTAAGATCAAAATCCAAGTCTCCCAAACAAAACGAAGTAACAAGAGTCTTACAGTGGAAGCCCACATTGGCCAGAATAAATGCGTTGCCACCATTGACACCGGTGCCACAGCTTCCATTATACATGTGGCTATACAATACCAGTAGCAGCTGTCTGGAAACAGTAACAGGAGCAACGGCGAAGGTGTATGGAGAGATTCTTATTGCGATCAATCTGGCAGGACTAACATTCCCCCACGTATTCCTAGTGGCCGATATATGCGACGAGTGCATCATTGGAGTTGACTTTATGAAGGCGTATAATGTAGTGCTTGACACAGGAACTCATGTACTTAAGTACAGGAACGTTGAGATTCCGATGACGTACGGGAATGAGAATGCCGCATGCCTTAGGACAGTATTCAGTAACGACTACGACATACAGCACCGTAAGGGCACCCTTCACTCTAATGCGGATGCTCTGTCTCGGAGACCTTGCAAATCTAATTGCAGACATTGCGCACGACAAGAAGAAAAAGATGCGGTATCCACTCAACGGCTAAGAGCTGAGCGTCAGTGGGTCAGTGGTTGGAATGAAAGTGAAATGCGAAACGCCCAAAAAGAGGATCCGGATATCGAGCCAATACTCGCTTGGAAAGAACATGAAGAAAAACCAGATTGGTAGAATATCCAATAAAAGTCCAGAACTAAAGGCATACTGGGCACAGTGGGACTCGCTTCATGTTCAAGATGGTGTTTTGAGGCGAAGGTGGGAAAGCTCGGATAGAAAGTCGTTTGTGATGCAGCTCGTTGTGCCAAGGTCGAGATTCAGTGACGTGCTAAGGGAACTGCACGATGGAGTATCCGGAGGCCACTTGGGAGTGAATAAGACGTTATAAAAGGTACAAGAATATTAAATTTGTTTTCGTTTCTAATTTTTAAATACTTAGTTGTAAATTACCCTAACGTAATGAATTGGTATAATTTCCCGTGTTACCTACCCCTTGGTGTGTGTCGACCACAATTGAGTTAAATTTTGATATAGTTCGTTCTTTTATACCCTTTAAAATAACGGTTGTCATACGGCTGGTGTCACATTGATCACGTAGCCATTCGTTTTTAAAAGTTTATTCAAATGAGTTGCAGTTGTTCAAGTTCAAAGCATAATTTCGTTTTAACTCCGTTGTGGTCGCCGCATGAAATTTTGTGACAAGGTGTGAGGATTTGTAAGTATACAAGCACACATATATATTGTAATATTTCGGCTCGGGTTCGAAATGATAAAACGTTATTCTGTTTCTAAAACACTCTATTTATTATTATTTGAATACAACTTTCAATTAATTCACAAACAATTTCACTTCTATTTCACAATTCAAATCTCTTATCATTCACTTAGTACGACTTAGGTCCTTTTCCATCGCTTTCCAAAAATCAACTTATTGTCCGCAGTTTCTGATCCTGTATTCATACCACATTTGTTGGGTTCTAGTGCTTTCTGGTAACTTCTGGTTTGAAACTGGGGAAATACTGAACTCTCCAACGTGGAGAGTTTGTATGATCCTAAAACTATGCAACACTGGATCCTTGATTTAATCACATATATACCACAATATCCCCCTCTTAAACTTGTTCGTCCCGAACAAACTCTTCGACATTCTGCCCAATATAGCGATGTATTCGATCCACATGAACCACTTTCATCTTGCCTCTTCCAAACATCGTTGATGCGTTTTACGACTTTATATGGTCCTTCCCAGTCTTGCTGTAATTTGGGTTATACGCCTTTCCGTCTATGAGGGTTTTATAGCCACACTAGATCTCCTTCCTGGTATCCCGTTGTGGTCGCCTTGACATCATACCTCATCATCATACGGTCACTGGCTATCTTGATCTTATCCCTGGTTCTTTGGTGCACGTCCCTAATAATTTGTCTGAGGTCTGGGACATAGTCGTCTTCATTTCTGTTCTCTTTAGACGGCGGTAATCCAAACATCAATTCACCAGGTAACCGGACTGTTCGACCGAAAAGGATTTCCGATGGAGTGTGACCTGTGGTGTTGTGTACTGCACTCCGATAGGCTAATAGAAACATTGGAATTTGCCTATCCCAATCGCATTGCTTGTCACCAACGACCTTTGGTAGGTGTTCATTCAAGGTTCTGTTGAAGCGTTCTACCATCCCGTCCAATTGTGGGTGGAGCGGTGTTGTTCTCGTCTTTTTGATACCCAGTAGCTCGCACACCCCTTGGAAAATCTTGGATTCGAAGTTGCGCCCTTGATCCGAGTGCAATTCCATCGGTACGCCGAACCTGCTCACCCATTTGTAAACGATCTGTTCAATCACCGTTTTGGCTTCCTGGTTAGGGATAGCAAAAGCCTCAGGCCACTTACTGAAGTAATCCATAACAACAAGAATGTAGCGATTTCCCTTTTCGGTTTCAGGAAACGGTCCGGTGATGTAAACTGCGATTCTCTGGAAGGGCGCTCCAACGGTGTATTGCTGCATTCTGCCGTGAGTTTTAACCCTCGGGCCTTTATTGGCGACGCAGGTGACACACTTTCTGCACCAATTTTCGACATCGTCCTTGGCATGTACCCAATAAAAACGTTCTCGCACCTTTTCTAACGTCTTATTCACTCCCAGGTGACATCCGGATATTCCATCGTGCAGTTCCCTTACCACGTCACTGACTCTCGACCTTGGCACAACGAGCTGCATCACAAACGTCTTTCCATCCGAGCTTTCCCACCTTCGCCTCAAAATACCATCTTGAACATGAAGCGAGTCCCACTGTGCCCAGTATGCCTTTAGTTCGGGACTTTTATTGGATATTTCCTGCCAATCTGGTTTTTCTTCGTGTTCTTTCGAAGCGAGTATTGGCTCGATATCCGGATCCTCTTTTTGGGCGTTTCGCATTTCACTTTCATTCCAACCGTCAGTGGGCTCAGCTCTTAGTCGTTGAGTGGATACCTCATCTTTTTCTTCTTGTCGTGCGAAATGTTTGCAATCAGATTTGCAAGGTCGCCGGAACAGAGCATCCGCATTAGAGTGAAGGCTTCCCTTTCGATGCTGTATCTCGTAGTCATACATCTGGAGTCGTTCAATCCACCTTGCGACTTGTCCTTCAGGATTTTTAAATTGCAGCAACCACTTCAGAGATGCATGGCCTGTGCGAAGAATGAATTTTCGTCCGTACAGGTACTTATGGAAATGCTTTGTTGCCAAGACCAAAGCAAGAAGTTCCCGCCTGGTAGCACAGTAGTTCCTTTCCGGCTTAGAGAGCACCTTACTAAAGTAGGAAACAACTTTCTCTTGCCCGTCATGCATCTGCGAAAGAACAGCTCCAATTCCGACGTTACTGGCATCTGCATCCACAATAAATGTTTTTCCTGGAGTAGGGTACGCTAGTACAGGGGCCTCACATAGTTGTTGTTTGAGAGTTTTGAAGCTTCTTTCGCATTCACTTGACCATTTGAATTGTTTTCCCTTTTCTGTTAGTTGATGCAAACTCTTTGCTATCCCAGCAAAATCCTTCACAAACCGCCTGTAGTAGGTAGCGAGCACCAGAAAGCTTCTCAGTTGGTGTTTGTCTCTTGGGACTGGCCAATTTTTCACCGCTTCGATCTTTTCTGGGTCTGTCCTTACCCCTTCGGATGAGATGATGTGTCCCAAGTATTTGACATCTGGCCTAAAGAGATGACACTTCTTCGGGTTTAGTTTTAGCTGTGCACTTCGTAGTCTTTGGAATACTTCCTTTAAGTTATCTCGATGTTCTTGAAAAGTTTTTCCGACCACGATGACATCGTCCAGGTAGATCAAACAGGTTTTCCATGTTAGTCCCAGCAAAACGCGTTCCATTAGACGCTCAAAGGTTGCCGGAGCATTGCACAATCCGAATGGCATTACTGTGAATCGCCAATGCCCGTTTCCTGCGGTGAAGGCTGTCTTCTCACGGTCCTCCGGATGGATCTGTACTTGCCAGTAGCCACTCTTCAAATCAAGTGTGGAGAACCATTGCGCTCTTGACAGTGTGTCCAGTGTGTCGTCAATCCTTAGCAAGGTGTAGCTATCCTTCTTGGTGACATTATTTAGCTGGCGATAATCCACGCAGAATCTATTGATGCCGTCTTTCTTCTTGACCAGTACAACGGGTGATGCCCACGGACTCTTAGAGCCTTCAATCAACCCTTGATTTTCCATAGTCGAAACCATTTCTGCAACCTCCGTCTGCTTAGCTAATGGTAAACGCCTAGGAGGTTGACGTATGGGTCTTGCATCTCCAGTGTCTATTCGGTGTTGTACCAAATGTGTGCTGCCATATTCGCCATCCTGCGAGACAAATACGTCTGCAAATTCGTTGAATAGTTCCTCTGCCATCGCTCGTTGCTCCCGGTTCAGCTCGGCTTGCCTGAGTATAGTTCTTTTCAACTCGGCTGTACTACTTGATGGCAAAGATATAGCAGCATTCTCCTTCGACAACTTGGTGATAGCAGTTATCGGTACGCACGCTCCGATCGATTGTCCTTGCTTAAGTTTGATGCTTTTATTTCCCACATTCAAGATTCTTACTGGGACCATTTTGCCTTTCGGCTCAACGAGCATCTTTCCCACGACGTAATTTTGATAATGATTTTTAGAGTCCGGCTCAATCAAATAGAATCGATGGCCCCCAAGATCACCTTCCAGCTTCGCCCAAATTAGTGTCTCTGCGGAAGGTCGTAAGATCTCGTCCTTGTTGACTACTGTCCTAAGGCATGCGGCATTCTCATTCCCGTACACCATTGAAATCTCGACATTCCTCTACTTAAGTACTTGAGTTCCGATGTCGAGCACTACATTATGCGCCTTCATAAAGTCAACTCCAATGATGCACTCGTCGCATATATCGGCCACTAGGAATACGTGGGTGAATGTTAGTCCTGCCAGATTGATCGTAAGAACAACTTCTCCATACAACTTTCCCGTCGCTCCTGTTGCTGTTTTTAAGCAGTACCTACTGGTATTGTGCAGCCATGAATCATGGGCGATATCCCTTCTTATAATGGAAGCGGTGGCACCGGTGTCAATGGTGGCCACGCATTTATTCTGGCCAATGTGGGCTTCCACTGTAAGACTCTTGTTACTTCGTTTTGTTTGGGAGACTTGGATTTTGATCCTGGGGGCGTCATTTCCAGAAATCAACTTCTGCCCCTCGAAGTTGATTCTTAAACGTTTGCCGCCTGTTGACTTGACGTTGCGCTGCTTGCAGGATAGTTGTCATTCCTGCCAGATGCCTCTTCGTTACGTCTCCTAGCAGCGCATTGTGGACAACTGCGTTGTTTAAGTGAAGACCTGCACTCACGCTGCAGATGTCCTATTTTGTTGCTCCACGACGTCTGCTCGTTGGCAGGAGCATTCCACGGCTGTCACTTCTCTCACGCGGTGGATTCCTTGAGATGCTTGGTCGGCAGCTTTCATCGTCAGGGCAAATGCTAGGGCCTCAGGAAGGGTTCGTTTTCCAGCCATTCTTACAGCCATTTGCAACTGCCTATCTTTAATCGCTTGGGTAAACGCCTCTACAGCCATTTCGTTGATAAGGTCTTCTCCGGCATTATGATAAGATAAATGCGCCAACCGTTCGATATCGGCCTGCAACTGCTGAAGTGTTTCGCCCCTCTTCTGGACTCTGCTGCGCAGTTGGACTCTGTATACTTGCTGCATATGGTCATCTCCGAAGCGCATTTCTGTGGCTTTAACCAAAGCGTCGTAGTTGAGTTGTTTATCTTCTGAGATGGTTTGCAGCAATTCCGCAGCTGTACCTCTCAGTGCCAGCGTGAGCGCAATCGACTTTTCTCCGTCGTCCCAGTTGTTGGTCATGGCAGCTGCTTCAAATTGTCTTCTATATATTGGCCACGATGTTTGGCCATCAAAAACAGGTGGTGGCATCTCTTTCCTTTTAGGGCAGTCTGTAGAAATTTCTCGGACTTTCTGTTTCTTTACTCTCTCTAGTTCTTTCGCAAGATTCTCGATATTGTGTTCAACCTTCTCGAATTGTGCCTCGTGCATATTTAATTTTTAATCGATTATTTCGAATTTCGCTTCTAGAGAATACTTGAACTCTTCGACAGTGCCTTTCTGTGCGGAAATAATGGAATTCTTCTGTTCTTCTAGAGAATTCTTCTGTTCTTCAAACTTAGAATCCATACTTCTCCTTTGTTCTTCTGCGGAATTCTTCTGTTCTTCAAACTTAGAATTCAATCCAAGGAGTAATTCCATCATGGCAGACATGTCAACCCCTGTGCTTACAAGCTCCTCTTCTACGTCGAACAACATGGATTTAGGATCTTTCCATCTTTTTCGATCGCTTCTTGTAGCCGAAGAATCAAATCACTTTTCCCCTCAGCTGCGGAGAGATTCCGCTTCTCTAGCTCAATTTTCAGCTGGGGTATACTTAGCTCCAGCAATGTACGTGGCATTTTTTTATTTATTTTTTTTTTTTTTTCACAGCACTCAGAATAAGTTTTATCCCACTTCTGACACCAATGTAATATTTCGGCTAGGGTTCGAAATGATAAAATGTTATTCTGTTTCTAAAACACTCTATTTATTATTATTTGAATACAACTTTCAATTAATTCACAAACAATTTCACTTCTATTTCACAAATCAAATCTGGAGGACATCGATTCTTTGGGATGATGAGCTGCCTGCAAGCATGTTTGGAAAATGGCTCCGGTGGACAAGTTTGTTGCAGAACGTGACTGATATAAAGGTTCCTAGATGCTACTCGCTAATGCTAAGTCAAGATGATTTTAAGGTTCGGATGAGAAGTGGCATCAGACGCCGGAAATCGATTAAAGCACATATCAGCACACTAGCGTAGTGTGAAGATATTGCCTCGTGGATGAAAGTCGCTTTAGCAGTTGGACACGTATGTATCGTACTTTAGCATATATTATTCTCTTTAGAGATATGAAGGCAAAAGGACGCTCGTTTATTAACATCTCTGGTCCAATCTCTAAAGCAATCAGGCGGTCGCAAGCGGCACTCTATCGGCAAGCCCAGCATGCAGTGTATCTAAACGAAATTGATATATTGAAGAAGAATCAATCTCAGAGGAAACCAAACTATTTGTCGAAAAGCAGTCTACTAGCGAAACTCTCACCATTTCTAGACAATGATGATGTCCTAAGGATGAGCCGTCGCATTTTGTTGGCGAAGCATGTAGGCCAGGACTGTAAAACACCCGATGCTCCACCGTATAAAGTTTCTCGTAGTCGACTCGTATCATTGAAAATTCCATCATTGTTATCATGAGACTACTACACTAAACGAGATCAGACAGAAACAGTACATACTCGTAGCTAACCTTCGAACCATTCTCAAGACTGTTAGACGATGCTGCCAACTCTGTAAAATCAAAGGCTCCCGACCAGTTTTTCCAAAAATGGCTAAATGGCTAATGGCTAAGGCTATGAGTGCCTTTTGCCAAAGTTTCGCGTTTGTAGGCCTGGATTATTTTGGCCCTATTACGGCAACCGTGGGAAGACGAAACAAAAAAAGATGGGGTGATATTTTTATTTGTCTCACCATAAGAGCACTGCACATTGAGCTAGCCCACAGTTTATCGTCAGACTCCTGTATTATGTGCTTATGGAGTTTTATTGCATGGCGAGGTACTCCATTGGAAATTTATTGCGACAATGGCATCAACTTTAGAGGCAGTGAGAGGAAACTATGCGAAGAACTAGCAAAACTGGACTTGTGCAAAGTGGCTACGCAATTCTCAACGGCTGAGACGACTTTGAACCTCAACCCACCATCTGGACCTCACATGAGAGGCGCATGGAAGCGCCTTGTACGGTCGGTTAAGCAATACAGCATTTTTCCATGTAATAAAGTATGCGAAGCAACTTTACGAGCCGCTCTTGTCGAAGTTGAGAACAAGATCAGCTCGACGCCCCTCACGCCTCGTATGGATCCAAGCCACCTTGTAATCTGGAGGATATTGATCTGAGAAGTGCTCACAGATGATAGCCGATCTTTTCTGGAAGAAATGGGTGAAAGCATACTTGCCAAATATAAACCTACGATCGAAGTGGTTCGCAAAGGCAAGGCCGATTTAAAAGGGGATCTGGTAATAATATTGGACGAACGTCTGCCAAGAAACTGCTGGCCAAGAGGAATCGTGATCCACACTGTGGTAGCTGCGGACGGTCAGGTGCGAAGAGCGACAATACGAACCTCGGGAGGAATCTTCTAATGCCCTACAGCTAAACTTGCTGTTCTAGGCATACGATCGAGTGGCGACCAAAAAAGAAATGCAAAGATGAAGATGACTTCAGCCACACTAACTAGGGGAAGTATGTTGCCGCCACCATGTACACTTACTGATAGCAGGGACACCAAGTTGCGAAGTTCTCACCTTATGAACATACGCCATATGCAAATAAAATCCACCACCATTCTGGTGGAGGCCATTTTTGAAATGAAGTCAGTCACGTAAGATACTTTGGCGAGTGCAGATAAAATAAACTTATTTTCTTAAAGCATGGCGCTATTAAAATTAGTTTTTGTTGTTTTCTCTTTTTTTCCTTTAATTTAAAAAGTTACAGATGTAACACCACTCATGGAACGAAATAACCGATAAGCCCAAGATCTTTCTCTATCTCTCTCTATCCCATTTTCCGAAAAACTTAACATGTGCTCCGGCATTTTAAGAGTATTAATACCCTCTTGAGTGTTTATTTCTTGTTAAAAAAAAAAATGTTTGCAGAATTGTCGGAAACAATCTCTCCGAGACCTTTGATACCAAAATTGTACCTAGTCCAGCCATAATTTCTGTTACAATTTAAAAGTGCAAAAAAAAGTCTAGTAAATCTTTTACCATGAAATTAACTTCTTACATTAGTTCACAATATATAAGTTTGAAGAAAAAAAGTTGTACTCAAAATGGCGCAGGTTTTTAAACGTTGTGGCCATTATTCTAAAGCGGCACGCAATGTCTCGGTGGGAATCGACGACGCTGCTGTTATTAAAACTGCCTTAAGGCTGTCCAAATTTCGATGGGGAGTCTTACACGCCATGCTCTCCAGCTCTGACCACAAACTGCAGTCCAGCGGATTTAAATCTGGACTTCCTGATGGCCAATCTGCAGCAGCCATAAAATCCGGAATATTGCATCTAAGCTACTCTTCCGTCGTTTTGGCTTTGTGTGCCGGAGCAGAGTCTTGTTGGAAGACCCATCTTTCCCCGTTGAAAAGGGCATCTTTTAAGCCCTTGACAACACCTTCGAGAACATTTTCTTGGCACATTCTGCCCCTGTTTTCACACCTTTTTCGCAAAAATGCAGTGAAGTGACACCTTGATGCGATACCCCTCACCAAACCATTATAGAAGCCGGATAGTGTCCACGCTTGACCCTCGGGACAACTTTTTTTGCTTCTTTAGATAACGTTGCATAAACTTTGTCATTCTGTTATTTATAAACTTCTTCTATGGTAAACATTTTGTCATCAGTAAATAAAATATTTTCACGTCCATTAACCGCGTGCCACCGCAACAATTTTTTGCTTCTGTTGAGTCTTTTTTTTTAGGTTGGGAGTTGAGAGACGATAGGCTTTCATATGGAGATCACCTCGAATAAGCTTTGACATGGATCTAGCGGATATATCCAATTCTCTGGGCATTATCTTTTGTTTCCGAACTTTCGCACTCGTTCGAGCTTCTTCTTGGTCTGTCCTCTACTTCTGAAAGTTCATTAAAACGTTTTATAGCCCTATAAGCAAACATTTTCGATATACCAAGTGGTTTGAGAAGTTCGAAAATTTGGTTCGAATTTTTTCCACACTTATGCAAAGCGTACAGTAATGTAACTGTACAATTTCTTACATGGGCTGACGATGCTTACATCACAAAACTTAGCGAGCTGTCACTGGTGCGTTCGCAAGAAATCATTAAAAATGGATTTAGACCTGAAGGAGAAGAAGACTTAATATCTACTGTGGCGATAAGTGTGACAGAGTGTCACAATGAAGAGCTAAAAATTTCAGGTCCATGATTTGTATACCTCGACTCGGTTACTAAATCTGATAATAGGATCTCATCTGGAATCGAAATCAGAGACTGCAGAGATCCAATTCCTGTGATTTAGGGCTATCCAACTTCAGATGCACATTCAGCATAAGCTATGTCGTAGACACCATCTGGTAGTGCAAAATTGAAGTAGTAAAACAAACCTCTTAGCTTTACATGGATTTAAAATATTTGATCTATCAAGTGCAAAAATCGAGATACCTATGTTAAAAAACATATACTTTATTTCACATTTAAAAATATCTCTGATATTAAAATATTATACATCAAAATCTGCTCTTACTTAGAGATAAAGAATAAGCAAATAAAATTTAAAATGATTTCTCCATCATAGCTTTCCGAAATACTAATTTACTTTTACCTCTGAATCTTTAACGGTATCTGCCAGAGGCATATTTGCTTTATAGCCATTTCATTCTCTTCCAGTCATCCTATATGGTAACGGCGCACAACTGTCAATGTTCGCTTTTTTCGATGATGGGTCGTAGGTTACGCTGATCGACGAAGATCTGATAGCTGATCTAAATTTGAAAGGCGTTTCACAACCACATTGTTTGCTTCAAATACCCACCGTTACGAGGACGATTCGAGGTTGGTGAACATGGATATTTCTGGAGTAGAAAGCAAGAAACGGTTCCAAATTAGAGATGTCCGCACAGTGAAGAGACTGGAACTTCCGCTACAAACTTTAGATACTAGAAAACTTCAACAAGTCCACCAACATCTAAAGGGACTCCCACTACAGTCGTACACAAACGCTGCAGCAAGGCTGTTAATTGGTCTCAATAATTGTCAGCTGGGGCTAAGTCATAAGTCTAGAGAAAGTACAACCTCTGAGTTAGTAGCTGAAAAGACACGTCTGGAATGGCTTGTGAAAGGTAATTATCACGCTTACCATAGCTGTGACTGCGATTCCGTCGTAAATATGGAACTGTTAGAAATAGTTAAAAATTTCATTTGCTTCGATAATTTTGGCATTGAAAGCAAAAGTGGTCCCACAATGTCTAGAGATGAACTTGAAGCCTATGAGCAGCTGCAAAGTGTTACCGAGAGGATTGGCGATTGTTTCCAAACAGGGCTATTGTGGAAAGTTCAGAACGTACCTCATCCGGACAGCCTGCCTATGGCGAAACGAAGAGCCAAGCGCTTACAAATGAAGATGCAAAGGGATCCCGAACTAGCCCGTACCTTGCAGTCTAAGCTAAATGACTACATAGGTAAAGGGTATGCCAGAAAGCTGCTCAAGGATGAGATTGAAACGAAAAGTTGTTGGTACCTGCCGATATTTCCTGTGACTAATCCAAACAAACCAGGAAAGCTTAGCATTGTATCCCAACAGCGACTATGATAGACGGTGTATCTTTAAACCGTATGCTTACGAAAGGGCCCGATAATTTGACATCGTTAGTCTCAGTCATTCGAAGGTTTCGGCAAAGACGCATAGCGATTTGTGGAGACATCGCCGAGATATATCACCAGGTAAAAGTGCGAGAAAAGACCAGAACTACCAGCGCTTCTTATGGATAGATCCCTATTCCACAGAGCTAGTGCCATACGTTATGATGGTGATGACTTTCAGAGCAACTTGTTCACCCAGCTGTGCAGAATTTGTGAAAAATAAAAACGCTGAGGATTTTCGTGATCGTTTTCAAGAGCTGCCGAATGTGTCTTAGAGAATCACTACGTTGACGATATATTAGCCAGTTTAGACACGGAAGACGAAACGATCAATCTTGCACGTGACGTTCATCTTGTGCATTCCAAGGTTGTTTTCCAGATGCGTAACTGGGGGTTCAATTCGCAAGATGTCTTAAAAGCATTGAAGGCTAATTCCATAGATGCACTAAACCTAAACCATACCTATTGGGTATGTGGTGGTCGACTTCGGAAGATTGCTTCATGTTTAAGTTATCTTAGCTATACAGCAATAAAGACGTACTTCTGGGTCACCGAAAGCCTACTAAAAGAGAGCTACTTAGCCTGGTGATGACTATCTTCGACTCACTCGGACTTTTGGCCTTTTATGTTACTTATACTAAAATCATATCTCAAGAAACGTGGCGATCTGGTTGCGGTTGGGATGAACAGATTCACGGTGAGCAGTATGCGAAATGGTTAATTTGGGTTCGACTACCCCCCGAGGAAGTCGAATACCTAGGTGTTACGTGGGAGCTGAGTTTCCAGAATTGGAGCTCCATATATTAGTTGAAATCAAGCTCCAGATATTTGTTGATGCGATTGAAGAGGGATACGCGGCGGTGGCTTATTTCAGATGTTGGGTATTTTGACTGTGTGTTGGTAGGCTGCAAGACGAAAGTGGCACCCTTAAAGATGATGTCCATTCCTCGATTGGAGCTTCGACAGCAGTCCTTGGGCTCGAATAGCGAAAAATGTAATTGCCACACACTCGATACAAGTTAAAAGGCAAACGTACCGCATTGTCCTGGTTGCGATGATCTTACCATCGTCGTTATCGACAGTTTGTCGCCTTTCGCATTAGCGAAATTCTAGAGAGTTGACCAACGTTTCAGATTGGCGATGGATACCTTCCGCGGAAAACGTCGTAGACGAGGCGACAAAATGGCAAAAGACTCCGGACTTCTCCAACAACAGTCGGTGGCTTAACGGACCGCTCCTTCTAAAGCTTGAACGAGCCAAATATATTTCCCATCACAGTGTAAATGGAATTACAAAGGAAACTCACACATATATAGCTGCAGAAAATTTTTCTACGTGGAAAAGAGTTTTGCGGATAACAGTAGTGATAGTTCATCTCCCACATTTCTGGAGAAATTTGTCTAGAGGACATAATGTTAAGCCGGCTACACCAACTCAAGAAGAAATTAGGCTTGCAGAAATAATACTGCTAAGGGAGGCACAATAAAACGTCTTTAACGACGAAATTTCATCGCTCTTAAAAGGAAAAACAATTAAGAAATCAAGTTCAATATACAAGCTTTCACCTTATTTGGACGCTGATGGCTTAATTCGACTTGAGGGAAGAGTTACCCTCGAAAACAAGGAGGATCCGGTCATATTGCCCAGAGGTCAGCATATAACTAAGTTAATTGTTCTTGACTATCATTTCAGGTACCACCTGTTGTCAAACGTGCTTAAATCGGCAAGCTCGACCATCACCACCTTTAATGGGACCTCTGCCTCCACCTCGCGTTGCTTCGTTTTGCTAACCATTCTCTTATGTGTCGGTGTAGACTATTTTGGGCCATTATACGTATCCGTGCGCAAAGCAGTGAGAAGAAATATGGAGTTTTATTCACATTCCTTATTACTAGAGCCATCCATCTCGAGTTGGCCCATTCGTTATTCACACATTCATGCAAACTTGCTATAAGGAACTTTATATCTAGACGTGGTTCACCGATTGAGTTATGGAGCGATAACGGGACAAATTTTAAAGGGGCTGAACGGGAGCTTGAGGAAGCATTCACAAGGATGGATAAGAACGAGATGATAAGAGTTTTTACGAGCTCTTCAATGAAATGGCAGTTTATACCACCTGCTACCCCCCATATGGGAGGAGTTTGGGAACGATTGGTTTGATCGGTCAAAGAGGTAGTCCACAGCGTGATCCCGTCTCGTAATCGAACAGAAGAACTTCTGGGAGTGGCCCTATTGGAAGTCGAAATGGTCGTGAACTCCAGGCCTCTAACGTACATTCTCATTAACTCATACTCATTAACCATGCGGAAGAAGAAGCCTTAACCCCGAACCATTTCCTTCTGGGTAACTCCAGTGGGGCAAAACCACTCGCCGAACCTATTGATGAAGGCATGCTATTAAGATGCTGGCAAACATCTCAAGAAATTGCTAACGCATTTTGGAAGCGATGGGTAAAAGAATATCTACCCGTCATAACAAGGCGCTGTAAATAGTTTGAGGATGTGAAACCTCTCGAAGTAGGCGACATCGTTTACATAGTCGATCCAGATAACCCAAGAAACTGCTGGTCAAAGCGTAGAATTATGGCGACAAAACATGGGTTTGATGGTCGAGTGAAGAGCGTTCTAGTGAAGACAGCAACAGGGATATACACGAGACCAGCCACAGGAGGGTCGATCTCTCTCTAGAAATCAAAATTCAAGATCCGTTTTAACTGTTGCCCAAGTTTAAGCAACGCTGTGCCTGTACCCGAGCTTTTTGAAGCAGACAGATCCGATGAAAGAAGTACGCATACTTGGGATTCCATTGGATGAACTACATATATTGCGTCGCGCGGTAACGTCTGACCACTCTCTGTCTATTCCTTTCTTTTCCATCATACTTTTTTGCACTTATCTCGCAGCTGTTTGGTTTGGCTAGAAGATCCTTCAAATATTGCAAATACATGTATTTCTGAAGATTTGCAGCTTTATAGTGACGGCGTTGGTCATTTCAGTACTTCTCTGGGAAGAAGCACTATTTCTGTTATGTCCTTGTTGGACATACAAGAATAATAATTTGTATTTTATTATTAATAATATGAACTTCATTTTTTATGATAATATATTATATTTAGAATGAAGCTAATTGTGTCTCGCCACTTCTAAGGAGTTAGTGAGTTTGTAAAATCGTTGTAGGCCAGGTCAGTCTACATTTATACAGGGATGTGGTTGTTTTCTATTTGAGTAGACAACTGACAAATTAATTAAACACAGGAAACCAAGTATATTCAATATTTGTTAGTTATCCGGAGTAATCGTGTCGAATCAAGTTATAAAATTATAAAAAGATAATAACGTTCTAAAACAATTCAAAAAAGCAAGAAAAGAATAACTATATTATTCAAATTCAAAATATCTTTCTTGCAGATCGACTGTGATGCTATCTATTCGTTGCCACATTAAAGAGTTCCTTGTGCTGCCCTGAGTGACTTGAGTACTTGAAAATGTCATTGGCTGAAGATTTTCAATGAATGCCGGTTTTAATCTATCTGTCGAAATAGTTGCCGGTATTTCATCGATATAATATTAAAATTAAAATCGGATGGTCGTATGAGCTGCGGGGGCTGAGCGCAGCTCCCTCATAAATGTGTGGAAAATTTCGACGAATGCTTGAGGATAAGGTGAAACTTCTTCATCAATGAAAAATTCCCCTGGAAGCCTGGGGGTAGTTCCGTATAACATCTCAGCAGCGCTGGCTTTTATATCCTCTTTCAGGCTTGTGCGTAGTCCGAAAAGTACAGCAGGTGATATGATAGTTGCTTTTAGGGATCTATGCCATCGCTCGACTATGCCATTAGAAGCAGGGTGATATGCTGTTGTCCGTGTCCTAGTGCTACCGATCAATTCCGTGAGAGCGTCAAAAAGTCTGGATTCAAACTGTGAACCTCTATCGCTTGTGATAGTTTGAGGTGTACCAAAACGACTTATCCCGCCGGTGGAGAAAGCATTTACCACGGTGTCTGCTGATATATCCTTTAAAGGAATAACTTCTGACCAACGAGTGAACCTGTCGATAAGTGTTAAACAGTATCGATAACCTTATGACGGTGACATGACTATGATGTCGATGTTGATGTGTTTTGAATCGTTCGCTAGGAATTTCAATGCGTTGTGGTTGGTTTTTACATGCCGATGTACCTTACTTCGCTGACACGGAAGACAGTTCTGCGTCCACCTGGTTATGTCTGTTCATGTGAGACCAAACGAAACATTGACATATACACTTTTATGTAGTGCGATTGTTGGGATGCGAACCGTTGTGCATGTTGTCGAAAATTTGGCATCTCAAAGCTAGAGGAATGTATAGTCGATTAGTTTCATCAGATACGTCACAAAAATTGGTCGTGTCCGTGTTGTCTACTTTAAGCTTGCGAAGTTGTAGTGAGATTAAAGTAGATTTCAGAAGTTGTTGTAGGCTTTCGTCATGCTCCTGATTATCAGACGAATGATAGCACGCGGTGACCAGTTAAAACAGGGAAGTAACGGCTGTCGAGGAGGTGTTTAAAAAAATTAATGCCTTGGAATATTGCCAGGAGTTTGCCGTCGTACGGGCAGTAAATCGCTTGAGTCTTATTTAATTTGCTTGCATAGAAACCCAGAGGCTGTCGTTTCCCATCGACGAATTGGTCCAATGCAGCACCTATGGATCTATCTGAAGCATCGCACCGCAGTCTTGTGCCGGGTATGCTAGCTGAACGGCATTCGTAAGGAGTTGCTTGCATTTCTCGAAAGCTTCTTCTGTTTCTATTCTCCAGGAAATCTCGCGTTTTTCATTCTTTTTAATGCTCGGTGCAAGCTCGATGAGTGGGGCGTGTGCTTCTAATGCTCCTGGCATATTGAGTCTGTAGAATTTCCATGCACCCAAGAAACGAAGTAGCTCTGCGACTGTTTTTAGCTTTGGGTAGTTACGCATGGCTTCTATCCTCTGCGTTGGTGGTTTGTTTCCGGATTCACTGACACTGTATCAAAGATAGTAGACTTCGGGCTGTCCAAAAACACATTTGTCGACATAAATTAAAAGTCCGTTTTGTTGAAGTCTTTTGAGGACGAGACAAAAATGCTGTTCATGTTTTGCGTTCGAGTCGGAAGAGATGAGGTAGACGTGGCAGAACTCTAGGTCGCGCAGTATTGAGTCCATTAATCGTTGAAAAGACTGGCTGGCGTTGCACAGACCAAAGTCATCACTTTGAACTGGAAAACTCCAAAAGGCGTGATAACTGCTGTCTTGTGTTGGTCATCTGGTTTCAAGTCGAGAGTTGTAAGCACCTTACAGCCGTGAAGATTTAATGTGAAATCCCGCAAATGATGTAATGGATAACGATCCGGCACCGTTACTTTATTGAGGCGCAGATAGTCGCCGCAGGCTCGCCATACGCCATTCTTTTTCTTCACGAGATATAGCGGACTTGGCTACTCTAATGGTTCACAAAGCCCTTTCCGCCAATCGCCGGGTGCGTTCTGCTACTGGTGGTCCGTGTGTGGTGGTATAATGCTGGACACCATGGGTTACCAACCTACCACCACCTTGCTTCAGTACGTCCTCGAATTTCTTTAAAAGATCGTAATAGGGATGGTCGAAGTTAATTAAAGAAATTGACGGCTGTGGGGAATAAATAAGTCGTGTTGGCGGTTGTAATTTTGTCTCCAAGGTTCACGGCCGTTACGAGCCTTTTCGCCGAACTTCGAGTGGAAATAGAAAATTCAATTTTTTTTGTTCGTTCTGACGTGACCGACTGGAATTTCTGGAGTGGTTGTTTTTAATATGACGGCGTAAATGCTCAAGTGATTAGTGCCTTGTTAGCGTCGGGGTCACCAGTGTGGATGTTTTCTATTTGAGTTGACAACTCACGAATTAATTAAACACAGAAAACCAAGTATATTCGATATTTGTCTAACAAATTTTATTCTCCGAAGTAATCGTGTCGAATTATTATAAAAATATAAGAACGTCCTAGAACAAAGCAAAAAAGGATAACTACAATATTTAAATTCAAAATATCTTTCTTTCAGAACGACTGTGCTGCTATCTATCCGCTGCCACATTAAAGAGTTCCTTTTGCTCCCACAGGGATGTGATAGGTGTGGTCATCTCGTTCTCATTGCTCTCAACAATTTCAACGTTTGGTTGGGATATTTTCATTTCTTTGTTGGTTCCCTTTTCCTACCCAAATGAAAACAGAATTCCGTATCCGCGATTAACAATACTCAGTTTTTCTGAAATTTTAAATAAAATAGAATGAGAAGTGAATGGAAATATGAAGCATGGATGGTTTACAGTTTTCTTTTCATTTCTTGCATTCTCTTTTGTTTTTCTTTTTTGTTATTTTGTGCATTTTCGTTTTTCCTGTGTCGCTGTTGTGAAAGGTGAATGTATGCTTGGGCGGATGCAAACATTTTTGGAACTTTTTTTTAGGAAAATAGTGTTTCTTAATCCTGTTGCAAGGATGCTTGAAATTGTTGCTAGTTATTCTTAAAGTTTGATTCGTATGTTTTCGCTTAAAATCGCCTTTCTCAAGGGTTTAAAAGTAAATTGAACTCAAATTGCTCATATCATCATGGAGGAAAAGTCCCGCTAATGACAATTGCTGCCTGCTAGAACGAATGGCTAATAACGAAAACAAAAATAACTTTAACATCAAAGTACGAGAATGAATGAACACAAGAGATTTTTGGAAAATGTCCAGCACAAACTGAGGGGTATAATTTTAAGCATTATTTTAGTATAATCCTTAAAATAATACATTGGCATAATAAAAGATTAAACATTTCTTACTGTACATTAAAATGCAGCCCCATAGTAACACAATAGCCAATTATTTAATTTGTTATTAGTACAGACATTTTAGAAAGTTTGGAGACTACACTTAAGCTGTATACTTTATTCAGTAGTTAGTAAGGCCCACAGTGTATTCGTAAAAAAGCCCAGGCATTGCATATGCAATAGCAGAGTTTGCCATCTACATATGTATGTAGCATACATTTGATTTTTGATTTTTGTTTTAAGATTTCAAATGAGTAGATTGTCATACAACTGTTATCAAAGAAACAAAAAATTGGATACCTGCATCTAAATTTTGTTTTTATTTTCAAACTTTTAGTAATCTACCTGCAACAAATCTACCTAAAGATCAAATAAAATACGCACGGCGCATTTCTTAGGAAATTATTGAGACTTTTTGGCAGTTCCCTGGATAGAACAAATTCGTGCATGGAAAGTTAAAATTTGCACCGGAATAAAATTAAAAAAATTTATTAAAGAAATTACAGTTTTCAAATATGTGTTGAATTAGAATGTGGAGAAAACATACGTATGTTTTGGAATAAGTGGTTGTTAAATCTCTTAGTTTAAATAAAATCGTGATTGAAAAAATGTAAACAAAGCATTTATAAAAGCGAATAAAATTGTTTATGTTGTTTTTTTTCAGTTCATATATTTTTTTAACAATTTTTTTTATTTTATTCGAGTTCGAATATTCACTATAGATGAAATTCTTCTAATGTAGCACAATATTTCAAAGGAACTTTTTCACTTGGTAAAAGCGAAAGAATGCTGGGAGCATACTTGATCCTGCTTTAATAGGAACTTAAAAACCAAACTAATTACCAAACACTTTTCACTTTTATCAACTGAAATATCCCATTTGAAACATAGTGTTATTGTATGAGTGGAGTTCTATCTATGGACATTTTAAGTTGAATTTTACTTCAGCGATATACAGTGTGACAAATTACTTATTTAGCGGGATTTAATTAAGAAATCGACTTGCACAAATGTAAACAAAAACAGTTTTTTCTTGCAGCTTAACTTCCCCTTTTAATGACTGTGAACAAATTTTTATTTTAGAAGCACATGCAACCAAAAAAAAATTTAGTTCAAACTTAGTTCTTACAATTATTAATAAGAAGGTCAGTTTTGAGAGCAAGAGTTAAAATTTTTTTTCAAGCGGTTCGCGTGAAAGTCTTATATTATTTTAACAAATATAGAGCAAAAGTTTAATTATTCAGTATTGTTCAAGTTGAAAATCCTATTTGTTTTGCAGCCATGTACGAGTATGTTAGCAACGAAAAAGTGTTTTGTCTTTTTACGCACAGATTGAGTGTCGCACCTTAATTTTTTCACTTTTTCCGCTGGCTGCCGGAATTACGAGCAAACAAATTTATGAAGTTTGGATTTCTAACATCAAAATTAAGCTCTTTGATTCTGTTTTTTTCTTTTATGGGCTGCTTTATTAATATTACGTTTTCAGAGGACGCAATTACGTCAGTAAGGACAACCTTAAGAAACTTATGCTTGAGGTTTGACGAAAAAATGACCAAACGTGGTCACCATTGAGATCGCTTCGAAAGGATTAATTGTTCGTGATTGCACGAAACTCTAACCACAATGAAACTCCTTCTTCATCTTATGTAAACAAGGTAGGAAGACCAAAAATAAAAAGAGAAAAGTGAAAACCCTTTTAAATTCGTCTAGCGCTGAAGAAATTACAACTGCAAATGAACTAAGCCTTAGGAAAGCAGGAAAAAAATGCTGCTATCGCAACTAAGCAAATGTCTATATATGCACTCCAAAACGAAGTTTGTTAATTTTTAGTCAAATTATTGTTTTGTCATTTTTTGATTGTTAATAAGATTCAATAGTTAGGAAAACACTGGATACTACTGCTTCCTCGTCAATGTCTGCAGATGAAGCGTTAGCAATGTTAACAGACTCACAGCTATCTACTGATCTACTGATTAATATTAAATAATACACCAGGAAATAAATAAAACTGTTCCCAATGGAATGGGAAGCTATACATACAAAAATTTTCATCAGGTTATCATTTCGATGAAAATCTTTTCAGGAATTCGATCGTGTCCATCCAGATGTATTTCTTAAAAGCCAGCCCTACCACAAAAAAGGTATTGCATGTCTATTTTGCAAAAGAATCAACCGATTTGATTAAACATGAAGAAGATTCAATTCAACAGCAAATAAACACCATATTACCTGTTGAATTATTGCAGTTTTCATGGCTAAGTTATTAATTTAATCCCGCTAAATTAGCGAAATGAGCACGGCAAGAACACAAATCTTCATTAAAAATCTATTACATTTGTCGAAATATGTAGACCCATGTGTAGTTGTGCATTCTGTCAAATGATTCAAAACAAGTAGAAGTGGACGCAACCACATTTCTTATTTCATTTGTAGCTTACTTTTTAAATTGATATTAAAAATGGCTGAAGTTGGCGTAGAGCAAATAAAATCCATCGGCAACGTACTCAATAGTAAGGAACGCCCATTGAAAGAAAGATTTCGCGCTTTGTTCACATTGAAAAACCTTGGTGGCAAAGAATCCGTTTTGGAAATCAGTCGGTGCTTCGAGGATGATTCAGCTTTGCTGAAGCATGAACTTGCTTATTGTTTAGGACAAATGCAAGATGTTTCTGCGATCGATGTACTCACAAAAATACTGGCAGATATGAATCAAGAACCAATGGTCCGTCATGAAGCTGGTAAGCGAATTAAACACTGCGAAAAAACGGACCGAGCTTAACAGGAATTATTTCATTTTAGGTGAGGCTTTAGGAGCTATAGGCACCTCAGATGTTATACCAATTCTAGAAAAATATATGAATGATCCAGTTGTCGAAGTCGCAGAAACTTGCTCAATAGCTTTGAATCGAGTTAATTGGCTAAAGAACGGAAACACCATAGAAGACTACAATCCGTATCATTCTGTCGATCCTTCTCCGCCAACTAGCAAATATTTGAGTGTGGATGAGTTAAAAAGAGTTTATCTTAATCCAGGAAATTCAATGTTTGATAGATACCGGGCAATGTTTAGTTTACGAAATTTACGTACAAATGAAAGTGTTTTAGCTTTAACCGAAGGTTTAAAGGACGGGAGTGCCCTTTTTCGGCATGAAGTAGCTTTTGTTTTGGGACAATTACAGGAACCTTGCAGTATTCCCTATTTAAAGGCAAATCTAGAAAATAAAAATGAAAATGAAATGGTACGACACGAATGTGCGGAAGCGCTGGGTGCTATTGCCACGGAAGAATGCATGGACATTCTCAACAAATATGTAAACGACGACAAACGAGTCGTTAAGGAAAGTTGTGTCATTGCCTTGGACATGTGCGAATATGAAAATAGCCCAGAGTTTCAATATGCAAATGGTCTTGTTAGCGGAACTAAATAGGAACAGCATTTTGTACCTTTTAAAAGAACTTGTGATGATAATATAAAGTAATATTGACAATTTGCGTTTCACTTGTTTTTAGTCATTGCTTACCAAATTTTAAATACAATGCTCTACATGGGATTCGATTTCTAAATTTCCAGACATCCTTGATATGCTGTGAATCAAACCTTTGTCTAACCAACTTAATTAGTTATTATCTGTTTATCTACATTCGCGCATGAGAAATTAATTTGACACGAGAGTTACGTCTATTACTGACTTACATAGCTAATTTGTACTGTAAACGATAATATTGAGTAAACCTCGTTTCATTACATCGGGAAAAAAATTCAAAGCCATCCTAACATCTGACAACAAAATGAAACTTGGGCTGGTATCATAAAAAAGACCTTATTTAATGTGTTCTTAAAATTTAACCAACATTTCATTCGCAACCCTATTCCTCAGCATCGGCGAACCTTTCATCATTAATATTCAGATCCTGCATGTTTCCACCCACATTGCCATCATCACCGCTTCCCTGATTATCCCCTTCAAAATCCATGTAATCACTTCCAGATTCCGAAATACTATCAGCCGAGTCTGGATGCAATGCCTGACAATCAGTCATTGCCTGATAAATAGCATCGACAGTATTCGGGTCGCTTGGTATCAGCCACAGTTCAGTCATCTCTTCATTATCTGAATCGGCGTCCCCATTTAATTGATCATCAAATATTCCATTTCCATTACCAATTTGTCCGTCTCCGTAAACTCCTTCCCATATTAACTTATGGTCTAACATAAAGTAAATGCATTTCACTGGATTTGATGAGATTCCATGGACACTAATCTGTTTCCATTGTATAGAAAGACCTTCAGGCCTATCCGTCGGCATCCATTCTAAGGAACTATACAACTTGACTTGGTTATTAATTTTATTGACCATAAGGTAGTTTAATTACTCTTGATTTATGTAAAGACTTCCTGTTCCAATGACTGTGTCCCCGATCTTCAATTGCGTGCTATTAGATGTATACACTAAGCCAGCACCGGGTATGACAATTTCTCGAATGACGACCATTTCGGAATAAAAATTTTCGCAATTGAATTAATTGATTTCTGCAAGAATGAACTTAGTGTAATTAAACACGTCTCGGGATCAGAAAATATGTTTTGCACGGATTTGCGCCTTTTGCGTCAACAAGGAAAAATTGTAAATTAGTGTTTAAGGAGAGAAGGGGATCACATACCGTTTAATGCTGAATGACAAGAGCACAGAACGTGAAAGGAATTTATTTGATTATAGTGCTCACAGATGATAATAAATTCACCCAAAGAATATTGTTTCACAAAATATTATTTTGCTGCGGTGAACCTTTTTTAAATGTTTAAACTTAAAGCTCTGTTCCCGCTAGATTTTTGTAACAATTTGTAAAAGAGAATTTTTTGCTTAAGTTTGAGAAGATTCTCTCTTGAACTCAAAATCTCGCCGGAACAGGTTTTTGTAAAATATGTTTCAAAGGTCAAAAGTATTAATTGAAAACAAAACAAACAAAAAATTGTAAAGCAAAAGGTATATTTTTAGTTTGGTTGTTATTATGACTTTATTGATTTAATATGCAATTAATGTTTTTTATTACATTAGGCGAACAATGCACTTCAATCAGAAGTTCTTTTTTCTCTTCTTTGTCCTTGATCAAGTCTTCTTTTGAACCCATTTCCATTAAATTGTCATATTTCACACAAATTTAAACTTTTTTGAATTTGATAGTTCTTCTAATATTAAATTGATTTGACATTTTATGCAATTCCTGCACGAAGAAAATCCTCATGCAGAAATTTGTAAGAATTTGCAGGGTGGGGAAATGAACTACTCTCTGAATTTTTTTCACGCGGGAACAGGATTTTGCACAAAATTGTACAAATTTGTATGAACTTGTAGTCCTGGAACAGACCTAAATTGTTGATTGTTTGATTGTGAGTTAAAAGCATATTTAAGTAGGACTGCTTAAGGATAACGATAGGCACTGAGTTATGAAAATTGGACAATGCCTAGTCCTGTAAATGTGACCACATATGAATAGTGCGTAAGGCTCGGGAGGTTATTTTTTTTAAAAGAGGGTATTAATACTCTTAAAATCTCGGAGCATGTGTTAAGTTTTTCGGAAAATTCGAGAGAGAGAAAGATGTTTGGACACAGTGGTTATTTCGCTCCATGGATGGCATCCAATATTTAATGGGGAGACTAATTATTAGTGTAAATTAGCTTGTTGTATTTCAGACATGATTTTGGTTGACTTAGAAAAAGAATGTCTTTCAGTTGCGTTTGGCATTGAACACCGATTGGGAAATCAACACACTACCTCTTGAGCCATGACCACCCACATTAAGTCAAATTAAAGGTTTTTAAATAAGCATTGCTGAATTATTGGAAATGTATTAGATGTAGCAAAATTTAGACTGCAGTTAAGCCGAACGGCTTCTGTTTTGACCGCTTTTCTCTTTTTTGTGAAATTTTGGTAGTTGGCCAATACTTTGGCAGATGTGCGACAAATATGGTTTTAGCGAAATTTTCGATTTCTAAATACACATTTTGTTAAGTTTTTCCATATGTTCAGATATTGATCAACTTCAATCCAGGTTATGGATTATCCGGCTTTGAAGACCTCTTAAGAGGAATCCGATAGGTAATTGTAATATAAATTGCACGTATAAGAGCAGAAAAATAATAGTAACTGCATGTCCATATGGGCCAATTAATATACAAATTGTATTTTTCCCCCCGGGAGAAAGCAGAGTGATGTCAGTGGCGCTTTCGCTAGTATTAAGATAAAAGCGGCGGGAGGATATGCTGTCAAGCAAAAAGGACACTCCACACCGACGTCTCGGACAGAACGGCACCTTCGACATATACAACATTGAGGTAGTTTTGGGTTTGGTCTACCTACACTCCGCTATCAATTCAGCCAGCGACACCAGTGCTGAGATCGAATGAAGAATAACTCTTGCAAATCGTTGCTTCTTCGGGTTAAGAAGGCAATTGACCAGCAAAGTCCTCTCTCGAAGAAAAACGACTACCCTTTATAAGACCCAGTCCTGCTCTATGGCGCAGAGGCATGGGCATTATAACAAATTGTCCATCAAAAATTGATCAGGGTGCTCTTGGCTGCGAGAGCAAAATTCTTGGAGTGATCTTCGATCCCGTCTGCATTGACGGTGAGGAACATCGACCTAGCCAGAAGAGTGAAAATCCAACGAGTGAGATCGCTGGGTCATGTAGATCTGATGGACACCAACTCTTCGGTCCGAAAAGTGTTCAAGTCCGCCCCCGAGAAACAGCGCAATAGAGTATTCTCAAAGAGTTAGACAAAATGCAACCCCTTCGAGATGCAAAGGTTATACGCTGCCCCGATTGGGCTATTATGAACAAAATATTTTATATTTATGCGTGTTTAGTAGAAAATGTGTAATGTTCGCTAACTTGTTCGCTTCGTCTAGAGTTCCAAGGGGAAGGCCATTGTTATTTGAGGCACGCCACTTCACATTGTATGGTCAGTGTGAACATATTTCTCTGTAAACTATGTTATTTAACATTTACTGCACAGAAATAGATATGTTCATGCCCAGAAATATATTTAAAACTGCTATAAAATGTGTTCTTAACCAATGAAATTTTTTTGTGAACTTTACTTTCTAAGTCCGCTTTTTGTTGTAATAGAATGTAATTTCTGTGCCACTTAGTGCCAACCCTGTATACTATGTCATCTATATATATGTCAGATTAATAAAATTTAACTTCCTTCTTCTTCGTTGTTTCACCAAAGCGTGTTGTGTTTTTAGTAAGTCTCAATTTCTTTTGATCGTAATATTATTTTTCAACAGGTTATGGGCCCAGACTCGCCAATATATCAAAAGAATAACAAAACGTAAAGCAAAATATAAGTTTAAGGAGAATCCAGAAGGATTGCCTTCTTTTCTAAAAATTATATTCTTCGAATTATAAAATGGCATCCAATCTACCGGTTATTGACAAGCTGTTGGGTCGTGCAAACTGCGACACATGGAAATTCTCCGTGAAGTCGCTGTTCGAGCATGACTGACTCTGGGAACGAGTACTCACAACCGATGAATCAAAAATGACTGAAAATGCGAGAGCAAGGACAAAAATTATTTTACTCGTGGACCCAGTGAACAATATTCACATACAGGCAGCCACTTCAGCGAAACAAGTTTGGGATAACTTGCAAAAGGCGTTTGAGGATTCCGGATTAACTCGGAAAGTAGGTTTGCTGCGAAGTCTTATTACGACGCGTTTGGATGATTGCAGTACAGTAGAGGACTATGTCACCAAGATAGTTTCAACTGCCCATAAACTGAGTGGGCTTGGGATGGCTGTATCTGACGAATGGGTAGGTACCTTATTGCTAGCTGGTTTACCGGACGATTACAAACCCATGATCATAGGTATTGAGAGTTCGGGTATCTCAATCACAGGCGACGCCATTAAAACGAAAATACTTTAGGACGTCAAACAAGCAATATCCGATGACAGCACAGTGGCATTCTATGGACGGAATGGACAGAGAAAAGGCAAACTTAAGCCCCATAGCAGTAGCAACAACAGTGGATTCGGCAGCGGTAGCAGCAAAGGTGAAGCACGATGTTATGAGTGTAACAAAGTTGGACATTTTGCAAGGAATTGTCCGTCAAGGCAAAGGACTAGTAAGGAAGCGGATGGTAAAAACAAAAGTGTATTTTATACGTCATTTGCTGTAAATTCAAGTGCATGGTACATTGATTCCGATGCTTCTGCACATATGTGTAGTAGCAGGCAGATGTTTTCAGATGTCCGCCAACCTCCGAATAGACAAGTGGTAATAGCCAACAATGCTAGGATTAATGTGGAAGGTTTTGGCAGTCTAAATCTACCAGTTACAGGTTCCAAAAGGGCGGAGGTGAAAGTGGACAACGTATTGTGTATACCGGATTTGTGCACGAATCTGCTGTCAGTGAGCAAAATAGTCGAAAAAGGAAATACAGTGGTGTTCAATTCTCGAGGCTGCAAAGTATATAATATTGATTATGATGTTCAAGCAACTGCTACTCAAGAAGGCGACCTTTTCAAGTTGGACAGTCCCAAGGCTGGAAAAGTTTGTGTGGTTCAAGACTTGGAAGGTAATAGTAAGCTTTGGCACCGCAGAATGGGACATCTTGGCGAACTAAGTCTAAAGCGGATTAGTGATAGTCTTCCTAACCTCGGAAGTTTTCCATCATCTGATTGTGATGTGTGCATTAAAGGCAATCAGTGGCGACTACCTTTTACGCAGCAAGGTACCAGAGCATGTGATCTGTTGGAGCTGATTCACTCCGATTTGTGTGGTCCCTTTCAAGTGCGAAGTATGGGTGGTGCTCGTTACTTTGTAGTGTTTGTGGATGACTATACAAGAAAAGTATTTGTGTATTTTCTACGATCAAAAGACGAAACCAAGGCACGATTTCTTGATTTTAAAGCTTTAGTGGAGAATCAGTGCAGCAAAAGAATTAAAGTCATACGCACTGATAGTGGATCTGAATACTGCAATAAGGCGTTTCAGACATTATTGCGTGGAAGTGGTATACGTCATCAAACATCCGCACCATATACACCAGAACACAATGGCTTGGTGGAACGCATGAACAGGACGATTGTGGAGCGAGCGTGGTGTATGTTATTGGACTCGAACTTGCCTAAAGCATTTTGGGCGGAGGCTGTAGCAGCAGCAGCATACATCATCAATAGATCTCCGAGCAATTCGTCAACACAAAAGGTACCAGAAGAGGCGTGGTCAGGGAAGCCTCCAAATATGAAACACTTTCGATGTGCTGAGGCCATTGGCCTTAAATTTTCTTAATTTTTTAACCCCAACTTTCAGTGGGGGTGTTGTAATAGAATGTAATTTCTGTGCCCCTTAATGCCAACCCTGTATACTATGTCATCTATATATATGACAGATTAATAAAATTTAACTTCCTTCTTCTTCGTTGTTTCACCAAAGCGTGTTGTGTTTTTAGTAAGTCTCAATTTCTTTTGATCGTAATATTATTTTTCACCACTTTTACAAGGAAACTTCTGAGTCACGACTCACACAAGTGCAAGGAAGAAAGAGAATGAGATAGAAAATCAGTAACCCTGTAAGTCGTAGGGCATAATTTCCATGACTCTTTTTGACGTTTCTTCTCTCCTTGTTCGGAAGAAAGTTCTTGGTCAACGAAATCAGGGAAACATTCAAAACTTTTGTTTTGTGTAGGAATCGTTTGTGCTTAAAGTGAAAGAATAAATAAAAGAGAGCTGTCAAAAAGAGTCTTTAAATTTGTTTTAAATTTGTTCTTAATTAATTGTAGATTAATTTTAAGTAAATAAATAAATTAATAAGCAAATCTACCCTGAAAAGATATTAATAGGCAATTTTAATTTTTTAACCGGAGCAAAAAAATATAACTTCCATTTCTGAAACTATTTCAATTTGAAAATACCGATAATTTCCGTCTTTACATTGAAATCAATCGTTTAAATATCCGTTTGTTTTCAAATTGATATATATATGTATATATAAATTATTCATATTTAATGATTCAACCTAATTAAATCACCATTCTATAATTATGTTTTTCTAATATACATATATGTTTTAATTACCTTTGGAACTCTCCAATCACTCATTTTATGTGCACCCTAATCTATTAAGGGATTCTTCTACCTAAACTAATTACATTGACATTCGGTAATTGACAGTAGAGGGCGTCTTGTCAAACTTATGACATTTCTCTTTAAATTTTGCTTTATTCTTCACTCGCTTTTCTGTATATTGTTTTTTTGTTCTGTTAGCTGGTTAGGCCGGGCTTTTCAATGCGCTCAGCTTTTTCTTAATTCTTCTGTTCTATTCTTAATTCTGTACATCGATTGTAAAGAAAATAACACAACAATGGATATAATAATAGCGAACGTAACTCACATAGAGTTTAAGATCGAAAAGGACCTTAATGGACAGTTTGGGGCGCTTCCTTTACCATTTCCTGGAATGGACAGTAAGTTATCCGTTTACCAATTTATTTCACATCAATTTAATAACATGATATTTGTTTCAGAATCAACAGCGGCGGTGTGTCAGTTTTTCAATGGCACTGACGGATCTATGTGTGACAAAGGTGCATCTTGTCCTTTCCGTCATGTGCGTGGTGACCGAACTGTGGTGTGCAAACATTGGCTACGTGGTTTATGTAAAAAGGGAGATCAATGCGAATTTCTACATGAATACGACATGACAAAAATGCCCGAGTGCTACTTTTACTCGCGCTTTAATGCGTGCCACAATAAGGAATGCCCTTTTCTGCACATAGATCCAGAGAGTAAATTGAAAGATTGCCCATGGTATGATAGAGGATTCTGCCGGCATGGTCCTCACTGCCGTCACAGGCACGTCCGAAGAGTGTTGTGTATGAATTACTTGGCAGGCTTCTGTCCGGATGGTTCTGGTTGTAAATACATGCATCCACGATTCGAGCTTCCAGCACCACCGGAGATACCCAAGGATCAAATAGTCAAGCGGTTACCAACATGCCATTATTGTGGTGAACTTGGTCACAAAGCATCGGGTTGCCCGAAAATGCCTCCCGAACAGCGGGAGGTTACGATTCGTCAAGAAGAAGCGAGATTTCTTTCACTTACCTATTATAAACAACAAATGCAAAATCATCACCGCTATCATCATCATCAACCCCATCATCTGCAGCAACAGCAACAGCTAAACAACACTAATGTGATGAATACTTCGGCGTCGGATGAAAATGCAGATGGCTACAAGCCCTCAGAATCACCACAGAAACCCATCCCAAGACCTCTGGAAGAGATTACATGCTACAAATGCGGCCACAAAGGTCATTATGCCAACAAGTGTCCAAAGGGTCATCTTGCCTTTTTGTCGAACCAGCATAGTCACAAGAAAAAGGAGAGTATTTAACATAAGGCACAACTTACTTATGTCTTCTGACCAGGTCTAGGCTAAGAGATAATCGTATATAATGCAGTTCGCAACCAGTCTCCAGTTATGTTAATTTTTATTTCGTATAAATAAAGAGAAATTATATAAATACACGCATGGTTTAGATTTGCCTTTCTGTCAAAAACGACCCTGTCGCTCTAAATCATCATCAAACAACTCATAGGCTGGTAGGTAAGTCACTTCACCTGTTACAGGATCCTCCCTTCTTAAGTGAGGATTCGGACTTGTATTTGTCACGTCGCCTAGCGACGTGTATCCTTTATTATAGAGGGGACAATAAGGAACCTTATTCTCCAGCAGGTAGGTCCAAATATCTCGACTCGTCCAATCTAGCAGTGGATTCACACGCAGTAACGGAGGCCAGTCAGGATCTGTTTGCTTTACATTCGTTATTAGATGGTATACAAGATGTTGTAATCACTTACTTGAAGACTCCTCGCATTACTACCGTGTGGATCAGTTCTCCGTAGTCCCATGACAACAGCTTTGAAATTCGGCCTTTCCGAGCATACGCTTCCAAGAATGGATTTTATAGAGCCTTGGCGTTTTATCATTTCCACTCGATACGTATGTTCGCATTGTGATACAAAATCTTCGATTTCAATGAAGGGGTTCTTCGGTTGAATATAGAGAACAGGAATCACACAGTCCCTAAGGTGATCGTATTGGTTAAAGTATTGACTTAGCAAGTCAAGTACAACAGTGCAGTCTTTTCCACCGTTAAACGAAACAAATATTTCGTTAGGGGAATAGTTTTCGAAAAGTTTATTAAAGAGCTGTCGAGTGTATTTAGTCGCATGAGTTGTTAATATAAAAACATTCTGGTTGTACTTACCTCGAACACTTCAGTTGTTTTTGCAGCCGTTGAATTGCTAATGGCCCGTGAGTTTGTTTTGTTGATTCCTGTGATTTTATAATTTGTCATAGTTTTTGGGTAAATCCTTGTGACTTGTTTGTTGCTGAATTCTATTGTGATGGGCGAAATAAGTTAATTGGAAACAGAAATATGATGAAATATCTGTGTTACTGTTGGAATAGTTTCCAAGTCGAAGGAAACATGCACGATGTAAGCGAAAGTAGGTCATTCAATGGCATTAGATAAACTATGACGAAAAAGAAAATTGTATGGTAGGGAATTGACGTTTAAATCAGATGGGAAATCTCTACTACAACAACGAATGAGGTTATGTTGGATTTTGACATGTTTGCAAGATTCAATTTGAGTTCAGCAGGTTTTTAAGTTTCTGAAGATTTTACCTAATTAAAAATTATAATGTTTTAAGGCTTCGAGTCATATTATCGTGTGAAACCTATTGGAAAGTATATTGTTTTCTCAATTTGATACATGAAAAAAACGATTGCCTAAATACCAAGATTCAAAACGCTCTTAATATTAATAATAATAATATTGTTACCTATCTTTTGAGTGTCGTTTTTTCAAATACAAACTGATTTTAAATTGGGATTTGGCAAAGTAATCCCACATTTGGTGACCCCGAGTATTAATATAAAACGTCCAATTATAAAAGTTCCAAAAATAGAATAATAAAATTAAAAAAAAAAAAAAAAAAAACGAACTAAAATGTCTGCGACTGAGGCTCCGAGAAAGACGTGCAACGACCGTTTCAGGTCAGAACAACCATATCTGTATGGAGCGGAGTCTCAATTCGGAGCAATATGATCACGGTTGTTGATCATAACACTCAACGCCATGTGGCGGACATCGCAAAAAATCCACCATACACAGGCAAGTATGAGAATCTTAAAAAGAAAATTAATAACTTGTTTAGGGTTCTCCAAGGAACGTCAACTCATCAAGCTTCTAACTTGCCTCGAACTAGCAGATAAGAAACCATCATAACTGCTCCAATAGGTGAGAGGTGCAAATAATATATCAAACGCTCCCCTTACCTTAAGGGCCAAACCCATAGAATCCGTCGCGTGCGTTGCGTTTACAATCCACTAAAATCATATTTGACGGATTGCAAAGAGGTGCCCAATGAATACGTACGTTGCGTCCGAAATCCATCTGAAACATCCATCCACATGGAACACAAAAGAGCACTCGAATGAATTTCCATGGAAAAATCTGTCAGACGCACAAAACAGTTAAAAGTTGCCCAATTTCATCCAAAGTAATGCATTCCACTTGTGGGCCGCATTTGCTGTCTCTCTTCCTCTCATTAGGGCTTATGAGCTGTCAAGTTTTTGACATGACGCAACGCACGCAACGTATTCTATGGGCTTGGGCCTTTATGGTTCTATGATTCTATGACAGCTGCAGGTTCTACCTCTAGTACAAGTATAATCGCAGGTTTCTTAAGTGGATATGACTACACTTATGGCGTTTTCCATTCGACAAAAAAAAAACACTCTTTTTGCACTTTAGAGTGAAGATAGCACTCTAAAAAATGTTCCATTGGCAATTGTTTGTCGTTTTCAGAGTGAACACATATAACAATGAAACGTCAAGTTGACGGTTGCAATTTAAAAAAAAAACAAAAACATTTGAGAAAATTATGTTTTTGCGTTCAAAACGAGGAAATTTAAATTTATTTAAATAGAAATGGAAAAATTAATGATAAACATAATATTAGAATCCTCATCGTTTGCTCCATGTTGGTAAGCACTTATCAGAATAATGAAATTTGACATAAGCAATCTAACTAAAACACATACAAACATTTTGAATTTTCAAATTTGAAAAATCAAAGTACTATCGAATTCCATTAAATTCGAGGGAGTGATAATTTTGGAGTGAAACCATTGGAAAACGCCATTAAAGTGTTTGAGCACGTGTTAAATTTTTTAGGGGAATGGGAAAGAGAGAGAAAGAACGACGTTTGGGCTTACTCGGGAGACAAAATTATTGCTGTAATTGGACTTGTTGTAATTCTAGGCAACCACTTAACGTGGTCTTATTGCCTGAAAAAAAGAGTGTCTTTCAGGCGCGGCTGGGATTGAACACCAACCGTCCGATATGGAAGTCAATACACTACCACTTGATCCACGGCCACTCATTAGAAACAAAAATCGCCGGAGGAGGAGGAGTAGCCATCAATACCAAAGGTCGAAGCACCAGCAGAAACCGCAAATAATCAACATCTGGTCATCAAAATTTGCAAAATTTGCTACTACCACACTAAGTTCGGAACTGTGTCAAAAAATGCCATCAACCATGTGAATTTCTTCAATACTTGGTGCAGATTTCTTGACACAATGCGGCTTGGTAGTTGACCTTAATGGAAGGCAGTTAATCGACTCCACAATTGCTTTAAAAAGTTCAGATAAGGTCCTAGCAACCGAACATCCTTATGCAGGCAAACAAAAGCCTATCTGATCGTCAGCAAATTTGTGGATTGGAACAAGTCTGCACAATCAAGTAGGCCATCGCAAACTTACAGACTGCCAAACAGTAGTTGAAAAACAGAGGCGATACAGCGGGGAAAAGTTAATAGCAATTAGGGACGAGTTCAAAACACTCCTAGAACAACAAATAGTGCGAACTTCCCACAGCCCATGGTCTTTCCCCATCCACGTAGTAAAAAAGAAAACTGGTGGATGGAGAGCATTTGGTAACTACAGGCGATTGAATTCACAAACGGAACCAGACCGACACTCTATACCTTGTCTTGATCCAAAGATACATGGATTCAGTTTTTCGCAACTCCGACTTTGTTTTTTGTTAGCTTGACGATATTCTCTTAGCTTGGGATGGACTTCGACACTCAATCAAGCATTTGAAGATTGCAAAAAAGATGTACTCGAATGTTCGATGTATAGTAATAATAATAATAAATAGAGTGTTTTGAAACAGACTAACGTTTTATCATTTCGAACCCTAGCCGAAATATTACATTGGTGTTAGAAGTGGGATAAAACTTATTCTTAGTGCTGTGAAACAGAAAAAAAAAAAATGCCCGTACATTGCTGCAGCTAAGTATACCCCAGCTGAAAATTGAGCTAGAGAAGCGGAATCTTTCCGCAGCTGGAGGAAAGAATGACTTAATTCTTCGTCTACAAGAAGCGATCGAAAAAGAAGGATAAGAATCGAAATCCATTTTGTTCGACGTAGAAGAAGAGCATGTGAGCACAGGAGTTGACATGGCTGTTATGATGGAATTACTCATTGGATTGAATTCTAAGTTTGAAGAACAAAGGAGAAGTATGGATTCTAAGTTTAAAGAACAGAAGAATTCTATTGTTGCTGCACAGAAAGACACTGTTGAAGAGTTCAAGAATTCTCTAGAAGCGAAATTCGAAATAATCAATCAAAAATTAAATATGCACGAGGCACAATATCGAGAATCTTGCGAAAGAACTAGAGAGAGTAAAGAAACAGAATATCCGAGAAAATTCTACACACTGCTTTAGAAGAAAAGAGATGCAACCGCCTGTTTTTGATGGCCAAACATCGTGGCCTATATATAGAAGACAATTTGAAGCAGCTGCCATGACCAACAACTGGGACGATGGAGAAAAGTCGATTGCGCTTACGCTGGCACTGAGAGGTACAGCTGCCGAATTGCTGCAAACCATTTCAGAAGATAAACAACTCAACTACGATGCTTTGGTTAAAGTCATATAAATGCGCTTCGGAGATGACCATATGCAGCAAGTATACAGAGTCCAACTGCGCAGCAGAATCCACTTCAGCAGTTGCAGGCCGATTTCGAACGGTTGGTGCATTTATCTTATCCTAATGCCGGAGAAGACCTTATCAACGAAGTGGCTGTAGAGGCGTTTACCCAAGCGATTGAAGATAGGCAGTTGCAAATGGCTGTGAGAATGGCTGAAAAAAGAACCCTCCCTGTGGCTCTAGCATTTGCCCTGACGATGAAAGCTGCCGACCAAGCATCTCAAGGAATCCACCACGTGAGAGAAGTGACAGCTTTGGAATGCTCATGCCAACGAACAGACTTCGTGGAGCGGAACAGTGTGCGTGGAGGACAAGTCCGTTGTTGGAACTGCAACAAAATAGGACAACTGCAGCGTGAGTGCTGGACTCTACTTAAACAACGCAGTTGTCAACAATGCGCTGCAAGGAGGCTTAATGAAGAGGCATCTGGCAGGAATAACATCTATCCTGAAAGCAGTGCAACGTCAAGTCAACAGGCGGGAAACGTGTGAGAACCAACTTCGAGGGGCAGAAGTTGATTTCTGGAATTGACGCTCCCAGGATCAAAATCCAAGTCTTTCAAACAAAACGAAGTAACAAGAGTCTTGCAGTGGAAGCCCGCATATGTCAGAATAAGTGTTTGGCTACCATTGTCACCGGTGCCACTGCCTCTATTATAAGAAGGCATATCGCTCATGATTCATGGTTGCACAATACCAGTAGCTACTGCCTGAAAACAGCAACAGGAGCGATGGCAAAGGTGTATGGAGAGGTTGTTTTTACGATCAATCTGGCAGGACTAACATTCACCCACGTGTTCCTAGGGGCCGGTATATGCGACGAGTGCATCATTGGAGTTGACTTTATGAAGGCGCATAATGTAGTGCTTGACACCGGAACTTATGTACTTAAGTACAGGAACGTTAAGATTCCGATGGTGTACGGGAATGAGAATGCCTCATGCCTTAGGACAGTAGTCAGCAAGTACGAGATTTTACCACCTTCCTCAGAGACACTTATTTGGGCAAAGCTGGAAGGTGATCTTGGGAGCCATCGTTTCTATTTGATTGAGCCGGACTCTAAAAATCTTTATTTCCCACATTCAAGATTCTTACTGGCACCATTTTGCCTTTCCGCTCAACGAGTATCTTTCCCACGACGTAATTCTGATAATGATTTTTAGAGTCCGGCTCAATCAAAAAGAATCGATGGCTCCCAAGATCACCTTCCAGCTTTGCCCAAATAAGTGTCTCTGCGGAAGGTGGTAAGATCTCGTCCTTGCTGACTACTGTCCTAAGGCATGCGGCATTCTCATTCCCGTACACCATCGGAATCTCAACGTTCCTGTATTTAAGTACTTGAGTTCCGATGTCGAGCACTACATTATGCGCCTTCATAAAGTCAACTCCAATGATGCACTCGTCGCATATATCGGCCACTAGGAATACGTGGGTGAATGTTAGTCCTGCCAGACAACTGAACAACTGCGCTGTTTAAATGGAGACTTGCACTCACGCTGATTAGATCAGATTAGATACCTTGGAAAAAGGCGAAATGTTCACTGTATACTGTTTATTCATGATGTTTTTTCTATCGTATAATATGTCCCGATGTTCTTAAAAATTTTCAATTATATGCATCAGAAAGAATTCTTAGAACAAGATATATTTTATTGCAATAATGGCCTTAACGAACCAATTACTAAATGTATAAAACTGTTTATTCCTTTTTGTAATGAAATAGATTTATGTGATGATAGATTGAAATTTAAATTGTAAATATTGAATATTAATATGTCCTGAATGATAATACCATATAGTTATGTATCTTGAATTATTATACCTACATATTTTTAATACAAAGTCTGTTAGAGTTAAGCTCGGTAGATGAATAAACTAAACTAAACTAAACAAAACTAAAAGATCATTTGATGGGAATTAGCAACGGCCAGAAGAATATTCAGATTTCACCCACTCTACCATTTTAACAGATTTATAGAGCGAGGAAGACTCTATTTTAACAAGTTTTTAACTAGTTGACTATAATACGAGTACAACAACATGCCAGTAATCCATTGAGCAAAATAACCACTGAGACCAAACATCTTTCTTCTCTCTCTGTCCCATTTTCCAAAAAACTTTGACACATGCTGAAGAATTATAAGCGTTGCTAAGTCGCTCGACGAGGCCTGCGTGCCATGGCCTAATGCAACCGTATGTTTTTTCAATGACGAGGTGCTGGATCATATGTGCGGTTCGTTTGATCTCAGCGCTGATGTCGCTGTCTGAATTGATAGAAGAGCCTAACTAGACAAAGTCCTTAACTGCCTCAAAGTTATGTATAACCAAGGTGACGTTTTGTCCGACATGTCGGCATTGAGTGTCTTTTTTGCTTGACAGCATATACTTGGTCTTGTCCTCGTTGCGCGCTTATCCATTTTCGCTACTTCCGTCTAATACTCGGAATACTCGCGCCATTGACATCATGCTGCTTTCTTCCGATTTTGTAAATTTCATCGGCTTATGCGAGTAGGTAGATGGACTTTTGAAAGATTACGTGAGTATTGCACTTTTCTTTCAAGAATGATGTTAATGAAATCGCTTGACAGCGCATCGCCTTGTTTAAATCCTTTTTTGACATTAAAGGTCTCGATGAGATCTTTACCGACCTTAATGGAGCAGAGTGCTAGCTGCCTCCAGTTTCGAACGCTCCACCTGAATCTTGGCATTCCTCTACTGCGCTGCCCTCGGGAGCGGATTCGAAGACTTTTCGGACCGGAGCATTAGTGTCCATACGCTCTACATAACCCAGCCATCTCAGTCTTCGGATCTTCACTCTTCTGGTTAGGTCCATGTGGCTGTACAGTCCGTAGGGTTCTTTGTTGTATCTCCTACTCAATTCCCCTTCAACGCAGATGGGACCGAAGATCGCCCGAAGAATTTTTCTCTCGAAGCAGCCAATGCTCCTTACCAAGTCATCGCTTGCCGTTTTGAGAAGCTCGGGAGTCGGGCCGTCCGCTCCAGCAGCTTTGTTGGACTTAAGCTTAGATTGCTATCATCACTTCATCCAGGTCGGGTGGACGGAATTGTTAGTCATCATTGTCCAGGTTGAAAGATTGGTTCAGGCTGACAGCGGTATTTGGTTCGTCATCGCCGTTATACAGTCTGCAGAAATGGTCTTTTCAAATCCTCAGAATCGACTGCGATTCTACTACGATGTTCCCTTGTTCATCCCTACAGGCTTCGGTTCGGGGTTTGTTTCCGTGACATGTTATTTTTACCTTTTGGTAAAACTTCCGAATCTCATTCCTGGAGTGGCATCTCTCAATTTCCTCGAACGCGCTCTCCAATGCTCTTTCTCCTTCCTTCTGAGAAGCCGGTGTTCGTCTCTCCTCTTCCGCTCATAGAGCTCATAAGGAGCACCGCTTTATATGCATCTTGCTTAGCTGCATGTGCTTACCGGCATTCATCATCGAACTAGGAGTTTCGTTGTGGTAGACGAGTGAAACCCATCACATCAGGAGCGGAACCTCTGATGGCGTTTTGGCAGTGTTTCCAATGGTCTTCGATGCTTGATGCTGGCGGCATTGGACCTCTTAAGAGATTAAGAGATACTCGATCGGAAAAGGACTTGGCGATCTCTTGCGATTGTAGCCGTCTGACGTCGAATTTTCTCACAGCATTAGTTTGTCTTGGCGTAGTTTGGGATATCCGCAACCGTACCTTGGCTACAACAAGGTAATGGTCCGAGTCGATGTTGGCTCCTCGGAACGTACGGACATCCATAATGCTGGAGGAGTGTCTTGCGTCGATCGCAATGTGATCAATCTGGTTGACTGTTGATTGATCAGGAGTTCTCCACGTCCCCTTGTGTATGATTGAGATGTGCTAGCTACGGCAAAATTTCGCCCCGATTAGCCTGAATTCGTTATCGGAGGTGGTGTTGTGCAGGCTATATTTTCTGATTGTTCCACCAAAGATACCCTCTCTTCCTAGCTTTGCATTAAAATCACCGAGGACAATTCTAATGTCATAGCTAGGGCATTGCTCGTAGGTCTTGTTAAGGAGCTCATAGAAGGCATCCTTGGTGTCGTCCTTTCTCCTCTGTGGGGTCATAAGGCTTATGTTGCCGGAAGCTCAGGACTTCTTGTCTTAGTTTGCGTCCGACAATAAATCCGCATCCAAATAAGTGCTGCTTTTGCCGTCGATAGCAATCGCCGTAGTAGATGTCGGAGTTTTTCATCCTCTTTTTGTCCAGCCCATCCCATCGCATTTCTTGGATGGCGGTTATGTCTGCCTCTGCTAGTGGCCCTAGCGGCTGCACGTGATCTATTAAGGGACCCAACATTCCACGTGCATATCCGAAGCTCATTGTCCTTAAATCGTTTGCGTGGGCTATCAACAGTAGATCCGTCCATATCCAAGGCTTGTTGATGCTTCATAACTTGATTTATATTAAATGGCCGGGCAGTTACCCCGGCGGCACAACCCCAACCTGAAAGACCCGTTCGATTTGTAATGCCCCTAGAACAAGGGTCGGTTACACCGAAGCCAGTAACCCGTTCCGGGATGTGCTCGTCCGTCACCATCTCTTTTCCTGAAATCCAAATATGTCGGAGTAGCCCGGATAAGGTTTTTTTTTGTTTTTCCGACACAAATCCTGATTTTTGGGCAGGAAACTCGCCATTTGTCTCCTTCACTTCGCAATCTCCAATGAGATTCCCAGATGACGCGACTGGGAGGCGTGAAATGAGACCTTATACTAATCGTTGCCATCCGGACAAACAATGCTGAGGTTCCAATAATCGGGCATACATTCGTTCGACCACATTTTACAGAGTAGTTGGTGCATGCTCCTTACCAAGTCATCTCCTGTCGCCTTCCTCTCTAGCAGCTTTGTTAAATTAAACATAGCTTACAAAGCTTTGACATGGATATCCTCACTTCACCTAGTTCAGGTGTACGAAATTGTTGGTCTACATGGTCCAGTGTGAAAGGCTCATTCTACCTGAAAGTGGTATTTGGTTTGTCATCGCTGTTATACAGTCTACAAAAATGCTCTTTCCAAATTCTCAGCACCGACTGCGACTCTACTACGACGTTTCCTTGTTCGGCTTTAAAGGCCTCGGTTCGGGGTTTGCGTCTGTGGCATGTTTTTTTTTACCTTTTGATAAAACCATGTTGGCAAATTTAGCCTTTATGCGGATTGCTACGAGCCTCACATACGCATGCCGGAAACTCAAGACATCTTGCCAAAGTCTGCCTCCAACAACAAATTCGCATCCAAATAGGAGCTGTTTTTGCCCTCGATAATAATCTATGTATAAGATCGCATTTCTTAGATGGCGGTTATGTCTGCTTTGCAGCAGTCTGGGGTCTTTGCTAGTTCTTCGGTTGGACACGACTTATTAAAAGGCCTAACATTCCTTCGTTGTCCTTAATTCGTTTCCGTGGGTTGTCAACCGGGGAGGTGTCATGTAATTTGAAACGAACAGAAATGTCCGACCATTTTCGAAGTCGATGCCATGTAACTTTGTTTCGACTTAAATCGATCGCCTTGTTAGACAGCTTTTTTTTTACTTATCTAGCTAAAAAAACTTTTGAAGCTATGCGACTTTGGTGTAAAAATATTTGTTTTATGCAAAATAGCTTGACCGTCAGATCTCGCTGGCGTAGGTCGGAGATGATGCATGACACCGATTTGATTTTGAAGACTTGTAATTTTGTTACGACTTGAAATCAAAACAAAGTTACATAACATTACCCCAGCTCAAACCATAATTTTTAGACCAATTACCAACATCTTAAAAACAAGCGATTTAAAGTACCACAACTTTAACTAATAAACCTACAATTAGCGTGTCAGAATATTGAAAAGAATGAAATAATTTATAAACATTTGCCAAATGAAGCCAAAGCCGAAATTTTTAGCAACATCTCTACTGATAACATAAACACTGTACATTATTTAACACAAGGCATAAATTGAATTATTCAAGTCATATTTATTAATATGAGTCGTAAGCCCCGAAAACCAGTGCTAGTATCATTCTTTTCATAATTTTCTAACAGTTTAATAAAGTTATAATTATTTTAGTAATAAAATCTTAAATACATACGTCTAAATCAACAGGCTACTGCTTCCCATTAAACTTTACTTTTCGATTTTTTCAGTATATATTCAGTCCATTAAAAAATATTATTTATTTGAAAAATCGAAGTAAATGTTTAAAAAAAAATGCAAAAACAAATACTATTACAATTCTTGTCTAAAATGCTTCCATTCCTGACGTGCATTATCCTTAGGACACACCCAACCAATAGGCACAAAACTTCCTGTTAAATCGTCCTCATCCACCAAATAGGAATCCCAAATACGCCTGTTAAAAAAAGGAAAAATCTCTTAACTTAATAAGCAATAGAAACTCACAATCCTTACCGTCGTTCTACTAAGTTTTTAAAACCCCATTCTTCTTCGATTTCAGAGTTCCCACCAAATAACGCGTAGTCCCATTGAGATTCAATCGATGAAAGTTTCCGTTCTTCGCTTTGAATATTCTGTGCAATCGACTGCCAAATAGATTTTATTGGATTGAGTGTTTCATGCAATTTGCAGGCAACTTCGCCACCTTTTAAATGATGAAGGGACTCCAAAGATTTCATGATGGCAAGATATTTCTTGGCACTTCGAAGTTCTCGTTTTCTGTTTTTAGTTAGAAGATTTTGTTCTGGATTGTATGCGGCAGTTGGAAGTTCAGTTTGGCTTACATTGCTGACAAATTTTTGGCAATTTGCCTTGGCTTTAATTTTGTTTGTGCGGCGTTTGCGTTTTACTTTCCTATGTTTAAGCTTTACACCTACTTTTTGTATAGATTCTGTTTCGAGACTAGCAAGGGCTTGCTCGCACTTTTGTTTGCATTTAGTAATGTTTGCACATTTACTTGTTAGACAGTCTTGTTGAGTTAAATTATCGCGATACGTTTGCAGTTGTTTCAGGTTAGATATGATTATTTGAATATTTGATTTCACTTGTGAGATCTTCATTTTGGGAACGTGTATATAACCACTAGCAATTAAATAGAATGTTAATTTGGAAAATAAAACAATAAGTACAAGAGAAAGGAAGAAAAAATCGTGTTGAAAAACTGACTGACTAGTCTTTGACTAGTTGCAACTTAGCTTCTTCAAGAATTTGATTGGCCAGTTCGTATTCTTTTGTTTCTTTAAGTTCCTGTTCGTTCTTTACAAATTCGCTGAGCTCATCAAAAGCTTTTGCTAATCTATATTTAAAAAAAAATAGCAAATTAAAACGTGTGGACAAAGGAAGAATGTTACCATATACGCACCTTCTTTGACAATCTGGAATGATCATTAAAGCTTCCTGTAATACTTCGTCTTGTTTTCTCAAAACATGTTCATCTGCACCTTCGTTTTTCAACCTCTCGATTCGATTTCTTTGAGTCACGGCTTCCTTTTCGTAAACGACCTTTTCCTTTGTGAGTCGCTTTACAACACCCGTTTTGATTGATAGCTGTCTAATGCGTGGATCTGCCATGAGGCTGGATTGAATTGTTTTAAAATGTAGTTAATGTGATAAATTCAATTGACAACCATTCTTTCTTACATATATTTTTCGCAGCAACAAAAGTAAATGTAATTCAAAAAATTAAAAGGAATCAGAGCTAAGTCGTGCAGAACAAAACTTCATGGGGGAATGACTCACGGCCCGGTTGCACACTAAATTGATAAATAAATAATGAAAATGCTGCCAGATCACAAAAAAAAAGAGAAGAACATATAAGTGATTACTAGTCACTGAATCTTGCGAATGCATATAAAAAATGTAATTTTCATCTAAAATAAAATTTATTCTTAATATGATTACAATGGCTCAGTTCTAAACGTGTCTCTAAGTCCGCTGTTACACGTTGACTTTTGAGTTACGACTCTTTTTGACAGCTTTCTTTTAATTTTTCATTCTGTGAGACTTGTGCTATTACACGGTGACTTTTAAGTCACGACTCTTTTCGGCAGCTTTCTCTTATTTTCTTATTCTGTGAGACGTGAGCTATTACACGGTGACTTTTGAGTTACGACTCTTCTTGACAGCTCTCTTTTATTTCTTTTTTTGCTTTAAACACAAACGATTCGCTCTTTAAAAAAAAAGTTTTGAATTTTTCCCTGATTCCTTCGACCAAAATGTTTCATCCGTTTTTTGCGAACCACCCTTCATGAAGAACGAATGGCTATAAGGCGATATAGAAAAATAGCGAACAAGGAGAGAAAAACGTCAAAAAGGGTCATCGAAGCCTTATCCCACGACTCACAGGGTTGCTGATTTTCTATCTTATCTTCTTTCTCTTTTGCACTTGTGGGAGTCGTGACTCAAAAGTCACCGTATAATAGGGGACTAATTTGTTTATTTCTTCTTTTTTTTTTGGCGAAATCGTTCAGAAAGTTATATAATAGTTGTTTGCGAAATCATAATAGAAAGCTAATTGAGTTTCTTTTCTATTATTGCGTATACTAGAACAATGTCGAGCCTCGTAAGTGTTCAAAAGATCAGAATTCAAAATTTACTAGACTTGCATGAAAGTAATTTTGGCTTTTACGGGTAGTCTATGTTTTGTATCCTGATTCTTGTTTTTGTCAATTAAATGATTCAACCTAACAGTCCCCATAGGATATGAACGATGGCCAGATTATAAACATGCTATGAATATGTCTAGTGGAGGCACAAAAATCCATGTCTATATTAATATCAGGGCATGGATGTTCACTTTGATGGCTTTGCGTAAGATTAGATGAAAATCCGGTCATGAATTTGACATTTCGTGTAAGAGAGTTGTTTTATATTGAAAATAGTGGTAAATGTTTAGTTGTGTTATAATTTTTGTGTTGCTGGTATTGCTTGTGCGTGCCTCTCAAAAATATTATAGAAAGATTGATATTGTGTATTTTGGGGTAAGTTCTTAAAAGCGTTTAATCTTTTTCAAGCAGTTGCATTTTATTTTATTATGTCGTCATTTTGTATTTGAATATTTCAAAACCGGAAATTTAATTTGGCAGTTGTCGCCTTAATATCAGCTTATAAAAAGAAATCTCTTGACGTAATTTGCTCAGCATTGACAAAAACAAATGTGTCAGACTAAATGGCTGATGTTTTTTCCGAAATAATTTTTTGTCTCGTGGAGACGGGCTATAACGAAACTGGAGAAAGCTATGAAAGAAGAACTGATTAGTCGAATGGTACTTCCACACGTCACGGTTGTCATCAGCCGATTTTTCATATTTTTGTTTCTCCCTATATTGGTAATTTACTGTATATCCTTCATTCGTCATTTGCTGTACTAGAAATTGGTTGCCGTGTCAGTGCTAAAAATTTAAAATAATCACCCCAATTACGTCTGTCGTTTTCGACTAACAATCGACTTGATTACGACCGATTTGGAAGATTCCACATTCCATTTGGCATATTCGTATTTTGTAGTAGAACTGCTTTGCTATTCTGCTTGGCGGATGGCTGGCGGATAAATGCCATTTTGAATAGTGAGGAAAAAGTTAGTTGTTAATTTGTTTTTAAAAGTATTTCATGCGTTCTTTTTTTTTTAATTTAAGATGCTTCAGTTATTAAGGAGTTTATTTTTGACAAAATACAAACGACTCGAGTGGTTTTCGACTACCGACAAAGGTAATTGGGGTGAATATTTCCTCACATAACGAACTCAATCCCAAGAATAAAAGAATTAAGCAAAGGAATACAATTACAAAACGAAATAAAACAGAAAACTCAAAAATTGGTCCGATTCTACACAACCGAGTCGAGCTACCCCTATCACGTAAAAGTCGACTAATACTAATGTCTTACCTAACCGAAATCGCGGATTTTGGATGAACTTTTACTAAAACCTCAATAGGCCGTTCCCACAGAGTTGAAATGTTTTCAAATGTCATTAGCTATCAATCTGGAAGTGGCCGACAAAACAACTGCTTGTTGACAGGAAGTAATAGTGTTGAAAAGAAAAAATAAATACGAGTTCTGTAGAAATTAAAAAGACAGTTATTGCAGCGATTATAAGTGATTTCGCGATACAAAAAAAAAACAATTAAATCAATTTATAACAACACAAAATGTACAAATTACTAAACTCCTACAATTATTAAAAAGGTGGAAGAGAGCTCAGAAGCGCAAGAAATCTCAAGAAGTCTGGACAAAAGTAAGTCATGTATCTTATTAATTATGATTTTCAATACTTTCTTGAACTAATTTCATTTGCCGTCACGTTCAAGCACTTTTCAGTAGAAGGATGTTTGTGAAAATGACAATAAGTTTCTTTAAAGAAAACTTCCGTATGTCGCGAGAAGTATTTAACTTGCTATGCAACGAACTCCAAAGTATGGGCAAGTGAGATAAAAATGTCAGAAATTGTATTCCATTGCAAAGGGTAGTGCCGATAACCACTTATACGCTCTAGGATCATCAGCAGAATACCGAAGTAATGCAAATTTGTTTGGAGTTGGAAAAACTTCAGATTGCAAAATTGTAAAATCGTTTTGTGAGGAAGTGTGGAATGTCCTACAGCCGAAGTATTTAAATTTTTATCCACTAACCATTCAACTAACAGACGAAAATGTGCATGGCTTCGAAAAATTAAGATTTCCACATTGCTTTTTGTAAATACAGTAAGTTGAATGTTGTACACGCATTCATTCTTTCATTCTTTAGATGGTTGTCATACTGAGATTAAACCATCTTCAGAAGATGCTACAGGTTAGTTCAATTATAAAGGATGGTATTCAACAGTTCTTCTAGCTGCAGTGGATTATCGGTTCGAAATGTGAAAGTGTAGTGCTCCTGCGTTTTGCACAATTTTTTAAATGAGCACAACGACCAAATAAATAATCATTGGCTACTAGAAGAAGAGGAATTTTAATTCACCAGCAACCAGAGCATGTTTCATATGTAACCGACATCAACTTTTCCGCTGATAATATTAGAAAAGCCTACAGGAACTACGTATCAGGTAGGAAACACAATTTATATATTTGTTTAATTTTTCAAATGCTTATTTCTTTCTGTTTCAATTTCTATAAAATTTTTTAAAAATTTCTTGCTAGAATCTTGAATCACTTTGAGCGTTTTCTTTATCTCCCCATCTTTACTCTTTTCGCAGCTCGCAGTGTTGACGTGTCTGGGGACGATGACCCTGTGCCGGAGGAGCTTACTGCCGAAGTGTTTGGAGTCGATAGAGCTGTGTCGGAGGTGCTTGCCGCCGAATCGCATGAGTGCGAAGGAGCTACGACTTCATCAACTATAGAATAACATAAATACATATGTAAATTAATAAACAGTTTCAAATAAAATAATGTTAACATTTTTCTTACTCCCGATGATACTGTCTTGGACACGCAGTTCCACATTAAATATTTTTAGGCCACCTAAGATTTGATGATTTTTATTAAAGAGGTGCCATTGAGAGGATGAATCGATCAATTTCTTTTCGTTTCTTAAAATAAAATGCGTATATAAATTAGATTTAGGTATAATAAGCTAGACAGTAATACCTGTAATGGTTTGTGAGATTGTGTATTTTCATTTTTACTTCCTCTGGCCTTAAAACAATATCCATCGCTCCCAGCTTGTTCGACTCGAGTTTCCTCCTCCATGGGCGTTCATAGTTTTCATTTTTAGTTTTTTTTCCATATTTTGCTTGCTATTGTGTAAAAAAAATTTTAACTAATTTTATAAATATTTAGATGTATTTCCATTGAAAATATTACCTCTTTGTCCGATCTCCACACCAAAATAAACTGGAGCCCACGCTGTAGGCTTGTTCGGTTTGAACTCTCACGGACGGGTGAACTCAAGGGGATTTCAACTAGGTTTCGCCAAAATCGCGAGGTTTCCAAACCCCGAAAATGTATGGTGAAACCTGGGAGATTTGGAGAAACTTAATGTAATCTCGCTATATTCCTTGGTGGGAACATAGCATAACATTGGCAAATCTTGAAAAAATCGTATCCCCCCCTATGACAACTCTAGACCAAGCACACATTTTAGAGTCCACCCCTACATATAAAAACCAAACGTGAAGTTGATGCTAAACAATAAAAAAAATAAATAAATAAAAATTAAATAAAAATTTTTTTTTTTTGTTTGAATTAATTTGTGGGAAAATCTTAAAAAATAAATAAAAAAATGGACATAGAAGTAATAAATATGTTATTGCAATTGCAATATTTGACATATAACAGTTTCGGATTAGCAATCTGACAAAAACACATAGCGCACTCCCTGCGCTAATTTCGGAGTGAAAAGAATAGAAACATCATTACGTAAGTACTGTTGCACAGTTCCGTGATTTTAAAATCTAACTAATAACTACATCGAAGATGCCGGGCTACCGGCAACCCAAGTCAAATTTTAAAAAAAAGAAAGCGAAGAGAGAACCGCAGCCACTTGGATGGTGGTGTGTGAGAGTAAAAAGGAATGCGACAAACAGAATTAGGGCCTAAAAGAAGATCGCAAATGAACCGAAATTGTAACAAGCAGCTGGTTTCATTTTTCGGTTTTTCCCTTCATTCGTCATTTGCTGTGTTCGAAAGTGGTTGCTGTATAAGTACTAAGGGACGACACGAAATCAATCCCAAAAATACAAGAATAGAGCAAATGAATACAATTACGAAACGGGAGAAAAGCAACCTTCAAAAGTCGGTCTGATTCTACTACCCATCCGAGTCGAGCTATACCCTCCACTTCCCCGCTTTCTTAACCAAAGACTTTTTTTTGTTTTATAACTTCTTTTTTGTTTTCCATATCGTGTTACTTGGCTTCTTGACGGCTAAATATCATTGGACTAGCCGCTCATTTCGAATAGTTACCACCCACAGATAACCCTTTCACACACACACACACGCATATATATATATATATATATATATACATTGGTACATGGTTCCACTAATTCACCTGGCAGAGCAAAGGGACTCACTTCCAGGACTCCGACAGCTTCTGATTGCGGAACTACCCAACTATACCAGTCGATGGTTTGTCGTGTTTGTCATGTCGTTTCCAAAAAAAAAAGAAAAAAAACAGGAGGGCTGTATATCTCCTTGCAAACAGGAATTAGGGGTGACGATAGTGGGGAATTATGGACTTTCTTTACAATTTTCTGATTTGCAATTCGGGCGTTTTGGGGGTTTTACAAATATTAATTGAAGGAAGCAATCAATGTAGAATTTAGAGTGGGCCCTCTGCCATTGCTGAGCTGAACGCGTTCCTCTATATCTCAACTACAATATTTAAGACATAGGAATATATTGTATGAGAATGCTTCTCAACAGGACAATTAAGATTAATTTAAAGGAAGACTGAAAAGTCTGTACTGTACCAAAAAGAATATAAGAAAATTATTCAGAGATGAAGCAGTACTTCTTCAAAAGGCTTTTGCAAAAAGATCGATACTGTCGGTAAAACTGAAACACTCTGAAAATTGATGTCAACTAAACTGAGTCGATAGTAGACATTCTCCGTATCAGAACCAACTCCTATCAACGAAGCTGCTAGTTAGGTGAATAATACAATACAGCGTAGCTAAAATATCTTATCGGTTGTGGTAATGGATAGGGCCACTTAATGTACTAGTGCTTTCTTTGATGGCTTCAAGTCGCCTGGCTCCCAGTTATGTTACAAAAGGTATAGATCAGCTGTTGATAACTCTGAAGAGAATTTTTACTACTAGCCTGGCATTGGCATATATGCTGAAATTCTAAAACTCTGGCTGGCGAACTGTGAAAATCGGAAAAGAGGTCTAGACGCTCGCCAAGAGCCTCTGATCTATAAGTCTGAATAACGTTGAGAGAAAGGTCGAGATCATTGTACGTAAACCTACCTTTCGAATTCTGAGATGCAATATGTACCTTAAAATCTGTTAGGCAGCATGCGTGACAAGCATACGCGAATGATGAAACTGTACTACAATATCTGTTTTATCGTGTATAGTGACTAAAGTCAAAGCAGCCCTAGACGTGATCGACGGTTGTTGCATTAAGAATGGGCTTTCCAACAATCATCTCAAAACTGATGTTGTTCTCTTTCCGAAAAGGAGAAATAAAAAGATTTCACTGCTGCTTGTACCAGTCTCCGGTCAGCCGGTCTATCTCGGCTGCGTGGGTGTTTTCTAACATACCTAACTGGCTCCACTTTAGGGGAATGAAGAATCTGCCTCCCATTGGGGTTCATATCATGGACTGCTCTTTTAAAGTTATCTTCTTTTAAAAAAAAAGTGGTGTTTGGTACGAAATCGGATCTTGTGGTATCACAAGAAATGAAATCAATGAATGTTTCCTGACGGGTCTAAGAAATCAGCGCCCTTCCTTCTGTCCATCAGCATGAAAACTGATTGGTTGTTGGACGGACGAAGTATGCGCGATAAATGGAACCTGCTTTGTTTGTTCGATCGTCAAAACCGGAGCCCCTCTGAACTGCGCCAACTAAAGAGCCATCGGTCTTCTTAAAATCGCATCGCACCGCAACTACGCCTGAAGCCTTTCGTCAACAACCTGATAGGTCTATACCAGTGTGGCTTTAGGGCAGGATAGTCCACCATCGACCAAATATTTACACTACGGCAGATCTTGGAGAAAACTCATGAGCTCCGGATCGATACACACAACCTATTCAGAGTTCGTAAGGCCGGGTATGACAGCATTTATAGAGAAGAGCTATACAGAGCAATGTCTATTTTTGGTATCCTTGTCAAACTCGTCCGTCTGTGCACGATGACGATGGAGAATGCATGCTGCTCCATCAAGGTCGGTAAAGATCTCACCGAGACCTTTGATGTCCAGAAAAGATTTAAACAAGGAGATAGGCTGTCATGCAATTTTGTCAACATCGTACTTGAAAGAATAGTGCTAAACTCACGAGCAAACACAAGAGGCACTATCTCTCAAAAGTCCGTCCAACTACCCACATACGCGGACGATATTGACATAATCGGGAGAAAGCAGAGTGATGTCATTGGCGTTTTCGCGAGATTTGAGACGGAAGCTGCGAAAATGGGTTTAGCGGTTAATGAGGGCAAGACTAAGTATATGCGAAAGGACAACCAACACCGATGTCTCGGGCAGAACGTTACCCTCGACAGATATAACTTTGAGGTAGTTAATGACTTTGTCTACCTAGGCTCTGCTATATATACAGACAACAACACCAGCGCTGAGACCAAGCGAAGAATAACTCTTGCCAAACGCTGTTTCTTTGGGCTAAGAAGGCAATTGAGTAGCAAAGCCCTCTCTCGGACAACAAAAGTCACCCTTTATAAGACATTTATAATCCCGCTCCTAGTCTATGGCGCAGAGGCATGGACATTATCATGATGAGGGTATTCTTGGTTGGTTGCTTCGAGAGAAAAATTCTTCGGGCGATCTTCGGTCCCGTCTGCATTGACGGTGAATGGAGGAGGAGATACAACAATGAACTCTACGGACTGTACAGCGAAATCAACCTAACCAGAAGAGTGAAGATCCAAAGAATGATATGGCTGGGTCATGTAGAGCGTATGGATACCAATGCTCCCATCCGAATCTTCTTCTTCGAATTCGCTCCCGAAGGACAGCGCAGTAGAGGAATGCCAAGTTTCAAGTGGCGCACGCGATTGGCAATCATTATTTAATAGAAGTTTGTGAAATAAATAATAAAATAACGAAAAATGGTGGAAATATTTGATGAAACAGTCATCGATTAATGAGAGAGCATCATTCCTTTCCCCCAAATTCCGTAGAATTTTTTTAGTCTTTCCTTTTATATGTTTATTTCACTCACAAGCACTCCCTCCTCCATTTTTTTTTCAAAATTAAAAATTTAGCCTTTATTTTTCTCTTGTGACCGGCTTGTAAGTTGCTCAATAGGACCTCACAATTTTGATAGTTTTTGTGATGCTCACAACTCGTGAGGTTTTGGTTAGAATACGAAAACCTCACAAATTGTGACTCACCTCGCTCTTGTGAGGTTGTTGTGACATATGAGACATCACAGAGGTATGCCAGAATAAGGGCATTAAATTAAAACTTCCACCGTCTTGCATAGATTGCCAAGCAAACTATCGCGGATGTGAAGTGGCGAAGGAACTCCAAAAACGGCAACTACAAATAAACCAAATATTGCTAAAGAACAGGCGGTAGAAGAAAGAAAATCTGTCGTGGTAAAGTCGAAGGATATACAAAAAAAAGATAACAAAGGAAAAGCCTCCACCAATTGACGCGCTAATGTATGCACAAGCAGCGTCGCAGGGAAATAGAAGAAAACCAGTGGCACACGTTTTCTCTTTAATTCTCACGACACTTGAGGAGCAAAGCAGAACAAATAAATTGTTTGTTGACAAATTGAGCAATATCAAGAAAGAAATACGTAAAACTCGATTTCAAGCATGAATATGAAACAAGTGCTTAAAATATTGACGTAGAACGCAAACGGCTTTATTAAAAAACTCGACGAACAGGAGTGTTCTTGCGAAAAGCCAACATATCCATTTATTGTCCTCCGTGATGCAAGCTAGAGAAGAATGACTTTAAAGGTATCTTTTATTCACTCGGACCGAATTTTATAATTGGCCGTGACTTTAATTCAAAACATACCTTCTGGGGCTCAAGATGTAATACAACGAAAGGCAGACAACTCTATGAAGCCGGTATGCAACCTAAAGTTGACTTTTTCTCGACAGGAAAACCAACATATTGGCCTTCGGATATAACAAATACACCCGATCTTGTAGACTTCTTTGTCACAAAGGGAGCAGCCAAAATTTCAACAAACATCGAGGAAAGTTATGATCTCTCCTCAGATCACTCACCAGTCGTTTTGACACTAGATTAACTAACAACAAAACTAACTGGGACGGTCCTAGAAACTACTGCAATGAACATATTGTTCTAAACGTGTCGCTAAAAACACAAAACGAAATAGAAGACGAAGTCGACAGATTCATCAAAGTCCAGCAGAACGCTGCCTGGAACAACACTCACACTAGGAGAAAAGAGAAAGCAAGTAGTGAAATAAAAGAATTGGTTAGAGAAAAGAGGAGGGGGCGCAAAAGATGGCAACAATCACGTGCTCCCCAGCATAAAACATACTTGAACCACTTATGCAATAAATTGAAAGAAGATCTGACTGCCGAAAGAAGTTAAAATTACTTCCTCTGTAAAGCCATGTGAGGAATAAAAAAACCTCAAATGCAATTTCTTCCCATAAAAAAAATAATAGCGAATGGGCAAAAGTAGATCAAGAGAAGGCGGATTGATTTGCTGAATACCTAGAAGAAGGGTTGAGTTTCGTTAAGAAGAGCAAAGAGGATAAGGAGTTCAAAATCGCCGCAAACGATGATGTCATCCGGATCCGTCATATCCCGTTTACGTTCTTTCCTTATATTTGAAGTAAATTGTTTTCTTTTTTTATGAATTACTTTTTTTGGATAATGCTTTTTATCGGGGCATTCGGCCTCAGATTTATAACTTTTTTATATTTCTTCCTTCTTTTTTCTTCTATACTTTCTTATCCCTTCTTTAAACCTATCTCGTTATCTTCCATTTTTCCATTCTACACCGTTTGCTTGCTTGTTAATGTCACTTAGCTCCAATTTTTTGTTTTTAATTTTATATAATACTTCACAGTAAGGATTGTTCGCCTGGTAATATATGCTCAACTCGAGCAATGATTAAAATACTATCCGAAACACGTACAGGATTTAAAGTATGTCATTTAAGCGCGCGTAGCTTAAGCTTATCTAAACTAGACTATCTTGGTTATATTTTTAATGGATCGGATGTGAATATTATATGTGTAACAGAGACTTGGTTTAGACCCAAAAAAATGGATGCAGATGCTGTTGACGATGATAGGTACAATATTCCTGGGTATTAACTGACTCACCATTCTAGGATCACAGACATAATTGGGGGAGGAGTCGCTGTATATTGTAACATATCCCTTAGCTGTCATATTCGCATAGTTGAAAAGTCTTTTGATCTTAATAGCATAGAATATATGCTTATCGAAGTTGCTGGTGCCAACATAAAGTTACTTCTAGGTGTCGCGTACAATCACCACCGTTATTGTTCCTTTGACCCATTTTTCTTGGCGCTTCAGGAGTTTACTGCGGTCTATGAACACATCATTGTTTGCGGTGATTTCAACATAGACCTACATAAATCGGACAATAAAGCTTGCCAACTACTTGACTCGATTGCTGGTGCTGGACTTAATGTAATCTTCCTTTGCTACCCGTTATGCACCTTATACTCCCCCGAGCCTTCTTGATGTATTTATTGTGTCTGATCGCTCAAACGTTCTGCTTCAGGATCAGTTGTCCCTTGAAGCTGTGTCTGATAATGACTTGCTGTTCTGTACATATAATAATAACCTATCTCGTTCGTCTACATCTTCCACTTTCCAATACCGAAATTATGCTGCTGTAATTAATAGTTCTCTGCAACTTGATGCCAGCATGCTTCCTTGGCAAAATTGCCATTTGTATACAGATGTTAATGCTTAGGTAACATTTTTAAGATCTTTATTGTTGGACTTGTTCAACAAACATGCTCCCTTAAAGACTGTGTCTGTTCGCAGTGAAACTTGCCCATGGCTCACGTCTGACCTACATAATGTCCGAAATAAATTATACTCATGTTGGAAGTGAAACCCAACCACCTTAAATTGGAATAATTTTCGTCATGCTCACGCAATCATTCGACTTACATAACACGAAATGCGAAGAAAAGGTATTTTCTGCCAACCAATCTACCAAAAAACTTTAGAATAATTTACACTCCATTGGGGTCGGAAAAAAAATCAAAAGCATAATACCTGATATAAATGATCTCAACGAAAGTTTTGTTTCTAGTGTGCCCAACAACTGTGCTTTTGTCCCCAACACTGAGCTCTGTTTTAAAAGTGAATTTGATTTACAAGTCGTAACAGAAATTGAAGTCATTGAAAACATTCGTTCTATCAAACCCGATGCTGTTAGGGAAGATGGCGTGCCTACTAGCTTCATTAAAATGATACTTCCCCACATATTGAGTGTACGAACGCATGTATTCAATTTCTGCATTCTCTGTTCATCTTTTCCCGATAGTTGGAAATTAGCTAAGGTTTTACCTGTACCAAAAAAAACAGCAGCCAACGTCTACCAATGACTTTCGCTCAATTAGTATTTTACCATGTTTGTCAAAAGTTTTGGAGAAAATACTTGTGAAACAAATTTCCAGTCATCTGAATCGTCATAACAGCTGCTCCACAGCAATGGTTAAAATACTTGATGATATTAGAATTGAATATGACTTAGACAATGTTACCTTACTTTGTTTGCTCGACTTCTCCAAAGCTTTTGACAAAGTAAATCATGAAATACTTTGCAAAAAACTCAGATTGTACTTTGGATTTAGTGAAATATCAGTATGTCTTATATCCAGTTATTTGTGTGATCGTAGCCAAAGAGTGATATTTGATGATACTGCGTCAAATCCTAAAACTCTGCTAACTGGGGTACCCCAGGGCTCAATTTTAGGTTCAATTTTATTCTGTATTTGCATCATAACCTACCAAAAGCTTGCACCAGTACCAGTGTTCACTTTTACCCCGATGATGCACAGATTTGCTTATCCCGCCCGATCGGGCTAACTGAGGACCTTATCTATAGAATAAATGAAGACCTTTCTAGTATATAAAGCTGGACTCAAGGCAATGGGCTAACTATTAATCCTGCAAAGTCACAGTTAATATTGATTTCGAGGCAACAGTATAACACTGATGATCTAGTACCTGTCTTCCTTAATAACGTAAGACTTCAATACGCGAATGTCGTAACCAATCTTGGATTCAAGGTAAATCGTTCACTCACCGCGATCGATCACACCAACTACACCATTGGACGCATCTATGCTGGGTTGCGCAAACTTTGGCCGTATTCTAGTTATACGCCCGTAGACACTAAGCTCAGGCTTATTGAAATTTTACTTGTATCTAGTATTGACTACGCCATAGTTGTGTACAGTAAACTTGATTCTCAATCCCACCATAAGTTGCTTGTTGCCTTCAACGACATGATATGGCCTTGGCCGACGTGAACACATCTCTCACTATCACAAAAATGTACTTGGTTGTTCGTTTCAATAATTCCTTGACACCAGATGTTGTATCTTCTTACATAAAATCATCCACACCAAATCCCCTCCGTATTTGTTCGCAAAACTTCAATTCGTGCAATCTTCTAAGACATGTAACCTCATCCCCCCATTCTATAATTATTTGAACACATCGCGTTTTTTTTTTGTTTATGTCACTAGGCTATGGAACTCTCTACCAACATCAACAAAACAAATAATTGGAGCCAGACAATTTAAAGCTTCCGTATTAGAACACCTTGCCTGACTACTACAGCAACTACTTAAACTTAACACTTTTTTTTTTCTCTATTTCTCTTCTCGCGTTTTTTCTTTTTTTCTGTTTTGCTATTTTCCTTCATTCTTTTTTCACTCCCTTTTTCTCATGTTTCTCTCCCACCCTCTTTTACCTTCCAATTTTTCGTTTTTTTTATTTCTTTTATATTTATTTTTATTATTATTATTGCTTTATTTTAATTGTAACATAACATTAGATTAATTGTTTCATTATTAAAATATTAATTTATCAGCATTTTGTTAGATTATATAATATTTCCATATCTCAGTACTACAAATGACAAAGTCTTATCTGTACATTTTATCCAATAACTTGAATTGAATTGAATTGATTTAATAACTGGTCAAATTCTGAAGGAGTTGCCAAAGAAAGCTTTGACCAAACTCCTCCAACTTATAAATGCCGCACTAAGATTATTAAACGTTCCAGGCCAATGGAAAGTTGCCGAGGTTATAACGGTCCCGAAACCAGGCAAATCTCTAAATGAAAAAAAGTACTACAGACCCATATCGCTTCTGCCGTAAATCTAAAATATTTGAAAAACTCCTATTGACGCGCTTCCAACCGATCATTGAAGAGAGACGTCTAATTCCTGAGCATCAATTCGGTTTTAGAACAAAGCACTCCAAAATTGACCAGGTTTATAGAATTACGAATGAAATTGAGAAAGCCTTAGAAAGGAAAAAGATATGTTCTAGCATAGTTCTTCCGAGAGAGCTGCATACGATTCTGAAATCGTACCTGGAAAATAGAATTTGTTGTGTTAAACATGGCACCGAATACTCGGAATTTAAAGAGATCGCTGCTGGAGTTCCGCAAGGAAGGGTACTTGGCCCGGTATTGTTTTTACTCGAGACATATCAGAAGAATCAGGTACCATAGTAGCCACGTTCGCGGACGATACGGCGATACTAGCTACAGATACTTTAGTCGAGTTAGCTACTGGAAAGCTACAAACGGCTTTGGATAAAATCTACGAGTGGACAAAGATATGCCGAATTGTTCTCATCGAGGCCAAATCTCTCATGTTAATTTTATTTACCGGAAAATAAACAACCTTCCCATTTTCATTCATCATCGGTCTTAAACCTAGGAATGACATTAGATGTAAAACTTAGGTTGAAGCCGCATGTTAAGAAGAAACGTGATGAACTTGAAAATAAATTCAGACAAATATTGGCTACTTGGAAGGCATTCCAAGCATTCTTGCTAATAGATGAGCATATATAACAAATGCTCATCTATAAGCAAGTGCTTAAACCTGTTTGGACATACGGTATACAACTTTGGGGTTGTACTTAGTCAAGCAACCGAAATATTTTCCAAACCTAGCAAAACAAAGTTCTGAGATAAATCGTGAACGTCCCATGGTATATCAGAAACAGTGATATCCACAGAGACTTAGAATAGTTACCGTCGAGGACAAAATAATGAACTGTGCTCGCAAACTCCGTATTTGTCTTCATGGTCATTTTAATAATAAAATACTCCAAATTCTGGACGGGATAAACTTAGTGCGTCGATTACAAGGAACGAGACCATTCGATCTGGCGCGATAAGGACTATCCGCATATAATACCGGTACTAGCAGCTGCTTTTGCTGGAAAGCTACCACCTCCACGCGAACGTTATTTGAAAGGGAAGCTACTTGATAAGGCTACTTAGTTGTAGTCGCTAAGAAGGGAGGTGTTTTTAGTGAGTAAGAATCCCACACTACTATGAGCAACGGGTTCATAGTGTCTTTGAAGATTTTCTCACCTACCCACCAAAAAAAAACTCTCCTGCCCCATGAAATGTTGTGTTTGGACTGCTCGTCCAACTCCGTTCGTATGTCGGTGATACGCTTGCGTCTCTTCAGGCGTCCAAGCTCAAATTCCTCTTCAGCGTCAGGGTCTGCATCGCTACCTCTTCCTGAAGCACGAGTGGTCTTCGCTCTCGCTTTGGATTCGGAAGTTCAGTTGATTACAGCAACACTCGAGGCAGAAGTGGTTTTAGAAGTCGTCGGCTTAGCGGAAGAGGCAGCTGCTTCGGCAAGCTCGGAAGATGTACTTTCTGCATCGGAAGTGTATTGGATTGCCTGATCAAATAGTATTCGCAGCTGGGCGACGATTGCTGAAGGCTGAAAATCAATAAGAGCCGCTTGCAGCGCCGCCACTAGTTGCGCTTATTTTGTTAATTATGTTAATTTCCCCACGGCGTGCTCGGACGTTAATCAGTTTTTATTCCCTTCTATCATCAACACAATTAAAACTTGAAATTTATTTTGTGTTTCCCCACACCTGAATTTGTAGTATTTTTACTTCTTTATATATTTCTTATTTACACTAGGAAATTCAAAAAATATATTTAAAAACTTCCTTACTCCTTGAGGGCCACTGGGAAATTTACATTTATTCAGAAACTAAACCTACTCGAAGTCAGCAATTCGTGTGTGGCGTTTTCAGTTGAAAGATTTGATGATTGGCGAGTTGGTTAAAAAAAAAAACCAAAAGATTTTGATTTTGAAAGTTTTTCACCTGAATTGAACTGTGTGTGGCCGAGTTGATTAATTTACTGTCAAATAAGGTCCCAGTTGCGTTTTTCAACTACGAGTACTTATTACAGTTTTTGACTTGTGGTGAACGTCAAAATAAACCAGGCCATCTATCCTGCATAAAAAAAAAAAAAAAACTTAAAACTACTTTGATTGTCTTATCGGGACGTAGGTTTGTGGGCTTTAACAGAATTTGGAAAAGGTGTACGAGAATAACAAAAGTATTTTTAACACGAACTCTCGGCGACGTAAGACATTTGTTAAAATTTATTTCTTGTGGAGATAACTGTGTATCGGAATATGTCTTCATTATATGCTCCCTAAATGAGAAAGCATCATCATTTTCATCTTTTTACAGAAACAAAGTTTACTTTTGACAGTTGATGCAAAGTCTTTCACTTCAGTTCATGTAGTGTGTGGTCAGCGTCAATTCAGTCAGTTTATCATTGAGTTGAATGGTGTATGGAGTGCTAAGCACTTTATTATCGACCTCATCCACAATAATATAAATTAGTCATTCATCAAAATGATTTTAGTAAGAATTGAAAACAAATATTCACACATCTCTATTTATAAATTCGCTGCAATCGACAGTGTTACACATAAGTGATAGTGGCTGTAAAATGACAGCAACCGATGCGATTTACTTCAAAAGAATTCTACACATCTGTTTCACGGGCAGAGCTGCCAGCAGTACTGCAAGTAGATTTTCTGCACATGTATTTTGGGCATTAAGAACTGAGCTGTTATGCAGCCAGCATTCCTTGACAAATACCTGTTATTATTTTCAAGTGTTAGGAGAAGTGTAGTTAGGAATTTTGAAAAATAACCTACAGTAATGATCATATTGAAGCAACAAGTACCAGCGTATATTACAATTGCGTTCGCTTTGGAGTCGGTCTGAAAAGAAAACTGCCAACAAGAAAAGCCACAGAGGTGACAATGAAAACACAAAATAAAAAGGCTAAGTGCGTTCAAAAAGTTGCCAAGATATGAAAAGACGTTAGTTTTTGGACCTTGAATTAAAATGATAAAGAAGTACTGAAGTAAATCGAAAGCAAGCAGACTTACTTAAAGCATTGAGCGCGTTCTATATTGAAGTTAGTCATACGATTCTGATTGATTCGACAGCCCAAAAATTGACTGCAGGTGACATTTCGTGAAAAAGTGAATTTTAGGGCGAACAAATTTTCCGTGAAATTTCAGTCAGATGAAGAAACATCAAAAACCATCTGCTTTTCCGGTTGTGATTTAAGGGAAAGTTGTGCTTCATTAACTATGAACTGTTTTCTTCCCTTACAACCAAATTGGTGTTTAACCTAAATTTTGAGAAAGTAAATTATGAATTGGATGAGCCGGAGGAAATCATACAACAAATGTTTCTGTTTCCCTTTTTTTTCTGTTTTGATAAATTGAATAAGCATGTATTTCTTGAAAAAATAATAAAATTGAAATAAAAGGAACAGTACGTTTCAAATTATATTATATGAGAAGCTTGCATTTCCACCTTCATTGCTTTTTTTATCGCCTGGATTGGAGCCCTCTCAAATAAACACTCCGCTGTTTTCGGCTTAAAATATGTTAAAATATATGGTTGTAAATACTATACGCAAGCCATTGCGTCGATATATTTAAGGCGACGAAATCTTTTTTCAGCAACGCAAATTTTGCAAGACAGATGAATTATTTGCAATAAAATGGATATGATAATATTATACTTCACCCATTTTATCCTCTTTTATTTAATACTATGAAGTGGGTATCTTTTTTAAAACAATCCATTAAAAGTTTTAAGTAAGAATTGAAAGCAAATATCAAATTAAAACGTATGTGATATATATGAACGTTACCTGCAAATGGCATATCTGCTGTTCCAAATGTTAGGTTTGAGTAAAATTGTAGTGCCTGAAATTCGGAACGCGCCTATTTTCAAAACAAATACATAAATATATTAATAATAGGCAGTAGGTATACAAAAACTGTAAAATTACGAAGGTCTACGATTATTTTAACAAGTTCAATTTAAATAGGTTTAAACAGTGCTAGACTTTTCATTTATCTTTTTAATTGTTGCATAATTTTTTCTGAGAAAACTCAACTCAAAAAGATAAGATAAATAAGTAAAAAAATGTAAACTATGGTGAACTTCGGGACTGTCCTTCACTTGTTAGTTAATGGAGGATTGATTCAAATATGGTGCATGTCCGTGTAAAACTTTCAAAAGTCAGAAGTTTATGCATTAGTAAGCATGAAGGTTTGTTATAAAGTGATAGCATTTTTCTTTGAATAAGAAAGGCACTTCGGAGTGAAGATAACACTCTGAAAATGTTCCGTTGACTCTATTTTTACGTTTTCAGAATGAATATTTTCGCTCCAGATTTCATTTAATCATATAAAAACGAAGCGTCGAATTCACGTTGGTGATGCCATTAGCACCTTTTCATCAATGGGGCTTACTCTTCGTTTTAAATAATATGAATGAACAGAAACTTAAACTAAAAAGTGAAAATATGAGGGATGCTATCGGATTTGAAGAGAGATTGGTAGGCTACCCTGCAACAGGATAATCGCACAAATGTACAAATTACCGAACATGCACTGATTTCCTTCTCACAATTTGCACATATAATTTAGTGGATGTGCTAGCAAACCGTGAGTAATATAAATCTGATATGGGAATACTTTCAATGAGCATCGCAGAGATGGGGATTGGCAGAAATGCTTAACTTCTTTACATTGCGATATGGAAATAAAATGTCAGTTCTATAATCATAAGTAATGCGTCTTAAATAATCGGACTAGTAGATTTCGAGATTACCTCTTACATATAAATAAACTTTCTCTCTTATTAATTAGATTACTAGCTGACCCGGCGAACTTCATTTCGCTTAAAATTGATTAAATTATTAATGTCTCTTTTGAAACTCGAGCCTCTCTATTGAAAGAATGAAACTCTCTTGGGATTAAATTGAATTCACTGCATTTTATTCACACGGAAAATGGATTTCACACATTTCAGGTCAGTGCAACCCTTTGTGATAAACAACGCTGTTTGTTTGGTTTTGTTGTGTTTGTGTAAACAAACAATGCTGACCGCATTCCGAGACGCGAATACGCCAGATACAATTGTCCTTGCGAAAAGCAAGGAAATTCGAGATTAAGGCAACACACTTGAAATGATTAGCCTTGCGATTTGTTGATTTTCATGACAAATGGACTCGAATGGCAGTTGGTTGGTATCATAGGAATTCTTGGATTTGATAACGGTGACTTGGATGACATTCTTCACGAGTTTCTTCACCGTCAACCCGGTTCCATTGTACAGTTTTGGTTGGTTCAGATTGCGCTGCATTACGATGGCAGAATTCGAAAAACTAAATTTAAATCATCGACGTCCTTGTTCTTTGCAGCTAATATCGTCCGTGCACTCAGCAAACTGTTTATGTCAAAGCGTCTCGATCGAAATGCAATTCTTGATAAAATGCATCGTGTATCGAGCGATTAATGGGTAGGATTCCCAATTTACTCAACAGACCTCTGCACATGAACAAACACATGTCTTCGATCAGTATTAGCACCTCATTGGATTCACTCCTTAAAATTAATATTTTCTCCATCCTATACAAAAATAAATTTTAAGATATCGCACCATCCCCCCTGAAAGTATCCAATTTTAGGTTTTCATGATGTTCCGAGTTTTTCGGTCAAAATTTCCAATTTTCGTGTAGTGTGTTTACCTGGTTCAACACGAATCCAACAAAAAGTCTCCATGCAAATGAGATAATGTTCAGCCGAGTTATGCGCCTACGAACCGACACCAACTCATTTTTATATACTCGTTTGTACAGCATACGGACGGATGTACTTTAGACAACCCATGCACATGACTTAAGGACAACGAACTTCGAATATGCACGTGGAAGGTTAGGTCCTTAAATAGGCCACGTGCAGCCGAACAACTAGCAGAGGCGCTAGTCTCCTGGAAACCAGACATAAGCGCCATCCAAGAAATGCGATGGGATGGGCCGGACAAAAGAACGATGTAGAACTGCGACATCTAATACGGCAATTGTTATCGACGTCAAAAGCAGCGCCTATTTGGATGTGGATTTGTTGTTGGAGGCAGATTCAGGCAAGAAATCTTGAGTTCCAGCATGTGAACGAGCGCCACTTACCAATTCGCATCAAGGTTAAATTTGCCAACATTGGCTTGACATGCACGTACGCCCCATAAACGAGGAAGATGACGACACCAAAGATATATTTTATAACAAGATCTAAAAGCAATACCCTAGCTGTGACAATGAAATTGTCCTCGGCGATTTCAATGCAAAACTAGAGAGGGTATCTTTGTTATAGCCTGCACGTCACAATCACCGATAACGGATTCAGGCTAATCGGCTTTGCAGCGGGACGAAACATTGTCGTAGCTAGCACGCGGTTCCCCCATTTCGATATTCACAAGAAGACTTGGAGAACTCCTGATCAATTAACCACATTGACAACAATGCGACCGACGCAAGCCACTTCCAATATTATTGATGTCCGAACGTTCCGAGGAGCCAACATCCACTCAGACCATTACCTTGTTGTAGCCGAGGCACGGTTGCGAATATCTCAAACAATAATTATAATCATAATAACAATCGCAAGAGATCCCCGTCAGTCTTTTTAACATAGCATACAAAATCTTATCTGTCGTATTGTGTGAACGCCTGCAGGCGTTTGTTTATAACCATATAAGTTTGGCTTTAGGCCAGGAAAGTCCACTGTCGACCTAATATTCACACAACAGCAGATCTTGGTGAAAACCCATGGGCTTTAGATTGATACACGCCACCTATCTATAGATTTCAAGCCCGCGTATTACAGCATCTTTAGAGATGAGCTTTACAAAGCAATACCTAGTTTTGGCACCCCTGTCAAACTCGATGGCGATGGAGAATGCACACTGCTCCATCGAGGTCGGTAAACATCTCACCGAGACCTTTGATGTCTAAAAAGGATTTAGACAAGGCGATGCGCTGTCATGCGATTTCTTCAACATCATACTTGAAAGAATAATGCAAAACTCACGCGGAAACACAAGAGGCACAATCATTCGACGGTCTGTCCAATTACTGGCACACGCCGATGATGTTGATATAATCGAAAGAAAGCATCGTGATGTCAGTGGCGCTTTCGCGAGTATGGTTTTAGCAACTAACGAGAGCAAGATCAAGATCAAGCTTATGCTGTCAAGCAAAAGGACACTCAACAACGATGTCTCGGACGGAACATCACCTTCGACAGATATAACTTTGACCTAGACTCTGCTATAAATTCAGGCGACAATATGAGTAGAGGAGGATATATAATGACGAATTGTATGGACTGTTCAGAGACATCGACCTAGTCAGAAGAGTGAAGATCCAACGACTGAAATTACTGGGTCATGTAGAGGATGGACACCAACGTCCTTGTCCGAAAAGTCTTCGAATCCGCCCTGGGGTACAGTGCAGTAGAGGAAGACCGAGACTCAGGTGGCGCACGCAAGTGGAAGGGGACGTCAGCAAAAGATCGAGCTAGCTGTAGACGCTTGTTGGCTGAGGCCCAGATCCACCCCGGACTGTAGCCCCACCTAAAGTAAGTAAGTATACAGATTATTTTGAGGTACAGTGAAAGGACCCAAAATATACCCATATGGATCAAAAACAAAAAGTTTAGTTATCATCCAAAGATAAAAGAGACTGCTCCCAACACAATAGAATCCATTTGGAAAAAAAAATAAAAAATAAAAATTTATAGTTAAGCCTTTTTTATTGGTAAATGTTTCCTTCGATAATAATTTGTCGAATTGCTTAGTTAGGTTTTTTCTCTTTTTGCAATAAAAAGTTTTTAACAGATTATTGCAGACCATGTACTCTTTTGGAGTGAAGAATTAAATTCTTTTTTTTATTATATTCTAAGATAGATACATATTTCATATGAGAATAGCTTTTACATATATTTTGCTTCCTTGCGTGGAACTAAATGTAATACACTTTGTGTGTGTGTGTTGTTTTTTAATCAATTAATTGTTTTTTTGTTTTCTTCTTTTTTTTATTTTTAATTCGTAAAAACAAATTTAATAATCAGTACTTAAGGTTAACAAAACTTACAAATTGCACTCAATTGTAGGGCGATGTAGTGATTTAACGATGTAGGATAACAATATAACGGTTCAAAATTATTAATATTATGAAAATCGATAAACTAATTAAGAAATGAAATTAATAATATTATGAAAAATTGAATGAATAACGAATAAGTTAAAGATGCGATTGATTGATGTTAAATGATGATTTGTTAATCGCTGCAATGGATTCAAATGTAAGTGACAATTAATTGGTTAATTTTAACCGGCATTGCCAACAATGCATATGAGTTTGGGTAATAAATATGGTGATGATTATTAAATTGTATGTTTGGTTTCCTACGAAATGACTTACGATGACGATACAGATATAGAGATATATAGTATATAATGAATTTTAAGCACATTATTATGTCTAAGAGTGTAATTATATTTATAATCATTGAATCTGTGTTTGATGTTTTGCTTTTACTGCCGTTGCTATTCGCTGCTATTGATGTACCAATAAAATCGGGTTTCTTCTGTATTAACTTGAAGGTTTCTTGGTTTTGTTGTATTTCATTTTGTATTTTCACAAAACAAAAACGACGATAGATGGCCTTGAAAAATGTTGCTGATGGTATTGATGAATAATTAAGGATTGCTTGAGTGGAGTTAACATTAACGGCGACAGCAATGGAAACGGTGAGTTGCTGATGACATTTGAAATTATTGTTATTATCAATAATCAAAGTATTTTTATTAATATAATTAATAAGTGTAATGTTGTCGTTATTCTGATGGCACTCTAGTTATTTCTTCTTCTGTGCCTTCTCTGCGGCTTTTGTTACTTTGCCTGAAGTGGTCTCTTTAAAGTTGACCGATTTTATAACACCAACAGCAACAGTTTGCCGCATATCGCGTACAGCAAAACGTCCCAGCGGTGGAAATTCTTGGAAACTTTCAACGCATAATGGCTTAGTTGGAACCAAATTAATGATGGCCGCATCACCGGATTTAATCGATTTCGGATCAGTCTCAGTTGTTTTGCCAGTACGACGATCACATTTTTCTTTTATTTCAGCAAATTTGCACGCAATATGAGCTGTGTGACAATCGAGAACAGGCGTATAACCATTGGCAATCTGTCCTGGATGATTAAGTACAATTACCTATAAAATAAACAGTTATTAACAATTGAGTTTTGAGAAGAGAATATGTTATATTATTTGCGCATTTACAATTGATGCGATATGTGAAAAAGCCCAGAACTGGTACACATTCGACCAATCTCATCACAAACGAGGGGGAAATATGACCATGGTATTGTTAAGTTATTATATTGATGTGTTATTTTTCTTAAGAATATAAATGCTTATTTTAATTTTTCATTTATTTTTATTGGTAGTTCTTTATTTTTACTATATGAATCAGATATATACTGCGTCGATTATTTTCATTGACCGAATTTGTATAAGATTATTTTTCTTTACTCTTAAGGTATTTGCCTAACGTTTAATCCAATAATACACAAGGTCTAGACAATATTTTTATGTCTATTTCTATGTTCATTAACAATTGTATTTAAAACTCACCTGAGCGGTAAAGTCAGCAGCACCTTTTGGTGGGCAATTCTTAGAATCACCCGCAACATATCCACGACGCAACTCCTTTACTGAGACGTTCTTAACGTTAAAGCCGACATTATCGCCAGGCAATGCCTCAGACAAAGCCTCATGATGCATTTCAACAGACTTAACTTCAGTCACCAAGTTAACTGGAGCGAAGTTTACCACCATACCTTTTAAATAAAAGAGAAAAGCGACATTAAAAATATAATTATTTAAAAAAAATACTTATCCATTTTACCTGGTTTTAAAATGCCAGTTTCGACACGACCTACTGGTACTGTACCAATACCACCGATTTTGTACACATCTTGCAGTGGCAAGCGCAAAGGCTTATCAGTTGGCCGTTGTGGTGGTAAAATTGCATCTAATGCATCAATCAAAGTTTTACCCTCAACTTTACCCTCTTTACGTTCAACGGTCCACCCCTTGAACCAAGGCATTTTGTCGGAAGGTTCCAACATATTATCACCATGCCATCCAGAAATGGGCACAAATGCAACTGATGCGGGATTGTAACCGATTTTCTTAATATAAGATGATACTTCTTTCTTAATTTCTTCGTATCGTGATTCGCTGTAACCAGGTTCAGTGGAATCCATTTTATTCACACCGACGATCAATTGTTTTACTCCCAAGGTAAAGGCCAACAAAGCATGTTCTCTAGTCTGACCATTCTTTGAGATACCAGCTTCAAATTCACCAGTACCAGCAGCAACAATCAGTACAGCACAATCAGCTTGCGAAGTACCAGTAATCATGTTCTTAATGAAATCACGATGTCCAGGCGCATCGATAATAGTCACATAGTACTTGGCCGTTTCAAATTTCCAGAGAGCAATATCAATGGTGATACCACGTTCTCTTTCGGCTTTCAATTTGTCCAAAACCCAAGCATATTTGAAGGAACCCTTGCCCATTTCTTGGGCTTCCTTTTCGAATTTTTCGATGGTTCTCTTGTCAATACCACCACACTTGTAAATCAAATGACCAGTGGTTGTTGACTTTCCAGAATCTACATGACCAATCACCACAATATTAATGTGAGTCTTTTCCTTGCCCATGATTCTATCAAGGTGTTATCGCGCTTAATAAATGAGACAAATGAAATAAGAAAATTAACTAAAAGACTTGGTTTGTCTTTTTGCGCTAACAAAATATATTAAGAGCACACAGTGTGTTGTCTGTCTGGTGTCTTTTATCTGGCTGTCTTTAACCGCAACCTGAAAAAAAAATACAAAGACCTATGACTCATAAAATTTATCGTTATATTATTATTTTGGCACACATAATGTAAAATGATAATATATAAATATATGCTTATATATATATGAGTATATATCTTATACCAAAAAAGTGTGTTTTAAAATTGTGCGCTTAAGATAGGTTTTGTTCTACGTTTGATTCAAAATTTTAAAGAAAATTTCTTTCTCTCGCCAGAGAGTCGAAATGCCAACCAAATTGAACGCATGCTGATCGATACGATTTCACTTATCCAACATTCTAAAAGTGTATCAAGGGACCAAACGTAAGCTCTAAGCATTATCCAACGAAAAAAACTAGTTTGCAGCCCAAATAAGAAAAATAAATGCGACATTGACAGAAGGTAGTCCAAACCTAAATGTAGACAGCGCAGCTCAGGACCCCACCCCTATGCATTCAACATAAAGAAATGCCAACAAAATATAAAATTAGATTGTTAAAGCTTTCATCGTTATGATATTGACAACCAGGCAGTAACGACACGTTAATAATATTACTTTTGCATGTACAAATATATCTTCTGAACACTGCTGTCTCCTCTTAGAAGTTTTCACAAACAATTGAAAACCACAACAAAAGTGGTCATGATTCACCTCCCATGCAACCAAGGATTTTTATTCTAAGAGCTTGCTATTGTTTTCCATGAAAATATAACTTGTGGTGAACCGCACTCAAAATATGTACATCCGGTAAGTAAAGCTGGAGCAATTAAATATTGTATTTCATCAATTGAAAGCAATTGGCGCAGGAATGTGAGTTCGGAGAATTTTTCAACAAAGCTTTTATAAAATTTGTTGAGTGAAGGTGAATTAAAAACATTCTAAAGGGCAATACAACTTGCCTACGCAGTTTTGAGATAATGCAGTGATGATAAAAGAAGATGAAGGTGATATAAACAGATAAGGAAATGGACAGAAAATATGAAAAAACAAAACTGAAGGGATATTGACAGGCAAGAGGAGGATTGTATGTTTTAGTTTTGGTAGAGAAGATCGATCGACTGTGGAAAGAGATCGTAAGGTTTCCTGTAAACGAAACAACTGGGCGAATTCATTAATGGTGGTAAATGTAGTTAAGGAATCAATACAATTTTGTGTTAAGCAAATTGCTAGCATTAGTGCATTAGTGCATTAGAGAGAGTAAACAGACATTTTTGCTAGCTAGATGGACAAAAAATCTTAATAATATGTGACACTTTTTCTAAGTGAATGGCAGCAATTAGGATAAAGTCAACAACATAACGATACGTAATTGAAAAACTGAGAACATTGTTTACGACGTTATGGCTGCCGTTACATCAATAGGGTTGATTGAATTTTGCAAAGAAAATGGTATCATTATTCTCAAATTATCACCTTACCGTATAAACGTTAAAAAATGGAATGAAAGTCATTTGTTGATCCGCATAAGAGATCGATTTTTGCCAAAGTACAGAATAACCGCCACTGTAGTCATAGGAGTATTACCAGCTAACATAATTTTCCAATACATACTCGTACCTCGGACATTGCAGGATATAATAAAATTAAATAATAAAACTTAAAAGTGTATAAAATAATTAATTTGAATCAGAGGGGACAATTACAGAAATATTTTAATATATTTACAAGTAACATTTTAAAAGCAAGACATGTTGAATATTGTATTTAATCGAAAATTCTTTAACGAAATGTATTTTCTAACACGCTTAAATGGATTCTAGGTAAAATGTAAAGAAAACTTATATAAGCATTATAGATACCTAATATGAACTATGAATTTATAATATAGTTTAAGAAAACAGTTACAGTCAATTAATATTCATATATAGTACTTGTAAAGCTAATTTTCCAATTTCTACAGCCAGAAAAGATAACAGAATTGAAGTGAATGGGTAAGAAAATGGATTCAGAATTATAATTTCTTTTTTAAATAATTTGGAAGGAATAATTGTATTGAACTTTATCTCTCTTTGCTAATTCTCTTTGTTGCAACTTTCTTAGATTAAGATCTTAACTTTGCAATAAATTCAGTTGACAGAAGATATTGTTGGTCGTTGTGCTCACAAGAATATTACATAGAGTGTGAGAACAATATACACCATTTCGCGTAAAATATAAAAGTATATTACCAGTTAACTACGTAAATAAAATCCTCTGCAAGAAATATTTAAATATTTAAATAACTAAGAATAGTTGGTCCCAAGAATTTTCGGCACTGCAATAATTTGGGCAGGTCTGTACTACCTACAGCCCGGGTCTACTTGAGAAAAATTCATATTGGCAGCTCCTTAAATTAAGAACAGATTTAAGATTTAAATGGCAGCTGTATAATGAAGATCTATAAGAAAAGCAAACGAGTTGTGTAGTCAAGAAGAAAACAACTTAACCAGCAGCTATTGATTGAAACCCAAATTTACCGCATACTGTAGCGCCAGCAAGTTAGTATTAGATCATTGCAAAAGTTCGCACCCGATCTCCACACGTGGTGGAAAGTTTGATGTATCGCGCAACTATCGTTTGTTTTTCGGTCGTGTGGTATACAAATGAATAGGTCGTGGGATCAGAAGTAATTTTATTGCCCGACCCCGTTGCGCTAAGTCAAATTGTGTGTAGAAAAAATATTTGTAAAATGCAGAACGAAAAGTTACATTTCCGTCATGTTATGCTGTACGAGTTTTGAAAAAGAGTGAGTGTTGTGACGCAACAAAAAAAAACATTCAAAGCGTTCATTTGAATTCGGAACGGTGATATGACCTTGGACGATCAACCCCTTTCTGAGGATTGATGACGAAATTGTGCAAACCTTACTGAAAAATAACCAGAAAATTTAACTGAGGAGTAGCTTAAGAATGACCACTCGTCTGCAACTTCGTCATTTAAAGAAACTTGAATTCACTTCTAGCTTCGAGTTTCTTTCACCTGGAGGGACAATAACGGCGATTAAGTACTATAAGCAACTCTCTAAGCTTAAAGACAACGTTCAAAAAAATCATCCAGATATGACTTATCAAAATGACGTCATCTTCCATTATGAAAACGCCAGGCCACATGTCGCCCGATAAACGCTGCAAAAATTGAAGAAGTAAAAATGGGAAATCCTTCAGACCCAGATTTATTACCCAGACCTTGCTCCTTCATTTTTCATCTTTTTTGGTCTCCTCAAAAAGGTTCGAATGGAGACAAAATTGATTCCGCCGAAGCTTGTCGAAATCTATCTTAAAACGTTTTTTGAAGGAAAATGGAGTCCGCAAGCTTGTAAAACGTTAAGAGATAGTTGTAGAAAATAACGATGATAATTTAAAAAAAAAAAATGTATTTTTTTAAGTATAATCGCTTGTTTCATTTTCAAATCGAGCACGAACTTTTGAAATGATCCAATATCAGAAATAAGTACAGACATTGTTAATTTCCCTTTATAAAATATTGCATGATGATTAAAAGAACGCAAATGTATTTGGTAAATGGATTACATAATATTATTTCATGACATTTTGTGGTAAACATTCAAATATTGCCGTTAATCAAGATATGTGGGTAATAACACCAGGAAACACTTCTACCAACAAAAAAATTATAGAAGATAACTCACTATCAGCTTAAGAAAGTAGATTGCCTTTAATTATCTTACAAAAAAAGCAAAATCAAAAACATGAATAAAAAAAAATAAAAAGTCATTTGAAATATAATAAAATGAAGGTTAATGCCCGATTTTATCAAAGAAACTTTTACCTACAGTTTTCTTTTACAACTTCGAAAACAAGTGCTTCAAAAAAGCTGTTACCTTATTGAGTACGTAAAATACAAAGAGCTATAGGCTTAGAAATATCATATAAAAAATAAGACTTGGTCCTTTTGTCAAAAAAATAAGATCCATTCGGCTTTGTTTGCCAAATAAAATTGGATTAGAGCTTCATTAAGGACCATGAGAAATATTTTTAAATAATTTTTAATACATTTTTTTAATGTCTAGTATTTACTGTACGTACATATGTATATACCTATTATTTAAAATGTTTTCAAAGCTGCGGCTTTCGTTCTAGGCAAATGTGTTATACTGTAAATAAAATCAATGCGTTGGCTGATGTGAATTTGTATTTCTCTAGACATTCACACATGCGAGAAACACATGTGATAAATGTATCTATGGCTAAATCAAATGAAAACTAGGGATTGTGAAACTAGATAGATAAAAGTTATGATCAAACTCTTTCGTATTACTTTCAAACAGCAGCTATATAAACAACGACGTGTGTGTCTCATGTAAAATTATTTAGTAAAAAACTTAATGGTACCAGCCTTTATAAACTCAGAAAATAAAAATATTTATTTGTTTGGATATTGAGTGTATGATGAGTCTCTTCTTTGCAGGTACCTCAGAAATCGCGGTGCGAACATTTCGGTTTCTACTATTTTAGAACTAAACTAAAAACAATCCTGTCTTATTATTATGAATTATTATTATATTGATTATTTTTTCGAATATATTAAGTTTCTTAAGCGATCATACTTTTGGTAGAAAAAAAAATCAAAATATGTACTTCAAAGAAATCAGGTCTATGGTATATCTTAACGCATTAAATGCATACTTTATAGATACAAAATTATATATCAAATAACATGAAAAATCATCAAATGCAAAAAGCTACCATAATCGTTATATTAACTTGAAGCTAGTATACTGGTGTCGCCTATTAGTTTATACACTTCATCACAAACTAAATTCAGACTCTAAGAAATCATTTCTCTGGGAAAAAAGGTATTTATATTCAAAATCCTCTTTATTTGTAAAAATAAAAAGAAATTATGATGCACACTTATAATATATATATGTATATATACATATACATATGTATGCTCTTCGATTACGTTACAGTAAAATCCATATGTATGAATGCAATTATATCTAATTATATTTATATGTATGAATTCATATGAATAAAAATTTACGACTCCCTCTAACCTATATAAAAACCTAGACAACGAAATTGACGTTATACAAATTCTTCACTTCAGAGATAAAGAAAAAGATACCAATTAAATTAAAAATGTGGCCATAAGCCGACTACTAAAATCTATAAATCCATAATAACATACAATGTTAACTTATTAAAAATACATAAAATAAGTCTTAGACTAAACCCTCAAAGTAATGAGCGGCAAAAATTTATATAAGAAAATAAAAACAAAAACTTTACCTTTAAGACAATTTATTGAATAATTTGAAAATCTTGCGCACCTAAAGGTGTAGCACCTTTTTCAAAAACCGACAATCTAGTTTGACACCAAATTGCAAACTGTACTTTGATTGTAAAACTTCAGAAATTAATGTCGGTCTGTATTTGAATTATGAATTGCAAATAAATTGATATAGTTTTTAGGATAACTCAAGTTTTACTACAGTAAACTCAGCGACGAGCAAGTACCGCACGAGACACTTTGTATGACAAAAATCAATCCAAGCAGACATTCTTTTCGATTTGCCATATCTCCGGTAGATACAAATATCAGTTGGTGTATGTAGATGTGGAGGGGAATATTTGCTGAGGTAGGGATAGGGACTATGGAGATCCAAGTGAAATTGAAAACTAACGAAAAAGAAAAACTGGATACCTGAAAAGCGGGTGATGAAAAATCAATACTTCTACAAAGATGGATGTCAGAATAGTGGGGCAAGACAATCAATGGTAACAAATTTTTAACCGCACTATATATTAACCTTTTTCAAAAATTTTCCCAAAAACCATTTATCTAAAAATGCTTGTAAACACAATATGTAAAGAATTATACATCCTTTTGTAGTTTTATATTTTTTCTTTTTGTTTCTTAAGGAAAACTTATTAGATAAGCGCACACACTAATTAACTGAATAATGATGGCGAATTCACCCTTCACTGAAAAATACCAACAGCAAGTTCGTTTCTAATTTTAACAAATCCTTAGATAATCTCTCCCAACTAAACCTAGTTGATCCTTTTTTTTTAGATCTCGTGGTGTTCCTATTGACATATGAGAAGGAATTCCTTCTTTTATATATCACACAACCGGCCGGCTTTCATAGGGCAGAAAAAATTGCTTTTCCCGGCTGGGAAGTTAATGGATTTTTTCAAAATTTACTATATCACAAATTTTTAAGAGGCGCAAATAAAATAACAAACCGTTAGAATGTAGGGAATTATTTAAAAATATTTTGTGCAAATATTTCAATTGGATGGATTGGTTATTGATGAAATATTTAAGGATTTTCACTTAAGTAATAAAATTTTCTTCCACTTACCTCAAGCACAAAAGACGGAAAGGCCGATTTTCATGACAGGGTAGATGCACATGCGCTGGAGTCAATAGTCAGCTATACAGCACAATTATTCGAGAGTGCGCACTAGTACAGGCAGTATTTTGTTGCAAATCACAGTCACCGTTAGCGCGACTATTGTGTGTGTCCCTACATGCGAGTATACATAGTATTGTTGGTTGAAAATTCATTTTAATTCGTCTGTTTGTCACTTAATGCTCTTGCTATATTTATTTAGTTGTAGATGTGAGAGGCAAGAAGAAATGCGCGAATTTTCGCGAAAACCCGAAATGTACTCTCACCCTCCTAGTAGTACGTATACGAGCAGTTTAGATTTTACGAATAGCAAATAGTAGCACCCGTTTTCCAATTGAGTGAGAACATAGAATGGAGGTTTGTATCTCTCTACAGACGGTACTAGGTTTCGTTTACCACATGCACGAGAATCTATGACTCTTTGTGCAAGTACTTGGGATGTCACACACAGAATAGAATTTACATTGAATCACATTGCAATGTATAGTGCGCATTCAAATGAAAAAACCCCAAAAAAGAAACACCATAAACGACAAGAACAAAAAATATTTCACCAGAATTCTATTTTCGAATATCTCGATCACTTAGTGACTGCAGTGCAAAAAGAAAGGGTGCATCATCAACTATGCATGGTGGAAAGTGCTGCCATTCACATGGGACAACATTGCAAAGATTGCATCAGTTCAAATTATCCAAATGGAGAGTTAACTTCACAAGACAGTGCACAGTTCTTAAGACAACAAGTACTGTTAAATTATTGAATTAAATGAGACTAGATTCGTTTAATTAAAAATCGACTATACTTTAAACTAAAATAAGAGACTTTTACTCATTGATATACTAACTTTATTGTTACATATGTTTTGTTAATGACATGTAACCGCTACATATTTCATTTCAAATCCATAAATGGGTATATCTGTCTGACCAATCGAATTATTATGTTAAAGCTAACAATAGAAAAGCTAAAAGAAGATGTGGGAGGATTATTATTGACTGCCACAATAATCTTAGATTATGCTGTTGTTCTGCGGCCCTTTATATGGCAGTTGTTTTGTGATGTCCAACGACTGTCTGCTCTAAAGCACAAATATCCCTGCAGATAGTCTTAAGTTGGTATTTTAATGTTGCGCTTTCTGTCAATTAAAGTAAATTTTCTTTAAAAAGAAAGAAAGCTGCCAAATCTCACATTATTTATACAATTTCCGCCATGTAGTACTATGTTCCATGAGATCAAACAGCTGGTTCGCATCAGTAGAGCGAAATCTTCTTGATTTACTACTCTGCGTAATGTCCTTAAAACTATCAGCATGAGCAAAACTTACCGAAATAGAGCGGCTAACCAAATTTATACCCCAAACAAGACTATGTTATTAAAATGTCCTCTCACCAGAGTCAATAAGTGACTGTCAAAGTCAGTATGGTTTTTATGTCACACAAATATTTATTAAGAAGCAGTTAGACTCTGAGGTTTTCGAAAGCACAGTGAAACATGGATATGAAACCGTTTATGGCACGTCCATTATCACAAATTATTTGTGTGGGATTAAAAGAGAGAACTCATTTCCTTTCAACACAATCGCTTTATTTAAAATAATTAAAATACAACAACAATTTGTCTTTCTCTTACATGAGTACTTTCTTTCTTCTCTTTCACTTCTTCACTTCAATTTCACTTCTGTTCGATGCCGGTATTCTTACTACCTGCCATATTTCAAGAACATTCTGTACTATCTAGAGTTCTAGGTCACTTTCCATTTTGCCAGGATACTCGCTATCAGTTTTCTAACATTTTTCGGAATTCTTCCAATGGATGAGTCTTCGGCTTTTCATCAAGCGGTCATTAGACTATCATAACAAAACCTTTGAGGTGTTCCAATAACCGGATCCTCAGGTAAGGTGAGATCTATTGTATGTACTAAATTATGCGTCTTTGTTTAGTATGTCAATTAAATCTATTAAAAAAAAGATTTCTTCAACTGTTCGCCAAAGCGTGTGTACCTTGACGCTGTTGGTAAAAACGGTTCTTGTTCAGCTATGTTTACAATGCAAATTAATTTTCTTAGTTTTCTTACCATCATAATAGCACTGCAAACCCATCAACAATTACGATAAAACGTCTTAAGGGGATATTCTGGTCTAGAAGCCAAAATATTAGGCATTTTTTAGAGTAAGATAAACAAAAAATAAGGAAATATTTCTAATATCCATTTGTTTACAGAATATTTATTGATATTTAAAGAATACAAAAAAAATCAAAAATTCGAAATTATAGGCCGGATTGTTTGAGTATAACTTGAGATATCATATCGAGCAGCTTCGAGAAAAATACGTTTTAAGTTTGAGACACAGTTTCGGCATAGTACTTAATACTCACATTTGATTAATCACCGATACTTGATCCATACATTGTGCCTTCTTCTACTCTACGATCAATATTTTCTGAAGTTCTTTTAGCTTAACGATCTATTCTACTTTCTTCAGAAGCAGAATAAGCTCGCAGTTCAGAGCGATCAATTCGAACCTCGTTACCCGACCGGTTTAGTTGCCACGTCACAAAAGTTGCTGTAACTCCGAAAATATTTATAATTTTGAAAAATCCTTAAACCCTTAGACCAGAATATCAAATCAAAACATGATATTTTCGAAAAACAGGTGCACTGTTTGAAATTATTATATTGTTTTGGTGATTTTGTTGCTGTTGACGAGTATCTACATATTACCATTTCGAGGTAGATCAACATTCACATACTACATACAATGCATGTCAGACAAATAAGGTCTGAAATTATGGATCGCTCCAGATACCGAAACATAATATGCATACAAAGTTCAAGTAAATATCTTAACCTCGCAGCAAAAGTGCATCATGGAGAACGAGTCGTACTATAAATGGCTGTAGATATTTTGGTTATTTATTTGAAATACTCGTATCTTAGCTGCATTTCCCTTACCTTAGGTTTTATCTAGCTGCTAAGCTGAAACAACATCAAATGACTTAAGTAGGCGCTCATTCTACTGTTCTCATTGACTTTTAAAAACACCTGCAATTATCAAATTTCACAATCGCACCAAAGATTGAGTCGATGTTTTGGGAAAGTTGATTGCAACATATGGGTGCGAAAAAAAGTAATTTGCAATTTGATAGATATAATAGCATTCCACGCATTTATAATATAAAGAAAATTGTAACCAGAATGAAAGATTTTTGGAAAAGAAATATCAAATGACGTAGCTTATGCCACGTGCTTCAAATGCGATTGCTGTTATAAAAAGTAGCTGAAACGAAAATCTGCTGTAAATATCGAGCAGTCTTAACACACTCAATAAACACCGGAATCATCTCATCTAGGCAGATACCAAAAAGAGAGCCCATGTCTGTCAAAAAAAACTCCAATTATCACGCCAAACATCATTATTAAATCATATGTTTCAAATAAAGGGGTTTCCAAAAAGGACTTGACAACTTTTTTTTTAAATAAAACGCAAACATTTGAGATATTTCAAAAACTTTACTATTGGATTGAATTACAATCAAAACATTTACGAATGGAACCCGCGTCGCTGCATCTGTTTGTCCCTGTTCCATTGTTTTCGGTTCACGCGAAGTTTGGAATTTCGGTATTTGGTACACATAAGAGAGAGAAAATGATAAGGGGTTATAGGTGCATTGGTCGGTGTGTCCAAGGCTATGTGAGTCAATGGTCGCGAGTTTACTATGTTCTCGGCCTCATATACAAAGCTGTTGAGGCTATGTTCTTGGAGGATCTCGTTGTAAAACGTATGTCCCATGGCACGTTTTAAACTGTATACTAGCGTTCCCAACACCCGCCTACGTGAGAGTTCAAAAGGCAGTTCGTGGCATCATCTGATCGGACGCATACAGGAGTTCCCCGTCTTTTGACGAAATTCCGGATACATATCAGGCACGTATCTATCTTAAGATCCCTTGGTATCTCCATATGCACTGCTCTAAATGTAACTGTGGTGCTACGCCCAGATGTGACGAAGAACAGGCCACGTAGTCCAATCCGACTACATTACAAATGGAGCCAATCTTTCTCCCTGCAGTTGTCACGCGGGTGGATTATCTGCTTTTACACTTTCCCTCTTACATAATCCACATCTCCTCACTGCTTGTCGTACAACCATGTAAATGTGTCAAAGTCGAAACCGCTGACGTATCTCAGCTTTAATAGTTCCTTCGTTTTGGTGCTTCCAGACGCAGTGATACATATCCACCAGTAACGCTGTCACTCGATGGTATTAGGGCAATATTGCTTCTGTACTGTAGGCCAACTATCTGCACAAATCGGCAAGGTTTCATGAAAAGTAAATCAACGACCACTTACTTCTCTAGGACGCTTTGTACTTTAGAAGACGATGGTTGGTGTTACTTGTTCTACTGATTTTTCTCGCCCTCCGGTTCAGCAGTCTCCGTAACACACTTCCCGTAAAATGATGATGGCAATTTCCATCATACTTTTTTTTACTTTACTTTTTATTTAGTTTGTACTGAGCTATGCATCCAGATTTGCATGATGATGGATATTTCCATTTTACTGTTTTTTTTTTTTATACTATTTAATTATACTGGGATTTTTCAAAATATTTTTCCTTTAATCTGGAGCACCGAGATTTACGAGTATTTCACAAGAAAAGCAAAAATCATGCAAAGGAGGGTAAGGCAATTCAAGAGTCGGCAGCACAAATGCTTACAATTTCCCTTTAAAATCCTACTAGTTACACATAGTTTTTAATTTTTAGTAACAGTTATTACTCGTAGAAATAAGTTCCAGATGAAGGTTAAATTTCATTTAAGTGAGATGTTTCACGTTGTCACAAAGTTCACCTGATCGGTGTGCGGCGTTCAAATTTCAAACTTCAAACTTCTTTGCAAAAGAGCAATCGTACAAGAGGATAAATTAACATATAAACACTTACTTCAAAAAAAGACTTCCCACGATTTTTGCATCTTAGCCTATGGTCTAAAATACAACAGCGACACATGAATAAAGAAAACAGATAGACAATTTTGGATCCTCTACTTCTCACGCTCTTTACCGACACCTAATACATTGTATTCAAAAAATTGGTAATCTGAATCCGAACTTTTTTGATATAGTATAGTAGTGCAACCGATTGGGTGTCTAGTAAATTTAATTCCCTTTGTAATTTATAGATTTCATCTGATTATATGAGGTATGGACGTGAAGTGCTGTTTCCAAAGAGTGAGTTAGAAGGTGCTCCAACCATTGAAAGTGTACTCCATTTATGAAATTCTAGTACTGCTTTGCTCATTTCTCCACCTTTTAAAATTTTGGGTAAGACGCTCTTGCTTGGTGACACAATTTCCTTGGGTTGTTAGCAGACCTTAAACATCCAGTATATTTGGTGATGCATCTTTGCCACAGAGTGCATTAATTAAGATCTTATTGATATGTGCGATCCATTCATTTCGTTGCATTCATTGCCCTATACACATCAAAGCTTTAGTGATTTGTCTACCAGATAAGATACTGGATGCATTCAAGATATTGATCTCACATGTTCATGGCTTAGATACCATTATGACAAACTAGCTTATTTTGTTCGCATAAATGCATACATTAAATGAGAGTTATTGGTCATGGTATTGACTGATGAACTAATTGTGCGAACTGATTGGAATGAAGGATGAAGTTTTTGGGTATTGTCTTTAACAGCTCGTATACGTCTTTATTGACCAAAGACATTGAGACTTTGAATATGATAAGGGTTGTTAAAGATTCTACTATACATTGTAATTACGGCAGTTTGTATAAGCGTAGCCATTCTGATGGCTCTACTGGTAGCTGCAGTGACAAGGGAAGTTTTCCTCTAATGGAAACAAGTCTTCGTCTAATTGCTTCGGTGATAGCTATGATATAGTGGACTTTCTATGCCGTGGTGAGTATCTGTTAGCAAGTCTTGGGATTATTCCCAACCGAGAACTCAAAACAAAGTATTTATTATTATACGCATCGAAATTGTGCCATAAGATCTACTAGTGCTGTTCCGTATGTATATCGGCACCTTCTTTTCGGTGGGCTATTATTTGTTCCTTCTGTCATTGCCACATAATATAGATTCTATCTAGTTTCTTATTCTTTGACCTTCCTGCCACTGAGATCTCGACTTTATTTCAGTTGGGATGTATTTTTTATTTGTAGATTTATCGGCGATTGGCAGCTTGTGAATAGATCGATCCAGGATCCTGGACGTTGTTTTAATGTCTGCCACCTGCACCTGCTCATCTTCTGCTAGATGCTTTGTTATGACTCGTCAAGTGACCATTTCATTCGTTGTTTTAATCCGTAAAGATATTTCCGCGAGCATCTTCGCTAAAATTCATTTTTTAAATGTGTAACCAAATTCTCATCTTTAAGACAAGTTTTTTTGCGGCCTGAGCCTCAAAGCCGACTGCAACGGTTAGCAGCTTATCGATTAGGACATGACCAGATAGCAATGCTGAAATATCTGAAGAAATGGGTGTTTGTGCTCGGGTATTAAGGATCGCCTCGATTTCTTTTATGAATGTCTCAAGTTCTTCAAAAGTTAATCTTACTGATGACGCATTTCGCTACAGTATATGTATTCTTGTTTCAGGTAAGCTTTCCGTTCTTTGAGATATTAATTTTATAACGCTGTTACTTTTGATCTTCCTAGAACAAATTAAACCTTTTCCTTTAAGAAACGAGGTAAAGGCTCCGCCCCATAGAATCCGTTGCATCTGTTGCTCCGTTGGTTTTAACCGACAACTACATATAATACACACATTCTTTTGGAAGGTTGCCTGTTTCTTTTGTTTACATTTTATTTAATTCTTCTTAAATTTACTGTACTTACATGCTAACAAAAATAAAGCTTGGATAAAATTTCTAGCTTATAATAACTTAATAAACTTATTCTTATCTCCTGGTCCTCCAAGCGGGCGTTCTAAGCTAAGCTATATTCTTATTAAATGTCTGATTTACTATTGAAGATTATAATAATTATTTTTTTACATCTAGTTAAACCAATGCTGTGAGGAAATTCGACGTTAATATCTTAAGAGGTCCAATACAGCCGGCATTAAGCATCAAAGACCATTGGAATCACTGTCAAAACGCCATCAGACATGCCGCTTCTAATGTTCTGGGTTTCACTCGTCCACCACAATGAAACTCCTGCTTCGCTGATGAATGGGGGCAAGCACATGCATCTAAGTAAGGTGCATATAAACCGGCGCTGCATAGAAGGACCAGAGCTGCTCATGAGCTATATGAGCGGAAGAGGAGAGACGAACAACGGCTTCTAAGGAGGTAGAAGAAAGAGCATGAGAAACGCGCTGTCGAGAACATTGAGGGATGCTACTCCAGGAATGAGGTTCGGAAGTTTTACCAAAAGGTAAAAATAACATGCCACGGAAACAAACCCCGAACCGAAGCCTGTAGAGATGAACAAGGGAACATTGTGGTAGGTTCGCAGTCGATGCTGAGGATTTTGAAAGACCATTTCTGCAGACTGTAAAATGGCGATGATGAACCAAATACCGCTGTCAGGCAGAACCAACCTTTCAACCTGAACGATGATGACCAACAATTCCGTCCACCCGACCTGGACGAAGTGAAGATAGCTATATCTAGCCTAAGTCCAACAAAGCTGCTGGAGCGGACGGCCTGACTGCCAAGCTCTTCAAAGCGGCAGGCGATGACTTAGTAAGGAGCATACACCAACTCATCTATGAAATATGGTCGGACGAAACTATGCCCGATAAATGGAATTTGTCCGATTCTCAAGAAAGGAGACCCTCTTAACTGCGCCAATCACAGGGGCATCAGTCTCCTTAACATCGCATACAAGATCTTATCTGCCGTATTGCGTGTACTCCTGAAGCCGTTCATTAACAACCTGATCCATATCAGTGTGGTTTCAGGCCACTACTGCAGATCTTGGGGAAGGCCCGATACGCACCACCTATTCATAGATTTTGAGGCCACGTATAACAGCATCTATAGAAACGAATGTCTAGTTTCGGCATCCCTGTCAAACTCGTCCGTCTGTACAGGATGACAATGGAGAATCCACGCTGCTTTATCAAGGTCGGTAAAGATCTCAGCAAGACCTTTGATATCCAGAAAGGATTTAGACAAGGCGATGCGCTGTTATGCGACTTTTTCAACCTCGTACTTGAAAGAATGGTGCAAACCTCACCAGCAATACAAGAGGCACTATCTTTCAAAAGTCCGTCCAACTACCCGCGCTTTCACGTGTATTGAAACGAAAGCGGCGAAAATGGGTTTAGCGGTCAATGAGGGCAAGACCAAGTATATGCTGTCAAGCAAAAAGGACAACCAACACCGATGTCTCGGGCAGAACGTCACCCTCCGACAGATATAACTTTGAGGTAGTTAAGGACTTCGTCTAGCCAGGCTCCGCTATAAACACAGACAACGACACCAGCGCTGAGATCAGGCGAAGAATAACTCTTGCCAACCGCTGTTTCTTTGGGCTAAGAAGGCAACTGAATAGCAAAGTCCTCTTTCGGACAACAAAAGTCACCCTTATAAGACCTTAATAATCCCGGTCCTGCTCTATGGCGCAGAGGCACGGGCATTATCAAAAAAGAATGAGGCTATTTTTGGTTGCTTTGGGAGAAAAATTCTTCTGGCGATCTTCGGTCCCGTCTGCATTGATGGTGAATGGAGCAGGAAATACAACAACGAACTCTGCGGACTGTACAGCGACATCAACCTAACCAGAAGAGTGAAGATCCAAAGACTGAAATGGCTTGGTCATGTAGAGCGTATGGACACCAATGCTCTGGTCCGAAAAGTCTTCGAATCCACTCCCGAGGGACAGCGCAGTAGAGGAATGCCAAGCCTCAGGTGGCGCAAGCAAATGGAAGCGGACCTCAGCCAACTTAGCGTGCGAAACTGGAGGCAGCTAGCCAGGGATCGAGCTAACTGGAGAAGCTTGTTGACTGAGGCCCAGGTCCACCCCGGACTGTAGCGCCACCTAAAGTAAGTATGAAAGTTAAACCAAAAAAATATTAAGTATTAAAAAAAAAAACTTAGTAAATGAGCTTTTTTTTGTATTTTTTCTAAACTTATACATTTAACTTAACCTAACCTAACCTAATTGTTAGTAAACTTTAAGTTGCTAGCTTATCTGCTAGGTAGCTCAAGGTTTCTAGCGTAAAATACATTAAAACTACCATAACCTATGTAAGTCGATCATTTGCAAAACATAGCAAGGAAAATATGGCCCACTTTGCCTTCTGACTACATTACCCCGGACCACGAAACCCGGAAACCATGAAGGTATCGGTTCTTCTTCACTCACTAAATATTTTGCTGCTGCAGAACAACATCTTTTTTATCGCTTTTTGAAGCCGCCCTACTAAGCCTGAGACCTTCTATACTGCCCCTCACCCACTGCCAGATCCGGCCTTTCATGTCCAAATATGAGAAAGCTTCAGAGAGGACGCACCCTTTCAAGCGTACACCCTCATGATATAATTTGTTTGGGTAGGAGGCTCCAGTTATCAGGTTATTGGGCGAGGTCATTGCTCTTGCAATGTGCCTGCGAGTCAACTCAATAGCGCAGTTGTCCACTCTCATTATATTTGCTCTGTTATATTATACAACATTTGAAGAAAATCCAGACGATAAAAAAGCACTGAAAGTAGAAGTTGAAGCCGATATGAACAACGCAGTAACAGAAAACGAAACCTTTTGCTTTCCTAATTTTAATTTGAAAAGAATTGTTCTTTGTATTTCATTTTTTGATCATTTTTCCAAGAAATACATACAATTTATTCAATTTACAATAAGAGAAAAAAAAATAAGGGAACAAAAAAATTTGTTGCGTGATTTCCTCCGTTTCATAATTAACTCTCTCACTTCACTAAAATAACATTGCCGGTTGTGTTCAGCTGATTTTTTATGTTTTTTTTTTTTCATTTGAATGAAATTTTAACGGAGAAATCTGTCGCCTTTAAAATCCAGTCCATTACCTCACAAAATGTCACCTAGTTTTGCATTCAATTTGTAAGCTCTCAACCAATCATAATCGTTTGACGAACTATTCGGTTCGAATAGTTGTGCAGAAAGCGATGGAAAATTCTTGGCCGTACAGAGCTGTATATATTTTAGTCTTTGAACATTTGAGCCATCCAACGAAGTGAAGTACATATAGTATGCTACGATTCGATGTATGTATCTAATTTGATAAATGAATTCCCATGATAAGTCTTGTCAATGAAATGTTCTCAATACTTGCCTTTGGTTGTCCAGGGTAAAACATTTTGACTGAAGACGTAACCATAATTTATTTAAGCGGGATTTTTATTTTTTTTTTGTGTGTGGATGAAAAATCTTCATAGACACTATAAGCCCGATTCTTATATCGGGTTTTGCAATAGGGACTTGACAACTTTGAATTTATTTTGTGAACGCACTCTTTCACTAATCATCAAACTGTCAATGTCAATTTATTCAGTAAACTCAACATTTTCATCATGGTAAAGTACACGAACGAGCAACGTCTGCAAATTATAAAATTTTTTTCTATCTGAATTCGGAGTCGGTGACTGCAACTTTAAAATCGTAAAATCATCTTCAGTGACGAAGCTCATTTTTGGCTCAATTGGTTCGTTAATAAGCAAAATATGCGTTATTGGTCGGGTGAAAATCCACATGTGCTTCATGAATTACCGCTTCATCCACAAAAAATAACTGTTTGGTGCGGTTTGCATGCCGGCGGTGTTATTGGGCCATATTTTTTCGTCGACGATAACGATGGTCACGTTACTGTGAATGGTCAGCATTATCGCGCCATGATCATGATATGGACTTGGACGACATGTAGTTTCAACAGGATGGTGCCACAAGTCACTCAACACACGTTACAATCGATTTATTGAAGAGTAAGTATGGTGAGCGTGTTATCCCAAGAAATGGGCCAGTCGATTGGCCGCCTCGTTCGTGCGATTTAACGCCGCTTGACTATTTTCTGTGGGGCTACGTTAAGTCAAGCCGACGACGTTGGAAGAGCTCAGAGCCAACATTGAACGCGAAATATCGGCCGTTTCAGCCAAAATGTGTGGCCGAGTCGTTGAAAATTGGGTCCAACGAGTCGACCGCTGGAAACGTGCCCGCGGTGGCCATATGAACGAAGTCGAGTTCCATTCATAAATGTTTTGCTTGTACTTCAAGCCGACAATAAAGTTTTTGAAATATCTCAAATGGTTTGCGTTTAGTAGTGTGAGATTCTTACTCACTAGAAAACACCTCCCTTATGCAGACTATGCCCGAGTTCACACTCAACAACAAGCAGTTCTTCTTTTGCGTTTTATTTTACTTTACTGAGATAATATGCAGGCGATTTTCCATTGAAGTTTTCTACTTACTTTAAAAATTTAAGCGCGATTAATTATTCGTATGTCCTTGTAGCCGATTTTTGCGTTTTCTCGCAAACATTTTAATCTCGTTCTGAATGTTTTCGACTCCTTGGTCTCTGTGAATATCATCGTTTTAAATGTACCACGGTGCATTAACAAACCCTCTGAGAACTTTGTTTTTGAATGTCTGTATGACTGTAGTAGTCTGTAGTTTTGGTACAACCCCAAAGCTGTATACCATATGTCCAGATCGGTTTTAGCATTTACTTACCTATATATAGCAGCAATTTGTTTGCTATGTTGAGATTGAAATACTTTCTAAGAAGCCAGTACATGTCTCTATACTTAATCTCAAGCTCTTCACGTTTTTTCTTAACGTGTGCTTTCCATTTAAGTTTAGCGTCAAGTGTCATACCAAGATATTTGGCCTCGTTCGCGAAAGGAATTTGTACTGCGTTGATAAACACAGGTAGATTGTCAATTTTCTTGAGAGTGAAGTTCACATGCACAGACGCGATTAGCCAAGTCTTTGTCCAATTGTTAATCCGTGTAAGAGCGCGTTGTAACTAAGCAGTTGCTTATTTGACGGTTCTGGCTGTGGCCAACAAATGTGGCTAACACAGTATCGTCCGTTTGCAGTACGTCGCGGATAAAAAGCAAATATACCAGCGCGCCAAGTACACTTCCTTGCGGCACCCCCGCTTTTATTGTATTAAAATTGGAATATTCGTTTCCGTGTCTGACACGGAAGAGTCGGTCATGAGCTTAAAATATGAGACAATTTCTCGGGTAGGACTTATCGAAGCTTATATTTCAGGCCCTCGGGCCATACCTTATCAAAGACTGTCGAAACGTCAAGGAATGCGCTTGAACAGACTAGCTTACACTTGATTGTTCGTTCAATTACATCGGTAATTCGATGCATTTGGTCGACAGTAGAGTGTTGGCTTCTAAAGCCAAATTGATGATCGGGCAAGAGGTGATTTGTGTCAATAATCGGTTTAAGACGATTAAGTAAGATTCACTCGAAGACCTTTGATATAATCGGGAGGAGCGATATTGGTCTATACGAATTGACTTCAGTCAGCGGTTTGCCGGGTTTCGGAACCATAATTACTTCGGCAACTTTCCACTAATGCGGGACACGCTCTAGTCTTATGGTGACATTTACATATAAGATAGAACAGCTTTAGCAAACCTTTTTTCGGTAGCGCTTTAAGTATCTCTCCCGTAATGAAGTCATATTCGGGGGTTTTATTGGGCTTTAGCGTGTTTATAACTTGTCTAAGTTCCCTAAGTGTAGCCTTTTCCATTGGAAAGTTCGTTCTCTAAACAAACTTCCCCGTCGAATGGGTTGAACGTTTCTGCGATATGGTCAGCGAAAACGTTAGCTTTTTCTTTATCTTCTTTCGCCCAGTCATCCTGGTTTCTTCTTATTGGCTCTACGTGTGTTTGGGGCTTTCGAAGACTTTTAAGGGCTCTTCATATGGAGTAATTAGTGTCCTTTGTCGCTGTGAGGCTTTCTTGGTAGTTATTGAAGTCCTTGATCGATTTTTTTCAACAAATTGCAGAGCCTATTAAAGGACGTTTTATCTTGCTGGAGTGTTATTCCAGGCCTTCTGCTGTATGACTTCAACAAACCGTTCAACTTATTTTTCAAGTTGATACGTTGTTCTAAGCGGCACTTTTAACTCAGTATTTTCAACAACCTCTATTCGGAAATCTTCCAGTGAGTTTTTTTGTTGGATAATCTGGATGGTCCTTGTTTCTTAACCAAGGATTCGCAAAATGAAAGGATAATTGGAGAATGATTGGAGGAGAGATCGAAGCTTTCTTCAACTTTGACGTAACTAGCGCTTACTCCTTTTCCGATAAAGAAATCTATCAAGTCGGGTGTTTTGGCGACATCCGAGGGCCAGTAGGTCGGTCTGCCTGTTGAGTAAAATTGCCAACCACATTCCATGACAGTCTTGTAGAGAAATTTGCCTTTTTGTGAGATACATCTAAAGCCCCAAAAAGTGTGCTTCGCATTAAGGTGGCCACCAATAATAAAGATTGTTCCAAGAGAGTCAAATAAGTCAATGAATTCGTGTTTTTCTATTTTGCAGCGCGATTGGCAGTAAATTGAAGATATACTAAAAGAGTAATTTTTATTTTTAGCGCGCACCGTGGTCATTTGAAATTTGTTAAGTTCAATTTTTGCTTCCAGAGAATATTTAATGCAGTCTTTTATAAATAGGGATGATCTTTATAATATGATTGAGCATATATCAACTGCTTTATCATGAATAAAAATATTTAGTTTATCAAGCCTTTTCTGTAGGTCGTTGGCATTCACGCAAGAATATTGAGCTTCTATGTCATGATTAGTTACACAGATCTGCTTCGAGGTTGGGAAGCCGATCGACCATTATCTTATTTGTTTTATTCAGTTCTTCTAGTCTCTCGAAAAATGTTGTGAAAACATTCGAGCCAGGATTAGATGATTCACAGTTGGTCGTATTTGCTCGCGCCGCTGTTTTCTCACTTTTCAATTGCGTGATGTTATTTTTGGCATGTTGTTGTTATTTGTGATTTTAGCGGCCATGACGGCGTTTGCTATCTTTGCCTTCTATAAAGGCTTTGGAGTTGGACCGCTGTTATGGTTTCTCGTACCCGCTGGCCCTGCGTTTTTAGAAGGCATCGTTTTGGATTGATCCCGTCGTTTCTGCAACTCCTTTGCAGCCTCGATAGTTGGCTGGATGTTTTTCCCTGCAGTTGATGCATGTCGCTGGGGACTCTTTCGCGGCACTGCACTCTCGCGTCAGATGTTTTCCGGCACATTTCACACAGCGAGGCTCCTTCTGGCAGTAGGCCTGAATATGGCTGAATCCCTGACAACATGTACATTGGGGAATCAGCCTCGAGTTTTTCGCGAAATTTTAAATTTAACAACAAGTCCCAAAATTGAATTTATAGAATAAATCCTTTCTAGGCTTTCGGTTTTTCGAAAGTCAGCCTAAATAGGGGGAGACCGCGTCTTGAGTTCGTCCTCTCGCCTTCAACACTGTGCTGTTTTTACGCAAGTACATTAACAGCGTCGACACAGTGATTTCAAGATTGTGTGCAAATTTTTATAGTCCGAGATTCCAAAGATGTTTATTGGCGGCGGCGGTCTTTGTTTCGGTTGCTTTTTTCTCCTTTATTGAGCTCAACAGTATTAGAGCTGGCTGGCGTCTCTTTTTGTATATTTTCAGGCGAGGAATCAGCTTTGCGTTGCTTCGTCCATGTAAAAACTCAAGTTTTCCGGGCGGTCAAGTCGTGGATAAAACTCGGTTTTAGATTGCGTCTTAATGGCATCTAATTCCTTTTTAAGATTGTCGCAGAGGAATTCCACACTTTGGAGTCTGGCGCGGAGATCAGAATTTTCGCGTTCGAGATTTTGCACCTTATTCGGTGTAATACAATCGCCCAAAGCTACCGACTATGCTTAGTCCTTGCATCCGCATGATTTTTCCAGCGATCCACGTGTTGGGGTCTGGGTTTGTATTTGCATTGTGTTGTACTATATAGTATTTGTAGAATTAATTTTAGTTCCCATGAGGTAGTGGGATTAACATTATATCAAAACCGAACGAAAAAATCTGCCAAACGTTTAAGTGACCTGTACTGTACTTGCGTAAACTTAATAATCTGTAATCGGGGCTACAATTCCAATTGGTTTTTGAAGATGTTGTTTTCCTTTCTTGGTTTTGACTAGTTTTGACATTAAATTCATTCGATTCTGGCAACAAAGTGAGCCCTAGTGTTTTCATTTGGTTCCCGAAGTTATTGTAAAAGTCAAGTTGTACCTCCTTGTCATCCGAAGAAAACCGCTTAAGAAATCGGTGATGGTTTGCACACCATTTATATAGGGTGAACTAATCATGAACACATAATATAGATTTTTTTTTCATTTTCAATGAATTTTCATATCAATGACTCTTACACGCTAGACAAAAAAAACGCTTAAAAGTTAGTTGAAATAATTTAAAAAATAATCTTATTTTAACTTACTGGCCCCATGTCTTTCGACGTTTCGTACATTAATTCTTATTATTATTCTATAGTAAGACATAGCTGACCCGGCAAACGTAGTTCTGCCATATAAATTATTTCTAGTGAATATTTTGGTTGTTAAATAAAAAATAACAAATCTATTGTAAGTGCGTTATCGATAAAATTTATCGAATGTGATCGATAAAATAGAGCGAGTGAAACGATTTAAACGAAAGTTTTTTCCTGAGCCCGAATATGATGACGACCCATTCAGATCAAACGGATATGTGGGGAAAGTATCTATGACAGAAAGAGGAATGGAGTGCTGTAGACGATGACCGCCGATAAAAAAAAAACACCAACCATTCATTTTCTCAATTCAATGTATTTCATTAACGTAACTGATATATGGTATTCATTGTTTGGTTTCTTAAAATTTAAATGTTAAGTGAAAAAAGTAATATATTTTTTATCGTAAAGTAGAAAAAAAAATCAATAGATATTAATTTGGAAGAGCAATTGAGTGTAATATATTTTTTTTCAGTCCGTCCTTAGGCAAAACAAATAAGCTCGATGGTTTTCCCATGCGAGAACATGCCACGTATAATTGTCCGTGTTAAAAACATGGTGTACTCAAATCTAAGCCGCAAACGGACATCTTTTGGCCCTGCGAATTATTGAGTGTCATTTCGAATGCCAATCTAATAGGAAATTGAACGAGTATGAATTCAATTGGCACGTCTCTTATGATTTATATGCACGCATTTGCGACATGCTCACACGCACATTTTCATTATCTTGTTGGATTTGTTCGTCTGTTCTTTCTGCTCTACTATTTCGCATGTTTATTGCTTTATTCGTTCAACGGCCCTTGCGTCTTGCTGGCATTGTTCACTTTAACATACACACAAATTGACCAAATTGTTGTACTTAGACATGGTCTTTATAATCTGATGGTTTAATGAGAACAGTTTTAGGATTTTACCAATGCACGCACTGTGTTGTGATACCTAACAAATTCAAAATGAAATCTCAAAATAACGCGACACTTTACGTCAATGACTTGCGCATGTGTGGATGAAAGTCCGATGAGGCGAACGCAGCGCCATCTGTCGTTCAACAACATAAATAATTTCGTTCAACGGTTAAATTATTTGGATATTGTTCGTACAAAAATACTTAAATCGCTCTTTAAAAATGGTGTGTGGGGGTAGGAGTTTGGAAATTTGGTGTTATTTGTTTTTTTTTATGCCAAATCTAAAAAACATACAAAAAAAATTTTGGATAGGAACACCCTAATCACCTAGCTATATGAAATTTACTTTGCGACCTATTCTCATACGTATCAAATATACACAGAAAAATGCGTGCATATTAAAAAAAAAACTTAGTATATGGACTTTTTTTAAATTTAAATAAAACTTAAAACTAAACCTAAAAACTAATTTACAAACTACCTACACATAAATTTTAAACCTAATAGACTTAGTCTATTTACTATATATTTCTTATAATACAATTTTGCTTTTTGTTCTAAAGAATTACTAAAATTGGTACCCATCCCTACTTTTATGTCGCTGCAGTGCGTCTATAATTGAGTTGCGGAATAAGTCTTCGTTGTCAGTATGCTGATACCGAGGTACGTTTTGTCCACAATTCATTCAATTGTCTCGTCTATTAGTTTTAAATACTTGTCAATCCCTTTATTTGACAGATTTCTATTGGACGTTGTGTCCAATCGAGGAGATTGCTCTAGTCAGTGTTATGGAGAAGTGTAGTTGGAATATAGTTAAACCCTAGAAGGCTAATGTTCGTCGATTCGACGAGGTTGCTTTCTCTTTATCTTTTGTAAAAAGACTTCTTAATGATAAAAAAATATAAATTAAGTTAGTTAAAATTACGTCTTTTATTACAGTACACTTTCGAAATGCTTTAGAGAATAAAAGTAATATTACATGCATAATAGAAAACTACAAAAAAATGTGGTTTATGTAGTACAGGTCGTCGAATTGACGAATAATTAGCTTAGCTTTCTAGGGTTAAGAAAAGTTTTGTTGGTACTAATACCGCATTGGTCACTATCATAAACAAAAGTACGAAGCCAGTTTAAACTTTTTGGTTCATACGTGTCAGTTGTATTCGTGTGTCAAACCACAGGGGATCAAAATAGGAGCTATATCGAGGAAACGACGAACAATCTGTCGCCTCCGCTCAATCCTAATCACTGAATTAACATTTCTTGGAATGACCTTCAGGATTTTCTCCGCCGTATACGCATCTATAACGACTAAAGGTGCATTAGGCCCGGCAACAGTGCGTGTATATGATCTACCTGCGTAGCTTGCTCCTGTATTTACGCGAAGCTGAGCCATTTGTCCCTGAATAGAGAGCAAGATAGCTTGCATGTCAGGTACAGGTTCCGATACTCTAGGGGCTGGGGCCTGAGAAGTAACCTTCGGTTGCTGTACCCTACCCCTACCTGCAACCATTTGGGCGAAGGTAACACATTCTTAAATGTTTCGCTCCGTTTTACTTTCTCCCATGACACAATCAGGTAGTCTAAGGCTTAAATACTCTTAAAACCATCCAGTTTGCTATCAGGAGTTGGCTGAACCACGAACAACAGTAGTTTCCGTTTCTCCCTTTTGGCTCTTGCTGTGGAATCTAAACGGTTTTTCTCCTACGAATTTGAGCCCGTCGCACTCTTTCTCTTTGAGCAGCTTTAAGAGCTCCTCCAGATCCATAAGCAGCACTATTTGCAGCTTAAAAACTTTCTTATTTTATTATAGCGATCCACAGTGTTGCAGTGGTTCGCATGCTTATCTGAACTTAATCTCTTAATAAAAAAAATTACAGCCTATGACCGACTTACATAATTCTATTGTATCCTTGAGTTCCACATTGTATGTGTTTATAGATGGAACCCTTTGTTTCTGCTGCGGTGGTTGTTGCTTGTTGTTTTTGCTGACTTTGTTTTTGTCGCTGTTATTTCTGCTGCTAGTATTGTTGTTGCTGCTGTTGTTGCTTCTCGTTCTGTAGCTGTTGTTGTTTCTGTTGTTGCATATCTTTTTTTGTTGATTCTTGGGAAGTTTTTACTATTTTTTGTTGGAGTAGTTATTGTTGCTCCTTCTCCTACTTTGGTAATTGTTTTACTTTTATAGCAAGCACTTTTTGCTGCAGCAGTCTGATGCTACTGGATAAAGCTTCTACCTCGTCATCTTCATCGTCTGACTAAAAGGCAACTGAGGATGCGAAGCTACCCTCTGCTCCCATGGACGGCATTCCCACCATCTGGTACATAGGTACATACATACGTATTCTTTATTTCCAGACTCCTGTCCCTTTAGATTTAATCCTACGTTAACGTTAACCCGTGCCGACAGAACTCTGAAAATTTTGAAAATTGCTGTTTTTAATCCTTTCCGTTATATAGCTAAATCAATTGAAATATTAAAATTTTTATGAAATATATTTGAAAAAAGATAAAATTACAGATCAGGAAGGATATTTTCATTTGAGGGTCTCTTTTTTACAGTCTGGATACAGATTTATATGCTCCTGAATACAGCGTAGCAAAAATTACTTTTGCTCTTCCTTTGCAGTGATAAAACCATGAAAATCTTGCATAAGTTTTACAGCTTTTTCAGCTGTATCATTAACTGCCCTTAAAGAAACCACTTTCCTTTTCGCCTCTGAATAGGCAACATCTTCATCCCATGTAGAAACGGGTCTCTGGAGGAAACTTTTATCAATTTTTAATCGAGAAAATATATTTGTGCTCTTGACAGACACAAAATCACTTAATGATTTTCCTGCAACAATAAATTAGGCAATATTATTAACAATTTATTGAAAACAGTATAAAATAGTACTATTTATTGTATTCCTACTTACTATGCAAATAATCAGACATATCTTCTTCGGATAGAATGTATCTCTTCCCAGAATCATACAAACTCTCTCTTTGGAAATTCACTACAATGTTCGTTTTGGTTTGTTCATTTACTTCATCATCAAAGAGTGATAAAACGGCGATTTCTACTGACAAGTACCAAAGATGTTGACTAAACTTGCTCAGGGCTGCTTTGGAAATCAATTTGTCAGTTCATATTCCTTAAGCCTCTTTAAAAGGCACAAATCTTGACTTGGTGCCCTCACCGCCAGACTACATCCAAGTCATGGTTTTGCATATAAAACCGCAATGAATAAACAGACGTCTTAAAGTGCTCGCTTGTTGTTGGTGCTAATTTTGAACTGGGATTGCAACAAACATATCTTTAAAGAGTAAATAGCTCTAGCCATCCATTTTTCTTGATGCATCGTTCCAGGAGGTCTAATTTACATTTTTTTTTTCACTGCCTTTTTCACCATTTCAGGCATATTATTCTGAAAATCTGATTTTATAGATTCCGCTCTATTTTTTCGACTTTGTGTGCGAATATGTTGAATAGACGATTTGTTTATCAGGCAATTATCACAGCTAAGATCTAGTGCTTCTACTACAGCCTGAAGTATATAGACAGAATCCCTTATACTTAATTGACATCTATCTAAAGCTGCAACTAACTTAGACGTGATAAAGTTTTTCCTTCCTCTTTTGTATTGTAGTAGTTTCAGAACTTACCATTTGAGAGGTGGATGCCAAGGGTTCCTCAAGGCTTTCATCAGAGCTGGTAAGTTGATCGTGATGTCCTTGCATTTGAATAGAATCTTGCGTAGTAACAGATGACGATAAACCTCCGAAACACATTTTCTCACATCTTTTTTTCTCTTCATTTAACTACCGTTGTTTTGCCCTTTCTTCTTTTTCGGCTAACTTTTTGTCTACACCCGTTTAACACCCTGGACGCCCTGGTTCTCTTTGTTTTTGTAAAAAATATCTTATCTTCTTCAATTTTCATCCGTTCCAAAGTATCAGCATGTGCTATATCAAATAAATTATCTAAATTGTTCTTAAAGTCCACGGCGCTTATATGAAAATATCTTGCATTTGTTTAAAACTTTTTGGCAACTCCCTCCAAGCATGGTGACGATCAACAAGTTTTTTTTATACAGTTAGGTATAGCTCTGGTAGGGATTCTAGCTTTTTTTCAAAATATAATACACTCCCGAGTGACGAGATAAGCGCCTTCACTAACAGTCAATTTAACTTCGCGAATGTTAAAAAAAAGAGTACTGAAAGAACTTCACGATTAGAGGGTAACTTTGCGCCGGTTATTTGATAATTCACGTCACCAACTAAGAAAACACATTTTTTATTGCTTCTTAAATCCATTGCCATCTCTTAAATACGTGTTAATGGCGAGAATAATTGAGAACAAATAACAAATGCCGTGAATACACACCGCTACTGCCGCGCAACATGTATGAACATGATTCGATGCAAGTCGGCACGGGCCATCGTACTCCAAATAAGCTAAAAATTTATTTCCGAGTGTTTTAGAGGCAAATGAACAAAACTAAGACCTATGCGTTAGAAATGTAAAACTTTGAAAAATAAGGGACACCCTAGTATACACCCATGCATTTTCATTCGTTTAATCTCAGTAACCTGGCCAGCGGGCAAAAGGTATGTATCGGCTGCGTTTGATGTTGGACACGTAAAAAGATTTAAGCATAGGAAGTGTTTTAGATGCCTTGAATTTGGTCACCTGGCAAAAACATGTTAATTTCTGACCAACCATTCTACCAACCGATGCCTTTGATGTGGAGAAAATGGGCACAAATTGAAGGATCGTAAAGCGGATGCCAAATGCTTGCACTGTCACCCGAAGGTTTTGAACTCTGAGCATCAAGTGCTCAGAATAAAAAATAAAAAGCCGACAAGTGCGAGTTGACTCCGCGTGATGAGGGTTTCGTACGTTGAAAATGATGATGATTTTTTTAAAATCTGATTCAAATTGGTTTGCGGGAATTAAAATAATCCATCCAAAGAACAAACTTCACATCCTAGTTGAAAAGAAACATGTTATCCATTTCAACATTCTACGTTTAAACGGCAAATGTAAATTTGTACGCACAATATTAAAATATTTATCACGTTATGTTTAGACTATAAACTTCTTGTAGGTTTGACTGTCATTAGTAAAGGACTATATCCCGTAATTTTTTTTCAAAAATTTTGGCTCAGTAGTTTCGGATATAAGGGTCGAGAAGAGTCACTTTTCATCTTTTTTCTTAAATAATTTAAAAACTACAACATTTATTTTAAAATTATAAAAAAATATATTTAAGACGCTTACAACAAGCCCTTTTATTTGGTATGTCATACGATACAGTTTTCATTTTTTTTTAAATTCCTAATTTGCCCCCCAAGTATGACCCCCATGTTCAAAATTAATTTATTTACGTTATGCGTAAGTGTTAACGTCAATATCGCGGTTAGAAACTACTAACTGGTTATACAAATAATTTTATATTATTTTATAAGACATCTGTCTATACTATGCACACGTTTTAAATTTGTCATACGCCCCTTAATTTGAAAGATGTTATTTTTAAAATGTGTCCAGGAATAACAAGTTTTTTTAAAATTATGTTTTTGCACATTGATGCCTAAATATTCAACCTCCGGTTGATAGCCGTTCCCCCATGTCTTTTATCTCTGTAGAATACTCTAAGATTACTTTTCTGTAATCCAAATGAGCATATACTTCTTATTGATTTGCATTTGTATGATTAAATATTTGTGACTGGAGCTAATATATTATCTCTCTTTATTAGGATTAACTAAGTATCACGAGCAGATTTCTTATATCATCATTATATAATTTGTACCCTTCGTCAGTCTTTGTAGAGAAATAATACTTTATTAGTTTGACACTCGCTGTCGGGCAGAATGAACCTTTTCACTTAAACGATGTTTGCAGTATGCCCGACGAATAGAACCTCAAAAGCTAAACAGAATGTGAATCTGAAGCTTGAATCTGTATCTTGAAGTTGGGTGCTATTCAACAGATTATACATGTATTCAACTTTTGCCAGTTCGATATCAGATACAGATTCAAGCTTCAGATTCACATTCTGTGCAGCCCTTCAGTGTTGCTTTAAGGAAATGAACTTGATTTTCGAAATTGTTAACTCCTTTATTTTATTCAGGTTCAGTTTAACTTTTGGTACAACTTTCCTATAAAATATAAATTAAGTTTCTATCTATAAAATGTTGCAAACTTACTTAAGTCTTACAAGTTACTTATTAATTAAATAAAACTTTCTTTAGAAAAAGGGAAAAAATACTTAAAACACTTTTTTGATGTCCTGTGGGGTTGAAGAAAAGTTTTTGAATGCCACAAAAAATTCAAAATGTTCATCTACTTTTCCCTTCTCGTAACATCTCTTTCTAGTGATAGAATAAATTAAATTTAGGGTTATTCGATGTTAATGGCGTTGCCAACCGCCAACACTCAGCATTGTTCGTCCGATCCTCAAGAAACTGCGCCAACTACAGATGCAACAGTCTCCTTAACATCGCATATAAGATCTTATCTGCCGTATTGTGTGAAAGCCTGAAGCCGTTCGTTAACAACCTGATAGGTCCATATCAGTGTGCTTCAGGCCAAGAAAGTCCACCACTGACCAAATATTTACACTACGGCAGATCTTTGAGAGAATCGATTTCAAGGACACGTATGAAAGCATCTATAGAGATGATCTATACAAAGCAATGTCTAATTTTGGCATTCCTGCCAAACTCGTTTGTGCGGGATGACGATGGAGAACCTTTGATGTCAAAAAAAAATGTTAACAAGGCAATACCCTCTCATGCGATTTCTTCAACATCATACTTGAAAGAATGAAACACAAGAGGCACAATCTTTCAAATCTTTACTCGCATACGCCGGTGATAGTGACATAATCGAAGTAAAGCGCTGTGATGCCAATAGCACTTTTGCGAGTATTGATACGGAACCGGCGAAAATTTCGACGCAAACGAGGGCACGACTTACTTTATGGTTTCAAGCAAAAAGGACACTCAACACCGATGTCTCGGACAGTACCTCACCTTCGGCAGATATAACTCTGAGGTAGTTAAGGACTGTGTCTACCTAGGCTTCGCTTTAAACTCATACAGCGACACCAGGGTTGTGATCAAACAAAGAATAACTCTTGCCAATCGCTGATTCTTTCGGCTAAGAAAGCAATTGACTAGGCAAAGCCCTCTCTCAAACAACAAAAGTTGCCCTGTTTAAGACCTCAATAATCCCAGTCCTCCTCTATGGCGAAGAGGTATGTTTTGAAAGAAAAATTCTTCGAGTGATCTTCGGTCCCATCTGCATTGACGGTGAGTGGAGGAGGAGACACCACGACGTACTATATGTACTGTACAGCGACACCGCCTTAGCCAGAACAGTGAAAGTCCAACGACTGAGATGTCTGGGTCATGTAGAGTGGATGGACACCAACGTTCTGGTCCGAAAAGTTTTTGGATCCGCCTCCGAGGAACAGCGCAAAGAGGACTCAGGTCGCGCACGCAAGTGGAAGTGGACCTCAGCTCACTTAACGTGCTGGCTGCAGACGCTTGTTGACTGAGGCCACGGTCCACCATTGAGAGTCACGATATTTATAGATTTTTTACTCCTTATTTAATCAACTGTTGAAAGATGTAATGTGTATAATTACATCCAATGCTACGTATGTATTTCTCACACGTATCTGCATTCCTATTGAAACCTTTTTGTGTGGCTGATTTTATTTGCGGATGTTAGAACCATTTTACGGGCCACTATATCTCATCATCTTATGAATACAATTACAAGCCATTTAAAAATTCCCGATAAGTTCACCATCTTTTCATCGTGTCGTGTCCCTGGTAGACAGAGCTAGTATAAACTTCATTATCTTCATATGAACATTTGTACAATTTGTAAAATTATAATTATTATTGTTGATAATGAAGGACCTGTATTTCCTAATAATGTTATTAATAAATGACCAGCAATTATATTAGCTGTTAATCGAACTGCAAGAGTTCCTGACAAATTAAGTGGGTCCAAGGCGAACAATTCTTGATTCTTTAAATGAATATTTAAAATATGTCAACTACATCGGATTGGCTTTTTACAATTTAACAATGTTTCGCCAAACTTCTTAATATCTGTTAAATGAAATAATATTGTAATAAGTTGTTTTTATTTACAAAAATAAAATGAAACAAGCTTAATAAGAAACTTATCCTATAACTAAAGACTAAAAGGACCTCTTTACTTCCATTCACTTTCTGAATCATATTCTTCCCAATCTAAGGTCTCTGATCTTAGATTCCTCGTCTTCAAGAACTCATTAAACTGCTCTTCAATGGACTTAAATTTACGAATTTTCATTCGGAATTGTTTCCAAGTCCACTGTTCAAAGTTCTTTCGATCATTCACCATGGCTTTGTAATTGAATTGGTATTTATCGATAAAATATGAAAGCTGTGCAACTAATCCTTTCGGTAGCCTAAAAGTAAATATATTGGTGAAGATCCACCAGCTCAAATTTAAAAAAAAAATTACCTCAATTTGGATTTTCTTAGTTCATTTGCTTCTTTTTCCAAAATATCAACAACAAATTGCTTACAACGTGGTTTGGTCACCGGCTCCTCCTCTGCATCTTCTTCGATAAAACCATTAACTATTCTTACCATTTTTAGACGATCCTTCTTGTAATTTGGTAATGGAATACTCTTATTTGGATCTGTTGCCAATCCCATGTCATAGTAATTCTTGTCTGGCTTTTTCTCATCATCCCAAAACTGCTTCACCTCTGGACTAATTAAAACAATAAATACCTCTGGTTAGATATTGAAAAACTAAATTTGAATTGTGTTACCATTTTATTTTAGGTATCTTTGTTTTGGATTTATTTAAATTTCTTCTGTTGACATTAAAACGATAGCGCTTTCTTATGTGGTTTCTACGAATTTTCATTGTGTTTACGATTCACTTAAATTATTAATTTAAAAATAAATTTATTTTCTACTAGTTACTTAGCTTTCACACGTGTTTTTATTGTGTATGTCGGCTACAGTTGTCAAATGTGTTTCAATTCCATATCATCTTCATTATTATAAGGTGTTTGCAGTAGTTTGCACATAACAACGAAAATAATGAATTATAAGTGCATTCAGAGTTCTATAGATAAGAATAGTTAAACGATTTGATTTTGATTTGTCAAAAATCCAAAAATTTACTGCAAATCTAAGTAACATTTGGAATGTAGTGGACTTATTTTCTTTTATGAAAATAAAAATGCTTTTAATGTATTTTTAAAAAAGCTGATGGATTAGATGAACCATAAATTAAATAAGTTAATTTTAATGAATTTCTTTCAAAATAATAATAAGAAATAATGAGCAAAACAAATTTTTTTTCAAATTAAAATAAAAAGTGCATGAAATTAATTTTCTGACATTTGTTGTGCATTTCCGGTTGTACTTCCACTTTTAAGTTCATTTTCGATGTTATTAGAATCGTCTGGGTGTAATCCCTCTTCGATGTTTTCGTCACCACATAATTGAATGTGCTTGTGTAATACTATGCAAGCCACTACAATATTTATAACCATTTTATGGTTGCGCGCTAGATAAATTTCAGCGGATGAAATCTTTTATTTAACAACGCGAAATTTTTCAAATTAAAGGACTAAGCATATCATGTGCTACATTATAAATCTATGAAATTCCACGAAAAACAGATCATAATTGTCAAAAATCCATTGTAATTTTCGCAGTTTTTAAATTTGTGGTTTCTTAGTCGTCATGACGAAATCGTTTGAGAAGGTTTATAACATAGTAAGAGATCTTGATCAAAAAATCAGGAGTTTTGTGCCGATAACGAAAATAGAAGTAGAACCCTGCAAATTATATCCATAAAATAATTTTGTGCATCCATACAAATACGAAAAATATCGATTAAAACAAATATTTACAATCCCCAATAGAGATCTTAGCTTATTTTGCTTTTAAATCTGCTAAACTGCACCTAGTTAACTTTGCGTGAAACGAACACAAATGCAGCAACACAGTAGTAAAACGAAAGAATTTACACTAATGTAGTTCGGAAAGATGCGCGTCACACTAAGTGTAGGTTTATTAGGTTAATAGGCATCAACACAATAGAGAAAGTTAAAAATAAGTGTAATCACACACTTTTTGTTAAGAGAAGTGTGTCGATGCGAACGCCTTCATTCTGGATGCTTTTAAGTTCAATTAAACAAATTATTCATAATTTAGATGGTACTTTTTTTAAAAAAATAAATTAATAATACATTTGGCAATAAATGGACACTTGCAATGCAAACGCATCAAAGCATCGAACAATGAAACTGTTTTGAAATGGAACAGATAGTAAAGATAGCATTTGTTGTTTTCTTTAGCCGTCACTTATTTTAGGAAAAGTGGCTTTTTGGGTCTCCGTCCGTTGTAAAATTATAGGAATAAGCGAGAAAAATGCGCGATACGGAAATTTTAGACCCAAGAAATTTTGTTAAAAACCGGGAAGTACTTTACCGTCTAATTATAGGGTGAGTTTTTTGTGTCCATACTTTGCAATGTATTTTTGCCTGAAACTCGACTTTTAGTCAACTTATGTACGATGGCTTGGAAAAATTCGCTAAAGAATTATCTCTCTTGGTTAAAGCTGACGAATGCTCTCCCACCGAACAATTACTTCATATTATGATTGCCGGCATGCAAGCAACTACAAACAACAAGGAATGCAATATTTACGATGATGTTTTGCCTGGAATTGATCTCGAATTTGAGCCTGAAGGTTCGTCCTTAGCTCCAGAACCGGCTTCCTACGAAACGGCTTACGTTACCTCACACAAGCAGTCATGTCGTGCTGGAGCCTTCAGTCATGATGGTCAATTGGTTGCCACTGGTAGTGTGGATGCAAGTATTAAGATACTCGACGTGGATCGTATGCTGGCAAAGTCTGCACCAGAAGATTTAGAACCAGGACGGGAACAGCAAGGGCATCCAGTTATACGTACACTTTACGATCACACTGATGAAGTAGCATTTTTGGAATTTCATCCAAAAGAGCATATTTTAGCGTCGGGATCAAGGGACTGCTCCGTAAAGCTATTCGACATTGCTAAGCCTTCGGTAAAGAAGGCTCATAAAGTTTTTAATGATTGTGAGCCGGTAACATGTTTGTCATTCCATCCAACTGGAGATTATATTATTGTTGGAACAGAGCATAATGTTTTAAGAGTATATGATGTTCAGACGAGTCAGTGCTTTGTTAGCGCTATTCCATCGCAGCAGCATAAAGGGGCAATATCGTGTGTGAAATACGCTCCAACAGCAAAGCTTTACGCCAGTGGCAGCGTTGATGGTTCAATTAAGTTATGGGATGGTGTTAGCGGGCGGTGCGTCAATACCATCGCTGATGCTCACTCTGGGGCAGAGATTTGTTCTCTCCAGTTCTCGAGAAATGGAAAGGTAATTCTTTTTAATGTATTCCCTTGAATTGTATTTTTGCATTTTTTTTGTTTCGATAGTACTTGTTATCATCTGGAAAGGACTCCATCGTGCACCTTTGGGAGCTATGCACTAGTCGTAGTATACAGACCTATACTGGGGCCGGGACAACCGGTAAGCAAGAACACAACACCCAGGCTGTGTTTAATCATACAGAGGATTATGTTATGTTCCCGGACGAGGCTACAACATCACTATGTTCGTGGAACTCTAGAAACGCTGGTCGATTGAATTTAATGTCACTTGGTCACAATGGACCTGTCCGATATATAACTCATTCACCAAACGCTCCAGCGTTTTTGACTTGCTCTGATGACTACAGGGCACGTTTTTGGTATAGGAGAGCTACTAATCAATAAGCCAAACACCATTTTACATTTTATTCGCATCATTTTATCATTGGCCAGCAAATATAAATATTGAAAAAAATTGATTTAAGTAAATTGTAAGTTTGTTTACTTTTCCGTTTGACAACTATTGATGGATTTTAAGAGAGCAGCCGGCAAAAAAGGGGTCTTGCTGAGCAATAGGAATATGTAGTTATGTTTGGCAACCGATTTCTAATGTTTACGAAAATGGGTGAAACAAAAGAACTGGCCGTCCTTAGATATTTTTCGTAACAGAAGACGCAGATTCAAAATATCTAGTGAAACCGATTAAACTATATAGGGAAAACAAAAATGTATCTATGGTTTGATGAGGTGATTTCTGAAAACACTCCATTCGGTGAAGATCACACCACCAGCTCAATTGTATCGATAATTATTTATTGTTGTCTTAGAAGATATAAAGTGGCATATACATCATCAAATTCTCATGAAGAATGTGAGAGTGTATTAGTAAATTCTGTTTGACGGTCAAAGGACGTGCGGTTTCTTGTTTGATTTCAACTTAAATCGGTTTTTTTTTAAAGAAAATATGAGTGACACAGACAATTGCTGCATCGCTCTGGGACGAGCGCTAGCTTTATAGAAGAAAAGAAAAAAGGTTCGGAAGAAACGGGTGCAAATGAAGGAATGGCTGGAAAAACGAAACCATTTTTCACACGAAAATCTCCTGAATGAGCTAAAATTAAGTTCATCGATTGATTTTATAAAATTCCTTCGCATGGACGAGGAGGCAGGCATATGATCAACTTCTTCAAATGATAACACTCAAAATTATACAAATTTTAAAATTACCATCGCTTTTATGTTTCAGACTTCCAGAAATTCCAAAATAAAATTTTTACCTTCCATTTTCGAAAATATTAAACTCTTAAAAAAAACTTTCGCCATCTGGCGAAAATGAGCAAACGCATGATCAATCAGTCAATCACGCATATAGACTATATCAAGCATGTCTAACTGATTGACAAAAAACCAAACATTTTTATTTTGCTTCAAGCAGCTACACAACGTATACGTGACCAATGTATATGCCGCTTAAGAGTGTGAAATCTGGGAGAATGTCTTTCAACATATCGCATTTTCTGCTGTTTGATACAAAAATGTTATTTTGCTTACACAGAATTCGACAAGCTCAATTTTCGTCCCTGTGGGAGAGAAAAGCTAAGGAATATCTTACCAATTAATAATTTTCTTCATAGCTTCTTATAGCATAAACTAGCCCAAACTTAGACAAAATTCAAATATCGAAAACTTTTGTTTCGCACTTAGAATTTTTGGGACGGAGACATTTCCTCCAGTGTCCGCAAAGTTCCGAGAATCGAGCAGATGCACAGTGGCCCACAGTGGTATCTAGCGGGATATAAGTTGAATTCAATTTTGTTGTTTTTGAATTTTATTTTGTTTTCTCTTATTTAACGCTCGCCAAAGCTGAGCAAAGCTAACTACCGTCGTTCAATCTTGTTCAACCTCATTTTAGCATTTATGTAAAGTGTGAGTCTTTGTGATGTAAATACATCCAACTGTTAAGTTTTTTGTACTCTAAGCGCTCACTTTATTCCATGTGGCTTAGCGAAAATGTCGCCGCAAAGAAAATTTTGGTAGTCAAAGAACTTGTATTTGGTACAATTTTAAAGGAAATAAACCTATCTCAAAAGGAAATTGAAGAAGTTTATAAAAAATTGGCTAGTTTTGTAAGCAGGCTTACAGAGAAATGAAAGGCATGCAATTACAATAAGATTTTTTTTGAGAAAATTAATATGCTTGATTTGCCGCTCTTTCTACATACATAATTTAACGTTAAAGTCAGAATTAGGTAGACCCAAGAAGAACCCTTAGTCACAGATCAGAAAAGTATGGAGTCTTGTTCAAGAAACAACGCATAACGAGCTGATGGTGGCAGCAAGCTGCAGCTTGTATAAATCTGGAATGCGAAACGCATAAAATATTGTTTCTACTTTGAATACAGATGAGACTTCTGGACAAAAAATTAAAAAGTCATTGGATACACAAGTGAAATTACATAATCCTTACTCACTGGAAAAAGCACTTGCACTGTATATAGATGTACCTATAGGTCACACAAAACATACATACAAGCTTACACGATGTAGGAAGGAAGTAAATGCAGATAAATATCCAAGTTACCATAAGCTGCATTCTGTGAAGGTTATGTGCTTTCCAAAAAAATTAGAATTTACAGACTATTCAGCTGAAACAACACTGCAGAGCTTTGCAGACCATACTGTAAGTCGAATTATACAGTCGATCAGCGCCTATTTGCAGTTTGTCTTGTTCCTTTACAAATTCAGCTTGGATCGGCAATTTTGTGGCAAAACCCGCGACCGTCGTCAACTCGCTATTGTCGGCCCATAAAACTAATTTGCTAAAAGGAATCGACTGAATTAATTCGTTCAGAGACTGATAACATAAAAAGCCAAATATTGTCAATTGAACCAACAACTACCAACTTATTTACCATTTCCCACGAACTTCATTGTGCCATGTTGGATGGCAAAACATTTGGCGTCCCTGCAGAAGCCTCTACACAAGATATGTGGAATTTGCGGAGCAGTACCAAAAAATATGAATAATTTAAATTTGGTAAAAAGTTACCAGGTTGATGCAAATCTTTTAAAATATGGCTTATCAACTCTTCATGTATTGATTTGATTTTTTGAATGTATCTTACATATATCGTACAGACTTTCAATTAAAAAATGTCAAGTTCGCGGTTAAGACAGCCTGGAGGTACAAGCTAAAAAATCTGAAATTCAACTTCAACTCAGAAAACACATGGGCCTATTAGTGGACATACCTATGGCTAGTAGTGGCAATACTAATTATGGTAATACGCATCACAGGAGTTAACGAAGCACTCATATACGACTTCAGTGTAATTTTACGTGTGTTGGCTTGTGGATATGACGTCAATACGGATGCATTCCGCTCATATGCCATGGGAACAGCTGAAATGTTTGTCGACACATATTTTTATTTTTTTTTTTCATACATTTTCATTTAAATTCATTTGTTAATACTTAAGTGCTAAACAAAAAAACCGCTAAAAAACTTGCTTAATTAACTTCAATTCTTCTTATTTTTACTTACTGGCCCTATAAGAGCGCTCTAAGCTAAACATACAACTTAACTATGTCTTTCGACGTAATCTAACTGCATTTTTTTTATATATTTTTTTTATTTCATGTACATTATACTTAGAACTAAGAAAATATAAATTGTTTTAGCAAAAACTTAGTGAAAGGACATTTCGTTTACATAAAACTTAAAACTACTTACAAAATAATTCTTAGACTACTTAGATTACGATACGTAATTAAATACGTACTTTTTTTTGTTTTTTATGCTACCCATCTCTTTTTTTTTTAAATTTTTATTTTTATTATTTTTTTTGTAAAAATTATCTTAACACTACATTAACCTACCTAAACTATGTAAGCCGGCCATGACTTAAAATTTAAGTAAACCGACTTTGCGTCTTATCGACGCTACCTCGAATTAGAAGGAAACGACGAAAGAGCTCCCTCTCTTTCAATAAGCCACCAAAATTCTTGGTGCTGCCGAGCAACGTCTCTCAAATCGCGACTCCCTACCGCCCTACTGAACCGGAGACGCTCCGCACTGCCGTGTGCGACGTCTCTGTCGTAGTTGAGTCGCCTGTCTGCAGCTGTTCGAGCAACATGGAAGATTAGCGGCACCGCTAATTTGTCCTGGATCAGCCCTTTTCTATCAAAATAGAGGAACGCTTCTGGGGGAATAAAGCCGCTAAAGCGCACACTCTCGTGATAGAGATAAGCCCCGAAGATCAGATTGTTCGTTGAAGCCATTGCCCTAGCAATGTGCCTTCAAGTCAGCTTAATGACGAAATTGTCCACTCTAATTAGGTTCGCCCTGTTGTACAGGACCTCGTTAGGATAATATTTTATGTACTCCTATTCTGGTGTTCTATACAAGCGAAGACAAGTCCTTAGACAAGCCCTCTCAAACACCTGAATCATTTCCATTTAGCTTGCTCTCACGTTGAACCACACGGGACATCCAAATACAAGCATAGGCGGGATAAGGGCCATGTAGCAGATTACTTTTACCCTCGTATCGAGTTGCCTGCTATAAAATAGTCTCTTTGTAAGGGCAAATGCACCTTTGGCTCTGGCCAGGGCAACATCTATATGTTTGTTAAAATATAGATATTGATCTAGCCAAATCCCAAGGTATCTGACTACATTTCGACAAGCAAGTGGTTGCCCGCGTTGTCCCACGATCGAAAACTTTCGCCAGTTCTTTCTGGTATCCGCAGAGGCCCCAGACAAAGGTGTCCTAAAAAGAATGGTTTCCGACTTCTGAAAGTTGATCTTCAACTTCCAGTCATCGCAATATCGTTTAATCTTATCGAAGTCACTTTGCAAGAGCATATTAATGACCTCGATTTTTGGACCTGATCTGTACGCTATCAAGTCGTCTGCATACGCTATGGCATGGTGAAGTGAACTCACAAGATCGCTTGTGTAAATGTTAAAAAGGATCGGTGAATTAACCGCACCTTGTTGCAGACCATTTTTAATGGTAAATGTTCTAGCAGAAGTCGCATCGCCATTCTTCACGATGAACTTTCTACTGGAGAGCATATCAAAGAGAATATATATATATGAAGCAATGGTTTACATATGCCCAGTCTGTTCAACTTAAGGAAAAGGCCTTTTAGCCATACGGTGTCAAAAGCCTTCTCCAAGTCAATCAAGCAGGCACCTGTGCACTGTTTCTTGCTATTGTTCCACTGGATATCGGATACCAGTTTAGACGCGGCATGTGATATATCATGTCCCGCCTTAAAACCGAACTGATTATCTGGAACTATATTTTTGTCCTCAACCCACTTAGTCAGGACTCTATTGATCACTTTTTTCGAAAACTTTGCTGATATTCCAAAGGAGACTTATCGACCGAAGATTCGCCGGATTGGACATGTCTTTATACCTTTTGGGAATGGGATGCACCACCGCTGTTTTCCAATGCAGTGGATAATAGGCATTATTCAAAGCATTATTAAACAGGATGGTATAAATGTCCACCACTTCTGATGGGAGATGTCGAAGCACAATGTTCGGTATTCCATCGGTTCCCACTGATTTCTTACTTCTTAGTGATACGAAGATAGTTTGGAGCTCTTCCTTCGAAAAGAACGGGGGAAGATCCCTTTCGTCGGCGACGGCCATATTTGCCATATTTTCGTCATTGAACTCAGTGAACCCTGAGCTCTCGGATCGCCATTGCTCTATATTCGAAGGTAGGAATTGTACAAAAGAACCTGATTTTCCAGGTCGTGGTTACAACCAATGACAACATTTGCCTTGTATACTTCCTGGAAAATCGCTCCTATGGTATCAACCTTCTCCTGCGGATCTTCGACCACGAAGAAGTTGTCATCGTCTACCGCTTCTCCTGGATCTACGCCTGCAGTTATCAGTATTTGTTCACTGTCTGTTGTTCGAGGGATCTTTAGACATGGAAGATCGTTTTGATCTTTCCTCCGAAATATTTTATTTATTTGCGGAAACATATTCGGGTTGCTAGTGTTTACAGCCTGAATTTAATTGTTCCAATACAAACTTACAGACGCCCTGTAATTTTCTTTTATTAATGTTTGGAGGGTTTTGATCAACGACTTCAGCGTCATGATTTCGGGGTTATGGCTGTCAGTAAACTGTCTATACAAGTTTTTTAGTCTAGATAGCAGTCTGCTTTTGTGTTCGTGCAGTGCGTTAATAGTTGCATTGCGGAATGTGTCTTCGTTTTCGGAATGTTGATACCGAGGTATCGTACTGTCCATTGTTCGTTTAATGGTCTCGTCCATTTGTTTAAGATACTTGTCAATCTCCTCATTTGACAAATTCCTATTGGACGGCGGGTGTAGCGAGTTCGAGGAGAGTGCTCTCGTCAATGTTCTTGGGAAGTGAGTCCAACGTAACCTACTGTAGTTGAAAGAATACCTTTGAACAAACTCTTCCAATTCCACAATTTCGTTTGGAACAGTTATTTCGGTACTAAGACCGCAATGGTCACTGTCATACACAAAAGCGCGAAGACAGTTTACAGTTTGTTGGTTCGTACCTGTCACTTGTATTCGTGTTTCGAACAACAGGAGATCCAAATAGGAGCCATGTCTAGGAAACGACGGCCTATCCGTCGCCTTTAGGCCGAGTCGGTACATCACACTTGCTGACCCCACCAATTGAATAGCAGGTTCCCTCTAGTGTTTGGTGTATTATTTCCCCGAATCAGGTGCTACTACCACTAGGCCAATTCGGCTTTACTGATACTAAGTATATAAATCGTACTTTTATTGCGCACAAGAGAAAACAGAAACAAGTCCGTTTACCACGGCGGCCTGCGAACGAATGATTGTCGACACATATCCTTGGTTTTACATGCCGTCATCTGTTCACAAGGTCTCAATACATGGTGCAGACGTAATAAACCATGCAACACTTCCCACTGATATGATGTCTGAAGAAGCCCTTAAAGTGAGGAATAAAGATTTTCGGAATATACGGCAGAACCATACAGTAAGGACAAGCGATATAATACGATCGGATCCTCTCATAACGTCTTGGTCAAAAACGAAAAAAATTCTAAAAAAGACATAAAGTTGGATAAAGTAGTATGCAGGATTGTTCGCTGATAATAATACTCTGAATGATTCAGATTCATTGGATTCCGATTAAATAATTGCTTATAAAATATGTAAGCCTTTTTTGCTTAATATAAATTGTTGGCAAATATACATAAACAGTGGAACATCAACTAAAACAATTATGCTGCAAAATGTTCTTTATGCCCCTGTGTTAAAATCAAATCTGTAATCCATTTCGAAAATAACATCTCATGGATATAAGATAACATTTAATAATAATGAAGCAGTGGTAACGCATGAAGAACGAACTGTTGTAAAGGATCTAAGAAGAAGTAATCTTTATTTCATAACGTCAAATATGAAACTTGCAGCTTCAGCAAGTGACAAAACGAGCGGTTTAATTGAATGGCATAAACGGTACCGTCATCTGAACGAGAGAGATCTCATGAAAATAATTTCGAATAAGATTGTAACTGGTATCTTTATAAAACCGTTGGGACAGATGCCGCTATGTGAAATATGTGCACGAGGCAAACAATGTGCAATACAGTTTCCAAATAATAAAGCCAGAGAGCAAGTAACTGCTGGAAATGATCTATTCGATGTGTGTGGTCCTATGCGAACAAATTCAATAGGAGGTTGCAAATCGTTTGGCACATTTATTGACGACAAATCAAGGTATGTAGATGTTAAAGAGCAAAAGTGATACTAAGGATGCTTTTGTTAAGTATAAAGCCTTGTCAGAAAACCAAGTTGATAAGAAAATAGAGACATTACGAACGGACAATGGTTTGAAATATTGTGGGTTTGAATTAAAAAATGTCATTTCAGATGCTGGTACAGGGAGGGAAAAATACTGTTGCTCATACTCCTCAGCAAAATGGAACAGCCGAAAGAATGAACAGAACTTTGATGGAGATGGCTCAATGTATGATGCTACAAGCAAATCTGCCAAAGAGCTTCTGGGGCGAAGCAATTGCAACGGCTGCGTACATCAGAAATCGATCCCCATCAAAAACATTGAACCTTTTGAAGCCTGGCATGGATACAAACCAGATGTATCAAATTTAAGAACTTTCGGGTGCAAAGCATTTGCTCTAAATAAAACTCCAGGAAAAGGCAAATTTGAACCTAGAGCAACAGAGTGCATCTTTACAGGCTATTCGACGAGTTCCAAAGCATACCGTTTATGGGATCCAGTGGCCAGAAGAATAGTTATAAGTCGGGATGTAAGATTTTTTGAAGATTCAGGAATAACAGAGGTTAAAGAAAAGCCAAATGATTTTATAGAAATCCAAGTTCCTTTTACTAATTCAATTCATGTTTTTCAAAGAAATATTACCCTTGAGCGGAAAGACGAAAAGGAAGCACTGAACCAACCAAAGTTTGAAGTCGATGATGCAAAAGTGGAACCAGAAGCCGATTCAGGGGGAGATACTCCATTAGCATCACATAAGCGTGGACCTGGACTACCGAAGATCATCCGAACAGGCAAAAAGGGAAGGCAACGTAAGCTATTTAATATGATTTTATGTGAAAAGCAGGAGAAAGATATCAAACCCGAAGCAAATCTTGCATACGATATTCCAAACCCAAGTGTCGAGGAAGCCATGACGGGACCGTATGTTGATGAATGGATGATTGCAATGAAATCCGCATTTGAAGCGTTACAAAAGGTTAATGCATGGAAATTGGTCAAACGTCCAAACCATAAAAGAGTCACCGGGTGTCGCTGGGTGTTGCGAACAAAATACAATGCAGATGGTAGTGTCGAGAAGCGGAAAGCACGATTGGTTGCTAAAGGGTGCTCACAAAAACCCGGTATTGACTTTCATGAAACATTTGCACCAGTCGCAAGACAGAGTTCTATACGTATACTTATGGCACTTTCAGCAGAATACAAACTAGAACTTTTTCAACTCGACGTCGAAATGGCATACTTCAATGGTGATTTGGATGAAGAAGATATTTACATAGAACAAGCTGACGAATTCGTGCAAAGGTAGAAAGGAAGAACATGTGTCTTCTTCTTCTTCTTCTTCTTATCCTTTTATTAACCCTTTCCTCGTTATACGAACTTATGCGTAACGAGTTTCCCATTTTTACTGCATCGCTGCTGCTCCGCTTATGGGGTTGGCTAATGTCGCAGACCGCAGAACGCGTCTACATAATGCTCGGTCCTGGATCGCTTCAGTGGTTAACCCCAGACGTTGTTGCGCATTTGCCATCTGAGAAATCCAGGAATTCTTTTTTCGACCTCGTTTTCTTACAGTTGGAGTGACCGTAGTTGATAGTGCCTTTTTAACCGGATTTTCCGCAGATCTTCTTTGAACGTGGCAATACCAACTTATTCTATTCGCCTCAAGCTGTTCGGTTACCGAATTCTTTATATGTAGACTTCCTCTTATACGCGTAGATCTAATGCAATCGCGTTTAGTGACTCCACTAGACATCCTTAACATTTTCATTTCCGCTGCCGTCATTTTGTTTTTAAACGCTTCGTACATTGTCCAGCACTGTGAACCGTATATAAGAGCTGGTCTAACAACCGTGGTGTAGAGTTTCACCTTTAATTTAAGTGGAAATTTTCGGTCGCAAAAGATTCCCGAATTTTCCCGCCATTTCATCCATCCCACACTCACTCTGTGGTTTACGTCGTCGTCACATTTCGCTTCCATGTTAACGATTGATTCTAAGTACTTAAAGATAGTGCTTTTCGGAAGAACTATTCCGTCTAACATTATATCCGGAACAGGTTGCAACGGATGCGCAAATGGGCACGTCAAATGCTCCGTCTTTGAACGACTTATTTTAAACCCGTTTCTCTCTAGCGCATTTCTCCATGAATCTAAGGCGTTCTGTAAATCTTCGACGTTATCGCTAAGTATAACTGCGTCGTCAGCGAAGAGAATTGGCGTTACATTTGCTTCGCGCATGCAGTCTTTTAAAAGATAGTCGAATACTACGTTAAAGAGGAAAGGGCTAAGTACGCTTCCTTGATGCACTCCGACATTAACTGGAAATTCTCTCGTTAGTCCAGCAGAGCTTTTAACCGCAGTTTTCACGTTTCCGTACATGTCTTGTATTATTCTAACATACGTTTCCGGTACGTTTTGAGACCTCAGCGCGGCCCATATGAGATCCCTAGGCACTCGATCGAATGCTTTCTCGAGGTCGATAAATACCATGTGTAAATCCTTAGATGAATCTCGGTGCTTTTCCATTATTATTCGTAGGCTTTGGATAGCGTCCACCGTCGATCTTCCTTCAACAAATCCACACTGGCTATTATCGAGCTTTATTATTTGCCGAAGACGTTCGTTTAAGACTCTTTCGACGATTTTCATTGTGTGTGACATAAGCTTGATTGAACGGTAGTTGTTGCATTCTCGAGTGTCGCCTTTTCCTTTGTATAATGGAACCAAGAAGCTACTTCTCCATTGATTCGGCATAGGTTGTCCACATTTTAATTTATTTAAAAGTTTGCCGACGTAATGATATTTCGATATAGTCCCCAGATGGGACTTTGCGAGTGTTATGCATTCCTCGTGCATGCTGTTCCACATTTCTTGCGGGCTAAGTGAGTCTGCTATACCATTTATATTTTGAAGTACTTCTTTAGCCAGTGCGATAAATCTTGCGCTTCGTTCCTTCGATAGATTATACCACCGGATTTTTGGCTTTCCAAACGATGCCCGTGTTTTCGGTGGTTCCGCTGTGAAAAATTCTGTAATGAGCAGACGGTGTTGGCTTACTAACGATTCTTCAAGTATTACTTTACAGTCCTTAACACGGCTTCTCATTGACTTTTTGCAGAGGTGATAATCTATTTGCGTTTCGTGGCCTCCGCTGCTATAGGTGATGAGATGTCGTTGATGTTTAATAATCATTGTTTTTAAGACGGTTAAGCCGTACGCCCTACACGCTACAAGGATATCTTCGCCAGCTGAATTTCTGGTTCCAAAGCCTTTACCACCGTGGCAGTCCTCATAATCAACATTTGTTTCTCCGACGTGGCCATTTAAATCTCCGCCTAGGAAAAGCATCTCATTGATAGGTATATTTCTAAGCAAATTACCGAACTCTGACCAAAATGTATCTTTTCCCGATTGGTCGCATCCATTTTGTGGAGCGTACGCGCTAACAATGTTCCACGTTTCATTGTGTATGACGAGTTTAACACTCATCAAGCGGTCGCTTATTTTCAAGATACCAACGATGTTGTTTAGAAGATCCGCTGCAACAACGATTCCAACACCGTTTCCAACACCGTTTCGTCCATTGACCATTCCATGGTAGAACATCTTAAATGCCTTAGTTTTTAAATCTAGAAAACGCGCTTTATTTCCTGTATTACACCACTTCGTTTCCTGTACGCACAGGATTTGTAGAGTTCTGCGACGCATAATCGCTTCCAGTTCTAAACTTTTTGAGGTCATCGATCCGACGTTCCAACTTGCAAACCGAAGTTTATGAAAATATTTTGGAAACTTCATTTTGCCCGCCCCCGGAATCCGTCGGGCTCTGACACAAGCACTTCTGCTTGCTCTGGGATCACCCGAGTGCGTTGCAACCGTGGTGCCCAGCGGGGTAGTGCTATTAATTGCGATCATTTCCATGAAGATTAAAGTTTGAGTGGTTTGACACTTGTATGCTCATTTCGAATTGATTGACTGTTCTTTTACCCCACCGGTAGTCTCCAGACGTGGGAACCCACTGATTGCATACAAACTTGTGGGAAAGTTTTAAGGTGTTAAAGTGTCACAGGCTCATTTTTGGTGTCATAGTTGCCTGTATATGATTGGTGTCCCATTTAGTCGCCTCTTACGACAAGCTGGGACGCACTGCGGCACTATTCTTTTTCCGATGCCGCACGGAAGAACATGTGTATTCCTTAAAGAAAGCCATTTATGGCTTAAAGCAATCCGGAAGAAAATGGTTAGTGAAAATAGAGCGCGAATTGATAGAAGCTGGTCTTCGGCCAATCAATACTGGAAAGTGCATGTACATTATGAAGAAAGATGATGTCTTCATGGGTATGAAAGCAATTTAAAATGAAAGATTTAGGTAAGTTGCATTACTGTTTGGGCATTGAAGATAAATAAAATTTGTCTCAAGGAATTTTAACAATGAGCCAGAAGAAGTACATACAAGACATCCTTGTACAGTATGGCATGGCAAATGCAAAAGATGTAGCAACACCACTCGATGGAAACTCGAAATTGACTAAAGAAATGCGACCCAAGACTGAAGAAGAGAGAACTGAAATGAATAAAATTCCAAATACTTCGTTGATTGGATGTCTAATGTACCTAGCTGTCTGGACATCGCACGTGCAGAAGGCTCATTAAGTCAATATAATTCTGACCCAGGAAAGGAGCATTGGAAGGCGACCAAGGGCGTGCTTCGATACCTTAAAGGTACTATTAATTATGGACTTGTATCTGGAGCTGAATTGATTTGTTATTTGATTGGAGCGGTAACGCTGACGACAGAATTTCATACACAGGATTTGTCTTTAAACTTGCAGATGCTGCTGTGACATGGAGCTCAAAGAAGCAGAAGTCGGTGGCATTGTCAAGAAGCTGAGTACATGGCATTACCGGAAGCAGCCGAAGAAGCAGTCTACCTACGGAACCTGTTACAGGAAATCGGCGTAATGAAAACTGATGCACCACCAACAATGTTATTCTGTGACAATCAGGGAGCGCAAAAGCTGATGAAGAATCCAATTTTCTACGCCAGATCTAAACATATCGACATACGACACCATTATGTGCGAGAAGTTTATCCAGAACATCAAATAGACGTGGACTACATTCCATCAGCCGAAATGATTGCTGACACTTTGACTACAAGCCTTTTTGGACCATCGTATCGAAAATGTACTAAGGGTCTAGGCATTTGTATTATAAAAACTCAACCCGTGCTGAGAGGGAGTGTTGTCACATAATAAAAAACCCCGGGCGATTATCCCGTGACAACGACCAGGTCGCTGGTTATCTGATACTTGTACCCTTTATTCGGTAAACACAATATACATATATTTTAGTAGTTTTTTATTTTTATTTGATCTCAAATATATAATCTCAAGTCACCGATATCAGACTCATCATTCATTCCATATTTCTTATTTCCAATATACGATTTACTATAGGACGATGATATGAGAAGTACGAAATAAGTGGCATCAATTCGGCAGAATCTTTTTGTTCAACGACGCTTTACAACTGTTACATACCTTGGTGTATTCAAATTCTTTACACTCAGTATTTTCTTTCATGCACCATTCAGCTATTACTCTCTTTTGCATTTCCGTTATTTCTTTCAGATCATTTGCAAACGACAGTCTGTCACACACCGAGCAAGCCTGTCCAAACTCGTTGTTCGTAAACGTTGCTTCAAATCTTGATATTGGTCTTGCCCATCTCATTTTCCAATCGTTTGATGTTGACGGATCAACCAGATTTGTCAATTCTGTTTGCTGATTCTGTTCGTTTATTTCTATGACATCGGCATCATTCATGCTTACAATAATATTAGTGTCAATTGTTTTCAATACATTTGACGCTGCTACCTTTTTGCGATTTCGGTATTCCTTGTTATACCGTTTCCGCGCTTCATACTCTTCAGGAGTTTCATTCAATTTAACACGCTTGCGATGTTCACTTTGTTTCTCTTTACTTGATTTCACTAATCGCTTATTAGACATCTTAACACATTGGCTGTTACGACTATACTATTTCATAATTCTTACTTTTCATCTAAATTCAGATTCCATGCTATTTTAAGTTTGAGATTTTATATTCGGTAATTAAATTCAGTATATGCCAATGCATATTCTACTACTACATGCAGCGTAAGCCACGCCCACTCACACAGTTATGCGACACTTTTTCGCTCGGGCATCCCGGCCGTTTTAATAGACGTTGTCATGTCAAAAATATATACCATAAAGTGGGTTTCTTTTGTCAAAATAAATAAAATAAATTATATTCCTTGAAGTTCATCCAGAAAGTTCGGACTTCTTTTTATTCGCTCCAACAATTCAAATGCAATTGAATTCACTGTCATACCTATACTGATTGAACAGTGTGCACGAGCCTGATTTAAACAAGGTATAACAATTACGTTTCTGTATGGGAATTCACAAGATAATACAGGAATAACTATGTACAGTGCCCACTAAAAAATTATTCTGATAAATAAAATTTTTTTCTGCTATTGCTTTAGGTTTCTCTTGAACTATTATCTTTAATATAATAAAACTAGCTGACCCGGCAAACGTTGTTGTGCCATATAAATTATTTCCAGTGAATATTTTGTTTGTAAAATAAAAAATAACGTATTTACAATACATTCGTATTTGAATATTGCATGTTTGAATATTTTAACGATCGATAAAATTGATCGAATGTGATTGATAAAATAGATATAAATAATAAAATAATACTCGTTTATGGATAAAGTGACAACGCAAAGATCCTCTATAGCAATCAATGCTTCTTATACATAGCGTCGCTAATTGTAATCGTTAGATCATTGCACCGTGTACGAATTCGATGCAATATATCGTCAGTCATTGAATTTTTGTGTTTATCCCACAACGTGTATGCTCGTCCCGTGAAACATGTTGTCAACACTATAGCGAATAGTAGACGAATTTTTATTGCTGTACAGCCCAATGCTGCTTCAGCAAGCATAGTCGTCTTCCAGCAATCCGAGTGCAAGGCATGTATCTTTATACGTTTGCGTATAATTATATTTTGCGTATACAGTGATGTGCGAAATAATACAGACTCTTCTACGCCAATGCTTTAAAAGCTTCCAATTTTTCTCAACTTAGAGAGAAGAAACAAAAACTAATAGAATCTTAAGCTTTGGTGGTTGTAAATCAAAGTGCAGTTTTCTATACCCAAATATTGATCATGCATTCCAAATTGTGTCGTTAGTGTGCGAAGTGCGGTCGGCTTTGGCTGTAAAAAATAATAAGGACACCTGTAAGAATAACCGTTAATTCATTGTTTTTAGTTTTAAGTTTTTAATCGAAAAGGTAAGATTAGAGTTTATTTTGACGGAACATTATAAAACTTATGATTTTAATAGAGATTAAAAATGGATCGAAAACAGCATTGTAGCGCTGAGGAGGGGAAGCAGATTCAAAACCTTAATAACAACGGTATGACTTACCGAAAAATTGCTAAAATTGTTAACTGTTCAAAGACAATGGTGGAAAATGCCTTAAAGTGCCAATCTACGACTGAAACTCGAGGGCGAAAACCTAAAATGTCTCCCTCTCTCAAAAAAGGATATTGCGCTATATAAAAAAGAATCCCTTTGCGTCATCCAGCGCTTTGAAAAAAGAATTTAGCCTGGATGTCGACACCTCTACTATACGCAGAATGCTTATAGCAAAAAATCTGAAAGCAAGAAGCGCGAGTAAAGTACCGCTGCTGTCGAAGAAGAATGTTGATAAAAGGTTGCTTTTTGCAGAGGAACATTCCAGCTGGCCTGAAAGCAAATGGCGCAATATCTTTCGACTGATGAGTATATCAAATCATTATGATTATTGATTGTTATTTTTATATGATCCGCCAGCACAATAGCCTGGAGGCACATATCCTTAAGAAGATTACTACCAGGGTATGTGTGCTTCTTTATCCCTACATAACCTTAGCTTCGAATATGTAAAGGGTTATTTTCGAGACGTACTTAAGAGAATATTGCATTTGATCAGCTGTTTTATCGAAAAATTGTCTTTTGCGGAACGCAGTTTCATCCCGAAAAATGCACAGTTTGATGCGGTCTGTTGAAATCACCGCACCATATTTTTGAAAAATGAATCTTATCAGCGTATGACGGACAAGGGTATTCGCCATAAAGCAATGATTAATGACTATTCGTTCCGCGATTGATTGAATGGACTTGTAAACTAGATGCCATGATTTTGTTCATAAAAAAAAATGAAGACAATTAAAATAAAATGAAGGAACTTTCAAGTAAGTTTCGAACAAATCAAGTACGTTCCTCAAATTTGATTCAAATTTGATGGCGAAATAAAAGAATGGGTAACATTGCATAACCTAACGATATGATATACTCGTATGTGTGGCGCACATATCAATAATATTAATTGGACGCATTGAATAAAAACATAACTCTTATTTTTAAGTAAATTTTATTATTTTATAAATGACACTAATCGTTTGCAACAACATCAACTAATGTTTCGAATTCAAATCAAACTCAGATAAATATTGATACAACAGCAAGTGTCAAGGCAACCATTGGATATACAAAATAAATGCTTAATGCGATATGCGCATTAGGTACCCATATCTATAAGGAATAATGACACCTTTATTGCAAGAATTATTATGTGTATATCCAAAAGCTTGATAAGGGTGTAAATAAGCATTACGTAAAAACCAGAGGAGATTCAGACTCTTGCTGACATAATGGAATCCTTCAGTTGTCACGAGGATACAAATATAAAACTTTTGCTTTTATTTCATATACAAGATAGTAGAACCAACGACTGTGGTAGGTTCCAAGCAATGCCAGAAATTCGGAAAAGAACAAAATCGTGGCTTGAAATCTATAAAACTCACTTCTCACGATTTTATGCTGTTACTGATGTGCGAGAGTAAAAATAGTGTTTTTTTTAGAAAAATTAAAAAGTGTTTATTTTCTTTTAACCAGTGCTCTATAAATAACTTTTTTAGCCATTGTATAACTTTTAATTTATGAATTTATTCTACACTTCATTCACTTTATTATTATACTCGTATTATAAAATACTAGCCACCCGCCCCCGCTCCGCAAGCGTGTAATTTAGAAAACAAAAGACGTGAAGAACGTGAAGTACTGCGTTTGATTATCGAATTTCTTTATAAACAATGTTTGCGGCTGACTTTTGGTTACACAATACGAGTAAATTTTGTTTGGAAGTAACGCGCGTAAGGGCTACGTGAAGCTGCCCATGGGAAAAGCACTCTACGCTTAGGTCTAAGCCCGCAACATTGAATGTCTGACCTTGTGATTTGTTAATAGTAATTGAAAATGACAATTTTATTGGAAATTGCAATTTTTTAAATTTGAATGGAAATCCGTTGGTATCAATGGAATCCGAGGAATAAACACGGTTACTCCATTTCCACATCCGGTCAGAATTTTGCACTCTATAGGAATAGTTTTTAGATGTTTAACCTGGAGACGTGTACCGTTGTACAATTTGGGTGGATTGAGGTTTCGCAATAAAATAGCAGGACACTTTTCCTTTTAGACTTATTTATGTGGCAATCCAGAGGGCTGCAAGCAATTAAGAAATTCTGAACAACCTCTTCCTAGTCCAGTACGGTGCTACAGAGTAGTATGTATGCGTGTGTGTATTAATTTTAGAGATAGTCAAGTCGTTCACTTTACCTGCTGATCTCTAGTAGGTGAGAAAATAGCTCTTTTTTTAACTAAGTTATTGTCTTAGAACTTATGTTATTAATTTCTGGATAAACGTTGTTAACTACATCTTGAAAATCACTTACTAAAATGCAAAGGTTTTGATTATCTAGAGTAACTCTCCCATTTGTTTTGAGTTCTAATCTATTCACACAGCCAGAGAAAAGATCTTTTCAATCAAGCATTAATATCATAAGCACGTGTCCACATTGTTACCACTGGTAAGATTTGCCAAACGTCACCAGAGAACAATATTGTGCATCCACCCATGGGTGAATCCGTACTGCGCAAATTGAAAACTTGTTCGACATGGTAGATTCGTCCCAAACTATTAGAGAGCAGTCACTTATTAATTTTCCAGTATTACTTTGTTTTGAAAAGCTACAAACAGTGCCTGTGTCCTACGAAGCAGTTGTTAGTGGAAGTTTGAATGTTGCAAGTGCGGTTCAACCTCCTTCCAAAGTGTAGCTGTAATTCCGGATGATGCTACAGCTACCATAATACAATTTTGGCAGTAGGTCTTACTTTTCCAAGGAGCAAGTTGATAAGAAATGTTTTTCCTGTACCTTCGTTTCTATCAATTGAGGTTAAAAACGTATACTTTTTTTTATCTATGTTCATGCGATGTTTATCTTGAGCTACAATCTGTTACAGTTTAAATTGACCGTAGTAAGTTTCTTTTGGGTATTCGGTGTAAATTAATTCAGGGTTCGTTATATTTTTAGGCATCGGCAGTTCAAAATCCGAAATGGATTTACCCAAAAGTTCTTCTACTACCTTATTCAATTCTAACAAAGCTTCGTCAAAAATGTTTTGATCATATTGGACATAATCTGACATTAACTCTCGCTGTCGTCGGACTCTACACACGTCACAATTTGCCAGTCCAATCTTGGATTTCATATATGGCTGGAATCGAAAAATAAAAAATATGAATTATCTGCTCCCAAATTTTCTTTTCATTTTCAAACATGTTATAATTCTACCTACAACAAATCTTTATTCAATGAATTCTGAAAGCCCCTACACACGAGGCAATTTCGGACATTATTTCCGATTGCAACTTGCAACCAGTAGGAAAGGTAGTTGGGCTTCCATCAAACCAATTCAGCAGATTGGCTCGGGCTCGTGAATTTTGTGGAATGACGGAGTATAATGCATTGCCTGGGCTACTCAAACGAAGATAATAGTAGCATTTTATCATAGTTTTAGTTTTGTTTTTCAGCATACATATGTGTATGCAGAACAAAACACCTTTCTCCGAGAATATTTTAGTTGTTGTTTCAGTCAATTTACGTCCGTACCCAAGGAAGTTATACTCAACAATGAATAGGTAAAATTGTGAAACTATTCTCAAAAATGTAGTTCCTGGAGTGATAATGTATATCATAGAATGAAATGATGAAAACTGACAGTCTGGGAATGTCATTTCAAAAATTATAGTGTATAGTATACTTTAGGTACATTTGATCACTTGCAATCGGACATGTTCAGCTGAAAGCTCGGCACTTCCCGACATGGAGTCGTTTCGGCTCCTCATCAGTCATGGTTATCATCGTCGAGTTCCGGACCAAGCATTATGTCGCGTTTCATGGTTTCATTATGTCGCTAGTCACAAGAGTCGGAAACCAATAGCCCTCCAGAATATATCGATCATCCCGAAGAGTCTTCGTAACAACATATGGTTCTTTGTATTTTCGCTAAAGCTTGTGTGATTCTCCTGTTGCCATTGGTACGCATTCCACGACAACTAGGTCCTCTTCATTGTAAATTACTGGTTTGTTATGTTTTGCTTCGAACCTCGCCTTCCATTTTTCTCTCTCGTGAATTCCTACTATCGTTGTAACATATTTATGACGCCATGTACAGCCGACTATCGTTGTAACATATTTATGACGTCATGTACAGCATATAGAAAACGATTGACCGAGATGTCTTTCAATTTAAAATCAAAAATCAAGACTGTCAACTTCGGAAGTTCGTAAAAACTGCAGTATCGTCTGATTTATCCACTAGGTGTTCAAACAGCCGTCTTAGTATGTCGTATTCCATTGTCGTCCCAAATCGACTCGAAATTTTTTGCTATAAAAGCTGTCCAGCGATTGCTTTCAATTGTGTCTGACAAACCAAAGTAAGAGGTTAATCCACTCAGCATCTCTATTACTGGTTTGGTCTTTGTATTCTTAACAGCCTTGACTTGCATCTTCTAAACCAATGACGTAAGCTTTCCTCGGCGGCTTCGTTGAAATGGACCCAAAAGTTCCAAGTGAAGTGTTCCAAACGGAATGGTTGTGATATCTTTGATATACAACTTTCCTTCGGATGCTCCGGGGTTGCGCTTGTGAAAACAACATTCGACGCAAGATGAAATATAAGATCTTAATTAATTTCGCATTCGTCTAAACCATACGACTTCTCTTATAAAAAAAACTACTAGCACACTTAATAATTCACATGAGTATCGAAAGTAATTTAAGTAAAGAACATCTTAATTCCGCTTTATATAATAAGCAAGTACATATGTAAAAAATAAAATAGTAATACTCTTGTACTCTATAATCCACGTATTTGTGAGACGTACAAATTTAGACAAAGTATTTAAACTTATAATAATTCAAACATATAATAACGTGGCATTGAATTGCCATCTACTTCAACTCTACTTCTCAGTCCTATGCCAAGCTTTTTTATATCAATACTAACGGTAGCATATTTAAGACTTTTGCTCATTACACTGGCCGGCATCTCTTCAGTTGGAACGTATTTTAAGTTGATCAGCTGCTTCTGGAATACTTCCCGGACATAGTGAACTCGTATGTCTACATGCTAGCTTCTAGCGTGGTAGACAGGGTTTTTTTACCAATTGCAGAGAACTTAAATTATTTACGATTTTGTAAAAGCCCAACTCAAATAATAAATTCCTGAGGTATACAACTTCATTCGATGCCGATGATAAGGCCATATATTCAGCCTCCGTACTACTAAGAGCAACCGACTGTTGTCGGCGTGACTCCCGCAATACTGCAGCCTCAGCCAGATGGGCTACCCGCTCAGTCAGCGTCAGCATACCCTCGGAAAGGTTCACCTGTTTTTCTGTTAACAAGTTACAAACCATTACAACATTACATTTTCGCCCGAGCAGTGGTGCATTCGTAAGTACTGAAACGGTAGTTGCCAAATTAGCGGACAAGAATTATTCTTGTCAATCGCTACTTCTTTGGTTGTTTAGACCCCAATTCACCGCGAACTGTAGAGCCACTTAAAGAAGAAGTAAAACAAAAAAAAGAAAAGATTTTGAATAATTTTCAATAAAAAACTCAATTTAATACAAATGAAAAATTCTTATAAATTAATGTTTTACAAAAAAGGTTTTTACTTTTCTAATATTCAAAGTCATGTTTGCGATAAATTAATAATAAGAAATGATATAATAATAATAATATAATAATAATAATAAACTTCGGAAATTGTAATCTTTCTTTACGCTTGAGAATTTGTTTAAGAAAATCGATTAACAATAAGAAAACTTAATTTGTTTATCCAATTGGAAACATAAATTTTTGTTTGTTTATTCCAGCTTCAGATGCTAGAGATATATTACATTTTTTTTAGCGTTTAGAAAATCTCATTGAAATTGTAATTCATATTTGAATTATTCTTATGATTACTTAAGTAATATAAACGATAATAAATTATAGTAAATCAAACTGACTTATTTTTAAATCTTCGAAATCGTTCACTGGAAGTCCATTTGCATTTTGTTGTTATTGCTTTTGAGGGATACTCATATGTATATATTTATAGGTAAAAACTAAACTTTCTTTCTCTGTCTGGCGAATAATAGAAACCTATTAATTTACTACATAAATTTTTTAAAGTACATCTTTTAGTTGCTGTTTAGTTTTTTTTATATCTTTAACATAATAGCTAATTACTACAAAATAAGTCTTATTTCTTAATGTTTTGTCGTTGCTCATGTATTCTTTTAAAGCAACTTCTAACATGTGTATACAAAACGTAGATCAAAATTTGTCATAAGTATTTTCTTTTTTTATAAATTTTTATTTAATGATAATACAACAATAATAAATTGCACAAATGGAAAAAAAAATAAACAATTCTGATAATAAAAGAATTTAAATTCAATTGAAGGAGAATACAAATATACATGAGTATTGGATAAATGATTATTTGTATATACAATTTTGTTTTTTTGTTTTCTTTTTTTTATTTGGAAAAACTTTAAAAGTCCATTTTTTTCAATCTAATAAACTAACAAAGAATTCATTTTTAACAATATCGAATTTAAGTTAAACTTAAATTAAAAGCCAATTAAGGATAATGAAGTAGTAATATTTTTTTACTAAGTTAAGTTTTGTTTTTGTATACATTTGAAGAGCTAGAAAATTAAAATAAATAGAATCACAAAAAAGGAAAAAAGTATAGAAAAATGTTACTTTTTTTAACACATTTTTTTTGTATTTGAATTTTATTTAACCCTAAGCCAAAGGGAAAACTCGAAAATAAGAAATAAATGTATAGAACTTAAAAAATATTAAGTAAATTAATTTCAATCACTGGCTTATTTTTGCTGTTTATTCTCTTTTCTAATAGTAACAGTTGTTTTTTATTTTTATTTTGGGTTAAACAAATGATTTTTTTTCCTACTTAATTATAGTAAGCTTGTGAATTCAATACTGAATCGATAGAAGTTAAGTTATTTCTTTAAAACCATACAATAATAAGGCACTCCGGAGCTTAACGTATTTTTGTTAGGAAAATGCATAAAGTTTGTTTTACTATTTAAAACTTTAATTATTATGTACAAATGAATTGGGTCAGAAAATAATTAGTATCAGCTTGTTAAGCTGGATATGAACCTTTATAAGCTAGAAGATTTTCCTTAGTTAAATGTGCCATTTAAAAAATTTTAAAAGGTTCCCAAAGTTTGCACAATTGTTAATATGAGTATGATATTTTCTGTAACCCTTGTTTAAAGGGCTTTTGAGATATTGAAAACAAATTTATATTGCTTTTGTAATTTTTAAAAACTTACAACACACAAATGTACACTTGTTGCAGTTAAAGTTTTGATACACAAATTTATTTTCTTAAGTTTTAGCATTTTTTTTAAACATTTGATCAACCTTAAAAGCATTTTATGTTTAATAAAAACATGGCTATATTATTTTTATAGCAAAAAAAGGCATATTTCAGTTATCTCTTTATTTAAACATATGTACATTCAACATCGCCAAACTTTGCTTCTATGATGTAGGTAATTATTCGATTTTTTTAGAACGACCAAATGAATGACCAAAGATGTAATGCCTTGCCTTGTACGAGTATCAATACGCCGTGTCTTTGATACCAAAATCAAAAACTTGGTAACAAACATTTTAAATATTTACTCAACGCCTTGATTTATTGCCCAAATTTATAAAAGACAAAGAAGAATATAACAGAGCCTCCTTATGTTTTATTAAGAAAACAATTTATGAGCTTTTACGCTCTTTTTCAATAAAGATCGGCAGTTTAGGAATAAAATGGTAACAAATTTATTGTTATTGCGTGGAAGCGATGAGATACAGTTATACAAAATTCTTACACACTGTCAGCTTTTTGAAAACTGTTCTCAAAGTATTTGTGATATAATCAGTCAACTAGTTGTTTATCTGGGACTAGTCATTTAAAAATGCGGCTAGCTGATGGCAATGTATTAATGTGTATTGAGAAATCAAAATGTATGCATTATGTGCTATTAAAAACAATAAGTACAAACGATTGTACTTATCCAAGATTGAATTAGAAAAATAATATGACGCGGCACAATCGGATGCATAACCAAAAGTATAGAAGCTATGGATAAAAGAAAATTTACAATTGCATGAGGCTAGTAAATATAAAATCCTATAACAAGAGTATAGTTTATTTAAGTTCTTAATGTGCGTGTGCCTTTTATTTCAAATTTATTTTCTTGTTTTTCTAAATGCATGACGGACGGAAATTTTTTTAATAAGTATATTTCTGTCTTTGCTTTTTCAAATTAATCCAAAATAATACAGTATTTAAAACAAACAAATTAAAGAAACGAAAAACTTTGTATAAACGGTGATGCACCTACCATTTAACCGTCTAGAGTATTTTTTCTTTTCCTTTTCGTTTTGTTATTTAAATGTAACGTTTAATTTGTGCGATTTGTTTAGAAGTTATTTAAGAAATGTTTAATTTTAAAACACGAGTTTGTACTGCCTTCAGAAGAATGCGTGTTTTAATTTTTTTAGTTTTGAGATTTTATTTAATAAATATGTATTTTTGTGCATTTGTTAGTTTCTTTTTGTATCAACTACCTTTTTTCAGCATTAAATTAATATCTATTATTTTTTTTTTAAGGCTAAGCACCACTGAGTTGATTTTTTTAATTTTTCTTGAAAAGATAAATAATTTTTTTGTTTCATATAAAATACTATAAAATAGGTTAATACATGTACAAAACCTAAAATAAGCATAGAAAACCTTAAAAATAGGATATCATATATTAATTGTAAAAAAAATTGCATTTTATGTATCATACTTGGATCCATTGGGAGCTTAAAAATGTTTTATTTTTTGTTTTTTTTTTTAATTGTAAAGCTAACGGCAGTCGTAAATAATAATATATGTACATAAGCGCTGACATTCGTGGGAGAATACTGTTTTGCGTTTGTTGTTTTTTTTTTTTTGCTGCCAGGACGGAATTAAAATAATTCATAAGAAGAAAATCTAAGAAATGGGAAAAGTCTTTAGTAAAGGAAACAATGATACCCGATGTTTATTTGACTTTCTCCTGGGCGGTAATGACACCATCCTCGTGGGAACTGAGTGGAGGTGGAGATGGTGATGATTCATGAGCATGACGACGAATGACATGGAGATCGTTTTTCAACTTAATCAGCGGCGGCGGTGGTGGTGGATGTTGCGATGTAACAGTCACACTTTCTGTGTTGGCTGAATTCGTTTCACCAGCCGATGAACTGTGTTGATCTATTTGATGAAATAAATGTGGAATTTCACCGGCTGCAGCAGCTGTTATAAGGTAATTGAGTGGATGATAGCCAACATCCTTTGGAACAAATCCCTCATGAGTCATTTTCATGTGATTTTTCATTTTATCCGGACGCGAAAATTCTTTTCCGCAAACCGGACATGGAAATACTTTACGGTGTTTACCTTCATGATAGAGGAATGCATGCCTCTGAAAGCTGTACTTATTTTTAAAAGTTTTTTGCACATTTTCCTTGGCACATTCTGTGCACTGGTAGACACCTTCAGTTATACTTGCATAGCGAAACAAATCTAAACCTCGTACGGACATTTCGGTAAGATGTTCAGCCTGATCGTCGAGCGTTGATTGGGCTTTGCGTCGAATCCGTCTTCTTTGCACTGGACGTTGATTGCGTGGCGTCACTGGTGGAGATTCATCTTGCGCTTGTTGCTGCTGCGTTACATTATCGTTTTGAGTTGGAGGTGAGGGTATAAGATCAATTATTGTTGGTGTAGCACCTTCGATTTCAGACTTATCATTTTGAGCATTACTGTTTGTTTGTGGGGATGATGCATCGACTGGCATCACGTTCTCGTCGTTGTTTAATTCATTCTTGAGCAAGTATTCAGTTTTAACAATCGGATTTGTGGCCATGTGCAAGAGAAACTGATGGTGAAGATTATTAGATGAAGGTGGTTGTATGGTATTAGAATCGTTGCTTAATTGTTTACTTTCCAACTGCTGATTATTGGAAAGGTCCGATGGTGATGATGAATTGTTATTTTTGTTACTATTGTTATTATTTGAAACAGGATCGTTACGCAATTGTTTTTGTAATAGGGATCCAGTTGAATTGCTATTCAGATTTTGCTGTTGATTTGTTTGCGTAATCGGATGCACTCGTATTTTTAATCCTAATGCTGTTGGCAAATGAGTGGCAGGATCAAGAATCTCTGGAATTTGCTGCTGTGGTTGTTGTGTTGGTGGTGGAGGTGGTGGTGGCGTAGATTTTGGTACTGATTTTTTAGGAGTTGCCGCTACTGTCATTTGTGTTGGTATTTGTATAACTGGAGTTGAATTAGAGACCTGTTGGGTTGGAGAATGGGCTGCTGACTGAATAATTGTCATAGTTGACATCGATGATGGTGCTGTAGATGCTGGTGGCGGTTGTTGTTTATTAACACCGAAAAGCCTTTGAGATAACTCAGGCGAATTATTAAGGTGAACTATAAATAAAAAATTTAAACTTAGAAATTTTTTACAAATTTAAGAATATTATAAGATTTTGTTGGTATTGGATTTTTGAAATTATCACACTACAACTTCCTATCATTATCTGCAAAGCCAAAGGTGGAAGGATCTGAATACGCATTTATATATACACACACATATATCTGCGTATATATGAATGAATGAGGAGCACCCGAATTTCCGGATCTTTATGTTTAGTGAGCAAAAAGAACCGTAGCTCAGTTAGTATTGTTAATCAAAAAAAACACGTCCGGTAAGCAATTAAAGCAATCAAAGATCGGAGAATTTAATTGCATCACCAGCATACCAATTGCTTTCAGAATAAGCTAAAATCCTTCGGCAAAAAACAACTTTTTAAACAATCAAGGAATGATGGTAACAATCAAAAAGTACAACAGGGCGTGTACGAAGGTCAATTTTGCAGAAAACATCCAAATCTGTAGACCGAGCCATTAACATAAAGGCAAAAGTTGATATCAACATTTGGATAGTTTCAACAATCACCGCGTCATATTATGTGCTTTTTTTTAATGGAAATCAAATCAAGCTCGATATTAATTGAGTCGCTTGAACAAAACCTACCACTATTAATAAACTTTATGTTTTAAGGTGGGAAAATTATTAAATAAATTAGCGGTACATAACTACAGATACTTTGCAGATCAAAATTGAACATAAAATTATTAATTTTTAAAGTGTGTCGGAAGCACATATAGTAGGTGAGAAAACGGATAATTCTTAAACACCCATGTTTAAGTCTTGGTTAAGATGAAAGATTTATTTTTTTATTGAAAAAAAAAATTTTAATTACGAATTCATTCAAACTTTATGGAGGCAGACCTTTCCTTCTATTACGCTGAATCTTTGGGCTTAATTCTCTTTGATTTTATTTTGCACAATTTAAAATAGACGTTAATATTTTATTGAGGTGCGTGCATTACAACAAATATATCGAACAGCATTGGTAGAGGTGCTCTTCTTATTTAAAATAAAAATAATTTGTGCGTAAAGTAGGCCTAATATTTGCAGACATATTTTGAATTGAAAAAGTTTGTAAAATATTGTAGAACTGTAGTTCGATTTCAACAAGGTAATTATATTCCAAAGTAAGGGTGATACAGCAACTTGGCTCCTATAATTTGACCCCTTGTTTGCCAATGTTTGTTAGAGTCAACAACTCAACACTGTTTGTAATCTTACTAAATTTTCAAATTTCACCTCTTTAAAATAAAATTTATTTTCTAATATGATATTAATAAGAGAATCAAGAGGGTCACTTGGAGTCTAAACAAATGTCGGCAAAGAATGAAAAAAAGTTATATGCCACCAATGGTTTCATTGATAATTTAGCACCATCGGCTTCTGCCCTTTTCTCAAATCTTTCATTTGAAATAGTTTATTGGTATATAAATGGATCAGAAACGAAGCGAAGACTGAAAAAAATAGAAAAATAGAATAAGAAAAAAAACCTAATGAAAACTCAGAGTAAACTTGAAATAAGGTCTGCGAAAGAGTTCAAACTAAAACCGATTAGTTTGAAATTTAGTTTGAAATTAATAAAATATATGTGCATACAAAAACAAAAAATAAATTCTAAAATTCGCGTATGTGAGTAAAAGATCTCAGTTAAAATTTCAATTGATTTGAACTAAACTATCCAACTTGATACTGCACACAGTATGTCGCCAAACTGAAGCAATTTTAAATATCTCAAAGCTATTATTTAATACAAGTTTTGTTCGTAACAATTTGTGAACAATTAATAAAAAGAAAATATTATTTTCTTAATGTTTTGCATGCCAATATAATATAACTTAAAAAAGGCAATAATAAAGCAACTCCGACCATTTTTAACGTCTGGTCAAATTAATTTAGTATATTATATATTATAAATGGCCTAATTATACTACTATCAATAATCGCTAAAAAAAAACATTCCTCCTTGGCGGTAAAACCTGAAAAACGACTAAAAGACAGAATCATTCAATATTGGTAGTATGGGAATAAAAGCAGATCCGAAGAACATCCTCACGAGAGGTAATTAGAAACTATACATTCATCCAAGAACTGCAAATAGAAGATGTGAATAGGTCGCTATCAATTGTCTTAGGGCTACAAAGAAGCTATTTTATCGGATAAAAATGTTAAGTTAGCTAAATATCACATCGGATAGTCAGATGAATCCAAATATAATATCAATGAATCATATGAAAGACCAAAGAAGGAAATAAAAATATAATGAAGGAAGTTATGGATTAGCGCGCGCTTATTCAGTTTTGCATTTTCTTAAAATGTTTGCCAAGGAAAGTCAGGAAGGAAAGAAAAAGAGGTACCGATGTAAGTTAGTTATACAAATATTATAATAAATAGAATATAAAGATATCGGTAGCGCGTTTCTAAGTCGTACGGCTTAGGAAATAATCACGATATTTCTGAGTACGTTCGAAAGTAGGCTTGACGAATATTAATAAGTATTCATAGTGAAACGGGTGTTACGGTTGAATGTTTGAAGGGTCAGAGTGCTACTGGCAATTTCGATGGATCACTGATGGTGGAAAAAGCAATAGAATAAGGTGAGATAGTAAACATTACGTCGATGTTCTGGGGCATCACCTATAACTTTTATCGCACTGTTTTGAATCCTATTTAGCAAGGGAAAAGAGGCATCGTTGTCCAATTCTGAGCGGATATTGAAGCCGGATCAGAGGGGGCGAAATATTTCTTTAAACAAACCTAGACACTTCGCAGTACTTTGGCGACAACAAATATGCGGTCATTTTAACGAAGGTTTTCAATGACACAAAAACCGAGAGTCGAAAGGTTTTCGGTTTCAACGAAGTGCCATTTATGGATAATGACTGGATGTTCAAATTTCGCTCTAACGACAGCAGGCAGCTTTTAGTTTGTTATTGGAAACCAAATAGTAATGCAAAATGTATTGTCGTCGGCAAAGGAATATACATATTGGATTAGAAGTAACAGAACATAGATCATAAATGAAGATTTAGAAGAGTGTATAACACAAAACGAAGCCCTGGGGCAAATCAGTATTTATTTTGTTGCCATCAGACTTGAAACCGTCCAAAACAACTTGAAGTAAAGGTTTCGGTTATAATAATAATTTCTAATCAATTGAAGAAGGAAGTCGTCTATCCTAAATGCACGCATTTTTAGCAACAGTGCCTGATGCCTAACTTTGTTAAATTCCTTAGAAATAACCACACGTAGAATAAAATACATCTTTGCGCTGATTATTCAAACAGAACAAATGCTTAAACGTAGCTTATTTAACGCACACCAATAAGAAAGTTATCTGAAATAGATATAATTCAAAATTGAAAGCTTGAAAAAATATACATAGTATGCATACATACAAACATACTGTTGTATGGTTTATAGGGAAAGGAAAAATAAGATATACTCGCTCATATGCATATTATTCATAATATATGCAAGTAACTTATTTGACAATTTTTATGGAACGCGGGTCCTAAATCAGGAAATAGTCCATTGCACATTGAAATAAGTCCGATGCTACTATTTCATATCGAACAAGAATAAGATGATTAAAATGACTACGGACCTGTTCTTTTGATATAGCTGTACTTAGGGTTTTTAAGAGGCCGCGCTATATACAAACATTTAAAAACAATCCATAAACGATATTTTACAGGTAAAAATTATGAGTTTCTGCTGTTTGAATAATTTAAAATAATAAGTCATTCACTTTACTTAATAATGAGAATAAAAGAAAATAGTTATGTTTTTTTTTTAAATTCTTTGTTTATTTTTTATTTTTTTTAATTTTTTGTTTGTTTAATCATTTTGTGATAATAGAAAATAAAATAAAGGAATAGATTCTGAAAGAAAAAAACACCTTCGAATTAGACGCTAATTACAAATTTTGTCTCAACTTGTTTCCTTATATGAAAAATTAATTTAAATTATTACTATTAGCCAATAAATGAATTTTTATCGTGTCTTTATTTATTTACACGCCCAATTGCTATGCAAACAAATTTAGACACCTTAACGAATTTCTAAAAAACTTATAATTTTTTGTTTTGTTTATTATCCAACCTAAAAATTATTAACAAAACGAAATAATTACCAAATAATTAAAAACAAGTTTGTGTCTGTATTTTGCACTAAATTTAATTTTTTTTTTGTTTTGTTTTGTATGTCCAAAATATTTGTTTTTTTTTCTTTTCTTAGAGTTAAAAACCATCCAACACAAAATATAATAATAATAATATAATCATTATCAAATATACATATATAAATCAAATATTGCAGTACAAGTGAATAGAACAAAAAAAAAAAATAATAAAATAAAAAACAAACTTTACATAAAACTAAAAGAAAAAAAAGAAAACAAATAGAAAAATAAAACGAAAAAATATAATTGAGGGTGCTTCTATTAGAAATTAATATATTTATAATATATATAGAAATAATGTTTTTTTTTTATAATTATTTTCTTGCATTATTTGTATTATTGTATTTATATTTATATATTAAATTAGTTTATTGATTTAATTAAATAATAAGTTTTTGTATTTTGTTTTTTGTTTTTTTTTTTTTTTAATTTCTAACTAAATTATGCAAATAGGTTGTATGCGAATAACTATAGAATAACTTAAGATTAAAGATCCCTTAGGTATACGAAAAAAAAAGTTTTTCTTTTAATTTTAAAATGCTAATAACACATTCATAATTTTTTGTTGTTGTTGTTTGTTTTTGTTTTTATTGTTAAGATGTAAAATAAAATTAAAACGGGTTTTCTTTAAATTTTTCATATTCATTATTTCAAACTATTTTATGGTTATGATTAGAAAAGAATGATATATGTATATGTGTGTGTATTTATGAGTCATACTTTTGATTTTTTTATTTATAAGAATTATGAAATATTTATGGAAAGAGAATTAATACGAATGAGGGGGTTGGTGTTGGTGGTTATGATCGTATTATGTTGGATATTTTGTATTTGTAGCTGATGGGAGCAGCAGTTTAATTCAATTCATTTGTAAAAGAAGAAAAGGGAAAATACTAAAAACTAAAATTGCACTAGCTACCACTATACAAAAAATAGTATGCAAATTTATCAATTATATGTTGTTTTTTTTGTTGTTGTTATGTTTCAATATTTTTACAATATTTTATTAGATTTTTTAAGTATGCAACAATCTGTATCGTTTTTCTTTAAATTGGACTATGATGTACGTTTATTTTGGGATAAGAAAAGTAAATTTATTTGGTTTAGAAAACAAATTTGAAATTTTAACATTTTAAATAAGAAATTTTTGATGAATATAATATATAAGCAAATTCTCAGGTCACTTATTTATGCAGACATATTTAAGTTGGGTTTATAAATCTGTGTTTTGTTATTTATTTGCTTAAAAAAAGACAAACCCCTTTTTACTCTACAAAATGAATTTAAATAGGACGGCGTAAGAACCAAAATAGTACATTTTAATTTGTCTTTTAAATAATTGTAGTTTACAAGGCATTGGTAACTGAAATTATGGTTATTTGTATTGAAAATCATTGAGTTATTAAGTAAGAACAAATTTTAAAAATAAGCTCTTTGTTTTCCACTCAAACTGTTCTCATACGAGTAGTTTAAAACTAACACTTCACATCCACTATTCGCGAAAAAAAAACAGTTTTTAACAAGTGAGAAAAACCTGTGCAGAATTGTCTTACATCAGAAAATAATTTCATAGCAACAAAACAAACTTTTAGTTAAAAAACAAAAACAACTTTAGTAAGGCCTCTTTTTGAATACATTTTGTTTTTTAAACAATCTTCTTTTGCAAGAAAATCGAATTAAATTATTTTTTTTTATGAAAATAAGTGCACTTTTTTTATAAAAAAATATTTTTATTGTTTTATTAGCTCACTTTTGTTTTATTTTAAATTTGCATTTAAGATTAGGTAGTTTTTCTTTATTTTTAATTAATGTTAATTAGTTATTGTTTTTTTTTTCTTTTTTGTTGTTTTAAATTATTTTATTTCTTTCTTTGGCGAAATTTTAAGCCTCCGATATATTTATATATATCTATATATATGTAAAATATTTTCTTACTCTGTGTACATATACATGTGTATGTATGTATTTATAGTTAATTATTACTAACAATTTATGGTTTCTTATTTAAAAAAATAAAATAATAAAACAAATCAATTTTTTGTTTCGGGGTTTTTTTTTTTACAATTGTTTGTGTAGTGAACAACTAGAAACAGATAGTGAGGCTTTGTACAGTTCTGTCCTATAAGGGTCTATTTTAGGAAGATAGCATTTGGACATTTGAAAAAACCATCTGGTATAGACTGAAATTGTATGAATATTGTTCATATAATGGTGCAAAGATGAAATGGGAATAACCGTACCATGAATAAAGGTATATTCAAAAACAAAACAACATGGACCCCTAGCTAGTGATCTGCTGAGTCACTAAAAAGGCAAATAAACTTTTTTCTACGGCTCTTTAGATAAAAATTGAACAAAAAGGGGTTCCATTCGGACTGAACACCAAGCTAAACACTAAGAAATATAACATAATTGTGTGTTTGGTTAATAAAACTCGCTTAGCAAATATTTAATTTAGTTTAAATGTGCACTGTTAAAAATAATAACTTATGCTTTCTGATTTCATACAATTTTATGTCTTAAGCTTAATACAAATTTGACAACGCAGATCTGACAGCGAGTGACCGTCGACGTAAAGTTGGGATAGAAATGTTTAACATGTTCACGTTATATCTCTCATGTAACACCAACAAGGTATTTGTCTTCTGTTTATCAACATGGTTTTCACTAGCTAATAATATTGTTGCCTTCATCCTCATGTTATTGAGCATACTATTAGACATTTGAGGAACACTACTTTGATAAGAAAAGAATTAACCGCATTATGCGAAGATTTCGAATCGCACGTAAATTTGTTGACAATTCGTAACAAATTAAGCAGAACCAACAATTTTACACTCTCACTGTTTGTTTCATTGCCCTCAATCCACTATTTATAACTTTTTGAAGAAATATTATAAAACAAAAAATAAAATAAATTATAAATTAACAACGAAAGGGAGTATATAACACAAATTAAAATAGAGAAAATATGTGTAGATTTCATTTTCATTTATACAGGTTTCGTTTTGAATACTTTGTCTGTTAGAAATCAAAAAACCATTCTTTGCGTTTCAAGACAAAAATTAACAAAAAAAAAAAAAAGTAAATAAAAATAAAAATTGCACAACTGATACTTCTAAGGCAGAAGTTATATATTTTTTGTTTTGTTTTCTTCAAGAAAGTTTTTTTTTCATTTCTCAAAAATGCTTTGCAATTTAACTTAAAAAAGGTTAAAAAGGAGATTAAAAAAAAACAAAAAAAACATATTTATAAAACAGGTAACAACATTAAATATTATTTTTTTAACAAAAAAGAAAAAGAAATCCTTTGTCGATTTTATCGACATTCTCTTATTTTTGTTTAGTGCTTTTGTTTGCATTTTAAAGTTTTTTTTTTTTTAATAGTCAACGTGGTTTTTGTCTGTTAGAATATTTTCTAAATAATATTTGTTTTTGTTTTTTATGTATATATAATGTAATAAGTTTAATAATTATTATTTACTATTCCTACGTACGAAACAAGAATTATTACTAAAATTTTTTTCATTAATTTTTTTTTTTTTTTTGTAATTACTTTACTTAAATAAAAATTTGGAATATTTTGGAAGCCTTTATAAGGTTGAGAGATATATATTTTTTGTTTTATTTAATATTTCTGCTTTGTCGCATTTTGTCGTGGCTTTATTTATTATTATTCCTTACGGTGAATCACGAAACCAACAATTTATGCTACGACAATTTTATTTTGAAAAAAAGTCTTCATTTTATAAAAATTACCTCAGCTGGTTGAAAAGCAATAAAGACTTAATGTAAATTAATTTATTTTATTTTATTTATGCTCAATGTGTTGGTGGTACTGTTGCTGCTGTTGCTGTAGTTGTAATTGTTTGGCTTAGTAAATCTGTCGATGTTGTTGATTGTGTTGTTACTGCAACTGCAACTGATGATGCGGAGGATGAAGATGATGAGGAATTGTTTATTGCCGTACCTCCTGTGGATGTTGTTGTTACCAGTGCTGATGTTGGATTATCAATTTTATGAATTATTTTAACGTGTGCAGTCATATTGTCTTTTCGTGTAAACTCCTTGAAGCAATACGGACACGCATAGACCTTGACATTACGCTTGTGAGACGTCACATAATGTCGACAGAAATTACTAATGTGAGTGTAGACACGAGAGCACACTTTGCATCTATAGGTGTGCTCACCCTCTTTGGTACAAAAATCCCTGACAGATCCTTCCGAGTCATCTATAACATATTTAGCGGTTCGATTACTTGCAATTTGGGGTTCAACTTTAATGCAATCATTACTATTATTTCCCGGGCCGGAGCCCATAGAATCACCGGCACTGCCACCGCCGCCGCCAGTTCCTTTCATCTTTGATATGCTAATGTTAATGCCACCTGGTGATGATGTTAAACTTTGATTGCTACCATTACCGCCTGGCGTGGTCGCTAACGTCTGACTATTACCACCAACGGTAACGTTTTTCAGCTTTCCTGGGGTCTGTGTTCCAGTCATGTAATTGTTGCCAAACACGTCCATGAATTCGTTATTATTTAGATTTGGCTGAAATTAAGAAATGTAATGAAATTGTTCAATTCAAAGAAGTTACTGGCATATGCATAAGAAGTTTCTCTATCACAATCAATTGCCTTTTTTTGCTTTAAAATTTTAAAATTCGCGCAGTAGGCTAGAGGAAATTTTAATTTTATTCCTCGACGAGTAAAACCTAATTATTTATCGGTCCAAATACCAACTTTTGAAATAGAAAAATTAAAATGCAACTAAAGAACCTACGAAAAATAAAGCAACGAATGTCTTCCTTACATAATCAATAGTCGTATTCAAATGAATCAAAGTAAGACTTTTCTTAGGCTGCCAAATACTTCTTTATAAAACACGATGATTGAGAATATACTCGTAAATATGTTGTGGAAATTAAACCATTTTCCACGGTACTATGCCATATTTTTTAAAACACAGGTCTCTATAAAAGATATGTCCAAAGTTCGGCATCTTTCCTGTACGCAATCTTTATGAATAATTTACTTTGGAAAATTTATATTTTATTGGTGTCATTACTTTGTTTAAATTAAGAGGTGAATACAATTACATCAGTATGTGCTGAGCATATAGCTATAGCTTCACTTGTGGTTCTAATATAACACTTTTATTAGAAAATATTTTGGCTATGAAGACATGTGCCAACGTGGCCGAAAAGGGCCTGTAGTAAGGGCCAGAAGTATACCGGCTCCACATCAGGGGTCAACAAAACCAGAAAAAAAAATGTTACCGCCTGATTCTGGTGGTATGAACATGATACACACCGGAATATTGAATATTGAGCCAAATGGGATATACATATACAGTACATTGTTAAACAGCTAGTTGCATTATCGGCTGTTTTAACATGATAGTTTTTTGGGCTGAAGATCAGGTGAAAATTTACGTAGTGTACACTACTTTACAATCAGTATGGCTTGTTTAACCATGATAATGTAATTGTTGAAAAAAATGTAGGTAGGTAGCCGTGAATGCTCAGGTACTATTTTAAAATAAATTGCATTGTAAATAATCAATTTTTAATTATTGGTATACATAGAGTAAAAATTTAAAGTAGACTTGGTTATTTGAGTCTGTTATTGTGAAAGCAGTTTCTCGGTTGAGCGCATAACTGTCAGACATTCGGCCTGTGACTGAGGCGCTATTGCTAGTGTCTGGAAGATGCTGTCAATGTGCCCCTGGCGGAGTGTCAATAATGTCTATTAGCTGCCAAAAAAAAATCGTCATACTTCAATGTATTTCCATGATGGAATGGACAAAATTAATATTGTTTTTTTTTTTTTTTTAATCAATGTGCATGACGTAAGATTAGGGATTTATTGAATTGAATTTCATTAGGACATTTTTAGTGTTTCAAATTACAATAAAAAAAATATATATATGTAGCTATATTCTGACTACAGGTCTGAAAGAACGCTCCTTACATACAAAAAAAATCTTTAATTTAGACATTTATAAAATATAAACTATACAACATTAAAGTGCCGTCCAGAGCTCTAAATCTGAAAACCTCTCAACTCGCATATGCAATTAACTTCCAACAAATGTATACTTACCTTGACATCTTGTTGGCTTAAACCGTTCTGTTTTAATTTTGGACGTTTCGGCACCTTTGGTTTTGACTTAACAATTGGCGTAAGCTTTGGAATAGAGCCCATTGTATTAAGTATCGCCACAGTGCCAGGCAATGCGCCAGGAGCCATTAACGCTCCACCCTTAGCAGCAGCTAAAGACGCCGCCGCAGCTAATTGTTGCTGGTGTTTTTGCTGTGCCAATAACAAAGCTTGTTGCTGTTGTTGTTGTTGTTGCTGAGCAACAGCAGCAGCGGAGGTGGCTTCTTGTGAATTCGGTGAACTGGTAGGATCATATTTAAACTCAACAGGTTCATCATATTCATCAAGCATCAGCTGTGGTTCCATAAATGAAGCTGCATCCATTTGATCATCGCCATCACTGTCGTTGGGATCTAAAATTACACAAAGGAATAGGATGTGCCATTTGGGAGGAAAAAGAAAAATTTGCATTTATTCATATTTCTTAGAATTATATGTATATATGATTTTTTTTTAATAAATTATATTAAGCAATTTATCGGAAAAGCTATAGGGATTTTAAAGCCATTTTATGCTGAGTCTCATTTATTCATTATTTTTAATTTGATTTGTACACACACAACACAGAAATTCTTCTCTTTCATAGAATTTCGATTTTATCTTTTTGTTCTTTTTCTTAAAATTTCATTCTTTTGATTAGCATAGTTATTTTTGTAATTTTGGAAGAGTGAAACTTGGTGGAACCTAAATTTATATATATATGTATATATAAAATAAACACATTTGTTGGTTGGTTGTTGTTATTTGTTGGTTTTGGTATTGAAGCATACATTTTTCACGTCGGCCAAAAATCCCTATGCTCATCCCGATTGAATATAAAGATTTTACGTTTATTTTTTACTTTATTTTCTTTCTCTATTTGCGTCTTTTTTTTTATTTATTTTTTTTTTAGTTTTTAAACATTTGCAAGTATTTTTTAATCATTGAACAAAAAATTACAATAAAAAAATAAAACGAAATGAAAAAAGTTAGGCGAGTTGGAAAAAGTCACTCGTTTTTTTTTAACAGAAAAAGAAAGAAAACAAGGAAAAAAAACGCAACACCTTAAATTTGCTCAATTGCTGAATATAATTGGGGGAAAACTCACCTGCCGACGGAAAGAGAATTACACGCGAGTTGTCTTTTTTTTTAACACGACAGGCCACATATGTATCATATTAACTTATTCACAACACTAAAGATTCAAGTAAATATCGTTTCGTTTTTTTTTTAAAGAGAAAGAGAAAGAAAGACTAAACGCACAAAATCCCTTTTAGCTTTTCCGATAGATGATTTTTTGTTTTGTTTTTATTTTCTTTTCAAAAAAATTTGTCTAAAAAACATTAACCTATGGAAATATTGTTTTGTTATTATTTTGAGATGAGTTTTTTGTTTGTTTTTATTGGTGCAAAATAGTGATATTTGAATGCAAACAAAAATGCTATTATATTAATATTTTATGAAGTGAATGTTTAAAACTACATGAATGCATACAATTCGATTTTGTTTTCTACATCAACACGAATTTGCTTAATTTATTTTGTAACATACATATGTACTTTCTGTTTTATTATAAATATTATGTTTTTAATGCAGGTGTAGAGAATTTTAAATGAAGCACCGATTTTTTAATTTTGCTTTTGATGAACTCAACAGTTAGTCAATGATAAATTTTTTGTTTTCAAATGTTTCTGATATTCATTCTCGGGATTTATTTTTAAATATAAAATTCACAGAAATAAAATTAAAATTATATTTAAAAATATGAAAATTAAAAAACATAAACAAAAAATATTTAGAATCTAAACTTACCGGAAGTACTATTGTCGTTGTCATTATTTACTCTGTCTTTGGATTGTGATTTGTGTTTCTTAGATCTGCCATCTCTGGAATCCGTGCAGTCCTATTCGAGATTGAATTTTATGTTTATTTTTAACGAAAAATTCTAACACCGAAGATATACGAGTACTTACATTCATATCCTGATCATTATCAAATGATTCACGCTGATTGTCATCGGAACCCTCATTTCCTGAATAACCATCGCCGGACATTTTAATTTCCTGTTTTGGTGAATGCTGAGTAATGGGAAATGACAAAATTAATTTATATATTACAAAATGTTATGTAAGGTCTGGTCATTGTCAAATTTTTTCCTACGTAATTCCTAAAAATAACCCATAGGATTTTATAAAACCCTTGTTTTTCGTTGTTTAAGCCCTGATTAGAAAATAACTGATAAAGTGTATAAAAACCAAAAATCACGATATCGGGGAATAGTCATTAAAGACGTTCCCTTTTTATGCTGATTAAAAAGCGCAATCGTTATTATATTTGAAACATTCATTCACTACCGACGTAAACTGCAAACTGCATCAAAGGTCTTGTCCTGCATTTTTGTAACTACACGTATGTATAAGGCTGAGCTTAATATGTATGTGGTAAGCTTATACTTAAAAAATAAAGCGAACAAAATTTTTTTTAATCAAGTTAGATCATTTTAACGTTATATCTTAGACGCAAAAATTGGTGATTAGTTGCATTTTCAAGTGCTAGGTGAGATACCATGTGTGTTTATCAAAAATTATGACTTTTATGGCAACTTATATAGATGAAACGTTCTTCACATTTTTTTTTTTGATTAACTTTTGCCAAATTACATACTTTAAGAAATGCTGTAAGCATTGATTGAGGTAGGAACATTTTGTTTGTATGTTTAAAGATTAAGCACGGCATTATTTACTATAATCCATTTATAATCCAAATTATAAAGTGCAGATAATATGCAAAATGGATGGAGTTGGATAGCGCTGCGTCCTTATACATACTATATACGTTAGTTCAAAATTATATTTTATTTACAATATTACGATTGCTTACTACATCGAGCAACGGCAAATCTTAGTCTTGATCGATTTACTTATAAATAAATAATACGATTTTTTTTTCTAATTAGTATTCTTTACCTGGAGCATTCCATCTCGATCGTATTCATCAAAATCATTGCCAGTACCATTGGAACTGCCGGATAATTTTCGAGGCCGTCCTCGTTTTCTCTTCGGCATGGATGATAACGCCGTACCAAGTAACGATGGCTGATTATTATTCATGCTCAATAGGTTCTGTGATTTGGTTCTCTGTTGCACCAAATACGGTTGAATTCGATGCAATTGAGGTGGTGGTGGTGTTGGCGCTGCCCCAGTTGGTTTATCATCATTAACCTCTGTTAGACCTTTTATGCGTAAACTCTCGGCAACACGTAAGAATGCTGTTAAGCGTTGTTGATCGACAGATACTTCACCACGATACATGAAATCAAGTAAACTCTTCATATCTGAGTAAGGGACATCTTTTAATATAACAATCGGATGTTTCTCTGGATGATTAACAAAGAGCGCATTAAAATATGGACTACATGCTGACAGAACCATCTAAAATTAAAATAAAATATAGAAAAACAAATCAAATACAAGAACTTATTTGATAAAAAAATAAAGATATCTTACTTTGTGAGCCTTCAGATATTGCCCTTCCACGGCCAGCGTGACATCAGTAAACGTTTCAGCATGTAGTAATTGATCAAAAACTGAGAGAAGGTTACTCTGATGGTTGTTCCATCTTAAGCAGAATCTTTGGGATGCCATTTTTCTCGTGTTTTTACCTTTCTTATGATTGCTTCTTTACTTATTTCCTAAGTAATTCACTTATTTTTATCTTTACTGTTCAATTTTTATTGTCTCTTTTATAACAAAATATAAAACTATAGATATGCGTGTGTGATTTAACTATAAATTGCTCATAGTGTTATGTATTGCTTTCACGTTACAAAATCCTTTATGTTACTGTCTCTGAAATAAAAAAGAAGAAAATTAAGTAGAGTAACTAACGTTCATCTGTATTAATTTATTAATATAAAAAAATGCTACTGAACTTTTTATCTATTACTGCTATTAGCAATCAGAAAAGGAAATATTACACTTGGTTTATTTATTCATTCACTGTTGACTGTAAAGATGAGTGTAACGACGAATGAATGCAAAAGGAAGTACTGATACATACATATATGTACGTCCACAATTTGTGATGTCTTAATAAAAAAAAAACAAATTCATAAGACTTGAATGTAGGTCTGAGTTTGCAGAACTTCTATTGGATTTTGACAAGAGATAACTATGGAGTTACGAACTGTTTTGAACAAGCAAAACAGCCGTTGATTTTCGAAAAAGATGAATACCACTAAGCTCTTTTTGAAAAATTATTTTTTGCCCTAATTGTGTGCAAACATATTAAGGACATTTATACCCCCCTTGAATGTGCGCTAATTATATAAAAAAAAAAAAAAAGATAATTGAAATGATTTTCTGCTTTTCTTGTAAATACTTAAAAAGTAAATAAAATTATAATCTAAAAGCTGATGATATACATAGGTAACAATAAAAATTTTCAAATCCACTATGGAGAAACGATGGACAAAATTAAGTTGGCTTTATACTGCTATTTAATGAAATAAATTTCAGTTTGGACTTTATAGACATATCTTAATTAAGAAAATTCTGATGTATCTTGCATTCAAAATATAGTAGATTTGCGTCTGAACAAGTTGACCGTCTCGCACGTGTGTGGTTAATTGCTCTTATCAATGTAGCTAACGACTCACATGTGCGGGACCCATTGCGTTTTAAATGGCTCCTCGAATTTAAGGTTCAACGTTGAAGAATCATATTTTGAATCATAAGTATTGCTCTCATTGTCGACTTTCGATTCGAGTGTCGAGTGCTTTCCTTTAGAGTTAGTTTCCATGTGAGACTTCCCGAGTCTACATGTGACTGCTAAGCGTATTACAAATTTAATTTCATTTAAATTATTTTAAGGGCTACTAATTCTTTGCTTCTAATATTCTTTATACAACATTTAGAGGTAAATTTTTAACTCACGTTTTGTCAGATTGCATAGATGCATACACACATTTAAACAGTTATATATACATATGTACATATGAAATGGGAGTTTTTCTTTCCCAGTGTCAGACTCTTAAACGTGGATTTCAAACATCTAAACTAAATTCGAAAAACTTTAAGTTTAATCGTGATCCCTCACTACCAAATGTTGCATCCATATAAACCAATTTCTCCAAGTGACTTATGTTTCTCCAATGGAGCCAACTACGAGTGGTTGTTATTCTTGTCGTTAAAAACTAGTATAACGAACTGTTTTTTAATAACTCAAGAGACATTGTATACGATACGACTTTTCAAGATAGTCAAGTTGACTCAATATTTCAATCATCTCCACTAAAGAATTTTGCTGGAAAGACATGGCTCAAGAAAAGTGTTGTACATCTGTATTTACTCACATACAGATCACAATATAAAATGTTTTCGAGAAAGCTATTCATGTGATTTAGGCCCATTTGGCAAAAATGATGTTTTCTCTTCACAAATGTCACATAAGTTGACTCCAAACTCAAGTTTTTTTTTTTCCAAGCAGGGAAAACATTGTGCAGCTCGACGAGTCTCAGTTTTATAAGACACTGATTCAGAGTTTCTGAAATGAGATGATGGAAAATTACTTCTCTTCCAGCCTTACATTATGTAGGTTACCATCTTCGACCAACTTAACATCTCTTATTAAGCGGCATATATGTACATTGGTCAAATTCTCATCAAGCATATGAGAGTGCATTAGTAAAAATGAGACACGTATACGTTGTGTGTCTGCTTGAAGCAAATCAAAATGTTTGGATTTTTTGTCAATCAGGTAGACATGCTTGTGTATATGCGTGATTGACTGATTGATCATGCATTTGCCCATTTTCGCCTGGACAGCTACAAGAAATTTTTTTTAAAAAAAGAGCTTAGTATGTTCAAAAATGGATACAAATTTTATTTTGGAATTTCGAGAAGTTTATCGTTCCATACCTGCGTTGTGGAACATAAAAGCGACTGTAATTTAAAAATTTGTATAATTTTGAGTGTTGTCATTTAAAGAAGTTGATCATATGCCTGCCTCTCGTCCATGCGGAGGAAATTTACAAAATCAATCGGTGAACTTCATTTTAGCTCATTCAGGGGATTTTCGTGTGAAAAATGGTTTCGTTTTTTCGGCCATTCTTTCATGCACACCCGTGTCTTCCGAATCTTTTTACTTTACTTCTTTAAAGCTAGCGCTAGTCCCAAAGCGATGCAGCAATCGTCCGTGTCACTCATATTATCTTCTTTTTTTTTAAAAAAAAAACCGATTTAAGTTGAAATCGCACAAGAAACCGAACGTCCTTTCACCTCAAAATTGAAGTAAAAATGAATGATTGAAGACTCATGCTTGATGTGTGTATATGCACTAATACACTCTCACATGTTTGATGAGAATTTGACCAATGTATATGCAGCTTTAACATTTCAATGCATACGAAAAAAAATATATCTCTATATATACATTATTTTATAGTTTACAGGTGATCACTGCAGGATTATTTAAGCTATGAAAAATAGAAGGAAGAAAAATAATAAGATCAAATCGATAGACACCACCGCACCATTCGCCGTCTGGAATTTTACACTGATGGCTGTATTTATGAACTCGCAAGAATTGAGATAATTAATATTAAGCTGAAAATCATTCGGTTTGTGGTTTTTCTAAAATGATTTTCTGCTACTTTTTCAACAACCTTGGGGGAATATACCCTATTAGACCGTTTGATAAGGCGAATCAATTACTCAAAAGACAAAGATGTTACTCTTCAAAACCCCGATTCTGTAGCTTCTACTTCAAGGAACCCAAACCTGGCAAACAATTAGAACAGAGAAAATGTTAGGATATGTTGAATAATAGATACCCCATCGCATATACACAAGAAATGGAAAAGGCAGCGCTCCGTGTCTCAGAACAGCAAATGGAAGTTTGATCATAACTGCAAAGTATAATACAATATATGAGCTACATAACAAAGTCTGTAGTCCTAAAACCTTAGATACAAAAACACACATATGTTATAAATGGGTTGCCCAGGGAATAAATGTTGCTAGTTGCTGAGTAGGTAAAAGGATCGAAAACCATAGTTCAATACATTCATATTTAAAAACAAAAAAAGAATAGTTGCCACCTGTTTCTTCGTACCAACCTAGAAACAAGTTCCCTATGATTCATAAACATTTGTAAATCTTAGTCAGCTTGATTTTTCCTGACAAAGCTCAGCTTTTTTAACTAACCCAGAAATGATTCTAAACTGGATTTCAATGGAAGTTTCAATGGGACACATTTTTCATAAAAGTTGACAGAAAACATATCCAAACGAATCGAATACCAATCATCCACACATGCATACCTCCCTACTAAAATGCTTTTTAACAATTATTATTTAGTTTCTCTCATTCTCTCACTTGTTTCTCTTTTATTTATTATTTTTTATCAGAAAAGGCGAAAAACTCCAATGTTACGCTGAGAAATGCCAACAGGTGGTCCCGTCCCGTAGATCTGTCTCCCACTCGGCGTTCGATTCTATCAATGTCGACATAGAAAAGTACCTAATAGTAATATTTATAAAGAGGCGTTGGCAGTATTAGTGGGAACAGTCAATATGTATGTGTTTTCTCATCATAAAAATCCATAAAAAAAATATGTCGCAATAAACACTACGAGCAAAAGCCCACAATATTATTTTAACGCACAAACTGCAATTGTACTTACTATATCAAACACAATACACTCACCAATCACTGAAGGTAGGGGAAAGCAAACTGAGTAGTAACAACACTAATCAACCTGCTAGAATTAAAACAGAAAGAGATCGAGTAACTTATAAAGAGAAATAACAACGAGGTTAAGAGAATCGATCGAGCTTTTGAGAGTGTTGAAAGAGCAAGTAATTTTTTTATGAATTCTCTTATCTTATGAAATACATTGATCAATTGTTATGAAGTTAGTATTTTGGGGTAATCATTTCAAATAAAAAATAATAATAAAAAAAAACTTTTTTGATATAGAACAAGTATGAAAGTATGGCACAAACACGGCAGCAGTAACACCCACACGGCTACAAAAGGTTAGAAGAGACAATTGTAAACAAAAATCAACCACCCTCGCTCGAGATGGGGTTAGAGAACAGCCAACCACATACTCCCACACGAGGAAAAAATACTTTAAAAAAAAAAAGTTTCATAAATTTTTCTTAAAACAAACGTGTTTTCTGCTAAATTTCCTGGAAGGAGGGAATTTTACACTCGATAACTAACGAGTCATGGAAATACCCATACTAAAACACGAGATTACATACATACTATTATTATGATTAACGTGATCATCATGCTCATTATGATCACCGAGATCATCATGACTTTTGATCTATTGATCGCCCGTGCGTGCTTTGAGGATCGAATGACAAGTCAAAATATCAAAAAAAAAAATCTCAGATACGTAGCCTAAATAATGCTTTTCTGAAGCATTCCTCTTCGTCCTATTTTTAAACTTTTTTTTCTTTGGTTGATGGCTTCAGTCGGGTTTGTATGTAGTATACATACCTATACGTGTTCCTCTCGAGATTAGAAAAAAGAAAATTTATTTTAGGACATTTGAGAAAAATTCCTTTTTAGCCAAGGCGATAAGAATATCACCAAGTCCACCGAGAACAATGTGGAGCACAAAAAAAAGACCGAAAAAAAAAACAAAAACGAATCAACAACCTAAGGAGAAGCAATTTACTGAATATTTCTTAGAGAGAAGGGTGTATAAAAGGAAAACGGAAACGACAAAAACAACAAATTAATGGATAATCGCTTTTTTCGTCTTATTCTATACATTGCGCACCCCATACAGAAAGAGATAGAAAAAACAAACCAGAAGAGGATAGAGGATTCACAAAATGACGAGACGACGACGACGACGACGATCCTTTCCCTCGCCTTTTTCAATGCTGATCGTGCCAACATTCCTCCATACAGCTATGGGCAAAGAGAATACAAACAAACATACCTAGATACATATATCAATGTGCTTATAGAGTTCTTCCCTATATATTCTTCCCCCCAAAAGCGTTGAATGGATTTTTTTTTATCGTTTATTTTGCTCCCTCTCCCTCACGGACACCAAAAAAATAAAATAATAAGTTTCTTTTTTTTCAGTCTTTTTGTTGTTGTATATACTTATTCTGGTGTTGTTGATCGTTCGTTTTTTTTACTGCCCTCTTATCGGGGACATTTACACATACAACACAAGGAAAAAATATTCACTTGCACCATGAACACAACTACACAAACAATCGAACATATTACGACCTCTGATAGGATTTAACCGAAAAACCAATTACACAATATTCCTTGGAAAGTCGGAAGATCATAAAAAAAAAAAAAATAAAAAAAAAAAATAATAATAATTTCCAAAGAATCTAAAAAAAATATTTAATTATTTAAATTCAGAGCCTTAGACATGCGATTATTGAATAATTAAATGGGAATGAACTCGAAAGAAAATCCCTCCATGGGAAAGGAATTATTTTGCCAAATCATCAATTCTCACTTTATCTTCTCCTGGCATTCATTGAGTATTATTTTTCTTTTTTTTTTTTGCAATTAAGAAAACGCCCTTTTAATTTTCTTTTATTTTAACATCACGATGTTAAGCACCCTTAGCACGGAAATGGATCACTGATCATCACTTTTTTGAAACACAAATCAAAATAATAATCACCATATTTTTTTTTTCTTCTTATTTTCAACTTGTTTCGCTCCCCTAAATGAAAAATATTCTACTCCATCTTGTTTTTTTGCCTTTTACACTTCCATCGTAGTCGTCGACGTCGTCCATCCACACACACGGCACGACACGTCCTAGAGAGACCGAAGTATAGATCACTTGTGATCGCGAAAACTTCGTAGAACAAAATGTATTCGTATACTTGGTGAATTGTGAAGAAGCGCGCATAAAGAGGCAAAGGGAGAAGAACAAAAACCAATAAAAAGAAAAACAAAAATGGAAACTGAAATAAGGAATCTAACTCCCCAAACCTAATGGGCCTTTGAACGCTGCCGTTGTTGTTGGCGTTGCTGCCATATGTGCTACAACTCTCCACTAACTAAATTAACTAACACTTGTCTATTTTACAGCCCCTTGTCACTAGTGCTATTGTGGTATTGTGTTGTCGCCTTTTTTTTTCTCGGTAGTGGTGGTTGTGTTCTTCTCTGATGGTTGGAGTCTCTTCCTCCCCACATAAAGCGCCTACTTCATAGGCTGGCAATATTCATCTACTTGGGTAGAATATCCCCTTCGAGAACTAAAACAAAAACCGGATTCGAAATGATTTTGGTTCTCCAAGATCCACTATCCATTTTGGTGGATTTAAGTGAGTGTTGGAGTGGAGAAAGTAGCCATGTTGTCTAAACTAAGAGAGGAAAAGCTCCAAAGTAAAATAAGACGAGAGAAACAAAATATTGCCAGGTTACGCGTATTTTACCTTTAAAATAGCTGAATGGCCTCGATTTTACATGGATTTACAATGCTAACATACTCTAAGTACGTTCATATCGCAGAATAATAATCTTTGAACTTCCTTTTTCCTACTAATCCATTTCTAACATGCAAGCGATTAAAATTTAAATGGGGCAATATCGAAAACATAAGGGCTTCGGACTTTGGATCAGAACTTTGCTCTGAAATAGTTCAATTTTTTTATCCCAAAAAGTTTAAGAAAAAATAAAAATTGTAAGAAAGATTTTCGATATAGGACTAAATTCATGCCGAATTTAAGCGTCACCTAAATAAGATGCTGTTTTGTTTTTGACACGAATGCAGTTGGAGAATTCATTTAAACTTATTATTGTACAAGGTACATACGGCATGAAGTTTTCACCAAACTAGTGGAAAATTATGCAATTCGCCTAAAATTTTCTGTTCCATTCAAATTTCTGTTGCTTACTTCTGAAAAGGTCAGTAAACAGGTAATACTTTTATCCCAGATAAAAAGAATATGTTGTAATAAAATATGAAAATAAAAACCCTACCTTTAACAAAATAATGCATTTCTTCGTAGAAATACCATATATCTGGCAATATCATATTTAGCAGTTAGCAAAAGGAGAGAGAATGTGTATCCATTTCTCACGGGGGAGCTTTGATAATTATGTCCATTTATAAGAGAAAAAGAACACTTTACAAATCTGTTGTTTGGAGAGTTTTCTCAATGATTTCTCAAACTAACACAAACAAAAACCCGACCACACGTTGACGCTTTGGATGCTCAAAGTTATTTTACTACCACTTAACCGCTTTATTCTACTAATACTCGTCCCCCCTTTCGCACCCGTATTTGTGTGATATATTCTCTAGCACGATTGTTTATTCCTTTACATGTATTTGTTTGTTTTTTGATCCATTTTGGACATTTCCAGGCTCCCTGACTGTTTCGTTAATACACATACACAAAAGTACATAATTCAAACTGTCGAGAATCACTGAATCGTGTCTTGCCTGTTTGCCTTGCCCTATTGCGTGTTCTTTTTTTTCTCTCTTCTTCTCTCTATCTTTGTATCCCTCTCTGCTTTCACACCTTCGCCGGCTCCCTCGTTTACCACACACAACTCCAACGATCGTTTTGTTTGCTCGCTGTGCCTCCTCCTTTGCACGTTCGCGTTCGCCTACTCTGTAATTTTGTTGTGCCTACGTGGTAAAGGAATTTTATTTTTCTTCTCATCACGGGACATGCATATGGATGGGGGTATCATACACATACACGTGCGCCCGTGACATGGAAAATGGGCACACACACACACACCCGTGCATGCTCATGCCAAATAGCAATGGAAGAATGACTGATCATGAACAAGACGAAGGAGGGCAGCAGAATGGATGAATCGCGTGTAGTCCACGCTGACGAAGTTGGACTGAACTAATGGCGAAGTAAGGAGTGCGGCCTGAAGAGGAGAAGAAGGAATAAGGCAAAGGCGATTAGGTACACCGAAAATAATAAAAAAAAAAAAAAAAAAAAATGATACGCGATTGGATTATGGAGCGAAGATTTTTTTTCTTCTTCGTGAAGGTAACTAACTGAAATGACATAGAAAAAACAGCCACACAAATAACAACAACACAGTTGAGTAAAAAATTACAGCCGCACAGAGGTGGGGCTTCTAGTGGGGATATACATACATGCCATGAATACCTTACAAAGGGAAAACTGTAAAATTGCCTCCACATTGAGGTCTTTCCCCCCGCACGACTGGCTCCTCTTCACCTATTCCTTCGTTTCAATGGATTTCCATTTTTTTTGTCGTTTTTTTCGGTTTCGAAAAAAAAAATGTTGCAACATGCAATGTGTATGGTGGAGTAGTGTAGAGAGCGGCGATTGAATCGTGGAAAGTTTAAACGCTCAAGAGGGTTGTTCGCTTGAAAAGATCGCCGCGACAAGAATCATGAATCCACAGGTTGATTTTATAACCAAACCAAAAGCCAACCAACGAGAGGGGGAATAAACGGAGAAAAAATGATTTCAGTTTCACCTCTAACCAAAAAAAGGGTGTGGACCTTAATAGAGGAAAATTCAATTTTTATTTATTCTTCTTTCCTTATTACAGAGTGATCGGGGCATTTCTATTATACATACAAATATACAGCTCCAATCCATGTCCAGAACAACTCATAGTCACAACAGGGGTGTATGCACGCGGGCAGGAAAAAATCACTGCTTTCTCCCTGGTAAGTACGAGCAGCTTTGCGGTGAACTCTTCTTGGGTGTGTGTAAACAGAGCGCAAGAGCAGTTTTATGATTGTGTGCAATATAAGGGCAAAAAATAGTTCGCATCCTCTTTTCTATTCGACTTTTATGCTTGACTGATAGAGCGAAAAGGATAGGGGAGCAAAAGTATGTAGCTGGAGCAGCGGTGGTTGGTGGTGAATGAGGAATTGTAATAGAAAACGATCGTGTGGCTCGCATCTATACTTGTACATACTTGCACATACATACATACATAGAGGCGAGGTTTTCCCATTTTTATTTATACGTACGTATGGGTTTTGGGTGGATTTTTCTATTAAACCAACATGATGTTTTTACAATCGACTATATACATACATATGTACTTGTATGTACAACCTACACACATATTGGTTTTTGAAGACTCACCCTCTTCTTACGAAAGCTGAAATCAAATACCGCGAGGGGGACCAAATGCGAGAGCAACAGAGTAGTGGACTTTATTAAATGCTGACTTGGCGGCACTTAATTAAAGATCAACAGAAAAAATCGATTATCGAAGATCTGCAGTATAGGGAATAATTTACAATTCTTAAACTTACAATTAAAAAGTAAACTTAATAAGCAAAAAATTACTCTTGCTTTCGAGTTCACTTGATTCAAAAAAAAAAAAAAAAAACATTCGAGTTGCATGTGCAAATTCATTTTAAAAACTAGAATCCCAAAGGGTAAACAATTACAAGAACTGCGCACCGATACTTAGTCTGTTTTAATCACGGTCTTAAATAGTATACTTTTAGACATATGGATATACATAAATACACATGTTACCTATGTCCTGTCTCAACAATCATCTACACATGAATTTCATTACCTATCAGATGAAATCATTGTGCACAGTTTTAGGCAATGGACTTCCCCGAAAATGTTTAAAAACATCTGAGTCTAAGTATGAAGTAGAAAAATATTCTCAATACCTTCATCGTCGTACTACAAGTGGATTAGATGATTTTAAATGATAATATAGAAAATTGGGCACCTGAAAATAAAAAAGTAATCAACAAAGAAATTGCTCACCTCTTTTAGTGATAATAACAAAGTCAAACATAAATATGGGAGTTGATTAGGCTCACATCAACAACACAATAATGATTAAACATAGAACTAAGGTAACTTTATCGTTGAGAAGTTTCCTATCAAATTAAGATAGGAAATAAATGTACATGAATAATCCAAAGTTTCCAGCATTAAACCTAACAATATTTAATAAAAGTGTACAAACTTATTGTGCTACTCAGGTGTTTCCTGGTTTTTGGGTTAAGATTATCGTCACAGGACAAAATAAAATAAAAAGGAATTCAGTAAGGGAATCATTTTGACACCTTAACGAACGATCATTTAATTTAACAAGTGAATATCTCTTCATACGATGAACATATTTACATTCTTAGAAAATCTGGAAATCTATATACCTATGCAGTATTTTATGCGTGTACAAGTTATTACATTTAAATTTAGTTTCATTAAATTATTCGGTAAAACATTTATACTTATTTATGATAAACTAGTTGTTATACCCGTGAATCGATCTGGTTACTGATATAATGACGTCGGCCTCTAATTATAGGATCAGATCAACCAAAAATATCACTACATATTATTATTTCTATAAAACCGTAATCACAAACGCAAATTGTGGATCAAAACCGGTGATCATGCGCTTATTCGCTAACTTGTTACTGGTAATGAAAGAAGAGGGATACTCCAACGTGGCCTTTAAGCGATGTTTTAGAGATTTAAGAACATAAAGAAAACATTAGTACATGTTGTTTGCAGAAACATGTACATATTATGTACTTACATATGTATGTATATTAATAAGATTGCTTTAAAAAAAGGGTAGAAATTCCAACTTAGTTTTAATGTTTGATTTAGCTTAATAAGAAACGGGAGTTTTATCCACTCCTGTTACCTACCCTAGCTTCACTCAAGAATTAACTTTTTGAGGTGCAAGTTCTCGAGCAGTTTCACACATTAAAAAAGGGCATACCAGTACCATATCCGGCCAACTGACCTCCAGTCTGTTGTCAACATACATATAGTATGTATCGTAATCCTTACAAGCTTCAAAACACTTTGTGTGACTTATGCCTGACACACGAAATTGCTGAGCAAAAGCAAAAATCTCTATAGGTATACACATGTAGGTTTCATGCGACCTAAATTCAATCTAAATTCCTTTATGTTTTTAGACAACATGAATATTACTGATTCTTAAGTGACGTCCAGGCATTTCGCCAATACGCTTACATTCTACGAACAATTGCAACGATGTCAATTTTCAGGTCCTAGATAATTCTCTGTTGATCTTATTTTTTGCAAGTTTCAAACCTATTACCTTGAAAAGACACAGTCAATTGTTCAACAAATTTGGTTTCAAGTTGGTGAAGCTTATTTTAAGATTTATGAAATATAAAAGAAACTTGCAGGGGGCCACGAAGTCCATTACATCTCCAAAAATATTGAAGGTTGGGACTACAAATGAAAACACACATGCTGTAACGAACGCAATACAATGGTAAACTATTTAAGAAACATTGGAATATTTTGAGAAATGATATCAGACCCCCATATCTGTGAGTACATACATACATATATGGTTTATCCTAAAACCTCATAACAAAAATTATTTTTTAGCGTTTTAAAAGTATAGCTAGACGTGTAATTGGTGAAGTGGATGGTAAGAATTGGCCCACGGCAACGTGAAAAATTTCCTGTTTAAATTAAAAAATTACCTTTTTTTTTAAAATAAGTTTTAAAATTCAAAGTTGGTAACACTTTACAAAAAAAATGAAAAAAACATTTTCTTTATCAAATGCACAAGATTCTACCTACTTAAATTCCTTTAACTAAAAAATATTGAACCATTCACGAACCAATTTCCTTTTTTGATATACATACATACATACATATGTACCTAAGTATTATAAGCAAGATAAACTTATCTAACTTGGAAGAATGTTCATGACCATCAGGAAACCACATCAGAACATAATGTCCACCAGTAGAATTAATTTATATTCCTGCGTTAAATACGTACATACATTGTATGTAGGAGGGAGCTTAGCTCAGACCGAGATCAACACCTTTGACATTTTATTTCTAACTTCTCATCAGCAAAGATAAACATTACACGTCATTGTTGTTGTTGGTGTTTTTTTGTTTTTTTTTGCCCACATAAATATCAAAAAAGTTATCTTACGTAAGCCTTTATTTTATGTTCAGTTCTCATCCCTTTACTCGTACTTCTTGGCTCTCTTCTGTTCCACGAAAGGAAAGCTCCTCGAAACATTAGCTACCTACATTAAATCAACTTAGCAACAGAAATTAAAGAAGCAAAAAAAAAAGCCGATCCTCAAAGATTTCTCCCTACCCCTGAACACAATCCACATTATTATGATCCACACAAGTTCCTTCTAAATCAAACAACTGATCTTGAGCTTTTTCTTAGAAATCACTTTTTTTTTTTGTCTATCCCTTCCTTTCCCACACTTCTTACATGACTTGTATCCCGTTAACCGCCACGTACTTCATACCTATCATTTTATTTCATTTCCTTCTCTCGCGTGTCAATACGAAAAACTAAGCGAACACAAAAAAAAAAAAAAAAAAAAGCCTTTCGCTTTGGTGTTGTTCTAGGTTCCTATTCCTATCATGCTATAGTATGGAGTATATACCCCACTCAAGACACATACATTTATACTTATACGAGACACTTGCCACTTTGGAAAAAAGGCATTCGCAGCGAAGATTTATTCTTTATTTTTCTATTTCTATCTCCTTTTCTCTGGGGATACTTTTTTTTTATGGGGTTTGCCTAGACGCCGCTGGTCTCCTTGGTGTCGTGTGTAAAATCCTCTTTTATAGGATTAGGAATCCACCATCAGTGTAGGAAATGAGCTTAAGGCACCCAGGTATATGTAACGAAGGGGTTGTAGGTACATACATATGTACAAACAGCCATAGATGCATGCCGATGGACGTGCATGTACATATGTACATATATTTTAAGAACCTCCTTCACTCCTTTTTCCCACCACCCATTTGGAGATTTTTCGGTTTTGTGTTTGTGTTATACAGGAAACAAACTTGTTAATTAAATTATGAACGAGAAAAGGAAATAAAAAAAAAATATATGTGTATATGTCCAGAAATAAATCCTTTTCTTTCTCTATGCCCAGAAAAAAACACATAAAAAGGGCAAAAGTTCATTTAACACACATGTACGGGTATGTCCATCTTTTTTATTGCTGCTGCTCTTTCTTTTTCTTCTTGTGAGCTCCTCTTCGTTGTATCGTTTTTTTTTTCTTAACATAATTTGGTCAGTGACCTTTTAATATGTTGTTCCACTTTTACAACAAAATTATGTTTTGTGTTAAACGAAAATAGGCGGATCAGAAGAGGAACATTAAAAAGAAGCAGAGGGCAAGATTTATTTGGTGGAAAAGGAGAGAACACAAGAGATGTCACTCTCTTTTAAGTGTTGTTCTTCATTTTCGATAATAACACACACGACACAATTTCTACAGCTGTAAACTGTTTTTTTTTTGTTATTTTTTTATTGAGTACAAATGATATTCCTCTAAAGCTTTATCACTTCGTTTAAAACTTTTTCTTTTCTTCTCTTTGACGACAGGTAGAATATAGGGAAAAAAAAAATTCAATTCAAAAGATAGTGTTAACAGTTATCTCATAATTGAAATTCAAATAAAAAAAAATAACATCGTTTCTTTTTCACTAGATCTCTCTTGTTTTGAGAAAGTTATCTCCTTATTTCTCTTCTCTTTCTGTGGAAGCTTTTTCGAGTAGAGTTGTGAGTTCTTGAAGGAGTGTGAGAACGATAATAAAAAAAAAACGTAATGACAAATCGGTTTCTTCGTTTTACAAATCAACCCATAGAAGATAAAAGAAGAGAACTATAAGGCACCTTCGTCAGCTTGTCGATCACTCTTCCTCTGTGCAAACAAAGGTATCCGTATGGAATTAATTTAAAGAATTTGTGCACTATTTAAATCTCCATTAAAAAAAAAAAACTTAACATAACACAGCTAAAACCCTTCTAGATCTTAAATTCCTGATCAACTAGTTTAAAATATTACCTTGTGTATATTTTTAGTGAAAGGAAAAAGCATATTAGATGTAGAGCAACATAGCAGAAATCATTCATGATCCCTAATCTACCTCCATTTAATGAAGGAACATGTGTCAGGTTTATTTGCTTCTAGTTAATACATTTAGGTTCAAATTCAGCATGCAACATCAAATTATAAACCACAGCCAAGTACAGAAAATACTCAAGCCTTCGAGAGTCTTGAAAAAACAAATGCCCTAATCATTTGAATAAGAAAGTGGGTAAAGCAAAGGTCACCCTCCCATGGCAGGTGTAGATTCTAGTCGTTAGATTCCGGGGATTCTTTTGGAAATACGACCCGGATTTTCCTTAAAACGCTTATTCCATATATGCACAAATAATGTACGCAGTCTTTAATAAATCGTCAACAGCGTAGACTCTTTTGCTTTCAGAAAACAATTAAGACCATACGAGGCACTTTTTCATCGGCATTATTGAAAATCGTGCTAGAAACTTGCAATTTAATACAAGTGGCACAGTTTCTTCCGACAACTGTTTGCTTTATTTTTTAATGATGTTGACAAAATGGGAACATTAATTCTGTGGCAAAAAGGAAAAACAACATAGGTCATTGGCTAACCAGTTTGCACACACACTTTTTCCTTAAGTTCTATCCTTTTTTTCGATCGCACAATAAGCATTCAAACTGCTCTCCTGAAAAATTGTTAAAAAGGACTTATGCTGTTTTTGTTTGGGTCCACAGGACCTCTCAGTAGAGCATTTAATGAGAAATATGTTTGACTAAGTAGATATTCCTACAATATCGGAGTCAGCTTAAACGGATACAAATATGAAAGTTCTGAAAGATTACCCCTTTAGCTTTCTCAGATAATGCTAAAAACATAAATGAGTACTAGGGTTTCAAACGAAGAGTTGCTAGTGTTAATTTTTTTTTATATTTTTTTTTTGAATAAAGTTGGGGCCAAAGCAACGTTTATAAGGCTCTTCTCATCCAGAGACTGGAGGTATTCTTGGTTGCTTCGAAAAAAATGTGCTTTAAGATCATCAACTTATTCAAAAAATTGTTTGCAGCGATTAAAAAGGGGAAAACTTGTGGGGTGCGTACAAATCTGCATGCCCGCCAGCTCACGGCTTAGTGTCGTTTTACCTGTTATAAACGTAACTCACTTTGAATTCTTCAAATAATTTTAAGACTTTAGACAAAAGATAAAATGCATTTTTAAAAATGCGAAAACTTCAAAGTTATTTCAATGAATAAGGAGCAGCAATTGCATTCTTATGTACCTACTTCAACAGTTTGGTTAATCCTAAGTTTAAAATAAGTAATTATCAATTTTATAAATTAAAATCAAAACTGAAATCACGTTTCAAATTAACATTTTGTTATGTTAAAATACCTACATACTATATTTGCAAAGACCTAAGTCCGAAGGAATTAAACAGTTACGATATCATTGTTTTATAAGAAATAGCCATATTCAATTAGGTATGTATGTATATAGTTTTGATGTGCGTCAATCTTTTTAATCATAAATTAAGTATAAGTAGTTAAAAGGATCAGCCCGAACAAACATGTCGGTAGAGAGCGAAGTTATTAAGTTTTGGTTTTAGATATGGAGAAACTTCTTCCCTTCGACAACTTTGATGATGATAATGAATGAGATCGGGATGTCTTCAGTTTTATCCACTAATAAATTTCAATACATCACAACAAGTCAAAAGGTAAATTTTTTAATAACGATATTCTAAAAATCTAAAATCAATAGCTGGCAATACCAGGTCCACCATTTAAGTGAGAAAAAAAAAAGCTTAACACTCCCACCCGAGCCGCATGTAAGCGAGCTTTACTTCCCAAAAGGAAGACGAAGAAAAAAAGTTCGAATTCACGATCGGGGAAAAATGTGTTTGCCGCACTCATCATCTGACCTCTTTCTGAGTGTCTGAAAAGAAAATGTGGATTTTTTTTTCTTGAATTCTTATTCAGCGACTAGCTAAACAATAGCGGAAGGAAACTACAAAACAAAATAACGGAAAGAAAATTTTCAAACGGTACTAGGAAAATCATTACAAAATAAATGAGCGATGACACCAAAGTCACACTTCATCATCGGGTTCTCTCTTTTCTTGTGTTGTTGTTGTTATTGTTGTTAACGTTGGTATTGGGGAGAGTTTCGTTGCTTTGGAGTATTTGGAAAGAAGTAAAGCGCCCGTGGCATATTTTATTTATTTTTTTGTTTAACTCTTCTTTGTAATACCCTCTCGCACAACGGAGATTTAACCCCAATTCGGGGTCGATTAATAATTGCGCGTACACCAGCAAAGAGTGGCGAAACAGTAGACAGAAAATATGCATTAGCTCACTGTTTTGCACCTGATGATGACAGGTGGGTATGGGCACACCCGTAAATGACAAAAAAAATCACAATAAGGAACAACTCAAGGGTTGAAGGATATTTCTATTGTTTTTAATTAAATTTACAGTGCGCTGAGCTGGCAGCGACATAGTTCTTAGTTTGCATAATTCTAACCAAACCCAAAGCAACCCCCGAACGGGGGTAGGTCAGAAATAATATTTCGTTAATTCTATTATTCGTTATTCTATGGTGGTCCGCCTAACCGATTTGTGGTAAGAAATTTTCTATTTCAGTATATGTATTGCTATACCGTTATACGACATCGCTTACAAGTAACTGTACATACCTGTTAGATCCAAATTCATTTTCCTTGAGTTTTTGTAATCCGTTTTGTGTTATTGGTTCTTTAATGATTTCTACGTAATCCTTGAGGTGTTTTCTTGACTTTACAGGGTGTAATTGAAGATATGAATTGAAAAAAAAAAACTAATAATAATTTAGCTTGCTCTTGGCTTTATAAGTCCGAAAAATTGTTAATCTTGTCTTAGCTAGCTATGCCAGGGTAATTGGGGGTGGTTTGGCTTTTTTTCTCTTTCACTGCTCACTTATTGCAAATTATTTTGGCTTATTTTTGCATTTCAAAAAAAAAATTTGTTTAAGATTATTTCTCTTGTTGTTTTAAAATATCAACACATTTTCTTAATTTCTCCTTGTATTTACCTCTCCACTTCACTTTGTTAAACGGTAAAATAAAAACAATTCTCTCGATATCTTTGCGATTATTTATTTATCTCTGGGGTTGCGTAGTACACTTTGCGATTTTTTTTTTTCCAAAACACACAAGGGTAGGTGTAGAGGTGAGATGAATTTTATTTCAAATTAGAGGAAAATGAAATGGAAATGTAGAAGACGTACAAAAAATAGAACGATATGTGTGCGGATGGAACACAACATAAATAAATAAAAAAAAAACCCAAAACAAACGAAAATCGAAAATAAAATTAAAAAACAACCACCGCACTAGTGGCGGGCAACCTCGAAACTGAACTGAACCGAGCAATTCGTAGGGATACAAAGAGTAACTGACTCCGTGGATTCTATTTGAGTATCTTTTCATCGGTGCGCGATGCGCTGCGGTGGGACTAGTTTGTTGGGCTATGTATCTCTGGCTGACTGATTGACTGGGCTGACTTGATGGTGTGTGCTGCCTCCCTCTCTTTGTTATGACTTTTGCCTTGCAACTGTTGCTTTTTCGTGTGACAGCGTACATGTATTTGCTTGCATGTGTATTAGTGATGCACTGTGAGGGGTGCGGTGGATATTTCGATTGGATGAAAAGGAGCGAACTATTTGTTGCGTTAGCCTTTTCTGGGATGTTAATTTGTTGAATGTGTGCTAGCCATCACAAATACTAAGACATGACTACGCATGAAAAACGCTATTATAAGGCGAAAAATCATTTTTCAACCACACGTTCTTATGCATTTAGTCCAGAGAGAGAGAAAGACATCTAACCTATGGGCATACAACACGGACAGCCGGCGGATAATAAATCGTTTAAGTATGGTTAGGGATTGTGTCCTACCTTGCCAACACTTTTATAATACAACACAAATACATCATTGTACAGTTAGAAATATGTATTTGATATCATATGGATGTGTGTGCCAGTTAACTTGTTGCTACGTAGCAGTATGTGTGTCGCGGTGGTGGATTTAACTGACTTCGTGGTGTGTGACTTCTTTGGAGAGTGCCACGATCGTGTAGATTTATTTGCTTTTGCTTTTGTTGCTTTTTCGTTTTCCTTTGGTCGGGTTTTTCGTTGATGTTGAGAAAAATGAAAATGATGAAACGTTCTCCCTTGTAAGTGGGTTGTGTCGGTTTGATGAATTGTTGAAGAGGGTGAGTGGGGTGCTAGGGAAAACAAAGTGGAATGGGGGATATTTTTTTTTCTTTATTCCAAGCAAATGTATCTATCTTTCTGTGTCCGTAGAAATAAAAACGGCTACCCTTTTGGGAGAGCTTGTTAGGTAGACGTTGCCAGGTCGTTTTAAATGGAATGTATTAATTTAGCAACCCTTACTTTAAATGTGTCTTATTTGTACACATGTATGTGTTAGGATACCTATGTTAGGATACCTAAAATCATACACTATATCAACACCAGGTTTAAAGACTAGTTCTTACTTATACGAGGGCAGGTCAATAAGTCCGTGACTTTTTGAATTTCTGACCTCTTTACTGAAACAGCAACACTGCTCCTGTCAACAGGCATCTGTCAGTTGACTCCTGTCAAAATTTAAACTTGCTGCGTCAGTTAGTTTGTGTTTGACAGCTATTTTTATCAGACTACTCACTAATTTGAGGAGAAAATGGAAAAAAGTGAATTTCGTGTGCTCATTAAGCATTATTTCTTGCGAAAAAAAACCATTACCGAGACCAAGGCTAAGCTTGATAAATACTATGGGGACTCTGCACCATCGATTTCAATGGTAAAAAAGTGGTTTACTGAATAGAGCTCAAGGGAGACTACGTTGAAAAATAAAATTATTTTTTTATCAAATAATCTGTGTTTTAATCCAAAAGTCACGGACTTATTGACCCGCCGTCGTAGCATAGGCGTCTAATGCCTTGTGCCGAAAGGAATTTACCATTGCCAGCATATTGATCTCCTACCCACTGGCATTTTCCGCATGCATCTAGCCATTTACTTTCCTATCAGACAAAGAGACACTTTACAATAGAAACGGTTGAAAGTGGAGTATGCTTGTCTTCTTACGCTTCGATACAGCCTTCTCCAATCAACCGATCCCCAACTTGTTAAAATAAAATCACGACATGAATTTAAAGCACCGAATTCCAGAAAAAAAAGGAATCAATGGAGATAATACGAAGTCTGTCTCAGCTATTCATCGAGCGGCTGTTCTGCTCAGCCTAAACCGAATATCTCCGACAAATGCTTCAACATACTCTCATATACATTTAGAGTCAGCAGGCGGTCAGATCCTAGGCGAAAGCACAAATTGACACTCTATTGAATTCCGATACCCAATTAAATGTCTCAATGAATTACGCTTCTGACAAATTGTTCAAAGCTACATCCTTACCAACAAATAGTAAGCAGCTTAACATTGTCATGTAACCAATGCTCTACGCCAGGACAAAGAAATATATTAGTACCTTGGGATTATGTCGGACATACTGCAATACAAAATCACTTGGGTTATACCTACATATTGTATGTAAATATATGAAAAAAACTTGAATGTAAGGGGATCTCTGTCGCGAATGCAGTTTGATACCGGTGGACCTAGATACAATAGATGCATTTTACTTTCCCAAGTAGCAACATTAATCTTTCTGTACGCCGCCCTAGTCTGGGCAGAAGAACTAAGATTTAAGGAGTCTAAATAGAGGGTATTGTCAACATAAAGGCTCTGCACTAAGGACATGTTTTTAGTCACTTGTACCCAACAGTGACTCAATTCTAAATGGTCATGCAGAATTAATAAAATTTGTCGCCTCACTGTCTTTTACGCAGCGGGCCGGTTTTCTTTTAAATGATGACATCGTTTACTGATTTAGTTAGGGGTTTTTAAGCAACAGCCATACACCTGGGTTTCTGCTTTACGCCAAAGTATCTTAAAAGTTAAAATCTAAAACTCTATTTAGTTTCTGAACACAGAGCCCTGTTTTTCTAAAGCAAAAATATTTAGAATGCGGTATGTCCTGTGTGAAAGTTTAAAGAAATCCAAGGTTTGTTTAACTCGAGACTGCGCTAATCTTTAAATATACTAGAATATTGAATCAAAAAAAGCTTCTTATATATTTTGGTCATTTTTTTTCGACAAGAAAAATCATTATCGGATTTTTAGTTTATGTCCTGCATTTTTAGTAAAATCGTTAGAGCCATTTTGAGTTTAGAGTGGTTGACCGGGCTTATCTTCTAAAGTATTTTGTATGAGTTTTTGCTGTGCTCCGGTGTACCGACGAACGAACGGAACACGATTCATTTTTCATTGTATCCCACTATCAACATTATGTTTAACTACAACACACTAATAAATCAAGATTGATATAATGTTTTGATTTAACATTTGGACTAGTGGTATAGACACTACAAAAAGTACATTGCATCAATATTTCAATCTATGTTCAAAATCTATGTTCTCGTAAAGTTCGCCAATGATTTAATTAAAAGATATGTAACCCTTTTCCGAAACCAGTCAACGCAAAAGGATTCCCGTGTTTAGAATACTCGTGTTTTCTTAAAAGCAGCTATCATTCCTCGCTTAACCACTCTTTGTCACTCCTATTTTGTACTCGCCTTAACTTCTAATTGGGCGCACTATAGACAGCGAATTAAAGATTGGACTCAATAATCCACGTTGGCAGAATACAAAAAAGTTCAATGAAAAGCTTGTTAAACGCGGGATTATTTGGTAAACTGATGGGAAAAAGTCAAATCTTCTTTTAAGAATCGAGGTGGGAATGCTTCGCCGCTTTATGAGTCTAAAAACCTTATTTTTGCAAATACGTGCCACTAGAACATGGTATAGATACAGTCAGTGTACATGTTATCTGTTATATAATGTGTACACAACACAGATCAAGTTCAGAAATCATTTAGATAAGATTTAAAGATGATTAGTATGTTCACGGTAGGTATGGTACTGCCATAGAATAAATGCAATTTAAGTCGAACATCACTTGAGTGCATACCTTCTTTCAGGAGCATATTGTGAGGAAGAAGAATATTATGCTGATTTTTAGAAAAAAAATCTAAACGAAAATAACGTTGTTCACGATGATCTGTCTGCCTGCACTCCAATGCACTACAATCAGCATTGTGCTTGAACCAAGTTTTAGTACATATTTCACTTCGGATATGGCCTTTTAGTCCATTTTAAATGCGTTGTACCGTGTACTACAGCTTTATAGTTAGATATGTATTGGTTAAATTCTACTCAACACTGAGATTGACCGAGGCTATGGAAATTCTTATTTTTCTAAACGACTTAGTCTAAGTTTAACCCTATGTTGTTATTTAAGGTGTATATTTAACACTTTTAGGTTGTTGTCATACCATAGAACCACAGTTTTTCAGAATTCTTAAAACTTTAAGCACATGAAGTCAATAGTTAGGAATAAGTTATAAAATTAACCCCCCGGTGAACTGCCCTTAAGGCAATTCTCCCAAAAATTTATTTGGTTAAGTGAAGTCTAGTTATGATTATCAAAAAATGGTACTCCGTCTTAATATCATAATTTTTAAAACTTTCATTTGGCAATGCTTCAAATGTTAACCGTAAGTCATTCCACAGAATACGACTTCTCATATTCCTTATCCAGTTCGGGATCCATTTCTAGTCAAAGGCAAACTTGTATATACATACGTATGTAAACTTGTATAAACACAAAGTTTGTGCTGTATGCATCCGTTTTTCAGAACCCCGGGGGGAAACCGTAAAGAAACACAAATGAAAGTTGTCACAACATTTTTTATTGAGGCTACTACCCTTTTTTATGAAAATACTTGGAATATTAACTCAGCAATTTCGGGATTTACAGAACGAATAAACTATAACATCTCGTTATGTTAAAATAAATGCATTTGCTTATAACTACATAAGTTAAAGCTTCAATGCCGGTTGTGACGATTCTCGTAGATAGGTACATCGTGGATAACATTTCGTAATAACACCGACCTCCATCGTATAAAGGTATATACATACGTATACGTAAATGGATATATGATCAATATGATAACTGCGCGAGCATCATGACATTAGTATCCGCTCCTAGACGACTCAAAGATGGGGGTGGAAACAAAATTATATCACGTTCATGCGTCTCTGTCTCCTTCGTCAGCATCCCAACTCCAACTTTACCCCACTCTCAGCTAGTTTAAAAAAAAAAAAAAAAAAAAAAAAAAAAAAAAAAAAAAAAAAAAAAAAAAAAAAACATTTATACACCCATTTATCAGTTTTTTGTTGTAAAATCCTAAAACGCAAAAAGCTACTAGACAAACGTACACATAAGACACAAAAGTATTTTCTAGAAGAAAAAAATCCACTAAGCAAATCTGTAGCTCACTTGTGAGAGGAAGAGGACATCTAAGTATCTAACCACTAGAGCCACCGTTCTTTCGAAATAATCTCTAGCCAACTTTAAGGAAACGAGTATCCAGCCAGATATGCACTTAGAAGAACAATTGATAGAAAAAAGCAATGAAGATATATTTCGATGTTTGTCTATACGTACCTACATAGTTATATCTACATATAGGGACTAGGAAGGCGGCATAGAGAGAAATACGAGTACACTGTATAGAGGAGTAGATGGCTACTAAATTAGAGGCAAAAGGCCAAAGAGGAAGCAGCAGAAAAGAGAATTAAGGTATTTGAAGACGAGGAAAAAAAAATTAGAAACTAATACATACTACAATCGTCGATTTCGAAACAACTACTACTACGAAATACGACGACGGCGACGATGGCGACGACGACGACGATAAAATTGGAATGGGGTTTTCCTTGATGGTTTCCTAGTTTTTCGCCTCGTTGATGTGCTGGCTGCTTTGCTTGGCTTGGTCGGATCGTGGCAGCAGCATTGACTAAGCTCTGTAGGCCCCCCTTTGCCATCTAACACACAGCGAATTGACTGACTGTGTGGCATAGCCTGTAGGTTGTTACTTTTTTTAAGGTTGAATTATTTAAGAGGGCTCTAGCTTTGACTCTCTAGCTTTAGCTCTTGGCTCCAGCTCCAACTATTATAATTACTTGTTTCTACGTTTTTTTTTTCTTTGTTGCTTCTACTGCTTCTTTAAGTCTGTTGTGTAGTCATCGTCGTCACCTTCCATAGCCTATGTAAGGGGAAAATGTGTTTTCTGTGCCTTTTTCAGCTATTTCAGCGTAAAAAGGTACGAGTATGCCTATTAAGTTAACGGGAATTGAGTATATTTACGGATTTTCTATTTCGCTTTCCAAAAGCTGATGATGATCATCATTGGTGTTGGTGATCATGATGATCAGCACCAACAGTTACAGCAAATACAACAACGATGCAAAGGCAAAATAGATCTTCTTTCAAGTGATTGTTCAAAGAAATGGAAATTTATCTTCCTCTAGTTTAGATCCATACCTACCTTGGAAGTTTAGTTAATGATTCGAGTATTGGCCAGCGTTAAGAGGGAGAAGCTTTCGAAATGCGTACGCAATCGGTTATTAGATATCTGTTTCCACACAACAAAATGCATAGGTTGGCCATTAATTGAGTCGGACACGTTAGTTAAGTCGGCCCAAAACACTTAAAAGGGCTTAGATTTACATACATATATATACTCGTTCATCTGTAGCTACATGCTAATAACAATAAATATATTAAGTTGAAGGTTTTTTCTTCCCAATGGAAAATTACTTGACCTTAAGGTTTTGGTGCAGATCTATAAGTAGTAGTTAAGGTAGTCATGTTGACCGGAAAAGCTGGAAACTTTCAAAAAATTCAATGGGATTCAAAGAGATTTTACGAATACATATAGGTATACACCTGCAATATGTGCGGGCATACACATTTATGTCTTAACTAGGTAGATTTTATACCTTTTAGATTACAGAGAAAAATATTGTAGCTATACCGGCATTCTTAAAATTAGATTTACAGTATTCTTTAGCATGATGGCGATCAGCAATTTTGACGGAGAGATAGCTTTCGTTACTTCAACACAAAAGCAGATAACCGATTCAATCTTATGTGCTTTTAGTCTATTTCGCTTCTCATCAGAGATCGGTATGCATTTAAATCCGAATGAAGTGCGATAAAGTACTTTTACAGAGAGGAAGGAACCCCGAAAAATATAGTTTAAATAAGAAATGGCTAAAACGTTTAAAATAAAAAATTTAAACAGAAAGTCAAACTGACATCTTTTGATTTAATATTATGCGATTTGAGTTGGGATATTCTTAAGTGATAAGCTTAAAAGGTCAATAAAAGAAATTTCAAATGAGCCTTTCCTTTTAAGGTGCGTTTCTTTGTGTCGCAAATATTGTTTTAAGAGTATATGTTGGTGTTGCAACCTAGTACTATTTCTTTTATATTTCATATAACTCGATCGGCCCAATAACTGCAGAATATATAAATCCGTATACTATGACAGATGTGATTCATTTGTTATAGGCATACCCGATTGTTGTAGCAATAAAGTTCCGTCCATAAAAGCAAATGTGATGTTTTCGCAGTCATGGCTCCGAGATGAATATTATGACGGGGTTCCCCGCTAACTGTTTGACCTAATCAAGGTGAGGGTCCAAAACCTACACCAAACTATGCCGAAATGTAAAACTCTAGTCGACCTGATATTCGATTTTTTTTAGAAAATCACTAAACACAGTAGACGGAATTATGTGTTGGTAAGACTTTTCCCTCTGTAGTTGACGTTATTTCTGGGGTAAAAATTGTTGTGTATAAGCAAGTGGTAAATAAACTCCTATTATACTTATCTAAATGAAATCCTTTGCTTAAAATAAGTCGGCATTTTATCAGCCTCCTCCAGCAGCTGTTAATCGTTAATCTGTATTTGCATTTAGAAAACCGTTTTTGATCAGGTGCATCAATTGTCAGTCCCTTGTTGTCCAAGTTTACTGCTTGACTGCGGAGTTGTCATTATATAGTAGAGACGTTATCATCGTTGTAAAACAGTCTCCAGAAATATTTTCTTCAGTTTCTATCCTTGAATCCCTTCGCCTGATTCTCAAAGTGTGTTGGGTGACTAGACCGAATAATGACGTCGAACCTCTATTCAGTACTTATGTTCTTTGACATTTAATATCCGCATTTGTATATGGACTGCAATAAGTCTGTGAATTAAGAAGAAGAAAACGGAACTTCGAAATGTTTTCCGTATTTTAACATGAGTGTTAACTTATCCGAAGTCAATGTATTAACATTGTACAATAACTGAATTAATTTTATACTGTTAATCAATACTAGTATAATTTTGAGTGTAAAACCAGAGGTTTGATCGAAAGAGGAAAAAACCAGTAGGGGACTCTGATGAAATATATATAGTTATATACAGGCGTATTCTAAAGAGAAGCAGTGAATCCACAAAAAAAAATCAAATGCGTTTTGAAAATGTAATTAATTAATTTATTGTATTGTACTTAATCTGTACAAGATGTACAAGGTGTGTCATTTAATGCTTCGATATAAAAAATATTATAACTTTAACAAAAAAACAATAGATTCCGTAATGTCTCGTGGTTTAATTATGTTGGCTATCGTTTAAACACAATATCAATAGGGATGATACAACGCTGAGTTCTTTTTCTATCACTTTGGATAACAGGTGATATAGCGGTTATTTCGACTCGAATGTCGTTTTAAGTAGGTACATCTATTCTAGCCAAGAGTCGGCTAGACGATGGCTAACCTGTTCTTCATGCCCATACTCAAGAAATTCTTAGGTCAAACGACTTACCCATATTTGAGAAAAATATACGTTCAAATCAAAGTATTAGAAATTATAGAAAAGGCCATTCCTTATTCGTCAACTAGATTGGCCACATTACGATCGACGCAAGACACACCTCCAGTATTATGGATGTCCGAACGTTTTGAGGAGTCAGGATCGACTCGGACCACTACCTTGTTTAAGCCAAGGTACGGTTGCGGATATCCCGAACAACGCTAAAACAAGCTAATATTGTGACGACTTTAAACGTCAGACGGCTACAATTGCAAGAGGTCGCCAAATCCTTCATTGATCGAGTCTCCCGTAATATCTTAAGAGGTCCCTCGCCGCCAGCATCAAGCATCGAAGACCAGTGATAACACTGCCAGAGGGCCATCAGGTAAAATTAACATGCCACGGCCACAAACCCCAAACCGAAGCTTGCAGACACGAACAAGGGAACATCGTAGTAGAGTCGCAGTCGATGCTAAGAATCTAGAAAGATTATTTCTCTAACGGCGACGACGAAACAATCATCGCTGTCAGGCAGAATGAACCTTTCAACCTGGATGATGTAGACCAAAAATTCCGTCCACCCGACCTGGATGAAGTGAAGATAGCAATATCTAAGCTGAGGTCAAAAAAGCTGCTGGTGTGGACGAATTTATACCCGATGAATGGAACCTCAGCATTATTTGTCCGATCCTCAAGAAAGGAGACTCTCTGAACTGCGCCAACTAGAGAGGCATCAGTCTATTTAACATCGCATACAAGATCAAATCTGCTGTCTTGTCAACAACCTGATAGGTCCATATCAGTGTGGCTTCAGGCTAGGAAAGTCCACCATCGATCAAATATTCACACTACGGGAGATTCTGGAAAAACCTCATGAGCTTCAGATCGATACACACCATCTATTTTCGGGTATTTGCAAAGACCGATTAATAACACCTACAACTTGCGAAGCAATAAAAGTTCTGCTGTGGAAGTCCCTACTTTTCGGATTATAAGTTTTGGGAACTTCTACTCCATAGTATCTTGCAAATTGTTTTATAGACTCTCTGCGGACATACGACGCTTTAGAACTTTTCCCAAATTTTTGGAAAAGTACTATTTTGGCTTCTTGATTTTAATCATTATGAGATTGAAATTTTGTTGCACTTCATTGCTTAAAATATGCATTTTCTACAGCTTTTCTTCTCTTTTAATACTGCTTTTTTATTTTTGTTTTTTCCTTGCTCTTTAAACTTCCATTATATCCATTGTATTTTTAATAAAATAAAACTCTATTCACATTGTACACTCCACAATGAATTAATTTGCTCAAAGTGACATTTAAACCTATTTGGTCAATAAAAAATGTCACTATCTATTCTCTATAAGTAGGTATGTTAGTAAAGTCTAACAATTGTAAAATGAATATTTGTTAAAATGAGAATAATGAATTAATAAAATAAAAAATAAAAAAATTAATAAAATAAAATAAACACCATCTATTTATCGATTTTAGGGCCGCGTATGACAGCATCTATAGAGACGAGCTATATAGAGCAATATCTAGTGTTGGCATCCCTGCCAAGCTCGGATAACGATGGAGAACGCACATCTCTCCGAGACCTTTGATGTCAAAAAACGATTTAGACAAGGCAATGCGCTATCATGCATCATACTTGAAAGAATAGTGCAAAACTCACTCGCATACGGCGATGATATTGACATAATCGGAAGAAACCAGCATTATATCAGCGGTCAATGAAGGCAAGACTAAGTATATGCTGTCAAGCAAAATGGACACTGAACAGCGACGTCTCGGACAGAACTTTACCGTCAGCAGGTATAACTTTGAGGTAGTTAAGGACTTGGTCTACCTAGGCTTCGCTATGAATTCAGACAACGACACCAGCGCTGAGATCAAACGAAAAACAACTCTTGCCAATCGCTGCTTCTTTGGGTTAAGAAGGCAATTGACTTGCAAAGCCCTCTCTCGAACAACGAAAGTTACCCTAAATAAGACCTTACTAATCCCAGTCCTGCTCTGTGGCACAGAGGAACAGCCAAGATGGTTATGTCATTCAGAGCGGATGAAAACCAATGCTCCTGTCCGAAAAGTCTTCGAATCCGCCCACGAGGGATAGCACACTAGAGGAAGACCAAGACTCAGGTGGCGCACACAAGTGGAAAGGGACCTCAGCCAACTTAGCATGCGAAACTGGAGGCAGCTAGCAAAAGATCGAGACGCTTGTTGATTGAGGCCAAGATCCACCCCGGACTGTAGCGCCACATAAAGTAAGTAAGCGCGACCTGCTTCAATTTCTGCTCAATCACCGAATTATGTATTTGTACTAGGTAAAATTCGATACTTATGGCTACTCTTCTCCACACCTCTACCGCACTTCTTCAGAAGTAAGACCAAAGCTACTGGTACAATACACATCGATGTACAAACATGCGACCATATGAATGTGTATACATACATACATATGTAGGTACATATGTTTGTAGTACTGAATTATTTTTGTTTTGCACCTCACCTTCAATGTTCATTCATAAAATTCACTTCATGCGGCGATTATGTGTGGAAACGAAATAAAAAACAAAAAATGGAACGCTTACACACAAAACAAAAGTTAAGTCTATCATAGCACCGCTATATTTGCAGGTATGTATATCCATACCAATGTAGTTACTATAGGTAAACACTACCAATAAGCAATACAAAAAATACTATCATGCAGATACAAAAACCAATGTCAGATACACCAATCAAGATCACACAAAAAATAAATAAATAAATAAATAAGAAATAAATTGTAATGTTTGCAACCTGTGCCAATCTCTATCTTTACCTCTCTTTCAGAGTATTTGTATCACTTGTCTATTTATTATAGTGTCGGGACGGAACTATTAGCTAAGAAAAACAAAAATAAAAATAAAAATAAAAATTTACTCTCACAGATTGAGTGTATTAGAAAGATGGAAAGAGAGAAAGAGCGATTAAGTCCCCCAAAACAAAATAAAAAAATAAGAATAAAACAACAAACAACAAACCAAGATCCAACTGTATTTTTCGCATTTTGTATTCTCATAAATACGAGTAGGTAAGGCATACGCCGAGAAATGTGCATATTACCGTACGAAATACCGTACCGTGTAAATGTTTACATTTTCTCCTTCTCATTGGAATACGATTTATTCGATTGAGCTTTTCCTTCAACACCAGTGCGAATACACCAACAAAAACACAAACAAAAATATTGTCGTATCTTTTCGTACTGTTTCTTATACACTTTTCGTTTACATTTCATCCAACTTTTATTGGTGTTTCCCCATCGCTTCTGACAATGAGGTTACACTTAACTTCAAGCAAGCCAGCTATTTTATGAATAACGTGCTGAGAAAAAAAAATTAAAATAAAATCGTAATCGTAATCGGAATTTGTTGTATCTGTTGCATATATTCTCCATTCTCCATGCTTTGTCTCTCTTTTTCTGCCTGCCTGTCTTCTTATCTGTCTGCAATTGTGTCTGCTGGATTAATGTAATCACAATAATTTCTCTTTGCTTTCCCTACGCTTTGTTTTGAAGCCGGCGGCGTAAGGTGCTTTTCATTCTCATTCATTGGTAATGTCACAGAGAACAGCTCAGAAAAAAGCACCTGGAAATTTTCTTAGCTGTAGATACAGTGTATGTACCTATATGATCAAATACTGAATCGTATGAATATGCAGTGTATCTCTAAGATTGGGTAATTCACGATTCCACAACTCCACTCTATAGATACTTTTAGTACGCCGTGGTGCGGCAAATAGTAGGTAAGTGAAATACATTTTTGCTTAGAGTGGAGGCTGAGAGTGCTGCCACTCCACAGCATGCAAGCTAGATGACCTTGAGAATAGATGTACTGTAGACTGGTAGATAGACACATTGGTATCTTTGTAAATGTATTTATTCATGAGATTGCTTACAAATGCTGAAGCAAGTGCAAATTTAAACAAACCATCACTTCAATCCTCAACAACACCAGCTTCAGTAGCTGAAAAGTTTTCTTGATTTCTGGGAATGACTAACTGGTTGGATGTTTGGAGTTTGAATGGCTTTGGGTTAGGTTAAGCGAAGATTTTCGAGGTGAATGTTTGTGTTAAAAAATTTAACAAAAAAAACAAAACAACAACACTTGAGGTATTGCTATAATGAGTGATGGGCGCATATTTCCCAGGGGCAAATTAAAAGACAAGGTGAGTTTGACTATCAAAACGCTGTTATTGATCCATAGGATGGATATTTTGACAATCACTTTTTGACTGATTGTTGTTTTCTTTTTTCCATATTTACACATGTGTTTTAATATAATGAAAACTATCTCTACTGTCACCTTTTTGCATCCGTTCTAATTTTGTTTTCATTCATTTTTCAGGACTATGGAATGTCAGATAACTAAAACTAGACAGCTCTTTCCTTCTTTGAAGAAAATGCAGATGATCTCGAAAATTAAAAAAAAAACATGATTCAGGTATTGAAAAGTAGGTATATCCATAAAAATAATAAAAAATAGGAACAGCTTTCTGTTGGAAGATCAGATCAGATCATCCACGATCTACTATCATGATCATAATAAAAATTGCTAAGTAAAAAGGTCCAATACGGTTGCTATTCTGCATCTAAAGTTGTAACAAATATGGTAACTATTCACCAGTCTCGATGAATGCATATATGGTATAGGTATATATTCAATTGTAACATTCGAATGTAACAGCGATATTAGAAGTCAACTGATGAAGGAGAATTCATCAGAAGGCTTTTCCTGCCCGCCTAAGCCGCTATAAATTTTGCATTTCAAAACCTTATATGAACCTCTTGACAGGGATAATTATGATCTTTTTACAAGGCGATGTTTTGCTAATGTTACCACTTTGGTTTCTAGTTGAATATTTACGATTTCGCCTTGAATTGCGTCTGTTTCTACATATCATATTTTTCCCTATGCACAAACATTCATATACTATGATATGCTTACCGTGAATGGCTTTTAGAAAATCTATTCTGATCACGAGAAAAAGGACTGGATTTACACAAGTCTAAAACTATTGAACAAATCATTGTCGGTCTTCTGACAAGAAAGATCAGAGTTAAGAATATTTACTAATCCTGCGCATATTTCTGGAACCAGAATCAATGCTGGTGTCTTCGTGGAAAACTAAAACATTAGACTTCATTTCTTATCAATTTATATGACAAATACGAGGAAGAGTAGGAGCATATGCTATCGTAGCGATAGACAAGCTACATTGAAAACATTGTTTAGTGCTTATCATTCTGAAAATATTGCATTCATTTGATTTAAATTTTTTCAAAAAACCTAGATGATTGTGTTAAGTCTGTATACCCTAAAATTTAGGGAAAATAGACGTAGAAAACAACTTTCTAGAAAATTTTTTTAAAATTGTTGACCGATTTCCAACCGGTTCGTGGTTTACTCCCAACATACTTGAAATATGAGGTTTCCATTGACCAAACGTTAACTAAAACCCTTATCTTGTTGTGGCCAAGGCACGCATGTGGATATTCCAAACATCACCAAATCTTTACAATACCTACTTTTACATCATATACAGAAACAGGTTGCATTAGTTTTAGTTTTCAATCAGAATAACGCTGACGAATGCCTGCTCAAACGAGGGCCAAAGTTTACCACCGTAACCTTTGTGCAATGACTCTCAGGTGGGAATTCAATATTTCCTGTTCAGCATACATATGTAGGTATGTAGGGTCTCCTTTTGGTGAGGCAGCAATAAAGATAATCCTCTCTACTTACAAATCTAGCTGTAAGGTCTAATGTAGATATGTAGATTTTTGGACTAAGCCTGCTAAACAACTTGACAGAGCGGGTGACTACTGCCCATTTGTGGCCTACTTGTCAAATAGATCAAAAAAGGAAGATGTCAAAAAATGCCTTAAAATCGTAATGAAATTTATTTATTTGTTAAGGCACAAAATAAAAGACAAACTAGCCAGGTTAGGTTACCCCCGTAACCAATCTGTACTGTAACTATCTGACAAAATTTTTCTGAGAGCCTTTTAAAATTGAAGAAGGGTTTCCGAGGCGGAATATGTTAACTCTGATACATCGACTTCTTATCTTGGAGAATTTTTAAGAATTCAAATACACATACATATATATGTATGCATATGTACATATACACACAAATGCCATTTAATCCGTGCCAACAACAATTTTAAACAGTTATTTGTACAGAGGGAAACTGCTCCAAGACGATTCCTTCTCTGTCGATCACCCCTACAGAGTTGCTCTCGGTACAATTTTCCATTTAAGTGCGTTTCAAGGATTTCTCTGCCCCTTTCGTTGTTTTTGAACAAGGCATACTCGTAATAAATTGAACCTTGGTCCCACCATCACCTTGTTATCAGCACTTGGTGGACAAACGAATGTGTACAGAGCAGAGTGTACGACATTTTATCGATCCTACCCTCATTCTAAGCACATCACCCTACCTCTAAGCACCAACACATCCGCACTATGCCAATCAAATAGAAAATAAAGAAAACAAGAAAACAAAAAATTATCGCCACATTTGGGAAGTAGAGTTCTAATCGAGTGAGCAACATTCTTTGTCCTTAGATCCCAATTTTTCATGCATTTACAAATACTCAGACATAGAGACCCGCAGGACTGCCAACCGTCAGTTAAGGGATAAATTAAAATCAATTAACTAGAATCCAAAGTTCATACTTCTCAAAATTAATTGCGATTTAATGGCACAGAAGTATTGGTGCAGGAAGCAGTACAGAAAGGAACTACCGCTTTATTCATGTGCCAACAATCAAACTCAAATTTAAATTAGATTACTTACTACCTTTATTACCAAATTGGAAGGGCCGAAATCAAACAAACATTAGCGAATAAATGTGAATACAATGGATAAGAAGAATGGCATCAAAGACTATGAGTATAAGGTACCCGGGCACCTGAAGGCCATTCTAGTGAACGTTTTTCTTACGACACATCTGACTAACGACAGTGAGGGACGTCAGACACACTCAGCGATAACCTCAAGTGCATTTTAAGTATTTTTTTCCAGTCAGCCTGAATAGTCTACATGCAGTGACACTTTATGGTGTTTTAAGTATTTTTCGTCCATTGTTTGAGGAAGTTTTTGCATTTCCTGTTTTGGCAATATCTGCTTACTTATACACAGCTCGGCTACCAAACTAGGTCAGATGACTCCCCTCCTAAGGTAAGCCAGCGGTGAGTTGGAGCTGTGGCTTCTGCCGGGACTTAAGTCTCAGCTCATTGTAGAATGATTAAAAAAATGTTCTGTTTTTTTTTTTATGATTTTATATTTTTGATGATGTGACACCTTTTCTTGGCTGATGTTTTATGTTTAATGTCGTTGTTGTTGCTTGACCCCATCAGGTGAGCTAAATTGGAGCACATATGTGTAGTACATATGTAGGTGCATACCTATGGTACTTATGTTTGTTCATTCATATGTACATACTTACGTTCGTAAGCAAATATGCACAAGTGAAATATGGATCTAAAGCGTCAAGCGAATAATTCAAATTGTTTGTCGGGGTAAATGGTGTTTTGGATGGAACTTGCAATGTGAGCAACCCTGCTAGGCCACCCAACAATGTGGATTATTATATACATATATATATTTTTTTAGTTTTTTTATTTAATAGCATATATGTACATATTTCAGCAGATATTTTTCCTTTGTTGGATTTTTATAGTTTTATAGTTACCATAGGTATGAAGGTCGTAAAAATGCAAATGAAAATGAATGAAACGCAGTAAGATGGAGGACGAGTGCTACTTAAAACGAAATTATGCGTCAAATGTGTTCTGTTTCGTTTCCTTTGTTATCGACTTCCTTATTGGGGGTTTTCAGAATTTCTTTTACATCCGAACATAAGCAGTTTTTAAAATTTATTGATAAGTCTGTGTGGCGTTTTTCCTTTCTTTCACCCCGTTTTGACCAGTGATAATTTCTTGGATTCAATGACCGATGGAAAATAGACATTTATACATAAATACATTTCCCGTATTGGGTGTTGTGAAAATAGCGGATTGCATCGATCGTGTAAAATCGTCTCGTGCTTGATGTATTTCACCCAGACTAAAATTGCTGAAAGGAAATGTAGTCCAGCGTTAATGGAAGCACGACAATAAACTCTTTAAATAAAGGCATTATTTGCCAAAACAACAGAGAAATACATAAGGAATTAACTTTAAACAGCTGCAGTTGCAGCAATACGGCAGAGTTTTGGCCGGCCACGAATACCTCAACCTCTCCACAATCTATACAATCTTCACTAAGTACATAATGGGGATGTGCGACTTTATAAACACCATTTGGAAATTTCACCCAACCAACGAGACCCGAAAAGAATTAAAAGAAAAGTCAATGCGGAAGATGAACAGCTATTTAGACTGTTAAATAATGAGAACGACTTAAATTCCACACCCAGCCAAACGTAGTAATTAAGTTCATCGATGAAAGCCAATTTTTCTACTTACCCATCCAAAATGAAGTAATGATAGCAATATCTAAACTGAAATAAGGCAGCTGTCTACTCAGGTTTACCTTACAAGCTCTTTGAGGCAGCTAGGGGAACTTGGTAGAGGGCATTTACCAGTGCATTAGATTTGACCGGAGGAAATATGGGTGATAAATCACACCTTATCTACTGGTCTATCTATTATTCAATTATAGCCGCACCACCTATAACATCGTGTTGAAATTCTTGTCTGCTGTGACATATATCAATGCCTAAAAAAATCTATTAATGAGCCGTTATTAGTACAGTTTTAGGCTTGATAACTACGTTCAAATTCTAGAGAAAACCAAAGAGTTCCATACTCACTCATACTTACTATTTCCCTGCTAAACTGAATGGCAATGGAGGATGCTCGATCCTCCGAAAACAATCTCATTTTTGATGTCAAACAAGTAAAGACAAGGTGATTCGCTGTTACCAAGGACTTTCAGAAATAGATAATTGAGACGTTATTTGACATTGGTAAAAAAATGTCGACTACAAAGAGGTTTATTAATTGATTTTCAGGGCGTAAGAAAAACTTAACGAAAAAAAAGTTTCCCCATCAATTGTTTAGTTTTTGGAACCTCTTAGTTTAACAAGTATTTGACTAAAACTCCTAAAACCTACTTGCAATTGTGAGTTAATTAAAGCAGACACATCGTTTGAAACACTCAGCAAAAAAGCTGATAGTTATGTTGGCATGTGAGTTTTTCAATATTTTTGAAAAAATAAAGTTAAAGAAAACCTATAACAGCGCATCCCCTTGTCTAAATCCTTTTCTGATGTAAAAGGTATCATTTAAGTCGTTTTCGAATTAAACGGAGTAAGAGGGAGTAAGGGGCCTTCTCAATCGATTTCCTGCACAAGCGGAAATAGCATACACCAATTCTAGTATGAAATGTGTTCGGACGAAAAGATGAATGCCAATGAATGAAAACTTAGCATTCCTTATTCTATCCTCAAAAAATGAGGCCTTCTGAACTGCGCATACTACAGAGGCATTAATCTTCTTAACATCGCTTACAAGATGATTTCTGCCATTTTGTGTGAGCACCTGAAGCCGCTCAACAACATCTTGATTTGTCTATATTAATGGTGCTAGGCTCCATAACCTTTATTGGACATAAGCTTAGATATAGGTATCTTCATCTCATCCAACTCCGGTGAATAGAATAGTCGGTCTACATTCAGGTTGAAAGATCCATTCTGCCTGACAGCGGTATTTGGTTCGTTATCGTCGTTATATAGTCTACGGAAATGCTCATTCCAAATCCTCACAATCGACTTCAAAACTTATACAATACTCCCTTGTTCGTATTGGTCAAATTTGGGCAACTTTTTAATCTCATTCCTGGAGTAGCATCTCTCAACTTCCTCGACCGTGCGCTATTCATACCGCTTCTTTTTCCTCCTGAAAAGCCGGTGTTCGGTTCTTCTCTTCTGCTCAAAGAGCTCGTGAACAGCTCTAGTCGCTTTTTGCAGCACCGATTTGTATGTCTCTTGCTTAGCTGCATTTGTTTGTCGGCATCAAAGCAGGGGTTTCATTGTGATTAAATCCAGCTACGACAATGCTTCGCCCCACCTGTAAGCGTAAATCTGTTATGGAAGGTGCTGTCATGTAGGCTATACTTGCGGATAGTACTACCAATAATGCCCTCTCAAGCCTTACAATAAAATCGCCGGGGAGAATGTAAACGTCATAGCTAGGGCACCGCTCAAAAGACTTGTCGAAGAACTCGAACTCTGCTTAATACGGATTGTTACGAGAGTTGTGTTTTAGTGCTGTAGAAATATGGTAGGTACTGATAGATATCAGACTCGCGGTGCCAAATGTTGTAACTATTTCTACAAATCAATTTTACCTTCAAGTGGAAACCATAGGATACCAGTCGATTACAATCCGGGATCTTGATACTTGCCAAACTTATAAGCGAGATTACTGACTAGCGAACATTATTCTATTTAGGTAAGTAAGTGTTTCTCTAGTGTTAGTTGGTATTACCGCTAATTTTAATACGACTTTTGTTTTATAAGAAAGATTACATAAAATTACTACATATTAACATCTTCTTAAATTATCTAGGCAATTTTATTACACACCGTCCAGAGCTCTGAATTTTATGTATAATACCAATACATAGTTTGGGTAATCTCAGGGGCGTGAGATGAGATGCGTGTTGCATTTCATTGCTAAATGCCCAATACTTGACCTGGGAGAATCATTACATAGGTTTGTTTCTTGAATAGTGGCAAGAGTTGGGACTTACTTTTCTAATTAGACAGTAAACGCGCTTCGTTACATGAACTGGATAATTGAAACGGTTTCTAATAAATAAGAACTTAATTTAATAATCCACTAACTGACTAACCTAGGTTAATTCAAATATAAGCAACAAATTGAAGTTGCAATATTTTCTTTTCTCAATACGCCGATTTTTAAGAATTTCTGTAAAACCTCTATTCAAAGTACATATGTATGCATACGTTCTTGGAAAAAATTGTTACAAAATTTTATGTCTACCTATACACTATGAAGTAGGTACCACTCCTCTTGCTCCGATTGCTGTTGGTTCTCTGTTTTTATATTTACACTTCAATATAAATACATGCATATCTGTATCAGTAAACACGGTCAATAAAAGCACTTTCTGTATCAAATTTTTTACAAACAAGACATCCATTTTTATTTCCACGAAATGAGTACTCAAATTCGTATCTATGCGTCATACTGTTGGGTAGAACATTCAACGATGTGATAAGCAAACAGGCATCAGCAGAACAGGACATCGATACAACGCTTTAAATTACAATGTCAATTCATAGTTCATATGCGCCTTATCTGTGATTTTATCTAGAGACTCGTACACCCTCGGCTATTATCAGGCTTATTCAACAAACACACATATCAACTGACTATAATAGAGCAAATCAATGACAACATACATATACGATGAAAGGATTCAAGGGGCGTCAAAACCATAAACTAATCTCCTTCATGTCACATTCAATAAAAATAGTTTTGGGTCATTTACATACTGAGTACCTATATGTACAATACATCTTATGTATTTTATTAGCTGCTGTAGTAGTCCTTGTCGGATACTCTACTCAATCATTAAAAATTCAGAATTCAATTAATAAAACTATGTATAATACACAAAGGCTAACGACAAGATGTCTAAAATTTGATGTTTTTAATTTGAGCTGAAGCACCAACGCACACTCTTCTCACACGCTTTCGGTGAATTATGTCGTATCTTCTTGAGATTTGTGTCGCATTTGCTGAATCCAGTGTTATCTGTGAGTCACATCTTATCTCTCTTTTTTTTGTCCCTGCATGTTTGTCCATCCAGGATATTATTAAAAGATTACATATCAACAGAGTGAGGGATAATATGCGAAAACGAATATGAGTAAATGGAATAACCGAGGTGTAGATAAAGAAAATAAATTATATACATATATAGCCTTTTTGAGGAAAGATTTATTTTATTTTTTGTTGACAAGAAAAAAAGGACGAAATTTGAAATATGTGTCACAAAACAGAGAAAAAAAAAACAATTGGGAGTAGTCAGAGATAAGTTATTTTAAAATTAAATCAGACCGTGCGTCTTAATTATGATAAGTTAAGTTAGGTTGGTACCTATAATAAATCATATGAATGTACATATTTTCAGATAATGTATATTTTAACATACATACCTTAAATGTCCTCTTATCTAAGAGTTATGTGGGAGGAAAAGAGCAATGACGTGATTTAATATCGAATGGATCTGCTAAGTTAAAATAAATTGTTTTTTTTTTATAAATACCTAGGTGCCTACCTACCGCTTTTTTTTTGACAAATATGAGTTGGTAATAGCAAAAAATCTCAAATGTGTAAGTCGAGTCACTAAGTTTTCAAAAATGGGGCCGGAATTCACCTAGCTCTATTTGGGCTTGTTTACTTTTGTCTTTGCGATTGCAGTGTAGATAGAACTATGGTTAAGATGGTGAAGATGGTTAAGATAGGTTAGATGGTTAGATAGGTTTTTAGATGGGATGAGCATACACAATCGAAAATAAATAAGGTGTGTTGTAGACCTGAACAGCTTAATGATGTGTTTTATGAAAGGAGAATAAAAAGCGGTTTCAGTTACGGTTAAGAAGACGCATATAGATACTAGTTGCGTTTCAAAGTAAACAGGACTTTTTAAAAATAAGAACAATACATATAAGGTTTGTTTTTTTGGCCAACCCGATTTTTTTCCAAAATAGTCCATTTCTGACTCAATACAGCGATTTGCACGGTCTTAAACAATGTCCATTGAGTGTTTTAGATCGTTGGTCACGTTGTTCTTCAGGATTTTTATCCGAGCCTTTTGGACGGTCAGCTAGACACGGGTAGTGGTTGATTGTTAAAATGCGATTTCTGGCCAAAAACAAATTGGTCGCAAGTGTCGATCAATGAGTTGGCGCATTAACGTGCAACAAAAGCCAACTTCCTTCTGCGCGATATTCTGGTATTATACCAAACTCTTTAAAACACCAATAGAAAATTGTGCATTCATTGCTTGGCCCGGTGGATCGAAATATTTGCAAAGAATGGGACTAGAATCAAAAAAGCAAATCAACATTGCCTTCACTTTGGACTTCTTTAAACGAGTTCACTCAACCCACAAAAATTAATCAATTGCACCGACTAAAGAGGTAAAAGTCACCTAAACGCATGCTATATCTTATGAACGTTTGAAATCCTTAACTCCTATTAGGGAGGTTTCAAACCAGGAAAGTCCACAATCGGCCTAATCTTCACACTCCGGCAAATTCAATACTGACATCTTTTCATCGATTTGAAGGCCACATATAGGAGAATTTATGAAACCATGTCTAGTTTTGGTGAGCCTGCCAAACTCGCCCACCTGAGCATAATGACGATGAAAAACGCTGCCTGCTGCATCAAGGTCGGAACGACCTGACCGAGCTGTAGCAGTGTCATGTGAGATCTTGAACATTATACTTGAAAGAAGTTTGTAGAACTCACAAACGGATACCGGAACCACAGACTTTTAAAAGTCTGTGCAACAACTAGCGAACGTCGATGATATTGACATAATTGATCGATCTCAGCGAGGTGAGCTCGCTTATATTGAAATGGGATAAGTGGTTAATGAAGGTAAAACCAAGTAAATGATGTCAACAATAAGAGACACACAATATCGACGAATTAGACAAACATTACAGACGACATCGATACCTTGGTCCTGGTATCAATTCTGCCAATAACAATTTAGGAGTAGGAGCTTCTTATATTATAAAGCATCCCCGTAAAGCTTTTATTGTTATATTTGTCCTAGGGAAGTGTTATTTATAATGAACGATTTTAAACGCAGTTACGATAATCACAAGTTTTAAAGCGTTACAGACAACTTTAGATAAAGATGTGATTTTGAAAAGAAATGTAAGCTATATTATACTGATTCAACTTCTTTCGTTAATAATAATTTAAAAGTTATGACCATTGCCTTCATTGCAGCTTATATCCAATTTTCATTGATTTTAAACTTTTCCCTTCCATCTTTATACGAGTACATAAATCATAATTCTTTTACAAGTACTTTCTTCAAAAATAATAAAAATAATCATTCCTTATATTTTTTGAAGATTTTTCTTTCAAACTTTGGCCCTAATTGCGGCTAACATGGTCCAATTTTCGATGACGCGTTCGAGCGTTACGAGTGGAGTTTGACCAATGAGTTGAGTAATGTTGGCCTCCAATTTCTCAATCGTAGTACGTATATCCATGTAGGCTTTGGACTTTACGTAGGGTCAAAAGAAAATATCTAGGGTGTCATTTCACATGTTTTATTTTTTGCCGAAATTTAATTTCGTATCCTTTTTAACCAATATCCTTACGTAAAATACCCCAAGTTGGTGCATACGACAACCCAAATTTTTAAGGACGCCGCCATTCAATTTTCTTCAGTGTGCTTGTTATGGATCACGTATTTTCTTATAAAGGAAAATGGATTTCAAACTTCCCAATAGTATAGCCAATTTTGCTTTCGATAAGGCCATTATGTGGACCATTAGTTTCTAAAGTCGAGCTAAGTCTTTCCCTGCTGAAATGTCAAATGATACTGAACAAAAGTTTTATCAGTGTTACATGACGCATTTGTGATCTGTCATGAAATCCCCACTAGAAATGCCCTTTAAAAAGGCACCCTTTAGTATGTTTCCGAGGGGCTAGAAGAAGAAATCTAGAATATCGATTTCTCTTAACGAAAAAGAAAAAGTAAGAGCAGCATTCCATGTAGCTAAGTAGAGATAGTACTCCAGAAATGCTTTCTGAAGATTTTTGAGAAGCTGAAAAGCATATACCCAAAAAGGGCCGAATCGCGTCCTCCGTAAACGGATGAGCGATCGAGCAAGTAAATATTATGTTTTTGTCAATCGAGTGAACGTATTGGGTTCCAGACATAAGTTAGCCTGCGGAACGTAATCTATAAAATAAAAGAAATAGTGTGGTAGATTTATGTTCAAAATTGTAACAAATTAAGTCCAGAACGCACCCATATTATGTTATTTTGATTGTTTCGGTTTAAATTAGAGTAAAAAAAAAATGAATAACTTAGAATGAATTCGAAATATTTAGTTTTTTTTTAAGTTCAGATAAAAGTAAACAGCTTAGGGATAAAAGTAACAAGGCGTAAAGAAAACACAACGAAGGTCTCCATTCTGGTTTATTTAATTTTCACTTATAAATTTATAAGCAGATTTCGATTGAACAAGGAGGCATTTTCATGTTTTCATGTTCATTTGCATGTTTTTTTCAAAAGTAAGTTTCATAGCTAAATTAGAAATAGCGTCCTGTACTGCAATTAGTCACCATTCTGTCAGTTTGTTGAAAGAAAGCTTCTTTTTGCCAAAAACATAAAAATACGATTTTTTGAATCAATCTAATTAACAAAAAATCTATTTTTAAATCTTTTACCAAAGCTAAGCTTCTTTTGTTGGTGGTCCGGCTGCATACATTTTTCTGGTTAAGCTCTCCCACATTATAATAGCAGTGGCTTTACCCAAAGCCACTTACACGTTCGTCGACTCAATCACGAAGGGCATAATGCCGAATTACGTTTACGAACATACGTTCACATAAGTCAGCCACACTGCAATTCCTGTAACTTTAGAAAAAAAATCCTAATATGAAAATTGTCTGATTGCTAAAACAGGCAAACCCACTTTCGCAGTATCAAACGCAGTGAGAGTTGATTGATAACTATAGGTACTATACATTCATAAGTAAAACATGATAAGATGAAAGTATACCCAAAAATAGAATCTTATTATCATTTGACTGATAGTCAAAATAAGAGACGGTCTTTTAAAGCTGTTATAATGTTTTTTTTCTTTTGACATATTGCTTACACGTGTAAGTAGTACATTTTAAGATGACCATCGTTCTGACAGACCAACGTTGCAGGAAATTAAACCATTTGACTATAGCTTGCAACGGAGCTTGCAGATTAGGTTCTTGAGCAGCTGAGTGACATGACACACTTTTGGCTTAATGGGTTTGTGAACCGTTTCTGGAGTAATGCAAGTCTAGAAAAGGTTCACGAGATTCAATTACACCCTTACTATATTTACTTTAGGTGGCGTTACAGTCCGGCTTGGGCCTGGCCTCAGTCAACAAGCGTCTCCGGCCAGCTCGATCCTTCTATAGCTGCCTCCAGTTTCCAACGCTAAGAGGTCCCCTTCCACTTGCGTGTGTCACTTGGTCGCGGTCTTTCTTTACTGCGCTATCCCCCGGGGGTTAATTTGAAGACTTGTCGGACCGGACCGTTGGTGTACATCCGCTCTTCGTGAGTCAGTCATCTCAGTCGTTAGACCTTCACTCCAAGTCGATGTCATTGCACAGTCCGTACAGTTCGTCGTTGTATGTCCTCCTCCACTATGCATATGGGACCGAATATCACTCGAAGAATTTTCCTCTCCTTTACTCCATAGAGCAGGGCTGGGATTATGAAGAATATTTTTGTTGTTCGAGAGAAGCTTAACTAGCGAATTGCCTGCTTAGCATGAAAAAAACAGCAATTGGCAAGAGTTGTTGTTCGTTTGATCTCAGCGTCCTGGTGTCTTTTTCTGAATTGATAGCGGAGCCTAGGCAGATAGAGTTCTTAAATACAACACCCCAAAGTTCTATCTGTCGAGGGTGACAGCGTATGCGAGTAATTAGACGAAATCGCATGACAACGTATCGCCTTGTGTAAATACTTTTTTGACACCAAAGGTCTCAGTGAGATCTTTACCGACTTTGATGGAGCAACGTGAATTCTCCATCGTCATCCTGCACAGACGGACGAGTTTGGCAAAAATGCCAAACCTAGGCATTCCTCTGTATAGCTGTCCCTGTAGTTGCTGTCATACGCGGCCTTAAAATCGATAAAAAGATGGTGTGTATCGATTTTTCGAGCATCGACTGCGACCCAAAAAAGTGTGTTGTTTGTCGTAGTCTTCAAGATGGTGGGATCATGGATCCTTACTTTTCAAGAAGGCTCGCGTTATTGTTCATTTCCAAAGCTGCCGTTATTTTTTGAAAAAAAAAAGTTGTATATCTCTTATAAAAATGTCCCTTACTTAGTTTCAATGTCTGCTTGTGTTAACCCCAAAACCCAAGATAGAATAATTAAAAATAAGCCTGATCTTTGAATTATAGGACAGAGTCAATCATTTAACTTAAGGAACCTTCAATTTCCCCTTGATTTTTCCGAAGCAAACGATTCCAACTGGTATTAAAATTAGATAATACATACAACAGTGTGCTGCATAGCAAAAGCTATACAGCTGCAAAAACTGCAGAATTCAGTATAGATAACTAAATGTTGAGCTAAAGTCGTAGCAATCTACTGCCTGAAGACAAATTAAAAATGTAAATAGATCAAAAGTTAACCCATATGCATATGAATGTATATAGTTATATGAAGTATTATGTTGAAGCTGTCCATTTATTTAATATAGCAAAATCAACTGTCATGTATTCTTATCTTATATACAAATTATAATTTAAGAAACTTTCGGAGGCAAAGAGAGTTTTTTGAATACATATGCGGAACTACAATAAATTGAGACTGTAGTTTAGCTTGAATTTTAACTACATATGGGTCACATTCTTAAATAACTTAAATTTCAGCAACTTTCTTAGGTAGCTAGATATTTGATGATTAGACAAGGCTTTTGTGGGATAAGTAGAAGGCAGGTGTTAAGAAAAAATGGCTTACCTAACAAATTTGTGATATGCTCAAAAAACAAAAATCGTCCATTCTAATGTCAAACATTTGTAAACGTATCAGCAAAGGCAACTTGAACCCAAACACTAAAAAAGAGAAAACCTTGCTGATACCAATACTTCATTGGTCAAATGCGCAAAGTTTTACGTAACAGAAAGCAAAACCGCAATGGAGCACATTGTTGACTGTAATGTTAAGAACAATGTCACAACACTTCCTCATTTGACATTTCAACTACTAAACTACTATTCGCTGCTGTGCAGACATAATGCAATACGCGGCTACAAGTATTCGTACTTGTAGAAACGTGTAATCAAGCTTAAGGTCGAAGGTGACTCCAGTGGTCACTTTTTCTGTGATCTTTTTCTTGGGTAATACCTACTTAACTCATGCAATATGAGAAAGATAAAGTGACACTTTTTTATTTTTTCATTGCAAAAAGTGGAGAGAATTCTAGTACCTTCTACAACCGTTGTGACAGAGATCAGCTATGGAATTCAAAATGAAAGTATTGAGTTTGACAGTTTTTTAACATTTATGTATTTTTTCTGCTGTCTCGGGGTTAATGATGCTTCCAGCTCATAACTTAGGAGGTGAATAGTAAGTGTGTTTTTCCAGGTTTTTCATATAAATACACGTGTGTGGACGCAGTGAAAAATTCAAACATTTACATACATAAATAGCCACTTTGAAAGGCCAACTGTCACGTCGGATATTATTTTGCAAACGCATGGACTATTATAACTAGGTGTGGTGGTGGTAGCCTAAATCTCCACTCGCATGTAACAATGTATATACGGAACTATAAGAGGAAAGACGACCGATATGATACACAACAGAAAGTACACCCAACAAAATGCTCGAATAATATACAGTACAAGCAAACAAAACGAATGAAGAGAAAAGGAACTGAAAGGAATTGAAAGGAGTCTTTACTGGTAATTTCTTTAGAAAATCGGCCATTGAACTCATCGCCCCAAAGCCGACTTTAGAAATCATCGTCGTCGTCGGTCGTTGTCGTCATCAACAGTCAACATAATATAGCAATGCATACAATAAAATGCTTGCAGGAATACATATAAACGAAAATATTATACATACACAAGATATATCGTATAAGATCTTCGTTCACGCACATATACTGAAAAAGAAGACCTCAGCTTTGTGGAATTTCTATTGCGATCGCACAAAAGGAATATGAATCTGACGGATGCACATTGCCACGGTATCCTCCTCAATTGACTTTATACACTATAGATACTATAAAGATTCGATATACGAGTAGTTTTATGTAGTACAACACAAATACCCAATAGAATGGTAGGTATGTGAGTTTGTGTTTTTGAGCAGGCCTAGGACGATCTCTTTTTGGACAACGTCTACCAGCATAATGTTGCCCTGTAGCATAAGTTTTGAAGAAATCCTGGAGTTTGTTACCCCCGGCTAATTTAAATTAGAAAACAAACGGGGACAGTACAATTGAAGGATTTCCTTTTTAGAGGGATTTTCATCCCCTTAGAGGGATAATTAGTTTTTCGACCCCTTAATGCGATTTGTTGTTATTCAGCAACCCCCATGCGTTGCTACTGCTTGTAATAAGGAGTTTTTGAGATTAATGTTGCCTATTGGGATCTTCTTGGGTTTAAAAATAAACCAAGAAGTCCCACACACGAGGGTATACGAAGGATAGATGATTTTTATTTTTAAAGATTGATTGTGAATTACTCGTATGCATATTATGTAGCGGTTAATAAAAGTGTTTTTTTTTTTTTTTGGTTGGTTGATATAACTACCCAATCGAGTGCAATGTTCAAATGAGCACAGGTGCCCCTATAAAACCTGCATTTGCGATATTGGATTCAAAACTGTGGAACGAAACTTATATGTGATGCCAATATTACAAAGTCAAGTAATATCCTCGAACAACGAAGAAATGTCTGCTATCTTACCTTGTTCTGTCGATATTTTTACGACCAGTGCTCTATAAATATTGCCAGAAGCATTTCGCCTCTTCAAATCTTTAACCGTAATACAATTGCTTTGAATACTCATCAGTACACCCCCAAGTCAATTTTTCGGACCTACTCTGAAATATCCTGATTCTTTCCTAAGCCGAAGAACTTGCATATTGAATGCCCCGCCAAGTTCTTTATATCCTAGCCATTATAACTTGCAAACTGGAAAGGATAACATCTCCCTCGCATAATTTTTTTTTTTTAATTTCTGACTCGCCAATTGCGGAGTAAGGCACTTTGACCTAAACATACTAGTAAGTTTTCTACCTTCCAAATGAAGTTGATAAGCAGAGCAACTCAAAGGCTGGAAACCCACGTAAAATGTGTTCAGTTGTTTCATCTTCTTCAAAACATAGTCTGCACTCCATAAAGGCGACTAGTACACAAAACAAAGGACTGAACATTTGGACCTGGATAGTGTTTAATGGAAGATTTCCACCTGCCCTCGTCGGAAAAAAAAATTGTTGCTCAAATACTTAAAAATGCCTTAAAAACTGCTGACTGCGTTTTGTCTATAATGTCATTAATGTCACCAGAATAGGCATGTAGTTTTGTAGACTTTCACACTATTGCATCTCAAGAATTGCACTATTCGCTTTTGTTGGAAACCGGAACCCTTTTTTGACATTGGACTCGAAAAATTGGTATAATGGCCGCTTAAACTTCCCTCTACACGAAAATATTATTTCTGACTTAAACATACTTATTGCAGTGCCAGATGATGCATAAGTTATATAAAGGAAAGATAGCATTGGCCACAATAAAATGTATGGAATGCCAGCATATGATCCAATTAGAAGTACGCGTATTCTATCAATTTCCATTTAGAAACTGTCAGTTGAAAACAAAAAAATTTGTACAAACGTAAGTTAGAGCTTTTATGTTCAATAAACGTCATCAGAAAATTTTCCACAATAAGCAAAAGAGGCCCCAGATCTATCTGAGGTTTGAATGAGAGGCCGAAAACAATTAAAACCATCAGGTTCTTAGGATCTTCAATCATGTCAAACGGAACTGTTCACTTGAAAGATCAACTGGAATGGTTCTACTTGATATAGAAAAGACATTCGATACAGTTGGCATGATGATCTTATATTTTAAATGATTTATTTTAATTTTATCTCCTATGTTTGTAAAATAGTTCAAAGTTTTCTGTCCAGTCGTTATTTTAAATTTCATGTAAACAGTGTCGTCTCCGACCGAGTATTGTTTGACTCTAGCATTCCACAAGGTTCAGTCCTTAGACCAATATTATATAACACTTTTACATCTGATTTCTCAAATTCACCAATATTTGCAGTAACACAGCAATCTTTTCGTCCCATCTTTTCCACTAGAAAAAGAAAAGAATTAAATTGAATGGGGTGGACATCAAGTGGGAGCCCTCCGTGAGATATTGCAAATAAGTCATACACTTAAGAAAATTGCTACTGCCATTAGAATGCTTTATCCTTTTATTAATAGAAAGTCGTTTCTTTCTTCGGAAAACAAAATAATCATTCATAAATTAATAGTCAGTCAATTTTACTTTATGGGTGCCAGTATGGGGAGAATGTACGGCAGATAAGATCTCGTATGCGATGATAAGGAGATGCCTCTGTAGTTGGCGCAGATCAGAGGGTCTCCTTTCTTGAGAATCGGACAAACAATGCTGAGGTTCTATTCATCGGCAATACTTTCGTCCGACCATATTTTACAAATGAGTTGGTGTATGCTCCTTACCAAGTCATCGCCTGCAGCTTTGAAGAGCTTGGCAGTCAGGCCGTCCGCTCCAGCAGCTTTGTTGAACTTAAGCTTAGATATAGCTATCTTCACTTCATCCAGGTCGGGTGGACGGAATTGCTGGTCATCGTCGTCCAGGTTGAAAGGTTGATTCGGTGGATTCTCACTGACAGGGGTAATTGGTTCGTCATCGCCGTTATACAGTCTGCAGAAATGGTCCTTCCAAATCCTCAGCATTGACTGTGATTCTACTACGATGTTCCCTTGTTCATCTTTACAGGCTTCGGTTCGGGGTTTGTTTCCGTGGCATGTTATTTTTACCTTTTGGTAAAACTTCCAAACCACATTCCGGCTTGATGCTGGCGAGATTAAAATTAAGAGACACACGATTGGAAAAGGACTTGGCGATCTCTTGCGATTGTAGCCGTCTGAGGTCGAATTTCCTCACATCATAAGCTTGTCTTGGCGTAGTTTGGAATATCCGCAATCGTACCTTGGCTACAAGGTAATGGTCCGAGTCGATGTTGGCTCCTCGGAACGTACGGACATCCATAATACTGGAGGAGTGTCTTGCGTCGATCGCAATGTGATCAATCTGGTTGACTGTTGATTGATCAGGGGTTCTCCAAGTCCCCTTGTGTATGTCGAGATGTGGGAACCGCGTGCTAGCCAAGACAATGTTTCGCCCCGCCGCAAAGTCGATTAGCCTGAATCCGTTATCGGAGGTGGTGTTGTGTAGGCTATATTTTCCGATTGTTCCACCAAAGATACCCTCTTTTCCTAGCTTTGCATTAAAATCGCCGAGGACAATTTTGATGTCATAGCTAGGGCAGTGCTCGTAGGTCTTGTTAAGGAGTAATAGAAGGCATCCTTGGTGTCATCATCTTTCTCCTCTGTGGGGTATGCTGGCGAATTTAGCCTTGATGCGGATTGCTACGAGGCGCTCGCTCACATGCCGGAAGCTGAGGACTTTTTGTCTTAGTCTGCTTCCGACAACAAATCTAACAATTGCCGTAGTAGATGTCGCAGTTTTTCATCTTCTTTTTGTCCCGCCCACCCCATCGCATTTCTTGAATGGCGGTTATGTCTGCTTTGTAGCAGTCTAGGGCCTCCGCTAGTTGCTCGGCTGCACGTAGTCTATTAAGGGATCTAACATTCCACGTGCATATCCGAAGCTTATTGTCCGTAAATCGTTTGCGTGGGTTGTCAACAGTAGATCCGTCCATATAAGAGGCTTGTTGATGCTTCGTAACTTCTTGTTTTTTTAAATGGCCGGGCAGTTACCCCGGCGGCACAACCCCCAACCTGAAGGACTAGTACCATCTTAAATGCCCCTAGGATGAGGGGTCGGTTACACCGAAGCCAGTAATCCGTTCCGGGATGTGAGCGCTGCTCTTGGACCAGATAGGGCTCGTCCGCCACCATCTCTTCTCCAAGACCCTGACTAAGTCCTGGAAATCCTTACCGCCCTGGCCTCCAAATATGTTGGAGTAGCCCCGATAAGGTCTTGCTTTGTTTTTCCGACACTAATTCTGATTTATGGCGCATTAAACTCGCCATTCGTCCCCTTCATTTCGCACCAATCTCCAGTGAGATTCCCAGATGGCGCCACGGGGAGGCGTGAAGTAGGGCCTATTAACCGAGCTGCAAGATGTTCGGCTGTAGAGGCTCATTCTCGTTATTTAAGGAACCATCACGACTTTTACTTTTCACAAATTTTTCTCACAAGTAAACACACAATTGACTGACAGATACAGATTCGATGAGCGTCACCATTCTGTTCGATGCACCCGTGTATCTACGTTTGACAGCGATTAAAGATACGAGATTCAGATTCACATTCTCATCAGCCCTTAAGAGAGACTCGATTGGAAAAAGATTTGGTGATGTACTGCGATTGTAGCTGTCAAACGTCGAAATTCCTCACAATATAAGCTTGACTTGGCGTTGTTCGGGATATCCGCAACCTTACCATGGCTATAACAAGGGAATGGTCCGATTTACTTCTTATTTATTTATTTAAAAAAAAAAAAAAAACACTGCGGCGCTGGCAGCCCGGTATGGGCCATGGCCTAGCTTCTTGACACTCATTTGTGTTGCTCATGTTTTCATTTTTGTCACATCTGAGCGGGGCCTACGGTTTATCGCCGAGTCCGAACGGCACTCTTAAGAAGCTTTTTCGTAGGCAATTTTACTTTCGGGAGTTTGCCATTGCCCGCCGAAAGGGGATGGCGATTTTGAAAAATTGTTGGTGACCCAGCCAGGAATCGAACCCAGACTGTCTGCGTGATAGTCCAATGAGTTAACTATCGCGCCATCGCCATCGCCAATTTATTTACCAATTTATTAATTTATTTACTTAATATGAATTCTTTGATTTGTTTATTCATACATTTAACTATCTATTTTTATATTTATATGTATCTATTCATTTATCTATAAAATGATTCATTCAAAGATCTAGTCAAGCCCATTTTTTTCATATAAATTATAAATTAAATATAAATTGTATTTTAAATTGTTTTCTTTTTCTTGTGTGCTAACAAAATCAATGTAATTTATAAACCAAATAAAATATCTATATAAAAGGTTGTTGGTCTCAAATACAAAGGCATCTACATCTTTCGGTCTTAACGACTTGATGATCCTATAGAAAGACTATTTGACGCAGTAAGACTTTTTTATGGGTAGTAATTAAAGATCGATGCTATGCAAACAATCCATATTTAGGCACTTAAGTACACTTAAGTACAATATTGGTCAAACTATGTATGTATTGCAAAATAAAACAGCATTCATTGAAAAATATTGCAGCCTTTTTAAAAATAAACCAACAGATGGCTCAGTATTTATAAAAATTAAGCTAATATGGTTTAGCAGTCAGCGTCTTGTTGTAACATACGTTTCTACTACAAACTCAGAGCATTGTAGAATGGCAGGAAAAGGGAAGCACAGAAAGCTGTAGATTTATACCAGGTATAGCTGTCTCCAATACATACTCGTTCCATGGTCTGATTTCATAGTTAGTGGAGACACAGTGTAAGGAGCTGATTGTTTGAAAAACATTGTTGTGGTCCGGGTGGAAGGTGGAGGTCTATGACTTTTGACAAGTAGCGAACGTATGTATATTCCTTTCTGGACTAAGGACTAATTCAAAAATATTAACAACAGCCAATTGTGTTTGCAGCAACTTTCCATTTTGACTGCTGCTTTAATTATGAGCATTACGTCAATGGGACCTCCTAGGCCTGTAAAACATGACATTCTAAGCGCTGCAATAAGGAAAGAGGCTGAGAAGTCCTACCACAAATAGTTGGGGTGCTGAATAATTTGTCCAAGATAATATGATGCCTTATTCTATGAAAAAAAATTAAATCTCTACACTGGCATACATATATATATACATATATATAGGCATGGAGATAATAGGAATACCTATGTGGGTACAAAAACTACCCTTGTGGCTTTTTGTTAATACATGAATGATTTAAACATACATAAGTATGGATGTAGATACATTCAAGTTTTTTAACTAAATATGTATGTTTTTATTTATTTTTTTACAAACATATTATATAAAAATGAATACGTGTACATATATTCAATTACATATCCATGCATTCCAAAGAAACAAATATGGTCCCAATCGGCTCCCCAGTAACACAGTCTGCTTTTTATTTGCCTTGGGCTTTTAATAGAGAAAATGTACATATATACATTTCTTGAATTTGTGTCTAGTCTAAATGAAACACTATAGCTGCTTTCGATTCCTTTATAACATAGTTTGTCGACCCATGCACATTCGAGTATAAACTCCAAGGAAGATGCAGTCACGTTGTAATCGTCCATCCCCACAAATGTAGTTGCAAGGATTTACGAGTATAGTGTTCCATAGTCGAAGTATCCGTATATAAGCACTTCCGCCCCTGCAACCCTTCCCCAGATAATAATAAAAACATACATGGCACGACCAACGAATAGAAAATGCACTACAAAATCCAGTTGCCCTCCTCTCACAGATTGTTCGATTGAATCGTTAAAGATTTAAAATAATAGAATGGCTCAGTAGCAAAGGAACAGAGCCAAGGATATCTTTACTATGCTGGTATCCCTATGAAAATGAAGTCTAAATATAGATCTGTTGGTTGAAAACTATCATCGTTGCCACTTTAGATTATTTTAAAGACTTTTAGCCTTTTGAAAAAACGTGAAGGAACGAACAAACGCAGGCTATATGACAAAACAGCATACAGGAGTATCAGAGTAGAATCATCGGCTTCAGAGACAGCATCCTTTTTCCATTTTTAGAAACCCATTCAAATTCGTCCATCCTTTGCTTTGCGCCTTGCTTCTACCCTCCTTGGAGTTCCTTTAGATACATGTATACTCGATGAACAAAGCGTGGGTTAGTTTATGTTTGTACATATCACTGTGCACCCTTTCGCTTTTGCTTTATCCTCGATCAAACGAGGTGATCGAGCCACATCATCATCGTTATATGTATATTTAAGTGTATTTATGTATATAAAGAAAAAAAAAATCATTTCGTCCTCCCTCAGCGCAATATCGACGCAACAACTGTTCTTGAGCAATGTTACGAAGACGTGCTGCAGGAGTGTTTCGCCATTGTGGCGCACGGTTGTGTGGACAGTTTATTTGTTTGGCTGTGCTCGTTTATTTATCGTTATTTTTATTTTTGTCCTTCTCTTGTGTTTATTCTACGAGAAACAGGGGGAAAACGGGCCACAATCAGACTTTAGAGTTGCTCTTAAATCTGGACTCTGGATTGGGACTCAGGTTCCATTTCATCTCCTGGCAAAGGAAACAAATTTTTAAAATTTCAATAGGACGAAGGCCTGTGGCATTGCCGGAGGAGGAAGCGGTTTGATATGACTTAACGATTTTTTTCTTTATCCACACAATTCAAGTGATAAAAAAACCAAAATTTCAAGTGAAAAAGGATTGTGGTTGTTGAATTTGGTTGTCGCTTCGGTCGGTATGAGGGAGGGGGGAAAGAAAGGAATACAAAATAAATAAATGATTGGTATTGCCGGCGAATGAAGTAGGTATATGAAACTGGTTACACAAGTTCCAATAAGGAGTCGAGATTTTATAAACCTGTTCTTTTCTCGCTTGTTGCAGTCATGAGTATATGATGATGCTACTCCCCGAATGATGATGTCCTTTTTCAAGATTGAAACATGGATGTGGCAATATATGTGTATGTATATTTATGCGAGTATGTAAATAGGTATAAGAAAGTTCAACAGATAAAAAGATACAGGTAGGTAAGAATGCATTGAAGATTTAATGGATCTCCTTTGTTGGCCTTTTTGGGATCCTTTGTGTGAATGTGTTACTTGCTTGCCAGTTTTATGGTTAAGGATCCCACCAAACGGTCGTTAAATAACTTGACTTGTTCGCAGGACACCATTTTTGAAATGGAATGCTGACTGTACCTACAGTGATGGATAAAAAAAAACAAATACACTTGAAGCCATTTAATACAAGGCAGTACGTATTTTGGATAGAATAAATCTGTTTCTAAAAAACATGTTAAGCAATGTTATGTACTCGTCTTCGTATAGAAAAAGACTTTGAAAAGATTGTTAAATATTGGATAAAAAAGTCTTTCTCTTGGCAAGAAAACGACAAGTTGTCTCCAAGGATATTGATTCACAAGCTGTTCGCCTGCCATTTGTTACAATTTTTTTTTTTCCAAGCTTATGGATATTCAAGTCAGTTGCATTTCATTTTTTGTTTTGAATGCGTTTTGCATATTTCCCAAAGAATATCCAACAATTTTCGTTATATCTAGGTAACTAAAAGGTGATTCTTTAAAAGGTACTTTTCTAGTGGACATTTCATGAGACATTACGCATGCGTGCTAGATATGCTATTTTTGTTTAGTATTTGACATTCCATATTGGAAAGACCATTATCGCGCCATGATAACTATTTGCTGCTCGAAATTGAATACCGTGGTCTCGGCCACATTTGGTTCCAACAAGATGACGCCTCTTGCCATACAGCCCGTGAACCAGTAAATCATGTAACAACACTACATTTTTTCCTTTGACCCCACATAGTGTCCAAAGTTTACACGGATGAGCAGATTATGATTAAGGAATTGCCGGCCAACATTACTCGAGTCAGTGGTTAAACACTACTCGTATTGCTCGAACGTGTCATCGAAAATTGGAAATTGAACGAAATTGTGTTTATAACCATAAATGATCCGATTTGTACACGTTTTCTCGTCCTGCCAACCTACCTACTTTCCACAACATGAAGGGATATTCGGTTAAAAGTTAAAACAGAAGAATTACAAAATTGTTTTAAAGAGAAAGCTGTATTTACATTTTTGTCCATCGCTTTTCATATATATGTACGTTGGATGTTGTTTTTAAGTCTTCGCAGGGAAGACGATTCTTGGTTGGCATTGGCAACTTGTTGACCTTTTGCTAAATAAGATAGAAGGATAGTATGGAAACCCGTTTGTTGTTTTTAATTTTTCTGCCAACCACAGTAATCTGAACTCAATCCTAGTGACGTTTTCTGCAATGTCTCCCATAATTTCTTGGAAGCAACAATTTCGTAGTCTCTTCAAGGGGATTACGGATATCTTTGGACAGAAGGGTGTGACCGACTTATCGGGACTATTTCTGTGGGGTTTTTCCTTCGACCTTACGTTTATGATCTAGTTTGCCCAACAAATTTGCTAAACATCCATTCAATAGCTTAGAAATTTTCGAGTGCATAGTGGTGACACACTTTCATGCATTTTCCCCTGTTATTAACAAGAGTAAGAAAAACTTTCATAGGAATAATGTTCCACGATTTAATTAAAAATTAATGAAAAAACGGTTTGTGACATTTATGTCAAATTATGTGACATTGTATATACATATGTATATCTATGATGTATGCTGTTTGTCCTGCATGTTTTTTTGCTTTACGAACTCTTTTGTATAACAGCCAGGCATCAGACATTGCAAGATCCAAGAAATGATAAAACATACGAACATGCCATCGTTTGCTCTATAAAAATATTTTATGCCTAGCCATGATGCTATCGATCAAATAGCCCCACCCATATGACTTGGCTATAGTATTCGCCAACTATTTGAGGTCTTTCGATGGTTACGTACTTTTTATTTGGTTTATCATATCGTCGGTCCTGTGTTTTCGGTAGCTCTCCAACAAAAATGGAGGCAAGAGTGACAACCTTATTGTCTTTCCAAGCGACAGTGGATACCTCTGTTCCTTCCACATTGCCGACAAATTCCACCGAGACTACGCGTTCTATTCTAGAAAGTCCTTGTCCGTTGGTAATTTGCAGCCGGGTATTCGGTTTCTTCTTATTGTTCCAAGACTAAGAATACCTTGTTTGGCCAGAAAATCAAGAAGTGAAATAATTGTCAAAGTACTCGTATATGCTATAACTTTGGTTCCTTGGAACGTTTCGTGACAGTCGAACAACTACGTTAGATGCAGCGCCTGAATCTGGCTCCCCAGATTCAATACGATTTTTAAGAAAAATGTAATCGGTGTTTCTAAGTCCAAAACGTCCGTGCCTAAGGTCACATCAATCGTAAGACAAAGCTGGTGCTCTTTCAAATCGAGATTTTTCTTCTTCCAGCATACACACACTTTTTTCCTTTGACGACGTGCTGATGTTTTTGGTTGAAAAATTGCCGTAGAAGCGCGGGAAGGCTCTACAACAGTCTCTCCGAGTTCAACTGGTCTATCGATGTCTATCTCATCGACTTCACTGCCAGATTTAAAATCTGATTCTCAAAATCGGGATCGTAAATACTGTCATCATCATCCTCAAGGCCGTTCTCGCTGTTCTCATGGTTGAAATATTCTTCACCAATTTTATTATCTCCCAAACTGCGAAAAGCCATTCTGACAAGAAAAGAAATATAAAGTGATGGCATAGACAAACATGTAACGGTCGGCTTATAGAATTATAACATTTTAACTCATTGTAACAGAAATAGTATAAACATGATTTACAACAAATATCAATATTTACTGAAATACATACGTATTTCGCATACCTAACCATAAGGCACTATTTAAAGAAATGAACTTAACTATATCTTTGCACATAAATATACACTGTATAATACTTCTTAATATTTTTTTTTTAATAAAATATATTGTAATCACACTTGTGGAACTTTACCATTTACACGGAGAGTGATTTTCAAACCAACAATGGGCTCCTCACGCTATGTGTTTTGCACGAGATTAACTGAAAATGCATACAACGAAATTTATAAGTACAGCTACGTTGATTTGTAATGGACTGCAGCACATGTTTTGGCTTTTGCGAACAGTGAAATGGTTTGTAACATAACTGTCACATGATGCTACGAAGGGTTAAAACTAAAACTTATAACTACCCAACAATTTAATCTTAAACCTACTTAGCCTATTTAAATAAACTTATTGTACCTATATGTAGGCATAATTTTATTTTTTTATTTTTAAGAAGTTAACAGAAAGTTACCCATCTCTTAGTGGATTTTTGATAATTTTTTTTTGTTCTTTTTTTTTTAAAATTGTTATTATTATTATTTTTTAAGACTTTCCCTAACCCTACCTAAACCTATGTTAGCCAGTCAGGGGTAAAAATATAAAAAAAATAGATTCCTTTTCTTCTGCAAGCCAACAAAATTCTTGGTGCTGCCTAAAAGGGAGACGCTCCGCGTTGCCATGTGCGTCGTATGTCGTAGTTGAGTCGCTTGTCCACAGCGACTTCGTAACCGCTAATCTGTCCTAGATCAGACAGATCAGAACGCTTCTGGAGGAATAAAGCCGTCAAAGCGAACTTTCTCGTGATGTAGATGATTGGGGTGGTAAACCCCAGAGATCGGTTTGTTCGATTGCTCTAACAGATTTATTATCTGTGATAGTAGTATATGTACTCAGACTCTGGTGTTCTGTATATGCGAAGACAAGTCCTCTCAAACACCCGCATCCTTAGTTTATATCGTATGTAACATACATATGTATGTTTTCATTACAAATCAGTTTTATTAGAATTTTAATAATAAATAATTATAAGGATTGCAGAACCTTGCAAAACGTTGTCATTTCATTTGCCTATAGGCATAAGAACACCCTTGCATAAGTACCAAGTTTTGCGTTCAATTTTTACTTGGAGAACGTCTCTACTATTCGTGTTAATTTGTGTTCAGATGGAGAAAGATGCTTGGTTCAATTCAAGTTTAAGGTAGATGGCTCAACTCGCTCGATAACAGGATTTCGTCTTTTTCTTCGGAGGGCTTAGCCGCTCACGCGACTTCATCGCTTCACTGAGAATATGTAAACAATTTGACTGATTATGTGTCCTTGATTGTTCCAAGCTCTTCTAGATGTTTGAATTCTCAAAGCTTATCTATAAAAAATATTTTATTTACGTCCCGATGCAGTGGGATATAAGTCCCTTATTCGATTTCGGACTTACATATATCCCGATGAAGTGGTATATAAGTCCTGAAGAAATTGTTATGTCCCTGCGCTGGAACGTCTATCGCAATGTGATCAATTTAATTTTGAGTTTTATGATTTATAGACCGCCTGTTCACTTGTGTATTTTGAGATTACGAAACCATGTACCTCCTAGAGTGATATTTCATCCCATCGTAAAATAAATAAGCTTAAGTCCGTTATAAGACGCTCGCAGTTGTGTAGGAGGCTCAAGGATTCTTGCCTAAGCAAATACGCATACGCTGTTATTTTCCCCCTATAGAAATTACCATTGTACCTATATATATATGTCACAAGTTGTTATCTTATAATTTCTTTATTTTCACCCTGTACTTCAGATTTTGTGAGAGTCTTTTTAATCAAAAATATTCGTAATGGATTTGCATTATAATTTTGTTGTTGATTAATACCTGGACTTTTTTTATTATTATTATTTTGCAAATCGCCATCACCCTTTCGACGGGCAATGGCAAACTCCCGAAAGTAAAATTGCCTACGAAAAAGCTTCTTAGTAGTTCCGTTCGGAGTCGGCGATAAACCGTAGGCCCCGCTTAGATGTGACAAAAATGACAACATGAGCAACACAAATGAGTGTCAAGAAGCTAGGCGCCCATACCGGGCTGCCAGCGCCACAGTGATTTTTTTTATTTTTTTTTTATTTTTTTTATTTATAAGTTGGATTTCACCCTCAGTTGAAATAAACATTCTTTTCTATCCCTTGAAGTTTTATATAAAGCCCTTTTTAAATTATCAATAATTGTTCAATCTATTTCAAAAACCGTGCACTTCATATATAGAGGGGGGTCGACGAAGCCAACGAAGATATATTGCATATAAATAACAAAAAATGTTTTTCGTTCAACGTTAAAAAATGTATTATTGTAGTTGTTACAGTTTCAACTAAATACCTCTAATCCCTGCCTATTACAACAAGCACAAAATGTACCCAAAACAATGAATGAAACCTTCCATCGCGGAGAATACAAAACAAAACATGCCACAAGAAAAGATTGGAGTTCAATATTTAAGAGCAGTGTTGTATATGTACATATTTTCTTTACTAACTTTAAAACAAATAATTTGTCCTTTTTCTTTGCGTATGAGTACCTTTGCTTTTATTTGCTTTTTAAGAAAGGCGAGCAGAGCATTATTCAAAAAACAAAACGTAAGTATTAAATACACGGAAAACAAACTAAAATGTTGTGGATTTTTTTAAAGTAAGTAAAACTTCAGGAAATTGCCCCCCTGAACGAAATCCTGGATCCGCGCCTGCTTTATATAATAACATCTTTATATATCACAAACTTAATTACCAAATCATCTTATTCTACGAATCATTTACATTTGAATCTGAGAACCTCTCTAAGGATTCTCCATTTTCAAGACATTAACCACAATAATTGCATTTCATTCATACTTATGTTTTATATAAGAAAAGAAACTCTCAAGTGTGGTGGAGTAAAATTCTTTTCTGTTTTCATTTCCACGTGAATGATCGCGCAACAGTTGATAAATCCTTTTTTCTTCTAGGAATCACCATCCCAACTTGTACAACCAACAAACCAGAACGTCCCATCACATCTATTTCTTATCCAAGAAATGGTTTCATGTTGTGTCTTGCTGTTGTACGAGGAAATGACCTACGAGACATAAAAACGCAACATAGAACATAGAGAGGAGAAACTCGAGTTGAATGAACCCCAATCCTCGAATTCTACCACACTCAACCGCTCTGAAACCCACTACTAACGTGGATATAGTTCTTGTCCTTATCTGTCGTAGAAGATCACTGTGTGATGCACTTAACTTACAATTTTTATGAGTTCATAATGATGAATCCGTTCTTTGCAGAGTTCCGTTTACATATTCTATTTTATGCCTTTGTGTGATATGTGTTATAGAGTTAGTGTCAGTGTCCCCGTTTCCTTTAAACTCTAAAACCGAAATGAGGTAAGGGCTCTTAGCCCTACATACACCTCGATGTAGGTAAGTGATCTTCATTTTTGGATGACCATTAACCAAAATTGTTTTTTTTTGTGTTCTTCATTTTATTTTATTAAACGGCGTATTATTCCGTGCACAACCCGAAACGCTCGTAAAAGTCGTAAAAACCGTGTTTTAATATTTTTATACCTTTGCTACCACCACACCACTAACCAGCAAAGAAGAGGAAAGGAAAACTTCAACGACAATCGAATTACAGGCGCGCGGGTACTCTCGATCATAAAAAGGACAAAATGCAACCTCGCTCTGTGGGGCCAAAAGGTTACCTCAGTTTTCTTAAAGGAATAGGCAGATCGAGTGGAGAAGCCACTGGAGGAGCTTGGCTCATATGCATTCATGGTGGGTATTGGTGTAACTCTGGGAACGCACTTTATTTCGTCATTCAGTGTCGAAGAATGAGAATTTGAATTGGAATTTTTTTTTATGACATTTTGTGGTCAAGCAATGACGACTGCGACGTGTAACGCACTGTAATGAAATTTAAAATTTGATTCTATGCCTTAACGATTTACTTTCTTAAATTTTTGCTGCATTTTTTTTGGGGGTATTGAAAGAGGAAATCCTATATGTCAACATTCACCCAAGGATTATTATTTCTTCAGATTGACTGCCAAATAGATTGTTCAGATTCAAAGAACGAAAATGATTTTGAAAATATGGATAACACAAATTCTGTAAGGAAACTGAACGTTATTTATAGAGAAAACCTGTCAAAATCATTAACTTTTTAAGAAGCTATATGTGGTTTCCTGATTTAACGAAGTTCTTAAATAGACCTCAGTTGGCAAAAATATGACTTCGGTATTAACACAAATCTTGCGAAAACTCACCAGTTTCGAAACCATACCAACTGCCCTTGTTTGATATTTTGGCCAATAACTTCAGCGCCTTTTGTTTATGTATGTTGGTTCTACCCTAATGGCATTTATGGAAACTGGCATTCGTAAAAGTACTTACATTTTACTAGGTCCTCACAATTTGTTATAGCCCAAGACTTGAAAACGATTAAATCAGAAAATTGAGTAACAAAATTCTGAAAGAAGCCTGTATACTTAGTTGAGAAGGAAGCTTCGTAGTAGAGTTGCTAGTAGCGATACCGCTGTGGTGGACTAGGACCGTAAACAATTACATTTTAATACGATTCTGTGCTAAAAATCCCTGCTGAGGAAAGTGCAATCAGACCCTAAGTAAGTGGTTTCCCTATCGTCCGACAGACGGAGCTACTAGTGGCCACACCGATTTCACCAACAAATTGATCTTTGCACATAGCACAACGTGTGCGCACCGTACTTATTTGAATTGAATTGAATATTTCATCTGTATTAAGGAAACCAAGTAAGATGTAATATTTACTTAACGATTTGTAGACTAACTTATCTCAAATAAAGGTTTTGTAACTTGGACACAAGATAGACCACAATTGGCGTTTCTGTAAAACAAGCTCACAGAAGTTTCCAGGTTACAGCCGAATTTGCTGCAGCATTTTAGAAAATCTGTTCAATAAGCTGAGGAGTAACAAGATGCCATCAATGAGGAATAAAACTCGACACCCCTTCAGCGAGTCAAACAAAAACTCACGATCGCCTGCGGTGAATCCACCAAATGAGGAGTATAACTGTAACTGCTGCGACCAACCTGATTCCGCCGTTGATATGGTTCAAATGCGACTTATGTAAAGCCTGGAATCACTACCCCTGTACCGGGAGGACATTTTTATCCGACATGAATCATACTCATGTAAGACATGCGCAGGTAAGATAAGCAACCACTAATTTTTTCAAAAGCGGTATCTGCTGTGAGACTCGACGAAGTAAAAGCCAATACTCACCGCCAATCAGCAACAAATGCTGCTGATACAGCGCAAGGCACCGCAATGGCTCTTGCACCGAGTACGACCGTAACAGCTGCCACGTGTAACATGTCCATCGCGGCCACCTCTACCAACTGCATCATATTGCAACCTCCTCCAACGACAAAAAGTATGGCTGCATTTGCATGTATCACCACGGTTTCTGCGCCGAGCGCGGCCGAAGTTGCTGCCACGTGTGAAAACAAGTTCTCCAGATCGAATGAGGAACTAATTATCTACTTCCATTCGACAACTCCAACTCGGCCACTGTGTACTGCCATGTTTACGCCATATGCACAAAGCACTATCTCAGCCAACGCTTCTTTAAACCCAGTGGTAAGCATGGGATCTGTCGCTACAACTATTAACGCAAACACTATTCCCAGAATCACGCGCCCCACATATGGATTCCGAAATACGGAAGAGTTTATTCGAAAACCAAAGTCCACTGGTTCATCGAACTCGAGGTCATCCCAGTCCCAGTTTTCAACTCAACGCCTTCAAATGGAGCTGTAGAATATGGAAGAAGAAAAGAGATGCTAACCAATGTAACCAACAATACAGCCAGCTCGGAATCGATTTCACGAAACCGCAGTTTAAGCAGGAACAACCACAGTTCGTGTCCATGCAGAGTCAAAATTCGAAGCGGTTCAACTTTTCTCAGCCGAATCAAGCAACTGCAGCTCAACAACAACCAACCATGCAAGTCTCACCTTCATAGCAGCTATGTGCACCAAACTGATCCCTTTACCAGAAACCAGTTAGCTGCACGCCACTCTTTATTGCTAGCTTCAAGAGAAGTACTGAATTGAGTGGTTGTTTAGATGAGGAAATCCTTATACCTAAAAACCTAAAGCTCTCAAAGGTGACGCACTTGAGGCAGTAAGAAGCCTTATAATTGGACGTGTTATTGAGACGTTGAGGATGCTGTATGGAAGGCCGGAATTAGTCATCAGCCCTCCCCAAAGGCGGACAAACTGGAGACGATTGTCACCTTCGCGATAGCGGTGTAGAACCTCTGTACTACAGTCGAGGCCTCTGGGCTGGAGGACCATTTAAACAACCCAATGTTGATGCAAGAACTGGCGGAAAAGCTCACTCCAACCTTGACACTTAATTGGGCGCTCTATAAGAAAACGTTAGCAAAGTGTACGCTTCTGCATTTCAGTACATGGATGTACAAGACGGCCGAAGTTACGAACGGAGTGCTACTGGCGACTTCATTCACACCGGCTGAGAAGAAGAAACTTCGACAAAAGGGTTGGAAGGACAAGGGAGTTGTATGCACTCTTTATGGAGAGAGCGGCCATCATGATGCTGAATCTCGGAGCAAGTGTTGCGTCTGCAATGGTAGCTGTGCCTCGGTGCCTGACTCTAAGCAGTTTCGACAGTCGAGTCGCACCGCCAGATGGGAGGAGGTAAAGAAAATCAAACTATGTCGTAAGCGTCTAGAAAGACATTTTAATTACAGGGTGTAAATCAGAGTCTATTTGCGGAAAAGACAACTGTGTTTTAAAACATCGCCGGCTCCTCCACAATGATGAGAAGGAAGTCACGTCTCCACCGCACGTTGGAACCATTGGGTCGCAAATGGGAAAGCAGTCCGATAGCAAAACCGATCTCGTTCTATTTCGAATCGTGCCTGTATTCCTATATGGTAAAGGAATAAAAATCAAGGTGTACGCGCTTTTGGACGATGGATCCCCCGTGACGTTAATGGACGAAGAGGTCGCGAGGCAGTTAAACTTGAAAGGAAAACCACAATACCTCTGTGTCTGCAGTTGACTGGAAACACCTCACGATTTGAAGGTCACACAGAAGTGATCGATCTGCAGATCTCCAGAACCAATGCGAACCCGGAAAGATTGTCACTTACAAATGTCCACACGGTAGCGAACCTAGCTTTGCCGGCTCAAACACTCAATCCAGCCGAGTTGCGAGACCAGTTCGACGATATAAAGGGGTTGCACATCGATCCGTATATTGATGTGGTTCCACGATTGCTTATAGGTGTAAACAACAACGGCTAGTGTGCCTCCAGAAACGGATGGAATGGGACCCAGGCTTAGCAATAAACCTAAAAGGGAAAATCGACGAGTACGGAACGAAAGGCTATGCACGAAGGCTCACAACCCAGGATATAAGTAATAAAAAGGACAAGGCGAGGTATCTATCAATCTTTCCCGTGGAAAACCCGAGCAACCGGGAAAGATCCGACTCGATTGGGACGCTGCTGCCGCCATTCATGAAATCTCTTTAAACTCGGTACTCCTCAAAGGCCCGGTTCAACTAACACCCTGATCAACTAACGCCATTGACGTCTGTCATCTGTAAATTTAGACAGCATAAGACATCAATCTGTGGAAATGTTCCACCAAATCAGTATACGAGAAGAAGACCAGCATTACCAGCGATTCCTGTGGGGCTACGACGAGGAAGGGAAACCTGTAACGTACATATTGACTGTTATGACCTTTGGGGCTATGTGTTCTCCGAGTACAGCCCAGTTCATCTCAATACTACGCGCAATAAAGGAGAATCACTACGTTGACGACCTGATGGATATAGAATTGAGTGGGATGACGAAATAAGAGAGGAGGAACACGAAAAATGGCTAAAATGGGTGAAACACATTCCTAAAGTAGAACAAATAAAGATCCTGCGCTGCTACACTAGATCGTGATGGGGTTCAGAAGTGCAGCTCCATATATTTGTCGACGCGTGACGGCGGAGACCATCTTAATAGAAGCGAAAAGTCGAGTTGTACCTTTAAAATCACTGTCACTTCCACTGCTTGAGCTGCAAGCGGGTCTGCTGGGTGCGCGATTTGCTAGATGTATAGCAGAATCGCACAAGATCACATTTAGTCGACGATATTTTTGGTCAGATTCCAAAACCGTCTTGTGTTGTACGCAGCAGTCCGAGTTATCGAAATTCTCGAGCTCACTGAGATCACAGAATGGCTCACTGAGATAACATGAACGTCGCTGATGAAGCGACCAAGTGGCAGAAGCCCCCCGAAGGCACAAATGAGTGTGTATTCGGAGGAAGTTGCAGATCTACGGGCGAACCGCTACGTCGGAAAAACAAGCCCTCTTTTTAATTTGTGTCCATTTCTGGACCAAATCATACCAAATCATAAGAACTAACGGAAGGCTCAGCCTAGCTGAAGGAGTCGGCACAGATTTTATATTGCCACCGATCCTTCCTAAACTGCATCCGATTACGTCACACATCATTAACGATCTTCACTGTCGATACAAGCATCAACATAACGAAACGGTGGTGAACACTATACGCCAAAATTTCTACATGACTCGGCTCCGATCAGCTTTAAAGGCCGGCAGAAAATCCTGTCAAGTGTGTAAGAACGCCAGAGCTCAACCTCGTCCGCCAGTCATAGCTCAACTTCCGACTGCGTGACTTGCCTCGTTTTGCCGACCATTTTCATACGTCGGCGTCGACTATTTTGGACCAATGACAGTCACCGTGGGTCGAAGAGCTAAAAACCCTGGGGAGTTCTTCTGACCTGTCTCACTACAAGGGCCGTCCACATAGAGGTTGCTCTTAACTTGACAAATGACTCCTGTATTCTGAGCCTTCGAAATTTTATGGCGAGATGTGAGACTCCTCTCGAATTTCACTGTAACAACGAGACCGATTTCCATGGCGCAGAGCAAGAGTTACGGAAAGCTGCGAAAACGCTCAAAAAAGAGAAGTTGGCTTAGACTTTCAAAACACAGACTGGGTCGCCACATATGGGTGGCAGCTGGGAGCGATTGGCACGTTCAATTAAAACGGTTCTTTATGTTACCGCCCCAATACGGAATCCGAATGATGAACTACTACGAAGTATGCTGATACAAAGTATGCTGATAGAAGTGGAAAGTATCCTGAATTTGAGGCCTCTAACGTACGTTCCTGTAGAAGTTGAAAACCCGGAAGCCCTCACGCCCAACCTTTTTTTGTTGCTAGTGAATCCAAGCCCCTGGTGAATTTCGATGATGACATCAGCGTGTGTCGTAAAAATTGGCTAGTCTCACAGCAGTTTGCAGAAGTTGGCGACATAGTCTTGATAGTTGATCCGAATAGCCCTTGGAACTGTTGGCCTAAAGGGCGAGTACTTGAAGTCAAACTATCATAGGATGGTCAAGCACGAAAAGCTTGCGTCCAAACGCAAACGGGGGCCTACGAAAGACCTGTAGTAAAACTGGCAGTGCTCGATGTAAGGGCTCCTGAAGACGTTAGCCCACCGGAGAAGCTACTGGAGGGGGGTGTTAAGGAAAGTGCAATCACAGCCTAAGAAAGTGGTTTCCTTATCGTCTGACAGACGGAGCTTCTAGTGGCCACGCCGATTTCTCCATATTTGGCGAGCTCCATTTTGTCCGGGGTATACGAAATTGATCTTTGCACATAGCACAACGTGTGCGCACCATAATTATTTGAATTGAATTGAATTGAATATTTAATCTGGATTAAGGAAACCAAGGAAGATGTAATAGTTTCCAGGTTGCAGCCGAATTTGCTGCAATCCTTAATTATGCACATTAAATTGACAGATGCTTTCAAGACCGCGGAGTTACTAACCATTCATTATCTCAGCAAGTCCTAGTCATCTAAGTGTTCAAACTTTGAAATCTTCTGTATGTCCGAATTTCATCTATGAGGAATGAATACCACGCAGATTCCAGATTGTAACACTAACCTTTTTGATGTTTGTGATCGCTTAATCCTTGAGCCGGAGAACAGGTCTTCTTTTATATATTAAACAAAGGATATATTGTAGCTACCGAAGATACTCTCAAACAACACACATGATAACCGGAAAATAACAAAGGAAATAAAAAGAGATCTCAATACTACGATAACCTTTATTATCTATGGAAAATGCTGTGTACCGACTTTAATTTTTTTCCCCCCCCCCCCCCCTTTAAATGTGGTATACGATTGACAAATCAATCTTTAGTTAATTTTACGAAACGGAAATCAAATTGATACTGGTACTTGCGGTTGAGTATAATACAATAAGATTGAATCGTTCACACTGTAAGAGTATGTTGGATACGATTTTTAATGCAATTTATTCCAGTTTATGACACTAATCAGGCATCAGGCATGCACTCATTGATAAATTGGTGTTGCATATCACAAAACCATGAACTGTAGCTTAGAATAACTTAGTGGGCCGCCATGCTGTTCTTTAATGACTAATTGCAAACAAAGTGTCAAGAGAACATGGGTGACCCAAAGTTGTTTTTGACGAATTGAGTCTTCAAAAGCTAAGCTTTTTATTTTGTCGATAATAAAGTTCCTTTTTGTTGGTCAGTCTTTCCGACAAGCTATTTGTTAAAGAGTGATCAACATTTCAATTTACGTAAGCATTTTTACTGAACTCTTGAACAGTTCCGGCAACTTTTTCTTTCTGTCGCATTTTCCAAAAACAAAACTTAACGCATGCATTGACATCATAAGGATAGTCATACCTACTTTGATAACATCCTTTAAAAAAATAATAAAATCGTAGCTCTTAGAAATGCTTTATGCTTTTTCTGCCATTGCTTTGTGGACTTTGACACTAGGCTCCATAGGTTTCTTTACAATAGAAGGTCATGAGCGTCCTTCTTAAAAACGGTTTCAGTTATATCGTTCGAGGCGTGTGAACATACGATATTTCCCATATCTAAAGTGAAGAATTAAGCTTATATACGGATTCAAATTAATTGATCGTTTATCGGTTTCAATTGCCTTACCTCTTGTAATGGCAGCCCTACGATGCCGAGTTTTCTGTATTAAAATTTACAACGTAAACGTATGTATATCTCCATTAGTACCCTACTGCGAAAAGTAAATATCAGTTTTCACACTTCTCAAATTTAGATTTGTGCATGCATGTACTCGTACATTTAGGGTCATCCAATTTCTGTTCGAGATTTTAAATCCCTGTTTCAATCACATAAGTCTAACGGAACTGTCATTCGTTTTGTTTAATGTTTGCCAATTTACAATTTGGATCGTTCAACAAACGAGTGTGTGTGTTAAAGTTCTGAAAACTTTCCACATAAATAGAGGTTTTACTGTAGTAGCGTTTTGCTCATAACGAGCGGATTATGAATCATCTTTCATCTAAACGTACTATAGGCAAAAATGTAAAAAAATTCGACGAGACTGTCTCTGTTACAGATGTTTTAAGGCTAACCATCAACGAAATACTGACGTTAAAGAAAGTGTTGAACAAGATCAAAATTTATCATTTTCACGGCGAGCACAGCATTTGGAATACCCTCACGGCTCGTTTTGACGTATTTTGCATTTTGATTTGCATCTAAAGCCTTATATAACTCAACTCACTTAGAAAAAAAAGGTGGTTAGCTGGCCAACCACGTAAGGCGTAGAAAATACGCCAATTTTCACATAACATTTTCTTCAGCGATGAAGTTCATTTTTTACTTGGTGGATACGTTAACAAAGAAAATTGCCGCATAGGGGGAAGTAAAAGTCCACATGTAGCTGTACATCCAAAAAAAAGCCACTGTATAGTGTGCAATTTGGTCTGGTTATGTCATTGGTCCTTCTCCTTCGATAATGAGGAAGGTTTAACCCGCGCCGTCAATATTTACAGAATTTTGATGACCTTATGATGTGGAATATATGTGATTTCAACAAAACGGTGTCACATCTCACACAAACGACCCGTTTTAGCTTTATTCCAAGAAAAATTTCCCGGAGGAGTTATTTCGCGTTTTGCTGATGTTAACTGTCCACCAAAATTGTGTGATTTATCGCCATTCAATTTATATTTGTGCGGCTATGCAATAGATCATGTTGATGTATAGTTCATAATCCGCAAGCTCTGGAAGCTTTAAAAACTAATGTCCTCTACGATATGATTCATCAAAAATTATCTTGTCAGAATAAGATTCTATAAGAATTGTCATGGAGGACATTTGAATGATATTATATTCCATTCATAATGGCAAGATCCAAAAAAATGTACTGAAATAAAAATTTTATTAAATTCTTAATCTTAAATGTGTTTTATTTGAAATTACTTTTGCAACAACAAAATGGATGGCAAGTTTAAAAAGATTGGTATGAATAGAAATAACTAGGCCAAAAAAAAACTACACCATTTGTAGGTACATGTTTCTTCTCAAAGTAGCCCTCAATATTGAACTTAAGTTTTTTTTTTAAACGTTTCCTTACATTTTTACGATTAAATTAAAATAAATTAGCAACCAAGTTCTTATCCTTGAATGATTTGGATGGGTAGGAGCTTAAAACCATTTTCTATCCTTTCCGTTGCTTGCTCTCCTAGAGATTAAGTCTCTCATCAGTCAAATGTGAGTACCCATATTCGTACCTACAACAAACATTCCACGATCCTGAACGTGATTAAAATTTAAAAGAATCCTCCAAAACAAACCTCAACGGACGATGATTTTGACGCTGGATGACTGTTAAAAATTTAAATCTCCTGTCACAATTAATCAGTGAGGTTTTTTTGGTTTCATGTTTTAATTTTGTTCTTCGTTTTTGGTTTCTGGTTTTCTGATCTCACTGATCTCCCTTTCTGATTTGATCCCCAAAACCGCAAAAATTTATTTTTTAATATCTCACACAAGGACGAAGCAATAAAAGCAACAGAAGACGCAAACTCGCGTAAGAAACCCAAGTGTATGGGTAACTTAAAGAAAAGTTTCTTCAATTGTTAAAGTATTAAAGTGTTCCACTGAATCCACGTCACATCCTCTTGCGATCCTCGCCGGGGTTATCCTCTTCGTTTGCTAAAAATACGATCAATCTTTTTCCCTTTTTGTTGTTATTTTATTGCATTCTTCGTCCCATCAACAGCACCAGCACCAGCACCAGTGTTAGTACCACTCTCAGTCCGAGTCCAAGTCCCTGTTTTGATGCGGTTGCCAGTTAAGTGGAACCCTGGAGGGGGCATTCAGGGACAGGATATTTGCACACTCACTATCACGAGAATTCGAAGTGATCGCCGTTAAGGGAGGGAGCACAGCAACGTGGAGACTTTTGTATTAAATAGCGTCACGCAGAAGAGATTTTCTGGTTATGTCCGGTCCGGCAGAGTCGCCATTATTATCAGTCCCCAAGCACCCCTTCATCGCTCTTTAGTGTGTTGTATCTTTTGCCAGTGCTTCTAGTGTATGCTGGTGATTTGATTTGCTGGGCTCTGTTGTTTTTGATTAGGGTTGTACGCGGCAACGACTTGTAGAAGTCTCCTTTGGAAACGACTACTCTTGCGTTTATGTTCCTTCTTAAAGGCGTTTGGTGCGCGGGGATCGAAGACAAAGTGTTCGTTTTTATTTTCATTTTTTTAAATGACAAGACATACTCATGAGTATTGGAACCACAACATCAGCAGTCAGTGTTCCGAGGAACGAACTTTGTTGTTGTTTCCAGTGTTTGTATTTTTTTTTCAAGGAAAATTTGCATTTTGTGTGCGTTACGTTGAGTGGATTTGGTATGGTTAAGGGGAGAGGTTTAGGGTAGTGGGACGAATAATAAAGTGTGCGTTTTTTGGATAGGGTTATACAAATTAAGGCGCGGAGTTTTGGAATTTTTTATCTCCAATTCAAGCCATCTTCCCCCTTCTTGTGGTTTTATCGCCGAGAAATATGAGATTTTGCCATTGGAAGAGTCGAGTTAAAAATTGATTAAACGATTCCAAGAAAACTAATTGAGAATGTCAAGCGATAGGTACGTGAATTGGTTAATTCTTTGTTTAGGACGTTTATTCATAATTAATAGATATTAGGTATAACAAGATTAATCTCTTCTTTTAAAACCCTTATAAGTTTAGCGTCAGTAAATTCGCTTTATATAAAAAACAGTCAGGAGAATGTACAAATATTGTTTAGAGGCTTTAGGTATGAAACATGGGCTAATGGGCAAACATGTCTATCGTCAATGAGCACTAACTTTATGGGAGCAATATGGCTATTCATATGGCTTGTAGTCTTCTACAGCTGCAAGCCCTAGGGAAAAACAAGCCCAGAGTAGATGAAGCTTCTGCGCTCATATTGAACGTTCATAAATCCGACGCGGATTGCGATGGTAAGTTTAATTAGTGTCGTTTTATGAAGTCCAATAGTCTTTTTTCGAAAGTGGGTATGTAGTTTGTTAGAATGCACCCTTAGAAATAATTAGGCACTTTGTAAATAATATAAATATGTAAATATAGGATCAAACATGTACTTATTTGGTTTATAGCTGTTGTGAAATGTTCTAATCAAGATGCTTATACTTTGTTTGTCTATGTAGTTGCAACAAGACATATTACGGAATAAAGTTGGTGCCATGGCATCTTACTCCAGGATAAAGACATAAGAGTATTAATTTTAAGGAATATGTTACTTTTAATTAACCATTAAGCTTTGAATTGTTAGTACTGGTTCGCAGCAGTCTAAAGACTCTCCACGGGGGAAAATTCGGAGAAACAGAAGAAGAGAAGAAAGGTTTTTCTTTACTAAGTACGCCGTTTATTTAGAAAGATAATCACTTGAATTTTTACTGCAATTGTAATCTTGATAGATTAACATCTACGCAGTGAACCAGTCGATTTATAACGAGCGAAAGATTAAAAGTGATCTGGGGAGACCAGAACCCAACCGGAGACAAATTAATAAATCTGACACTCTTACTTTTGAAGTAACTCTAAAACTCTACTGTAGTGCTGATCCGCAGACAAAAAAGCAGCACTTTGAACTGGACAGCAGATCAATTGCCCAGAATTTCCAAGACAAAGACAGGGTTTTGGAAAAGAAATGGTAGCGCATGAGCCCTTAATGGAACAACAACATCGCTTATATCCCCGAACGGTTCACTGGCTTCAGTGTATCCGACCCCCCAGTGGCAAAACTCTCCAAAAAGCCATCAGAGATGCCGCTACCGATGCTGGATTGCATTCTACAACCACAACGAAACTCCTGGTTTGATGACGAATCTGGCAAGTACATACAGCTAAGTAAGACGCACGCAATGCGGCACTGCAGAAAAAGACTAGAGCTGCTCAGGAGCTCTATGAGCAGAAGAGAAGAGATGAACAACGGCTTTTCAAGAGAAAAACGATGCTACTTAAGGATGAGGAAGGCTTACCAAGAGGTAAAAAAAAAACACGCCACAGACACAAATCCCGAACTTAAGCCTGTTAAGGCGAACAAGGGAGAATCGTAGTAGAGTTGCAGCCGATGTTGAGGATTGTAAAGACTTCTGAAAACTGTGAATAACGACGATAACGAACCAAACACCGCTGTCAGGCAGAATAAACCTTTCAACCTAGACGATGTAGACCAACAATTCTTTCCTCCCGACCTGGATGAAGTGATGATAGCCATATGTAAGAGTAAGTTCAGCAAAGCTGCCGGAGTGGACGCACTGCCGAGCTCTTCAAAGCGGCAGGCGATGACTTGGTAAGGAGCATACATCAACTCAATTTAAAATACGGTCGGACGAAATGAACGGAACCTCAGCATTGTTTGTCTGATTCGCAAGAAAGGAGACCCTCTGAACTGTCATCTATAGAGGCATCAGTCTTCTTAACATCAGTCACAAGATCCTATCTGCGGTATTGTGTGAACTGCTGAAGCCGTTCGTCATCAACCTGATTGGTCCATATAAGTGTAGCTACGGGCCGGGAAATTCCACATGTGTTTCAAATTGATACAAACCACCTATTCATCGATTTTAAGGGCACGTATCACAGCATCTCTATAGCTCTCTCTATTGCTATAAGGAGCAATGTCTAGTTTTGGTATCTTTGCAAAACTCGTCAATCTATGCATGATGACGATGAAGAATGCACGCTGCTGCATCAAGTTCGATTAAGATCTCACCGATACCTTTAATCCCAAAGAAGGATTTAGACAAGGCGATGCGCTGTCGTGTGATTTCTTCAACATCATACTTGAAAAAAATAGTGCAAAGCTCACGCGCAAACACAAGATGCACAATATATCAAAAGTCCGTCTAATTACTTTCATTCGCCGATGATATGTACACAATTGGAAGTAAGCAGCGTGACAAAAGTGGCGTTTTCGCGAGCATTGAAACATTAATTGGAGGCTGCTAGCGAAGCATCGAGCTAGCTGGAGCAGCTTTTTGGCTGATGTCCGGGTCCGTCCCGGACTGTAGCGCCACCTCAAGTGAAGAAAAGAGGCTCGATTATGCTACGGGGGTGTTTTTCATTAGTATAATTCCGTACACTACATAAGTCGTATTATGAATATTTCACAGATATAGAGGGTTTCTTAAAGCTAATATTCGTGGTAAAAATATATGTAACTCAAAACATGACTCAGAATTACACTTTCACATCTTACTTAGCACTCTAAATATCACTAAGGAATTAATGGGAGAGCATTCGTAAGAAAATATTTCTATGATCATGACTCTGTACATATGCATGCACCTACATACATATCAATATCTTACTGAATTAAATCTAACTAAGATACTAATTGTTCGGGATACGTTTTCAAGGCAAATCTATTATACTACAAAATCTGTTGTTTACCATGTGAATTTTCTTAAAGACAAATGCATTGAAGCATACACAGTACATATCCTTCGAAGGAATAAATTTGACATTCAAATGTCAAAATGAAAAGGAGTGTTTCAAACGGCAACAATTATGTTTCTATGTACGTATGCATTTACGTACATATTTATGTTCATCAACTAAACAACAATCTCAATCCAATTTCAAATTCAATTTCATATCCTTAATCGTCTCTCCAGTTCCACACGAACACCTGTGCATACCAAACAATCTTTTCAGCTTTCTCTCGCCGCAACAGGTTTTTTCGTTTTTTCTTTTCAATTTTGATGTCCGAACAAAAGTTTCCCACAGTTTCTTTCCTCTTCTGTTTGGCTAAAACTGCGACGCTGTGTATCCTTGATTACAAATTAATACACACAATCGTACAAATAACTCGTTCCAGAGGTTTGATTTGTTTGTAAATACTTATTTATTCATAAACATACACGCACACGCGATTGACAGGACTAACTGGTTGAGCAAGTTTGGTGTTTCTATAATACTATATGTACAACCAGTGCATGTGAGCCACCTGAAATGTCCTTTACCAGAAAAAAAGGACCCTAAACCCACGCCGAATAAAAAGGATTCGATGTTGCGTGGGTTTAAATTAGTATACATACCTATGTACGAGTATTTAATCATATATGAACGTGAGATTTTTTTTTCATTAAGAAGGACCCTTTAGGTTTTGGGTGTATGCGATTAAATAGGTTCGTCATTGAAATTAAAACCTTCAAACATATGAATGTTTATTAATATGAGTGTGTTTGTTGCACAGGTATGTACATACTAACATAAATATATATGTAGGTACATATATGAGATCAAAACAGGATTATCTACATAAAACCGGAATAACTTATTTTTTGGATTTAAAGTTAGAAACATTCAGGATACGAGAATGTATGAGGTATGTTGTATATGACAGTTATCAATTTGTAGTTATTATATCTAAAATAGTATCGAAATGAGACTGCGTAAGTTTTAAGCTTTGAAATTTAAATACACCTTAGCTTATCGATTAAAACCATCATCGTTTTACAACGGTCACTTTAGAATTCTGGTTGCGAGCGGCTGTTTATTAAATCTCGGATTTTGCGATTTTCTTTTTTGAATTGTTTTTTCTGGAATAGATAAGATAAGGGTTTTATTAAAGTTAATGCTCTATAATGCTTGTTTAAGTCATATAACTATGATTAGAAGTCATACGTGACTTTATATGTAAAAGATTTGGGATAACACTAACAACAACTGAGGTTGTTCTCCGATGATAGCAGCCGCAGTGTTATCTATAGGTGTGGTGCTGACGCTGGCCTTTGAAATTCCGAACGTCCTCTTTTCTTTTTTTTAAATTTTTCTGATAAGGAACTTCGACCTGATAGATCTTTTGTACCATTTTGTCAGAACCATGATTAGGCTAGTAAGCTTTCTACCTTCTGAATAAAGTTATTAACTCTACCAGCATGGGATTCCCCTAGTTCAGTGGTGTCAAGTTGTTCCCTGAAGAAGGTATTCCGTCTGATTCCGTTAAAGACTGGATAGTAACATAAAATATGTTCCGCTGCGGCTTCTTCAAGACAAAGTCGGCATTCCGGAGAGTCGACTAGTCTTATTTTGTTGAGGTGATATCTTAGACCGTAATGTCCCATAAGGTACCTCAATAGTTTTCTAATATCGTGCCGACTTAGACTTAGACATCTATTGCTATTTTTATTGAAGGGCCGGAAAACTTCTTTGGACTGTCTTAGACTTAAAGTGTCCTCCCAATATGAGATGCACTTCGAGTGCTCCCAGCTATGCAGCAAAGGGTTCAGGTCCGTGAAAGGGAGTGTCTGAGCCCTTTCTGGCCAGTTCATCGGCCTTTTCATTACCATCAATTCTCTTATGCCCAGGAACGCACCACAGTGGCTTGTGTTTGGTCCATGTATACCAGCTCCCACTCCCGTTTCCATTTTAGAACCATTTGTATACCACTTTATGTCGTTTTGGCTGTTTGGTGGGTTGTTGCTGACCCATGGTTCTATGCTGGAAAACTCAGTGGAAAATCCTTTGTCGAAGCTTAACATTTTTTGAAGGCTGTCTGTTACCACGCAGATCATGTCAAGTTCTGGTATTTCCGAGAGCAAGATCTTTAGGTCCGGGTGGTCGGCAAGAACTAGCTCTTTGTTTTGTACCATACTTGCTGAGCTGCGTAAAGCCATTTTGTTGATAAAAAGTGTAGGGGCGTTGGTCCTATTACTGCTTCAATAGCAGCTGTGGCGCAGGTACGAAAGGCTCCGGAAATGCCCAGATATGCTAGACGCTGTATTCTTTTGAGCTTTAAGATGGCGTTTGTGGTTTTAGTCCACTAAACTGCAGAAGCATATGTTATGATGGGCCTGACCATCATGGTATTAGGTAGATCCAATGAGTGATCTTTGGAGAGAACCCCCATGTGCTGACAGCGCCCACAAAGCGTTAGTAGCTGTAGTTATCTTTTTGTTTAAATTAGAGTTCCAATTCAGCCTTTTATTAAGGATTACTCCTTCTGTTCGTCTGCTGCGTTGGCCCTTTCGGGTTAGTTTCGAAGATTCTGGAGGTCAAAACATGATGTCGAAAGGTGTTCATTCCCTCTACAAGTCCTAGCCATCTCAGGCGACTGATATACAGCTTTCTGATTAGGTCCATGTCGCTATACAGCTTTGTATACATCGTCATTGAATATTGTCGTTCAAAGTCTCTTAACGCAAATGGAATTCGAAATTATATCAATCGAAACGACTGAGTATATCTTTATCCGCTTTTGATGGAATCCATGCTTTAGCGCTATAGAGAAGGACTGGGATGATTAAGGTCATACATAGAATCTTCCTTGTTTTTCGAGATAGGGCCTTACTACCCAATTGCCTTCTTAGCCTAAAGAAACCGCGATTAGCAATAGTGATTTTTCAATTTATTTTTGCTGAGGTGTTCTTGCCAGAATTTAAAGCAGAGTGGAGTTAGACATAGGCATACGATGATGCATAGACTTTAAAAAGATTCTGCCTTCGGTGTTCGCTTGTGAATTCCTTACAATTCTTTTAAGCATAATGTTATAAAAGTCACATGACGTCGCATCACCTTGCTTGAAACCTTCTTTAACATCAAATGTCTCGCTGAGGTCTTTACTCACCTTGATGAAGCAGCGTGCATTTTTCCTCGTCATCTTGCACAGAAGGGCATCTTTGGCAGAGATGCGAAAGCTAGACATTGCTTTGTATAGCTCTTCTCTATAGATGCTGTCATATGCGGCCCTCAAATCGTTTTTTTTTCCATGATATCCTGTAATATGAGGATTTGGTCGATTGTGGACTTTCCAGGCTGTTAGCGAAGGGTTTCAGATGTTCACACCATATGGCAGATAAGATCTTGCATGCGATGTTGAGGAGACATATACGTGTAGGCGCAGTTCAGGGGATCTCCTTTTTTGTTGATCGGGCAAGCGATACTGAGATTCCATTCATCAGGCATACACTCTTTTGAACAGATTTGAGAATTAGGTGGTGCATGCTCTCTAAAAAGTCATTTCCAGCCGCTTTTAAGAACTGAGCCGGTAAGCCGTCAGGTGCAGCTGCTTTGTTTAATTTCAACTTAGATATTGCTATTCTTACTTTAATTTGGTCAAGCGGACAGAAGTTTTGACTATGACCGCCAAATTTGAATGGTCTATTCTGCAGATGGCGGGATGTTTGAACTCGTCACCGTTGTAGAGTCTATTATAGAAGTTTATTCATGTTCACAGCAGCAACTGTGACTCTACTACAAAGTTTCCTTCTTTATCTCAACAGTATCTTATTCTTTTTTCTTCTTTTGGAGAAGCCAATATTCTTCCCGTCTCTTTTACATGTAGGGCTCACGCGTCACTCTCGCCTTCACTGCAGCGCCGGTTTAAATGGTTCTTTTTTATCTGCATGTGTTGGCTGGCATTTTTCATCAATCCAGAGATTTATTGCTGGTGGTAGGGCGTATAAATCGCCTAGTAAAATTTTACCTCATTACATCAGATATTGTCTATATGTTTGTCAAGGAGGTATGCAGTAGAAAATTCTTATGTAAACTCGTCCTTGTCTACCGCAGTGGCAATGGCGGATATAAGACTCACATACGTGTCGGAAGCTTACGGCTTATTCTTCTTCTTTTGCTTTTCCTAATTGCTGGGTTGCATATGACCTCTTAATGATGCAAAGGTCATTGTTCTTCACCATTTGCAAGGGCAGGTAGCATCCGAGGCCATTAGTTTGTTCGCCACATTGATAATAATCCACTCCTGAAAGGGTTGTAAGTCCTATGACGACATAGGTCAGTTTTTGTTTCTTTTTAAAACCTAACACTCAAGTGGGTGGGTGTACACCCATTTGACACAGAGAGAATAAAGATGGTTATTTTCCTTCATGAGTGGTATCTAACATTTAATGGGGAGGCTTAATTGTTAGTGAGAGCTGGCTTGTTGGTGTTTTATAGTCAGCTACACACCTTACTTCAAAATATGAATGTCTTTGGGGCACGGCTTAGAATCGAATACCGAACCTTCCGATTTGAAAGCCAGTTCACTACCACTTGAGCCCCAGCCACCCACTAGAATATTGCTGCCGTACGAGCACGCTCGTGCCACACTAAGAGGGGGTTCGTACCCTTCCTCCCGTAAACACCTCTTCTAATTTATATCCTTGTTTACCTAAGTACATACAACGTATTCGTATTTTAAGCACATTATTTTTGTCCGGAAGTCGCATAGGCACTTTTATGTCAGAGTCTGAGAACAAGGTGCTAGAACACATTCTCTTCGCTCTCCCATCTAAATCTTGTTCTACCCAACATAAGTCATTGACATCATGATTGACATATTATCAGAATGAAAGGCATGTGTGAATTTGCTTAACGAGAAACGAGGCTTAAGGTTGACTTCCTTAAAGAAAATGTCAAACTAACATATTAAATCATGTCCAAATTCGTTGGCTTTCTAGGATTGCATCCAGATATTGAGATTATTTTGGGAAATGAATAGCGACGGCTTTAGCGCAAGATAAGTCAAGCTGGTTAATGTTCTTATTCTTGGGAAGAAAACAGGTTCGTCTTCGCCTTATCTATGCCGTCCAAACGCCTTCCTCTTCTTGTCAAGTGAAAATTCAATTCTGCTTACTTTTCTTACGGTTAGGCCAGCGCTACGCTAGCAATATAGTAGTTAATAGTAGTTTTATATTTGGTAGTTTTTTTTTTAAAATAAATTGACGCTCAAGTGGGTATGATTACACTTAAAATGTTCGAGCACGTGTTAAGTTTTTAGGAAAATGGGACAGAGGGAGAAATAAAGAAGTTTTTTGCTCAGTGGCTATTCTGAGCCTGAGGAAAATAACGTCTCTTGGGATAGGTTGGGATTTAACATCGAGTAATCCGATTTGGAAGGCAATACAGTACGATTTGAGCCACGGTCGCCCATAAGATCGACATCGTTTAGTAGCATTATGCATGGATTTACAGCATCAGTGCCAAGTGGCTTGACGTTAAAGCATGGTCGTATTTAGTGATAGCAATTGATGACAAACGCCGTATGTATGGCGGGTTGAACTACTCAGTTCAATGGTAGTTCCAGTGATGGGAAATGATTGTGTGGCAGCTAAGAACTAACAAAGATAGCAAACTTTCTAGATTTCGACCCTTCAAAAATCGAAATTTCATTGATTGCAATATTTACTTAGAACTCAGTGCCATCAGATTTGTTGACTATTTTCAGTTTGACTGATGTCCTTTGGAGCATTTTTAAAAAAGATCTTCATAGGAGGCTTTCCCTTACTGTCATTTTATGTTCGTTTTCCACCCAATCAATCTAAATTTATTTAGATAGGTATTTGTTTTTTTTTTTCTTGACAGAATAGGTTTATTTCGAAGAATAAATGAGCTGGCTCCGAAGAGCTTTCCGTATGTTTTGTCTGATTAGTTTTGCCACGACGTTAAAGCTGTTAACCCACGGTAAAGCTTTAGTTAAATGTCCAAAAGAATTTAGCTGAAGTCTCTTTTCCTTCTACTATCAAAAGACTTGAAGTCAGGATATTTAACTTATGTATGTAGTAGGTACAGATGTATATACGTAGGTATATGCGGAATATGTTACTGTGAGAGAATATTGGTAAGCTTAAGTAAAGTTTGATGTCATCTATAAAGGAACATTTTTAAAAAGGTGCTGAGCTCCGTCATTATAAAAATACATATGTATATAAACACAGCATATGTACATATGTATGAATCCCAACGTACAATATGCGTAATGCTTCAACATACCATAAAATTAATAATAACTACAATCTGCCCTCTTGTTCGTTTGAAAACTTTAACTCAGCACTTATGGTCAGTTCGCATTTCCCGTATATGTTCTGAATCTACGGAATAAAATAAGGCGTCATTTGCCTTTTTTAGAGAAAACAGTTTAAAAAAAATTTACGTAGCCTTCAAATCTAGTATCTCTTCCAGCAACTGGATAACATGTCCAAAGAAGTGATATATCACATACAACTATCTCAACCCCTCTGAGAATATGAAAAATTACTATCGTATTGTAAATTCTTACAATAAAAACCAACACTCATACACTCACAGTAGTCATAAACCACACTATCTAACGTCTAACAAAACCTACTCAAACTGCTCAAGTCATTTGAGAGTCGATCAGTTCAAAGTCAAAGATTTTACATTCACAAAGATACACTTGTATCAATTCTACTAACTATTCGTTAGTTTTAGTTGTATACATTTTACAGCAAATAAACAGCTATACCGCGATGTACGAGTATCTATAATCCTTGCTCTGGCATAGGTATGAGTACTTCGACTCACCGATCGTACGGATCGTGTGAGGTGGTGTATTCAAAACAAAGTTCACACGTAGCAGGTGGTGCAGAGTAGAGGAATCTGATCTAATGTGTATCTCTATTCTCCTCCACCAACGAATACATAAAACAACTTTACACCAGATAGAGGAGCTTGTGAAATACGAATTGGAGAGTAAGAAGAAAAACAACAAATATCGAAACAAACAAACGCAGAAGCGGAATCAAATCAGATGAAGAGCAAGGGGGCAGCAGAGAGAAGCAATACCTCTTTCTGTTGTCTAATTTCACAAATATACTCGTATCAACAACAGGTACAAAAGAGTCAGGTACGCCACTATACCGAAGCTGTCCGCGTCTGTGTCACTATATCTAGTGTCGCTGTATCATCTCGGCCCGATTTTGAAACTTCGAAAGATCCACTGTAGATGGATGGATGACTGCCCTGAGTAAAGTTTTTTTTTTCTAATGATCTAGCTCTAGCGCTTTGACTCCGACATTGGGCTCTGAATTTTATGGTGGTTTTGTGCCCCTTTTTGTTCTTCTTCTTCACATTCTCCCCTTTGCTCGTGTAAATAAATTGCTGTTTACGAGAATGTTGTTTCTGGTACATGTACACATGTATGACTTTGAGAATGTGTGGTCGTGAACCCACAACCACTTGGTCTTACATGGACGAACCCCCTTTGCTGTGGCGTTAGATACGTTTTTTTTCTCCTGAGTACAAGTATCTTTCTAAAGTAAAGTGGGAATAAACGAACAAGTTAGCCTTCTACAATGGACTCAGATGGACCCCGTGTATAGCCTTCTATGCTCTCCCCTTGCTGTCGCTCTCGCTCATACCAAATAGTGATCGCGGTGATCGTTTTGCACGAAAAAAAAGCTTTCCACTCTGCCGCAATAGGATGGATAAATAATACTAAAAAGCCCAGACTGCTATCGAGGTTAAGTAATGGAAAAGGAATTTCATAGATACATACGATTATACACAGCTATTTTTACAATCGTAAAACATACTAACTTCACACTGCGAGGCACAGGGGGTTCCATTGTAAAGAAAGATGACCATGTTCAAATACTTAAATGTAAGATGGACCCTTTATGAAAACGTTTCTAAAAAGTTTTAACCAGTATCTAGATATATTTAAATATACTTATATGTATGTACATACAAAGACAAATACAAATACTCTCGGATCTCGATTTCTTTACTTGACTTTATGGATACGATGTTTACAAAGTTTTTAACGCTCCTGCTGGTTGAATAGAAGAAGGCGGCGCATAATCTACTCTCGTAGGTTGTTAGAGGCTTAACATTCAAACAAACACACGTCAAAGTCTCAAATCTATAGTCAGAGTCACAGCCAGGGAGAGAAACTTAACTTATGTAAATTAACTTTAGTTAGGTGGGTTGCCGAAGCTTTTACCGTGCGCACTAAATAAATGGGTATCCATGCAAGATCCACTTTTTAAGTGGTGGAGCCAGCAAGTATCTAAATATATTTATATCTATCTTTTTTTTGTACATGTAGGCAGATGGATATGTTGTCTTCAAGGGCGAATCTAAAAAGCCATTGTTTTTTTTTATTTAATTTACTGTTTGAGGTGAATTATGATGATGTATGGTGATGATGCTTAGTATTGTACTAGTAAGTGAAAGGTTAACTACATTAACAGTTTGAAAATTGTGAGAAGAGCTTGAAAAGCTATATGTATATGTATATGTATGTATATGGATATTACTCCTTGCTTAAACGTTGACATATAGCAATTCGTTGAGAATAGGCAGGTTTGATCATCTGTGAGTGCAGACTTAAGAAGAGGACTCAAAATTAAGTTTTTGTATTCCGACTGGGTCTTGGGCTTCTTTTGGCTTATGGATTGGAGTTTCCAAGAATCTTCTTTAAAGTAATGTGCTAAGCGTGAAGGTTTCCGACAGTCATTTTGTTACCATGGAGACTTCAGCGAATACGCGTACTACTTATTTGTCGATATAGCTGCTGACATCCATATGACCCTCGTCTCATGTATCGTCCAAAATTGCAATATTTACGTTAAAGCTGAACAGAAGACTGTAGTGTATGTCAATTCTTTGAGCTAAAGTGGAATTTTTCTTCCCAAAGATTGTCATTTAACCCCTTTTATGCTGAGCTAATGAACGATGTTTTCATCGCAATTCTTTTCTTTTCTAAAAAAAATCAAAGATGCCAGGAAGCCATTAAATATGCTGCGTCTTTTGTTCCCCAAGTCGACCACAAACAAGGCTAGCCGAAATCAGTTCTACAGATAAGTCACCTCAAGAACTTCCCGAAAAACAGAACTTGTAATGCTATCCTGCAATGGTTTTTGATATTCCATATTCTACTAGAATTTAGGACAAGTTAATCCTGACTGATAAATCTTAAAAGTGTGGTTGGCGGTTTTATTTACCTTTCTGTCGAGAAAGAAAAAGTTGAACATAGACTTGACATGATTTGTAAAAAAAATTGTAGGGTTCTGAAATTGTTGCTCAGTTAATTTTGACCCGATTTTATTCAAATTTTCCTTAAATGTGTGCTTTATTAATAGGATTCGATTAGTACTTCAATTAAAAGTATTTCGAAAGACACATTTTCTTTAAGAAAAAATTTATTGCATTTTGCACATGTTTTTTGTAAATAATTTAAAAGCTATTGACAGATTCAAATCAAAATCTAATGGCCGCGAATCTGCATGAAGACTCACCATCTGACAAAAATACAACTAGTCAGCTGTAGTTTATACTTATTCAACATGTAGGTATACATAATTTTAATTTCGTCCTTATTATTATTATTATTATTATAAATGCTTTATTTCGTTCTAAGAGTTAACAAAGCAATTTACAAGAATAATGGCATGGCAAAAATCTGCCGTCTGCCTGCAGAGACGTTGAGAATAAAAAAAAGTATATAAAATCAAATGTAAATTTTTAGTAATAAATTTTAAATAAAACTAATAGCTTGGACGCAATTAGAGAGCTAACTATGACAATTTTAATGATTTGAAACATAAATTTACAAAGTTAAATTGCAGTAACAGGGTGAATGACTGATATTATTACAGAAAACTATTACGGTAGGTAAGAGCGTGATTGCAGTAGATATACAGGCTTAATCATTTTTCTGTTCCAGCCAAAATTTCATAAAAACGCTGCAAAAATATCTGACTTTCTTGGAAGTGTAACCTTCGAATTTCCTGTAAAATAGGACAAACAGCAAAGAAGTGGTAGATATTTTTATTTTCCCTTCTGTTGCATTGCCCACATATTTTTTGCAGATCGTCTCGGTGAGGTATAAAGTTCAAGTTCAAAATTATTACTTTGGATAAGAACTCTTTGTTAAAATAGCTAGTATCAAATAGCTGGAATGCTTAAGAAAGTTAAGGTTGTGTGTCAATAAAACACCCAACTTAAAATCCTGAACAACCTCAATGCAGTGTTGTTAAGAAACCAATTCTCTTCTGGTAGTCTTCTACTTTTTCTGGCTTCAAAAATAAGTGTCTTCGTCTCGCAAAAAGACAGGAGTCTGTTAATTTGCAAAACCAAATCATCAGCATATAGCAAGACTTTCCCCAATGTATTGGCAAAAAGAACTCCGCTGGGAAGTATGTGACTGATTTCATCGATGAACAGGGCAAAAATGTAGGGACTTAGGATACACCCTTGAGGAACATCGGCTGTTGTTACAAACCAGTCAGAGAACTCGGAACCATCCCAAACAGTATATAGTTTGCCTTTCTTCTCTGTATATTTTTTGGCTATGCTTCAAATAGCGAAAATGTGATCCATTGTCGAAAACCTTGGGCGAAAACCGGCTTGGAAACTGCTAAGACGATTGTTCAGTTCTTTCCATTTAGAAAGTCTGTCATAAATAATAGATGTAAACATTTTTCTTATAGAATTCAAAACAGAAATACCCCTATAGTTTTCTGCGAAGTTTCCATCACCTTTCTTGAAATGTTTTTCATTTTCGTCCTTTCAATGAAGAAGTAGAAAAGCTCTCGGATACTGGCGCGGCCACTTCATAATGTACGTATACGAGTACATCGAAATGGCAATGTAATAGATTATGAAACGCAGTCATCCCAAGGGATTATCCTCAGTACCAAAATTTACATATAGCTCATTGTAACAGTAAACATCAATTACCAATGGAAAGAGTTGCCCTGCCGCTTCCAGCTCACATAAACTACCATAAATAAAAGGGCGCAACATGTACCATAAATGCAGTATTCAGCGACATTGGAATAATTATCCCCGCTAATGTTGTGAGTCATAATGGTAAACTCTTCCCAGTTGGTCACCACATAGCTAACGATTTTTTCGCGTACTTCTCCGACAAATAGATCAAAAATAGATAGGACATGGCCCGAAACAACATTGTTTCAATGATTCAACAGTCATTGTGATTGTGATTTGGACTAAAAAAAATTACCTGTTGGCGTAAATAAAAAAAAAACATGCGATTTCAAAAAAATGTTCTTTATTAAACAAAGAAAAGGTTCAGATGACCAATTGATGATGGATCAATTTGTCCATTTAAATTAAGAAAAAGAGAACTCTTCCTGCCAGTTTAGCTCCAGTTTTAAATTGTTTTTTTACGCCGACTTGGCAAGACTGCAACGAGCTCCTGATCGTGTCGCTCTTTTATACACAGAATTGTAACAGTCCTTAGTTTAAATTTTTGCATTTAATTATTGTTCAATTGTGTTGGCGAAAAGGCAATAGGTTACACAAGTAAGGCACATTTTAACTTAAGTTTTTTAAAAATGTGTTTCTTTACACATTCCTGTTTCGGCGATAGCGATGGCGCGATAGTTAGCTCATTGGACTATCACGCAGGTAGTCTGGGTTCGATTCCTGGCTGGGTCACCAACAGTTTTTCAAATCGCCATCACCCTTTCGGCGGGCAACGGCAAACTCCCGAAAGTAAAATTGCCTACGAAAAAGCTTCTAAAGAGTGCCGTTCGGACTCGGCGATAAACCCTAGGCTCCGCTCAGATGTGATAAAAATGACAACATGAGCAACACAAATGAGTGTCAAAAAGCAAGGCCATGGCCCATACCGGGCTGCCAGCGTTACAGTGGTTTTTTTTTTTTAATAAAACTGATATCTTCTTTGAGTCTTCAGATACCCATTTTTAAGGCCTGTCCCCTATTACTAGCCTATGCTAATATTTGACTATGAGCTCTCTTTTCTTCAGAATGATAAAAAAAATCATCAACAAGTTTGCAGAAAAACACACTTCGGAAAACGTACAGCAGGTAAAATTATAAAAAAATGTTGTTTTGCTTTAAACTCCTAAGGCCGTGAATAAAAAAATTATTTTGTACTCGTATGGTTTTAGATAAGTCTTCTTTTATTTTATGTGTACGTGTTACAAGAGTCAAAACGTCCTACATGGTTTTGTATGCATGCTAGAGCCCGATTATTGTTTTCACTGCGAATGTTTCTTGATGCTAACTGCTGCCTCGCTTTTGATGACTCTTCGAGGAGATGCTCTCCTTATTCACCTAAAGCTGCTTTTTCAGTTGAATAAGCAAAATCTTTCATTCTTCCCCACTCAAAAAAAAAAATTGGGATTCATTTCCCAAATTAGAGGACAGCCTGTATATATATACATATCTATGTATATATTTGTATGTAATTCAATTCAATATGTAACAAAATGTGCACTTCAAAGGGAAAAATATAACCAAATGATAAGAAATAGGATTGCTGCTACAATCTCCCCTTCTGCCGCATGGGTCCCGATGATGTGGCGGGATCGCGCACAGTCGTCCTTTTTTGGGCTTTCTTTTGAAATCACTGGTTCAGATGGGTCAACAGAGCCACCCAAATATGGTATTAACATTGATGCTTGGAAGGTCTTTAAGTCTGCATCAGATAATTGTTCTTCTCTGAGTTCCTTTGCACCACATCTTGGTAAATCGACATCGATAAGGCACATCACGCAGTTTTCTTTTTTATCAATGGACAGGATGGCCATGAAAGTGAACTTGTATCGGCAACAGCGTTGTCTCTTCCTGGGTTTTAACTGATTGTAAGGTTGTATGGCTGTAGCTGAAGCACCTATTTTGCAAGTCTCCCAGTAGGCGAGATTTAACGATATAAGTCACTTTAAGGGTTGGTGGTCTCTTAAATTTTTGACTTCAGAACCTTCAATGTATCCTCGAAATTTTTGGAATCCCTATTCTACACCAAATGCTTTTCTTTCCATTGTCGAGCATTTATGTTCTGCTGGTGATAACAAACGGTTGCGTATTCAATAGAATACCCTATGTTTCTCTTCCTCTGGAGTAATAATACTCGTACAGCACCGATAGTACTCGTGTAACTGCTAGCATATGTTTTTAACACAAAAGGTATACCTTCTTTAACTTGCTGTAATACTGGTGCAGTAGTTTAGTTTAATTCAGCGGTTTTTTCCTGGTAGGAGAAATTGGGTTGGAGCAAAGGAAATCGGAGTTGCAGGTCCTGTGTTGTTAGTATGGACAGATGTGTGGGAAGGGTATTGCGATTTCTCCAAAAAAATCTTCTTGGTCCTTCAGCAACTTTACAACCTGTAGCTGTTCGTGTGGTACCAATTGTTTTTCTTCTTCTAGAAACCAAGCACGAGCTTCTGGTGATATAACCCTCTGTGGTTGGGTGAAAAATCTTCTTGACCTCTCTTGGATTTTCATGTCCTCTGGCACTGCGTCCGAAAAAATTGATTGGATTCCATTTGTTGAATAAAAGCTCGGTTTTCTCCGATTTGGGGTGTCCCTTATTTGATTAATTAATTCTTGACTATATAGCCAAGTGATGAATGCCGACACGCTTTCCAAAACCGTATCTTTAGATGATTGTTGATAATGTGCGTTCTTACCATTGGTTGGCTTCAAACCTCACTGTTTGGCATTTAAAAACGAAGGTTTTTTCGGGATCATCAATAGAAGCATCGTTGTGCTACACTGAGTACAATACCACATTGTTTTTTTTCGGCCTGAGTTTTGTGTATAAACGGCTCGCTGCGATGCTTGTTCTAGCCGTAGTGTCGAGGTATGCTTCTCCTTTAAGACCTTTAATGTTGACGTCTATATTAGGCACCCAACTATGGGTGTATCTGGGAGTTTAAAGTCCATCATATTTGGCCTATTTAAGTTTTTGTTGCCGCAGGTAGGACAGTTTGAGTGGAAGCAACCTGCTGCTTCGCAACTATAGCAATTTAAAACAGGTTTCCTGTTTTCTATAGTTGTCTTGCCTAACTCTTTGCTTTCAACGTTTTGAAACTTACATCAATCAAGTGTCATTTTTTCCTACAGACTGTACACTGCTTCTTTTAATTTGTTTTGGACAATCCTGCGGCTGGTTTCTTTTCTCTGTTGGAGGCTTCCTCTAGCATTTCGGTGAACATTTTCGCGGATTTTCATATGAATTTGTCCGTATATCATGTTTATCTCCTCCGAAAGGTTATCTGACAACTGTGCGAGTAATGACCGCTTCCTGCGATTGCGTCATCAAACGTTCTTGCTTCATTTTTAACTCTTTGCCACCAGTTGACATTGGTAACATTTTCGACGTTTTTGTAAGCAGCAATTGTTGCTATAAAATTCTTTAATCTGGAAGATTCCGTACTTCCTTCGAACTGAGCGGAACATCTACTGAAACTGCCGTGATTCCCCTTCTGGTGTATGACAGAAGCAATGTGTTGAAATTGGTCTTTTGTCAAAGCTGTTAGTGGCGCAGAATTTATATCTCACAATGTTGACTTCTTGTATCGGGCTTCCAAACGACCACGATGACAAATTTAGTGGAGCAGTGTTTGCTTAATGCGCGCTATACACTTCGGTGGTTTTATGCTTTTTTTTATGCGTTCTCTTTTCCTAGGCATCGATTTTCCGCCTGTTTAATTGTTGAGGGGTTCTACGGTAAATTCCAGTTGGCTCTCCGTTGGGCGCCACTTGTAGGCATGCTTTGCTTTTCGGAGAAATGTTCTTTAGGTTGAAAACACTCCGACAATTAGATCAGACAAGATGTCTTGTCTTTCTAGCCAGAAGACGTTTTTTATTTCCACACACAACAACCGGAGCATTTCTTCTGTATCGTCTGCTTTGGTGTGTATTAAAGAATCAATAGATAGTTAAGAAAAGACATCTTGTCCGATCCGGTGTGTTTTCGGCTGTTACAAAGGCAAGTTTTTAGGAGTACTCCTACAAAGTTTCAAGTCGAAATGTCCATTTATTATTATTTTTCCATTCAAAATTTAAACTTTAATTTTACCCCTTAACGGTTATATATATGATTTGTTACATATATATTTATTAATGTCAGACTGCTCGGTCATTAGTTAGATTTTGGTTTCGGAGAAAGCCAGAAATAGATTGCTGCTGTTGAGACAACCAGTCAGACCATACAAATTCTTTCATACTCTACATTACAATCCTTTAAGATTTAAGATAAAGATGTTCTGAATCTTAACCATTAAAATAATGATCTCCTAAGACCTACCTTATGACTTTTATTCTTCAGTCGTCCAGTATGATAAGGCACTAAAAACGTAGCAATTCAATTAAAAATCTGGCAATTTGTGAACAGAATAACTAAACTATTATTTATTTGTTTATTCGGCTAATAAAAATGTTGGGTTTTTACCTGTTTCAAAATCAGAATCTTAAAATTAGCCATAGTCTTGTTTTTTGGGCAATTTTGTTTCATACTTTTATTTGATTACTTTCGCTTGATTAAACTTTTGTAATATGTTTGCTTTTATTTCGTTTTCTAGGGAATCAACCAGTCCGGTTTCTTGGTACTTAGGGGGTATCCGTAATAACAAATGATCGAAACATTTCATGACTGACTTGATATGTGAATGTGATTTCGTCCACAGTGCAATTAGTTATATTCCGATTTAAGTTGACTTTAAAGCTTTTGAATCAATGAAAATAATTGGGATTGATCTTCAAATAAAAATAATTTTAATAGTATGAAGGCATAATATTGATCAGTTTGTAGTCTTTTGCTTACAGTAGATATATGACGTCACTTATTCATCGGGCTTGTTGATGACGGCAAACCTTTAGATTTTATGGTTGAATTCTCAAAAGTGTGACTGGGTGCTATATAATTAGGGAATGCACTTAGCGGCCTACACTCGTTATGTTTTGTCAGAAATTTTTGAATCTCAGTAGAAGAATGTACGGTAGATGAATTCACGTGGCTAAACCAACAGTGGCGTCAACATGCTGACAGCCAACTCCTTAAATAAAATATTTCTACGTTGAATTTAATAAGAAAATTTTCAGGAAAAAGTACTCGTACATTTAAATATAGACAAAATAAAGCGAGCTAAAAGTGTCAGAGGATCAGAGGATCCCGCTGTTTTTTCTCATAGCAAACAGAATAGGACTGATCTCTTAGCTTTGAGGTTGCGTGTGAGCAAAACTCGGGAAAGGACGATTATGTGCGTTAATTACCTAATAACCTAAGCGAACCCACAGTAACGTTAGGATCTGTACATGAAATGTGCGGATCTTGAGCGGTCAACGTGTAGTCGAACAAATTATCTCATGTGCAATCTATGAGGAAAAGAAAAAGAAGAACAGAACCAGGGGGCCGATCTACTCAGCCATTTAAGGGAACCGGAGATGACTTGCTATACACAACGCCTCAATTTATTTCTAAAATTTGGTGAGTGGTACATCATGGTAAATGGTACATCCATATCGTTTGTTCCATCCAGAAGAAAGAGAACCTTCTAGAGCAATTAGTTTCCGTAATACAGCGCGAAACCATTTGTCTAAGGCTGGATAAGTGAACAATTGGTTAAATATTACCACTCTGGTAAGCCCTATAGAAAACTAAGTCGATAGTCACCGCATCTTTGCCGATTTCATGGCCACATAGGAGTATGCACATACGTAAAGGTCCGACCATCTTTTTGAATTATGTGTAAATTTGATACTGACAGCTTTTATAGGCTCAGAAACTCAGTATTCTATTTATATTTTCGCGGTACGAACAACGTTGGGAAATATAGCAGAGTTACTTCCACAGTGGATGTTGTGTTGCCGAAAAAGTGAGAATTTTGAAGAAAAAATGTCAGTGGAAATAATACACTAATTTGCAACTGGTGTAAACAAGTTTGTTAGACTGGTTTGCTGATTGATAATCGAACATATTCTCGTGCTCGCCTTGTGATCAGAAATTAAGGTTTGTGGGAGCTATGGTTCAAGCAAGATGGGACGATGTGCCACACAAGCCGTTCAACAATCGATTTAATGCATGCTAGGGTCACAATCGTGTGCTCAATCGTTTTGGAGAAGTTGCTTGGGTGCCACGGAGCTGCGATTTGACGCCATTGGACGTCTTGTTTAGCGTGGTGCCATTATTGATCGATGGTATGCGAACAATCCAGAGACGTTTCAAGAATAATATTATTATAACAATAACATTAAAAATGTAATGACAAATTGTGTTGACAGCATAGCCAGCTGAGCCAATCAATTGAATGAAATAATATTTCATAATTAGTCGGAAGGCATAATTTTCCCGATAAAGCAACAATTTTTTTGAAGTCTCAATTAATTTGAAATATGCTGATGTAAATTCGTGAAGCTATGCGTCGTATTATTCGCCATAACTCAGTCTAAAATGTAGATATCAAACATCCTCTTAGCTATACGTTGTTGTCAATAGTTCTTTGCGTTCGGATCAATGCATTGGCACAATATTTATGCTATAGAGCTTCCGATTACATCGATGTATCTTCGGCATTTATTTTAAATAGTCTTGACACAATATTTTAATCTTGGATAAATAACTACGTATTTTCTAAAGACGGACGTCAGAGTAGAACTAGCTGCTGCCAGAAGCAGTAACTAAATACTTCAGCCGTTGACATGGAAGATTGGTGTAAGAAGTCCCAACGGAGGGAATTTCAAAATGCTCAGTGCCAGGTAGGAATCTGTAAAATGTTTAACTTGCTGGCACACTGAGAATGCCATGTGGAGAATGCAATAGTAGAAGACTATTAAGTCGTGTTTACAAATTATGTACATGAGAGTGCTGTTAATTTCAAAGAAAAGTTGACGGCATGGTGGTGCAGAAATAGGATAGGCACTGAGGGATGACAACCTGGTGATATCCAGTTTTGCTATTATTTTCTACTCATCAAATGTGCTTATACGAGAAATACTTCCACGTAGTAACCGTACCGTCTGGTACCCAATAAAAAGCCGGGGTAGAGCAAAACTGGACTTATCAATCCATATCAGGACTTAAAACACGGTACCGTGGGAGTTAGGACCCCCCGGACTCCGATCTGCGCCTTACTTGTTGATGTAGGCCTTGTGGGAGCGTCACGGTGGCTGTGGTTTAAACCTAAAATGCAGGGAGGGTGGCCCTGCTAGGGGTCATACCCGGAGAGGAGTGGCTATAAGTGCTGGGTACTGAGACCCTAAGATCAGTAAGAAGTTTAAGGTAGGCCTCGACTCATGCCAAGGGTGGAGCTGTGCCCTCTACACAATTTCGCATTGGTAAAATCTAATATAGGTTGCGATGGCAAGGCATATTCTCGCTCCCATGGCCGACCCCTTGCCCTAGGGGTATCAATCATGGAAGTGGCCCTCCAAGTTTGGGGTTGTGCCGCCGGGGTAACTGCACGGCCATGGAAAAAACACAGAAGTTGCGAAGCAACAACAAGCTTCGAATATGGACGGATTTACTGTTGACAGTCCATGCTAACGAATTAAGCACAACGATCTTTGGTATGCATGTGAAATGTTAGGTCCCTTAACAGGCCACTAGCAGCCAAACAACTAGCGAAGCCGCTAGACTTCTGCAAAGCAGACATAACCGCCATCTAAGAAATGAGATGGGGTGGACCGGACAAAAAAAGGTTGAAAAACTGCGACGATGCGGACCTGTTGTTGGAGGCAGACTAAGGCAAGAAGTCTTGAGTTTCCAGCATGATATGCGCGCATGCCCTCACGGAAGAGAAAGATGACAACACCAAAGATACTTTTTATCAGCTTGAACAAAACCTACGAACAATGCCTATGCCTTGCTATGACATTAAAATTGTCCTTCGATAATGGAATCAGGCACGGTTGCAGGCGGTTTTCCCATTTTGATATTCACAACGGTACTTGAAGAAATCCTGATCAATCAACCGTCAAACCGATTGACCACATTAATATCGACTCAGACCAATACCAAGCTAAGGTATGGTTGCGGATATCCCGAACAACGCCAAGATAAGCTAATACTGTCAGAAATTTCGACGTCAGACGGCTACAATCGCAAGAGATCGCCAAATCCTTTTCCGATCGAGTTTCTTTTAATCTCTTAAGAGGTCCGTTGCCACCAGCATCAAGCATCGAAAACCAATGGCAACACTTCCCAAAAGCCATCAAAGGTGCCGCTACTGATGTGATGGGTTTAACTCGACCAACCCAATCTAACCCTTGGGTTGCCGGTGCCGGCAAGCACTTGCAACTAAGCAAGAGGCATCAGTCTTCTGAACATCGCATACAAGCTCTTATCTGGCGTATTGTGTGAACATTTGAAAGAGTTCTTCAACAACCTGATAGTCCCATATCAGTGTGGTTGGAGGTCAGGAAAGACCAAATATTGTTGATATACGGCATGGCCATTATCAAAAATGGATGAGGGTGCTCTTGGCTGCTTCGAGAGCAAAGTTTTTCGAGTGATTTTCGGTCCTGTCTGCATTGGCGGTGAGTGGAGGAGGAGGTACAACGACGAACTGAATGGATTGTACAGCGACATCGACCTTAGATCGCTGAGTTATGTAGAGCGGATGAACACCAATGCTCCGGTCCGAAAAGTCTTTGAATCCTCCCCCGAAGGACAGTGCAGTAGAGGAAGACCGAGACTCAGGTGGCGCACCCAAGTGGAAGGGGACCTCAGCCAACTTAGCGTGCGAAACTAAAGGCTGCTAGCAAAAGATGGAGTTAGCTGGAGACGCTTGTTGATTGAGGCCCAGGGCCACCCCGGACTCTAGCATCACCTAAAGGAAGAAAGTAAGCCTTAGGTAGGTAAAGTATCAGGCATGCCAGGCGCTACAGTGACTTTCAGTTTATAGTTGAAGCTGCAAATTGAAGTGCGCCATTCACCCTATAAATACAAAATTAGAATTGCACATCTTGAACGGATTTATATATATAAAAATTTGTACATATTTTATACTATTTTTAGAAGATATTGTACCGTGATCCCTTCCTTTGCTTTTTTTCTGAAGGCATCACAGTAGACATATTTCTGGTCTAAGAGTACGACAGCTTATTTGGTTAAACGCAATTACTGAATTAAGTCGACATACAAACGTTTTAAGTGACTTATGAAATTTTCGATTTAAACAAGTATTTGAGCGACCAGACTTGGATCAGTTTGGGTTGACTTGAAATATTACTGCATTTGCTGTGTAGATAAAGAAATCATACACATACGTATGTAATATTTATAGTAGATACCCATATGTAATAATGTGCATAAAAACATTCTGCACGGTTAGTTGACCTCCTCCAACATTGTTATTTTCTCCATCAGTGCTCCAATCAATTTCTCAGTAGCGTTCCTCCCCTTAAAGAATTTCAACCGTAACACACGTCATGTTCTTCAGCCTACTTGAAACAAACCCTCCCTGAACTATGTTACAATGTAATTTCCTTCCCATCGACTAATACGCGTGTGAAATACCTTACCCACTATCGTATTTCCTAATCATTATACCCCGCAAACGATTAAAACCAATAAGCAAGGGTGAGGTTATTTTACATAAAAGTGTGACCATATTCCGCGTACCGTGTGATAAGAAAACCGACTCAGATTTGGCATATGGTGGATCAGCCATCTGCAATTCCTCTGCATTTTTCCACAATCGGGCCATAGTACTTCTGCGGTTCTGTAAAGATACTCGCACCACATTGTTAATGGGTCATACAAAAAGCCTGAAATTCTGTCTTTCGTGAGATAATTAAATAAAAGTGGCTACTATTTAATTAAACTGTTATTAGATATACATATAAATGTATATTACATATGTCCCATAGATTGGATTTATCTTGTTAACAATGTCGTGTTTCCGTTTACCAAAATAAGCACGCTTTTCTTTGCCCAACTTCCAATGCAGCAAATAAGAGCACGCAGAGTCAAATTCATGCATATGGATTTTGGAAATCTTTTATCTCCCAAGATGAACATACTCGTAATAACATATGCGATCGTGCTTAATAAAACTTAATCCTACAGTTTCCCTTGATCGAGATAGCATTGATTTTCCGTTTCTCGCATTCGTGTGGCTGTATAAAGTCAGATCGCAGGTTGGAATTTGAATAAAATATTAATAATCATGGGCAGTTCAATCGACCTAGATATGCTAAGTGATCCTCTGTCATCAGATACAGATACTCGTGCAGCACACGTCCAGCAACATAACTGAAATAGTCAGCGACTAATGTGAAAACTGGTTTGACCGGGAGTCTGAAATATGTGTTACGCTTAGGCCAGTTAGGTGAGCCCTTTGGGTAAGGCCAACTTCGATTGGGAAATACTTTTGTGTTTGGGGTTTGAAAGCTTTTTTCTAATTGATGGGGATTTTTTACTTGTTGATGTACTCATGATGAGGTTTTATTTATTCAAAGATTCGGAGTTTCTTCAACGTTATTTAATGTGGGGGAATTTTAGTACAGAACAACTGGAGGCGTGTGGTGAGTAATCATTAAAATTGAATAGAATTAAAAACAGCGCGCGCCAAAGGAAACAACGTATCCCCGGTGAGGTAATACATGAAAATAGTCTTTGATAGCTTGCTTTGAAAAGTTCTTAGAATCATGCGATTCAGTTAAGGTATTTCAACAATATTTGTTTCCAACAAATTTGACTGTGCTTCAGTCACTATTTTCGAAAGTATGTATGTTTGATCATTTTTAGAGTTCAATGCGTTCATTGTAGTACATTGTTTAGTGGTTAAGTAGTTATGATATTTTTCGAGGCTCATATTTTGATTTTGGTATTTCTAACTCATTTGCATTCTATGACCTTCGTTTTTCTAGTCCCGTTTAAGAGTGCAGAACAATGGGCGCTAGGGAAGATGGATGCAGATATCCATGTCCGTTTCAAAAGAAAAAATCATAGAGTGATATGTGCTCCCTTTTGCGTTGTTAAGGTCTTGTGAAGGCGGCTTGAAAAAGAATGCTACGAGTTGAACAATGATATTCGCCTGGTCAGACAGGTCACTTAGGTACACTAGTTCACTGTGCGATTTCAGCCCAAAGGGACAATAAAGTAGAGGAAGAAATATATGGCAAAAACGAGTGGAAAACGGTCTAAACCAACTTGAAGTGTGCTAATGAAGGCAGTAAGCTGGAGACCGCGCTTACTGGTCTATTGGCTGAGAATCAGGTCCACCCCGGACCAGAATGTTATCCGAGTAACTAAGTAAGTTGACCTATATTTGATGTCATTGTCCGAAGAAAAAGTAACTGACAAGATTTGTTTTCGGATGAGTTCTTAAAAGAAATTGATTTTCAATTCTTGTAGAACGCCAAAATAGCAAAGGCGCCTTTGGTTAGCTTAAATGCCAATGCACAAAGAGAGAGTAATTATAGTAGGGCCCTGTTCATGTAAGCCTGCGCCATAGCAAACCCGGAAATAAACTTTGGCTTATAAATATTGGAAGTAAATGATCCGCAGCATCCACAGACATACAATAATATTGTCACCTGATTAAAATACGACAAGACAATTTGATCACATCATGCGAGCGGAAAACATGAAACTAGTATTCTAGACGTCCGAGATCCTAAGAGATCACGAGAGCCCTTGAAAATAGTTTCCTTCTGGAACCCGCTTATAATAAAAACATCAAGTCCAGAGAACCAATAGCAATTTTGCAACAAGGGAAAAGGTACTTATCAGGACTGCTAAATCCGCAAAGATGGAAAAGGAAACATCGTGGCTGGCAAAAAAAAAGTTTTGGACATGGTGACGTTATTTCTTATACATTTACTCGTAACTTGAAAGTCTTGTGCACCAACCAACAGGAGAGGAAAAATATTTTAAAAATCTGTCCAACATTTTGCATTTGCGGATGGCATTGACATAATCGGGAGGAGAATATAAAATGTTCTAGATCGTTTAAAGTGTGCATGGTAACAGTATTCCAGCACATAGGATCTTCGATTCTATACAGATTGGGCAATGCAATAAAGAACAACAATCTGCAATTATTGAAGTAGAAGCGGTAAAGAAGGGTTTGTCTCCAACGAATAAAAAGCAAAGGACATATATGCTGAAAACAGAGAACGGTGCACTATATCCATCCCTACGACAAAACCTCACGATAGGTAGCAAGGGCTTACAAGGCAATTGAGTAGTAGAGCCCTATCTAGAGCTACCAAAAATACATTATACAAGACACTCATCATCCGAGTCCTGCTTTACGGTGCAGAAATTGGAGACTTGAAGTAGCTGGCGAAAACCGCACTAGCTGCAAATGCATGTTAGCTGAGGCCATAGCACCCCCGATCTATCTAAGTAAGTATGTTAATTTATCTTTTTGATACATACCATATTATATTATGTAAATCCAATTGGAAGTCAAATTATCTCAAAAAAAAAGACGCCAGATTTCTTAGGTCGAAAATATGAGTATATGCAGAATAACTCATTCTCAATAGCTACAATATTACAAAACTACTCGTACATCGATGATCGCACGGCACGTATTTCCCATGCCATCTTACACATCAGAGTTGAATCAGATTTTCCAAGATACTTAAAAGAAGTCATAAATAGATTTGATAAGTCGATGAGTAAGGAAGTTTAAGCGGGTTTCCACAAAAATATCGTTTCAATTTCCAGTATGCTAAACATAATAATGTAGACAAGACAATCAGTTCTCAAATGATATGTAATGTATTGTATGCCAGCGAAAAGTTATTCGACCGTTATCTTGCTACAGCCTCAAATATTACGGAGATGAGTTATACACTTTTTCTCTTTTTTGAATTTTTTAATACGGGTATTTGTGTTTATCGGTCTTGGAGGTTGATGTCTAGTGAGATTACTAAGTTTTTGGTGACCATTTTAAGACCCAAATTAAATACTGTTTAAAGGCAATCACGTTGATTTGTTTAAGCTTACAGCATTTCATCTCAATGAAACTGGACTTAAAATTCACCTCCATTTACTATGCAGTTCCATAGATCCATTATCGATTTTTTGGAAATCTGATCTCTGAAGCAACGAAGTTTTTGGACAAGGAGAAGCCTATGAAGCCAAACCATAAATGGGGATATAAAACCAAGCCAAGTTATAGGGCACTTCAACCGAGACAGATCGACTATGCTTTCAGTATGATTTATGGCAGTTTTTTTAAATTAATATTTTTAGTTACATACCTATACATTGTCGTTATTTCTGAGAAATCTCTTTGAAATCTGGTAGGGAAAACTGAAGTCACATTCGGCAAGGAGTGCAACATTTAATAGCATATGTCACTCGGCTAGACAACACGGCGTAGGCGAATCACTACTTTTGCAGATAAAAGCAGTGCTGGTGAATACTGACTGCGACCAATATATAATGGCGGGGGTGAACAGAGTTTATACGAAAGGCGGCGAGTTTATTCCCCTGCTGAAAGATTTAAGGCTGTTTGCTTTAAAGCGCAGCTGCCCTAGAAATAATCGACAATTGGTTCACTAGAAATGAGCTATCAGTCAATACTCTCGAAACAGAAGATGTGGTGCTTGAAGGCATTATCATCTATTTCTCCAATGAGGCTGAGTATTTTATACGAACGCTTTCACTACTGCTTCTATCTACCTCCGTTGGATGGGAGTTTTTCGGCTATCGATCGGCTAAAGACGTACTGATAAATTATTGGCTTAACTTTCAAAGTGTTCTTTGGTATAACACGCATTTCGGTTTTGCTGACTTTGCCCACAAACTGTATTTTGACTTTGGTCTATTATGGATGCCTTCTTATTCAATGGCACCATAATCGACTTGTTCTGTACTCAGGAATGATTTTGACCAGGATCAGGCTCGAACTGTTTAAGGATGCGACGTAGGTGCCTTTTTGGAGGACGATAACGTTAGCTTTAGGTCGTTGTTAGGAAAATGTGCATCTCTCCTTCCTTACTTTATTGTAAAGAATCGGTGAAGGCAGAGGATCATCTAAGTCTCGCCTCGCTGAACCCTTTTACCGCTTCCTAGTTCGAAAATGGAACGGCTCAGCGGAGGGTTTCTCGGAGACTAAATCTATGTTGTGAATGTCTGCGTCTTTGATTAGAGTGTCCATTGAGGGTTGAAATGGCATATCTCTACAGCTTAGATTAGATATGGCTATCTTCATTTCAGGTTGAAACGTTAATTCTGTCTGACTGTGGTATTTGGTTCATCATCGCCAAAATACAGTCTACAGAAATGCTCTTTGCAAATCCTCAGCCTCAACTGTGATTCTACTACCATGTTTTCCTGCCAAGTTTTTTTGGTAAAACTTCCGAATTTTATTTCTGGAGTAGTATTTTTCAATTTCTTCGGCCGCCGGCTTCTTACGCTCCTGTTTTCCTTATTCTTGAGAAGTCAGTGTTGGTGTTCTCTTCTATTCATGGAGTGAGGAGCTCCAGTCCTTCTTTGCAACGCTCGGATATCTGGAGGAGTATCGTGCGTCAATTGCAATGTGGTCAATCTGGTTGACTGTTGACTGATTAGGAGTTCTTCAAGTCCCCTTGTGAATATCGAGATTTGGAAACCGCGTGCTAGCTATAACAATGCTTTAGCCCGCTGCAAAGTCAGTTACCCTGGAAGTGGTGTCGTGCAGACTACACTGTTCGACAGTACTACCAAAGAAGCCTTCTCTCTTTCCAGCTTTGCATTAAAATCGTCGAGGAAAATTTGAACATCACAGTTAGGATATTCTTCCTAGGTCTTGCTCAAGGGATCATAGAAGCAATATTTGGTGTCATCATCGTCCTTCTCTGTGGGTGTGTGCGCATATGAGACCAATGCTGGCAAATTTGGCGTTGATTAGGATTGCGACGAGGTGGTCGTTCACATGACGGAGACTTGCTTCCAACAACAAGTCCGCATCCACACCCCAGGTTATGGGTTATGCCGCCGGGGTAACTGCCCGGCCATAGAAAAAATTCCTAAGTTACGAAGCCTGGGATACGGACGGATCTACTGTTGACAACCCATGCAAATGATTTAAGGACAACGAACTTCGGATGTGCACGGGGAAAGCTAGGTCCCTTAACAGGATGTAGACTAACGATTGGAAGGTGATGACTTGGCAAGGAGCATACATCAACTCTTCTCTTAAATATGGTCGGTCGAAAGTACGAGTATGCCCGGTGAATGCAACCTCAGCATTGTTTGTCCAATCCTCAAGAAAGGAGACCCTCTGAACTGCGCCAACTACAGGGGCATCAGTCTTCTTAACATCGCATACATGATCTTATCTGCTGTTTTGTGTGTACACCTGAAGCCCTTCATCAACAATCTGATAGGTCCATATCAGTGTGTCTTCAGGCCAGGAAAGTCCACCATCGATCAAATGTTCACAATACGGCAGATATTGGAGAAAACTTATGGGCTTCAGATCGATACACACCATCTTTTTATCGATTTTAAGACCGCGCATGACAGCATCTGTAGAGATGAGCTATACAGAGCAATGTCTAGATTTGGCATTCCTGCCAAACTCGTCCGTCTATGCAGGATGACGATGGAGAATGCACGCTGCTCCATCAAGGTCGGTAAAGATCTCACCTTAAAGGTCTTTTAATGTCCAGAAAGGATTTAGACAAGGCGATGCGCTGTCACGCGATTTTTTCAACATCGTACTTGAAAGAATAGTGCAAAACTCACGAGCAAACACAAGAGGCACTATCTTTCAAAAGTCCGTCCATTTACTCGCATACGCCGATGATATTGACATAATTGGAAGAAAGCAGCAAGATGCCAGTGGCGCTTTGGAAGTATTGAGACGGAAGCGGCGAAAATGGGTTTAGCGGTCAATGAGGGCAAAACTAAGTGCGTCCCAGCGTGTCGTAAGAGGCGACTAAATGGGACACCAATCATATACAGGCAACTATGACACCAACAATGAGCCTGTGACACTTTAACACCTTAAAACTTTCCCACAAGTTTATATGCAATCAGTGGGTTCCCACGTCTGGAGACTACCGGTGGGGTAAAAGAACAGTCAATCAATTCGAAATGAGCATACAAGTGTCAAACCACTCAAACTTTAAACTTCATGGAAATGATCGCAATTAATAGCACTACCCCGCTGGGCACCACGGTTGCAACGCACTCGGGTGATCCCAGAGCAAGCAGAAGTGCTTGTGTCAGAGCCCGACGGATTCCGGGGGGGGGCAAAATGAAGTTTCCAAAATATTTTCCTAAACTTCGGTTTGCAAGTTGGAACGTCGGATCGATGACCTCAAAAAGTTTAGAACTGGAAGCGATTATGCGTCGCAGAACTCTACAAATCCTGTGCGTACAGGAAACGAAGTGGTGTAATACAGGAAATAAAGCGCGTTTTCTAGATTTAAAAACTAAGGCATTTAAGATGTTCTACCATGGAACGGTCAATGGACGAAACGGTGTTGGAATCGTTGTTGCAGCGGATCTTCTAAATAACATCGTTGGTATCTTGAAAATAAGCGACCGCTTGATGAGTGTTAAACTCGTCATACACAATGAAACGTGGAACATTGTTAGCGCGTACGCTCCACAAAATGGATGCGACCAATCGGAAAAAGATACATTTTGGTCAGAGTTCGGTAATTTGCTTAGAAATATACCTATCAATGAGATGCTCTTCCTAGGCGGAGATTTAAATGGCCACGTCGGAGAAACAAATGTTGATTATGAGGACTGCCACGGCGGTAAAGGCTTTGGAACCAGAAATTCAGCTGGCGAAGACATCCTTGTAGCATGTAGGGCGTACGGCTTAACCGTCTTAAATACAATGTTTATTAAACATCAACGACATCTCATCACCTATAGCAGCGGAGGCCACGAAACGCAAATAGATTATCACCTCTGCAAAATGTCAATGAGAAGCCGTGTTAAGGACTGTAAAGTAATACTTGGAGGATCGCTAGTAAGCCAACACCGTCTGCTCATTACAGAATTTTTCACGGCGGAACCACCGAAAACACGGGCATCGTTTGGAAAGCCAAAAATCCGGTGGTATAATCTATCGAAGGAAAGAAGCGCAAGATTTATCGCACTGGCTAAAGAAGTACTTCACAATATAAACGGTATCACAGACTCACTTAGCCCGCAAGAAATGTGGAACAGCATGCACGAGGAATGTATAACACTCGCAAAGTCCCATCTGGGGACTATATCGAAATACCATTACGTCGGCAAAGAAACATGGTGGTGGAATGACGAAACCAAACGAGCTGTGGCCGACAAGAAGAGTGCATTCCAAGCGTGGACAAAATGCGATCGGAGCGACAATATCGAAAAAGCTCGACTGGCTCTTGAATACGAGCGTCTTAAAAAGATCGCAAAGAAAGTCCTGGCTCGAACTCGAGCGGCAGAAGCGGAAAACCTGTACCAGGAGTTGGAACAAATATCCTCACGATCGGCGGATAGAAGACAAGCTATCCAAGAAGTTCAAACGTCGTACAGTACTAAAATGCCAAATATTTTTAAGCTCGCTGCACAGAGGAGAAAAAATTCAATGGAAATAACCTCGCCGAAATACATCAAAAACGCAGACGGTCGCCTATTAACAAATGAAAAGGAAATTTGTGACCGGTGGCTTGAATACTGCAAGGAGTTGCTTAACAAACAGTTTCCACGTGATATCGTGCCGACAGCTGGTCTATTCGAGGAGGAAGTTTCGGACTTTTCAATCGAAGAAATAAGTATAGCAATTGGAAAAATGAAGCGGGGGAAAGCGGCGGGACCAGACAGCATTCCATCAGAGTTTTGGTCGAAGATGGAGGGGATCGGCAGCGTTTGGTTATCGAAACTTTTAAATAAATTAAAATGTGGACAACCTATGCCGAATCAATGGAGAAGCAGCTTCTTGGTTCCATTATACAAAGGAAAAGGCGACACTCGAGAATGCAACAACTACCGTTCAATCAAGCTTATGTCACACAAAATGAAAATCGTCGAAAGAGTCTTAAACGAACGTCTTCGGCAAATAATAAAGCTCGATAATAGCCAGTGTGGATTTGTTGAAGGAAGATCGACGGTGGACGCTATCCAAAGCCTACGAATAATAATGGAAAAGCACCGAGATTCGTCTAAGGATTTACACATGGTATTTATCGACCTCGAGAAAGCATTCGATCGAGTGCCTAGGGATCTCATATGGGCCGCGCTGAGGTCTCAAAACGTACCGGAAACGTATGTAAGAATAATACAAGACATGTACGGAAACGTGAAAACTGCGGTTAAAAGCTCTGCTGGACTAACGAGAGAATTTCCAGTTAATGTCGGAGTGCATCAAGGAAGCGTACTTAGCCCTTTCCTCTTTAACGTAGTATTCGACTATCTTTTAAAAGACTGCATGCGCGAAGCAAATGTAACGCCAATTCTCTTCGCTGACGACGCAATTATACTTAGCGATAACGTCGAAGATTTACAGAACGCCTTAGATTCATGGAGAAATGCGCTAGAGAGAAACGGGTTTAAAATAAGTCGTTCAAAGACGGAGCATTTGACGTGCCCATTTGCGCATCCGTTGCGACCTGTTCCGGATATAATGTTAGACGGAATAGTTCTTCCGAAAAGCACTATCTTTAAGTACTTAGGATCAATCGTTAACATGGAAGCGAAATGTGACGACGACGTAAACCACAGAGTGAGTGTGGGATGGATGAAATGGCGGGAAAATTCGGGAATCTTTTGCGACCGAAAATTTCCACTTAAATTAAAGGTGAAACTCTACACCACGGTTGTTAGACCAGCTCTTATATACGGTTCACAGTGCTGGACAATGTACGAAGCGTTTAAAAACAAAATGACGGCAGCGGAAATGAAAATGTTAAGGATGTCTAGTGGAGTCACTAAACGCGATTGCATTAGATCTACGCGTATAAGAGGAAGTCTACATATAAAGAATTCGGTAACCGAACAGCTTGAGGCGAATAGAATAAGTTGGTATTGCCACGTTCAAAGAAGATCTGCGGAAAATCCGGTTAAAAAGGCACTATCAACTACGGTCACTCCAACTGTAAGAAAACGAGGTCGGAAAAAGAATTCCTGGATTTCTCAGATGGCAAATGCGCAACAACGTCTGGGGTTAACCACTGAAGCGATCCAGGACCGAGCATTATGTAAACGCGTTCTGCGGTCTGCGACATTAGCCAACCCCATAAGCGGAGCAGCAGCGATGCAGTAAAAATGGGAAACTCGTTACGCATAAGTTCGTATAACGAGGAAAGGGTTAATAAGAGGATAAGAAGAAGAAGAAGAGGGCAAAACTAAGTACGAGGGCGGGTCAATATGTCCGTGACTTTTGGATTAAAACACAGATTTTTTGATAAAAAAAATAATTTTATTTTTCAACGTAGTCTCCCTTGAGCTCTATAAACTTTGTCCAACGCTTCTCCAATTTTTTTATCCCTTCCAAAAAAAATGATTTGTCGAGGTCCTCAAAATAGGCCTTTGTTTGCGAGATGACTTCATCATTGGAGTCAAATCTTTTTCCACCAAGCCATTTCTTCAGGTTTCGGAACAAGAAGTAGTCGCTCGGAGCCAAATCTGGAGAATAGGGTGGATGAGGGAGCAATTCATAGCCCAATTCATGGATTTTTGCCATGGCAACTGCACATGTGTTTGTGGTCGACTGTGAGCAAACGCGGCACCCATCTTGCGGAAAGCTTTCTCATGCCCAAGTGATCATTCAAAATTGAAACCACTGAGCCATGCGAGATCCCTACGGCTTCCACAATCTCTCGCACTTTCAATCTTCGGTCGGCCAACACCATATCGTGAATTTTTTCGATTGTTTCGGGTGTAGAGACCTCAACTGGGTGTCCAGGACGTTCGGCATCTTCAGTGCTTGTACGGCCACAACGAAATTCAGTAAACCACTTTTTTACCATTGAAATCGATGGTGCAGAGTCCCCATAGTATTTATCAAGCTTAGCCTTGGTCTCGGTAATGGTTTTTTTTCGCAAGAAATAATGCTTAATAAGCACACGAAATTCACTTTTTTCCATTTTCTCCTCAAATTAGTGAGTAGTCTGATAAAAATAGCTGTCAAACACAAACTAACTGACGCAGCAAGTTTAAATTTTAACAGGAGTCAACTGACAGATGCCTGTTGACAGGAGCAGTGTTGCTGTTTCAGTAAAGAGAGGTCAGAAATTCAAAAAGTCACGGACTTATTGACCCGCCCTCGTATATTCTGCCAAGCAAAAAGACACTGAACACCGACGGCTCCTCGGACAGAACGTTACCGTCAACAGGTATAACTTTAAGGTAGTTAATAACTTTGTCTGCCTAGGCTCCGTTGTGAATTCAGAAAACGACACAGCGCTGAGATCAAACGAAGAATAACTCTTGCCAATCGCTGCTTCTTTGGACTATGGACTAAGAAGGCAATTGACTAGTAAAGCCCTCTCTCAAAAAACAAAAGTTACGCTACATAAGACCTTGATAATCCCAGTCCTGTATGGCGCAGAGGCATGGACATTATCAAAAATGGATGGTGCACTTGGCTACTTCGAGAGGAACATTTTTCGAGTGATTTGCGGCCCCGTCAGCATTGACGGTGAGTTGAGGAGGAGATACAACGAAGAACTGAATGGACTGTATAGCGTCATCGATCTAGCCAAAAGAGTGTAGATTTAATGACTAAGATGGCTGGGTCATGTAGAGCGGATGAACACCAATGCTCCGGTCGCTTGTTGATTGATGCCCAAGTCCACCCCGGACTGTAGACCAACCTAAGTAAAGTAAGTAAGTGCTTGGTATGAATCCGTAACTAAACTAAGCAGAAAAGATTTTCTGCACGTTCTTTAGCCAAAAAAAAACAAAATTCCTCAACAAACGAAGAAGGCGATGAAAAAGTTTTTAAATACAAATGAAATAAAATAACTGATTATAGTCTTTGCTTACCTCCGTGATTTTCAAATTTATGGAATAGGTACAACACGAAATCTTTTTTATCACACATCTTACAATTTCTTAAAAAAACTCCCACTCTATAAAATATATATGTAATTAGGATAATTTTAATCTTGAATTTCATATGAATAAATCCAAATTTTCTCGGGGATATTAGAAAAGGCCAAAGATTTTCAATCAGCAAATCAAAATGTTGTTGTAAATTACAAAATGTTGATGTGAGATAAAAAAGGGTTTGTCATCTGAGTAACATGCTCCTTATGGTTATTGAAATAAGGTTTTCAGACATAAGGTCATAGCACAGATAATTAAGAATTTTATTGTCGTTGGAAAAGCGGTCATCTGCATGCGATATCTATGTAACTTTGTTATCTGTGCTCATAGCTTTTAATCATGCTATTGCTCTTTGAGAGCATCTAGTCTATACAGTTAAAAAGGTGTTATAACAAAAAGCTGACTATTTTCGAATCGTTAGTTTTCATTAAAAAGGCTTAGAAATATTTATTATAGATAAACAGTCATTAAAAAAAACATTTGATGATTAATGTTTGCCCTCTTTTCACTAAATTTATTTATAAACGAACATATCTTCCAGATCTACTTCTTTCTTCTTTAATATTAGGATCAAAACAGATGCGCTTCATCAAAGAAATTTAAACTCTATGGCAATGCCATCGACTCCTTTGCTTCGCATTTTTTTATGAAAACTTATCAAGATCTTCCCAAGTGTTTGTACTATACGAATATAACACACCCTATCTAGAGTCCATAAGAAAACGGGGAACACTCATAAATGGTGCCTACGACTGCTCTCCACTCTTTAGTCTTCAATATCGACTCTTCACTTACGCTGGTTTTTGCGGAAGTAAGTAAAAATGTCCATCAGAATCAGCTAATGCATTTGCAAAAGGATGAGGGCCATCCAAAGGGGCTTAGAAGTTTACCTCGCTCCTCTTTTCATGCCTGACAGCAGACCAGCTTCGTGCCAGTTGTATTTCATTGACTTCAGGAAGTGACGGCATGGTGTAGTTGTTGTTGTTGCTGTGGCTGTTGATGTTTATGTTGATGTTTGCGCGCGAGTTACACGTGAGCTGTGCCACGAAGAAGGCTCACCTCAAACTCTCTCCCATTTAAGGTTAGAATTTCTATTCTTCGAGTTTTTTCTTTTTTTTTAGTTCTTTTGTCTTTCATTTCCTTGCTTTGAAATGATTTGCTTTGCTCTGGGAGTTTCGAGGCTACGCGTGAGCATGTACATATATATGTATATTTGTATGCCTGTGTGCGGGATTGTTTGAAGGGCTTCGAGAGGTGCTTAACCTTTGCTAGGTTTTCACATTTTTTTTTTCTCCCATTTCTCCTTTCTTGCCTGATGGGTTGGTTATAAATGTTCATCTCTCTCTTCAACGCGTTGTTTGACTTAAATAATTATTTGTGACATGTGGAATGTATCCAAATGTGGACACAGATGTGACAACTACCGCCGCCACCAAGCCACCATCAGTTGACTTGAACCAAAAGGATGTGGCACTATTTTTGTGAGGTGAATCACCCTCGGCCAAATCAATCAGAAATGTTAGATACGGATAGATCATATACTCGTACTACACAGGTAGACGTAACAATGACTTGAGAGAAATTATCTTCAATTGTTGATGTCAAAACGGGGGCTTGGAGTTGTTTACGGTTCAATGCTCTAAATGACAGGAATTTTCACACCTGAAAGGTGTACCAGTACATCAACACATTAGTTGAACTATCAGCTAGATAGTTCCCAACGTGAGATCGATTGATCCGAAGTAAATCGGATTCCGTTGTGACCGCTGAGTGCCAAGCAATACCTTAAGTCAGACTGTCAATCATCGGATCATGAAAGTCTGAATATGGAACCAATTAGTCGAATTGGAATTTTGGGGTATTGTCAGTATTGTCACCTGTTGGCCATGCTGCTGGTGGGGCAGGCAGGTACACAAAAGACGGAAGACTATTTCCTGTGTTCACAAACAGGTGTGTTATAGTGCAGTAGAAACATATGTTCATACATATATACATATGTATGATTTTGGTGGAAAGTTTTTCTATTTTCTTTTCGCTGAAGGCTTTGGGTCGATGTTTCGTTGAAAAGAAAGTTAACTACGAGTAAGTATTAGTTTACATGTATGTATGTATTCGCAGTTCTTTAATTCCTGTTTGATTTTGCAGAAATGACATTAAGGATTTTAGGGAAATAATTTTGATAATCAATTCATACAGAAGCATGTAAGCACTGTTCCGTTGGCGTTTTCAGAATTCAAATAAATTTAACAGATTACAGATATAACATCAAGCGATTTAGATGAGATATAAAAGCCTTACGAATTAAAAACACTGATTCATCGGTGCTTGGCTATCGAATGATGACTTTTTCTAGTTCTTGCTATATCTTTTAAGATCGTACTGTTTTTCATTTGACTTATGTACATATATTCAACTATTTAGGTCACTCATATATAAAACTATTGTACGTGTTGTCTTTCGACTTAAGATGGCGTCACATTCCGAGGTTGACTTGAGCCCATATACCTTGATCGACTGCACTTAGTTGGATGAGGTCCTTTTGCACTTGTGGACGTCATCAGACTGGTCCTTTTTACAGCACGTACATATTAATATGACTAGTTAATTTCTTATTTAGAAGCTTAAACTTAGTCACTTTCTCAGCTTCACTTTTATAAACCATAACATTTATTTAATCAAAACATACTTTTAGAGACTCTTATATCTGACGCTTTAGTCAAAAGGCTTCTATTAAAAGCTTCATATATTTGATTAGGGCTAGTGCCAAAGTGAATTCCCTTCGCAATTTAGGCGAACACAGGGAATTTTGGATACAAATAATGTAACACTTAATTTGGTACTAGAACTTAAGAGCTCTAGGGAGCAACAAGCTACATCGATCAATCCAAATTCTATGCACCTTTATATCTATTTCCATCTGTGCATCCCTTCGACAAGCTGTGGAAGAAAAATCACTGAAACACGCAAATAAGAGAGTTCGATTGCCCTTTGTCATTGGGGCAACGTAAATAAGTCTTCGCCCACGGGTTATGATGTCTAAAGTTTACGTCGGCAAAACACCAGTGCCAAATCTGCGTAAACGTGACTCTTGATCAGGTTTTGACTTAAGCTTCATAGAAGACTTATGGACATGCCATATAGAAATTATGTGACAGTCGGCGTATAGGGTCAATGAGAGCGTACAAACAAAAAACTCACAAATAGCCGAGACAAAGTACGCACAAAGTACAGATGATTTTTTTATGAACATTATGAGACGTTATAAAAAAGGTAATAACGTAGTTTAGCCGTTTGGACATTGGCTATTGTAGTATACGAGTAACCGAAGGGAAAGAGGTTTTTTACTCTCACAACGTTGCAGAAGCTATTGCGATGTTTCGGAAGACTGGAGCGATCAAACCAGGTTTTTTTTATAAAAGATTCGACACCTTCAACAGTCAAATTGAGTAATTGATTATTTAAGCACTGTTATAAAATCAATAAATTCGCATATGTCAACCCTAGAAAGAGCAAAATTATCGAACTTATATACAATTTTGTTTTTGAATTACTTTTTTACTAAATAAAAAAAAAATTGTTGAGTGATGAAAATCTTTATTTGGACCTTTACTATTTTTTCTGTTAAGTGGAAAAGATGATATCCACCAAGTGGCTGCCGCCAGTGTTGATACACATCCGTGCGCTTTTTATCGCATTTTCAATGACTTTCCGCAAGATTTCCGGTGATAACTGCTCGCATTCCTGTCGAATATTCTCCTTAAGGGCTGCGATTGTTTGAGGCTTGTTGGCATAAGCCCGCGACTTCAAGTAGCCCCAAAGAAAGAAGTCTGGGATGGTTGAATCGGGCGATCTAGTTGGCCATGCTAACGGGAGATTACGTGACCAGGAAACGCTTCCTTCAGAATATCCATTGTGGCTCGTGCTGTGTGTGCGGTTGAAACCTTGTTGAAACCACATGTTCACTAAGCACCGATCATCGAATTCCGGCAGTAAGAAGTCGTTTTTCATGGTCCTGTAGCGTTTACCAGTGACAGTGACCGTATTAGAGATGGCGTAAAAAAAAAGGCCCGCACCGCACAGTGGCTTTGAGTGGATGTAATGGCTCTTCATGCATCACATGCGGATTTTCAGTGCCCCAGAAACGAAGATTTTGTTTTTTGACGTAACCGCTTAAGTGGAAATGCGCCTCGTCGCTCATGATGATTTTCGACACAAAATCGTCCTCTTCGTTATTGAGATTGAGGATGGCTTGACAGTAATTCACACGCTACTGACAGTCAAGAGGCATTAACTGATGTATTCTTTGCCTTTGTACGAGAACATGTGTAAGTCTGTCACTCCACGCTCTTGCGGAGTATAACGCTCCATTGCTTGTCTGTTTGTATGCTTCACCTGTCTAGCTTACAAATGTCAAATATGATTGACGTACGACGCCATTTCGCCATTTGCAAAAATTATAACATCTTCTGATAGGATGATTACTTTTGCGCCACCTTGTATATCTCATATGAAGCCGCTGTGTGTCTTTTTATGATAATATAAATAAAATGCTTTTTGAACAGATTTGCCTTATGGTAAGGAGTATTGGCACAAGTACCTGTCTAACTACATCAAAAATTAATTGCATTAGCTTGACGTTTAATTTTTTCTTTAATAAAAATGGAAACTTGGTGGTCATATATAGTATGATAATAATTATCCTTGTATCTCAAAGTACAGAGTTCGCTAATGAAACGTTCTCAGAAAATCTTTATAAAAAGTAATGGACATGTTTTTTTTTAGAATCTGCAATCCAAAACATATGCACATACATATATGTATATGCAAAAATGTGTTCATCTCACGAATAAATAGCCTACAAATTGTTGTCTTAGATTTACTCAAGCCAAACTGTAACTAACTGAAACTGCGAAAGTAATGTCCCTTACACCAGCCAACAACGCACCTGTCTAAGTTTCCCTCATCTTAATGACCCCAAAGAGAAAATTAATTTTCTAAACAAACTAAACACATCCACCGTTAGCTGTTGTCCCCTTCCCCAAGTGTTCGTATGTACATGCAACTAGCGGTTTCAACCGAAAGTATCTCACCAAAGCTAGGATTTGAATTGATAATCACGACGACCCTGATTTCCTACACACGTTTCACTTTACCGCCCATCATCAACGTGAATCTCTAATCACCACAACCAAACCAAGCAGATTTCACACATTCTATAGAGCACCCTTTAGTTGGTAGGTACCTTTGGTGTTTGTTGTGCTTGAGTGAGCACAGACGTAGAGAGAAGTCGCACTGATCAAACACAGATAGATTTTCCAAAAAAGCTCCCTCTTAACAGTTTTTCTCGTTTTTTGTTCTTTCTTTTTTGGTGGCTTTTCATCGATCATTTGTCGTTTGCGTTTTGGGTGTAACCGCTATTCGTTCTTCATCTTCGTCGTCGACTTCTGTCTAAACCCTTTCCCTCCTTCTGTAATATGTTGACAAACTTTTGTATCCCAAATGTCCGTATCGTTGTATTTTGTGTTTGCTTTATGATCTTATTCTTATCCACATCCACAACTGCACAAGGAAACGAAGATGGGAGGACCAGGCAAGGGACGCAATACATTCGTCGCTTCGGCGAATAGATATAAACAATGCGACCGACGTAATCGCCTGCCGTGCCTCGTGTGCAAGATGAGTAAAAAAGGTTCTTGAACTTAAAAGGGGTCACCTTGCGCGCAAGCAAGACAACTACCACGACCACGACTATGACTACGAAGATACCTTACAACGAAGAGATACCTTACGTACCTGTCTTACCATCGACCATCGGTGGAGATACTCGCATCTAGTCGGTTGGGTTGTTTGGTTGCTTACCTTGTGCTCCATCTCTCCACAATTAAGTTTGCCTATTCTTTGTGTGGTAGTTTCTAAATTTTTTTCTAATCGCCCTCTCCCCCTTTCTCTTTATTCTTTTTTTGAATTCTTCTCCATGACAAACAAATTATTTTTTCTCCCTCTGTAGAATGTATCTAGGTTTATTTAAAATTTCGAAAGAGGACGAAGTCATTGCAAATGAAGAGAAAGACAAAAAAAAAAACCCAGAGAACGAAAGATATTTATTATCTAGGAGCCCTGGGGGTTTATAAATGAGGCTTTCGTGGAAAAGATCAAATGAAAAAAGAAAACGTAAGGCGGTGTTCGTACCTTACATACATACGAGTATGTATTTCTGGGGGTTGCACAGGAAAAATTAGATGATCTTTTGAGAGTAGCCTAAAAAAGCATCCAGATCTTACAGCGGATTAGAGAACTAACATCATTAATTTAGAAACCATTTGTGAATACGTTTCACCATTCTCCTACTCATCAAACGATCCAATAAAATATAATTTGCGACTGTTATTTGGTTTTTTTTTTTATAGGTATATCGGTTTTCTATTTGCATATATTGCATTAATGACACTTCTTCAGATCCTTGTTTTGCTGTTTGTCGGTATCCGTTGTGAGAGTATGGATTTCGTGATATCGATTAAGGTGGATTTAATTTTCGATTCTTGAAGCTTAAGCAATCACACAAGAAAGAGGTCATATCAATATTAGTGGCTTACATTTTGCGAGCAGTATGATATAAAAATTGAATGTCAAAAAGAGATAGTGTATCAGATTGCCTTTTTCTTAAAGAAGTAATGAAGATGTGAAAACTCTTCTGGCTATCTTAAAGTTGTGCCGGTAAAAGGCTAGTAAAAATTCCCTCTGCATAAAGTTTGAAACTGCAACTGCCGTTAGTCTAGCGATCGCTAATTTAGGCTTCATTTTAGTTCGTTTAAAATATGTCAATTTAATCACTGTAGAATAGATAATCTTTGCAATATACTTAAGCTGATGGAAATATAAATTTTATAACGACTTTGTGGCGATAATTAGTTTTTAATTTAAGTTTCAAACTTTGTTATTTAAGTGTTAAGAAGAAATTTCAAATAAAGTTGCCAAATCGTTCCTTACAACCCTCAATATAAACAGTTGACTAGTTGGTGGTATACAGCTTGCAAAATTAAATTACAAGTGAATTTAGCAAGTGTGTATCAATCGGTAGGTTGGCTCAGTGGATTGGTATTCAGCTCTTTAAACAGTAAAGGGAGAAAAAAGAAGCAACAATATTACAAAAACAGCACGTCACGGCGAGAGTGGGTAACCGAAAATTACTATTCTTTTAGTGTATTTTACACTCAGCAGAATTGATGAGTTGCGAAATATTAAGTTCCTTTAATATTATTGTCTGACTTGGGATAACTTGAAGATGGCAGATCGTGTACTGCAATGCTAAAATTTCAAGCATGCTACCACTAACTGTGATATGAAGTTTAGATGTTTTAAGTGCACAAAAGACAACAAATATGGAGAGTGCTCTTTACGTAAAGACAGGGTAGAGGGTAAAAGTGAATTATTTTATGTACTCTTTAGGTTATGTTATGTTCACCCGAAAAACTTGCTCGAAGAGTAGAAGCATCTATAGAGCATTGTGGTAGACCCACAATGTCAAAAAAAAAACAACAGATAGGTTCCTAAAAGCGATTTTTTGTCGATGTTTTTGCACGGAAAAATCAATCACTTTCAGAAATTGTTTGGCAATGTTCGATTCCGATAGTGACCACTATGAACGCCTCGCAACAATATGTATTTCAAAGGTAAAGCGCAGCTGGAGCTCTCTGATCAGGTGCACTCAAACGACTATTGTAGAGCTCAATTGTCGTGCTTTTCCATAAATTTGAAGCGTATATCGATCCCACAACTAACAGAAACCTTTCGAATGGTGAGATAAAATTCCAACAATCGACGCTCTCTTAAGCTAAAACATCTGAAGAGACAGATAACTGACAGGAATGCTGCGGAAATAAGGACTCTAAATATATTATATTAAATATATATATATATATTATAGTCTGTATTAGGGCAATAAAATTCGACGTATAAAATCCAGGAATACAAATACGAGTATATTTCCGCAGATAAATAAATTATCCAGGCGGAAAAATCAAAACGATAATTAATGTGTCCGAATTTCGAGAGAGTTTAGATAATGGCAATGATATTTTGGTGACGAAGATCCACAAGAAAAGTGGATTTGCTGGAAGAATTTTTTGAGGACCTGTATACGGTGAATAATCCGATTCACCGTAGCCACCACATTGAGAACAGAGATTTCTGCGCAATGATCTTCAAAGCAGGCTGTGACGGTTTTACCATAATCGAGAAAGTAAACATGGCAAACGTTATTAACGCCAATGAACAAGCTGCCTCTCACTGGTCGTGCAAAAAGATGAGCTAATGTGCATCTTAGATACACCGAAGAATGGGAAAAGACGATATACCGAACGTCTTTTTGAGACGTCTTCCCTAAGAAGTGGATACTTTTATTATGCTATTTAAGAATGAGATACTCGTAAATAATGCACATTTTCCGACCCATTGGAAAATAGCAGTTGTACCCCCTATCCCGAAAAAGGAAAAATATAAGTCTAACATTGGTGGTCGTGGCCCAAGTGAAAGTTAACTGGCTCCCAAATCGGAAGGTTTGGTGTTCGAATCCCGGCCCTGCCTGAAAGATTTGCATTTTTTCAGTCAATAAAAATCAAGCAAGATGTGTAGTTGACTAGAATACAACAACAAGCCAGCTCTTACTAATAATTTAGATTCCGCATTAAATGTTCCATGTCACCCATGGAGCAAAATAACCACTGAGCCCAAACATCTTTCTTCTCTCTGTGTTCAATTTCCAAAAAACTTAACACATGCTGAGACATTATGTATATTTACTATATACCCACTTGAGTATTAGGTCCTTAAAAAAAAACAACTTTCGGTTAATAAGTTTGGTTCCGAACATTGACAAGGCGTTCGAAAAAGTAGTCAATAGAGTTATGTTAAATTCGATTTAGTATAGTAATATGAAGCCAGAAAATCAGTTTGGTTTCATGGCGAGGCATGAAACTATACTCATGCTTCATCGACACTACAATGGTATAAATGAAAGAATCAGTGTACGGGTGCTTGCCTGGTTGACTTCCACACTGTATGGTTAGAAGAGCTTTTCTGTAGCCTGAAAATTTTCTGCTATAGATGGTTTACAACGTGATTACCGGAAAGAAATCTTTGTCAAATGTGCCAATGCAATTTCGAGCAGTCTTTGAAATAATAAAAAGCAAACTGTTTACAACAGGGGCCGTGATATCTCCGATACTGTTTAACATTCACATAAGTGATCTAGTTGGTTCCCTCAATCACGCTTTAACGTATGCAGATGATTAAGAATCGTAGTATTGAGGTCTTCAATACTCTTCTGTAATTTTGATCATATTTAAAGGTATTAACAGTATTTGAAATTGAAAATCAATTTTGAAAAGTCTGGGGTATCAGAACAAATTGACAAAATTTCATCATCATTGAACAGCTTAGGCAGCCATTGGCGGAAAAAAGCGTAGTGTAATACCTTGGCATTTGGTTTGATGGGTATCTATGATATATTTTGAAAAACATATCTCGCTGGGGCCAAGAAGGCGTTTGCTCTGAGCAGAAGATTGCTGTTGGGTTTTCGAGAAAAGGCCGTGATCGTCAATATGAAGCGGTGCTTGAAGAAGTTATCGTTGTCGAACGGCCCCAGTTGAGTCTCGTCGACGCTTGTACACCATAATGACAACAGTCAGGCATACAATAACGCAATCAGTGTGGTGACTACTCGGGTCAAGATGCAACGAGTAATTGCCATTCTGATGATATTTAAGTAAAGTGTCATAAATAGTCATGGGCGATGGCGATGGCGCGATAGTTGGCTCATTGGACTATCACGCAGACAGTCACCAACAATTTTTCAAATCGCCATCACCCTTTCGGCGGGCAATGGCAAACTCCCGAAAGTAAAATTGCCTACGAAAAGCTTCTAAGGAGTGCCGTTCGGACTCGGTGATAAACCGTAGGCCCCGCTCAGATGTGACAAAAATGACAACATGAGCAACACAAATGAGTGTCAAGAAGCTAGGCCATGGCTCATACCGGGCTGCCAGCGCCACAGTGTTTTTTTTTTTTTTTTTTTTGTCATAAGTAGTCTTAAGTCTTACTTTAAAAAAAGCTAATGAGCCAAAGTTCTTCTTAAAATAAACATATTCACAGTGACTAGACAAGATTCGCCGTATTGATAGAAAAGTATTACAACTCGAAATCCGGCGTTTTTCACTTATGGGGTCACAAATGGCCCAAATGGTTGTTGGAACATTGTAGAAAAACATCGCAAGTGTAAGAGCATTCTATGGCCGTAAGGGAGCAGTAGTGTAGGTTGTTCATTCTTATCAGTTGTTAATGACGTAAATTTTCAAACCGCTCTCCTGAAAAGTTGATGATTTTGGGTTGTGACACTTTTCTATCAGCAGCTGTATGTTTTAAGGCCGAAGAGCAATATTTGTTTAGAGCGATTGATAAGAGATAGTAAGTTAAATTGGAGACAGCAAATAGTTCTCAGCAATAAGTCATAACAGGCACGATAAGTGCTGAGCTGGTTGCAGCTTCACCTTTAAAGGTATGCAATCTCTAGTTGCCAAAGGCATCTGTTGATTTCGGGTGCAAATTGCGTGATATTATCATTTCTAATCAAACTGATGTTAAATAAAATAAATAATAAATTCAACGTGTCAATTGTTTAATATAAATGGCGAAGTATTGTATGATTAAGTGATGGTACTTAGAACTTCTGAGTTTGATGTACGGATAAGTAGATAATCAATTTCGAGAATGCCATTCTCTTGTGGCCGATAGGGATCCATCTACTGCGTCATCTATGAATCTATAACAGTTATAACAACATTAACCTGGTCATCTTACATACGCAATTTACAATGATACAAACACATTGGTAGATCATTTATAAACACTGCTAATATTAAGGTTTCGAGTATTGCGCCTTGAGAGATACCTTAATGGACGAAACATAAGGAAGATAGGTTAACATTTACTCGTAATAACATGCTAAAGCGAATGAATTATATTTAAAGTAAGCGCAGTAAGGGCAGAAGTCTACGTTTCTGCCATTTTTAGGAATTGATAATATTCCTGCTTGTTTTCAGAGATCGAGATATATTGAAGCTGTTGCTATAAAATATGTGACACTAATATAGCTGTATTAAAATCTGACTGAATATTATTATCAACAAAAAAGCAGCACCTATTTGACCGCGGATTTACGGTGAGAGCCACACCTAGGCAAGAAGTTTTGAGTTCCCAGCATGAAAACGAGCGTCTTGATTTATATACGTGCACGACCCAATAGAGGAAAAAGATGAAGAAACCAAAGATGGCTTCTACCTACGAGCTTTAAGAAAAGATCCACGAGCAGTGCCCTAGCTGTGACATTCAAATTATCCATGGTTACGTTTCCGATATCCCGATCATCGCGGAGACATTAAAAATGATGCCCTATGAATGAAACCTCAACTTTGTTTGCCCGATCCTCAAGAAAAGAGATCTTTTGAACTGTTCCAACTATAGAGGCATCAACCTTCTTAACATCACCTACAAATTTTATCTGCCGTTTTGTGTGAACGTTTGAAGCCGTTCGTCAACAAGCTGATTGGTACATATCAGTGGTTTCAGGGCACGAAATTCCACCTCTGTTACAGATCGATACAAACCTATTCATTGATTTTAAAGCCGCGTATCACAGCGGAGCTATACAAAGCAATTTTTTGTTTTGGCATCTCTGCAAAATTCGTCCGTCTATGCATGATGATGATGTAGAATGCACACTGCCGTTTTGTGTGAAAGTTTGAAGCCGTTCGTCAACAAGCTGTTTGGTACATATCAGTGTGGTTTCAGGGCACGAAATTTCACCTCTGTTACAGATCGATACAAACCTATTTATTGATTTTAAAGCCGCGTATCACAGCATCCGTAGAGACGAGCAATACAAGGAAATGTTTTGTTTTGGCATCTCTACAAAACTCGTCCGTCTATGCAAGATGACGATGGATCATACGCCATCAGGGTCAGTAAAGATCTCACCGAGACCTTTGATGTCAAAAGAGGACTTAGACAAGGGGTCATGCGATTTCATTGAAAGAATAGTGCAAAACTCACTCGCCAACGGACAAAAGTCCGTTCAATTACTCGAATACGCCGGTGATATTGACATAATTGGAGGAAAGTAGCCTAATTTCAGTGGAGCTTTCCCATCGACAGATTCATATCAAAGTGTTTTAAGTAAATTGAAAGAAACTTAATGTCAATTCTTCATTCACGTGCAAATCTGAAGTCTAAAAAAAAAATCTAAAGTTGATCAATTTGATGTAATTTCGCAATTAGCTACAAAATTTTTGTATTTGAATGGCAAGTAATTCCTTTTCAGATGAATATAAGGAAATTTGTTTCTACCCAAGACAATTTTATAGTTGGTGGTGAGCTGAACTGTAGACATAGAGATTTGGGTTGTACTCGGGCTATCGCTTGGAGTAATATTCTATCTAGTCTTTATATTGTGGTCTTCATTTTGCTATTTTGTTTCCTCTGGCAGTCCATCTGTTTTGGACTTTTTTTTGATGAGTTGTCCAAATAACATTTCAAATCCTTTAATAAAAAACGAGCTTAGCTTTGATTATAATCCTGTATTCTGTCGACATCTTTCTTCGGCTCAAGTAAACGTCCAGTATGTCCAAGACATTAAAAAAATTAATTGGCATCGTTTCCGCAGTATTATTAAAGAAGTTCTCGTGGTATCCCCACTAGCCTGGGCAGCTTCCTTATCCGTGAAGATGTTCACCGTTTCAAAACAACTACTTTTTCTCCGTTTACAGTTGCACGTATCAAGATAAGAAATATTCAGAAAAGAAACTGGCAAAGATTTCGGCACCCTAATTTTAAGGGACATGTTCGTACCTTAAAAAAATTAATTTCGAAGCTTATTGCTAATCAACGCAACAATGATTGGAACTGCAAACTGAGTACTGTGAAAAATGTTGAAAACTCTTCTGGAATATAATGCGAGTATTAAAAAATAAGCAAAGAACTATTCCAGGTCCAAAAAGCCCTTCGTCTATTCACTATACTGATAAGGATAAAGCTAACGCCTTAGCGGACACTTTCATGAGAAATTATTCCATAGCATCTAACTTGGCGATCCCTTATTTAATTCAAGTGTGGACCGTGCAATTGAAGACTTAAATGCTTCAATTTGCTGAACCCCCCCTTCCGCTTTTATTTCTACTAAAATCAAGAATGCTCGAGGTTTTGATGAAATCAAAAATATATATCTAAAGCATCTTCCCAAAGCTGGTGTAGAGTATATAACGTTCATTTTCAACTCTTGCCTGAAGTTGCAATATTTCCTGGACACTTGGAAAAAGGCCAAAATAATACCTTTACTTAAGTCTGGAAAGCTTCCAGAAAACGCTGAAAGCTATAGTCCTATAAGTCTGCTTAGCTCGGTAATCAAAATATTTGAGAAAATAATCAAGGAACAGCTAATGGGCTTGATCTCGGACAATATTTTACCTAATGAGCAATTTGGCTTCAAACCATAACACAGTTCACCAAGTTTTCTTGATATGTTAAATTATAAAATTAAATCGTGAACAAGGAAAGTCAACAGGTATGACTGTATGACGCTGTATGGCATGATGGATTACTATATAAATTATTAAATTATGGTCCTCTTCCAATATATTTACTTAAAATTGTCCAACGCTGCCTTTCGACCGATTATATCAAGTACATGTTAATAATTCTCTTTTCGCACTGTTCAATGTCAAATGCGGTGTGCCCCATGGCTCCGTGCTTGGACCTTTATTATATAATTTGCTGACGTCCGATTTCCCCGTGTTTTCAAATTGTAAGTATGCTATGTTTGCAGATGACACTGCGATTATTTTCGTCCCATCAGTTTCCTTTCAACAAAGAGAGAAATTTATATGATGCGATGGAAGTTTTTTACAATTATTTCATCACACGGGAAAGGAATGCTTACTACCTTCCAACAAGCAATCTTAGTATCAATGGATCCACTAAAGCCTGGGAAACTTTAGCCAAGTATCTAGGTACTTGTCTTGACTCTTAACTGATTTTCAAGGACCACATAAACAACATACTGAACAAAATTAATATTGCGATGAAAATGCTTTATCCGTTTATTAACGGAAAATCGCACCTATCGGAGGACAATAAATTGATCATATTTAAAGTAATTTTCCAATCAATTATTTGCTACAGCTGCTAAGCTTGGGGTCAATGTGCTCAGTGTCATATAAAAAAATTGCAGATGGCACAAAATAAAACTCTAAAGATGATGCTAAAACTACCTAAGCAATGTTGAATTGGTTAATGAAAGAATTATAAGGCGCAATTCTAACTTTATTGATAAATGTTCGAGTGTTGAAAATCCCCTTGCAAGCAATCTATATTCACAATATTAAAATTATTAATTTTTGTAATTATTACATATCTTTATTAATTTGTTTGTTTGTTTCTACAATGTTACTGTTATTCAGTTATTTATTAATTCACTTATTTATTTATTTAATAATTAATTAATTAATTAATTAATTAATTAATTAATCTTCTTATATGTTATTAACGCATTTATTTATTTTTTGTTTTCTAATTAATCTTAATTTACTTATTTATTAATAAACACATTGTTTATATATTCGTTTACTGCTTATGTTCTGGTTTGTTGTTATATTATATATTATAATAATTATTACTTGTTATTTGTGTCTTACCATTATATACTTTTATTATTTTTTGGCTGTTGAATCTTTTTCTCATTGTATCTATATCTATTATTATTATTTTTGATTATAATTTTTTTTTTTTTAAGTAAAATGTATTTTCCCTTTTCCTTTTGTATTATATAGTCTCAAACGAAGAATAACTCCTGCCAAACACTGCTTCTTGGGCTAGGAATGCAGTTGATTAGCAAAGCCCCCTCTCGCACAACAAAAGTGACCCTATAGAAGACCTTAATAATCCTTGTACTTTTCAGTGGCGCAGTCAAGAAGAAAATTATTTGAATGAATTTCGGTTCAGCCTTCTAATCTAATCCAATTCATACAGTCGGCTAGCCGATGGCCTTAGTTGATCGTGCTTTCCCCTGATTTTGTAATTTTATATTATAAGTCAGTTTAAAAAAATAAATAAATAGAGAAATAAAAGAAATAAAAGAACAGTATGGAAATACGAGAAAGATAATTGGAGCGAACTTAACAGCTTCTATAGAAATTTTAACTGGTCGTTATGTTTCCTCGATAACGACGTGGATGCCGCTGCTGATATGATCATAGACACTATTCTCTTTGGAATAAGATCCTTTATCCCTCACCGGATAAAGAGTATCAGACCAAAGGAAAAGGCGTGGTACGACTCGAGCTGTAAGGAGGCTGTTAGGCTGAGAGAAATGTTTTTTCGGCCCTATAAGGCCAACCCCACAGAGGAAAACCGGAAAAAATTCAAACGAGCCAGAAATGACTGCAACGCCTTTCTTAAGCGAGTGAAATTTATATACGACCAAAAACTGAGGCAAAAAATACAACAATGTCCCAAAGGTAGTAAACATTTTTGGTCGTTCGTCAAAAATATTAGAAATTCAGTCTCATCCTCCATCCCAACGCTCATTTTCAATGACATTCCAGCTGTCAGCACTTTGGACAAGGCAAATCTACTTGCTGCATACTTTGCGGCCAGCTCAACTCTTCTAGATGGTTCTTTGTCTCCGCCTACACTTGAGTGCGTCGAATCTTCAATGGGACGAGTCCACTTTCGCACTCGTGTAGTGGCAAGAGTACTTAAAGATCTTTACACTCACAAATCCGCTGGTCCAGATGGTATATCTCCCCTTCTTCTGAAGAGGTGTTCTTCTACGCTGGCAAAACGACTGCGTAAGCTTTTTTATAAATCTTACTCTTTAGGACTCTTTCCGAGCATTTGTCCAGCCAGTTCCTAAAAAAGGCGAATCTTCTTCTCTCTCCTCTTACAGACCCGTTGCACTTACGTCCCTTCTTTCCAAGGTCATGAAAACGCTCATAAATCTCGAAATATCATGAAATATCTCGAAATACGAAACCTTCTTAATGACCGGCAGTACGGTATTTGTAGCAACAGGTTTACTGGTGATTTCATGGCATGTCTCACCGAAAAGTGGAACCAAAGTTTACATCAATCTCATGGAAACGCTCATAAATCGTCAGCTCATGAAATATCTCGAAACACGAAGCCAAAAATGCTGCGAAATGTCTAGGTTTCCTTGAGCGATGTAAGAAATGTTTCACCCCCTCTGATCTGGCTTCAATATATAAGGCTTTCATCCGCCCAAAAGTGTAGTACAATGCTCACATCTGGTCAGGTGCTCCCAAGACTTCTTTGTGCCTACTAGATAGGATTCAAACCCGTGCGAGAAATCTAGGCGATGCTAATATTACACAGTCGATTGACACCCTCGACCACCGACGTAAAGTCTCCTGTCTCACCCTGTTGTATCGCTATTTTCACCACCAGTACTCCTCTGAAATTGCCAGTAGCATTCCGCCCCTACAATCCACCAACCGTAACACTCGTTTCGCTATGAATGCTCATCAGTACACCCTCAAGCCCACTTTCGGACGCACCCTGAAATATCGTGATACTTTCCTAAGCCGAAAACTCGCTCATGGAATGCCCTGCCGAGCACTTTATTTCCTAGCCATTCAACCTTCAAACATCTAAAACCAACGTATATCGGTACCTCTCTTTTCTCCCTCCCTAAATTTCCGCGCTATGTGCAAACATTTTAAGCGTACATAATCTCTTGTGCGCGCGCAAATTAAAAAAAAAAATATTTATATCTCTTTTCCAAGACCCTGACTAAGACCTGGAAATCCTTACCGGCCCGAGCTGCAAATTTGTCGGGGTAGCCCAGATAAGGTCTTGTTTTGTTTTACCGACACTAACCCTGGTTTATGGCGCAGGAAACTCGCCATTCGTCCCCTTCACTACGTAATCTCCAGTGAGATTCCTAGATGACGCCACGGGGAGGCGTGAAGTAGGGCTTATTAGCAGAGCTGCAAGATGTTCGGCTGCAGAGGCTCATTCTCGTTATTTAAAGAACCAGCATCTGTCAGAAGATGCTACTTCTACGAGGCCTTATACTAATCGTTGCCATCAACGTTTAGATTTTTCCCGACTAATACTAGAGCACTTACCGAATGGCAGTTACATTTTATTTTCTGCGTTCAGTTGCAAAAGTTATAATACGAGTACTTATAATATAATTCTCACAGTTAATCAATCGTTTATCTCTTGTAGAACTATCTATTGCATTTTAAATATTTAGTATTGAAAATACTTTCTAACGTCAGATATATTTTTCCTTTCTGTCGGAGAGGGAGGTCTTCTATTGAACTTTAATCGGTTCAGTTTCAGAAAAATAGTGCAACTAACTCTTCCATTTAAATTGCAAGTGCCTAATGTTTTATCCAACTAATTAAGTATAAAATTTCGTGAACATTTTGAGGGTAGTTCTAACTGAGACTATCTGAATTCAATAGTATATAACTCAATATTTTTTAGCGTAGAATATTTCCTGTTAACTTTTATATCATTCTAATAATGATTTAAAAGCATTTAATTAAGTCTTAATGGATCTTTCTATCAATTGTATGGGTTTTATGGACCAAACAGTTGCTTCAATTTTCCCCACAACGATCTGTTCGAAACGCATTAACGACTACACATAGATGACGAAAGAAATTCCTGAAAATGTAGACCAACCTAGAACAGGTTCTTTCAAAAATTTTAACCACACTTCCCTGCCTATACCGCCATCTCCTCACACTTGGGAGTAACTACTTAGCCGACTTAAGACCAACATTTGCTGCCTCTATGAGACATTACTTTACCTAGCACCGATATGTTGTTGTAAGCTCTTAGCAAATTTCATATAAAATATAAAACAAACATAAAAAACGAAAAAAAAAAAACAATCTGGAAGCTTCGAAACACGCCAAGTCCAAGTAAAGAAGAAGATGCAAGGCAAGACTCATAAATTGATGGGTCGCACAAAGAACTAGGGAAACAGACAGAGAGTAGAAATTGCGTAATAGAGAGTAGAAAAACATACGTAGTCACTATGGTAGAACAACATAGCTATGTGTTGTTGTATTTAGTATCTCCGTTAGCCTTTTAGATTGCCTCTCCTTTGGTGCTATTAAATGCACGAGGTGTGCATCCGCGTTCGGATGTATTAAAGCTTTTGCTGTAAATGGCATCATGACCATGAGAAGCTTTGGATCTTTTGTTTTCTGGTAGTTATGCGGAGGATGTAGTAATTTGAAAGATGGATAGGAATACATTTTAACTACACAAATACAGGTGAAGACTTAAAAATAAAAAATAAAACTTAACATACTGTTTTAGAGACATTCGTAGGCTACTATTGGGAAATATATTTCAATATTTTTTAAGTTATTAAAAAGTACTTAGGTGTTTGGTTTTGCTTAAGTTATTTTTTTTTTTAAATTTGTTTATTCCATCTAAAATGTTTTTTAATAAATTAAAAACAAAAAAATTAAGAAAATGTGCTGTGTGAATGCCGATAAGAAACCCAGCCATTGAATATACGAGTATATCATTCTACCTATGACATCGTTGTTCTTTTACATGACGTGGAAATAAAAATACTGAATATACTGAAAAGAAATACTAACAAGCCTTCTTCGTAAACCCAATTTTAAGCCACAATTTTAAGCTAATTGCGAAAAGATCGAGATGAAATCACTCAGGATGACATCTACACTGAGTCAAAAGCAGAGATTTTTGCGTCGCAAGTTTTAGACTTGCTGCCCACGTAACCTTACTAAGAGCAGCTTACAAACAGCTGCTTTTAATGAAGTTGCTACTGAGCTAAACAACACAACACGCCGTGGTTTGTATGTCTCATCAGATGTGGAAATCAAACTTTCAATTGCTCCTTTTGATAGCTGCAAGTCGGCTTGCCCCATTGTAGTTGTAATTGTAGTATGTAGTTATACTACAAAAAAGGTTTAGTCCAGCTGTATGTAACTCCAACGGGAATCTTCACTGGTACTGGAATACATATCAAGAACCTGCACACATTGAGTGTGAAGATCGAGAAAGATTAGCTGTAATGTCTGCTGGATTTTGCCTACCGATTGATTGCTCTAAGGGACATTCAGCTCTAGACGTTAGTGTACTAGAAATAGGCTTTCAGTCAATCCTAAGGCAGTTCTCGTAAAGAAAATGAAAAGACGACTGGTCTGACTCATCTAGTGCTTAAGTTCATCATCATTAAAATCTCCAAAGAAGATACGACACCGCGGCGCATTACCACAGTAAATGTTCGCATCAGGTTGTTGTTATTCGGTGCCCTCGTAGGCATTTCATAAGTAAACCGCTTACTCATCTTTTTTGGAAAACTGAAAAATTTTAGCAAAAGAAACTTACAAGGAGACAATGGAATAGTTTCTTGTCGGAGTGCTATCTTTAGTCTTTTAAGTTCTAAGATTTTCTCGTTTAAGCTTCCTACGAGAAAAGAAAGCATGCGAGACTAGTTACTTGCATGAGCTAGCACTAGCTAACTTGGTACAATCTAGTTATATCCACGAATCTAAAAAAAAAAGCCAATTTTCTTTTTAGGAAATTTGTCTACCTTATTTATTTGCTCACTGAAGCTGCTTACGTCACGTAAAGCGTTTCTCCCATTCATCTAGATTAAATCAATTGGTTTGTTGTTTTAGCTCTTTGGATATAGTAGTTTATTTCCTGATTCACGTTATATGGCTCGTGGATAGCGTTTCTTTCAAATTTGCTCCTGACTATGCATGACCAACCATTCGTTGAAGAGTATTTCAAACTAAAATGCCTTGTATAGTATGCTTCTATTTCGATGCATGCCTTCATCAACAATAATCTTTTAGCGCAAAAGCTCTGCTTCTTTGGTACAGGTATGGAAAATATGAGCCTTTACCACATTTTTAGTTCCTAAAACTAATAGTGGAGTGTGGGACATCCACAATACAGGAGCGCGATCGTGTTTTGCCCACACGTCTGCTTAGTTGGGTACTCGACACGTAAGGTGCAATTTCATTTTACAATTTTTCATTATATTATCTCCCTCACCAAAGCATCTCAGCACTCCAATTCTACACTGATTCATACTTCTTTATTTTTCGGTCTGTACTAAACATTAGAAAACCTTACTATAAAAACTATACCTTTTTTTCTTCTTAGGCGTTACATCACAAGCCTTCTGCACGACGTGCCCTCATTCTACTCTGTCCTGTGGTACATTTCTCCAGTTTTGAACGTTTAGTTTTTGTACGTCGTTGTACTCTTCTTGGCCTGCCGCTTGTTCTCGTGTTTTCGGGTTTGCCGTAGAATGCTCTATTTGTTTACTATAGTCATCCATTCTTACTACATGTCCAAGCCATCTTAAAATGGGCATCTAGTATTGAGTTGATTTCCTCATTCGCGCGCCGAATATACATTCGAGTATATTCTATTTTGTGAGGCGATGGCGATGGCGCGATAGTTAGCTCATTGGACTATCACGCAGAGGGTCTGGGTTCAATTGTTGGGCCACCAACAATTTTTCAAATCGCCATCACTCTTTCGGCGGGCAATGGCAAACTGCTGAAAGTAAAATTGCCTACGAAAAAGCTTCTAAAAAGAGCCGCTCGGACTCGGCGATAAACCGTAGAGGCCCCGCTCAGATGTGACAAAACTGACAACATGAGCAACACAAATGAGTGTCAAGAAGCTAGGCCGTGGCCCATACCGGGCAGCCAGTGCCACAGTGTTTTTTTTATATTCTATTTTCTAGATTTGCATCGTGAATTCTTCTGATTGTTTTCCTTTCAAAGATTCTCAGATAATTTTATTGGCTGTTGTTAGCGACCAAACTTCACAGCCGTATGTTATTATTAGTTTTACCTTTTTGTATAGTGAGGTCTTCAGATATTGTGTTAGGAGTTTGAAATTAAGTAGCTTGTAATGCCCAAAAAATAGGTGTTGCCTGTCCTTATCCTGTTGGACGCAGTAATGCATACTGTTATCGTTCGTAAGGAGTACTCAAATGTATCTAACCTTTAACACCTACAAAGTTAAAGTTTCTGCTGTTTCTAGACATTTTCATAAAATTTGTTCTATTTTGGTGTATTTTGAGACCAACCTGTCTCGCTTTAGTTTCCAGTGTTACACCACCATACTGCGGTATGTGTTGCCCATTATTGCCAAATCGTCTGCATTATATATTAATTGTAATGACTTGTCAAATATGCTACGGCCTTATTCAGGTTTCATGGCATGTTGAAGGGCCACAATAAAGGAAAGTGCAGTTAATGCATCACCCTGTCTAATTCCGATGTTGTCTAACTCGCCTCACTCCTCGCCTTGAATCGGAACTATTGCTTTTTACTCGTTCATCGTCATTATCACTACTTCTACAAGTTTTTAGGGAACACTTTGCGCTCTTAATGCTCTTATTAATTTTGAGCAGATGATGGTGTCGAATATACTCGTATGAAGGTCTTTGTTGTAGTCGTAGTTTTTCTCTATGCTTTGTTTTAATGTTGGGATATGGTCGAGAGTGGACCTTTTGCTTCGAAGACCACACTGATATTCACCTGTTATTTCTTCAGCGATTGCTTTTATCCTGTCATGTATTTTATTGGATAGACTTTTGTATGATATATGCAGAAGTGTTATTCCTTTGTAGTTATTACAGTGGTTTATCCCTTTTATTATGTTTGGAACAGATTAGTCCTACTCTACCCAGCCTTAAAAATTGTGATTTTTAACCGACATTCAACAAGTAAATAAGATAACATGTCGAATTCACAGTTTCTTTATAAAGGCGACCCTTAAATGATGGCCAAGGAAATTAAGCCTACACACTTTAATTAACTTTTTATATATATCCGAACATCCATCTTAAGGTCCCTCGTTGTTTAAAGTCTCACTGTCTAGGGTTTTTATTGCCATCATTATTCCATCTATAAGTAGAATAAAAAGTCCTTGTCCTTAGACCTTAAAGAAACCAAAACAAGAACAAGAACTCCGCTTTAAGTAAACGCTCATTCCCTTTTGAACCCCAATTGGTAGAGGTTAATGAATGGAAAGGATATTTCCATTTTACGAATCCCACATAAAATTTGCATCTAATTTCCGGTATTTTCTCTCCTATCTCTCACCGTTACAACACTGTAACCGTCACACTCTAAAGAACGTGCAGGAAGTCGGCAATGAATTTTGAAAAATTCAAAAAGACAATGCAAAGCCAAGGGTGAGTGAGTGGGGTCAATTTAAACGCATAAGTAGGATCAACCAAGCAACGGACGAGACGATTTCTTAGGGATGAACACCCGGGAAAATGTTTCGAAATCACTTAAATGTTGATAGGGTATCTCTCTGAAATAATTGACATATTTAGGTATAGGGGGTGTTATAAGAAAACTGCAAACTCACAGGAACTACTTGAAAATCCTATAGGCACATGAACATGAAAGTATGAGTATGTGCGATGGGTTTCGTTTTTATTGGGAGTGTGTACACTAAAAAGGGATTCAGCGCATGAGAATCTTGAGTAAAGAGTTCACCCGCCTATCGAACTTCGTCGCTGCAATTTATATGGATAAATTGACTTCACCCCAAAAAAGGAAATCTATGTTTGTATGTAGCAACGAGCACAAGTTAAGGCGACTAGACGAGGAACGGCAACCGTGCGTTAGGATTGAAAATGCTGGTACCCACACAATTTTTCAGATATTTCGTATCAATTTTTTTTTTCATTCGAACAGCGCCCTCGCATTTCATTACTTTTTTGTTTTGTTTTTTTTTTATTATCAATATATGCAACACTGTGAAGCCCACACCAACATGGTTGAAACGGGACGAGCTTTGGAAAATGGGCATGTAACTATGTAGCAAAGGAGATATGCTTGCCACACACATGAGTTTAGAGAGATACTCATGGTGCTAAAGCCGTAGATACTTTCTGTATCTATCAGTATCTTGACAAGATCGCTACTGCAATCTCAATCCCCTCCTCTCCGGCTCGCCGCTGATGATTATGGTGATGGTAATACTAGTAGTGGTGGTGGTTGATATTGTTGTTGGCGAGCTGCTGAAGCGTGGACGACGCCGTAGATGTATGCATTTTCCGGTTGTGGATCGCAAAGTATCTATATAGTGGAAGGAAAAAATATGAAAAAAAAATCTGTGGGAAATAGAAAATTGGGTGAGGGTTGTCAACCCTGTTACTGTGAATGGAAATGAAAATCACTTCGTGGTTTAGTGATTTTTCAGTTTTTCACATGAGGGGCGAATTCGGGGAAATAACTGAGGCGAACTTTTCCCAGGTAACTAATACATGCAATTACCATACAGTTTAGATGGAATACTGCCGAATGGAGAGACCGGGTACAGATACATATTTTGAAGAAAAAACAACCCAAAATGGTTGTCTAATTGGATATAATAGGTGTGTTTAAAGTTATAGTCGGTGCTTCAATTTGTGGTAGAATGGTGGACAACTTTGAATTTACTTAATTGGAACAGGCGAGTTTATTGAGATTGAAAGAATTACCTCAGTTTGCAGGATTTATGACCTTTTGTGTAGATATTTACTAGCCTCAGTTCTGATAGATATGATAAATTGTTCAACACTTATCAATATATCCTCAACTTGATATTATTACAATTTTCTTTCCTAAGTTTTTTTCTGATGCACTCTTTTCTCGACTTGCTGAATCACTGCTCCGTGCATTCAAACGGAGAAATTTACCTAGTTTAATATTAACAAAAGAAGTAAAAATTCTGAAGAGCCAAATTTTTCCATCGTTCGGACCTATACTTGGCTCATAAGCACCCATGACCAAAACCAAAACCAAAACGTCCCAACAATAACAAAAGAAGTCAGAGAATTTACTGATACCAATTCAACTTAAAAGTTGAAGTTCCCAGAATCAGGGAACTTACTTGCATCGCATGATCTCAATAATTGTGTTTTTGGAATGTTCAATACTATCTTTGATGAACAGGGAAGATTCGCCTATAGCCCATTCGGGCTAGACTTACACTATATTTCTTTTCCCCTTTCTCTTTGTTTTCAAGTGCGTTTGGGAAAACAAGTATGTATATGTAAATATTGGTTTTACCCAAGCATACTTTTAGTTCGTCTAGTAGTCCGTTTGGACTATTTGAGCAACTATTTCATATTAATACTTGAGTTCCAGTTTTCCGCATTTTATGCTCGAGATTGCTCAATTTTTCAAATATGAGTTTGTTTGTTTTGCTTCGGTCCTCAAGTTTCGCAAGAATTACAGATAAACTTATGAGATTGTATCAGAAGCAATACTTACTTACTTTACTTTAGGTGGCGCTACAGTCCGGGGTGGACCTGGGCCTCAGTCAACAAGCTTCTCCAGCCAGCTCGATCCCTGGCTAGCTGTCTCCAGTTTCGCACGCTAAGTTGGCTGAGGTCCTCTTCCACTTGCGTGCGCCACCTGAGTCTTGGCCTTCCTCTACTGCGCTGTCCCTCGGGAGCGGATTCGAAGACTTTTCGGACTGGAGCATTGGTGTACATGCGCTCTACATGACCCAGCCATCTCAGGCTTTGGATCCTCACTCTTCTGGCTAGGTCCATGTCGCTGTACAGTCCGCACAGTTCGTCGTTGTATCTCTTCCTCCACTCACCGTCAATGCAGACGGGACCGAAGATCTTCCGAAGAATTTTTCTCTCGAAGCAACCAAGAACACCCTCATCCATTTTTGATAAAATCCATGCCATCTCAGCGCTGGTGTCGTTGTCTGTGTTTATAGCAGAGCCTAGGTAAACAAAGTCCTTAACTACCTCAAAGTTATATCTGTCTAAGTTGAAGTTCTGCCCGAGACGTCGGTGTTGGTTGTCCTTTTTGCATGACAGCCTATACTTGGTCTTACCCTCATTGACCGCTCGTCTCTATAGATGCTGTCATACGCGGCCTTAAAATCGATGAATAGGTGGTGGGTATCGATCTGAAGCTCATGGGTCTTCTCCAAGATCTGCCGTAGTGTGAATATCTGGTCGATGGTGGACTTTCCTGGCCTGAAGCCACACTGATATGGACCTATCAGGTTGTTGACGAACGGTTTCAGGCGTTCACACAATACGGCAGATAAGATCTTATATGCGATGTTAAGGAGACTAATACCTCTGTAGTTGGCGCAGTTCTGAGGGTCTCCTTTCTTGAGAATCGGACAAACATTGCTGAGCTTCCATTCATCGGGCATACTTTCGTCCGACCATATTTTACAGATGAGTTGGTGTATGCCCCTTACCAAGTCATCGCCTGCCGCTTTGAAGAGCTCGGCAGTCAGGCCATCCGCTCCAGCAGCTTTGTTGGACTTAAGCTTCGATATAGCTATCTTCACTTCATCCAGGTCGGGTGGACAGAATTGTTGGTCATCATCGTCCAACTTGAAAGGTTGATTCTGCCTGACAGCGGTATTTGGTCCGTCATCGCCGTTATACAGTCTGCAGAAATGGTTCTTCCAGCATCGACTGCGATTCTACTACGATGTTCCCTTGTTCTTCTCTACAGGCTTCGGTTCGGGGTTTGATTATTCCGAACCTCATTCCTGGAGTAGCATCTCTCAACTTCCTCGACAGCGCGCTTCTCATGCTCTTTTTTCTTCCTCCTGAGAAGCCGGTGTTCGTCTCTCCTCTTCCGCTCATAGATCTCATGAGCAGCTCTGGTCTTTTTTTGCAGTGCCGCATTGCGTGCTTTTTGCTAAGCTGCATGTGTTTGCCGGCATTCGTCATCGAACCAGGGGTTTCGTTGTGGTGGACGAGTGAAACCCAGCACATCAGAAGCGGCATCTCTGATGGCGTTTTGGCAGTGTTTCCAGTGGTCTTCGATGCTTGATGCTGGCGGCATTGGACCTCTTAAGAGATTAAAAGATACTCGATCGGAAAAGGACTTGGCGATCTTTTGCGATTGTAGCCGTCTGACGTCGAATTTTCTCACAGCATTAGTTTGTCTTGGCGTAGTTTGGGATATCCGCAACCGTACCTTGGCTACAACAAGGTAAAGGTCCGAGTCGATGTTGGCTCCTCGGAAGGTACGGACATCTATAATACTGGAGGAGTGTCTTGCGTCGATCGCAATGTGATCAATCTGGTTGACTGTTGATTGATCAGGGGTTCTCCAAGTCCCCTTTTGTATGTAGAGATGTGGGAACCGCGTGCTAGCCACGACAATGTTTCGCCCCGCCGCAAAGTCGATTAGCCTGAATCCGTTATCGGAGGTGGTGTTGTGCAGGCTATATTTTCCGATTGTTCCACCAAAGATACCCTCTCTTCCTAGCTTTGCGTTAAAATCACCGAGGACAATTTGAATGTCATAGCTAGGGCATTGCTAGTAGGTCTTGTTAAGGAGCTCGTAGAATGCATCCTTGGTGTCGTCATCTTTTTCCTCTGTGGGGGCATGCGCGCATATAAGGCTAATGTTGGCGAATTTATCCTTGATGTGGATTGCTACGAGGCGCTCGTTCACATGCCGGAAGCTGACCCTTCTTGTCTTAGTTTGCCTCCAACAACAAATCCGCATCCAAATAAGCGCTGCTTTTGCCGTCGATAGCAATTGCCGTAGTAAATATCGCAGTTTTTCATTATTCTTTTTTTCCGGCCCATCTTATCGCATTTCTTGAATGGCGGTTATGTCTGCTTTGCAGCAGTCTAGGGCCTCCGCTAGTTGCTCGGCTGCACGTGGTCTATTAAGGGATCTAACATTCCACGTGCATATCCGAAGCTCATTGTCCTTAAATCGTTTGCGTGGGTTATCAACAGTAGATCCGTCCATATAAGAGGCTTGTTGATACTTCGTAACTTCTTGTTTTTTAAATGGCCGGGCAGTTACCCCGGCGGCACAACCCCCAACCTGAAGGACCAGTTCCATTTTTAGTGCCCCTAGGACGAGGGGTCGGTTACACCGAAGCCAGTAACCCGTTCCTGGATGTGAACGCTGCCGTTGGCCCATATAGGGCTCTTCCGCCACCATCTCTTTTCCAAGACCCTGACTAAGTCCTGGAAATCCTTACCGGCCTGAGCTCCAAATATGTCGAAGTAGCCCGGATAAGGTCTTGTTTTGTTACTCCGACACTAACCCTGGTTTATGGCGCAGGAAACTCGCCATTTGCCCCCTTCATTTCGCAATCTCTAGTGAGATTTCCAGATGGCGCCACGGGGAGGCGTGAAGTAGGGCTTATTAGCAGAGCTGCAAGATGTTCGGCTGCAGAGGCTCATTCTCGTCATTTAAGGAACCAGCACCTGTCGGAAGATGCTACTTCTTATACTTATACTAATCGTTGCCATCTAGAAGAAGCAATACTACTTTGTTTATTTTCTTGCGACGCTATACGGGCGCATACGTTTGCCCGCCAGAGCTGAAAGCTTTTCCTTTTCGGACTTTTTCTGGCGCAACTTTCGTAACAAAGTTTTCTCTTTGATACTGTTTTCCCCGTATAAACTTTTGATCGCATTGCGCCTTATTACGAGGTTTTTGGCTAATTCGTAGCCTTTATAACATGAAGGTGGTTCTCTTTTCGATTTATACAAGTCGTTGCAGCCTGTTTATCTAGCTGCACTTTCCCGAAAGATGTTTACCTGCGAACTTTATGCTTTGCGGTTCCTTTTGACAGTAAGCCTGTGTAGACTGAAACCTTGACAACGCTTACACTGCGGGATCGATCTTGTGTTCTACGCGATTGTAAGTATGATGTTTAGTATACTTTCAATATTGTAAATATCGTCTTTATTTTCGTTCGTGTCAAAACTAAACATAAACAGCGGGAGTCCACGCTTAAGCACGATTTCGTACTGATATTTCGTCTGCTGCTTCTTCTTCCTGAAGATATTTACAGCGTTTTATTTGAAAGCTTTTAGCTTGAAGCTTATTCATAATGTTTTCTTTGGTACACCAAAGGTGAAGACCTCTTGCTACAACATGCATGGCCTTTCTAGCTTATTTTCGTAGGTGTACTATTGGATCATGGGCGTTTATATCCCAAACGTCACTGGGCAGTTGCGTAACCTTGAATGTCGATAACAATGTTCCTTTAAGGAGGCAAGCGATTTACTATAATCCGAGATTCCTTAATAAGGTGGGGAAGTAATTTCATTGTTTTTTTTCGACTCCTTGCGCTTGTTTTCTCTCTGTGGCTCGTGTCTTCGGGTTTTTTGTTTTTACCTGGATTTTTTTTTACTCCTTTTTTCGTGTTAGCTCATCTTAATCCATGTAATATTCACGATCAGCTGAGCGGGATAGGATACCTTATTTAGGACTTCTTTTACCTGATACATTGGATCTAGGTAGTGTGGATCAGGATACCCTTGAACTTTTCGTAAAAGGATGAAAGGACTGCAATAAATGGCTCTTTATATGAGCTCTATGGGCCAGCGTAAACTGGACTAACTTTAACCCGGGGTATCTTTTACTTCAATCGCACACGGGATGAATAATTCGGTGTAAAATTGTGTATACATATTAACCAATTTTGTTTGCATTGGTATTTTTGATAATTTTCTTACCCTTAGATTTGACAGCTTATGTGTGTATTGATTTTACCCCGATGTTCAACCGCTTCGTCTCTGGATGAAAATTTTATCCCGTTTTCTCTTCACACTTTATCTCCCTCTTCTATAAAATTATAATTACTTCAGTGTGCGCTGGCCGTATATGCTCATGCATATAAATTCTTTAAACATACATACATATGTATGTATGTATTTAAGTAATCGAGCCAACCCAAATATCCTCATTCCCCATATTCACATAAATAGATATATTCAAATGTACATACACACATACATACATAAATACTGGTATGTTCACACAACATTAAAAATGCAAGACCAAATTTAAAATCGAAATTAATAGTCAATATCGATTAATTGCGTTATTAATCCCCACCACTGCGACTAACCATCAAGCGATACATTGGATATGCTACCGTTTGTGCATCCCGTCATTTGTCGTCTGTATCATCGTCTTCAGCATTATGTGTTTGACTTTCTAAAAAAAATTGAAGAAATCCGTTATAAGTTCACTGTTTCCCTGTACTAGTTATCATTCGTTTACATTACCCTCAATTCTCCCCTCTTCTGTTCCCTTTTTTATAAAGAACTTTAAGAAGATCATTGTCCCCATTTTAATCTCTTCACGACATGACGACAGCACCAACAGCAACATCAACAGCAACAACAACAACAACAATGACGATGCCAAAGCCAATGCCGATGACTTCGCTTCAGTTTAATCCTTTCAAATGCGAAGGAAATGTGAAAAGGAAAATCCATTTCCAAGTCAACAAACTACCACTACAGACATCTTCAGTCAGTATAATAGCATCACATACAAACTCACTCATGTCATGACCATCCGTCGAGCAGAGGAGGAAACGAGAACGAGAAGAAAAGTAAATACAAAACACAGGGGTAAATGAAACTGTAGTAACTAAAACTGATTAAAACCTCAAAAACGAAAGAAATCAGAAACTTTTCTTTGTGTAACGCAAGAGACGATCCTCTGCACCCGCCCTTAAATGAAACTCCATGTATGTAGTAGAAAAATCCTTTGCGACTTCCCTTATACAGAGGGCAGCAGCAGCACAACCATCTTTTCCCCATTTTTGAGATTTCTCTTTTTAATTTATTTTCCCGGGAATATCATTAAGACGCTTCCTTGTTGCGCGCATGTGGCGTATCGGTAGTCAAACAAAATGCATACATAGATACAGATGCCTACGTGTAAATAACCCCATTGCATGCATGCATGAGGGGAATACGACGATGACGATGAATGCAGCGAGCACGATGACTACGACGATCTACAATGAAAACTATTTCTTTCGAAGCCCTTGTAAGTGCGGAACGAATCTTGAGTGAACTCCTAGACAAAACGATCGCTATCCAGCACTGGCAGCGGCACCACCACACTAAATTGTGCGACGATCTCTGTGGATCTAGCCCAAGTCAGAAACAACAATCACACATAGGAATAGCAATGACAGACTGTATTTCATCCCGGTCCACACGCGTGGACGCAATTTCCAGGTCGTTGAACCTTGGAACACAACGATTGAGGGCTAAAATTTTCCTGCGGATGGGCAGACCCAGGCAGGCATACACGGATACATAGACGAATAAAACAATAATCACAAGCAGCTAGAGCGCTCGACTTTAAGTATTTATCCGATCTGTGTGCTGGTCCCTGATAGCATCTTCAAGTTTACTGGTAGAAATAGGAGAACTGCCATATAAGACGACCAAGATATGGAATTACAGTTTTCTGAGAACGATATGGGTGTATTTTAAGGATACTTTACGTTTACCTTTATGTTTGCTATCTAATCTTTTGCTGGTTACGTATGTAATTATTACCTATGTGAGGTGAGGGATGATGTAGCATTTTTTCCATAGTGGCATCTGAAAAATGGTTGTTTGCGACACAGGCGCCTCTAATTAAATTTTGTGAAATTCTCAAAATCTACAAGTGAGAAGATTTTACATTTATAGATAGATGTGCACCTTAATGAATGTACATATAGGTTTTGTACATAATGATTATGGAGGTAATGATAATGATAAGGAGGTAAAGGAAAAAAATTAAAACTGTAGATAAGTAAAAATTTATCTAAAATGGACCGATATGCTAAAGTTAAAAGTTCAGTTCGAATAAAATCAGTAAGTTTGATATTTGATCTCGTCGATTTTCTTCCTCATCGTAGCCGACAAGATCTTGATAGTGTTTCTTTTTGACGCAGAGTCCAAAGGAAACCTTGGAGCTATAGTAGATCTTAGCTAAAACTGTATCGTTAAAGCAAATTCAAATAAAACAAGTTCCAATTTACAACTTTAAGGCCGAATTTCACACTGACTGAAATAGTTATGATATAAAAATGTTCAAAAACTAAAACCTACTAAAAATCGCGCTCTAAAAAGTATGAAACAAGAAAATATTCTATTCTATTTATGTGCAAACTATTCAATGTACGAGGGCGGGTCAATAAGTCCGTGACTTTTGGATTAAAACACAGATTTTTTGATAAAAAAAAGCTCTACACACTTTGTCCAACGCTTCTCCAATTTTGTTATCCCTTCCAAAAAAAATGATTTGTCGAGGTCCTCAAAATAGGCCTTTGTTTGCGAGATGACTTCATCATTGGAGTCAAATCTTTTTCCACCAAGCCATTTCTTCAGGTTTGGGAACAAGAAGTAGTCGCTCGGAGCCAAATCTTGAGAATAGGGTGGATGAGGGAGCAATTCATGGATTTTTGCCATGGCAACTGCACATGTGTTTGTGGTCGACTGTGAGCAAACGCGGCACCCATCTTGCGGAAAGCTTTCTCATGACCAAGTGATCATTCAAAATTGAAACCACTGAGCCATGCGAGATCCCTACGGCTTCCACAATCTCTCGCACTTTCAATCTTCGGTCGGCCAACACCATATCGTGAATTTTTTCGATTGTTTCGGGTGTAGAGACCTCAACTGGGCGTCCAGGACGTTCGGCATCTTCAGTGTTTGTACGGCCACAACGAAATTCAGTAAACCACTTTTTTACCATTGAAATCGATGGTGCAGAGTCCCCATAGTATTTATCAAGCTTAGCCTTGGTCTCGGTAATGGTTTTTTTTCGCAAGAAATAATGCTTAATAAGCACACGAAATTCACTTTTTTCCATTTTCTCCTCAAATTAGTGAGTAGTCTGATAAAAATAGCTGTCAAACACAAACTAACTGACGCAGCAAGTTTAAATTTTGACAGGAGTCAACTGACAGATGCCTGTTGACAGGAGCAGTGTTGCTGTTTCAGTAAAGAGGTCAGAAATTCAAAAAGTCACGGACTTATTGACCCGCCCTCGTATATTGTCTATTAAATACACAACTTATACATCATATATTTTAATTTACTTAATACATATTCATGTTTGGAGGATAGCCGTGGTTGTATGCCACCTACCCGAAAACTGATAGGGTAAGTAAGTCCTTCGAACAAAAGGGCGTTCTGTTTTAGCTTCTGAAGCCTAGGTAATATAAAGGTGCGATGCAAAGTGCACCCTTTGACTTGTGTGCGACGACACCAGTTGGAGCTGTAATTGCAACACATGATCTATTTGTTGACAATATTCAAATTTGCTCCACTAATAGTTAAAGAGTGAAACATTAACAAAACAATATATTCTAACAGTAGTAAGCTTCATCTAAAGAGCGCAATATGACCATATATGAATATGAAGAGGCATACGACCACGGCTATCCTCTGAACATCGCTATAGATATCTATTAAATAAATTAAAATATACTATGTATGAGTTGTTTATTTACTATACAATATACATTGAATAGTTTGTACATAACTATTTCAGAGAGAGAGTAGTCGGGGTTTAGTTTTTGAACTTCATTTTTATTTCAATTATTTTGGGGATATATAAACGTGATAAAGTATTTGCAGATCCGCCTTACATTTTTTTGTTACGGTTTTATTGTTTCACATGTAATATAATAATGTACATAGGTAACAAACAAACTTATTGCTCCGATGAAATTCGCTAAGACTTTAAAAAGCTACGACTCGAATAGATTTTTTTTTAAATAAATGTACAACGCTTAAAAGTCTATTTTTGTTTATTTTAACATCTTTGTTGTACTTCTTAATTAAAAAGTATATTCTCACCCTTATAAACAAAGTTGTTGTATATTTGTTATCCTGTCTAGCACAACATTAAAATATAAATGCTGATTTGAATATTTCGCACAAATTAGCTTTGATGTTACAGCTTGTTATGAAATTGTTGGAATTGGTAAAAAATGTATTTTCTAATTGCTTAAGGACCCCCATATATATCCTTAGAGGTCTGACTAAATGTGCAGCGTCATCTTGCATTAAAATCCCCAAAATCCAATGATTTATAATCAGTATCTAACTTAAGACATTAATTTTTGCCATAAATTTTATTTCACAAAAATCTCGAAAAATCTCGGTGACATCTCGAATTTCGGGGGCCAAAATTACTCTCTGAATAGCCATTAAATTTCTATAGGGAAATAATGATGATGATGATTTTGACTGAGGCAAAATTAAATGAGATTTAGAATTTGAATCAAAGCAATAGATCTGCGCTATTTGATCTAATGAGACGTTGTTGTTGTTTTTTTCTAGGTTGGGTGGATTTTTTTTTGCTCAAAGGGGGAGTAATCCTTCTTGTTGATCTGAAAGGAACAGAACAGGAAAAAGAAAAATGTCTAAGTCTCCTGATTAGAATATGCTTGGTGGGTGTCTGTAATAGGTTGTTTTGATATTAGTTTCTTTATTTTATACTGTTTTATCAGCAGATGGAGCTTTGCAAAGTGTTATGTCCTCTAGAGTTCTAGAGGGCGCCAGGTTTAATTTTAAGTGACGTCACATAACCTATAACCAGCGGACGATCAAAACGCTTCCAACGATACCTCATTTGTCAAATTATGATAAGTAGTTTAGAAGTTATGAGGGAACAGATGAATGTACATACACACCCACATACATAACCCTCCTTTTGCTTCACCGTCGTCGGGTAAAAAGTAGGGCTGACGCATCATCCACGTCGAATGGTTTGTCCTACCAGGCAGCAGTATTCAAGTCGTCCATGCCTTTTAACAGTCTACAGCAGGTGTTTTCCAATTCCTCAGCACTAACTGTATCTCTTGTTCTAAATCCACTTGCTCATTAATACAGGTTTCTGTTAGCTTTCAACCTTCAATTACATATTAAACGCTGTTCCAGGAGTAGCCACTTCTCATTTCCTCGATCACCTGCTTCTTATATTCTCATTTTTTTTCTGGAGCGGTGGATCAAGCTCATCAGGCGTTCCCGCTCACATTCTTGAAAACTGTTACTTAAAAATCAAATCGTTATATCCTTATCACGTATATCAGCTCAGCAAATAGAAAAGACATCGTAAATCTAGGGGAAGATGTTAGGAGATCTCGATCACACAAAAAGGGGGCGGGTCAATAAGTCCGTGACTTTTGGATTAAAACACAGATTTTTTGATAAAAAAATAATTTTATTTTTCAACGTAGTCTCCCTTGAGCTCTATACACTTTGTCCAACGCTTCTCCAATTTTGTTATCCCTTCCAAAAAAAATGATTTGTCAAGGTCCTCAAAATAGGCCTTCGTTTGCGAGATGACTTCATCATTGGAGTCAAATCTTTTTCCACCAAGCCATTTCTTCAGGTTTGGGAACAAGAAGTAGTCGCTCGGAGCCAAATCTGGAGAATAGGGTGGATGAAGGAGCAATTCATAGCCCAATTCATGGATTTTTGCCATGGCAACTGCACATGTGTGCACCCTTGCATTGTCTTGGTGGAAAATAACTTTTTTCTTGGCCAAATGAGGACGTTTTTTTTTCAAATCGTCATTGAATCGGTCCAATAAGTTGGCATAATATTCCCCATTGATTGTTCTTCCCTTTTGAAGGTAGTCAATGTGGATTATCCCGCGTGCATCCCAAAAAACAGTCGCCATAACTTTATTGGCTGACAAACCCACCTTGGCCTTCTTTGGCACCGATTCACACTTAGAAACCCACTGTTTTGACTGTTGTTTGTTCTCTGGTGTGTTGTGATGGATCCTATTTCGTCCACGGTTACAAAACGGCGCAAAAACTCCTCCATATTGCGATTAAACAACGCCAAACCTTCCTGTGAAGATGTTACACGATTGCGTTTGTGGTCGACTGTGAGCAAACGCGGCACCCATCTTGCGGAAAGCTTTCTCATGCCCAAGTGATCATTCAAAATTGAAACCACTGAGCCATGCGAGATCCCTACGGCTTCCACAATCTCTCGCACTTTCAATCTTCGGTCGGCCAACACCATATCGTGAATTTTTTCGATTGTTTCGGGTGTAGAGACCTCAACTGGGCGTCCAGGACGTTCGGCATCTTCAGTGCTTGTACGGCCACAACGAAATTCAGTAAACCACTTTTTTACCATTGAAATCGATGGGGACTCTCCATAGTATTTATCAAGCTTAGCCTTGGTCTCGGTGATGGTTTTTTTTCGCAAGAAATAATGCTTAATAAGCACACGAAATTCACTTTTTTCCATTTTCTCCTCAAATTAGTGAGTAGTCTGATAAAAATAGCTGTCAAACAAAAACTAACTGACGCAGCAAGTTTAAATTTTGACAGGAGTCAACTGACAGATGCCTGTTGACAGGAGTAGTGTTGCTGTTTCAGTAAAGAGGTCAGAAATTCAAAAAGTCACGGACTTATTGACCCGCCCTCGTATTTGTTGATAAGAATTGAATGGAATGCAAAGTAGTCGAAGACGAGAAACAACGAAAACATCCGAAAAAGAACGCGTTGGGTAAAGAGATTGGGAATGACAGCAAAGGAATTCAAAAGATCGCATTTGAAAAATATAATTCAAAGGGACTCAGTTTTCCTAAAAAGCATCAGGACATAACGATGAAAGCAACTGGATGTCATAAAAGTATATTGATGAGCTTAGCTTATCAAAGAAGTAAACAGTCGTTTATTTTGGAAGTTAGTATAGCTAGCTTAATTTAAGGGAATTACAGACGACTTTTAGTCGGTTAAGTATTAAAGTACAAGTGATACATGGGAAGCTATATACACAGCTATCTGCGACTTGAAATCGAATCAGATAACTATACATACACATAACAAGAAGTTAACTACAACAACAGCAGACTCATAGTTGTTTCAAAGGATTCTAGAATTATCTAGGATATGCAAGAATTTTTGAATCTGAAAAATTACCTTCCTCTACGACTTGACCGTGAATCCCAAAAACGATACGAATGGAATCGAATACATTTTAAATGATTATCATCTGCTTTCCATAGACTTCATGCCTCAGAGCAGTAAGACTGGATAATCGAGGTCTTATATAGAGTCTCCTTAGTTTTTTCGGTAAAAATGCTTGTTGTTGTTGGCGGTGATTATAGCCAAGGCGACAAAGTCCCTTACTACCTTGAAATTAAAGTTGTCGACTGCGACGTTCTGTCTAATTCGTCGATTTAGTATGTTCATTCTTATTGACAGCTTCTGCTTCAATACAAGCTAACTTACCGGTGACCGCCCACTGTGTCTTTACACAGTTTTTTGAAAGAATGTGTTTCCGGTGTTCACTTGTTCGAAAACTACAGCTGGTAAGTCGTCCGGACCAACTGCTTTCTTTGATTTCCTATCCTTTCTTAATTTTGCTAATTTTGCATAGATGGACGAAAGTTTCGCTATTATCGCCTAGGTTGATTGGTATTTTTTTCCCGATGGCGGGATGGTTAATTCCTTCGCCGTTATACAGTCTGCAAAAATAGTTTTTCCATACTGGTTTTCTTGCAAGTTTCAATACAAGCTCTAAAGTACAACCTCTCAAAATCTTCGATGGTGTCCTCTCGTGCTCGTTTTAGTTCTTTTGGAGAAGTCGATGTTTTTCCCATCTATTCTGCTCGTAGAGCTCACGAGTGTATCTCGATGCGGTTACACTGGTCTTAAGTACTTAAAGGTGGCGGAATAGGAGTACTTGAGAGATTTTAGGATACACGTTCGCCGAAGATTCTGGCGGTCTCTTGCGATTGCAGCTTTTCAACGCTTTTTTCTTTTACAGTAGTTCTTCTTTGTTGTGGCAAATCAATGTTAGCTGCCGGAAAGATAGGCACCAATTTTAATTAGCGTTTCATGATCCAGACATAGCCAAGTCCCCTTGCGTATATTGAGATGAGGAAGCCTTGTGGTTGACTTATGTAAGAGAATTTAGACTTAATGCGAATTGTCATAAGATGCCCGCTCACTTGTGGAAAGCTGAAAATTTCTTGCGGAATTTCGCTGAATATTGGAAATCTGCATCCTAATATGCGTTGTTTCGCTTCCCTATGGCAAAAAGTATAACATATGTATATCAAAGTTTTCGCCCATCACATCATACTTCTTGAACCACAGTAATATCTGCATGATAGCAGTCAAGGGCCTCCGCAAATTGCTCGGCTGTCAAGGGTCCGAATATTTCACGTATTTAAAGGTCGTTGTCCTTTAAAGGGTGGTCAACAGTGAGTTCAGTGTTTTAAGAGGGCATTAGTTGGTTTGTCACATTGATAATTTCTTATGTTAAAATTGAGTACTATGACGAGCACTGCCTTGCTATTTTAGCCTGCATAAGTAAGGGTTTGCTTTTGCAGTTACTTAGGACCACCACGCGGAGATAAGGAAGATACTTTGCTACGAATTTGCCCACTCCAAGTTGTAGGACAGAAAACAGTTTTCCGATCAATCGGTGCGCAGGTCCATGATTATGTTTATTTTGTCAAATTTGGTCATGTCTTAATTTTAGACTTTAGTTTCTTGATTGTTTAAATTCGAATCCTTCTTGTTCAGCCGTCTAGCAATGTTCCGTTTTTGAACCATTGCTTTGTCCCTATATGTTTTGGCACCATAGTGAACTGCCTTTAAACTGAAGAACTGAGACAGTAGGTAGATATGCATATGCTTGTCATGCTCGATTTATATACCAAGCTGGATTTTCTTAGCGTATTTATGTTTTTATTTACTGCCCGCATTTTCATCTGTCTGTATCGGATACATTGCTGTTTTCAAAGCGCTATACTCAAGTTCATTTAGTTTCACCTTATATTGTTGAACTTAATTGTTTTGAAATCATTCGTTATAATTTCCTTTCTTCTTTATTCAATGGATGGAATAAGATATGTGAAATGGGATTGCTCAAACCCATTCGAAACACATTATTGGTGCTTGATCTACGCATAGTATTGGCAATTTCGACCAATTCTTAATATTGTATAGTATTTAATTAGCCTGGCAAACAAAGAAGCCACATTGGTCTATTTCGTGGCGTTAGGACTTTGCAATGCAAATATATGTGTACTAGGTGTGACAATATTCTTAATCCTTGACCGTTTTCTGAAATGGAGCAGGCTTTAACCTGTGTGTTCGAATCTCAAATTCCATTGTAATAACCATCAAAGATCTTTGATATTTGATAAATGTATATTTAATATTCACTTTAATCGTTTTTTTACTCGATGGTATTATAAGCCCAAATTAGGCTTACGTATGTGAAGAAGTACCTACTTGGCATGTACCATATTTGAATTGAAAAACTCATTATAATGATTTTGCTTTATTCGTCCTCAATTTAATCTATTCCACTAAAGCTGAAAACACATTGGAGCGCACAACGACGTCTTGCCTTTGTCCGACAAAAATACAATTTTTATTTCCACACACAGCAACCGGAGTATATCTTTTTGTCTCGTCTGATGCGGTGTGTTTTCAGCCTAATGGATGCCCATCAGGGTTTGCTGAGAAGGATTTGATTAAAAAGCAAAGTATGTTTTGCCTATTCATCACTTCCTAAAGAGCAATGAAAAAAACACTGTTCTATACTATAATATGCGACTATGGAATATGTTATTCTCGATAAACTCTTGCACTTAATAAACTCCCAAGTAGTTCTCAAGCATATAACAAATATTAATAAACTAATTTCAATATGAAACGCATGAATAAAGCTTGCCCTTTCGTGTATCCTTCTTTCTGGGAGCATGTCCTTTTCCATAGCATTTTCCCATAATTAACTAAATTTCCATTTGAAAGCACCAACCATGACACAAAGCAATATTGTGCATTATTATTTATCGTGCGTGTCCATGTGGAAAATTAATAAGCAACACAATGAAACCCAATCAAAGGAGATTCGAGCGGAGGAAATAAAACATCGGTACGTACAACCTGTTGCAGGCATGGAAAAAAGCACAATTCATTGGAGTATTCTCTTACTGATGTTTGATGGAACCCTAAATGCAATCACTCACATCCTGTTCATGCAACAGTAATCAACAGGATGCGCGTACATTTCAAAAATACCTTTTACCCGTATTTCTACCATCTTATTGCAACGCTGTAACGCACCAGACCAATGAAATCAAAGAAGAAGAAAATGTAAAAAAAGGAACATGAATACCTCTCGATACAGACCAGGGGACGATACACGGTGTTGGATCTTGAATGATGATTCCTAAATCCTCAACTTCCAATGCTCTTCGTGGGTTTCTTTTCATTGCTGTCGTGGTTTTCCTGTTAGCTGAGCCGTGATAACAAAACAATTGTGACTGTGCCATAGTGCAATTTAACATCACTCTCCATTTAAAGTCATCCTGACACCTGACTTAAGAACGAAGCACTGTCACTATATCTATGCTTGTATGGCAAACAGTGCAACGGAGGGTGAAAACATAAAAACCTCGAAGTTGACGATTGAAAAACGGCACAAGGAATGTAAAATGAGCTCCTTACACATATTTATGTACTATAGAAGAGGGAAGAAGTCACCGAGAAGATCCTTTACAAGCACTCCTTTGTTCTGCAGGTAACAAAAGGTTTTACGAATGTCAGTATGCTATAGCCGTAGGGGTTGTTAATTGACATTTCACAAGGGTAGAATCTGAATCCGCGCGCTACAGGTTGAATCTTAATTGAAGCTATTATCTGCGAAGAGGGATGGTAGTGCAACAAACCAAAACAGGAAACTCAGGTGTGTAGCACGGTAACCTGTTACGCAGTCGACCTGAAAGACTTACTGTTGCATACGGGGGAAGACAATTGGTATTGCTGCATTTTAAAACTCTGGGCTAAAAGTGGTAGCATTTATTAATTTAGATTTTTAGTAGTTGGCCCGTTTTTCTTCGTTCTGGGGGTGATTTTCAGCATTCAAATTAGATGAGGGGTGAATCTCTACGATCACGTAGAGATGGTTACTTTGGAAACTAATGGTTGACAAAATTGTAACTGCCATTTGATGAATCCTAAAAAAATAGATGGTTAAATTGTGAGTGTAATCAAAGAAAGCTTCCAGGTTATAGATTGAATTGAATGATAACTCTATAGAAATATCTTTAGGAAACATTTTCGTTTATCATTATTTTTATTTCGTATATACAATTTTTGGCGATGGCGATGGCGATGGCGATGGCGCGATAGTTAGCTCATTGGACTATCACGCAAACAGTCTGGGCTCGATTCCTGGCTGGGTCACCATCAATTTTTCAAATCGCCATCATTCTTTCGGCGGGCAATGGCAAACTCCCGAAAGTAAAAAATTGCCTACGAAAAAGCTTCTAAGGAGTGCCGTTCGGACTCGGCGATAAACCGTAGGCCCCGCTCAGATGTGACAAAAATGAAAACATGAGCAACACAAATGAGTGTCAAGAAGCTAGGCCATGGCTCATACCGGGCTGGCAGCTCCACAGTGTTTTTTTTTTTATATATACAATTTTTAGAGTCTCTGCAAAGTCTTTACTTTTCTGCAAACAACGTATGTAAAAGAAGTCAAAGAAGTTGTAGTCGGAGTAAAGTTTTTCAACTTACTAATTTGTTTCTTAATTAAATTGTTATTTATTGGTTTTTTTCTTTGAAAGGATATTAATTCAATGAAGTCATTATTAGCTATATTTAAACATTACTTTTTAAATATTATCCTTCTTTCATACGAATATAAATTGGAATGTTGTACTGGAGATGTTTTCTTCAATATCAATTGAAATTCCTGGAAAGTTGCAGCATAAGACCTGTTTTACATTAAGCACATTGAAGTTACGCATTCCATTGGTGGATGGCAAGGATTATTGGTGACTATTTTCTTCAGAGCCGCGTTTTGAAACCTCTGCAGCTGAGCTGCATTAGAGATGTTACCATCTCCAGTGACCTTTGTCGCATCACGATTGCTCTATCGTTAGCAAATCGGAATCGGGAAGCGGAAATTAAATTAAACTAGCCAGAAATAAGTGTAACGCGTTTCTTAAGGGTACAAATTTATAGCGTAGTAGTGACAACTTTGAGTTACACAGGTGTTCATCTACACCTCAGTGAGTCTAATCTTCACCAATTCTAGTTGTAAGGAATCTTTCCAAGTACATGATAAGCAGTATTTGTCCAGTCCGTCAATAAAATGGAGAACTTTTTTTTCTTTTCTTCTTCAGACTCATTACTCCCACGTCAATTCTTTTAATACCTTGCAAACACTTATTGATCTCCAGTGTACATCTGGTGAAAGCAAAAAAGTTGCACTTCATATTCCAAAGGCATTTGACAGATTTTTGACATCACCCCTGCAAATTACCACACACGTTATGAAGTTTGTAGATTACATCCGTGTTCGAGTATGTTTGGGATGTTGGCACAGGATCGAATCGAAACTAAAAATTGTAATAGTAAAAGTATACTATAGCTAATTTTTGATAGTTGTTAGCTGTCCTTACAGCGAAAATAAATTCCTATAACCAATTCAAAACAAGTTGTTAGTCCTCCAATATTTTGAAATCGTTTATTTTTTAATTTTGAATATTGTAAAACAGATATTAAATGTCAGTAGGGTTTCATACAATCTGGAAAAATATTTAGCTTATATTTTTGGTTACATTTTTATATTGATCGTTTTTCTTTTTATTCTTGCTATCCCAAATTTTTTCGTACGTGAGCTTGGTAACTATCGAATGTGAATGACACTCAATTACGGGCGATAGAATATCAAATTGTGATACTCAACGTTCGATAACGTGTGCGGGAATACCAAAAGTGTGTTTTTTATGCCCTCAAGTTTTTTTTGTTAAAAATACGTTCATTTGAGGCTGATCGATCAATTCAATCGTTTTGGACGGTTCCAAGTCTTATACATGCAAAATGTGGAAACGACACTCGTGTCTGCGCACTTTATACTCGTACAACAAACGAATACATTTTATTAAAATTGTACAGTGATATACTTAAGAAGCTCGGTTACTATCTGCAATTAAACTTTTTTACGATATTCTGCATGGAGCTTAATTTTTTGGGTGATATCTATTCTTTTTCGTGCACTTTAAGTTGTTTGATAAACTTTACTTAGCTGTAGCTCCAAAACTATTCAAATTATTTAAATACAATTTGATTTATCTTTAAGTGCTTGTATTAACAAACATTTTGAGGGCATGCTTTCGTTCTATTTTCCTATTGTAAATCATAGAAATTAAAAGTTTTATTTTATCTTTACCTTCTTCTGCATATGGCCAACGACAAAAGTATGAATTTTGTTGTTTTACGAGTGCTACGCAATTTGTTGTTTATTTTTTCTATTTTCTGTAATTAAGAAAATGTAAGAGGTTTCTATTTTGTTTTAATTGCAAAGTAAGATTCAAATACATTTAACTGTATTTACGTAGCCTGTTTACGTATAGGTACAATAAGTGTTCCTCATTCTGCTAACTTTATTGCAAAGCGGAAATTTTTATTCTGTTCAAAAAGTCCTCCCAGTGGAGTAGGTAGCATAATTTATTTCGGGTTTCTCTCATATCAGGAAAGCGAGCAGCTCAATGCAGCGTAGATGTGTTTTAAATTGTTCTACAGATTTTCAACATATTTCTTAGGTTTATTAAAACCAGAAACATATATTTTCCTATTTTTCAAAGCTTTTGTTTCTGTAATACATACTATATATTCTGAAAACAACATATTTTACAATTAAAAAACTTTTCACACTTATCCATCATTTACCCAAGTCTTTGGATTCCGTACTTGATTTACATAGTTGCAACATTGAGTTATCAAAATTTAAAAGAAACGTACAAACATACATATACATATAGAGTTTTTTAGGAAAATTGAATGAGTTGCTTATCTATTTCGGACTTGCCATCATTGTGCCAAAACCCTTTTCTCATGTATCCAACATATTGAAATCCCAAGCTTCTTATACCTTCAGTTTTTTATTCTCATTCTGCATGACACCTATTTTCATAGCGGCTAAAAATCAATACAGAGAATCAAAAAATCACTTTAACACCCTAGTTTTTGATACCTATATATCGGCCGACTAAGCCAAACATTGTTGCCAACATATTGCATTCAGACCAACAATGTTGACGCGCCACAAGCTTTCTAGGTCAGCACTACCACATAGCACCGACATTGGTTTTTATTTTCATTTCTGCCATCCACTACTTTTTCACTTGTGATTTGCATTAACAACAGTAACTCGGTGAGTTATATCTGCAGCGGCAGCTAGCATATCTGTCCCACCTTTTTCTTCTTTGATTTTTTTTTTAGTTTAGATTTTCTATTCCCGACCGACAGCGGGCATAATGAACTTCCCAATGGTAGACCAGCTTAACCAGGTTGCGAGTGCATAGGTGCAGGCATTAAGGCCTCGCGGCCCGCAGATACATACGATGAAACCACTCAAAGTTATGCAATCTGTAAACAAACTGCGAAATGAACGCGCATTAACCCGCTCAGATACTTTTACACGTATTTGTGAGCGCCAATCCGCGGTTCCACTGCCACTAGCGCTTACAAATCAAAGACACTTGGGAGCATGATCGATGGTCATTGAATTGTACATACAGTGTGCTGGCTCAGTTTGGTACTCCACTGAATGTTTCTTGTGCTTCAAGTTTTGCGCAATTTCGTGAGATCGCGCTTCAGTAAGAGTGAGATACTCTCAAGATACTCATACTCGTACATTTTTGTACTCTGCTGGTACCGCTGCAAGCTCTTGTAGCAGCTTTATTTTTTGATGGTGATGTTGTCCTCGCGTGATGTGAGGTCGGTGTGTGTTAAGTAAGCTAAGAGAGCTTTTGACCTTGAACTGAAACTAATGTTCCACATCAAGATTTTGTACCTAGCAGCAGGTAATAAGTAAGCACAAGAAAAAGTCAAGATAACTTACTACGAGTATCTGGAGTCATTGCGCGCAACACATTAACGTATGTTTTGCTCATTTCATTTTGGCTATTAACTGGGCTCCTACGCAGAGATACTTTAATAGGGGCAAGAAAAGTCGGCGTAAGCAATTATGAAATACCTTTGGTCTGCTTTGAAGGAGAGTCAAATGTCTTCTTAAATAGGTTAAGGCTTTGATTCGGCGCTAGAGAAAAACTTGAAAAATAATCAATAAAAATAATACTAGCAGTTTTTGTTAACGATGAGAAATTTTTTGTTTTTTGAAATATATTTAAGATCCCTGTGCAATTCAAAAAGGAGTGTTTCATCCATTTTATTAATAGTATTTGTTAAAAACTGGTGAATGTTTAATACACCTGTCTGTTGCTGACTTGGAACTAGGATGCCAGAACTCACCCCGTCACACCTTATTTAGTTTTTTTTAAACGGCAACGTTTTTGTTATTCGATAGCTGAGAGTAGTCAATCAGCATGTCCGTATCTCATGCGTCACCGTAAGCTTTCAAGCTATTTTGTTTTTAAAGTGTTTTCCTTTGCCGATAGATATTTTTCCCTATCCGTTTGTAATTTCGTCTCAATTATTGAGAAATTTTTACGCTGTTTTAAGTAAGTCTTACTCATGGTCCTGCTGGGACTCTTATTCGTTTTTTCAATGTGACAACACATACTGATATGTACGTTTCTACGCAGAAATTGTAATTCTTTGAGTTTTTATATATATATAATAATTATATTTTCTCTGAAAATGTTCATAGTTAAAAATACGATTAGTACCTATAAAATGACGCATTATTTACGTTACTTGTGCAAAGTTGCAAACGTCTCTAATGAGCCCGTCTAAGATAAACATTTTAGATGACAGCAACCATACATTGCGTGCTTTCAGAATTTAAGCTAAACAAATTAATAAAAAAACATTCATTGCAACTTTCAGAGATTTATTGGTTTATGTGCTCGATTTACAACAGCCATCAGTTCCTTCATAAATCTCCTGGTCCACTATGTTGGCCCCAAATTATCTCACAGCTTATCGAATTGGTTAGTGTCAATCCGTCAACCTGTAGCCCCAATCAACAGCATCTCCATCATCCGTGCCATCGAACAGAACCGCACTTCATCTTTTCATCGACAACAGTCACAGAATGAGCTCAGCTCGTTCCAAAAACGAGTATTCCGCCATACCGTGCAATGAGTAACCTAAAAACTATTTCGAAACACATAATACCGCTGACTCATGGCAAAAGAGTTAATTCCATCAACAAATACCAGTAAACACAATCAGCAAGCGAAATGAAGCGAAATAAAAAATTACTACGTCGGTCGGTCGATTGGAAGAAGCAAAGCTCGACAAGCAACTACGTCACAAGCTTGACATTGTAGAGTTGCTGCCGCCATCACGCCGGCATGTAGAATAAAAGACGAAAGCAAACAATAAATGTGGAAACAGTGTGTAGTCAAAAAACCAAGACGAACGAACGTTTAAACTAAGAGACAGGTTTCAATGACGCAGCGATTATTGCAGTGTAAAAGTTGAGGTTTTTACCAGCTCACATGTGTACACGAACATGGTTATAATTGTGGCGACTAACCCAATTTGGGATCATATGGTACGACGTTATGTCTGTCACTAACAAATGGGCTCCATAACAAAGGTGTGGACAAATCTGTAATACTTCTAGTATAACAATTCGGGGCAATCAATGCTTGCTACTACCGAGCAAGACTACTAAAACAGCAAAGCTAGTGATTTCTGCTGTTATCTTGAAGTTGTGATTTGTAACCCCGCACATTAAAAATAGAAGTAAATAATATAAAATCCCTTTATGCAGGGTATTGCCAGATGTAAATTTTTTAGTTAATGAAATGGTTTCTTAGTTGGAAGAACTGAAATGACGGCTTAAGATTAGGATGCATATTTAAAGGCACCGATGCTCACTGTGTCAAAAGCAAAACCAAAACAGAAGATCTCTAATTTGTATTTCTTTGATTATTATTATGATAATAAATTAAATTAGTTCAGGAAATTGATTTACGAAATATGAGAATCAATTGGCATTGGAAAGATAACTTTTTTCTAATAATACATGTCTAAAAACAAGGCGTTCTCGGAAAACTGCAGCAATTATCAATCAGTTAAACCAAGTCCGCATATTACAAAAACATACAAATGAGTTTTAGATAGTCGACTTCGAAATGTATTGAAAATCCATGGCAGTCAATGGAAAAACAATGCGATTAAAGACAAGAGGCTAAAGGATAACGCAACGCGACGCTACAAAAGGTCTACATATTGGCCTGATCGATTTGGGGAAGGAGTTCAACCAACTTTCCTTAGTGCTTGCGTAGAAAAGTACATAAATAGAGTCAAATCTGCGAAGGAAGTAACCGAAGTGAATCAGGGCTCCTAAACATAATGGGTTACAGATCAGTCCTACAAAAACTGTGTTATATAGCTTTTAGAAAAGAGTTCTCATCCCGAGGTGCGGAAGATGTAATCATTTGGATACAACTGAGTCCATCACAAATATTGAGATGAGAATACGAGTAGCACACGAAGAATCAGCAGGAGTTTCCGAGGTTCCTTGTGACAGTGAAAGTTGCTTAAATTCAAACGTCCGTTACGTCTGTTGCGTCCATTGCACAGTGGTTCAGCCGTAGGTCATAGGGCCGTAATAGCGATGTTGCAAATATGATGTTATATTACCATTAGAGGAAACATAAAAGACCCTTCTGTTCACAGGTATAAAAAACATTGCAATTACAAACACGGCACAGTTCATTTTGTGCACCGGAAGTGGTAACATCTAATTAGCGCTAATTAGTTTATTTGTTCATATAAATTGGAGTTGTTTTTAAAGTGTGGTTTTTCCGAGAAATTTATTGTTTGTGATATAATTGTGCAATAGATATTCAAATTGAAGGTATGTACGATATTTTTAAAGTGATTATGTTTTCCTTAACTATGCGACTATTCATAACTAGCTCCGTCACAACACACCTTCAACTTTTTTTTTGTTTTTAACCATTTTCCATATTCAACTAAGCTTTTACTTATGAAGGCACGAATCGTTATTAATGAGTCATATATCAATATAATCTCTTATTTTCCTAGTTTTAATTACCGCAAAGTCTAGGTGCTCTGAGGGTTGTTCCAGGTCATTGAGGAGACTAGGTCCAGTACTAGAAAATTTTTGTTTTTAATTTTTTGTGTTTTTCTTTTGCAGGTACAATTATTACGTGTTCTTTTACCCGAATGCTTATCTTAAATACGTAGATAGCTTCAAAAAATAAAGAAAATTCTTTACCGGATGCTGGAAATATCCAGACTGATTGCTTGAGCAATTTCCTTTCGAATCTCTGTAAACGGTTTGCCGCATATTAGAAGCAATTTAAGAGATCAAAAGCCAAGCTAGTGGCCAAATACGAAAGCTGGTTAAATGAGACCGAAGTTTGCATACTTAAAGTATCTGATAGAGAAGTATGTGGAAACTAAAACGACGAGCAAAAGGATTCTCTTCAATCTACAAGTGGCAAGCGATACAGGTTAGCAGATTAGCAGTTTTATCACAGATGGACGATTCCGCTGTAATTACTTTACTTAGCAGTTCAAATCAATCAGAAAGGAATTTAGCACGGATGAAGTTGTTTCATTTATTAATGAAGCTAAGCTTACTAAAAACCAATATTTATTATTAAGTGAAGTGATTCATTCTAAAATACCAAATTTTTTCCGTCCTATCATAAAGTGCTAGAAGCCAAAAAACGTTGCTATCCAACTGATATTCGCGTGACGGAATCTTCTGCTGAAATCAATTTGCAATCATTGTTAGACCATACATCAAGTCGCATTGTTGAATCTCAAAAAGCTGTGTTTGAAAGTCTTCCCGAGCCTAAGGATGACTTAGTTTTAATTGGTAAATGGGGTTTTGATGGCAGCACAGGCTATAGTGAATATAAGCAGAAGTGATAGATAGTTCTTTATTATCTATTGGTGAATTATCTGAGGAGGCCGCTGAGTTTTGTAATAAATTAGTCAAACTATTCAGACGCGATAACATTAGGAAACATTCCCGAGATGTTACTAACATGGATATCTTGCACAGGCTTCTTCTTAATGCAGATCCACTTATTTCTAGTTTAAGAAAGTTGCAGTATAAAAAGAAGTCTGCGTTAGTAAAAGAAGTGTTGGATTTATTAAGTTTTTGAGCTTTATTGTAACTTTATTATATTATATTACTTGACATTTTTAATACTATGTAAATAGCACTTGTTTTATGTAAAATACTACGTTTTGATAAGATTAACAAAACTAATTTTATTGTTATTATAACCCGATTATTTTTGTGAGATTATGTTTTTTATATATGATGAATATACTCTGTTAAAAAAAAAGCTTTTTTCTCTTGTTCTAACCTTCTAGTAATCATAACAACCATTTTCCAGGCCAAAATGATATGATTTCATTGTAAATCTGCCAAAAAAACCCTATGACCGCCCTTCTTTGGAACCTGAACCACTATGCATTGCGTTGATCGACAGGTAGATAGAATATACATGTTGTTATGGGAGCAGGCCCATAAGCAATGGATATGACGGATACGACGGATAAAGTGGGTTTATTTTTTACTTTTCCAATGCGTTTTACGCGTTGGCAGTTCGTGTGAACACATGTTGAAGACCATACATTCACATATTTAGGTTCATGCATTCACAAATTGAGAGTAAGCATCTTCATTGGTGGAGAAATTGTCATAGCTTGAAAAGAAAACACTTTCAACAATATCACAATGTCATCGTCTGTATTCTGTCAACGTATTTGTGCGACGGATTCTATGAATCTGCTATTTCTGTCAAATACGTCAACGGCAAACTATCCGGCATCGCAACGGACGCATCGGATTCCATGGGCCGGAGTCTTTATGCTTGCGAAAAACTCAATTGTCTACGATTGACAGCAGCAATACATTCTTGATTGGATTAAGCTGTTGAAAAACATATGTAAGAGATTGGTGTGTGTCGAACTGAGCTTTTTTTGCTTTCTTTTAGGATCTAAAACTCCACGATTGTGGCCAATCAGATTGTTTTCAGATTGTTACAGGCGTTTATAATACCGTTCAAGCACACGAGGTTAAGCCTCTAAAATTGGGACAGCTTAAAAAGTCTCCTTTAACATAATATAGGCAAAGGTTGCTGAGGTTCCATTCATCAGGTACATTTTTCGCCTTGAATCTTGATTTTAGTGCTCTTAACCAAATTATCTGCCGTTGCCTTAAAAATTACGGCCGGAAGGTTGTCTGGTCAGCAACAACGATATCTGAAGTTAGTGATGATACAGTTTTTATTTGGTCGGGCTCTTTATTCTAAGCGTGGAATCATCCACCGCAAGCTTTCATCCATCATAACAACTGCACATAAACCTTTTAAAAGAGTAGCCCGATTCAACAAGATCAGTTATCAAATAATTATCCTGGTGTGATAACGGGCGGCGTTTACAGTTACGTTCTGGTCGGACTCGGTTTTGAAGAAGAATAGACCGATGATTTCACCAGGCTTAAACCTCTCCGAAAAGTTTTTCTGGATCCGCCCCTTACTATGACAAATGATTTCTTTATGCAACTATTATTGTGATCTTTTAAAATCAACATACTTTGTCTGATACAAAAGAAAAAATGCAAAAATTGAATTTTAAACAGATAAGGGCTATTAGGACTTTACTAAGGTGTGGATGTTTCTAGAAATGGGTGATAAATGAGTGAAAACGGTTTAACCATGAATATCCGGGGTACAAAGAACAAACAAAATTTTCAGTTTAATTTGATCCAAATCGCACGATTCTGCATTAAGGCCCATCATTTAACCGACATTCAAAACGATAGCAACACTCGTTAGCGAGTTATTTCTGGCCAAAACATCTAGTACATGCTTTCTGACAAAATTTTCATTTCCGATTTCCGGGAAGTTAATAAAAAAAACTCAAATAACAGATGGTTTTATGTATGCCAACTATAGATCCTCATATTCATGTATATTTTGAACTGCTGCTTTTGCGAATAAATAGAATGTTTTAAGATTAATACCACAATTATTCTTTAAATATGTGGTTTATTTTAAGGACTGAATGCGAGTATGCATTGCTAACATCTTCAAGATCTATGGAATTTGAAACGTCCCAACAATAAATTCCATCGAAAATTATAATTAAAATTATAAATTCACCTTTATAACTGGGAACTAATCCTAAAGACTTTTCTAAAAAAGTAAGAATAAAAGTTTCCCCATCACTGTGACCCACTTTCAGGGAATACGCGCGCTTCTAACACGATGCACTTTCCTAAATTCGTTTTCATCGATCGATCCGGCTGTAAACGATCTTCAACATGGCCTCCGCCCCCGTGTTTGTATAAATTTACTGAACGAGTTTAACCGATGCGATTCGATCCAAGTTCCTGAATGAATTTATATTTCCAAGATACGATACTTCGATTAAGTGGAACCCCTTATTCCCCAGCGTCTCGCTCTTAAGCTATCGTATGTCGTCACACGAGAATAACAATACGCCCACTGCCGACCATATTGTGCAACCTATTCCGTGCTGGTCTGGTCAGTCAATAGGCTTTCGTACCCCGTGTGGCAATTGTTTTTTTTTTTAATAGACACAAGTATCTCGTATCTAGCGATTTGGTCATCTTTTTGAATAATCATCAGTATCAGCATCGTCCGAAGTATGGAATTGGAAGCCACAAGTAGGGGTAAATAAAGACAGGTTAACCCCACACATTATACGAGTATGTACTACGCCAATAACATACTATACAAGAGATGATTTCTGATGCTGCGACTGTTGCTTTTGGGTTGATTTTGTGTGGATTCTGTGATAGTAACTGTTTTTGTTTATCTCGTATGTTTTTCTCTGATTTTCGGGGGAAAGGATTGACTTAATTGTTGGCCCTCTGCCCCCACTGACCCACACGCATGGTTCAAATTGTTTATCTTGTTCGTTGTATCTTTGTATTCATGAACGTTACGATTGCCCCGGCTATAACGGTTTTTAAAAGTTTTTTTTTGCTCTTTTTCTGTTCCTTCTGTTGTTGATCCAAGAAACCAGTCGAATCAGTAACAAACAGAGGTAAGACGACTTTTCTCAGGGTCCAAGCGGGGATGAATAACATGGAAAAGACCCCAAAAGCGGATAAAACACGCACGCGAAAGGTTACAATCAACGGAAAACGAGTTAGTATAGTTTTACTTGTAAATGGGAGTGGTGAGGTTGGAATGGAATGAGAGGAAATTACAGAATTAGGGTCCGTTGCCATAACCATGTAGGTTTGGTTGGAGACGAACCAAATAAGAAAGGGCGTAAAATGGGCTAACAATTTCTCTATGCATAGAAAAAACATCTCGTAAGAAAATGTTTATTTATTAGCGTAAATCTGCTAGAAAAAACATGTCTAAAGCGAATACTCAACAACTCTATCGAATTATAAAGAGTAGCGAGGTGACATTTCATAGAAAGGGCATACTAAGTATCTATGCTACTTTGTTATTTAAATAAGAGTAAATTAATAGGGCAATAGATGGCAATGATTAGTATAAGGCCTCGTAGAAATAGCAAGTTCCGACAGGTGCTGGTTCCCTAACTGCCGAACATCTTGCAGCTCTGCTAATAAGCCCTACTTCACGCCTCCCCATGGCGCCATCTGGGAATCTCACTAGAGATTGCGAAGTGAAGGGGACAAATGGCGAGTTTCCTGCGCCATAAATCAGGATTAGTGTCGGAAAAACAAAACAAGACCTTTTCCGGGCTACTCTGACATATTTAGAACTCAGGCCGGTAAGGATTTCCTGGACTTAGTCAGGGTCTTTGAAAAAAGATAAACGAGCCCTATATGGGCCAAAGGCAGCGCTCACATCCAGGAACGGGTTACTGGCTTCGGTGTAACCGACCCCTCGTTCTAGGGGCACTAAAAATGGAACTGGTTCTTCAGGTTGGGGGTTGTGCCGCCGGGGTAACTGCCCGGCCATTTAAAAAACAAGCAGTTACGAAGTATCAACAAGCCTCTTATATGGACGGATCTACTGTTGATAACCCACGCAAACGATTTAAGGACAATGAGCTTCGGATATGCACGTGGAATGTTAGATCCCTTAATAGACCACGTGCAGCCGAGCAACTAGCGGTAGCCCTAGACTGCTGCAAAGCAGACATAACCGCCATTCAAGAAATGCGATGGAATGGGCCGGACAAAAAGAAGATGAAAAACTGCGATATTTACTACGGCAATTGCTATCGACGGCAAAAGCAGCGCTTATTTGGATGCGGATTTGTTGTTGGAGGCAGACTAAGACAAGAAGTCCTCAGCTTTCGGCATGTGAGCGAGCGCCTCGTAGCAATCCGCATCAAGGCTTAATTCGCCAACATTAACCTTATATGCGCACATGCCCCCACAGAGGAAAAATATGACGACACCAAGGATGCATTCTACGAGCTCCTTAACAAGACCTACTAGCAATGCCCAAGCTATGACATTCAAATTGTCCTCGGTGATTTTAACGCAAAGCTAGGAAGAGAGTGTATTTTTGGCGGAACAATCGGAAAATATAGCCTGCACAACACCACCTCCTATAACGGATTCAGGCTAATCGACGGCGGGGCGAAACATTGTCTTGGCTAGCACGCGGTTCCCACATCAGAGATGCCGCTTCTGATGTGCTAGGTTTCACTCGTCAACCACAACGAAACTCCTAGTTCGGTGATGAATGCCGGCAAGCACATGAAGTTAAGCAAGATGCATATAAAGCGGCGCTGCTTAGAAGGACCACAACTGCTCATGAGCTCTATGAGCGGAAGAGGAGAGATGAACACCGGGTTCTCAGGAGGAAGAAGAAAGAGCATGAGAAGCGCGCGGTCGAGGAAATTAAGAGATGCTACTCCAGGAATGAGGTTCGGAAGTTTTACCAAAAGGTAAAAATAACATGCCACAGATACAAACACCGAACTGAAGCCTGTAGAGAGTAACAAGGGAACATCGTAGTAGAATCGCAGTCGATGCTGAGGATTTGCCAAGACCATTTCTGCAGACTGTGTAACGGCGATGACGGACCAAATACCGCTGTCAGGCAGAATAAACCTTTCAACTTGGACGATGATGACCAACAATTCCGTCCACCCGACCTGGATGAAGTGAAGATAGCTGTATCTAAGCTTAAGTCCAACAAAGCTGCTGGAGCGGATGGCCTGACTGCCGAGCTCTTCAAAGCGGCAAGCGATGACTTGGTAAGGAGCATACATCAACTCATCTGTTAAATATGGTCGGACGAAAGTATGCCCGATGAATGGAACCTTAGCATTGTTTGTCCGATTCTCAAGAAGGGAGACCCTCTGAACTGTGCCAACTACAGAGGCATCAGTCTCCTTAACATCGCATATAAGATCTCATCTCCCGTATTGTGTGTATATGCTGTCAAGCAAAAAGGACAATCAATACCGCCGTCTCGGGCAGAACGTCACTCTTGACAGATATAACTTTGAGGTTGATAAGGACTTTGTCTACCTAGGCTCTGCTATAAATACAGACAACGACACCAGCGCTGAGATCAAGCGAAGAATAACTCTTGCCAACCGCTGTTTCTTTGGGCTAAGAAGGCAATTGAGTAGCAAAGCCCTCTCTCGGACAACAAAAGTCACCCTTTATAAGACCTTAATAATCCCGGTCCTGCTCTATGGCGTAGAGGCATGGACATTATCAAAAATGTATGAGGGTGTTCTTGGTTGCTGCGAGAGAAAATTGTTCGGGCGATCTTCGATCCAATCTGCATTGACGATGAGTGGAGGAGGAGATACGACGAACTGTATGGACTGTACAGCGACATAAACCTAGCCAGAAGAGTGAAGATCCAAAGACTGAGATGGGTGGGTCATGTAGAGCGTATGGACACCAATACTCCGGTCCGAAAAGCCTTCGAACCCGCTCCCGAGGGAAAGCGCAGTAGAGGAAGGCCAAGACTCAGGTGGTGCATGCAAGTGGAAGAGGACCTCACCCAACTTAGCGTGCAAAACTGGATGCAGCTCCTCAGGGATCGAGCTGGCTGGAGAAGCTTGTTGACTGAGTCCCAGGTCCACCCCGGACTGTAGCGCCACTTAAATTAAGTAATAGGCCAACACATGTCTATGAGCACTTTTTAAAGAGTAAATAGCAACTGTGCGAATAATCGGCAAATTTATAACCATTAAAAAAGTCCTCTAGAACAATAAGTGGTATGGGTACTATGGCAATGACTACTTGGTCTTGTTTCGTCCCATTTTTTCGATTGCTGCGAAAGCCTTAAATAGATCATGCTAGTTATGTAAACTGTTGTTTGCCATTACGTTAGTTACGTTTATGGCTCCTGCTTGTTTGCCCAATTTCCTGCGATGATTACCAGGAATCATGTCACGTACCTTTCAATAATTTTCCCATTAATCATCTCTGCCGGGTGGCTTGATCGCTTTTCATCAAAAACAGATGTACGGCCAACCGTACGAAGACGTGGAATTGGAGGTTTTTTTGGAGGAAGATTCGTGCCAAACGCAAGAAGAACTCGCACTTACATTAAGAGTGACTCAGCAAGCAATTTCACTTCGTTTATGTTGTTGGGTAAGAGCAAGGAAACTGGGTTTCATATAAACTGAAGCCGAGAAATGCTGAACGGCGATTTTGCGTATGTAAAATGCTGCTTGTCAAACATAAATGAAAGCAGCTTAACTCAAAGACCACGTGGCAATGTCAAGCTAAATATGAATGGAATAATACTCAAGTCGTGTATTTGGTGGGATCAGCTTGGTGTCGTTAATTATGAGTTGTTTAAATCGATCGAAACCATAACTGCGTTAATTGAACTGAGCACTCAAGAAAAAATGTGCCCACTTCCACATCAGACACGACACAATTATTCTCCTGTATTATACTACTCGTCTACATGTTGCGGCAGCGGTCAAAACCTACTTGGAAACATTCAACTGGGAAGTCCTACCCCACCTAAAGTGTTCCCCAGACATTGCCCCTCTGATTATCACTGTTCTGTCTGAGATCCACTTCACATCACCTGAAGATACCAAGAATTGAGTTGATTCATGGAAAGTCTCAAAAGATGAAGCGTTCTTCCGACGCGGTATCTGTATGCTGAAATATGTATGGAAAAAAGTAGTGGGTAGCGATGGAGCGATATAGTGTCCCGTTTTTCACAATAATATCCAATAATTATAATAATTTCCTCGTACGTTTGTCTATCTAAAGTCAAAATCGAGTTACGGGTCGATAATGCTCCATTGTTTTCCAAGTACCCATCACTTTTAAAGCATTAGTATAATGCCACATGGCTTGAAAAATGGGTATTTATTGATCTAACCTTGTACACATGACGTAATAAAAATCCTATTTTGCGCAATCTTTAAGTTAAGGTGCTAAAAAGGACATGTTGGTGAAATAACCCCTAATTGGCCAACGGAGGCTGTTTTATCCAAGTTACCGACCTCGGAATATCAGGCCTGGCCATCCATATTGAAAATATGCGTACTGCTAAAGCACATATAGGTAAATCCTTAGAGTTGTGAAACCAGAGAATCGAAGGAAGGAAGGCTGACGACACTATTTACTTACCAAGTTAAACCTCACTGTGTACTGAAACCTCATTAGCAAGCATCTCCAGATAGCCCGGTCTATTGCGTTGACGTGAAATAAAGCCTAACGAAATAAAGCCAAAAATGAAAAATGTGGCCTAATTACGTTTTAATTTTGGAAATACAACCAAATATCCGATTTGGCTTTATTTCGCTTTAGAAAACGAAAACGAAAACACTTCGAAAAAAGGAATAGCGCCGAATAATGGAAATAACACTAAATATGGTGTTATGTTTGGACTATATTTGGTCTTAGACGCCAGCCAAGGGGGAGTAGGTATGGCGCTTCGCGCGATTCATTTGTTTATAATCCACTCTCCTAGGTGGTTTAGACGTTCCCGGGACTTCGTCGCTCCGCTAAGGGTATCCCAACAACTGTCATGCAGGCGCCTATGTCCAAGGTAGGTATACAAATCTTTTTGGTCTTATCCTGCGAGCTTTTGGCCTTTGGAATTATGCCCCGACACCTGTCATTGATGTAAACACAAATGAGATGATAAGAGATGTATTTTTCTCATGTAGTAGCTGTTAATTGTATTACAGTTTACTGATATCAATGCAAATTCATGTAAACATGGAAATTTGAAATTTTGGAAAACCAAATTGGCCTTATTTCGATTTTCAAAGCGGAATAAGGCCAAATTTTACATTTGGGCCTAATTTCACGTCACCGTTTGCCGCCTCCAGTTATGAACTCCAAGTTAGTTTAGGTCCCCTGGTACTTGTGTGCACCACCTGAGGTGAGGTTTTCATCTACAACCTTTTGGCTCCGGGTTGGATTCGAAGACTATGCGGTTCGGAACATTAATGTGCATGGGCTAAATATGTCCTAGTCATCTTAGGTGACTGACAATAGCCTTCTTAGGCCAAAGAAAAAGCGATTGACAGCTGAACATATCTTCGCATTCTATGCTTTAATTTAAGTTACAGCTTTACGTTCTCGCAATTTTAACGATTTCAACAGCTAACGGTGTTCGCTTGTGACATACGCACATTTTTTTCAAATATTATGTTCCGAAATTCCAAGACGTGACCGAATTTGACAAGCGTTTTCAATCGTCATTCTACAATGACGGACGAATTTGGCAAGGATTTCAAAACTAGACATGGCGCTACATGAATTGTGCGTCTCTATAAATGCTATCATATGTAGCCTTAAAATCGATAAAAAAAAGTAGTGGGTATCGATTTAGACCTTTTGAGTTCTTCCAGGATCTGCTTAGGTGTTAACAATAGATCGATTGTGGAATTTTTCTAGTCTGAAACCGCACTGATGGGGGCCAATAAGGTTGTTGACGAGGGATTTTAGACGTTCAAAAAATATGACAGGCAAAATCTTGTATGCGATGACTAGATTCCAGAAATAGTAGCAACAGCCAGCTCCAGCTGCTTTGTTTGATTTCGGCTCAGATATTGCCAATATCACTTCATTTCGATCAGGTGGACGGATGTTTTGAATTCGTCGTCCAGGTTACATGGCCTATATTGTCTAATGGCGGGATGTTGGGCTTCCTCGCCGTTGTACAATCTGCAGAAAGACCTTTTTCATATTCTCAGCACCGTCTGTGGAAGCATGTGCTCCTCATCAAACCAGGGATCTCTTGTCGATGCTCGGGCAAAACCCAGCACATCACATTGGCAGTGATCCTACTGGTCTTCGGTACTTGCTGCTTGCGGCAAAGGAGTTGTTAAGAGATTTCGGGATACAAGTTCGGCGAAGATTCTGGTAGGCTCATGCGATTGCAACATTTTCCCCTTTTTCCGTTAGACCCCTTCACAGTCGTTCTTCTTTGTTGTGGCGCTAAAGAAATTAGCATTTGCACCTCGGCTAAAACAAGCTGGAATTTTAAAACGTTTGGACGTCAAGAATACTGAAAATATGCATTACGTCGATGGTATCCTTTGTGTGGTATTTTGTCCCGCCGCAAAGTCAATAAGGCTTAATTCGTTGCCAACGTGGTGTCGTCAAGACTATGCTCATCAACTACGAAAGATATTATCATGTCATGCCTTGGACATTTCTCATGTGTCGGAGAGCTTGTAGGAACATTCTCTGATGTTTTCGCTCGTATCTTCCATAATTGCATGCCTATATATTAGGCTTATGTAAGCGAATTTGGCATTGATGAAGGTTGTACAAAGACTTTCGCTCACTTGTCGGAAGTTCAAGACTACGAGTAAGGCGGAGTGATCGAATTTAGATGCTTAACTCAGTAGGCCATTAACTCTATGCCATTGAGTATTTACAAAGTTTACAGGTTTCTTCTCTCAACTACTGACTCTAAACATCGGTTTGTGTATTTAAAAAGTTTAGTCTGGATAATAAGACGCTTCACAATAAACTTACACTTTTAAGGAACAATTTTCGAAAGTGTGGTAACTGTTAAAAGAAAACTATTTGTACAATATGCTTTTAAACGGCGGATACGACCCTAATTCTACTATCAGGCCGAACTGACCATTCATGTCAATATTACCGGTCACCAAATTAACATGAAGTATAGAATGCAATATATAAACTTAAGTGTAGGGAGCTTACGGGCCAATATGCTGAAATTATTAAGGCAGCAGGAGGCGACATGTTAGCTAGCATGCTCTGCCTGTACTTTTCAGCATATTTCAAAACTGTAATAAGAACATATGTATGTATGGACGTCATGTATAATGTTTTTAGCTTTACAGCCTCTAAGCGCATATTAAATTAAATAAAAAATTGGAAAAAATAAAACTTAAGGCGCTGGATTCTCAAAGCATGAAATTAAAAACCGTAGTAAGCTGCTCTAAAACCTGACCAAGTGCAAAAGACCAGGCTATGATAGGGAACTTGTCACAGAGGTTTTGAAGCCAATGTAGTGGGTGAAGAATTACGAAAAATAGTCCCTCAAAAAGTTCATAAATGTTCAACTTTTGCGAGATTTCTTTCTCTAAGTAAAGAGCCTACTAAACAGGTGTGAAAGGTGTAACTTAGAATGTACTTTCTTCCATACTTACTTATGACTGTCCACTATCTGCTCCATTTAGATTTTTAAAGAATCACATGGATTATCTGTTATCGAAATCTGTTGCATTTTTTTTTTTGACGTTGTGCCAATTAGTTCCCATTTGCACATTGTGTCTGTTCTTTTTCTTTTGTAGCCATTTATGGCTGGATCACTTTCCCTAAAATTTCGGTTTCGGACATAAGTGCGATATTATATGCAGATTTGAAGACAACAAAACCATAGTTATGCTCCTCTTTAAATTCGTTGATCTTATTGTCCATTTACCTAAAAGTAAAATTTGCAAGCCACAAATCAGCCGTTAGACATTCATATAAATCAACAGATGGACCTTGTTTCCGATGTTCGGTAAAGATATTCTACGATTTTTCCTACACTCATAATACCAAGTTTTTTAATTAGCTCGTATGAGTTGATATTCCAGTCATGCTTTCCTAGTTTGTTGATGATTTGGTTAAATATGTCGATAGTTTGACAACAGAGACATATCAACAAATCCTGCATTACAAATGGTCAGTAACTTATGCACCATTTAACCTTTCGTTCGTAAATCTTTTCTGTTTTTCTTTTTTTTAATTTGTGGTTTGTGTCTTCGCACAGCAGTGACAATGAATTCCTACTGTAACCCTTTCATTTCTCTTATTTTTTTATAAATGTTAGCCTTGATTTAAAAGCTTTTTTGACCCAATTCCCTGACACGTAACATATCAACCTCAAGCTACAACAAAGGCCATATATCTCTCCACACATACCAGTTTTAACGATTTTAAGCCCCACATTCTGTGCCGATGTTTCTTTAGTCTTCTAACATTACGAGTATTTATGACAACGAGATGTAAATTTTGCTTTTTTCCCCATTCATCTTCAAATTCAATAAAAATCGACTAACCTAGTCTGCAGTTCCATGACTTCCTCTCTGGTTGAAAAAGAAAAGAAATCTACATTAGATTTCAATGCCGTCCCCAGTGCTGGTGGTGGGCTCTAGCTTTTCAGAAGACGAAGATTAAATGCATTTGTAACACCACGCGATCGCATTCCACAATGTCTTTTTTTCATGTTTTTATTTGTGTTTTTTTGTGTACTCGTATCTATTCTTTAAAAATAGTAGTGAGGACAGAATGAAGAGCGTACAGTTATTCTTTGAATCAGTGTTTGCACCTTTGTTTTATTGGCTCGTATTAGATGTCTTCGGGCCGATATTCTTTGCTTTTGCGATTGTTATATTTCACTTAGACTTTTTTTTAAAAATTAAATAAGGACATTGCAACTAACGTTATATACATACTAGTGTGTACATGGGAAATATATGCTAGATCTTCAAAACATTTACTCTAAGAACTGCAATCGTTAGGGTTAAAAATCCTTAAAGTATTCGCCTACTCACTAGCACTGCAAAAAACAGTTTCAAAAAATAGCTCGCAGAAAAGGCACAGCATTACTAGATAAATACTGAAAGTAACAGACAAGCCAAATTATTCTCGCCAAAAGCTTCCCACAACAAAACTAAACAGATGTCAGATTCGAATGGTCACGGGCTTTCTGATCGGACACTGTCGAGTCAAGAAACATTTAATGGTCTTGGGAATTGCACAACACAATATTTGCAGATTGTGCAATGAAGACGAAGAGTCAGCAGAACATATACAATGCCACTGCAGCTGTCTAATCAGAACACGTCAACGTTACTTAGGTAAATTTTACCTCGAAGCAGAAGACATTTCTGTCAGTCCCTCTAAATATCTGTCGGCATTTATTGTCAAATCCGGCATCATAGTTGAACTTTTATTATAAGGTAATCACAATAGGCCCAATTGGCCACCTCTTACGTGATCTAATTTAATCTAATGGGATGCGTGTTACCTTGAATAGCTAAATTTTATGGATTGAACATTTTGAGTTTAAAGTACTCTCAGTCCTTTAGCGGTGCATAGAAGCTGTCTGCAAGACATAGGGCCTGTCAGCAAATTGAGTCTTTTGGATTCACACGGCTATGAAAAGACCAATGGATATCTATCCATTATTATTTGGTACACAAATTACATTGATTTTGTTATTACACGGTTAACATAACAAGATTTGATAGAATTTATATCTCTCTACTGGAGCATTTTTTATTATAATTAAGTTTAGAGTTTTAAGAGAAGGAAAACAATTTATTTTTAAGAGAATATACTCGTATAAGAAAACTTTTAATGTTGAAGAAAAATGTAAAAAGGGCCTTTACTATGTACTCGTACGAGTATATCGCAGGTTAATACCAATCCTATTTCAAGAAATCTTAAGTTTTTTAAGACTGGCATTTTGAACAGTCTCCACATATTTAGCTCTCATAAATTATCTTAAATATTACTTTATGAATGATAATTTTGTTTTAAGAAGACAGCATCAATTTTCTATTAATAAAAAGACAAAGCATATTAATGACTGACATAGGGGATGCACTGATAACGAGACATCGAGAAATGGTATTGAGGGCGAAATTTTCGAGAGTGTTAAACTAGAGCTGTAAAGCAAACTAACTTTTTAGGACAAAAGCGAACATTCCATTGACGGTAAAAGCAGCTTTAGCTTCGAAAAGTGCTAAAAAGTGTAAGTACGCAATGAACGTTGATTACCAGACCTTGGTGTGAAATTACACATAGGAGCTGGTAGAACCAAATAGAAAACCTTCCAAGTGGGTGTATACAACGAAGAGCGATAAAGATGGAGTAGCAAAAGAATGAAGCCAAAGGGTCGGATTGGATTTCCATAAAATGTTTTCACCTGTATGCGGTTATTCCAGCATACGGTTGATATTAGCGTCAGCGGTTCAGTTCAATATAATATAAAGCAGTTCGGAAAGTACCTATAAGACAGATGCAATAAATATCACATCATCTTTGCTGAAAAGTTACCAAATGGAAAACTATAAACGAGTAAGCACACCTTGGAATTGAGTCCTAGAAAAACATTGGGCTTGTTACGAAACCCGATATTCTACATTTCGTAAGCAAGCATTAAGAGCATACAGTCCGTTTGATAAGATCGTATACGGCAAAAATTATAGAAGAACTTAAAAAAATAAAAAACAACGATTGTACTGGTTTATTTTGTTTATTTACTTGAATGCTTTTCAATTAATATGTTGTCCACTCTCCTCCATTATCAATAATTGCTTGGAGTCTTCAAGGCATGCTTTCTACTAATCTTATAACATAATTTTGAAACAAAGATCTCCATAAAACTCGTATTTTTCGTGATAATTGTTTGACCGTCGAGATCTTCTTTGGAGATCTTTCCTTGGAGCTTTAGCTTCATGAATGCCTAAACATTTTCAATGGGATTTGCATCCGGCGACTGTGATGGCCAATCTAAAACATCGACGTCATTTTCTTGTTTCCACGCGCTGCACAAACGACTGCGATGTTTCGGATCATTATCTTCTTGCAGTAGTCAATTCTCATTCCTTCTTTTGAACCACCTTTGGGCAGATGGTAATAAAGCCTTCTTATAAATTTTGACCATGTTGGGTGCGTTTAAGTTATTTGTAAACATGAACAAATTGCCAAATCCTTGTTTTGAGAAGCATCCCCGCCTTTGTCGGGTGTTTGACGCTCCGCTGGATTAATTTATTGGATTGTGTACACCAGGTATGAGTGATAGGAGACCATGCCCAAAAATAAGCTTCAACCGAAAAAATAACGTTCTTCCAATCTCTGTCCAAATTCTCCTTGGCCCAACTGAGTAGTTTTTCTACGTGTTTTTTTAACAGTAGTGGTTCTTCGTATCGTATCACAACACACATTTAGACCCCTTTTACGTAAAATCCCTTGTCCTCCACGTAACGATAGAAGAGGATTTTTTTCAAACACGCGTAAAATCATTTTGTCCTGCTTATTTGTTGTTTTTGGCGTAGACCCACGATCCGGCAAACCATCCACATTTTTAACTTGGGAATAATGGTGCACCGACTTGCTAACAAATGCTTTTGACTTTTTCATGTATTTAGCAGCTGCTCCGTATGACATTTTCAGTCCTTTTGGATGCGTGCACAAGAATACTGCTTCATAACGTGATGCAAACGCTCATTTTAAAATACTTCCATCTCTGACAAAAATTGAACAATCTTTAAATTTTTTTCTTCAAAGCATCTTAGCAGAAGTATTTTTTTATCTGCTAATGCAAATGCCACTTCCAAACCGGTTTTCATAAACGAGTTTTGCCGTATACGATCTTATCAAACGGACTGTATATGGCTGCAAGCTAAATACTCAGGTATGTAATTGAAAAATACTATTAATTAAACTTTATCTTATCGCAATATAGGGCAGTCACTCATATACCGGCTATGTCCTCAAACTCTGTGACGTTGCAGTCCCGTGCTCGATCAAGAAACAATATACAGTGGCGTTTTCGAGCACAGAGGTGGAAAACATGGCATTGACGTCGGCAGCTAAGAAAGCAGTATACCTAAGCAGACTGATTGCAAAGATGAATTTCAAGGATTTAGTAAGCAGTCCAACAACAATTTACTGCGACAACCAGAGCGCAGGACACCTTATAATAAAACCAGTCTATCATGAACGAAGCAAGCATACGGACATTCGCTTTCACTACGTAAGAGAGGTTTACAATAAATTCTTTATCAAACTTGAACTTATTTGAAGTATTCCAAAAAAACTGCTGACATCCTAACGCAAGACATAAAAAAGCAAAAACATCAACAATTTAGTAAACACTTGCGTTTTTAAATCTTATTATTTTTATTTTAAAATAGTTAATAAGTTGAGAGGTAGTTTTTTGGATATACTTAAACTTATACGAAATCGACTTCTTCTATTCGGACAAAATTTAAGTCTAAAAAGGAATGTTGTCAGGTCTCCATGGACGGCTGTAGAACCGCTATAGGATACGGCGCCGGTATGTTTTTTCAGGAAGGTAACATTTAATTTCACCCCTCGTTAGGAAAACGAGTGTCTGTCTTACAAGCTGAGGTAAACGCAATCCTGATGACAACGAACTATATTGTGAAGAATCGGCGGAGGGAGCAAAGCATTTGCATTTAAGCGACAGCCAAGCTACGTTTAAAGTATTACTGAACCCTCTTACAACTCAAAGCTATTTCGAGAACACAAGACTTCACTAAAACTAGTCACTAAGTTTTGTGTCCAGTGTAGGTCATAGTCACGAAATCTATTTATCAATATCTGGAGAGATTCTGATAATTCTGTTTAAAGTACGAGATTACCAGCGTAAGATACATAAAAATTGTATTGGACTGACAATATTGCATAAGTTTCATCATTTGGATTTTAAATTTAAATACGGAGAGCTGAAGCCGCAGATAGGGTGTTAGTAACAAATCGGTTTCTTTTAACATTTTGTATTATTGTACATTCTGAAATTCCGAAGTATTTGTTAACTTTATTGGTTGGTGTTTAAAAGAGCTTTGTTTTTAGATTCACATACTAATTTGTTGCTGCCTGTTATAACACATTAAAAAATTGTTTGTGTAGAATGGACTAAACATTCGCTATAATGTTTTGAGTAAACGTTTATTGGTATATTTGAACTCTTCTGCCATTGTATTTTGGAAAATAGAGCTGTTGTTGTTATCGAACCTGTGACCCTAGTGTGTTTAACGGCGCGGAAAATCTATATAAATATCAGTGAAATACGATTCAAATATATTCGCTTTTCTGCTTTAAAAACACTGAAACTCGAAAATCAATTGAAATCATTAAATAGTATATAACAGATTAATCTGGTTTTCTTATACAGATAATCCTTCTTTGTTTATCCCTGTTTGGAAAACCGTTAATTATACTTTAATCAAAGCCACCCCCAATTTCAAGAGTTATTACAATCTTTTCAGATAAACTTATATGTAAATATGTAATACTGTATTTTGACCAAAGCGACTACTGCACATCGATGTAATCACAGCGATTTTTGGGATTTCTGCAATATAAATCATACCTTATTCGTATAAATCTCTATGGCTTTTGTGAACATTTAAATCGAAGCACTGAAAATTTACCATTGACCTGCGAGTGAGAGGCATAAATGCGTGCAGTTTTAAGAAAATATGCATAACTAGAGATAAGAAAATTTCGGGCCAGAAATTGTTGTCTTGGTCTGGTTTTTTGATGCAGTATATGAAAATTTTTGCTCAGGAGAACCAAAGGAAAGTATTTCGATATATATAAATTGGCAAAAGTATAAGTGATGCCAAGAAAAAGCAGACCATATACTTAACTTTACTTTGGGTGGCGCTACAGTCCGGGGTGGACCTGGGCCTCAGTCAACAAGCTTCTCCAGCCAGCTCGATCCCTGGCTAGTTGCCTCCAGTTTCGTACGCTAAGTTGGCTGAGGTCCTCTTCCACTTGCGTGCGCCACCTGAGTCTTGGCCTTCCTCTACTGCGCTGTCCCTCGGGAGCGGATTCGAAGACTTTTCGGACCGGAGCATTGGTGTCCATGCGCTCTACATGACCCAGCCATCTCAGTCTTTGGATCTTCACTCTTCTGGCTAGGTCCATGTCGATGTACAGTCCATACAGTTCGTCGTTGTATCTCCTCCTCCACTCACCGTCAATGCAGACGGGACCGAAGATCGCCCGAAGAATTTTTCTCTCGAAGCAACCAAGAAAACCCTCATCCATTTTTGATAATGTCCATGCCTCTGCGCCATAGAGCAGGACCGGGATTATTAAAGTCTTATAAAGGGTGACTTTTGTTGTGCGAGAGAGGGCTTTGCTAGTCAATTGCATTCTTAGCCCAAAGAAACAGTGGTTGGAAAGAGTTATTCTTCGCTTGATCTCAGCGCTGGCGTCGTTGTCTGTGTTTATAGCGGAGCCTAGGTAGACAAAGTCCTCAACTATCTCGAAGTTATATCTGTCGAGGGTGACGTTTTGCATATACTTGGTCTTGTCCTCATTGACCGCTAAACCCATTTCCGCCGCTTCCGTCTCAATTCTCGCGAAAGCGCCAATGACATCACGCTGCTTTCTCCCGATTATGTCAATATCGTCGGACTTTTGAAAGATAGTGCCTCTTGTGTTTGCTCATGAGTTTAGCGCTATTCTTTCAAGTACGATGTTGACAAAATTACATGACCTTGTCTAAATCTTTTCTGGACATCAAAGGTCTAGGCGAGATCTTTACCGACCTTGAGGGAGCAGCATGCATTCTCCATCGTCATCCTGCACAGACGGACGAGTTTGACAGAGATGCCAAAACTAGACATTGCTCTGTATAGCACGTCTCTATAGCTGCTGTCATACTTGGCCTTAAAATCGATGAAAAGGTGGTGGGTATCGATCTGAAGCTCATGGGTCTTCTCCAAGAACTGCCGTAATGTGAATATTTGGTCGATGGTGGACTTTCCTGACCCGAAGCCACACTGATATGGATCTATCAGGTTGTTGACGAACGGCCTCAGGCGTTCACACAATACGGCGGATAAAATCTTAGCAGACCATATATCCCACAAAAATAAAAGTAATTCATAACTCTACTAGGCACAGATGCGAATAATACTAAACTATTACTATTCGTATTTTAAATTACTACAAAGGCAAAATCAAATAAACATTAAACCAAGCCACATTTATTTCATAGTATAGTCGAATTTTAGAAAGACTATTGCCCAGTAAATTAAGAACTTTGAAGAATAAGAATATCTGAATTATTTCAACAATTCAAATGAAGAAATGCTAATATCTACAACCATGAACCTACTACGCACCTATCCTCGGACAAAAAGAGATGTACCAGGATTTTGTTAGAAATATAAAACCTTATTGATTATAAAATAGCTGGATCACCAACCTAGCTTTAGGAATTTCTTTGAGCAAACTGAGAATTTCATCAAACTGACTAAGTTATTGACACATCCATCCTGGTGGAAGTTTGTATGTTGGATATTGAAGACTTAAGTAACTAAAGTATGCTTGAAAGCGGTTCATTTTTATATTATATCAAATTCTAGTCTAGCAAATGGAAACAATTCTGACTTCCAGCATACTGCTGAAGGACTATTGAAATGTTTACCTCAGACGGGTGTTAGGTAAGCGAAGAATTTACAACAGTAATTACAGCAGTATAATTAAATTCCCGATTCTTCATAGTGGACAGGCGCTGCTACCAAAATATTAACTAAACAGTTCAAAGTAACTAGCAATTTGCCACAAGGCTCCGGCTTTCGCCTGGTATAGACGAGCAGTATGACAAAATTTTACACATAATGAGATTTAGAATAGATGCACAGAAATCGGAGCCGGATTAGTATTAAAAGCCCATTTGCCTAGGATTGGAGACTATGCTGCTCCCTTGTACATGTTTATATCCTTAAAGACTAAAGCGTGGAAGTATAAATGTATAATTTAAACGAATCCTATTTTCTCACTCTTTTTTTTTCATGTAATCAGGTCACTCAAGCTTTGCTCACATTTAGCTGAACATTAGACTTCCAATCTAATCGACTGGCTGGAATGCTTTCTAGAAATGTATGCTTTTTGACCAAAACTAGTTGCATTCCAGGAAGAGAAAGAAAGACTTTAGATGGGATTGTATATTTCCTAAAGAAAAAGCATTTTCGTTTTGATAAGGTTGACACCTAATCCAGAATTTCCGACCAAGTCGGAAAGACTATTTAGTCTATTGGAGTATTTGGGAATTCGTCAGGTATGTATGTTACCTACATAAACGAGTTCTTAACAGATTTCCTCTTTTAAAGGAAAGAAAGTACGTATTCGAACTTAAGATTCTCTTAACGTTAAGTTCATGGTTCGCTAAAACAGGCTCTTCTTTCAATTGTTGGCGTTTCTTCCTTAATTATCTTGCCAACATTTTCAGATAAACGGTGCATGGGAACATGTTTTTGGTTAATCTTCCATCCATAATCTGGGAATGTGCACCAGACCTAGACAATAACTAAGGAAGGGTTCTTGTTATCGGGGAGTTATTTCGGAGATTTTTTGGATCTCGGCCGGAAGTTTCATCTGCTCCTATAGAATAAATAGGTTCGAAAATGCTTAAAGCCCATTTAAGGTACTTGACCACCTTATAGATTTCAAAAATTTTGCAATTTCTTAATCCCTTATACTTTTAGAAATCACCTCCAAAAATGTTTATTCAAAATTCGAATTCTATTGTAACATAGTGAAATTATTGAAAGTGTGCGCGCAGTCCATACTTGATGACTCAGCAAGTAAGAACTTCAAAAGCGTTTTTCTCGAAACTATTTTTTTTCGAAACTACTCGGCCGATTGCAACGATTTCGGTCTTGGTTTGTTCGTTAAGATGTTTTGTATGCCAATTCACCACATTTGCAGAAAAAATTAAAAATTAATTATAACATTTTTTTTCTAGTAGGAGTGTTTTTTCAAGTTTTTTTTTCAAACATCCACCTTTTTTTTATTTTTATTTTGGGCAAATTGTGGTGATTTGTCAGGTAGGGGACGTTTCTATTGAAAGATTTTTTTTTTATTTGTTTCAGATTTACCAATCCTGAGATTAACTGTCCGCTATGGGAGGCCTTGACTTTGGCGCCTCCTGGATAACGTTTAAAGAATTAAATTTAAAAAAAATCAAGTATTTTTGTATTCTATAAACTTCGAATAAAAGTTGGAAAAAAAAATCATTGTAATATCTTATACAGGGCCTGAAAGAAACATTATTGAAAATGTTGTATTTTTTTAGCCTCCTTTTAAAAAGTGGGACCAGAATGGGCGGCTAACTGGTCTGCGTCTGAACCGGAGCGGTCGGCAGCAAACTAAACCTGGTTAAAGGTGAAAACGGCTATGGGAAGGAACCCTAAAAAAAAACCAAAGAATATTTTTACGGCGCAGGGAGTCGGATCCCCCGTAGCGGCGGCCGAGAGTGGACGAGCAGGTTCGGAGTCGCCGATATGCAATGACTGCAAAGCTACTACAACGGTGGAAAACTTGTCTGGAGAAGTAGATATAACTACAAGTGTGGATGTAATAAACTCTTTTAAAAAGAAGTCGCGGGTTCAACGGTAACCAATAAAAATAGATTTACTAAAGGAACAGGAGCTTAAGCAAAAGAGTAAGATGGAGAGCTTGGCAGGCACAAATGACTTCGACGAAACCCAACAATTGTCAAATTGTTAAAAGATCCAACTCGAGCGGACAGCAACAATTGGGATACTGTTAACCTTAAACTACGTAAAATGATCGAGACTATCGAAGGATTAGCGGGCTACGTTAAGGCCAAGAACAACGTCCACCATGAAATGAAAACGATGGTAAGGCTAATCAGAATACCATTTGCAGACCTAGATGGAGAAATAAATGCAAGCGTAATGAGAACGCAAGCAATGAAACAAGAGGGAATGTTGCAGTCTTCGCAAATAGAGGTAGCTGTAAAGTCTATTAGTCCTAGACTTTACAGCTACCTCAAACCTGGGTCGCCAAATTGATCCCAAAGCTACGACTTCAGTTAAGGTATCTAGGCCGTTAGAGATAGGTTCGATTAGAAGAAGAAGGGAAACCTTAGACGACGCCTTAGGACAATCAGCGAAAAAAGAGAAGTAAGGATCACATCGCCAACAATCAAATAGTGCAGGGTGAATGTTGAATTTCATTGATAAACAGAAGCAAACACCTACCCAGTAGTCAAAAACCATCAGCAGGAAGGGCAGAAATCAAACCCAAATAGCCGAACAGAAGGCCAAAAGCCTGAAGATACAACAAACGGGCGCCATAGTATGTTTCAACAAAAGGCGAAAAGAGCTCTCAAAATAACGAGAATTTAGGAAAAGCTCTTGCTCGCCCAGTGGAAATAAAATCATTGATGCACGAAATAATGGTGGAGGGTAAATACCTCGACAAAATAATGATGAAGGCTAATATTGTATTGGAATTAAGTGAAGAGTTTGATAAACCCAAGTTGGAGGTATCATTAATTGGGAACATAAGAAAAGCATACATCGGAAATCAGTCAGCTCTTCTAAGCCTAAGAGTAAAAGTGGCCAACAAACTATTAAAAGCCGCCAAAGCTAAAATTGAATGGGTGCTAGCAGGCTTAAAGAGCCTATTAAGCTGAGCTGAGGAAATACTTCAGATATCTGGAGTTTGGACATGTATCCAGAATCTGTAAGAATCCGGACTGATTAAAGCTATGCACAAGATGCGCAGAACATAGCCACATAGCGAAGTCATGCAACAAGAAACCCAAATGCATGCTATGTAAGGGGTCAAGAAACCATATTGCAGGAGGTCGTGTATGTCCGGAATATTGGAGAGCATTAAATGAGTGATGATGTAACTTCATCATCAAACACCACAAAAACGGTGAACACTCGATCACTTTTGCAAGCAGTTCGCTGATTAAGAAAATTAATAGGTGTGTAAGCAAAAAGCAACCAACAAGCAATCTATGAAATATCATTTAAAAGAGGGGCTTATCTTAAAATCTTGAAAGGTGATTTGACGAAGAAACCCTTTGCGAAGTGACAAGTGACAAAGAGTCTCAAGCAAGTTTTCCTGAAAGTGTTGTACTACGCTTAAGCAATTACGGCAAAGAGGCACGCGATGCCACAATGCCGAAAAAATACGGTTAAATTCGAGAAAACCATTATTTTGGTGGAACCATCGTATTGGAGAACTCTGAGCAATGTGTCTTCGAGCCAGAAGAAAAAGCCAGCGCTCGTTCGGGAGGACAGGCTACGAAAGTTAAAACAAAGGAACATAAGTGACTGAAAAAAGAATTTCTCGAAGCAATCAATCGCAAGATGCCACAGGGTTGCCCAGAGTTGCTTAAGAAATTTGTTACTGCAATACAATGCTCTAGATGGAGACAAGTACTTGAAAAGTACATCAATTGTAATAACTAAAAAACGCATTCAATACAGCAAGCAAGGTGCATATTATGGAGGCGTTGAGAAGTATGAATACACCAGAGTATATCCATGGAATAATAGAAAACTACCTCTGCAAAAGGGTGCCACGATACAATACTGAAATACGGATAAAGGGATAAAAGTGCTCCATAAACGCTGGCGTTCCACAGGGTTCCGTTCTCGGACAGGCTCGTTAAAATATAATGTACGATGGCAAACTGAGACTGATGAGCCGATGGAGTTCAAATCACAGGATTCACAGATAACATAGTGATGGTGGTTACGGAAAAACATTTAGATGAGCTGGAACTTAACCCAAATGAAACCATCGATTTTTTCAGATAAAAGCTAGAGTAAAAGAGTTTAGCTTTGGCTAAAAAATAAAATGGAGGCATTTCTTATTTGGAGCCGTAAACTAAGAGTGCTTATCAAAGTTAAGTTACATTTAGTATCTCGGTTTTGTATTAGATGACCGATTTAACTTTGGCAGACGTATGAATAACATACATAACAAAAAAGACGTCAGTGCTTTCAAATATTTGGGGCTCAACAATATTCTACGCATTTCCAATATAGTTGAAGGCGTTAAGAGTTAAGAAAAATAGGTTATAGGACTCTTTCGGACGACGAATCTTTCATCATCGCAGGCATGATCCCCATAGATATCCTGGCAAGGAGAATTCGGGATGGGATTATTGGATACTCGAACTGTACTGAATTTAGAAGACAAGAAAGGGCAACATCAATAAGGATCTGGCAAAAAGAAATGATGACATTCAAGCTTAGAATCTTGGATAACTAGCCACGGGGAGATAAGATACTAACTGACGCATTCCTATCAGACCATGGAACCTTCATTACTTTAGAATCGACGACTCGTCAGAATACCAAGAACGTCCTGGAAGACTCGGTACTTGCCGTATTTAATTACCCAAAGTTTCACGAAAAAAAAACGAAGACTGGAAAGTTAACTAAATTGCAGACTCGATGTTCCAAATTCAACAGCGAAGATGCTTAAATCGGTGCGTAATTGGAAGATAGTTTGTACACTAGTAGCCCAAATACAAATGGAGTTCAAAAAGGCATAAAAGCAGAGAAGAGTGTTGCAAATACAAAATTGACGGTCGCAGCACACGTCCAGCAAGGTAAAACTTGATGGTGGTCTGCGGGGCGAGGTCTGAGCTGGCGGCGATAGGTTTAGTCAGTAATTTACCGTGTAACTTGGATTTTAGTGATTATGCAAGGTTCCTTCTCCGCTTACAATTAAAGAACAGATAAATTCCTCGCACAATCTTGTGCTATCAAGTGAATCACACCTGAAGCATTTCCAAATGTCTTTACAAAAGACTCATTATTAATAGCTCAAAATGTTCTCTGTATCGGAAAATAACTTTTTCCAACAAGTCTACATTAACATACATCAAATTCTAGTTCAACTCACTAATAATCTGATTCAAATTAGTCTAATACTGCATATAGCTAGTTTATCTGTTTGTAAACGAATTAAATCAAAATGTAATTTGTCTACTCAGGGTCCCAGTCTAAATCAAAAACACAGGTGACTATACAGCATAGTTGTAAAATCTGAAACAAATTAAGGATAATTAAGCATGTAATACGTTTCGACGATGACGCACTAATGACGCTCCGACAGTCATTAACAACGAACCATTCGTGTGTTTGAAATAGTTATACTTCCATTTACTTTTCATTAATCACCACTATCAAATACCGTGACTATTTGTTGTTGTTCCTCTTTCCCCTAATGACTTCATAATGTGTGGTTCTTAAGAACACACACATTTTCGAAATCGCATGCCACAGTGTCCCTGTCATAATTCCATCCCAATTTGATCATTTTTACTTTGACAAGGAAAACAATGTACAAAATTTTACTCGTATTCGAACACACCCACTCAAGTAGTTCTCCCCTAAATAAATGCTCAAACCGATCAAGCCACTGATCTCAGCATCACTTCACATGTGCGAGCTTGACAGTGCAAATAATATACCATACTCATCTCCAGTATCCACCATCCATCCCAGCACAGAATAACCGACGGACGATTACATAAGCTAGGAAAGCAGAAATGTTACTTTTTGGAATGGAGTTTCCTCTTTTGGCCTAAATAAGGCAGACTGGCCTTTGCATCTATTACTATAAGTCTTGTTCCCCTAGTCGTTACTCAGCCGCTTTTATACATATATACATATTGTATATATGAAATCAACGGCATGTTGTGCTGAAATGGATGAATGAATAAAGTGGTGGGGCCTGTTCGTAAGCCTTATGGACAAAGTGGTGTACGAGTAGATATAAGGCGTGTGTAACTGTGCTCATTGTGGAGGACTGTGACTTCGACCGCGATCTGTTCAGGCGAACTCGAACCCCTATGATCTGCTGTGTCGTTGTCTATAATTTTTGCTCCCCCTTAACTTATACGAATATTATAGAGCTTTGTGCAATTGATGTTGAAGTTGAAGCCATGGCCATTGGCGCAAAGAAGCAACTACTTAGCTAGTACATGAGAGTCTGTGTTTTTACTTTTCTGCGAAGCGAATGGTATTTTCAAACCCTGATCTGTATAGGGTGATGTTGCTTTGTTTGCTATTTCTTGTATTTTATTACATTAAAGGTAGATATGGCTTTTGGTTACAAAAAACGATAACAACAGACTAGACTAGACCCGGACCCTAGAATATTCTGTTTTCTATGCAATTTAAATTGTTTTTAATAAGCATACAGCTTATTAATTATCATTGATATCTTAGCCAAAATTATTTTAATTAAGGTTTAATAAATAAATTGGTGACGTAATAATATGGCGGGGAACTATTATAGTTTTCTTAGTTTCTACGATTATTTTATGGTTAACCCTATCATAGAGAGTGAAACCTACTGAAAGGCCCTTAAATAGGCAGAACTAACGGCAGCTCTTAAGGATTTGCCCTTCCAGGTTAGCAATTATGTAGTTAGGTTAACTCCCTAACTGTATGAAACGAATTAAAAAAAAACTGTAACGATTCAAACAGCGACTTTCGTCGTGCGGTGAAATAAGATTGGTAGCCAATTGAAGGATGCAAAGTTGCCTCCTAAAACTTTTCGAAAAGTCATATTTTGATAATGATATGCTTAATTTTACCTGTCCACCACAATGAAACTCTGTTACACACAGTGCCGGCAACTCATGCAGTAAGACAAAAGACGTTCCAGAAACAATGAGAGCTATACTTGCAAACTCTATGACAAAAGAAGACGAAATATCATCGGTTTCTCAGAAAGAGAAAAGTTTTCGATCAAGGACCTGGCAAATAAATTGAGAGGTTCCAAGGAGCAAAATGAAATTTAAAGGACTTAAATACGGAGTAGAAGATCGCCGAGATAAGGATGGAATTGTAGACACAAAAAATTCTTAGTGGGTGCTGAAATTTTGGATGAGTTATTTTAACAGAGAAGGCGACCAGCATCCCGCCGCCACATAGAACGAACATTTCAACGTAAACGATCGGCAACAACTTCATCCATTCAACCTAGCGCTTCAATGATAGAGTGCCTACAGTATCAGCACCAACCACGCCAACGCCGAGCACCTGCTGCCTGATGCGACCGTAATCGGGTTATTCACAAAAATAGTGCTCCGCTATGTCTTCATCACTATCATAGCTAGCGTCCCAGAATGTTGTATCTGCCAGCAACCTGCAAGGCCATGACATTTGGAGTTGTTTTCATATAAAACCCAACTATGAATGGAAGACGCAGGCAGACTTAACGTAAGTTCGGGTCTTGAAAAAATATCCTATGAGCCTTGCGATTGGGCCAGCGCATACCGGACTAATTTTCCCCCCGAGTTAAACCGGTAATTAGTCTGGTGTGCGTTGGCCCATTAGGATGTGTGTTTTAGTTTGGAAGGCAGCTGGAATTATTTAAAAAAAAAAAACAGTAAAATCTAATGCTGTCGTCCTCTGGAAAGATACCATCAACGGTTTTGAAGCCGTCCGTGAGGAGTTGACTTCATACCTTTTCTGGCTCAGATTAAATATTGAGCAGAGGGAAAGCAGATTTCGTATTTTTATAGCAGCATGAGTTTTGGTAGCATTGCATCACACGGCATGTCCAAAGGACCAGAGTCATAGGATAGTCAACGCGCAAGGTCATTAAAGCTCCAGTGCGTGTGATACCAATTACTACTGTTTCTTAAACGAAATATTGATTTGAGAGTGCAGGCAATCATATAAATCTCGTGGATATGTAGATGCACCAATGCGTCTATAGCAAAGGGGTGCTAAGGTCAGCGTCATTGAGCCGGTACGGACTGTTGTTTGTAGGCGGGTAAAGCAGATATGGCGTTTTTTATTAGGACTTGCTCCAAGGGACGAATAGAAAATAATTGGCCTTATCGTAGCCATGTAGATCCAAAGAAGCCTTCTTGATCATAAGTCCAATATTTTGCGGACAGCTCCTCTGCATTGCCGGAGTTTGCTCTCTTAAAGCAACACCCAAATACCAAGTTTTTGTAGGGAATTAAATAGCGACACATTTAAACAACCTCAGTTCATATCGATCATGTCTAAGGGTGCCTAGGCTTTATAGCAGACAGTCTCTAGACACGATGCAACGGTACAACTACATCATCAATGTATGAATAGTCGTCAGAACTATTAAGCAGTTTGAGCAGTGAGTCGACCAACATGTACCATTAGAATGTAGACAGGTTTCTGAACACAGAGTCTCTGCAGATCTACATTCTCCCAATTAAAAGACTATCTACAGGATCGCTTTCTAGCTGGACATGCTAGTTCAAAACACTTGGTGAGGGTATTGTTTAGGTTCCGAACTGCTTCCTCTGGCTTTTGTTTTGTCTTCAGCCTAGGGGGGGGGGGGGGGCACTATTGGAGCGGTCCTTAAGTTGCGTCCAGTTGTTTTTCTGCGGATTCGTCCACTTCAACAAGGTTGAAACCATGCGTTCGATTCTGAATTCGACGTAACCTAAGTCTGACATGAGAGCTTAAATAGTACTTCCCAGTCGATAATCTTATTAACACACCTGTTGGAAACCGTTAAGTCGATATCATGCTGCCTTACTCTCGTTGGCTGAGAGCCAACATTGCTGAGAACTAGGTCAGATGACAGTACAAAATCCAGGAGATGACTGCTTCTTACGTTACATTTGTTACTGCCCTAAAAAGTATTCTGAGCGTTAGCATCGCATCATACGATAATGCTGACGGACTTCCTGCCTTATTACTTAAAATAATGGTAGATTGATATGGTCAGATCTCATCTGTTAAAAATGGTGTGATGAAAATATGTTGAGTGAATGGAATGTTGGCGATGGCGGGGGCGCGATAGTTAGCTCATTGGACTATCACGCAGAGAGCCTGGGTTCGATTCCTGGCTGGGTCATCAACGATTTTTCAAATCGCCATCACCCTTTCGGCGGGCAATAGCAAACTCCCAAAAGTAAAATTGCCTGCGAAAAAGCTTCTAAGGAGTGCCGTTCGGACTCGGCGATAAACCGTAGGCCCCGCTCAGATGTGACAAAAATGACAATATGAGCAACACAAATGAGTGTCAAGAAGCTAGGCCATGATCCATACCGGGCTGCAAGCGCCAAAGTGTTTTTTTTGTTTTTTTGAAGCATTCGGTTCACCGAGAAATGTGATGTCGGAAAAATATTTCATAGCACGCCATTACAGGAAACTATATTTTAAGGTGGTAACAAATTAGGCTATTTAAGCCTCGCTAAAATACAATTATTTTTAAAGAGACCAAGTAAAGATTTATTCATACTAATCACTGTTTATTTGGACTACAAGGCAATAATAGACATCGAAGAAACCACTGTAAAATCATCTAAAATGGACAAGGTGTTACAAGAACAAGAAAAAATAATTTTAAGAAGTATTTAGGTATGACTTAAATATTGTCGTCTTAGGTGGTCCGCTCAAGTACACAACTGAAGATGATCACTGAAAGCCCGGACTAAATAGAAATCCCCTGCTGGATAGACCCAGGCCTTTACCGGATTACAGTGCTATTCAAAGCATAAACAAGAAATCAGTGACACGAAATTAATGGTATTCAAAAACCGTGCTGATGCATATAATACATTCAAGTCGAAGAAAACCTACAAATCCGAGTTAATTTTGTCTTTTGGCAGCTATTGGAATGTACATACATAAGTTTTCCATTCGCTGTCAAGCGGTACATACGAGTATGCTTCTGCGACTTTACATTTTTCTTAATAGCTATTGACACTACATTTTGGCACATACCTGTTAAAATTAGGTCTTGAATAAGAGTGATTAAAAAATATCAAAATTCTACAATCCTCATAAAGTATTCCATCCTTCATCACTTGTTGCAAGCTTTTCCTTATGTCTTCTCAATTCACTGGATTATTCCTTCTCTACCGTAAATTATTATTTTAATTTTTCGTTTCTAATGGTAGAGCTATGATGATGTGTTGTACGTTTTGGTGTGTCTAATAGTCCGTGCTCTCGTTTGGGGTTGTTCAACTCCGTCATCATAATTTCTGCTATCTTGGTCGTCGACGATTTAGTCGTTGCCGTCATCATAGCCACCGTCACTGACATCGCCACTGAGCGCCTGTACCATGCCTTTTGGTTGTCATTATCGCTGTTGTGGGTATGGTGGTTTATTTCTTTATTTCTGTTTCTATTTTATTATATATTTTTCTATGCAGGGGTGACGGAGATGGGGATTGAAGTAGATCAGTTATGGAGTTGTTAATGCAATTCGCCTCATTTTACCTTAACGACCTTCTTTTTGCATATCAGCGTGCTTTAATCCGTGCACTCGGAGGATGTAGTTTTTTCTTTATCACCACCATGGTAACAACGACTTATGACAAATGACAGTTTCATTTGATTGGCTTGTTTTTTTGTGGGGTGAGTTTGGGGCAAATTCGCACTAACCTTGTAATTTCGAAAAGCGTGGGGATCTTACCTTAAATTACCTAATAAAATGGTGTCGATTTTAACCACATGCTTGTTGGATTTAACATTTGATTAAAACTTTGTGACTTGTTCACACATTCGAACATAAACGTATGTGAACACATAATTGGGATCTAATTTCAGTGTCGCGTGCATGCACAAGATTGATGCAGTTAGTTTAGCTTTAAATGACAACTTGTACGTTTATACATATGTAAGCCTGCAAGCAGAATGGGATGTGATGTTAGTGTTAAGATGTCAAATTAATTATCACATAGTAAATGAAGATATCACACCCATCGAATACACATTAAAAGTTATTCGCGGTACACTATTTCTTGCAAATTAATTATACTCGTACTTTCGGCTTAAGCTTGAGCGCCTATTGCCTTTTAGACCGGATCTTTGTTTAACATGGCAAAGCCAGCTCAACGTGCAGTTTCTCTACTACCGGTATCTTAATGCGGAGACTTCCGCGAATGTGCCTACTTCTTATAAGATCACGTTTTGTTACAACCGTTAACATTTTTAATTTCGTCGTTGTAATTTTTCCTTAATTTGTTTTGTATATAGTCCAACATTCCGATGTGTATAGGTATGTCGAATCTGGACGAACGATTGTTCTATATAACAAACCCTTAAGTTAAAACACCATTTTCTGTCGCAAAACACAGCTGCATTTTCGCGCCACTTAAGTCACTCTACACTGACTCTACACTGACGCTATATCATCATCACAATTTCTTTAGTGGTTAACGCAGGAAACTAAGTAGAGCTTCTTTTTCAAAAATGAAATTCAATGACATTTTCTTCACTAGATTTTGTCTATTTGGTTGCGTATTATCCAACAATAAAAATTAAGTTTCAATTGGTAAGTCGATTATGTGGGCCCTTTGTTGTCTAAGTGCACGAAATACATTCTTGGTAGAACGGTGATTTTCGTAATAAAAGGATAGCTGAATAATTTGTTGACACTGTGGCGGGCTAAGTCTTTCCATGATCAAACAATACTGCATTGGAAAAATCGAAAATACAGATATTTCTTCTTTGAATGACTAATTCTTAACCCGTTATTTCAAGCCCCTTTCTTACTTTACACTTACACGTCGTTGCTTATAATACCGCTATACACTAATACACAGAATTCATTAACATGTTGCTTCACTAGAAAATCTTGCACAACATCAAAAATATCATCGTACATGTCACCAGTTATTCTCGAATACGCCTCGAGTACATTCTGAGATCATAATACGAGTACGTCCCTTTAAGATTTCTAGGAACTCCGTCGACCACTTTTTCTAGTTAGGGATGATAAGCATGTCCTACGAAGCTTCGGATTGATTCTCCGTTAGTATTTGAAAAGTTTGAATCGCACCATGTGTCGACCTGTCTCCAACACAGCCACATTGACTGCTATGGGGTTTAATAAGATTCAGTTGTTAACTACAAAAACCAGCCGGCTGATTTGCCTAAAATGACTTTAAAAACTTTAACTTACCGTTTCACGTTATTTCAACATTGTAATCCATTTTCGTTCGGTGCTCATCGCATCAGTACTAACTCAAGACATTAAGGTAGATACTCCGCAAAAACGTAAGTAAGGCTATAATTTGTTTGCGGCCTGCTTCCAGTAAAAAGACAAGATGAACACTATATATTTACTGAAGATTTTTATGAGCACGTTTTGAGAAGATTTTCAAGACATTTACGGTCTACCCAAACATTCCCAGGACAGTCAGCGTTTATACCAGAAACCTAAGGAGTGTCGAACATGATTCTGTTATCAGCATATGCAGAATTCACGGACCAGTTTTGTGTACATACGAGTACAACTCTTCAAGTCTCTGAAATCTTTTTAATAAGAAAAATGTGGGACTAATAGTCCTGAAGCTTTTTAAAAGCCTCATCGAAGCGACACATAGCCTAATAAAAGGAAAATGCAGCGCATCCCATTCTAGATATGTACTATACAATCTCGAATTCAGGATTTTATGCAGGTGGAGTAACCATAGATTAAATGAAAACTCATTTTTTACCCGTCGTAAGCGTAATTTACTTTAGATGGAAAAACTATTTTATAGCGCTTTTACGGTCTCGGAAACAATAGGAAATATTTCATACAAACGCAAATAAATATAAAGCCAAAATCAAAACGACACATATCCCCAAACCTAAATTTGATAATTAGTTAATCCCAAGGAATATCTCATAAAAATTATTCATAGCTGCGAATCTGAAAATCCTTGAGTCATCTTAAATTCCGTCACAATTACAGCACATGCATAATTAATTCATTTCTACTGTGCATGGAATATAAAATGTCTTGGTGCTGACGCATAAGGAGCACCGCACCTCTTCCCTTTGGCACACTTCCGAGAATGGTTGCAATCAGATTGGAGAAAATAAAATCCATAAGAAATCTTTTACCTTAAAATAAGCAACAAAACAAAACAGCAAACCAGCAATGGGTCAACCGCCAGCCGTAATTTCAGTTGTTGACTCTCCCATTCTGCTCTGGTGTTCACAATTCACAAACAAGGATCCACTCTTGAAATGGCCAAATGGAGATGAATTCGAATACTCGTTCGAATGGTGAAATCAGGTTAAACACGATAGCGCGTCCTTCTTCAATGCCAGCGGGCAAAAAGGAAATTTTCCACTTTTCACGAGGAACGCTGCAATAGGATTTCTTCGAGCTGTGAAAGGAGTCGTTGTTGTCGTTTTCGTCGTTATCATCATGGTTTGTATCCGTATCCAGAATTAATACGCGGTAGTTGTTTTCCACGATTGAATGGTTTTTAGGTCAAGCGAATAATAAGAAACACAAGGTTCGACTTAAGGAATTTAAATAGCGTTGCTCAAGCAGATCCGGGACGACAGACTGTTGGTGTGTGCGAAATTGAGATGAAGAAAACTTACTGTTCTTTACCAATTATATGTTGTGGCATCTTTGTAGGTGTGCAAATGAATTGAAATGGGATGAGCTGAACGATTTGTTTTTTTTAATTTTTGAAGAGTTCCGGAAAGCGCAGATTAGTTGATGGATGATCGAAAACAATGGTAGCAAAATAAAAGCAAAGACAGAGTTAACCACAGGCTTTATATTAACATAGTTTAGTAGTAGCAGTTGATTTTTTTTATAGGTTAAAGATGCAATCAAATAATTCACTAAGTATAAATAAAATAATTCAAGTTCTAAATAAAAAATATAAGAGAGATTGGTGACATTCAGTATTTAAATAAGGGTATAAAATAGTATGGAATGGGGTGTGGTGACCCTTAAAAAATTCATAGTACAAAAGTATTAAAAAAGAAAAAAGAAAGAAGAATATTTTAAACTAACACTACCATAACACGAAAATAAGTAATTCAGAAAAAAGGAGGAAAAATGATATCAAGAGGGAAAAAATTGCTAAGACCAAAGTTTTAGAGACATAAGATTCTAAAATATCATAATCAAGGCTGGATTACCACATTTCAACGCGTTTTAAAAAGGTTATATATTGTTATTCTTCTGATGGACTGCGGGAATTCATTAAATAACCGATAAGACAAAACAGAAAAAAAAATACGGTAAGCAGTAGTACGGTATTTGGGTACTGATAAGACCTTAGAATGATTACCACGAAGATTGTAACGAGATATTGAACGAAAATTACGATTGCCGGACATGAAAAAGAATAATTTTAAAAATTTAAAACAATACAAATGACGGATCGGAAGAATTTTTACTGCATAAAACAAAGGAAAAACTAGGATGCCTACACGATTTGCGCCAGATATTTTCCAGGACATATTTCTGTAAAATCAACAGCAATACCATATTGTAACTTGAAATGGAAAATGGCATAATAAATTATCTTCAAAAGCTTGGTTGAGCATACGTTACGCAAATAATAAAAGTGACGAAGGGTGTTTTCAATGTACGTATTAATATGGTTAGCAAAACACAACCTAGAATCTAAGGTTAGTCCCAAATATCTAAATTCATCAACTCTCTCAACTAGGAAAGATTATAAGAAAAGAAGTGAGACGAAAAACCAGATGAACAATAGCAGTAAGTTAGTTGGAATCTATTACATTTAGGTGCATGTAAATTTATATCAAAACTGTATGAAAAGGATAAACTAAAAACCATTTATTTAGTTTTTGACATTATACCTAGATTGTGTTCAGGAAACCAGAGTCCAATGGGCTGTTCAGGCCAATGTCGTCAGCAAAAGCAGTTAGTGAACCTGTGAAACTTGGAACAAAGAGAGAATCAATATATACGAGGAACAAAATTGGACCGTGCGGCATCGGATAAAGAATAGTACCGCAGTGCGTCCCAGCTTGTCGTAAGAGGCGACTAAATGGGACACCAATCATATACAGGCAACTATGACAACAAAAATGAGCCTGTGACACTATAACACCTTAAAACTTTCCCACAAGTTTGTATGCAATCATTGGGTTTCCGCGTCTGGAGACTACCGGTGGGGTAAAAGAACAGTCAATCAATTTGAAATGAGCATACAAGTGTCAAACCACTCAAACTTAAGATACACTTCATGGAAATGATCGCAATTAATAGCACTACCCCGCTGGGCACCACGCTTGCAACGCACTCGGGTGATCCCAGAGCAAGCAAAAGTGCTTGTGTCAGAGCCCGACGGACGGGCAAAATGAAGTTTCCAAAATATTTTCCTAAACTTCGGTTTGCAAGTTGGAACGTCGGATCGATGACCTCAAAAAGTTTAGAACTGGAAGCGATTATGCGTCGCAGAACTCTTCAAATCCTGTGCGTACAGGAAACGAAGTGGTGTAATACAGGAAATAAAGCGCGTTTTCTAGATTTAAAAACTAAAGCATTTAAGATGTTCTACCATGGAACGGTCAATGGACGAAACGGTGTTGGAATCGTTGTTGCAGCGGATCTTCTAAGCAATATCGTTGGTATTTTGAAAATAAGCGACCGCTTAATGAGTGTTAAACTCGTCATACACAATGAAACGTGGAACATTGTTAGCGCGTACGCCCCACAAAATGGATGCGACCAATCGGAAAAGATAAATTTTGGTCAGAGGTCGGTTATTTTCTTAGAAATATACCTATCGATGAGATGCTCTTCGTAGGCGGAGATTTAAATGGCCACGTCGGAGAAACAAATGTTGATTATGAGGACTGCCACGGCGGTAAAGGCTTTGGAACCAGAAATTCAGCTGGCGAAGACATCCTTGTAGTGTGCAGGGCTTACGGCTTAACCGTCTTAAATACAATGTTTATTAAACATCAACGACATCTTATCACCTATAGCAGCGGAGGCCACGAAACGCAAATAGATTATCACCTCTGCAAAATGTCGATGAGAAACCGTGTTAAGGACTGTAAAGTAATACTTGGAGAATCGCTAGTAAGCAACACCGTCTCCTCATTACAGAATTCTTCACAGCGGAACCACCGAAAACACGGGCGTCGTTTGGAAAGCCAAAAATCCGGTGGTATAATCTATCGAAGGAACAAAGCGCAAGATTTATCGCACTGGCTAAAGAAGCACTTCAAAATATAAATGGTATAGCAGACTCAATTAGCCCGCAAGAAATGTGGAACAGCATGCACGAGGAATGCATAACACTCGCAAAGTCCCATCTGGGGACTATATCAAAATACCATCACGTCGGCAAAGAAACATGGTGGTGCAATGACGAAACCAAACGAGCTGTGGCCGACAAGAAGAGTGCATTCCAAGCGTGGACAAAATGCGATCGGAGCGACGATATAGAAAAAGCTCGACTGCTCGGAAAGCTCGGAAAAATGAAGCGGGGAAAGTGGCGGGACCAGACAGCATTCCAACAGAGTTTTGGTCGAAGATGGAGGGAATCGGCAGCGAATGGCTATCGAAACTTTTAAATAAATTAAAATGTGGACAACCTATGCCGAATCAATGGAGAAGTACCTTCTTGGTTCCATTATATAAAGGAAAAGGCGACACTCGAGAATGCAACAACTACGGTTCAATCAAGCTGATGTCACACACAATGAAAATCGTCGAAAGAGTCTTAAACGAACGTCTTCGGCAAAAATACAGTTCGATAATAGCCAGTGTGGATTTGTTGAAGGAAGATCGACGATGGACGCTATCCAAAGCCTACGAATAAATAATAATGAAAAAGCACCGAGATTCGTCTAAGGATTTGCACATGGTATTTATCGACCTCGAGAAAGCATTCGATCGAGTGCCTGGGGATCTCATATGGGCCGCGCTGAGGTCTCAAAACGTGCCGGAAACGTATGTTAGAATATTACAAGACATGTACGGAAACGTGAAGACTGCGGTTAAAAGCTCTGCCGGACTAACGAGAGAATTTCCAGTTAATGTCGGAGTGTATCAAGGAAGCGTACTTAGCTCTTTCCTCTTTAACGTAGTATTCGACTATCTTTTAAAAGACTACAAGCGCGAAGCAAATGTAACGCCAATTCTCTTCGCTGATGACGCAGTTATACTAACGTCGAAGATTTACAGAACGCCTTAGATTCATGGAGAAATGCGCTAGAGAGAAACGGGTTTAAAATAAGTCGTTCAGAGACGGAGCATTTGACGTGCCCATTTGCGCATCCGTTGCGACCTGTTCCGGATATAATGTTAGACGGAATAGTTCTTCTGAAAAGCACTATCTTTAAGTACTTAGGATCAATCGTTAACATGGAAGCGAAATGTGACGGCGACGTAAACCACAGAGTTAGTGTGGGGTGGATGAAATGGCGGGGAAATTCGGGAATCTTTTGCGACCGAAAATTTCCACTTAAATTAAAGGGGAAACTCTATACCACGGTTGTTAGACCAGCTCTTATATACGGTTCACAGTACTGGACAATGTACGAAGCGTTTAAAAACAAAATGACGGCAGCGGAAATGAAAATGTTAAGGATGTCTAGTGGAGTCACTAAACGCGATTCCATTAGATCTACGCGTATAAGAGAAAGTCTATATATAAAGAATTCGGTAACCGAACAGCTTGAGGCGAATACAATAAGTTGGTATCTCCATGTTCGAAGAAGATCTGCGGAAAATCCGGTTAAAAAGGCACTATCAACTACGGTCACTCCAACTGTAAGAAAACGAGGTCGGAAAAAGAATTCCTGGATTACTCAGATGGCAAATGCGCAACAACGCCTGGGGCTAACCACTGAAGCGATCCAGGACCGAGCATTATGTAGACGCGTATTGCGGTCTGCGACATTAGCCAACCCTATAAGCGGAGTAGCAGCGATGCAGTAAAAATGGGAAACTCGTTACGCATAAGTTCGTATAACGAGGAAAGGGCTAATAAAAGGATAAGAAGAAGAAGAAAATTGGACCTGAAACTGAGCCTTGAGGAACGCCTATGTTAAAAAAAATTTAACTCCACTCTTTACCTCGTCGAGTTTTACTCTTTGTGACTTGTTTTTTAAGATACGACCTAAGCCATTCGATCATGAAGCCCCGAAATGCAGCCTTTTCCAGTTTTCTAAGTAGAACATTGTGGTTGACCATGTCGAATGCTTTAGTCATATTAATAAATAATCCAGTCGTACATTTTTTCCCATCTAGGTGAGAAATTATTTGGGAACAAAACTGAAAGAGCACAGCTTCCGTCTTCCGTTTGCCTTTGAGAAAACCAAATTGCGCAGGGTTAAAAAACCTAGTATTATCTAAGAAATTCATTGTTCTATTTTTCATATCTTTTTCAAAAATTTTAATAAAAACCGAAATAATTGACATGGGTCTATAGTTATCGATTTGTGTAGCTGGACCTTTTATATGTAAAGGATTGACGTCATCACTCTTAAGATCTTCAGGAAAGACACCATCAAACACACAACGATTATAAATAAAAGCCAAAACATCTTATATCCATTTAATGGCATACCAACTTTTCTAAGCCCTTTTTGTGTCATTGCTGCAGTGATGTCGTAACTACCTAATGATTATTTACTTGATCCATAATGCTTAGTGCTGCCGACTTCTAATTTCTAATTTTCTAATAAATAGAAAACGCTACGCATTGCCATATACGAGTACAACGTTATTTAACCGTTTGTTCGCAGCAGTAACATCTCATCCACTCTTATAAGATTACCTACATTATTTAAGCCCTCATTAGGATGGACTTTTTGAACTCCAACTCCGACGTTCAAGCGACGTCACGGCATAAAGTGAGTTCCCTCAAACAACCAAATCAGTCAATAAACTGGAATGGTTTCTGACTTTTAGAAAATTAACCTAATCGTTATATCGCTTAACGTTTGACCTGACCTTTAATGGTTTTAATGGCAGTTATTATCGCAGAAGACGAGCGTTTTTTTTTCGGGGTGTAAATGTCCACCGCTCCTAGCGAAGGATATCAAAGCACAATATTTGGCATCACATTTCTTACTTCTCAGTGAATCGAAGACTTTTGGAGGTTTTTCTTGGAAATAAACGGACGTATTTCCAACTCGTCAGCGATGACATCATTTTTCATATTTTCGTCATGGAACACATAAACATAAACGAACATATAAAACATAAGTTCTTGAATCTCTAGTTGTCGTCTATTTCATTTCCAGGGTCCTCGAGATCATGAGTTAGACAAAACACATTATTCGTCTTTACACTTCTTAGAAATTTGCTCCTACCGGCTTATACCTTGTCCTGCGGGGCTTCACAATGAAGATGTTATCGTCAACAGCTGTCGTTCAGACAACTTCGACACGGAAGGTTTGAACTTCCAAAATATTACAGTCCCAATTTTACTATTGCACTTTAAATTTATAAAAGCTGATTTTTTTATTATTATTATTTGGAAGTGTTTGATCGATGGTCTTAGTCTTGGCAGCAACCTATTTTTAAATTGCTTTAATATTTGCGTTACAGAATATGTTCTTGAAGTCAGTGTATTGATACCAAAGTATCGTACTGCCCACCATTCATTTAATGTTTTCCTTCATTTGTTTGAAAAACTTGACAATCTCCTCGTTTGAAATGTTCTTATTGGATAGTAGTAATACCTTCAAACAAACTTCGGTCAAGCTTTTCTTCACTCTCCCAGGATATAACGTCAATAGGATTTCAGAAGTGCCAACACTAAAGTTAATTATGTTTTCAAAAAACCTGTTTGTTCGATTAAGTGTGTCAACAGCCAACTAAGTTAGGAGCCTATGAAAGCGGCGAAGAAGAAGATAACGTTTATATTTATGGCCCTGGGCCTCAAGCATTCGGCTTCCACAGATAGCGCATTCTTTAACTGGCTAACTGCCTTCAGTTACATACTTCAAGTTGGTTGAAGACTCCTTTCACAAGGGCGACGTTTTTCTCTGTTTAGTCGACCTTCCGGGTTGGGATCGAGATCTCTTCGGGGTGGAGCGAAATTACCAGAAGAAATATGTGTTCAAAGGATTTCTTCATTCACCTTCATTTACATCCATGTTTCTGCACCGTGAAGAAGAACTGGGGTGATGGAGGTCTTATATAGAGTCTCCTCATTATTTCTTCCATAACAGCTTGTTGAGATCTATTAACAAGCGCATGGACATCAGTTGCACGGACTATCGGAAAATTGTACCTCATATGGTTTCAAAATTTGTTCACGTAACATATGATGTTAAAGCAGTCACGTGACATCGCATCACCTTGGCTTATACCTTAGTAACACTGAAAACCACGGCGAGATGAAATCGTTTCGCACATTCGTTCATTCGACATTCTTTATATTCTTAATCTTTTCGCAAACGATGCCAAAACCATATATCCCCCTACCCTAGTACCTCCTGTCTTAAGACAATAAAAAAAGGAACTAACGATTAATTGAATAATAGCTGATCGCTTTGGAATAGTGATAAGGTCTATTAAAAGTATTGTAATGCTGGACCACAGTTGGGAAAAATTTAGTTGATTGTGGTTGGCAATAGCAATAATGACGCATATCGAGCAGCCAGAATGATTCTGAACAAAAATAATAAAATTAAGACGAAAGTAACCTGGGGAAATTGGTTAATTTGTTACGGCTTTAACAATTACAATGCATTATTGAGTTGAATTATCCTACAATTATTGGCTCAAGAAAATGATTAATTTTGCTTTTAGTTTTCATTAATTTGATAAGTTATACAAAATGTTGCTCAATTCATTCAGATCAGATTTTTTATTAACATCCCCACGATCATAACCTTAAATATTACTCGGTGTAGGATATTTTCGGCCAAAAAGGGCATAAGAATTATATTTCTCCAAATTTAAATGTATTCGCCTTCAAAAGGCATTACAAAAAATTTGACAAAATATCACAATGTCATTGACATTCAAAGTCAAATCCTTTGCCTTAAGTTGACATAACATTCATGACATTTCCACGAAGCGACTTTCTTTATTTTGATCACTCAACCGATGACTTTTGATGTCCTAATTTGCATCAGTTCGTGTCCTCATCCATTGACATGAGAAGTGATGAAGCATTGCCATGCGGCGTGCGGGTACAACCACAATCACCTTAACCACCTTCACAGGTACGACAGTCACGCGTGCAGTACAAATAAGTGGAGACCCATTTTGTTTTGTTAAAACAAAAAATAACTGTTAACTGCGTTAAACCGTGCATTACCTTTTTTGCATTCAGTCGTCAGGTATGTGTGCCTTTCGTTTTTCATTAGGTACAGCACAGAACACTAAGCACAACACACCGTTTACGTTTCTTTTTTTCAGTTTCTTTTGCTTCATGAATTGTCCATGTGAAGGCAGCACAGTACAATGTCAGCGTTCACCAGTCCATTAGTACACCGCATCGGTACATTGTAACAAGTTCCGCCTAAAATGCGTTGAGTAAGAGTAACTACATAAGTGAAAAAGGGATAAAGTCAGCAGTAAACGGCAACTTTTGGGCCCACTATACCAAGCTACAGTTAGCGAATATACTTGTAATACTTACTGGTGTAAGCTGAAGGTCCCGGTCTGTCTGCTTGTCCATAAGACGGCAAAAATAATACACCCTGTCACAAATACGGAATTGACTTTTCTCTATTTCTCCTGGAGAGTCTCTTCTATGAGACTATGAGCATGTCACACAAACGCTTATGTACTTCTCCATAGACATTCGAAATAAATCCAGCTAGAGGTTTGCGTTGCGACGCAGTGTTCATAGAAATCCTAATCCTCTCACCGATTCAATAGCCATAGTTACACTTTGAGTTATTGCCTTCTCGTTTACTCATTACTATTTTTCTTCCTGAATACGCCCTTAAGTCTATTCATCTGATGTTTGGTGTGGGGAGAGTTCAATGATCTTTCCATTTGTCCACTTAAGATTGTTGTTGGGCTCCACGTCAGTGGCAATGTAGCAGTATGCCCATATTGCGCCTACTCGCTTGATAGGCAGGTATCATTCACATCACAAACAGTGTAATGGTGATGATAGGTGGCACATTTTTACAACGCTATTGCACAGTGGCACCGGTCTTATTGGAAATCGAAATTCGGTTAAACTGAAGAGGAAAGAAAAAATTGTGAAGCACTTAAAAAATAAATGATTGTATCATATCTGCTACACTGTGCAGCAGTAGGACACTCAAAAATATGTTTCATTCTGTATGAAATTTCACAAAGCAATTATTATTTTTATTAAGACATAAGTGTAAACCACATTTTGAGCATATAATCAAAGAAAATGATTTGCATTTGGGCATTTTACATCGTTGCCTTGATTCATAATAAATAGGCCAATGGCTGCATGAGTCCTGGCGCACGTCTTTTAGTGGTATGTAAGCAGTCGTTGAGGAACGTTTTTTCTTTGCTCGGATGTTTTTTCCAAATCACTTGGCCTTCCTCTAACTTTTACCGCAAATTACATAAAGCTTGTATCCCCATTTATGGGGTTTTGCTGGTAAGTGATTGCCTTAAGTGGCGCCACAGTCCGGGGTGGACCTGGGCTTCAGTTAACAAGCGTCTCCAGCCAGCTCGATCCCTGGCTAGCTGCCTCCAGTTTCGCACGCTAAGTTGGCTGAGGTCCCCTGCCAGTTGCGTGCGCCACCTGAGTCTTGGTCTTCCTCTACTGCGCTGTCCGTCGGGAGCGGATTTGAAAAATCTGCGTGTGAAGGCATAACACGGACATGTAGATTTGGCTGTTGTAGAGTTTCAAGCACAAAACAACCGTTAAAATTTACAACCTGAATCATTCCGAGTCAAGAAAAACTCTCCGTCTTATTCGGACTCCCACCTCTGGAGACAATACGAGTATCAAAACTAAATATATCTGAGTTTCAAACCACTACATCACAACAATGCTTTCCTTCCTCCTCCTTCTATCTTTCCGCCCGCGCCCTGGCAACAGTAAAAAGGTATCATAAGCCCCTCGAGGCGCGCGTAAATTATATATAAAAAAAAAAGATGCAGATGGGACCGAAGATCGCCCCAAGAATTTTTCTCTCGAAGCAACCAAGAACACCCTCATCCATTTTTGATAATGTCCATGCCTCTGCGCCATAGAGCAGGGCCGGGATTATTAAGGTCTAATAAGGGGTGACTTTTGTTGCCCGAGTGAGCGCTTTGCTACTCAATTGCCTTCTTAGCCCAAAGAAACAGCGGTTGGAAAGAGTTATTCTTCGCTTGATCTCAGCGCTGGTGTCGTTGTTTGTATTTATAGCGGAACCTAGGTAGACAAAGTCCTTAAGTTATATCTGTCGAGGGTGACGTTCTACCCGAAAAGTCGATGTTGGTTATCTTTTTTGCTAGATAGCATATACTTGGTCTTGCCCTCATTTTCGCCGCTTCCGTCTCAATACTCGCAAAAGACCCACTGACATCATGCCGCTTTCTCCTGATTATGTCAATATCGTCGTCGTATGCGAGTATGCGGGTCTCCTTTCTTGAGAATCGGACAAACAATGCTGAAACATTCATCGGCCATACTTCCGTCCGCCCATATTTTACAGATAAGTTGGTGTATGCTCCTTACCAAGACATCGCCTGCCGATTTGGAGAGCTTGGCAGTCAGGCCGTCCACTCCACCAGCTTTGTTGGAATTAAGCTTAGATACAGCTATCTTCACTTCATCCAAGTCAGATGGACGGCATTGTTGGTCATCATCGTCCAGGTTGAAAGGTTGATTCGGTTGATTCTGCCTGACAGCAGTATTTGGTTCGTCATCGTTGTTATACAGTCTGCAGGAATGGTCTTTCCAAATTTCCAGCATCAACTGCGATTCTACTACTATGTTCCCTTGTTCGTCTCTACAGGCTTTGGTTCGGGGTTTGTTTCCGTGGCATGTTATTTTTACCTTTTGGTAAAACTTCCGAACCTCATTTCTGGATTTTCATCTCTCAATTTCCTCGATCGCGCGCTTCTCATGCTCTTTCTTCTTCCTCCTGAGAAGCCGGTGTTCGTCTCTCCTCTTCCGTTCATAGAGCTCATGAGCAGCTCTGGTCCTTCTATGCAGCGCCGCTTTATATGCATCTTGCTTAACTTCATGTGCTTGCCGGCATTCATCATCGAACCAGGGGTTTCGTTGTGGTGGACGAGTGAAACCCGGTACATCAGAAGCGGCATCTCTGATGGCGTTTTGGTAGTGTTTCCAATAGTCTTCGATGCTTGATGCTGGCGGTATTGAACCTCTTACGAGATTAAGAGACACTCGATCGGAAAAGGACTTGGCGATCTCTTGCGATTGTAGTCGTCTGACGTAGAATTTCCTCACAGCATTAGTTTGTCTTGGCGTAGTTTAGGATATCCGCAACCGTACCTTGGCTTCAACAAAGTAATGGTCCGAGTCGATGTTGGATCCTCGGAACGTACGGACATCCATAATACTGGAGGTGTGTCTTGCGTCGATCGCAATGTGATCAATCTGGTTGACTGTTAATTGATCGGGAGTTCTCCAAGTCCCCTTGTGTATGTCGAGATGTGGGAACCGTGTGCTAGCTATGACAATCTTTCGGCACGCCGCAAAGTCGAATAGACTCGGAGGTGGTGTCGTGCAGGCTATATTTTCCGATCGTTCCACCAAAGACAGACTCTCTTTCTAGTTTTGCATTAAAATCACGGAGGACAATTGTAATGTTAGCGTGTAAGTATTGTTTGATACAATGCCTTGCCTTCGTAGCACATAATTCTTCGTCCACACAAAGGTATTGTTGCAGTGGAACAGATTGAAATTTGGCATTCGAACTGCCTATTACGAGTCGTAATTTATACGAGTACAATCTGTCATGGACAGGGTGTTCTATTAGCTTCATATTGGAGTTTTGTTTGAAATGCAAAAATTTCCTAATTTTAATAAATTTGTTATAACTCATAACATCTTTGATTTTGTCAAAACCGAGGTCAAGGGACCAGTAACTCCTTATATCTGGCAAGTGTACGACAGACATTTACAAGCAGACTTCAATGTACTGATTGATGTTGTGCTCACTTATATCTGTGACAAAAAGGAATAACAGTATAAGTCATTTTTTGCAACTTTTCAGGAGGCGAGTTTAAAACTTTGGACTGGTGTGGTAAAAAAAACTATAGAGGTTAAGCAAACAGTTTTGGAACTGAAAGATAGTAAATTAAGTACTTAATTTTCTTGTATAATCATTTTTCGTATTTTCCTTTAAATAATGATGTTTTTTTTTAGCAAAAATCTGACTTATGCTTTTATTCCCTTTTTCGAATTCAATACCTATATTTTTTAAGTGCACTTATGTCGTTTTTCATATTAGCGATTTCAATATCTTATATGAACAAGTGATAGTGTGTCTTTTTTCCTTTTTTCAGTTCAGAGATTGTTATTTGTCAAGTCTTCTTGTGCTCTTCTTACATTAAGACCTTTTTTTATCAAGCCAACTTGTATGTCAACTTGTACTTGTTGTGTAAAGGATGATCAACACTAAATAACAATATCAGTATATTTTTTCTAGGATGAGCATGACTTATGCTATTATTCCGTGTACATGTTTTGTGGGAAATGACTTATGTTATTATTCATTTGGCTATAACTTGGTATATGTTAAGGCGAATAAACTACCAAATGATATTGCCGCCATCTAGCAGATTTAATTTGTTCAACTTTAACTGAAGAGAGCAGATATATCTTCATAAATGTACTCATCTTTATCTTTTAAAAAACCGTTTCTTCTTGGTTAACCCTCCGTTAAGCACGGCATATTTTGTGAAGTTATCCTTTTTATTAATAAACAATTTTTACTTAAATCATTTAAACTGTTTATTTTATTTTACTTCAGTTTATAAACTGAAGATAGGAGATTGCTATGATGTCGTTAACTCAATTTTGACATAAGTCGACTTATGCTGTTATTCCTTTTGTCCACAGATATTAGCAGGTCTGCCTCCATCTTTTCAACCGAAAACAGATTTGTTTCTGCTCTTATTACAGGCATTAGTTCATTGTCGAAAAAGTAGCCAACGCGTTGTCATCGAAAATTAAATTTTTTTTCACCACAATATGTCTTTGTGTTTCTCCTTCAATTCTCTGGCTTCTTTTTTCAATCCCTTGTACCATACCACATGTCTTCCTTCCAACTAATTTCTCCTCTTCATTGACAAAATCATTTTCTATTTCGTCTTCCAACTCAATGGGCATGGCTTGATTGTCAGCAGCACCCAGGTGTTCGCCTGGACTAACTGCTTCACTATCAGAAGCCTCTCCTTCGAAATCATCCTCACTCTCTGCCAATATTTCCTCTAAATCACGATTTCCGGAATGTCATGCTACCTATAATATAATTTATTCATTAAATCACAATGTATCAAAAGTGATACATCTCACAAAAAGACGATTATTTCAATTAAGCACATTGAATTTTGAATCTTTACTATCGAATAATCATTCGCTTCTCTTACCTGTAGTGAGTAAATTAATTTTTAACTAATTCTTTTCTTTCAACACTTTTATTTAAAAAAAATTAATACACGTGCTTGTACTTGAAATTTTCAAAGTCACCTCACACAACTTCGAATAACCAAATGTCAAAATTAACAGTTATTCTTCCCAAATTGAATATATCGGGTTTGCCATTAGGGACTTAACAACTTTGAATTTATTTTGTGAACGCACTCTTTCACTAATCATCAAACTGTCAATTTATTCAGTAAACTCAACATTTTTATCACGAACACGCAACGTCTGCAAATTATAAAAATTTTCTACCGAGATTCGGAGTCGGTGACTGCAACTTTAAGATCGTTAATTCCAATTTTCGGTAGTTATTCTCGCCCTAGTAGACAGGCAATAACAAGTTTAGTGCAAAAATGTGAGTCTACATATTCGTTGTGTGATGTTGCCGTGTCAGTGAGACAACGGGTTGGTCGAAAATATCGCTGCCGTTTAGGCGTCCATAGCAAACGATCCAAATCAGTCAATAACACGGCGTTCTCAAGAATTGGGCATCGCTCAGACCACATTATGGCGTATTTTGCGTAAGGATCTTGTTTACACCCATACGAGATCAAGCTGACTCAAGAATTGAAGCCGATGGACCAATTTAAGCGACGTACGTACGAAGAGTAAGTATGGTGAGCGTGTTATCTCAAAAATGGGCCAGTCGATTGGCCGCCTCGTTCGTGCGATTTAACGCCGCTTGACTATTTTCTGTGGGGCTTCGTTAAGTCATTGGTTTATGCCAACAAGCCGGAGACGTTGGAAGAGCTCAGAGCCAACATTGAACGTGAAATAGCGGCCGAGTCAAGTTCCATTCATAAATGTTTTGATTGTACTTCAAGCCGATAATAAAGTTTTTGAAATATCTCAAATGGTTTGCGTTTTATTTAAATAAAAAGTTGTCAAGTCCTTATTGAAAAAGCCTTTACTTACCGCCTACTATGAGATACAGCAAATCGTCTACAAAGTGTAACAAACAAAAATTTTAATTCCACAGTCTAAATTTGACGTTTGAGTTCTGTTGTATCGGATCGTCTACTCTGCGCAGTGTAACCCTACAATAAATGAGGAATAATTAAAAATAAATTTTTTGTTGTATTTTTCTAGTATTCGGAGGAATAAATTATATAAGAAACATTTTTTTTAGTAAAAAATAGAAATTTGCGCATTGTAGGGTTAATGCCGGCACATTTGTATATTATTGGTTCTTGAACTGAAATTCATGACGGTTTTTGCGGTGTAAGGAGCAACAATTTTTCCGACTCAACGACTTTGTAGCTTTCTTAAAAGAGTTTTTCATTACCTAGCTACGTCTCATGTATCCTAAAGAAATTCTCTGAGCTCACTCATACCATCTTCTGACAGAATTTATATTTTTGTTCCAGTTTGCCTATAATTGAATTATGAAGAAATATACTGTTCAACAATTCGAATAAAAATATTACTTTCATAACATTGCCGTGTCATTGAGACATTAAATCGACGGAACTTAGAAAATTTTGCGGTTGTATTCGAATGGATTAGCAATCAATTGAATCCATGAGCCGGCCATCTCATATGCGTCCCTATTAGAAGTATTTTGTTTGTATCTGCTTCAACAACCATACAATTGCGAGTAGATTCAAAGAGTTTTAATCGCAAAATCTATTTTGCAAAGAAATTTTTAAAACCAAAAAAAAATATTTTTTCTATTAAGATTACGACGCAGAGTGGAAAGTTATGTTATATATTATTATTTTTTTTGTGCCTATTCTAACAAGAACAGTACCTTGGTCGCCAAGTAGTTTGCCTTATAAGCTTTTGGGATAGAAACAACATTAACCTCTGTCTATTATGTGGGTATGCATCGCTTCCAATGCTCCGGTTCGAAAAGTCTTCGAATTTGCCCCCGAGGGACAGCGCAGTAGAGGAAGGCCAAGACGCAAGTGGAAGAGAACCTCAGCCAACTTAGCGTGCGAAACTGGAAGCAGCTAGCCAGGGATCGAGCTGGCTGGAGAAGCTTGTTGACTGAGGCCCAGGTCCACCCCGGACTGTGGCGCCACCTAAAGCAAAGCAAGCATCGCTTCTTAAAGCATTTAGAGGATTATGAGCCTGCTAATTCGAGACAGAAAGTACGCCGTCTTCTACGTCGGTATTTGACAGGTCGTGTCTTATAGTTAATCTAACCCACGGCGAATGATGTGCGTTTTTAATATAGAGGATGGTCCCCTTTAGTCAAGGGACTTAGTGTACCTTTAAAATGTTTGTACACAGTTCGGGCGAGTAAAAATTAGACAAGAAAAAGGAGAGCGATTGCAATGTTCTTTGGTTTTCAAGTTATAATGTTTAGCACATAAAGAGCTCGACATCGTTTTCGTATCGTGGATTGATTTTTTACCCGTGGAAGGTAGCTCTGTTCCAAGCTTTAAACACATCGATCAAACCTTCTTTGATCAAAGCTTATAGATTTAGCACTTAATCATAGATAACGCATTCTTTCAACACTAGCTAGTCAACGAGTTAAATTTTTTTATCAATAGGTATGTTTTTATTGCCATCGGCATCAGCGATTAATTCCAGAGCCCATCGCTATCGGCGTTAACTATTAACGTTCGTATAATTTGCCAAAAAATTACACATGTTGTAACATTTCCATACAAGACATCGCCATCATGCAAAAATAAATCTGGCAGCATTGTCGCTATCCGTGTTAACGCCGATAAATATCTTGCATTAAGTTAAGTTAACGTATATACTATAGGTAGGTTAAGTTGGCAGTGTAATTTACACGTGTATTGAAAACAAGCGCTGATACCGATGCCAAAAAACATCTAATAATGAGATCGCAAGAAATGACAAAGCCAAGTGTACAATGTACATTAAAAATTCGTAGCATCGGTAGAGATACATATGTGTGTACGTATGTACGCGAATACAGGCAGATCACATGCAGATTTTTAATTGTAGATTAAAGTAGAATCGAAGATGATAACTTCCAAGCAGAGCTCTATTTCCCATATCTCTTGAGCCACTGCTCACCTGGGCATCTAATTTTTGTTTAAGCTTATGTCGCTATCGCTATTTATGTGTTTACATGAGCTTCAGTATCTCCAATACACTGCACCCTTTCCTGTTATTCATCACTATATTCATTATAACTCCATCCATCTATCCATTCATCCATATCTAGTCTCGTCGTATGTAAATACCAACATACATACCTATATTATGTATCTGCGTGTATTTTCATGTAGCCATATGTGCACCTTAAAAGGTTTATTCCTCCTTCCTTATGTTTTTTTACGATTTTTCTTTCTCTTCATGATAGAAAGATACACACAAAAAAAATATAAAAAACGATGGGCATCTAAACTAGAAAGTTACCTTAGAAATACTGAGATAATTTTTTCTTCTTTTTTTTTTTTGTATCTTTATCTACCGGTGTTGTACTCTTCTCTGATTTGGGCTTTTGTGTGAGCCTTTCATCAGAGGTTGAGAGGAGCCCATTTAAAGGTTTTTGTACTCTTCGATCGCGCTGAAAATAAAAAGGGGAGAACTGATCTCACGTAAAAAGGGAGGCAAACAAAAAACAAAACTGTGGCTAGGATAAAAGAAAAATATAACAACAAAAACGAGATAAAAAAAAGCAAGAAAGAGTTCAAGGAGGTTAATAACCCCCAACGTGTGCGGAGATTAGAAATCCTAGACGTGTAACCAATTTATGAGAGTTTTCCATTCCAGCACATGAAATTATATTCTTGGGCGCAAATGTGACTGTGGGAATACCCCTTCGACTTGGACACTAGTTCCACAAGAAGGAACATACTGATACCTGTTTTAGATTTGTTTACTCAAAAAAAAAAAAACTAAAAAATCTTTTTGTGTAACTTTGGTGATGGGTTAGTGATTTTGGGTTTTCATTCTCAGTTGTGGATACTTTTATTGGGGAGTAAGGGGTAGTTGTGTTCCCGCCTTTTTTGTTCGTGGTTTTTAAAGGGTAAGAGAACTGGTATGCCTCCCTTTTGTTCGGTCAGATATTCTACACATGATTGATGAAAAGGCACAGAAAAAAGAAACTATTCTATGGGAGCGACATTCACTGGAAAGGATACATACTCGGAGACTAGATGTGCGTGATTTTTTGAGAATGTTGACCTTAGCAACGATGTAGCATTGCTATTATGTTGTTTTTTATTTTGAAGTTATGTCTTAAAAATATTAGGGTAAAAGATAAATATATAATGCAAGAAGTACCTACTTACTCTATGAAAAGAAAAAAAAACAAAATTCTTATTATTTGTTTCGAATTTTTTTTTTTCCGTCGAAGGCAGGTGAACATATTCCATTAGACACTTTGAGGACGCAGGCTCGTAAAGGCAGTCTTTTCGAGTGCAGACCTTGGTGGCTAGTAAATGGCTGAAATGGTAAGAAAATGATGTCTATATTTTACGCGTACCATGATTACCTGCACGGATTCGAGCTCTATTTTAAGGCCTCTAGTATGTTCGATAGACTCTTTAATATATAGGGAGGATCCGCCTCTCGCCTTTTTAGTCCCTAAAGCTTCTTGTTCTTGCATACGATCTCCGTTTTATATTGGGTTTCAGAAATTAGACAAAAGTCAATAATAGAAAACGTGTCTAACCTTTAAAACAGGAAAAAATCGTTACCCTGTAAAAATAAACAAATAAAAAAAAAATCTTAAAAAACAAACTGAACTTCTGTTTTTAAACATCAGAATTTTTTTGTCTTATTCATCCAACTAAAACACAACACCGAGACTAGTGCTTGAGTGCTTATTTTGCGGCTTTAGAAATTTATTTCGAATTTTTTGCAGCTCCCTGGCTACCTCGCAACCTCGATAATATGCTAGGTGTTCTTCTTTATGATTAAAACAGGTTGCAGAAATGTGTTTCCTTACTTTACACTCTTTAGAATGGTGATATTTGCATATTTAACACAACGTGCTAATACTTTCCTTTGCTTTCGATTTTTGTTTTTCTATGTTAACGGCATGGACAATTTTAAAATGCCTATTTGTCAAGTCACTGACGATATCTTCTTTTTTACACGAATGATGAAGCCCTATAGCTACAACTCGTATTGTTCTTTCCGTTTTACGTTTACGTTTTACTTACGAGAAGTGTACCATTGAATTTTCTCGGTTCTTAACTTTCTAGACAGTAGTCGATAGCTGTGAACGTCCTTGACATTGACTTTCCACACGTTGTAACCAGGTCACAACAAAGTCTTCAGGACGCTTTAAAGTTTGTTTGTAATATGGAGTCCCGATCACTTTGATTGGCGGCGGTGGTTGATGCTTGCTACTTTATTTTTTTCGAAATTAGGAATTATTACGTCTTTTTTTCTGGGTTCAATTCCCTTCCTCATACAGATGAGTGGTGATTTTTGGCGAGGAACCGGTTTTCCGTTTCTTGCCTGGTAGTTTCTGCGTATGAGATCTAGGTGGTGAAGATCTCGATACCCGTGAACTTTTCCAAACGGGTTTATAAAATGCAATAAGTGACACTTATGAATTCCAAGAAAAACATTAAAATTTAACTCGTAAATAATACGAGTTACTTTATTATCTGTGGTGGAATTTAGTTTTTTCAATTCAATCGGAGATTGAGAATTATTGATTTTAATATTCAGAGATTAGATAAAATATATCGAAGGACTGCTTACAAAATCCTTTTCCATATCGTAAAATATGATCAACCCTATCTGGTACTCATATATGGTATGGTATGGTATGCTATGGTAATGCTAAAGTAGAACGAAAGCTCTTCTCTTATGCACTACCATTTTGTTATTTTAAAACGTTCTTTGTTATATAATTAGGGTGGGGTCTTCAAGTTACTTATGGGTTGCATGTAAATACATATTTTTCGAGCTTAGCCTTAATAAGGTTGCACTCGCCTTGCGCCTATTCTCAGTGTCGCAGCAGGCCCGAATCCTCAAGTCATAGCGGCCTGCCATTCTTGGTATGTATTGTGTGAATGGTGTGCGTCCCAGATAATTTATAAGTTGCTCGTCGATTCTAACAGACAGACCTGGTGAACAGGTCTTCAAAATTTTAAGCCCAACGATCCCAATCATAACGTATCGGAGCCAGTTTGTCTAGTGTACACCGTTGAGCACGGTCACATTGACATCAAATCGTAAGCACTGTGTGATTCGTTTTGATTCTTTTAAAGACATTGTGGGTTGTCAAAGATGTTTATTGCGCTTTCACGACTTAGACGCATTGCTGGTATGTTGATTCATACAAACTTATCTTCTACGAAATCATTGCATTCAGATTCAATCAAAACAAATGAATTTTATATTCGCAATTAAGGTTATGCATGTATTCTCTTCAACTGTCACACAAAAATCCATTTGCCAACATAAACATTTGGAACAACGAAGCCGAACTTAGGATTCTTCATTACCTTCGGCCGAAGCCAAATCTAATGGAAATTGTATTTAAAAATGCTAAAGAACCTAAAATATAATGATCAGTTTGATAAAATTGATCTGTCTATATTTTCTTTTTTAAATACATATGTATGTATTGTTCTATACGTGTATTTAACCGTTCTAAATGTAAAAAATAAAAACACAGCAGCAAGCAGATGCAACTTCACTTTTACCTGCTACAGAAACGAAACAAACATGAAATGACTTGTTCGAAAACTCCTCCAAAACATGGTGCGTTTGGTAGGTAAATTTTTGAGGAAAAATGGTTCGGCTTCAGCAAAATCTTCGGCATTTTCTTTCCGAAGCCGAATGATTTGGCGAAGGTGGAAATTTAAGCCGAATGTGACCGAAACCGAAGCAGAAACCGAATGTTCGGTCGGATTCTAATCACCGCCAAAAACTTTATCATAGCTAACACATATTTCCCACACCTCAACATCACGGGGGACCTGGCAGTAATGATAAAAAAATAACCAGTTTTATGAAATAATACCACATTGGCAAGATGTAGACAAGCTTATAGGCTTTTGTAGGCTTGTATGCGACCACTAAAAAAAATTGAAATCGCATTTGGTCATCAAGAAATTAGATACGCTGGATGTCAGCAAACTTTAAAATTGACTTACTCGTTTTTACGATATTGGCACCCCAAATATGTGATGTATCTCTTTAGGCAAACAAAAGGCGAGAAGTTTAATATATAGACTTTTGTCTGTGTGTTGTTCTTAGCGTCTTCGATTTATTTAAGGTCTGGCCCATTTCTTGGCCAAAACATACAAATAACACGCTAATTGGGGTGTGGACCCAACCATTTGGAAAACTGGCTGGTACACTAGGAATGATCGCGTTCAAAACTCTAGAGATTGAAATTTTAGTCAAACCTAACATGCATTTCGCGAGATAGAGGACTGGATTTTAAGGCAAACAATTTCTCCCTGAAATTTAAGACAGATAAAGAAACATCAAAAATCATACAATATTTAAGTGAAAGTGCTTCATATTTAATTCGTTGTTTTTTTCTTGAAAATTAAAAAATTTTCTTTAACGTAAATTTTGAGAAGGTCAATTATGAATTGGATGAACCGGAGAAAATCATGCAACAAATGTTTATGTTTCTTTATTTCTTTTTTCTGTTTTTGTAAATTAAATAAGTTGTGTGTAGTTCTTGAATAAATTAATAAAACAAAATAAATACTAAGAACATTTCTTATCAAATTAAAATAAAGAAAGCAAAATGTTTCGCTTTATGATACCGCGTTTTCCAACTCGGCTTGAACTTCCACTTTCAGGTTCACTTTCAGTGTTATTTTTCTCGTCTGTATTGATATATTTAAGGCTACAAAACCTTTCATTCAGCAATGCAAATTTTGTAAAAATTTAAAAATTGTTTTGCAACGATAAGGATAACTTAACTTCATGTAAATGAATTTACTTTCGTAATGCAAGTGCATTCACAATATTTCATATTATATGGCACTTCATCTATTTTATTGTAACAAAAATGACAATATGAGCAACACAAATGAGTGTCAAGAAGCTGGGTCATGGCCCATACCGGGCTGCCAGCACCACGGTGTTTTATATTATTTTTAAGTTTGAAGTGTTGAAAAAAAGTAAAAAGTAACTCAATAGATTGATTAAATTGATGGATCAAAACCTCGATGTCGCAAAAGGATTTTATTCCAAAACTAGTCTGCAGCCGAAGTGGGAACAATTTGCGACAGAGCTAAATAGCTTAGAGCCACCGGAACGAGATTGATAAACTTGGCAAAGAGTAAGTTGTGCACATTTACAAGAGGCTTAAGTTCAATTTTATTTTCTACATTGGTTTACGTATGGATCGATCTAAAATGCAAGATAAAAGAGTTGAAAATAATATAAAAATTCTGCAACTGGTGGTGGTTTAAATCGATGTCATCCGTTCAATGATATGGAAGAGGTAGTAATTCGTATGCTTGAATTAAATACTTGCGTGGATCTTCCTGGTATTGAATTCGGGCTTAATCAAACTTCTGCTCAAAAACAGTTTTACGACAATATGACCAATCTAATGAGCGATATAAGAAAAACTGTACAATATATTAATTACTATTGAAAAAAAAAAATATCAAAAGGACAAAGAACATAATAACGAAGTCCTAATATTAAAAACAGAAAAATTAAAACTTAAGAAACAAAATAAGGGCAACCATAGAAAAGCCAAACTAAAACTAAAAAATAGAGACACTAGAGCTCATCCTCAAAAAATAATTCCTTTGATGACTTTTTAATTAAATTTTTAATTTTAATTCTTACTTTTTAATTAAATGGTCTGCAAAACTCGTAACAATCACTTTTCAAACCAAAAAGATTTTAGAAATGTCAAAGTCGAAGTGGCATTCACACTGACTTTATTTTTTGCTAAATGTTCACAATACCTAATATTTTTGTCAATCGTATTTCACAATACCAGTATCAACTTTAATTGATAAATTTGTCAATCGTCAATTCGATTGATAGTTGATCTTCCCAATAGGGGTAGAAGTCTTCTTCAAGACATAACGTAATATTATACGATTACCATTCTGATAATTTAATGACAATGGCTATCTAAGTAAAGAGAAAAGCCAGTTTACCATATGTCTCAGCAATACAAGGATAATGATCAAGAGAGCATTTGCGTTGCTAAAAGGAAGATTTCGTCTTAAATTAGTCGACGCAATCAACCCTAATACGATGAACTAAATTACAATTGCTTGTGTAGTATTACACAAACACGTTTACAAGTTTGGGAACGAAAACAGCGAAAAGTTAATTCAACAGGAAACCAATCCAGAAGATACGAATAACACCGAAAATGAATATGAAAGTGGAAGTACAAAACGCAATAGACAACGTTTATGTTCCTTATTTCATTTTGAGAAAGAGCCCCTATTGCGATTTTTGGTGTGACTCAATCGTAAGAAAGCTATACATTTCTGCAAGTACTTTGGGAAAGGAGCTCATTAAAATTATAATAAAGTGATTTTGAAAACAAAAGTAACAATTATTCTAGACTACGGCAATGCCTGGATCCTCTTCCATGTTTTTTACTAAATGCTCTAGCTGCTTTTTAGTGGTTACTTGCTTCACCTTGCATTTAAACGTCTTTTTTTTTTTTTATTAAAATACTCACATTTTAATATAGTTCAACAATTTAACTACAAATTTTGATCAACCACAAACAGCTGTCAACTCGATAAAAGTCTATCACAATTGAAGGCCCCGTTGCGTCGAGTGACAGCTAGATGGAATATACACTTTGTTATGGGAGCAGGCCCATAAGCAACGGATATGACGGAAACGACGGATACAGTAGGTTTGTTTTCTACTTTTACAAACCGTTTTATCCGTTGGCAGTTTACACATTCACATATTTAAGTTCATGCATTCATAAATTGAGAGTAAGCATTTTCGTTGGTGGGGGCATTGAGAGAATGAAGAGAAATTGTCATAGCAACAAAAGAAACACTCTAAGTAACAAAACGTCATCGGCTGTATTCGGTCAACGTATGTATGCGACGGATTCTATGGGACCGACAATTCTGTTAAATACCAACGTCAAACTATCCGGCATCGCAACGGACGCAACGGATTCTATGGGCCGAGGCCTTGAAACTCAATACCAACATAAATAATCGATTATCGACTTCAGACAAAATTCGATTGTCAATCCACGATCGACTAGTCCAATAGGGACCTTGTTCATGTATAGTATTTTATTATTTTAATTACCTTTTCCAAAAAGTTCATATGACTTAACTGACGAGTACTTACAAAAATCAAAAAAAAAAAAAAAATAGACAGTAATGAACTAATATCAAAAAATCACAGTTCAATTATGCTTAACTTAAAAAGAACAAAAAAGAAACTTAATTCGCTTTACATATGCATGAAAAAATGACAAATTTTAAATCTTTCATCTTATTTTTGTCGCCACGAATCCCCTTCAATCGACTTCAACAGAAGCCGTTTCAAATTTTCTTTCTTTTAGTTCAATTTGTTTTCTACAGAAGGTTGATGGTTGAGATGAGATGGATGGGGATGTTATTGGTTGAGATAATAGTTGGGAATTAGGATATTTTGAAAGAATTGACAGTGATTATAAATGCGATTCGACAGCAAATGAGTAGAACAATCTCGTACACGCACTTCCTCCTTATATGTAAATAAGACTCATTCCCTCAAAGTATGGCCACGTCATTCGGCCATCTCTAAGAAAGTTTTTTTTATTGTTGCCTTGTATTTTGTAGAAGTGCCCCTTTACATTTTAAACCTTTTTGGCAAGAGAATTTTCCAGAAAATAGTTCCCATTGCCTACAACAATATCAACAAAATTCAATGTCGACTTATTTTTTCTTACGGCACTTCTCTAGGAAGAGAACTATCCTTTGTGGTTCCATTTTGCTCCAAATTCTGCAAATCTGAAATCATTTTATTGTTGATTATTGGGAAAAATTAAAAACAAAGCAATACCGCTTCTAAACCAATTCGATCGTTGGCAATTTACACAGCTGAAAGACACTTCGTTTATCTGTCCACGTCTCTTTCCGTGCATTACCATTGCAAGGTATTGCTCCATGTAATTAGCATCGAAATTGTGATCTACAATTCGGTGAAAAAAAAGCAAATTCTTTAATTACCACTCTAAATATTTTACCATTCATACCTCGAGTTTTCCAATTCATAGTTCATTTCCTCAAAATGTACGTTTTAATTTCTTAAAAAACCAATTGGTCAAATAAATGAATAATGACATACAACTTTCACTTAAATCAAAGCCGACAAATCAGCTGATTTTGGACGTTTGTTCAACTGCTTGAAATTTCAGGGAGCCATTGAGGCTAGCTATGAATTTCGGGGACTAGCATTTCAGTCTAACTTTACATACTAAACGGCAAATTTCCATATGTCATCAAGAACTTCTTGATGAAATGCTGTCAAATCGACAAAAGTCAATCACAATCGTCACTCACAATATGTACCGAATTTAATAATCGATGATCGACAAAAGTCGGGATGGACATCGCGGTTTCATAAAAAGATACTTTTTGCTTTCCTTATTTTAATATGGGAAAAAAGGGGGCGGGTTTCCATTATGCTCAGTGAACAATTTTTTTTTGCTTCCAAATGGCCGAAAAACATAAATACAATATTTTTTTTTTCAAGGAAATGATAAAAAAAAATTTATAAAATTTTGACAAAATTTTTAAGAATTTTTTAGGAAAGGGCACATTTTGTTTGTGAGTTTGATTGTGTCGATTCTCTACCTCAATATTTCTTACATCGTTGGAGGAAACACAGATATTTCGCAGCATTTTTGGCGACGTCGAACATCTTTGTTTCAACGTATGTTGTCATTGATACACATACCGAGAATGGAATTTTTTTTGGTTTCGATGGCGATGGCGTGATAGTTAGCTCATTGGACTATCACGCAGAGATTCTGGGTTCGATTCCAGGCTGGGTCACCAACAATTTTTCAAATCGCCATCACCCTTTCGGCGGGCAATGGCAAACTCCCGAAAGTAAAATTGCCTACGAAAGAGCTTCTAAGGAGTGCCGTTCAGACTCGGCGATAAACCGTAGGCCCGCTCAGATGTGACCAAAATGATAACATGAGCAACACAAATGAGTGTCAAGAAGCTAGGCCATGGCCCATATCGGGCTGCCAGCGGCAGTGTTTTTTTTTTCGTCAATGCAATTGCAATTTATTGATAATAACGAAAGTAGGCAGCATTGTTGTAGAACCATAAGATTCTACTCTGTTGATGGTTCCCCAATTAGTTATGCTGTCATTATCGGAATTTGATAAACTTGACACACACTGCCCGATACCGTTCTATGGCCAAAAAGCCGAAGAATAAATCCTGAAACGAATACGAAGTTCAGAGTGTACTGGCTAAAAAAAACAGAACGGAGAACCGAGGGCCGCACTATTTTGAATTAAACATATCGAAGGGTAATTTTTAACCCATTCGAAAAGAGAATCTTGTATAACGAATGCATTTTAGAAAATAGAGTCCGATGCCAAACTTAAATAAGTTCAACTACCTTGCTTTAGCCAAATTGGTGTAGACATTTGTTAAATTTTTCGATAAAACATGTTCTCGAATCGTCAGTAAACTTGTTGTTTCGTACTGCCGGCCATTAAAAAGTTTTTGTGCTGCCATATATTTCATGATATGAAGGTTCCTCAATAAGTACTATAAAATGAACTACTTGTTAACTGTTAATAGGGAATATTTATTTTAAATTCATTCATCGTTACAATTAAAGTCCCACACTATTTAATTAATGTATATCTTAAATCTAGTGCATTGCGTCTGGAGCAAAATAGATGCATTCACATACGCACATAACAAATACGGTAGAGTTATAATAGGGATTATCTGTCCAAAACAATTAAATTACTTAAATAAATAGTTAAAACTTATTTTGGTTTAGTTCAGTGCAGTGTGCCTTTTTATGCAATAAAAAAAATACAAGCTACGTTTGTATCAAGTCCCTGTCTTGCATTTTTATAATTCAACACGAAGGGCAGTTTATCCAAAAAAGACTACACAGCATATGTGCACTAAACCATCGATATAATATATACATATGTGTAAGTATGTAAGTTTTAATCCAAACTCATAATCCTAGTTAATCCTACGGTATGGTGCAACCATGATATACAGTATGTACAATAAAACGATTCTGTGTGTTGTTTGTAAGATTATGTTCAACTTATCTGTACCAATTCCCGGTGTGGGTGATGGGCAACCTCAAGGCTGACGAGTTTTGTTGTCATCACATTTGGTTTGATCGCACCATAACCGAACCTATTGTTCTATTATCTTTTGGTAGATTCGGTGTTAATGAATTATTTATAAGTCGTGGGGGATGTTGTGATTGTTGGAGTTGTAGTTGTTGTTTATACGATGATAGTTGTGGAATTACTGTTGATGAAGGATGTTGAACACTCATAAGTTCCCAAGTACCCTCACGCTGCACTAGTTTAATTGGAGCCCCTCCCGTTGTTCCCGATGATATGGGTACCTAATTTATTAAAATAGAATCAAACAAAAATAAAAAATAAGTTGTTAAATTAAACTAACCGAAATGTTAAAGCGATGTACAGGAGGCGACGGAAATCGCATCGATGGTTGGAGCGGTCTTAAGTAAGTATTTGGGGGAAGCTTCAACACTTCTTTGTTTTTATATGCCATGTCAATGGTGGTGGATGATGAGGCAGAAGCACTGTTTGATGCGCCGGCACATGATGGACTACCACCTTTTTTTTGTATCGCTGTTGCTGTCGCTGTTTGTACTGTAGATGATGAGGGGATTGATGCTGGTGTCGGTTGCCCGGTTCGAAGTATTTGAACTGGCTGGTGCGGCACATAGCTCTAGAATTGGATGAACTTGTAGTTGGACATTCGTTTTTTTTATATGCGATTCTACTACTCACTGGTGCTGTACAACTAATCATCTGATCAGTTGTTGTGGTGATTGTGGAGGGAGCAGTATTGAGATTTGGAGCGGAAAATAAAATTCCTGGACCTTGCAGCTCTGGATTTAGGTGAGGATTTACTTGACAACAGTGTAATTTATGCCGCAACCAATCTGTTGCTTGGCAGTTTGTGTTACAATACGCGGTATTCCAGCAACAATATGAATTTGCTTCACGACCGCAACATGCACACCATTGTCGACGTTTCGTTTGTTCGACGGCGTGTATTCTTTCGATTTCACACTGCTGACGCGTTTCAGCAATGATACGCATTCTTTCAGTTTCCATACTCTTTTTCATTTCACACAACATTGTGTCGGTATTTTGTTTGAGTTCATAAAGCTGCTTTTCATATGTGGCGACTTTTGTTTCTAACTCCATTTGTAGCGCGGCTACTTTAGCTTGAAGGACATCGGCGCTTGCCATATCATTGACTGTATCCTGCATCACAGAGATGAAAAAGTCTGTCATCTGAAAAATGATAAAAGTAAGATCAATGCATTCAAGGATGTCTGAGTACAAAGAAAATAAAATAATAAAATGCCGTTCAGTTAAATTGCTTAAATTTAAGTTTTTATTTTATAAGAGCAACAAAAAAAAATAGATCCTTATGAAACTGTGTGTATTGTACTGGCAAATTAAAAAAAAAACCCAAGGTACGTACGTCCTCGAACAAGTTAGCGATCGATTGTCGCATTGGACTCATTTAAACCGAAATAAAATCAAGAAACGGTTCTTAAGTCTGAAGAAGTCCAAAAGCCGACTCCTATCGATAGCACCGAAACCTTTAGCAAGTTTTTGAATGGCTGTGCATGTAAATGCTTTTAAAAAAAATAGCCTTAAATGCCCATCATTAATAATCGTAATATCCACAGAGCCGTCATATACAGTTCTGGTCATTTTCGTCCTCTTTATATTATTTGTTACCTTGTAAATGCAATTTAAGAAATCCCTAGTTACTGAAAAAATTGTGGATAGTTTGTATCTAAATTGTAATCCAGAATGGTGTTTAATTAAGTTCAAAAGTTGAAATAGAGAGGTTGGCCAAGGGCTACTTTTGAAGTCAAACTCAAGCGTAAAGATCCAACATTTGCGTATACATGCTAAAAAAAAATAGATGATGATCACCAACTCTTACTCTTAACGACAATTAACAACCATATGTGTGACACATTCATAATGTACCTCTTTCCTGTGGCTTTTTTTGGTAAAATACATTGTACATTAACAAAAAAAAAAAACACAAACTTTCATTTTATTTATAAATATTTTTATTAACACAAGATAAAACTTCATTGTTGACTTCTTTTAAAAATTTCTCTTGCAAGCGAACTTTGCTTTGCACTGGTAAGATTTCCATTTTTTTCGCTATCATTTTCATAAATATATCGTTGTCGTCCATTTCTGGAGAGATGCATCGTTGGGAAAATGCACGGGATAAGTTTTCCAGAAAAGTCTTCATCGGAGAATCAGGGCATTGGCCTGTTTTGTTCCTTATTTTATTTATTGAATGAGGTGTAAACTGCTCCTCAGCGGAACCAATTCTTGTGTCTTCTGCCGGAGAAAATACTTCATTCTCAATGATATTATTGAACTGGGGCGAAGATTCGCTATTTTCAATAAGTCTATAAATACAATTTTATAATTTATTTACATTAATGCCTAAAATATAAGTGTTTTCCATAGACTAGATTAAATTGCCAGATCTAAATTTTATACATTACATTCGAACGATTGCTGAGATTTTAGCCCGTCTTTTGCCGTTGAAATAATAGCAAAACGGCAGATACAAAAATGTTTTCATTGATTAATAAACAACACAAACAAATATCAACTGATTGAATATAATCAGTTTTTCTTTTTTTTTCTTGTATTTGATTGTTGAACTGTACATTTTTAGGAAGCCCAAAAACCAACACTACACTTCTGTAGTTTTTTCCTAAGCCAAAATGGAAGAGATTAAAAAAAAATTAAAGACAAATAACCAACAAACCATCCGAATATATAACAACATATCAATACAGGTATTACCAATATAATTAATAATTGTTTTTATAAACACCTGAAATGATAATTTAAAAACTCTTTTCTGCATTTGCATTGCAATACTGATTCATTGTTTTTTTTGAGAGAAAGTAGTGCGTATACAAAAAATCACCAACGATGTTCGAAATGATTTGACACACATATAGCAACTAAGCGTTCGAAAGAGGTGTGTAAAAGAAAGCTGTTAAGAAATGTGGATAACATTATAATCATCCATTGATTTTACTGTAGTGTCATTAATTTAAGAGAAGACAAAATAAGTGAAACAAACAAAGGCACAAGACTTATTAACTAGAACAAAACATCACTGTTGAGCAATTTAATATCCACCATACATCTCGGAATTAACATCGACTCCCAACTACTAACAACTGCTAACTTGATTATTTCAATTATATCCAGACAACATAGTGTTGTAAACTCTTTAAAGCATTGATAGCCAACCTTTCCTGCTAAAAGACGTTATGTGTTTTTAAGCGACAAAAAAAGGTAAGAAAACACTAAAAAGATTAAATAAAAATTCTGCAATATAAGGGAATTGAGAATTAATTCGTATAGGTTGTACTTTGAAAACTCGGTTATAAATCCTGGTCAATGATTAAAAAACAAAATATTAGAACGAAAATTATCTAATAAAAGAATGTACAATCAGCTAACGACCCCGTCTGTTAAACGATAAAAAAATTTGTAAAAATCATATTATAAAAGACACTAGAGCCCAAATCTACGACTTCAAGAGCTACTTTGTTTTATATTTGGCTTCAGTCAGTTTACTAATTATTAAAATAACATATATACATACATAAATAGGGATACAACATCGACGCCTAAGACAAAATGTTAAAACCTGAGGTAGTAAGGGAATTTATCGACCTCAACGCCGCTATTAACGCCGCTATCAACCCCGACAACACCAGCCAGGAATTAAGCCAAAAATCGCTCTTGCTAATCGCTGCTTCTTTGGTTTCCTCTCGTGTAACCAAAAATACTTTATATAAAACACCGAAAATCCCAGTCTTGCTTTACGGCACAAATCTTAGACGTTGACAAATGTCGGGTGGAAACGCTCTCGGGCATTTCGTGAAAAAAGTTCTTCGGTCAATTTTCGGTCCTATTTGCATAGCTAGAGAATGGAGGAGATGTTTTAACAGCGAACTGCTCTAGATATACAGCGATAGCGACCCCGTCAAAAAGTTGGATAACCTGGCTTACATGACTAGTTCATCTTGAATGGATAGATGCCCGGGCCCAGAAAGTTATCGATACCCACCCAGAAGAAGCCGACCATATTTTAACTGGCGCTTACAAATCAAAAGTGAACTCAGCCAACTTGGTTCCCGCAACTGGATCATCTGGCAAAAAAAGCTACACAAATGGTAGCATACATTATATACTGTCAGAAGTGATGCACTAATTTTCTAATGTCTGTCGCATGCTTAGGGAAACTATTTATATCGTTGGTTTTAAAGAAAATAAATGGGTTTGACGTTATTATTAAAGGCACTAAAGAATAGTCGATGTTCAATGCTCACAAATATTTTCAACTTTCCCCTAGAATAAAAAAATTGAATGAACAAATCTTAAAAGTGCTTGCAAATATATGAAAGTAAAAGGTTTAAGTGAAGAAGACTATGATAAAAATAGATAGAAGATGCAGTCATTGTTACCTATTGATTTTTCACAAAAAATTTCCATGCAACAAATATAGAGCGAATGATACACTATATATTTTTGCTTATAGACGACTAGTATGATACATAAACAAACAAAAGTCAATAAGTAGTGCTTGTTTGGACAACTATGATTCAAAAATCACTGTTGCACTTGAAACGATGTTTAAGAGGAAAGACTCCTCCCAACTTATTTGTCACACTAGGCAGAGTAATTCTTTAAACTGTAAGCGGACTTAATTAAAAAATCTCCGAGAACAGTAAGCTCAATACAATTTTTAATCAATCTGTTGAGTTTCGTAGAAAAAAAGAAAGAAAACAACAAGAACAAGGAAAGATACTAACTAATTGGATAACAGGTATTTGTTGTGTATCATGCAATTAATTTTAGGATTCACATTCGAGTTCTATTGTTAAAGATTCTTACAATCGTGAAAGCGATACATGATTAAACAAATTTTGGAACGTTCTGCCGGCTAACTCATTTATACTCAAACTATTCGGACATACGTCTTATACCCAACTGCGAGCGACAAAATTCAAAAATTGCGATTTTGTGAATAACACGTTTTCTTGTTTTCAGTATACTGATTATGGAAAACATCCTGGAGAAAACTTGCATAGTAGATGACGAACTAACCACTTTGGAATAGCACCGACAGTTTGAAAAACTCCAAATGTTCTTACATACATATGCATAAGAATTATATTTTCCTCATGAAAATAACTCTTAAATCCAAACCCAAATAATTTTTGACAATTAATGGGATGTATTGTTAGAACAAATGTAATATGAAAAAATTGCATGTACAAAACAAAAAATTATGGCCTGGATAGTACTTAAACCCAATAATCACTTCATATTCAGCTGCTTATACAAAGAATGATCTAATAACGAATTCTGTGTAATTCTATAAGTTCTATAAGTATATTAACTTCTTTCTAGTTCTTGTCTAAGAAAAACTGTGTAAATGTCACCCGTATAAAAATCAAATTAGAATAATTTTCACTTAATAAATCTTACCGCATAATCCCTTAATATTGAATTTTCTTCTATCTTGGCTTGAAGTTACTTTAAATTATTATTATTATTATTTTTGTGTTTAAATGGAAGAAAACTAAAATAATAAACTTCAAGAACTTTCTTAATTCTGCGAAGCAGTTGTAATTAAAGAATTTATTGTATGCGGAAAAATCATAAGATATTATTTTTAATAAGCAATAAAGTTAGAAAGAAGACCGCACACCAATTGCTTCATGAAAGAAGAAAGTTACAACTTTTTGCTTGATTTAATCAAAAAAAAAAAAAAAAAATTAATAATTCTGGCAAATTTTCATCTATTTGGGGAAAACACTGTATAAGAGTGTGTACATACTTCCTTGGTTTCAGGGTTTCATTCAAAAACTCCAAGGAAGAGTAAAGATCCCAAACTTCAACTTCACCAATATCGCCATTGCAGAGGAAAGGCTGCTCGAGTTTCTTCTTTTCTCGAATAAAACGATCCCGAAGACTTTTCCATCTTTGTTTGCATTCCGAAACTGTAAAGACGATTGTATTTTTCAACAATAATTCCTACTTAACACTTAAAGTTAAAATTTACCTGATTTGTTCAGCTGTTCGGCAATTTTTTCCCATGTTACGTCACGCAGTGTAGTGTTCTTGTAACTGCGAGACTTTGCGTTGTACATAAATTCTTTGTCACGAACAAGAGCAATCAAATTTTCTTCAAAGAAACTCTTTCTAAGGTTTCTATTCATAAACGAATTTGTGGTTTTGTCCTTTGAAAATAAATGGTGTTTATTGGTTTATTGCAAATCAGAAGTCAAGCGCGCGTTTAAATAAATATATTTCTCTACTCGAATGTTGTTTACGTTATTGTGGTCTGTATTAACGGATAAACAACCCGACGTCTTCAATTTAACACAAAAAAAAAAATTAAAAGAAAAACAGTAGTATCTATTCAATCAGTCACAGCGCGACCGGTCGAACTCTTTAGTGTGATATAAGAACTTCTTGAATCTTGATTTTCAATAGCTCACATATTTGTGGAATAAAGTTAAGCTGTTGTAACCGATTGATCGACTTTCAGTGTCTGTTGTAGAAAAGCAAAAGCGACAAGAAAAATTGTCACATATATGATACGCTTAAATGGTATTCACACCGCATCGAAAACCAAGATTTCGAGAAAAAGTTTACGAAACCTCATTAGGGGGAGTTGACACCGAATATTGAATAGGTTTTTTTTTGACATTTGTACAGTGGTAGACATTCGTTTATACTCCAATTTTTGCGATTATTTTTTTAATAAAAAAAAAATTGGTTTGTTATTGGCATAACCCAAGTTAATATATCGTCAGCCATTTCCCATTTGGCCAATTAGAATTTGAGATTCTAGTTTAGTTTTGAGAAAGATTGACAATCGGCCGTTTGTTTATGAATGGAGACATCGACTTGAAATACACTGTAATAGTTCAGGAGGGTGAAGAAGTTTTGGCTGAATGAATACTGAATCTGACGTTTTTAGTCTATTGAGTCCAATTGCTAGCATACGCCAATAATGTTGTTATAATCAAAAGAAAGCAGCGTGATGTCAGTAGTGCTTAAGCGAGTATAAAGACGGAGAGAAGGATTTTGTCTACCAATTCAGACAACGACACCAGCATGAGATGAAACGAAGAATAACTCTTGCCAATTGCTGCTAAGAAGGCAATTGACTAGAAAAGCTCTCTTTTGAACAACAATCGATTATAATTACAGTCCTACTCTTTGTCGCAGAGGCATTGGCATTATTACAAATTGATGATTTGCTCTTGACTGATTTGAGAGGAAAAAAGAGGTGAGTCGAGAAGGAGGTATAACTACGAACTGTATGCCCCATCGACATAGCCAGAACGACTAAGATACCTTGGCAATTTTCACTGGATGGAGACCAAAGCTGCGGTCTGAAAAGTTTTCTAATCCGCAACTCAGGGACAGCACAGTAGAGGAAGGCTACGACTCAGGTAGCGCACGCAAGTGAAAAGGACCTCAACCAACTTAGCGTTCAAAACTAGAGGCATCTAGCGAAAGATCCAGCTGGCTAAAGATGTTAGATAGCTGAGGCCCAGCTCCACATCGGACTTAAGCACCGTCTTAACTAAGTAAGTAAGATTTAACTTTTTTAATGCAAATAAAAGCAAATAGGTAAATAGCACCGTCGGCCACCAGTGCAATAACCTCGCTTAAGGAGTTCGTGTAATACAATATTCCCAAGAAGCGATAAGACATCTCTCTGGGGGATAAACCCCTAAACCATGTCCATCAAGTTAAAAATAAGCTTAATTGCGAAAATATTGATCGAATGCTTGGTTGGTGAGTTTGTTTGACCTCGACAGAAATTTGGATGCAAAGCTCTTCTCTCAAGTAGAAGTACTGACATTTTAAATTACAAAGCCAACTACGAATTAGTTCATAATGATTAATGTTAGTGTCCCGTTTTCATGCCCGTTGGATGCAGATATGCTTAATGAAAAGCAATTATCTGGAGAGTGTAGAGAGCGTATATCAAATAAGAAAAAAAAAAGTCCAATTTTACTTACATTATTAACATTGGATGGCGCTACAGTCCAAGATGGACTTGGGCTTTACCACCTAAACTGATAGGGAAATTCATGTGGAAAAAATGCATAAACAGCACAGAATGGATAAATGTTTTTGTTATAGGCGCAAGTACATCGAAATGACACACAAAATAACAAAAACAACAAATTAAATTAATCATATATAAAAAAAACACAAATGTATTAGAGAATATTATTATAAAATAATATACACAAGTAAAAACCAACCAACGCATGGTATAAAAATCCTTTAAACGCTACCCGATGTAGTGCTTAAGATAAAAGCAAAAATTCAGAAGAAACTTGAAGAAATATAGATCCACCTAATTTAGAAAACATCAAATATTCGAAAAAATTCTCCGCCACTCCCAAAAATCACAACAAACAGTCACACGTTCAGCATTACCTCTTCTATAATTACATGTTAATTTTCCGAGATCCAAATGAACCAATTTTGCTTGTTTATGTAGTCGCCGAGATAGAAATGCGCCTCATCGGAAAAAAAAAGATTTCTTGAGCGGGTGGTCATTTATTTTGCTTCGATTCATGAGTCAACTGGACATGGTAAACGAATAATCCGAGATCTTTGTGCCAATTTTTCCTCGGGCTGGTGCGACTTGTTACGAGTATGTTCAGTTCACTTATATCTTTGGCGCGTTGAGCCCTACACTTTCGGCAAAAACTCGAATATTATCCGTTGAGCGCATAGGACAAGTACGGGAATATGTTCGGTTATTTCTCTACGTTATTCCAACGTAAATATATTTCGTACAGCGAATATATAAGACTTTGTTTCTGTCAATTTTTTGATCGCATAAGAGCTGCAATGTCAAAATAACATACGATTCAAAAAAAAAAAAAAAAAACAACAGCAGATACCTTACAAATTTCATACAATTTCTATGACGTTTGAGTGTCGAGAAACTGCTTTGAACTCTACACAAGCGAAAATTGTAATTGCATCAGCGTTATGGACTTTGAGTTCTAAAATAAAATAAAAAGGAAATATTGGACGAACAATTTATTCTTAAAAAGAAAGCCATTTGTGCCACACAAATGTAATGTGAAAGTTGGAACAATTGGATTCAAAAGACTTCTTGAGAATTGATATGAAAAGCAATGAATTGAAATTACAACATTGATTTATGTTATTATTTTTATTTATTTTATAATTAGCTCTTGCTCAAGCGGTTATTAGCACACTCAAATGTTTACATACAGCGCGGCAGATGCAAAGTAAGGGAGGAAACTCTCTTATTTTCGGTATTACCTATGTACATTGGTTATGCATCTTCGCAGGTTATAATTACTGAGAAATAAAGAGCTGGACAATGCATTCCATAAGCGACTAGTTCAGCTTGGGAATAATCTCTATATTTCAGAGTACGTCCGAAATGGGGCCTGGGGCCGTCCGGTTAAAGGTTTGAAGTGGCGAAATGCTACTTTTAATTTAAGTGGAGGACTGGTGGTGGAAATACCGATAGAACGCGGCGACTCAGGAGATATAATGTTATCTTCGATGGTGTTAATTTACTGTGTAATATTGGCATCACCTTTAAGTTTGATCGCACGATTTTGAGTCCTTTCTAGCAAGTGTAAAGAGTGTGTAATATTGGCAATATCTATAAGTTTTATCGCACGGTACAAAGAGGTCTTAGCGGCACTTGAACAAATGTAAGCATTGTACTCCATTGAGCAGATGAATAGTTTATATATTAAGGCCAGATCAGAGGCGCTAAAATATTGCTTTCATCGTTTAAAGAAACCTAAATAGTTCGCAGTATTTTCGGCGACATAAAATATATGGTCATTCTTACGATGGTTGTCATTGATACGCATGCGGAAAAAAGAAAGGGGATAAGGCTAGGTGTTTAAATTTCGCTTTAACAACATCATCATCATACATCATTGTATTTTGAAGCATTAAAACCCAATCCGTTAGTAATTTCGCAATTGTTAGTATTGGGGTTTAGCTCATTAAATTGATGTTCGCTGCCGTGTCAGTTCTACACCCAAAGTAGGGAGTACTTCAAAGGAATATGTTGCCAAAAGCAGCATCTTTATCGATTTTGGAATATTTTTCCAATATTACTTCCAACTCGTAATGCTGTTCTCATTTTTTTTTTTTATTATAAGCATTTGACAGTGCACACAATTTCATATACAAGCATATGGTGGTGTGAGTAGCCACACAAAAATCACAATTTAGAAAAGTAAATGGGAATCTTTTGTCGGTAGTTTAACATAAAAAAGCCTAACAGAACTCGTAAAGTAAAATACAGCTACATATTTGTAATGATTGCAGAAAAATATACTATCCAACAGCAATTTAATGCAGACAGGCTTCCAAGGATCAAAAACAACGCAAGCACTTTATTAAGGAGGTTTGAATTTTGATAAAATTACCATACGGATGTTTGAAATTCTACTTACCTTATGAGCATTTTCAACCAATGTTCTACAAACAGGTCCAGCTTCAGAATTAAATCCATAGTTTCCAAAAGAACGCAGTGCACCATTCGGTCGTGGCGCCAATTTTGGTGGACCGCGTACTATAGTATTTGTTATTGCTGCTGCTAAACTGGGCGTAACAATTCCTGATAAGATGTGTCCTTCTGCTTCTCGGTTTTTATCAATTGTACCTTCTGTTTCCAAAGCTGGCGTTGGTACCGGCTGCACAGTTAGCTGCAGTGGCGATAGAGTCTTAAGTGTTGATACATTGCTTGGGCGATATGTTGCCAATGCACTTGATACACCAGTAACTGTCGCACTAACAGAAATCGTTGAATTTGTCAACGCTGCTGATACTGTAACTGATGTCGGTGTTAATGACGTTGACGCTGGTATCACAGTAAATGGTGGTAGAGTCGACGCAGAGGTAGTGGTGGCTGATGTTGAAATATTTTGTGTAGTATTCGATGTCGTGATGGGTAATGAAGAGGTTACCTTTGCTACAGTTTGATTATGATTGGTTAGTTTTGATACAGCAGTTAATGGTTGAATGGGCACAGCATTCTGACTATCGACTGGTATATAAACCATACTATTCTTAGTTAGCGAACGTCCTATTTCCGGTGGTAGCATTACAGTCGTCGCATTAGGTGCTTTGTTTGGGAAGGATTTGCGAGCCCTTGCATTGGCTTTCTTTGGTTGCGCAGAAGTTGTTGTTGTAGCTGTAATTATAGTAGATGTGGCTGACGTACTTAGCGAAGTCATGTAGTCAGATGCTACACTTTTTGTTGGTGTTGATTTCATTGTTAAAGATTCAATACTGCGAACTACCAGACGTTTAAAGCTGTTGTCTCCACTTAATGCAGGTTGTTCAGTTGCCCTAAAGGTGTTTTGCGTTTTTGTTAGAGCAGTTGATGAATTAATTTTACATTGAGAAGAAGTTGAGTTTACAGAATGATATTCGTCCGAATTATTCTCTTGTTTAATTAAATCTAGATTTACGGGAATTGGTAGTTGATTGATATCTAGCTGTGAATTCCCAGTGGATGATTTTGGTGACGAACTATTTGACGTGGACCCGTTAGGAGTTTTTGCTAAGGGATCGACTGCTTTTTTCGCGGATTTCGACGGTTTAATGGGTAAAAGTTCTTCATCGAGTTTTTCCTGCTTTATGTCTTCGAATGGTATTAATCCTTTTGGATGACACAGTTTTTCGACAACTGAAGTAGTAGGCTTTGATGATGTTTGAACACATTTAAGAGTAGCGATTGGACTTTGTTTTGTAGCAGGCGCAATAGAAATCGATTTAAGGGGCATCAGAACTGGTTTTGGGGGCGTGGTAATGTGTTTTGGTGATGATGAGGAAGATTTGGGAGAAGAAAGCGGTTTTGGAGGAGATACGGTAGGTTTTGGAGAAGACGCAGCTGGTTTTGGAGAAGAAATTGATTTTGGAGGTGACGAGACCGGTTTTGATGGAGAATCATTTGTTTTTGGAGTCGATTGATTAGGTTTTGGTGGAGATTTGACAGGATTAGGAGGTGATTGTATAGACTTCGAAGGCAGGACAGCTACTTTCGCTACTGTCTGTTGTGACGTATTTATTTGAATAGCTGCTTCGGTGGCAACTTTTGTCTTTTCATCGGACGTGTTTTTTAAAGCTTTCTCATTGCAAATAGTAAAAAATGAAGAAAGTCCGGATTGCTTTCTGTAAACTTTCCTAATTGTTACTCCTTGTCGGTTTTGAATAAGTTTCGTCATATCACAAGAAGTTGCAGTTGTGGTAGTTGTCTCCTTGCTTAGCATAGTAAGTGTAGAGGTGTCCAGCTTAGGGGATTTTTCAGGGCTCTGTCCTTGTTCAGTTGCAGATTTTTGTGGTTCGCATATATCCGACTGAAATACAACCGGCAAAATTACCGCTGGCTCTTTCTTCTGCTCAGGTTTTATATCTGACTTTTCTTGTTTCTCTTGCTTAGGAGTAGACGAAGAACATGAAATATTCTCTTGTCCAGAATTGTCCTCTGAGCTTCTAGATTTTTTCACATTCGGCTGCACTAACACCACATCAGATTTTCTTTTCAAGATAACAGAATTTATCTTCGATGAATTGCTTTCGTCTTGGCCAGCAGGTTTGGCAACAACCTCATAGTTTGAAGACAGGCTCTTATTACCGATACTCTTCGCAATTGGTGACGATTTCAATTGTGTGCTCTGCACAGTATTTTGTAATTCTTTCATCTTTTTAACTTCACTCAAAGGTGATGGTTTTGGACTCTGAGTCGATGACCTGGATCGTTTTTGATTTCTCTCTGGTCCTAGGCTTGAATGATCCGATTCTGTACCGGAATCTGGTTTTTTGATAAATGACAAATTATTTCCTGCGGTTTTTACAATTTTATATGTTAACGGTGGCTTTTGTAAAGTCTGTTGTCGTTTTACATATTCAGTTACTCCTGGCATCATTTCTTCAAGTTGAGTCATTTCATTTATGGGATCATATTGCGTCCTGACCGGCGCGAAATTAAACCCTCCAATTTTTTCCTTTATTTTTTGTATGTGAACATTCACTTCTTTTATACATGCAGCTACGCCTGATCGAAAGGGTCGTTTACCTGACTGGGTACTCGGATCTATTTCCGAGTATAAAAAACAATCTTTTATTGGAACAAATGCTCTATCATGGGCGCCAAAGAAGCGTACATTCACTAAATTGTTCGGCCCTATGCCCATTCCTTTAGCTGGCCAAAAGGGAAAACCTTTAAGTTTGGCCCAAAGAAGGATATGAGGCTGAAGACAAACATCAACAAACCAATCACCATGAGAATTGGCGTTAAGATAACACTCGGGACAAGTTTCAATTTCTGCCGCTTCCTGTCGGCATACTTTGAGTAATGTCTTAGCCACCAAACTTTCTTTGCTATTGCAAGCTGTTAAATAAATAATTAAGTTAGTTATTTGATTTTAAAGTGAATACAGATAACTTACCAGCGGAAGCTATTGAAATGTTATGATGAATCCATTTAGTTTCTAAAATGAACTCTTCAGTACAGCGAAAAGCTTTCTTTTCAATTTTTTCTTGCAATGTATTGAGTGTGACGGTGTTCACCACATACTGCTCATAAAAAGGACATTCTTTGCTATCCGGAATATCCAGAAGTTTCTCGTGCTGAAAATTAAAATAGAGAAATTGGGTTCTTAATAGGGATATTGAAGTGTTGTTTTTAAGGTATGGAAGCAACTTCTAAACATCCAAAATAGTAAATATAAATATATGTAGGGCATTCAATGTTGGTTCAGGATGATAAGCAATTAGAAAATTTAATTCATCGAAAAATCGACTAAATTCTTACTAGGGATGAAATTTGGATCCCCTAAATAAATTCAAAAACCATGGCTACTACTCTGCGCAATTGGAGAGAAATAATCGAAAGACTCTACGTGATAATGTGGGAGAATATGCATATAAAAAAATAAATTGATCTTTCACCCTACGGCCCCGACCTGACGCCAAGTGACCACTCGCATCCCTTTTTCTTTACTTACCAAAAGGCCTTCGGAAAAGTGAAGTTAAAAGTGTATTTTTTTTTTTTAGTAAATCGAATTTTGCATGTTTATTGGACCCGATATAAACATCAATTGTACTTTAGTTTTATTTTCGAATATCAACATTCGAAAATATAATTTATCCACACATGTACTGGTTTAAACTAAATTTGGCGGTCAATTCAAATCTATATTCTCACTGTGTCCCTTTGAAAGTATGTACACAAGTGTGGACACTGGGTCTGACGAGGATATTAAATATTTTGAAGTAATAAGTGTATTAGATAAAAGTTTTGTTCCTTTGTTTTCACGTTTTTGTTTTTGTACTTACTACCAAGAATACATTGTACGTGCTTCGTATATATCATACGACATAGGATTAAAAAACTGTAGTGATAACTTCATACTCACTTGATACCACTTGACAGAGTATTGTAAAATAAATCGATTGCACGCATAGTCCTTTCATACATTGATTATTTTAGAAACATTTTTTTATCTATTCATGATTTCAAATAAACGATATAGTCAAACTGCTACTATTCAAAACATTCCTTTCAATTTAGTTCAAAAATTAATTGATTTTACGAATAAATAGTTACATAAGTAAATTATGAATTATGCTGATGATGATTTTGGACGGCTTTCTCGTACTTCGCATCGAGTTCGTCTCATTGAAGCTCTATTGATATAAAGTCTGTGAACTGAGCTGCCCATATCATATTTTGAACTTTTTTCCGTTGCCTTTGGTATTTAACGTACTCCCTACAAAGTTTTGAAGAATGTTTGGGATCCGACCTTGCCAGAAGAGTAATTCTGCAACGACTGAGATGGCTGGGTCGAAAAGTCTTCGAATCCGCCCCCGAGGAGGAGGAAGAGAGGAAGACCGAGACTCAGGTGGCGAACGCAAGTGGAAGGGGGCCTAAGCCAACTTAGCGTGCGAAATTGGAGACAGCTAGCTGGAGACGTTTGTTGATTGAGGCCCAGGTCCACCCCAGACTGTAGCACCACCTTAAGTAAGTAACTTTTTTTGTTGTCTGCTCTTGTAAAAATCTTATTTCGAATTAGTTACTATTCAGTCAAACATTAACAGTAAAAAAAAAAGAAAGATTTTTAGAAGGATTAAGGCCAATTTAGCTCAGATTTTAGATTGACTCCATTAACTTGATGAACGAAGCTACCAAGTATAATCTGGAGTATTGGTCCATGTAGAAATCAATTATTTTACTCTATAAAGTAAAATTATTTTTTATTTTTTTTAGAATCCCACTCAAGTGGGTAGGAATACACTTATAATGCTTCAGCATGTGTTAAGTTTTTTCGCAAATTGGACAGAAAGAGATGAAAGACGTTTGGGCTCAGCCGTTCTTTTGCTCCATGGATGGCATCCAACATTTAATAGGGAGACTAAATTGTTAGTGAGAGCTGGCTTGTTGTTATGTTATTGTCAACCACACATCTTACACGACTTTTGTTGACTGAAGAAATGCAAGTCTTTCGGACACGGCTGGGATTCGAATACAGAACCTTCCGATTTGAAAGCCAGTTCACTACCAATTGAGCCACGGCCACCAACTATTCATTCATTCACTATTCAACTATATGAACTATTCCTTGCTCTGTGTAAAACGATAATCAAAGTCATCTTCAGTCTTGGAAACGAAACACAATTTTGTAATTGCATTGCGTTTCAAATCTGATAAACTGACGTAAAAAGTCCGTTATATGAGTCAATTTTCATGTTCGTGAGGTGATTTTTGTGGATTATTAACCCTCCGTATACTGGGTGATTAAATCTCACATGCCATACTAGGTGGAGTTTGCTATGCCTCGAAAATTAAATGAAATAAAATCCACAAAATTAATAATGAATAGGTTTAAGAAAAAAAAAAAAATTACATTTACAGCTACTCGTACTAAGAAAACGAATACGTGCCCTTTTACTGTTTAGAAATTATTACGAATTTCCAACCGCTAGGATTTACTCGTATCATACCCTACATCGTACACGGAAGGTTAGAATGTAAGTATGTACATAATATTGAGCAAAATAAATTTATTTACTACCGACAATTTGATTTAATCCTTCATCTTTAGGGACACAGAAAAACAAAATCAGGCGCTGCATTCCAAGTTGATTGAGATCCCCTTCCACTTGTTCGCACTATCGGATTCGGCCGTCCTCTGCTACGTTGTCCAGAGGATTATTCGGCCCGGAGCTGTGGTGTCAATTCGCTCTTAATGGCCCAAGCATCTAAGACGCCTGCCTAAGCTGGTGTTGCTTTAGTAGTATTTGCCTCTTGAAGCGCCAAGAACTTCCTAATCCCTTTTTCCACGTGCAGACCCGGGGAACTCCACATATATGTCCTTTTTGAGTTTGCTGGGGTCGTAAACATTGTGTCTGTCCATATCCAGGGTTTGTGGTTGTGGGTGTGGTCTAAACCAGTATTGTTTTCCACGGTTGGGAAGTTTACCCTACGCGCAACCCCAAACCTAGGGGGGCAGTTCTTTTCCCTAAGGACAAAGGGGGGTGTCAGTATCCCACTTCGGGGGTATGTAAGCTGCCGATGGCCATGAAGGAGCTCATCCGCCACGATCATTTTTAGAGAACCCTCACTAGTCCTGGAAATATTTATGAACCTGGGCTCCAAATATGTTGAAACAGCTCGCATAAGGTTTTGGCGTCCGATTTTTGACGTCACCGTTGACTCTATCTTGGGGGTTCCTCTGCCGTAGGTCTCCTTCTGAGGGATTCTGCTCCACATCTAAGACGCATAATTCAGCCACCAGGAGAGCAGAATCAGCCTCGTTTGGTATAGTCCATGTGCACTGGAGGCTGTGTTCTCGCAGGTCCGAGTGTCCAATTACACATGAACAATCAGACTAAGAAAGCTCATCGTTGGTTCATTATAAATAGCTATCCAGAGGACACCACAAGAAGCTGATAATGCAATTTTCCCCCTTATTACATGGAGCAAAACTTTGAATTAGTGAAGTCGTACAATACCATGTCCAGCGTTGGAAAAAGCACCCAAAAACAACAGTGGGACAAATTACCAACGTTTTAAATGCGAATGGCCCGCCAAGAAACTAAATGCAATTCTACTTGATACAAGAGACACGATCAAAAAGTACATTTTGGAAAACAAGACCAAAGTAAAGCGATTTAAGAAATCAGAATTGATGAACTCAAAATTCCAAAATCGGAGCTAGAAATAGTAAAAGTAGCAAATGACCTGAAGCGTATGGAGCTCAATGCCAAAGTGATTTTAATTAAAGATTAAAATTGTACATATGTATAATATTACAAAGAAACTTATTTTTTAATTCACTTAACCTAATCACCTAAAATTGTATCGGCTAGCAAATAATATGGACTGAAATGTTTGAAAACGAAACCTAAATAGCTATCACATAAAATGAAAGTTCAAAAACGACTATCAACTTGATAATCAACTTACACAGAGCAAAACATTTAATTTTGATTGTCAACTGTCACCTTAGCTGATTCCCCCCAGCTTTCTCACAAATTCGTCTTTATCTTGAAGAAAGTTCAATACTGAGTAAGATGTATTTAGAAAACTAATAAAATTTTAACTAATTTTGAATGGTATTAATTGAGTATCAGTTTCCAAATTTTTCAAAAACCATGACAAAATAACATTTCAAGGTTTTTTACCATTTATATAGTTTTCTTTGCTCTAAATTATTACTGAAAGAAATTTTTTAATGACTTCTGACGGTGTTTTATAATGATAAACAGTTTTTATTATCTCTTTCACTGAAACTTTCTATGAAGGTCGTTGTCCATTATCATTTTGTTTTGATAAATTAAACACATGGATAATGATTAGTTTGTAAGAGAGTACGTAATTCCATATTTCAAATACTCAATACTGTTTTGGCGGTATTTCTTTTAAGATGAAGTTTTAATAATTTTGAAATAATTAATTAACTTCTCAATAGGTTTATAGATAGTTATAAAAATAATGTTGTCGCTTATCTATTGCTCGTGACTATTTATCACATCGAAGCACTTAAAAATAATAAAACTTGCAATGTTAGTCATTCCAAGCTCTCACATTCTTGTCGAACCATGTTTTATTGCTTGAACCGCGTATGACAAAATAGTATTTTTAAAATATTTTGGTTCTGATAGGGTGGGTACACCACGATCACCCCTCATTTGGCTATGGTTCTAGGATTCGCTACCGCTTCCATTAAAGCTTCACCCTGAGGTACAGTATCGCCCATGTTGGGAACCTCTGTTGCAGATTCTACATAAATAATAAGACAATACGATCATCACATGGGACGGGTGGACGTAATGGTAAACTAAATAGGAAAGTATCATATCAGTCCTAACACAAAAAGTGTCTCTTCATATCGGTGAACTTCTGGTTACCGAAATTTCTAGCTTAAGTAGTAAATGCCTCAAACCAATTTTAAAAGGGCGAAAAAAATTCAGGTCTTCAAGAATAAAAGCCGCAAGCGAGCCCATAGAAAGTTCGTATCGTGCTTATGGTTGTACTGCTTAACGAACGCAGGTGTATTGACTAAAATGTACAGCCCGTTTGATAAGATCGTATACGGCAAAACTCGTTTATGAAAACCGGTTTGGAAGTGGCATTTACATTATAAGATAAAAAAATACTTCTGCTAAGGTGCTTTGATTAAAAAAATTGAAAGAGTGTTCAATTTTTGTCAGAGAGCGAAGTATTTTAAAATGAGTGTCGCGTTTGCATCACGTTATGAAGCAGTATTCTTGTGCACGCATCCAAAAGGACCGAAAATGTCATACGGAGCAGCTGCTAAATACATGAAAAAGTCAAAAGCATTTGTTAGCAAGTGGGTGCACCGTTATTCCCAAGTTAAAAATGTGGATGATGTGCCGGATCGTGGGCCTACGCCAAAAACAACTACGCGTGTTTGAAAAAAATCCTCTTCTGACGTTACGTGGAGGACAAGGGATTTTACGTAAAAGGGGTCTAAATGTGTGTTGTGATATGATACGAAGACGTTTATTAGCCAATACTGTAAAATTTCGAAGCACAATAAAGAAACCACTACTGTCAAAAAAAAAAAACACGTAGAAAAACGACTCATTTGGGCCAAGGAGAATTTGGACAGAGATTGTTATTTTTTCGGATGAAGCTTGTTTTTGGGCATGGTTTCCTATCACTCATACCTGGCGTACACAATCCAATAAATTAATCCAGCGCACCGTCAAACACCCGGCAAAGGTGCACGTTTGGGGATGCTTCTCAAAACAAGGATTTGGCAATTTGTTCATGTTTACAAATAACTTTAACGCACCCAACATGGTCAAAATTTATAAGAAGGCTTTATTATCTGCCCAAAGGTTGTTTAAAAGAAGGAATGAGAATTGGTTGCTGCAAGAAGATAATGACCCGAAACATCGTGTTTTGTCGTGTACGATGTTATCAAACAGACTGTAATATTAATTAATACTTATTATTTATTTTTTACGGATGTCAAATATTGAATGAAGATTAAGGCATGAGGAAACTGAAGCTGGGTTCACCATTCTAGAACAAAAAAACACAGACAAAACAGTGGACTGTGAACGAAGGCTCCAAGAAAGTTTAGTTATCGTAAATTTATGTATGTGCTAACGGAAGAACTTGCAGATGAACGGTCACATTTGCAGAAAATAGAAATTTTGTTTCACCAGACCCTACTCAACGGCTGCCATGGTGAAAATCTATAAGTTGTGGTTTGAATTGCTTGTACGTTTATACATTAATTTGGAAAATTGGAAGATTTTCAAATCCGAAAATGAGATTAAAACGTACCTGGAAAACTTTTTAACCCATACGTCTGCTGACTTTTACAAAAGAGGCATTATGTCTCTTCTAGAACTTTGGAAGATGAATTAAATATAAGCTTTAATACTAGAAATGTGTGTTTAACTTTAACCTTTAAAAAACCAAACATTTAACAATTGTGTAATAGATAATTGGTTCATCTCAAAAATTTGAAACTTTTTACGGATTTAACATTCACCCCAATTACGTTTGTCGGGAGTCGAAAACGACTCGAGTCGTTTGTTGGGTCGTGTCGATTGAAAATCGAGATTCCATAATTTATTCGACCGACTAGACGAGTACTAGATTTTGACAGCTCATTTTTATTTTTTTATTATCGTTTATTTAAGATGGTGAATTAAAAAACAAAAGTGTTAATAGTTGGGCATTTTAATAACAGTAGTAAAGAAGACGGATGAAGATGTTTTAGTGAGCAAACGCTGCGAACTAAGTCAAATCTCTTTAATTGTGAAAATGAAATGTGTTTTCAAATTAAATAGTTTAAGCAAATATACTCCTTAAATGTTTAATAGTACGTTAACACCGACCCGAAATTCAGCATTTTGGACAATTTCAACATTTCAGTCGAATTTTTCCATCCTTTTCAATCAATCCTAAAAAACGCAATTTTTAAATTAAATTAATCTAAAAAGTTTTGTTTAGGTGTATAAGGACAATTCGTATAAAAAAGTTACCCGATTTTTATTTATTTTTTAAAAAATGAACTCCTTAATAACCTTAGAACCTTTAATTACAAAAAAAGACCGCTTGAAACACATTTTAAAACAAACATTTGACTACCAGTCGTTTACATTTTTTCTCACGATTCAAAATGGCATTTATCCCTCCGCCATCCGCCAAACAGAATAGCAGTTGAAGTCCCAAAATATGTTTTATTCTACTACAAAATACAAATACGCCAAATGGAATGTGGAATGTTTCGAGTCGGTCGAAATCAAGTCGATTGTTAGTTGAAAACGATAAACGTAATTGGGGTGATTGTCAAGTAGCCTTCATACAAGATGTTAAATTGTCATTGTGATTTGACAATTATGTTGTACACAGACAGCCAACATTGAAGAAAAAATCACCAATTTTCATTTATTTTACAAAAAGTAATTCTAGACGCTAAGTAAACCTTGCAAAACCTATGCCGACACTTGAAACCGCTCAAAACAACCTCTTCATAGTGGCTTCAATTAAATTCAGGTTTTTCTGGAACAAAAACAATAAAATATGCTGAATACGCCCTTCCGGTACTTCCATTCCAATATTCTATTAAAAATGCTTACACTGATGTTAGCACAGACAAAACAACGGTCTGATGTGGTTTATGGGCGTCGGTCCATATCTTTCCAAAACTGAAGCCATCCGAACGAACAATTTACTACCTGAAGTTGAACCCCGTGGTCTAGACGTTATTTGCAATAGCCTTACGACAAGGCATTAATTTTACGTTTTGGACCGGTGAATTGGACGCCATCATGTGCGATCACACCTTCAGGCCTTTTCTTTTGGGACAACGTAAAGTCCGAAGTCTACATGGATAAGCTGGCTATAAAAAATATGGAATTAAAGATCAATATTACTCGAGTCATTGGTCAAACACCACTCGTAATACTCAAGAGCCTCGTAGAAAATTAGAACCGTGCAGCACCGGGTTTTAGAATAGTGCTGCAGTGTTTCCCTCCTTGTCGTACGAGGCGACTAAATGAGGAGGGCAGAAAAGGGGGGTGGGACTTAAAAGGTCTCGAGAACCCAATGAATTCTTTGTGACAAGACGAGTAAGCACCGTCTTTTGCATAAGTGCTCCCCACCCCCTCAGGTTGGCTACTTGGGATACAGGCAAATGGCGAGATCCAGATGTACCCGCCACACCGTAAAAGCAGGAGGGCCATCATCCACTGGAGGATGCCTACGAGTTTGGGCGTTAAAAACGAGCCCGGTAAGAAATTTACTCCATCCCTAAGGCAAGGTCTAAAGCGACCCATGCCGAGGCCTGAATGGTGATGGGTATTTAAAAAAAAACAATACAGCATCGCTTACGGAGCCCTCCAGATACCTGGTGACCTCTGGTTGTTATTACCACGTTATTGGGGGATATGACGTGGCCGACATACTTTCCCTCGTACTCGTGGGATCTAAATTAGAAAAACATGAAACAAAACAAAACATTACAAAACAAACAAAACAAAAATGAAAGCTCATTGACGAATCATGAGGTGATAGAAGACCCGTTCAGACGGAGATCTGCGTTAATGCGCTCACCGCCACTGAAAACCGACAAGGCAGCAGAATAGGCAAAAATGTGAGTACTCCAACACTAGCTGAGCAAAGGAAGAACCAGGACGGGACACCGGTAGGAGCGGTAAAAAGCGAGTTTAGGCCGATGCTAAAGCAATCTGCCAATAATTGCTCAGAATGCAAAGATATAGATATTTCACCACAACCCGATCCCGAAACTATTCCGGGAAAACAAAGGTGACATCTTGAGAGGCACTGTGGAGCAAGAAGTGCAGAAATGCAAAGATATCCTAATAAAGATCCGAAACGCGACGGAACGACAGAAAAATACCAGTTCTGAGGTAAAAAAATGGCTGTCCGAGCTGAAGGAATCCTTGGATATTATTAGGCTTGCTATTGAAACCCGAAAACTCATGCAAAAGAACCAATCAACGTCTCCTCAGACTATCGTAGAAAGTAGCATAAAAAAGAGACCACCATCAAATCCTCCCGAAAAACACACGGAGAGAAAGAAAAGGCAACCAAAGAAAACCTACCCAATGGAAAAAACCCGACAAAGGAGACAGCACATCAAAAGGAAGACCCTTCAAAGACGAAAGAGGCCAGGAAACGCCCAAAAAACAGGAAGCCCAGGTTTCCACAAAAACCGTGAACGTAACTGATAGGTGCACCTTTAGCTCGAAAAAGAAGGAAAAACTAAAGAGGGCACCAAAACCTAGACCAGAAGCGATCCTGATAAAACCTCAGGGACCAGAGACTTACGCGGGAATACTACGAGAAATACCCAGCAAGTCCAATCCAGACGACACGGGAACAAAAATTAAAACAGTGCGCCAAACAAAGTCAGGCGACCTACTGCTGGAAATACACCACAAATCTAAGGGCAGAGACGGATTCAGCTCACCCTAAAAAAGCAATCTTGGGGGAAAAGGCCAACATCCGACATCTGGAACCTAAGCCAGCACTGGAGATAAGGGATATGGATGAGCTCACAACAAAAGAAATAGAGGAGGCCATAGAAGTAAAAGTTAATGACCCTTCACTAAGTATCCGAGTAACCATGCTGAAAGTAAACAGTAGATCGCAAAAGATGGCTTTAATCCATTTAAACGCGCGAGCAGCAAATGAGCTACTTAAAACTCCCCATGTTAAAATCGGCTGGGTATACTGCAGGATCCGCCGCAGAGTGGAAGTAATACGTTGCTTTAGATGCTTCGGGTATGGCCATCAGCAAACAGCGTGTAAAGGGCCGAATAAAAAGGAACAAGGACTCTGTTTTAACTGCGGAGAGAGCGGTCAAATGCTGTCTATGTGCGGCGCTTAATATAAACGTAGGTTTACTATCTCACGTGCCGGGAACGGGCTCTTGTCTGGTTTTCAGGAGGGCCCTAGAAGAAGCAAAGAATAAACACAAAAATGATGCGAATACGTTAAAGAAACCTACACAGAAGCCGCACAGCAAATGATATCCTCAGTCAACTCAGGTTCGACCTGAAAGCCGATATGATCATTATTAGCGAACAATATAAAAATAGAGATGAACCAGGATGGCTCTGAGACTTTACAAACACAGCTGCTATATGGAGACCAAACGAAACGGCTGTCCCAATAACAAATCACGGGGCAGAAAGCAGTTTTGTTTGGCTACCAAAATAGTTAGCTGTTACTTCAAGCCAAATGAATCTACTAGCGATTTTCTCGAAAAACTAAACGCTCTTGAGGACACCGTCCGAGAAGTCGAAGGCAGAGTAATTGTAGCGGGCGATTTCAACGCCAAGGCAATAGAATGGGGTATGCCTATAACGGACTCGAGGACGACAAATCCTCGAGATGGCCGCTAGGTTAGGACTCAATGTAAAAAACAACAGCAAAACATCTACATTTAGACGCCCCGGATATGGCGAGACAATCCTGACATAACTCTCGCATCAGTTATATCCGCAAACATACTAAACTGGAAGGTTATCGAAGATTATATGGGCAGTGACCACCAATATATCATTAATGACCTACAGTCCGAGCAGGGCTCGTATCAGCCAAATATGAACTGAGTGTCTCGATGGGAGGTAGATAGACTTAATGTGGATCTCCTCACCCGTACAATTGAAAATGCAAATGACGGGCACTGCAGAATCGAAGGCGGAAGGCAATCTACCGGGCGTGCAACAACTCAATGCCGCGACTAATCCATAGGGACGAGAGCAGGAAACCGTTATATTGGTGGACTCCCGAGATTGCCGCACTACAAAGAAACTACTTTCACATTAGACGCAAGGTCACCAGAGGAAGGAGACATGCTGAAGCAACGGAAGAGGCACTTGCAGAGTATATAAGCGCAACGTCAGAGCACAAGAGGTCTATTTATTCGAGCAAACGACAAAAGTGGGAGGAACTCCCCCAAAATGTAAGAAGCGACCCCTGGGGACTAGGTTATAAAGTAGTGATGCCCAAGCTGGGCGCTCGATCAACCACGCCACCCATGAGTGCAGACGCGATGCCAACGATAGTGGATACCCTCTTTCAAGACTACCTCAGCGAACGAAAATTAATTTACGCCATCAAAGAAGGGCCTCGTGTTAAACAAATCACAGCAGGAGCAGCGCAGGTTTCAATCCTGGGACCCGACCTCTGGAACATATTCTATGATGGGATCCTACGCACCGAAATGCCTATCGACACCTACTTGATAGGATACGCAGACGACATTGGCGCGGTGATAACTGCAAATGATGCAGAGGAAGCACGAAGGAAGTATTACCAAGTTATGAGACTGGATGGAAACCCATGGTCTCAGTCTTGCATCGGAAAAGATCGAGATTGTCCTACTGTCACCAGCAAAAATGCGTTAAGGTTCATTGGAATAACTATTGATTCTGGTATCATATTAAATCCGCTTCTGAGCGAGCTGCTTAAATGACTGCAACACTTAGCAAGCTCATGGCAAACGTTGGAGGATCAAGAGAGAGCAAAATAAGGCTGCTCATGACAATCACACACGCCATCCTTCTGTACGGATGCGAAATATGGGCAGATGCACTCAAACAGAAGAAGCACAGGAAACAGATGGCAGCAGTAGGGACGCGGAGCCCTGCGTATCGCAAGTTCTTACCGCACTTTTTCAGAACCAGCCGCTCTTGTCGTTGCAGGAGTGACACCCATTGACCTCTTAGCCGCAGAGAGGAAGCTGGTGTATGAGAAGAGGCCGTAAGTAAGAGTGGAAGCGGCAACCACTGAAGCAAAAGAGCTCACCAAACATCTATGGCAACTAAGATGGAACTCTGAAACAACAGGTAGATGGACCGCCAGGCTAATCAGAATCGAGTATCAGCCTTTATCGAAATCTTGCTGAAAACCAAGAAGAGAAGACAGCCAGAGCACACCTTCGTAGAAAAACATGAAAACTCATGAACTGAGTTTTTCATATCGCCTAAAGATATATCTTTAAGGACTACAAACAAGATAAAAATATGTATCGGAACCCCTAACCGGACCCAGGTTAAATAGGCTGCTCCATAAGGGCCACCTGATAGACAGTGCGCTGTCCCAATGTCCTTGTTAAAAAAAAAAAATTGAAAGAAATAATGTTTAAAAAATAAATGTAAGGAATGGTTCCTATTGAAAAGGGAAGATTATTTAGATGGATGAGAACCGAAGGGTATAAAGATAATCGAACGAGGAAAAAATTCATTTTCAACGGTGAAACACGGTGGAGATTCACTATGCTCTAATGCTCTTTTCGTGAAATAATCTCAAGCTTATTCTTTTCCAAATACAATACAATCAAAAATTACTGCAGATGTGTACATCGACATTTCCAACACCAACCTGGAGTCACATGAGAAAGTTAACTTAGACGAGGATTACATGTCCAACAAGACAGGGATCCTTAAAATGCAACGAAAATAAAAGAATGGAGTTCTTTGAAAACAACGCAGTTAAAGCTGCCCTCCAAGAAAGCTGTAAACCCAATTTCCTCGGAAATCCCTTAAAAGGTATAGAGTATTGCTTGACGACTGACTGCTATCATCAAGGCAAAGAATTCGAGGGTTTCAAAAGATGACGCTACTGCTTCAACGTTTTATCGATCTAAAGTCTAAGGTCTTGTTTTGAAAGACGAAACACTTGCTGTTTCCCTACATTTAGGAACATGTAGGATCTTTCGATGGAAAGTCACCTACCAAACGAGATCATATTGTGATGAAAAAGGTGCTTGAGAAGTTTCACTTAGTTGCGGTATCAAACATAATTATCGAAGGGAGGTGTTTTTAGTGAGTACGAGCTCGCGATCCTCATAGAGCCTGATGGAAGATTTTCACCTGCCCTCGCCGAAAAAAAAAAAAACAAAACTTGTTGTTTCCCATCAAAACATAAAACGTTAGGTTTTTGCAAACTGAAATCGAGCTCCTATATTTTCTTTCGATAGGAATGACTTGTGTTAGGCTACGTGTATATAATAAAATTGCTCTCAATAAGCTTTCTCCTCACAGTTGTTCTGCTGATGGCTACCCGGTTTATTCGATTTACTTAAAATCGAATTTCTGCTGAGGTAAAGCTGCATCTATCTACTGCAATGTTTGTTTTTCTTGTAAGAGGTTTCCTTTGGATATACCTACCGTATTATGTTCTTCATAATACCAGATTGCCTTCATTTTAAGTTTCCTTAAAGGTCTTATTTTCATTTTTTTCTAATTATTTGCTTGAGCTCTGGTGTACAAGACTGTTGGGGACTAACTGTTGTGCAATAGTTTGAAACGATAGAAAGTAGAAAGGCACATATGTGCTCGATTTCTGAAAGCATGCTTATTTATTATTAAAACACTGCTATTCTTATGAAATTTGTTTAACTAAATGAAACCATACCAGAATGACTTGCAGGCGGTTGCAACGTTTTACGTTTCTCAAAACAAGATGTTCTTTTTGAGACAATTTTTCATTTCTAATACTTAAGAACTAATAATTCATATATACACATCTTCATTCGGGTTTATATTTGTTTGTGTGAATCATTCAGCGATTCATAGTCATTATTATGCTTATTCAATATTGAATAGTTTATCTGAAACATTAGGCACATTTAAAGAATACCAAAGCATCTGCGCAGGACTATTTATGTTCAGAGAAGTAGGTACCTTTATTTCTATATATGTAATAGTACTTTTTAGAAATTGCTATAACTAGTATTCATTGTGACTGTGCTAAATATGCAAATTTTCATTATTATATTTACTTATTTAATCATGTTTTGATATTTTTCTCGATTTAATAAAACGGATATAGGTATATTATACATACAGACAGCACAGCTATCAGTGAAATTATTTGCGCACTATACTGATTTGTTAAGGCTTAAGTAATTATGCAAATAAACGAGCTACCCACTCATAATATATTACAAATACTAAATAATCATTATAAGAAAAAAAAAAAACAAAATAAAAAGCATACTTATTATTTCTACAGTCTTGTATAGGAATTTTCAATTAATTCCCCACAATTCGAGTGCTTTTAATCGCTGAACGAAACGAAAAATTGCACATATTTCTGGGATTTGAACACTTGATTCCCCCCATTTTGCATAACATTTACAATGCCCTCGCAAGTGATATACCTACTTGTACAATCGGCGATTGCGATGACACGTTTCTTTTTCTCCTCTTCTTTCCATTTTTCCCTATAAATGAGCACTGGCGAATAAATGAAACAACAACACCAAAAATCATTCTTCACCCATAGTCACACGAAATCATCGTCGTTGTCACTTGAATTCGCCGCAATAATTGTACACTCCACCAATACTCACAAATTTTGTGTATGTACACACGAATAAAGAGTGTACAATTACGATATAAGAAAAGTTGTACGGTTTTCATAGCTCTTTCTCACTTGCTCTCCTAAATGCATTCCTTTTTCTGTTTTTTTGTTGTTGTTTTATATGAGAAGAGCGCAGAGATATGCGGGGACAAAAAGTTGCCTACCAACTGGATTTGAATTTTATTTGTTTTCTTTTACTCCATTTTTTTTTCTTTACAAATTTGTATGTTTAAAATATTAATGAACGCAAAGCGCAAAACTGAAAAACAAATGTATTTCGATTAAATTAAACTATGTCCGCACAAAACAAAAGTAAAAAAAACTCAAAACGTATTCAACTCAGTAATTGGTTCTTGTTTCTAAATTTAGCTCATAGTGTTGTTTAGTTATGCTCTGATCTTTAAAACGCTCAAAGAGCCACCACTATGGACCTTCTTTCGTTCTCATTTATATGCATAGCCAGCCAGTGCGTAAATGCAAAAAGCTTACATAAGCGTACATTCCTCTGAATGTTCTTTCAATCATTTCCACAAAACTTTAGCACCCTGAAGATTATACATGATTTTTTAATTAACTAGAGTGGGTATAAACCAAATAAAGACAACGAAATACAGCAAATAAAATAATATAAATCATTTTCAACACTGAGAAAAAGGTTGGCACTCGTACATAACCTATAAAAGATAGGTTAAAAATAATACATAATAATAATATATGTATTATTATATATACATATATGCTTAGACTATTTACTATCAAAGAAAAACAAAGGCAACGTTATACATAGCACTAATCATCATAGCCTATTATTCGGCCCAATAGACACAAAGCTTCATTTCCTCCATTGGCAATTCATCACAACATGAAGAATATGACATGTAATATGATTTTATGATTTTATGATATTATAAACAAATGGTTGTTAAAAAAAAAACTATAAAACTTTCGCTTTAACCCTCACTAAAACCTGGTAAGAAAGTTTTGAAAAAAATCTTAAACCATTTACATATAAAAAAGTAAACATAGAGAATAATTTTTAATTCTTGCCATAGGCAACAACCGATAAAGAAAGATAATGGCAATGTCTACAACACTGTATTTATTTTAAAAATGCAATAAAAACGAACACATGAACCGATTATCTATTATCTATATGTATGGAAAGTAACAAAGATTGTCGATAGCTTTAGAGGCGTAAAAAACGATTTCTAAATTCGGCCAAATTCAAAATAAATCTATGTATTTTCTGGTCTAACCTTATAAAACTTTCACATACAAAAAACACACATATAGTTGCCGGTTTATACTTTTATTATTAGAAAAAGAAAGTTATGAACGAGTTTGTGTTTGAAGTTAATATTCCTAAGAAAAATATGTACGTACTCTCTCAAGAGAAATATTTTCAGTAAACTAGTCAAAATAAATGCAACCAATGGGTCACACCAACAACTTCCTGAAACAAAAAACTTGTAGTACTAAGAAAAAAGAAATAATTGTATTTTTTATTTTAATGCTGAGTGCGGATAAGTCTACGACTTTCCTGTATTTTTTTTGTTGTCCCGCAAAAGCCTATCACCCCTTAAAGTTTGAAAAACCAAATCCTAAAATCCACTATATTTACGAAACCATAGTTAGTACTAACGGCTCTAAAATAAATTGAATAAATGAGAAAATTTCGAATTTTTTTTTTAAATTTTCAATAAATATGTGCCATGTTAAAAGATTTCGATTAGTACTTCAAACATTTCAAGAGTATGTTTAAAAATTCTGCGGCGGATTTTGGTCATTATATAATGGCTGCGATTCTGTATAAAATCGATAGGACCATTCGTTCGCGAGTTATCGTGGGCCAAAAAAACTGACAAATCCGGACACACAATCTCTCTCTCACACATTCACATACACACATAGAGAAATTTTCTTAAAGCCCACATTATCGACACCTTAAAAGATTAAAATAACCCAAAATTTCCATTTTTGATTTTCGAGGTCCCTACCATGATATTAAAAATAATGTCATTATTATTTGCTCTGCCCAGGCAACAACCACGGAGATTCACCTGCAACCCCATGCTTAATGTGAACCCAATTTGTTTATAATGGATATCAACAGCATACTTGTGTCTTTGAGTATTTTTTTTTATTGTACTATTTATGAAAAAATATCATCATTTGGGTCTATTATAGAAGAACGCATCACTTGGTATTTTATGCCAACCTCAACAAAACAATTAATACAATATAATTTTGTAGCCAAAAGGTTAACTTTATGTGCACTTTGGTAAAATTAGCAAACTTCTATTTTTTTAACAAGTCTAGTGTAGCATGAGTTATGCATACATGGCAAATTTTTTACATTTACGTTTGAAAAAAATACTTTCTTGTGCCCCGTTACATTAAATTTGACTTTCAAATTTAGAATCTTAAAACTTGTTTGATAGCCCGTGACTGTCTTATTTCAATCCTACCTATGATAACCTTAGTTAGTTTAGTTTACCAACATCATTATTTTAGTTTTCACGATTGACTGTCGAGTTAAGAGTTTTAAGCATAGACCAGAAACCACCCCCCTCAAAAGTAGAAACAACTCTATGAGTTTTTGGTATTTCAGGAAAAATAAACGAGTTATTACTAGTTAGGAGGGAATTACTTCACTTGAGAACGATATTTAAAGTTTCTTTTAGCATTCGCAAACATAAAAGTTTATGTATAGACGTATGGAAGTATTAAATTTACCCTCTACGAAAGAAAGGTAGTGCTATTCAGTTTTCTCGAAAAGTATCCATGTCAAAACCAGCAGATATCGTCAGTCTGTAATTATCGATTTTGAACCACCTACGCTACAATATTGCGATTCCTCGTTTGATTTTGTTATTGTTTCTAGTCTAGTTGCTCAAATCAAATTTTAAATGTGTGTGTCATTAAAATTCAAAGTAGGTTCTAACTAATAACATATTTAAACCATTTCAATTGCATTGTAAAATTCAGTTAAATTCCTAATTTATTTAAACGAAAAATGCTTCATTTCTATTGACAATGTTTCGCCATTAATCGATGAAAAACTTCTGTGGTTTTTTGCAAAACAAACAAAAAAAAAAAACAAAAAAAAATTTACTAGGTTGTCAGGTTGTCATTAAATAAGTTTAATAAAGTGATGCTCCAGACCATCTGCGGATTTTACCGTGGGTACATAATCACTTGTCAACCAAGTTCTCGCAATTTCTGACGTGTCATGAAAAAATGAAAATGTATGGTCGTGGGTTTTCATGTTGAAAGACAGAGCCTGTCTGTCTTCACTGTCAAGGTAAAAATTATCCGTTTGACCATTTGCAAATACATTACGGTGGACGATTCCATTCCAATCCCGCCACATACACAGTACAACATTCTGCACTATCAATACTAGCTTCGCAAGCGCTCAACATCTACAATCTGACGTTTCCGGTTACCAAACAGGTGTAACTCGTTTCAGAAATGGCTCAACTTGATTGCATTTCAGGAAGATATCACATGTGTTAATTCTGTCTATCATGTTGTTCCCGTTCAATTCATAAGGAGCCAATACATAGAGGTTTGTATACAGTTTCTTGTTAATGTTTTGTAATCAATGCCTAGCTCCATACCAACATCGACGGGGCCTTTCTTGTTCGACTTTTTTTTAAGAGTTTTGTTAAGTAATTGCACGACCTTCGACGCTGCGGATTTCATGCAAACAGTTATCCACAGTTGTCAATATAAACAGCTGGTCTTAAATTATTAAGTTCTAAATCTGTCTGTTTGGTCTCCTTTGGGTTAACCTACGTTCTACAACACTACTTTCCTTGCCTAAGTAAATTGAAGTTACTGATATTCGCCAGTTTATCCTAACTTATTTTCTCCAATTTCTATTCCTAAGCTGCAAATGGAAACACCACCTCATGTGTTTCACCACACTTAAGTCACGCTAAGAGATTTCTTTTGTTAATTCTTCCCTCATTATTTATGTTTAATGAAAACATTTTTGTTTTAGTTGTAGATAGACATCTCCACGAAGTTTACCCGAATCAAAACAAAAACAAAATTCCAACACCAAACCGAACATTGACAATAGTAAGAATGTACCAACAATATTGTACGGTTCAACTCGAGACATTGGTACGTGTTTTCTCTGTTAAACACATTAGTTGGATAAACTTTGGTGTTATGCATCTTTGGCATAAAGTCAAGGAAGGTGAAGTAAAAATTTTTTTATTCTGAAAATGTTATTCTATTCTCAATTATTAGAGTACAGTACAGTGCATACGGATTAAACCTAATGGAACTTTGTAAAATTTTTGCAAATATCAACATTGGTTTAACTAAATTTACAGCACAGATTTTATACTCGTATGCCAGAACAACGAATTTTCGATACAAAAAGGGAACAAATAACAATCATTTACACAAATGGCAGATCGATTCGTGACACTTTCATTTTGAAAGTGAGAAAGTAATTAAGCCCTACAATATAATACATGTTTGATTAGTTATAGGATATACTAATGAATTAATGAAAATAGAAAGTTTTGTCAAGAATAAGGACAGAAATAAAAGAAAATAATAATTTTTTTTTTTTTTTAAAAAACTTACCCCTTTAACTTGTTTCATTCGCTTCAAAGCAAATAACAACAATTGGTTAAGCATATCTACAGATAACGTTTCCTTCTTATTTCTAAAATAAAGTAAAAATTCATTTACGTCTTAGTTGTATTTAAAAAAAATTAAATAAAATAAAATCTTCTCTCTACATTTTAAGTCTATTGATGCAAATCTCTAAGTTTACACATTCTGGGCAAGTCCATACTTTATCCAATTTTGAAGCCGAACTAACTTTAACACATTTATAGTGATACGATCTGGGACATTTGGAGCAAGCTATAGCAACTGAGCTTTTCCCACACTTCCAACAAAAACTATCTGCTCCGCTCTGAAATAATAAGAAAAAATAAAACACTCTACAATAACCAATCTCAGAAAGAAATGACAAGGCTTACCTTAGGTGGTGGCTGCCAGCAGTCATCTTTATTTTCCAACGAACCCGTTATTATACTTTCATTTATGGAAGGCTCACCTTCGGACGCATCACTCATTGGATCATCTTGATTGACTCGATTCAGAAATTTCATTTGTTTTTGAACAAAATCTGTATTCTGTGAACGCATATTCTCACGCTTGCTATTTAATTTTCCTTCAGAAGGCCACCTTTGTAAACTATTTGTGGTGGTTGAAAAAGCTATGGGTCGAAGGTTACTTTTTGTTAAACTCTTACTTCGTGCACGAAATAAATTAAATTTTTGTCGCTCACCATCATCGATGATGGTCGCATCTTTCAGTGGAATTTTACGTGATTTCCGTGGACGCTCCTTTTCGTTGACAAACTCTGATAGAACTTTAGACTCTGTAAATGATTTTTGCAAAGCCATTATCTCACGAGTTCCTCTTCGAGACGGAGTTTTACTTCGTCGTCGTTCGTCTTTAAATTGTGACAAATGCGAGCGTTTTATTTGATCGATAAGTGAAATTCCTTCTTCTTCTGGTAAAAGTCCTGGGCTTAGTGTACTTATTGGGGTTGACGTGCTTGGTTTTGATGATGATCTTCGCATTACAACTTCCCCATTTAGGTTAATTAAAACTGTTGAATTATTCTCTCCTGTTTTAATATGTGGTACACGCGAATCAGTTCCATCAGTTGTAACTGAAGCTGGAGTTACTACTTCTTTAACACGCTCTCGAATTTCTAAAGGATCTTCATTAGATTGCACTGGTGTGTTGCAAGATTTATCATCTACTTCGTCTTTTTCATCAGTTTCATCAAAGCTGGTCTCATCGTACTCACAGTCTTCTTCCATTGGCTCATTGCAATCTTTACCTAAAAACGACTGATTACTGTTAGAGCCGGCAGATGCTGTAGATGGCGGAGATGATTCTGACAAATCGGCTGGTTGTAAATTTGCAGTTTCCTGTTTTTGTGTTCCGTTTTCAATGGGTGAAAAGTTGTTTTTGGATTTGTCTTCCCAAAATTTCTCATCATCTTCCTCTCCCGGTACGATGTCTTCATATTCTGGTCGGGGAATGGAATCATCTGTGTCCATTGAATCCTGACATGATGACATTTTTTTATTTTGTTCAAAAAATATTCTGTAAAAATGAATTGTTTAAGGATTCAACAGTTAAGGCTGTTTCCTTGCACATTTCTTATTTTATTTTTAGAATGCCGTAGTGGCTATGTATCGATAAAGAGCAAAACAGGCAGAAAAAATAACTCGTAAATTAAATAATATTAATGATAAACTTTAAAAGTAGCAGAATGAGTAATAAAGCACGCAATTACTGATAAGCAACAATTCGAACACTTCTACATTTTCAAATTCCTCAAATTGTTTACTATGGAATTAAGATAATATCCGCCAATAAATAGTTCAATATCCTTAGTATTGAGCATTTTTTATAATTTGTCGTTTATCCGGGATAGAACAGTATATAACATTCTTCAGAGCAGAATGCAAATGCCTCTACCTACCGAACTCTATTTAATAATAGTGAAAAGAAAAACTACAACAAAAGTAAATGCATGCCTTTCACAGCTTTATTGTGCCATTTTGTAAGAACATAAAAACATGTAAGGCAAAGATGATACGATGTTGAAACAAATGCTATATTATAAAACATAGGTTAGCTTTTTGCGTAATAATAGGGAGCCACCCCATTTTTCTAAGCTATTGTATGAAGAATTGAGTTTTGAAAAAAACGTTTTTAAAAACAGGTCCACAAAGATCTAATTGCGTATGCCAGAATGTTAGAGGTTCTTAACTGATATCAACGTTGGTTCAACAAGGAGTGTAGGATTTGTTTTTCTTCGAATAAAACCAACAATTGTTGAGATATCCCTGATTCCTTTAGTAAGTAGATGCATGGGGATTGTTAATAAAACACATTATATTCCAAATGAAAACAATGGTGTACATTCTCAGATTGCGTCCTGAAAACATGCATGCTGACATTAATAGAGTTTTCGCATGTTGCGGTTGCGTTAATAAGCAAAATTGCCATATCTGGAGCACTTCCCATCACCCTTCTAATCCGTGTAAGGGCACCCATAATGGAATCAAGAAAAATATAACAAATAAAAATCAGTAAAAATCTAATGAAAAAAAAAAATCATAGTGCGGGCATCCTTCACCTTCTGCCCCCGGTTAAAGTTATGTTGTTTGCACCCAGTCACTGTTGTTCCTGTGCCAGTCTACTGTTATACCACAAAGGCAATGAATTGGTGAATGTTGTAACAATCGATATATGTATAGCATGTTGTAAATGACAATTTTTTTATTGCACTATTTGATTCGTTAAGCCAATGACAAACAATTTTTGTGTTTTTGTGTTTGTTTGTAGTTATGACTCGGGGTTTAAGAGTGGGTGCAGCCAATATACGAGGTCTGAAAAGTAATCATTTTTCTATGTACAACCACATCTGCAAACACAGGCTAACTGTTTTGGCACTTAGTGAAACGCAGATAGATCCTCGCCCACACTCTGATCAGAAGCTACCTGGCTACGAACTACTGCCATTATTCTACGCTCACCATCTTAATTCAACCACAGTTAATTCGCCAAGAAAAACTCATACTCGGAAAAGTGAAAACTCTGGTTCTTCAAAATCAACTGTAAAACGTGTTGTATATAACAACGGTCGGGGCTGAAAAGAAAAAAAAAACCCCCTCCCTTGCATACTGTTTTAGTAGTGACAGACACTACATACCTTGAAGAAAGAGACTTCCGCAACATACATATATGTGTGTTAAACATGTCTCTCAGAACGTGCCCTTTGCAATGCTTCAAAATACCCAGTATATTAACTGTGGAAAGGTAATATCATCTTTTATTGGAGTTTAAAATGCATAGTTTAACCCTATACTTCTTTTTTACTTAAAAATAAAAGTAGGTAAAACCGCTGGCTGAAGACGCTTGTTAAATGAGGCCCAGCTCCACCCAGGACCGTAGCGCCATCTAAAGTAAATAATGCAAAACCGATCCCACAAACAATCAAAATTCAGAATTGAGTTTACGTTAAAACAAGTAAAGCTTAATTTATATGATTTATCGACAATACCAAAATACCGACTTATAGACTACCATTGGACAATGGTAATTTTGCTGTACTAGATATCTTTAAACTTTAGACCTAAACTTAGTATATCTAAAAGTTTAAGACTAACCCAGTTATGCGTCAGTTGGGAAAATGCAACTGCAAGATGATTGTTCGAATGTGCATATTGTGTAATTGCAAATTTGGCTCATTTGTACGGTAGCCTGTCCTAAAGACAATATTAAGGGAAGGAATATTAAATCAAAAAAACAAAATGTCCATTCAAATCGCAGTTGTACATAACATTATATAATACGTCAGTTTTTCATACCAATGGTATGACTCATTTATAAAACTATGACCAGTGATTGAGTTGAACAAAATTGTGGTGGAAAGAGAAAAAATTCTATTTTGTTAATCTGGTTTTAAAAAAAAAACCCAGAGATCGTGGATGCTTAATTGATAAAGTGATTTCGAAAACACTTTGGATCGTTTTTAATTGATGCCCATCGCGATCCATTAGTTTTAGAAATAGAAGCCAAACGGCCCATGAAAATTGCTAGACGTATCCAACTCTGAGCTTCCAAAAATATGTATACATAGGGAGATGAAATGGCGAAGTAAATGCTATCCAGCGCTACACCAAAAGCAGGACTACATGGTTGTAACTGCATTACATTTATGATAACAATGGAAACAACTCAGATATTATAAGCACTTTAAATAATGAGTTTGCATAGTTGGTACCATTAGTTTTAAGAGAAAAGTATAACCCGGAATTGGAAAGAAACAGGCAAAGCGAGTTGGCAAATCTGATACTATGTTTAAAGAAAAATGGAAACATTAGGCTTTGCATGGATTGTGGAGAATCGTTTCACAAGTTTATGAAGCCAGAGCTATATCAGCTTTGTCCTCCTAAGGAAATTTTTCCGAGTCTTTCGGGTTATACTCATTTTACCATTTTATATCTAACCGGTCTGCAAGAATTTCCAACGTTGTTGTTTGGGACCAAAGCTTGAAGTCCTACTTTTCAAAGTTCCATTGATACGATTCTAGAAGGCTTCAAGACGCAAGAGACGTGTGATGTTAAAATATATCATTTAGGTTTGTAAAGACGAAGTGGAATACCGCGGAAAGAATCCTAGTAGACTAATGTCTCGGATCGGTTCGATGAAAATTCTTGATTCCATAATTTATTCGACCGACAAGACGTGTACCAGATATTTTTCGAAAGCCGGCACACATGTTTTTGTTTTTGACAGTTCACTTTTGAACGTTTTTTTAAGGACGTTGAATATCGTTCTCTTTATGTATTCATATTAAATAGTTAAAGCAAATTTAATTCTTGAATGTTTAAAATAGGTTCATGCATTGCTTCAGGGTCACAAAAAAATGATTTGGTATTATTCTTCAGGAAGTGGAAGACAAACTGAGTTCCATACTTCAATAAATCCATTCTTAACAATTAAACTTCAAAATGCCTTTTATGAGGTGATTTCATCTAGAAAGTTTTGATTAGTTGTAGTAGTCAACTGATTTTTATTCAATTTATTCCTCACGACTCAAAATGGCATACATTCCCCCGCCATTGATAGTCGAAACCGGCAAACATGATTGGGGTGAGTAATTTAATTACGCATTTCGATCCTTTGAAGAAAATAAATAATAGTTTCTTGCGATGATTACCTTAAGGTTGTGTAATATCATTGTTAAAAAAAGCATTAAAAAATTTGCAGGCAATGAAACAATTGCTTTCCGGTTTGTTTAGCTACAGTGCGTAATACTGCCACTTTACAATTGCTGAACGTGCTAAAATTGTGAAAACTGACTACAAAAATAGTGATTCTGTAGTATGTACATTATGATCAGATTATGCTCGACATAATCGCCCATCTGACCGTACTTTAGGCGAAAGTGTAATAAGAAAAATTCGAACAGACTAGCTTTTAAGGCCTTGCCTACCCATCATCGAGATACACGCTCTACAAAAAATATGGCTGTCGTTAGTGAAAGTGTTAAGGAAAATCCAAATCTAATGCGCATTTTGCATTCAGATTTGGATCTACACCTTTATAAAGTTCAACTCACTCAAGTATTAAAACCAACTGATTGGGTGCTTGAACATCACCGTTTGGATGACCAATTTGATAATAGTCAAATAGTGCTGAGCGGTTCATTCAAGTCGTGAATTAATAGAAATCGCTTTTAGATTTAAAGACAAGAAATCTAACTGTACAACACAACACACAACACGTTTTGAGTACGTGCATTGCAGACTTTATTATCATTAAAAAAAAACACCACACCTTTTTTTTGGAGGTTCTTTCTTTCAAGTGTTGGACGTAACTGGGGCTAATATGATCCATTCTGAAGCTATAATTTTCGAAGACGCGTTCAAGTATTACAACTCGAGTAATGTTAGCCGGCTTATGTAGACATTCGAGTTCATGTAGCACCAAAGAAAAATGGGCCTCATCGCTTTAGACTTTCAAGAGCTCAACGACTGAAACAAAGATTCGGAAGGTCGTCGCAGCACCTAATTGTAGAGTTGTTTCCTTTACTGCGCACATATAATAAGCAGATCGATTTACTGCTAGAAATTCCATCAATGCCCAAAAATTTACACTAGGTTAGACCTTGGAGTTAGATAAGAACTTTATTTGCTATAACAATAACATATTGCAGAGAACAAAGAGGAATTCATTCTTCATTTAAGACTTAAGAAATAAGTTTTCTTAAGCTTAAGCATATAAGCGAATGCCCGAAATTACATTAAGACTAAGTCGGTTAAGTTACGAAATCTGAAGAGGAGAAAGGCGACTGACTTTGCCAAGTCAAATTTTTTTGAAAGCTACTCGCTCAAAACAAAGGGAGTGTCGTAAGCACACCAATCAAATTGTCATTGGTCCTAAGCAGATACAAGGAAAACTTTGATCAATTAAAATTAGCGTTTCAGACATGGCTACTTCCAAACTACTTCTCATAATTTAAAAATTGGGAAATTATGTAGTTCTGTTTTCTAACTTCTATAAAACAAAAATATTAAAAAAAAAATAATAAACACTCAGGATGAGTTTCCATGTGAATCTTCGGCAGTCAAGGTGTTAAGGAATGCAAAAAGGCACAGTCTTGAACCACATATCGTTTCAATGTTACTGCCCTATGATCATTGTCATACTAACTTAGCGAATTAATTAAAGAAGTAGTCACAGTCGATTAAATAAAGAATGAAAGGATTACCCCTACAAAATGTTTGATAGCTAGCCAGAGTCCAAATAAAATGATACGAAGTCGGGCCAGAGAATTAATTTGGCAATTCGGATAAATTAAATCATCTGTAAAGGGACAAGTCAGATGGAAATATGACTCATTGTTTAACTGATTTTTTAATAGAGATAACTTCAATGGGATGAGTCTCCTTTACACCGCATAAAAAACAAACAAAACACTGTGGCGCTGGCAGCCCGGTATGGGCCATGGCCTAGCTTCTTGACACTCATTTGTGTTGCTCATGTTGTAATTTTAGTCACATCTGAGCGGGGCCTACGGTTTATCGCCGAGTCCGAACGGCACTCCTTAGAAGCTTTTTCGTAGGCAATTTTACTTTCGGGAGTTTGCCATTGCTCGCCGAAAGGGTGATGGCGATTTTAAAAATTGTTGGTGACCCAGCCAGGAATCGAATCCAGACTGTCTGCGTGATAGTCCAATGAGCTAACTATCGCGCCATCGCCATCGCCATACTAAACTTTTTATATCAATAATTCGATAAGTTCTTAACAGTGTTGTGTGCTAAATCAAATCCCGAAAACATAAAATAAATCGTTTTTCAATTTACGAGTAATGTTATTTAGACTAAGCAATCGAAAACATGGTCGGTTGCTTTCAAAGAAAAGTTCCTGTAGTCATTCAGTTTGCATAAAAGTAATGTAGAGGAAATAAAAAATAATGAGCTGAGATGACTGCTGACAAATGAACGTCAAGGTTCCGCCACGCTTAGGTGGAGAGCATTCCCAAATTATTTGGTATGGCAAGATCAGAACTAAATTGACCAATACGGGTAGAGGTCATAGTCTAAAGCATGTGTAAAGTAATTATTCATTCCGAATGACTGTTTTATTTAACGTGCGCGCTAACCCACTTACAAACTAACTTTGCCGATAATTCAAAACTAATAAGATAGATAGGAGATAGCTTAACTAAAGTTGAAAATTCTGACAGCAAAACGTATGATGTAGGGCGTATGCATATGGACAATTACCGAGTCAATTGATAATTAGATTTTATTTCGTGAGTCTCTTTTGCAAAACATCATTGTTAATTGGAGCTGGGATATTATTTTAATCTTTTTTCTTGTTCGTCTTTTTATTGTTTAATCCCAATTACAAGTATTTATAACTGCATATGTCTTCGACACGCTATAGCTAATGATACGTATATGAATGTGTGCATAATAAGTGCACATCGAAATCATTTTAGAGGTTTTATAGATGACAAACCTATTTAGCTGCAAAACCTTAACAAAAATCTCTCCCAGACGACGGTTTTACAACAACACTTTAGCCAGTGTAACTTAAAAACCGGAAGACTGGCGTGTTTTAGCAGTCGCATAACTATATACTCGTACATATGCATGTGCATATTTTGCTTCCAAGAGAACATACTATAGTTGTCTCGTTTCTTTATAATGAATTACATAAAGCAAAACGAATTCGATGTAGACATTTATAAAATAGGAATAAAGAAATACATTTGGCAGATATTTGCTCAAGAACGCAAAAAGCAAAGTTTTGCAATCTCTATATCTATCCTTTGCAAATTGAGTACAAATAACTAAATTAATCTATCATGTATAGAAGTCAAAATTATCAAAAACAAATGTGTAGAGGCGTACATGTTGGCCCTAGTGTCTGGGTACAAACAGACCTTTTATTTTATAGCCGGATGGTAGCTAGGGCGTCTTCCTTAGTTTGGAAGACCGGACACAGATATGGTATAACAAATTTTCCTAAAGACAACTCATTCACGCTCTAATGAAAATGTATACAGAAATCAAGAGGGCGCAATTGTTTTTATATTTTTCTTCTTTTTTCTTTTATAAAGAATTGCCCATATACAAATTTATGCCCTGCGGCTTCCATCTTTTAATTGAACTTTTCTGTAGTTAGACTGTTGGTTGCTTGGTAGATATCGTCCATAACCCAACCTATTCGAATTTCCTCTGCAAAGCTATAATACTAAGCTAATTTGCCTACACAATCAAAGAACATATTAAAAACTTGATTATTACCTTACTTTGATGATGGCTTCCTTCCTTCGATGGATATCGTTGTTTTTTTTTTTCCTTTTCTTTCCTCTGTTCAGCACTTTTTTATGGTACGAAATATTATCTTAGCGTATTGTATTTGCATGGAACTGCTTACTGAGATGAATTGTCGGCAATTATAAGAAAATAAAGATTTATTTCTACAGTTCTATACGCACAATAATTAAGTTATTTTCTTTATGAAAAGCGACACTTTTTCCTTTATTTTCTGGCCTGACTTACTATTCTATTTAGTTGATTGCGTGCTCGCTGCTTCTTTGCTTTCGTCGTGTTTTTGTGCCGAGGTGTAGTAGCGAAATGTAAAATACTTTACTCTCTTCGTAAAAAAAGTAACATGTCACAAACACAATCAATTAATGCGAATTCGCCCGCCGCCACACGCTGTTAGTTTTGTTGATGTGTGAGAAGCAAACAAATGAGAAACGTCAAGATCAAGACCTATTTTCCGGCGAATTCTAGAAGTGTTTTGTTTTTTTTTGCATTCTGTGAGGTTTGAGAATTGCTTTTTCGAAAAGGATTGAGTGTTTAAAATAATCAGCTTCTCAAAAAAAATAATTATTTAAGGAAAACCTTGAAAACATGAATTAATAATGGCAAAAGGCAGCAAATCGAAATTTACAAGCGCTTGCTGAGTTTCACATTATATATAATTTTTTTCCTCTTCTTTCTTCTTGGTTTACATAACATCACATCTGGATGGGATATGATTCAAAAGAGGCAGCAATTAAAATGTTTAAGCGAAGAACACAATGTGAATCTGCGTCTGGGTCTGCTGCTGAAGCGGAGAACTGTCAAACTGTTCACTTATATATGAACCCATAAGAATGGCCACAATATGCACCTGCTGCTCAAGTTGAATCAACTTTAACTTTTTGAAGCGATTTAAATTTAACGTTTACTGAATCTTCACGTGTTTGCAGAACTTTACAAATAAGCATTAAGAAAACCGAAAGCTTTTTGTCATTGATTTTTATATGTTGTATGTATTGTTTCATTCGGCGGGCAATGGCAAACTCCCGAAAGTAAAATTGCCTACGAAAAGCTTCTAAGGAGTGCTGTTCGGACTCGGCGATAAACCGTAGGCCCTGCTCAGATGTTACAAAAATGACAACATGAGCAACACAAATGAGTGTTAAGAAGCTAGGCCATGGTCCATACCGGGCTGCCAGCGCCAGTGTTTTTTTTTTTTTTGTTTTTTATGTATTGTTTCATATGTACCATATATATTTTACTTTTAAAGGGATAATCAATTAAGTGTTTTTTGTACCTACATATATGTAAGTACAAAGTAAGGAAATGTGAAGAATGGGCCATAATTTTTGCTAAATTTAAAAATAGAACGAAAAAGTGGATTGGCAAAACTTTATCGATACTTTTGGCTGAGGTTTCCATTATGCGCACTAAGCAATTCTTATTTTTTTATTTTTTTTTTTAATTAAATATGGATTATTGTCCTGTAAAAGAATTTTGGTGAGGAAACTTTTTTCCCTATTTTTTATTTTTAAAGTTTTTAATTTTCACTAGAAAAGTTCATATATTTTTAACTAATAACTGCACATAGAACTTATGCACTGCGTGTATCGCTCCTGCATAGTTGCTCCTGCTCCTGCAACATTATAGTTCAAAAATATAGTGTATATAATAAATTTTAAGTTATCTGTTTCTTTTATTTTTTTTTTGAATGACTTTTCGAAAATATACTGCTTCATACCAAAAACTTTGCATACACCCAACCTTGCACACACCCCAAATTCAACAGTGATCCCAAGCAGGGGGCCAGCATGCTCCCCTTCATAATCATACTTTTTTCTAAACAAATTTGGTAATTTTCACTTAAAACTATGGTGATTTGCGAAAAAATTAGTAAGAGTAATTAAAAATTAAAATTTGTTGCTTATTTTCTCAAACAAATATTATGTTTATCTTCTTATTGCTGTTTTTCTTAATTTATGGTAGATTTTCATTGTAAGCGAATTGGTTTATAATTCTTATATCGTTACAGTAAAGGGCTGACCAGAAGGAGAATCTGAAGCTTGAATCTGTATCTAATATCGAACTGTCAAAAGTTGAATACATGTATAATCTGTATCTCGAAGTTGAATAGCATCTAATTCGAGCTTCAGATTCACATTCTGATCATCTTTCTTCGGAAGATAGTCGCTTCTTATTTTTGTGACTTGGTTGGCCGTGGCTCAAGTAGTAGTGAACTGGCTTCCAAATCAAGGTTCGGTGTTCGAATCCCAGCCGTGTCCGAAAGACTTGCATTTTTTCAGACAACAAAAATGGTTAGATGTGTAGTTGACCAGAATACGACAATAAAGACAATAAAGCCGGCTCTCACTTACAATTTAATCTCCCCATTAAATGTTGGACGCCATCCATGGAGCAAAAGAACCACTGAGCCCAAACATCTTTCTTCTCTCTCTGTCCAATTTTCCAAAAAACTTAACACATGCTGCGGCATTATGAGTGTATTTATACCCACTTGAAAGTTAAGTTATTAAAAAAAAAAAAAAAAATTCAAAGACGAGGCGGTCTTCTTCCAGGTTAAATGGTTTATTCTAGCTAGCGGCGCGATGACTCTTTTCACCACGGTTTAACAGAAATGATCTTTTCAAATTGTTAGCATCAGCTATATGTTTTCCTTCCCCCTTCTTGTCGATTTTTATTCCGTGGATAGAGCTGTGACGGCCTATATTTTAACCCTGCGATACATGAAAACTAATTACCTGTATAATATTACTGTTAATGCATGTTAAGTTCATGGTTAAAATGAAATTTTGTTAACCGAAGAAGTTGAGTAATATTGCATTAATTTTATTATTATTATTATTATTATTTATTTTATTAAATAGTAAATAAATTACGAATTCAATAACTTTAGCTAGAATTAGCTACCAGGGCTATCTACTAGAGTGGTAAAAGAATTTAATTTAGAGATTTTTTTTTAAATAAGATTTTCGAGTTTCAAATCTTTAATTATATTGCACACCAAATTAATATTATCTATGTTGATATTATTTAAAAGATGTTGTACTATATGTTGTTATTCGGTATTTTTTGATCAAGTGAATGAGACTTTTGGGCAGGCCAGAAAATGAGCCATTGTGAGGGTTGAGTTGATGTCTTCGCAAAGATAGCAGACGGGAGGTAACTCCCTGTTGAGCAGGTGCTTATGTATTATGTATGAGTGGCCTAGTCTGAGTCGGATGTATATTTTTAGTTTTTTGGAGATACGAGGGCGGGTCAATAAGTCCGTGACTTTTGGATTAAAACACAGATTTTTTGATAAAAAAATAATTTTATTTTTCAACGTAGTCTCCCTTGAGCTCTATACACTTTGTCCAACGCTTCTCCAAATTTTTTTTATCCCTTCCAAAAAAAATGATTTGTCGAGGTCCTCAAAATAGGCCTTTGTTTGCGAGATGACTTCATCATTGGAGTCAAATCTTTTTCCACCAAGCCATTTCTTCAGGTTTGGGAACAAGAAGTAGTCGCTCGGAGCCAAATCTGGAGAATAGGGTGGATGAGGGAGCAATTCATAGCCCAATTCATGGATTTTTGCCATGGCAACTGCACATGCGTTTGTGGTCGACTGTGAGCAAACGTGGCACCCATCTTGCGGAAAGCTTTCTCATGCCCAAGTGATCATTCAAAATTGAAAACACTGAGCCATGCGAGATCCCTACGGCTTCCACAATCTCTCGCACTTTCAATATTCGGTCGGCCAACACCATATCGTGAATTTTTTCGATTGTTTCGGGTGTAGAGACCTCAACTGGGCGTCCAGGACGTTCGGCATCTTCAGTGCTTGTACGGCCACAACGAAATTCAGTAAACCACTTTTTTACCATTGAAATCGATGGTGCAGAGTCCCCATAGTATTTATCAAGCTTAACCTTAGTCTCGGTAATGGTTTTTTTTCGCAAGAAATAATGCTTAATAAGCACACGAAATTCACTTTTTTCCATTTTCTCCTCAAATTAGTGAGTAGTCTGATAAAAATAGCTGTCAAACACAAACTAACTGACGCAGCAAGTTTAAATTTTGACAGGAGTCAACTGACAGATGCCTGTTGACAGGAGCAGTGTTGCTGTTTCAGTAAAGAGGTCAGAAATTCAAAAAGTCACGGACTTATTGACCCGCCCTCGTATATTGTTGGGATAAGTTGCTCTGACGCCGTTTGGATTTATGATTTTGTAGGAATGTCTCTTGTAGGTGTCTTTTTTATTATGTTAAATAAATACTTTAAGTGGTTCCTTTGAGGCTGATTTGACTTCCGCATCTGCTGCCTCATTGCCGTAAATACCGACGTGGCCGGGGATTCAAACGATTTTTAAGGTTTCGGAATTCAGTATGAGATGGTTTCGTATTAATTCGATTATTTCAATGGAGTTGGAGATGTTTTTATAGCGCGTGTTGTAGAAAGGCTGTTAGAAAAAACAATAGTTTTTTTCTTTTGAGAGTGAGCTATCGCTTTGTATATGACAAACGCTTCAGCGGTATCCTCAACCACAGCAAAAGAGGTGTAGGTGTCTGCTTTGGATGTATCGGTGAATAGCAGTTTCCATCCAAGTGATTTATATTTGTCCAGCATGTCCAGAAAAAGAGTTTTATAGATGTCGTCAGTAGTTGAGTTTTTTGGATAGTTACAAAGATCGGTGTATGTGGTGTAGTTTCGTAGTTTCCAGGTGGTTAGCTCAACCTTGTGTGATTTTGAAAGGAGATTGGTATGTTCAAATTTTTTGCAAATGTGGTTTGCATTTTTTGGCGTCTCTTCTGATTTAGGATCTTTCTGACCTCAGAATGGATGGATGTTTTTTGTGAAGAGTTTATTTTTGTTATTATTTTTGAAGTGAGGAAATCAATTCTGTCCGTTAAATGCGGGAGTCCAGCCTTGGTAAGTATGTTCATGATAGGAGTGGAACGTATGCCTCTCATACAACTTCTGGCGGCAGCGTGGTAAGGTATTGTGACAGACCCCAAAGATGATTTTGAGCATTTACCGTAAATTGGTAAACCATAGTCAATTTTTGAAAGCACTATAGATTTAATTAAATTTATGATAGTATTGATGTTGGTGCAACTACTTTCTGAACATAAATATTTAATTAGATTGTCTCTGCCACTTAAACTTTTTCTTAAATAGATACAATGATGCTTAAAACTAAATTTAGAATCGAATATGATACCTAGAAATTTTATGGTATTAACATTTTTTATAAAACTATTATTTAAGTTAACTTGAATAAATTTTGTTCAATTGTGTTTTTTGCATATGTGAAATGTTACCGATTTTGAATTTGAAATTACCGAACCCGTGTAATTACCCCATTGGAGGAGAGCTTCAACAATCAGAAAAAAAATATCTCCCAATTCGTGTAGGTTTTTATTCTTAGAAAAAATAATTAAGTTCTCAGCAAGTTAGTGCTCAACGTTGCGGAAGCTGTCTATTATGTTGCTTACTTCATTAAAAGCGATTATGAATAGGACCACTGATAATGGTGATCCTTGGGGGATGCCGTTGTTAAGTTTATGTAGGTTTGACAAGAATGATTTAATGTATTTATAAATTTTTGGTCCGATTTTCCTTTTTATTAGTTGATCCAAAACAACATGTGCCCCGATCTTGTCAAAAAACTTTTTGAAAGTCAAGGCTAAGAATAGTGGCATGATTTCGTTCAGACAATGTTGAGCAAACGAAATGGTCAATATGAAGAAGAGCACCTAATGTGGATTTCCCTTTTTTAAACGCGACTTGTCGGTTGTCAATTAGTTTGTCCTTCTCGCGGAACCAAAATAGGCATTTCGTTATTATTTTTTCCAGAATTTTCCCGTTACATGGAAGGAGTGATATTGGACGATACCCAGAAAGAAGGGTCCAATTTGGTTTGGGTAATGGAATAATGTTTGCTGTTTTCCAGTCATGTGGGATTATACTTGTATCCAATACTCTATTGTAAAGTATCAAATACTCTGTTGTAAAGTTCCAGGAGACGTGTTTTTAGAGCCTGTGGAGAGTTTTTTAACATTGCCTAGGAAATATGGTCGAACCCCGGTGTTTTTCCTTTGACTCTCTGCAGACACGAAGCGAGTTCCACCATATTAATTTTTGATTCAATGGAGATTGCTGAAGGACTGGGGTTAAAAGATAGATTTAAATCGTTAAACGTTTTTTTTTGTTTTCCACTACGTTTGCTGCCGTGCGTATAGATTTGTGAATCAAAGCAGATTCTTTGTTGGTGTTTGTAGATCTTTCCTTGCGAGCATTTTTTTAGTAACTGTAAATCGAAATAAATCCCAGTAGGCCTTGTCGAGAATAAACTTTATGGGTTTACTTAATTGCTGATTATTTCGACTAGTAGTAAGGTTAATAAAGATTGGAAAATGATCGCTCCCAGAAAGGTTGTCGGATATATCCCAAGTGGTTTTATTGAGGAGAGGAGAGAGGGCGTGAACCCCAAGATGGACTCCATGCATCACCTGTTATAAGGACTGGGTTATTAATACCATTGATGATGTCTTCTAGGTCTTTTGTAGAAAAAATTGATATGGATAGATGTAGAGGGAAATAATTGTAAATCGGATATTTAATCGGCGGTCTATAATGGTCTTTGAGTTAAAAGAACATAAGTCCAGGGATTTGATAACGGCCTGACTGTCGAAAATGATGCGGATATCCATTGCAAATATTACGGTTTTTTTCAGCCTGGACAGGGTTCCTTAATTGCCAGAATTTTCACCTGGAACCCGCTGCAATGGTTGGGAAGGCTTAGGTTAAGCTTAATATTGAAGACCCCGCCACTAACCCCACTATTAGTCTTTGAACCGTCAGTATAGAAGTGGATTTAATTGTCTTCCATCAAGGCATTTTCCTCCCCGGAGGCTCTAGAGGGAATGCTTACGTGGAAGTTTTTGTCAAACCGGTGTTAAGGTATGGTGTAGTCGATGTTCCAAAAAGTTTACTTGCTTATTCTTTAAGGCGAATAGCTGTGTTAGCAGTTACTTGTCTGCTGAAAATGTCGAGAGGTGTCAAGAACACCCAGAGCAGCGGAGGGAGCTCAGACATGCTGATCCTTAGACTTTACTTAGCTCCATGCAGTTGACTGCTTTGTCTCGGCCTTAGACAAAGGGCCGCCACATATAGCCAATGGGCAATACGAGGTTGGAAGCCCCATTTATTCCCGATGGCGTCTTTTAAGGGGGGTCTATAGTTGTAGTTTTGTATTTCCCACAGCAGAGAACAAGATCGGTTTTATGGGGGCTTATTTTTAATCAACAATGATCCGCCCAGCGTGTTATTATGTTGAGATTACACTGTAGGAGCTCTTTAATCGTATAAAGATGTTCTCTCGAGACGGTTATAGCAACGTCATCCGTATACGCAACCACCCTGCTACTATCCGCTTCCAGGTATATCAGCAGTTCATTAACCACTAAGTTCCAGAGATAGGGAGAGGACACGATCTTGCAACTTTCCTCTACTGATACATATTCATCGATATCAATTAATCGTTCAGAGTTTTAAGAACGAAAGATGATAGACACTAAAATTGTCCTTAGCGATTTTGATGCAAAGCTAGGCAGAGAGGGCATCTTTGGTAGCACTGTTGGAAAATATAGCCTGCACGATACCACCTCTGATAACGGATTCAGGCTAATCGACATTGCGGCGGGACGAAACATTGTTGTAGCTAGCACGCGGTTCTCCCATCTCGATATTTACAAGGGGTAATGTAAACTCCTGATCAATCAACTGTCAACCAGATTGACCATATTGCGATCGACGCAAGGCACTCCTCCTGTATAATGGATGCCCTAACGTTCCAAGGAGCCAACATCGACTCAGACTATCACCTTGTTGTAGCCAAGGTACAGTTGGGGGATATTCCGAACAACGCAAAGACAAGCTAATATTGTGAAAAATTTCGACGTCAGACGGCTACAATCGCAAGAGATCGCCAAATCCTTTTCCGATCGATTCTCCCTTAATATCTTATGAGGTCACTTGCTGCTAGCATCAAGCATCGGAGACCAGTGGCAACACTGCTAAAAGCTATCAGATATTCCGCTTCTGATATGCTGGGTTACACTTGACCACCATAATTTAACCCCTTATTTGATGAATACCGCTGAGCACATGCGGCTAAGCACATGCAGCATTGATCAAATTAAATAGGATGTATTTGTGTCTTGAAAAGAGGGTTCAGACGATACCATCCAGTTCATTATTAAATGAGTGATGCCTTCGGAGACAGGAGTGATATCCAACACTTCATGTCGGTTTTTTGGAATGAAGGTGGGCTCATTACCATTACATATTACAAATAATGAGGTTATTACTTATAATATAATTAAAAAGTGACTCATCTCTATCGTTGGTGTTAGGGCTGCCTCATACCGTGTGAGGAGGTCAGTTTTTTGTCTTCCAGCTTCCAATACCAATACCACCCCTTCAAGATTATCACCAGGGAGAGGTCCATTTGGTCATGGCCCAGATATGCCGATACCAGCCAGAAGGTGTCTTTGGCCATTTCCACTCTGGCTACGGTTAAGTCGAGATCGCTGAGGTTTGGAAGTAAAATATGCATTAAGGCTACGTTTGGCATACAAGTTCTAATATTACTTTTATCTTTTGTATACAGTGGAACGAAGTCTACGAACCACGCCTTCAACAATTCATTTTTGAATTAGGATCATGTTATCTGCGAATTTAGATAGACGCAGAATAAGTGCGGCCGAGACCTTTTTTGAAGAATGGAGGTTAATCTGGATATCTTTGCTTGCCAGCATCCAGCTCACCCTTAAGTGTCTGGACACGAAACCGAACCAAATCATGTCTTTAGTCTGCCCTGAATGGTTAAGGGAATCTTTACTGATCACGATTAACACGCATCTACGAGTATAATGGTTCCTTAATCTAGTTTCGCGACCTTCCAGTAATAAGTCAGAAGAGTCTTCTGGGGATCCAGGCGCGGGTTCTATGTCTGGTAGGAATATCCACCTTAGCCACGACCTCGAGCATATCACCTGGCCAAACCTCTACTAAACCATTTAGAGCTTTTGATTGAGAGATCTATGGTCGGCGCAAGATATCAGTTTGACGTGGCCTAGAGTTTTGTTTTGGCCAACTGTCACTGATCGGCAGATACAGATCCATGGGTGTCGCGATAGTAATTTCGTCCTTTAGAATATTACTAAAAAACCTCAGAAATGCGACATCAGAAGGTCCCGGGGGTTTTAATTTTAGGCCTCTTGGGAACCAGAACTGCCTCTTTTGATGAAGCATTTTTGGTAGCAGCAAGAAGTGCATGGCCTGCCAGAAACTTGCTGCTGCTAGCAGTGAAGAAAGTGGTAGGGCCATGAATTGCCACAGTCTTACCTCTTCTTGAATGTTTTGTTTTATGCTCGTTGCCTCTGCCTTCAAAGGATTCACCATGGTCTGCCACAGTTTTGCCTTTATTCGGCATTGCAGAAGGCCTGCTGGCAGTCGATGCAGCCATCGTATTACCGCTGGGTAATGAAAGAGTACCGGTACCGGATTTTGTTGTTTGTTTTTACGTTTTGGTTTTCAATAAGTAGTCCCATGAGTAGCGGAAAAAGAAAGGTATATTTGCACAGAGATCCGCTGTATACAGATAAGGCTACTTAATCCGAATGAGGAGAAGGGGGAAAAGTGAGCATCCTTTATTTTTAGGACTCGAGGATCACTGACCTTATTTAACCTCTACAACTCGACAATGATCGGGTAAAGGTACAACAGGGGTTACTTTTTGGAGAAGTTTAATAAGCTATAGTACACCACTACGCACATAAATGGGGAAAACAGGGGAAAACTCTATTGAAATAACGAAGCTTTCTCTCGTCAAGCGTGCGGAGTCAAATGTGAACACTGCAACCGAAAAGAAGTGAAAGAGCAGGTTACTATCCAAATAATCAAGGCAGCACAGTAGAGGGTTGGAGTACAGACAAATTCCGTTTCTCCGAACAGGCACACAATGACATCGAACCAATATTGACCTGAAAGAAACACGAGAAAAAACCAAGCTGGCAGGAGATATTGAATTGGAGAAAAAATGGAAAAACGCAGATGGTACTACATGAAACTTATGATTTCTACTGATGGTCTGTATCCGTGTGACCCTGTCTGTGAATATATGTGAATTGTAAACAATGTGAATGCCCTCACATTTTACACGAAAACGTCATTTATACAATATTACACACTAATGGCGTTTTCCATTGGTTTCGCTCCAAAATTAGCACTCCCTCACTCTGATTTTTCAAATTTGTAAATTCAAAATGTTTGTATGTGTTTAGTTAGATTGCTTATGTCAAATTTCATTATTCTGATAAGTCCTTACCAAACTGGAGCAAACGATGAGGATTCTAATATCATGTTTATCATTTATTTTTCCATTTCTATTTAAATAAATTTAAATTTCATCGTTTTAAACGCAAAAAAATAATTTTCTCAAATGTTTTTGATTTTTTAAAATTGCAACCGCCAATTCGACGTTTCGTTTTTATATGTGTTAGTGTACTCTGAAATGAAATTGGAAATGAAACGTCAAAAAAATGCCAATGGAACATTTTAAAGGGCCAGCGCACACTGGACTAATTACCCCGAGTTTAAACCGGGGTAAAACTGGTTTTATAGAAGAGGGAGATGAAATGTGAAGAGAAAACGGGGTACAATTTTCATCCCGAGATGAAGCGGTTGAACATCGGAGTAAAACATATACACGCATAAATCGTCAATTTAAAGGGTGAGAAAATTATCAGAAATACCACCACAAACAAAATCGGTTAACATGTATACAAAATTTTAACCCGAAATATACATCCCTTGTGCGATTGAAGTAAAAGTTACCCTGGTTTAACCCCGGGGTAAAAGTAGTCCAGTGTGCGCTGGCCCAAAGAGTGCTATCTTCACTCTAGAGCGCAAAAAGAGTGTTTTTTTGTCCAATGGAAAAAGAGTGAAGTTTACGTACAAATTGCACTGATTCTAGCAAATCTAGCACAGGCTTGCATAATTCACTTACAGTGCATTTGTGAAAAGCCTACAGATTCCTAATGTAATACTACGTGTAGAGTTTGCCATCACTATGTTAGTTAATTTATGATAGCAGAACAAATAGTCAAAAACTGGGTAAGTATACTTGGGGTCCCAATAGAGCATTTGGCTAAGCTCGTCGAATAGTCACATATCTATTATCTAATGCTTTCCATAGCTGAACAAGACATACACCATCTGAGATCCTATTTAGATAAACAGTTTGTTTGCCAAGAGAAATTCGGATTCCTAACTACGGAGCCCAGGGGGTGAACGACTGTGTTAATGATTTTTGTGATCACCAATCACTATAATTACAACAGGATTGGGAAGGTCCGTACACAGTGATGGCACGCATAAAAGACGTCTTCCGGATTTGGTATGCGAATCAAGGGAAAATTAATGTTGTCCATTTGGATAGAATGGGTTACTTCAACAAAGCAACGGATAACGAGGAGGGAGCAGTGTTATAACCTCATCTGTATAAGAAAGCGGATGGAATATGGAATAATGACAGTGACAGTTTTTAAGTTAAAATCGAAAAGTGAACTAAGAGTGGTTAAAGTTAAAGGTGAAGTAAAGTGATAAATAAAAGTGATAAATTAGATTGAATAATAAATTGCTATATTGTGATTTTGAATAAAGCGATTGTGTTAAAAGAACCCACTCAAATGACTTTAACTGATTCTCTTTGCTCTTCGAAAGAAGGTTGGCCCTCCTCAACCAATATGATTTTTATTTTTGTTGTGCAGAAAGCAGCACTGTGGTGAAACACAGTACTGCCTTCATGTAGAGGCAGGTTTTCATATTTGGATAGATGATTTTAGAGCTCTGGCATGTACATATGACGATGTCGTAATCCATTTCACTTAAATTTATATAGTAATATTGTTTAAGTGTGTACGCTACTGTTCTTACAAAATAGGATGAATATTTAATAACATTAAACCTCTCAACTAGAGCTTTCTCAAGATCTAAACGGTTACCATTGTAATATTTACAATTTAATAAAATTTCCAAGACACTAAATTTGTACATTTCCTATGTCTGAATTGTCAATGTTAACAACATGAGTGCAATGTTGCTTGCGATAAATATGAATTAGCAAAAACTATAAAGCGTCCAATAAGAGTTCAATCGGATATAACAAGAGCCATAAACATTGCCAGAAGTCTGGACCTCCCAAAGAAGGTGCACATTGAAATGACCCCATCTGTGCCTCTGTGGACCATTAAGCCAGGATCTCTTGTTTTGGACATAGCGTACTACAACAAAAACAACATTCCTAAAGAGACTTATCTAGCTGACTTTCTCCGCATTGTTTCATCCCTAAAGGAGACAGGGTGGACATTCATTTTTACGGACGGCTCTAAGATAAACAACTGCACCTCTTTTGCAGTTACCAAAGAAAACGGGGAACTAATTAGTGCAGGTATACTACATACACATGCATTTGTTTTCACGGCAGAGGCAATGTGGGTGGCTACATTGCTATAGCCACAACTGCAAAACATTCTGGTAAACATGTGATCTGCTCTGACAGTCTGTCCACGCTAAATGCAATAAAAACCCTAAAAAAGACACTGGAATAATCTCGGAAATTCGCAACAGCATCATCAAGGCACCCAGAAAAAGTTAATGTGGGTTCCAAGACAAATACATAGGTATAAAGGGAAACGAACTAGCAGACACAGAAGCTGATCTTGTTTACCGTGCCCCGCTGTACTTTTTCGATGTTACCACCAAGCAAGATAGCTTACGCCTTCTGAAGAACAAACTTGACGCTAAACTTTTATCGAACTCGGAAAATTATCAACATCATTACACGTCGCTCAATCCATATCGCTCCAGCCCAACATACCCTCACTCCACCTCGAAAACATCAAACACCATCTTCACAAGACTACGCTTGGGACACACAGTCTTTACACACCAGCACTTACTCAAAGGCACCTCCCCCCACATATGCAACACCTGCACTAGAAAGTACGACATCAACCACTTTCTGGGGCTCGCACGCTGCAATCAAAACACACATCCATCAGTCTGTCAATTGCTCAAATTCCCTACCTGTAATAATATAACCCTTATCCACAATTTCATCAAAAAATTAAATATAGATATTTAGATATGTACAATAGAGCCGTAAACCCTGACAGCTAGCACTCTATACGCTATAAGTTTGTATGTAATTTAATTACAGTCCGTTTGATAAGATCGTATACGGCAAAACTCGTTTATGAAAACCGGTTTGGAAATGGCATTTGCATTAGCAGATAAAAAAAATACTTCTGCTAAGATGCTTTGAATAAATATTTAAAGCAACACGCTTTTTGTCAGAGACGGAAGTATTTTAAAATGAGTGTCGCGTTTGCATCACGTTATGAAGCAGTATTCTTGTGCGAGCATCCAAAAGGATCGAAAATGTTATACGGAGCAGCTGCTAAATACATGAAAAACTCAAAAGGATTTGTTAGCAAGTGGGTGCACCCTTATTCCCAAGTTAAAAATGTGGATGATTTGCCGGATCGTGGGTCTACGCCAAAAACAACAAAAAAGCAGGACAAAATTATTCTACGCGTGTTTGAAAAAAATCCTCTTCTATCGTTACGTGGAGGACAAGGATTTTACGTAAAAGGGGTCTAAATGTGTGTTGTGATACGATACGAAGACGTTTACTAGCCAATAATGTAAAATTTCGAAGCACAATAAAGAAACCACTACTGTCAAAAAAGCGGGTAGAAAAACGACTCAGTTGGGCCAAGGAGAATTTGGACAGAGATTGTTATTTTTTCGGATGAAACTTGTTTTTGGGCATGGTTTCCTACCACTCACACCTGGCGTACACAATCCAATAAATTAATCCAGCGGACCGTCAAACACCCGGCAAAGGTGCACGTTTTGGGATGCTTCTCAAAACAAGGATTTGGCAATTTGTTCATGTTTACAAATAACTTAAACGCACCCAATATGATCAAAACTTATAAGAAGGCTTTATTACCATCTGCCCAAAAGTAGTTTAAAAAGAGGAATGAGAATTGGTTACTCCAAGAAGGTAATGACCCGAAACATCGCAGTCGTTTGTGCAGTGCGTGGAAACAAGAAAATGACGTCGATGTTTTAGATTGGCCATCACAGTCGCCGGATGCAAATCCCATTGAAAATGTTTGGGCATTCATGAAGCTAAAGCTCCAAGGAAAGAAGATCTCGACGGTCAAACAATTATCACGAAAAATACGAGTTTTATGGTGATCTTTGTCTCAAGATTATGCTATAAGATTAGTAGAAAGCTTGCCTCGAAGACTCCAAGCAATTATTGATAATGGAGGAGAGTGGACAACACATTAATTGAAAAGCAATCAAATAAATAAACAAAATAAACCAGTACAATTGATTTTTTATTATTATTATAAGTTCTTCTTTAATTTTTGTCGTGTACGATGTTATTAAACAGACTGTATATGCTAATAAATTATAATAATAATAATAATATAATTTTCTTATACTTTGCTAACTCTGTAACTTTCAGAAAAGCTTCGGCTGATAAGATAGATCTAAAAGAATGTCTCTTGATAATATGGTGCCATCTACATTTAGCGTTACAACGGACGATCCAAATTGAATTTAAGAACAATCGACATACTCGAAAAGTAAGATCCAATTGTCTTTTCGATGTTTTAATCGTATTTCGAGGAGAATCTGGTTGTATTTGTAGCTTGTAATAGATGATGTGATGTTTTTGTACCTAAAAACAAATGCAACATGAGCTCCCATATGACAATTAAAGTGAGAATCCTGGGGGCAAATTACGTCATATGTGATCGAGCATCTCGTCATTAAAAAAACAGACTTGTAATTCACATTCGACAGCTACAAAGCTCACGTACGAAGGATTTGAGGAAGAAAAAAAAAAAACTATCTCAACGGAATTGTAACTATACGTTTTTTTCAAATTGTACTATTATTCTATTTTTTTATTGGAAATTAATTTAAATAAACCGATTTCAAATACTAATAACCTTTTTAAATGTGTAAGATGAATTTGTTTTTGTTGTAAGAACAACTAACAACTGTCAGAAATTAGTTGTAGTATATCTTTACTATCACAATTTGAAGTTTCTATTCGATACGTGAGATATCGTGTGCCAACATTCCAAACCAACACGACCACGGATGAAATCTACTTATCCGATAATGTGTGCTATAATTTTCCCCCTGATCTTCAAAATTCGTCTTTCATTTTCTTAATTGGTCATTGTCAACGTTTTGGTGACCATTTACCTTGAAATAATATAATACATAAGATCAAAATACGTATAATTTCATTTAACGAGTTTCAACTTGGGTACAATACAGTAGACACAACCAGAAACATCAAAACGGCATTTAAAATAAACAACTAGCCGTTGATTTGATAAATTTGGATCTTTGGGGTAAAAAATGGCATATCTAGATAATATCGGATAAACGTCGATTGTCAGAGATAATGTGGAACGATTAGTCCCCAGCTACTCAACAATAACTCGATATTTGAAAGCGATTTGTAAAGTAAAAAAGCAGAGTTAATGGGTTTCAGGAATTGAAAGACAGGAACAAGATTTATACGAAGCACCTAAAGTTATGAGGGCGGTTTGGAAGTCTGCAGTACTTATTTTATTTTTATAATCATCATAAAAACTTGTAAAACAATAAAGAAAAGTACTGATTATAAGTAGTCAGTGTTCTACTGCTGAACGATAACTTGAAGCCACACAACTCTGTTTCTTCATCACCAGACTTATAAGAAAGCTAAGAGGTATTATCATATTATAAGGCATTTATATTTTTTTTGGTGCGGAGGTGGCGATGGCGCGATGGTAAGCTCATTTGACTATCACGCAGAGGGTCCGTGGTTCGATCCCTGGCATCGCCAACAAGTTTTCGAATCGTCATCACCCCTTCGGCGGGCAACAGCAAACTCCCGAAGGTAAAATTGCCTATGAAAAAGCTTCTAAGGAGTGCCGTTCGGATTCGGCGATAAACCGTAGGCCCCGCTCAGACGTGACAAAAATGACAACATGAGCAACACAAATGAGTGTCAAGAGGCTAGGCCATGGCCTATACCGGGCTTTCAGCGCCACAGTTTTGTTGTTGTTGAAAACATATTCGAAGAGCAGCTGTCAATAATAACATCGTAGTTCTAGTTCTGACAGTAAAAAATTTAACAATTTGATTTATAAAATTCATTCTTTCGAAAGTTAACATACAAGTTACAACGGTCATGGTTATTTCCTGTTCAAGCATTGCAGTGAAATAGCTTTTACCATTTTAAAAAAATCCACTAAAAGAAAAAATAAGACTGCTTTTTGTTTAAATACTATAATTTATAGGATTTTGTTTAATTAAAAAATAATAACTAAGTGGGAAAAAGAAAACAAATTGTGGATGAATAACTATTACTAAGTTTCTTCTTGCTTTTTTTTGCATCAAATAATTAAATTTTGAGGCAAACGTTTGTTAGTTTTTAACAGTGTAAGACATCTGCAGTTTTCTTTTTTTAATTAACATAAACACAAAAAAACTAAAACAGGCTTAGGACCCACGCCCGACTATGTACGGTTTTTTTTAAAGGTTTTGTTACAAGTTTATGAATTTGTTTGTATTTTTTGAAAATGTTTTATATATGTACTTCTAGTAAGTTTTAGTCTTCATTCCTTTCTAAATCACTTCGGCCCTTGGCGCTTTCTATGCAAACTGTAAGAACGTCTTTAAATCTGGATGCCTCATCAGCAGTACGGAAACGAACCGAAAGCTTCTCAACTTCATGTGGTTCTTCGGCAAAATTCATTGTGGCCCAGATGAAACTTCGTTGATTACTGCCCATTGGGTTGAAGGAGAAATCGGCATTGACACCATGATTCAGGACAAGCTTGTGAATCTGTTCCCGTCGCATTACTAAACGGTATGTACCTTTTGTATTATGCTGAAGAATTTTTAATTCACCAACACCTGTAAAAGAAAATTATTTAGTTTAGGTATATATATTCATGATTACAGAGTGAGTGTGAGTTTATTTCATTTTAATTATATTAATTTATACAATTTTAACGAATAACTTCTAGAATTTATACATAAGGGGGGGGGGGGGGGGGGGGGGGGGGGAGAAAGACATATTAAATAAATAAAAAGTACACATGAGACATATAGCTGATATGACAGACAATTAACAGATGCTGGGTTTATTTGGAGATATAAAATTGTGAAGGCTTTAATTATAACCTTTAATACACCTTTTTCTCAGAGAAGGATCCTGTTCTTTCGTGATATTCCTTGGATCCACTTTCTGATTATTTTAAGCGGATACAAACTAATAACACTTCATAAATTTGTAAAAACAATTTGCCCTATCATATATAGGGCAACCATATAATAAAAATAGGGAAAAAAAATTTCCTGAAATATAAAATTGATTCCGGCTTTATTTTGAAGCTACGTTCATGTCATTATGTGTGGAATAGCACATCATTAAAATGGCCGCATTTGTTTCGCTGGCAATGATTCAAGCGGTCGGTCCAATATGTGACCACAGAACATCGCTCTATACCCGATACCAATGACGGTAACGAAGTATTCTTCGTCATTTCGAAAGGAATAAGTTCGTCGCTGTATCTTCTTCTCCACTTACCGGTGATGCAAACGGGATCGAAGAATTTTTCTCTCATAGCAACCAAAAGCACCCTCATACATTTTTGATAATGTCCATGCCTCTGCGCCATAGAGCAGGACTGGGATTATTAAGGTTTATATAGGGTAACTTTTGTTATTCGAAAGGGGGCTTTGCTAGTCTTTTGCCTTCTTAGCCCAAAGAAGCAGAGACTGGCAAGAGTTATTCTTCGTTTGGTCTCAGCGCTGGTGTCGTTTTCTGAGTTTATAGCGGAGCCTAGGTAGAGAAAGTCCTTAACTACCTCAAAGTTATATCTGTCGAAGGTGATGTTCTGTCCGAGACGTCGATGTTGGGGGTCCTTTTTACTTAACAACATATCCTTGGTCTTTCTCTCGTTGACACCGCTAAACGCATTTTCGCCGCTTCCGTCTCAATACTCGCGAACACTGACATTATTATCGCATCATATCACATAAAGCTGCTTTCTTCCGATTATGTCAATATCATCGGCGTATGCGAGTAATTGGACGGAAATTTGAAAGATTGTGCCTCTTGTGGTTGACATTAGCCTACAGAATCTGCGCTTTGAGGACCATCAGCTTTAGAACTATCTCTGATGAGTCACCTTTCGTTATGGCAGGAATAGTTCTGATTGTGATTCTCTCAAACGAGATACAGAGAATTCAAAATAGAATAAGTTCGAGGCATTGAGAGGCTAGCGAAAGAAGACGAATTAAAGAAGAGAAAGCAAATTCAATAGCAGTAGGGCAAGCTCGATGGGATTCTAATCTTAGGGCAGGTGGACCTACAAATTAATCCCTTCCATCGAAAATTGGTTAAAGCGAGCACATGGGAACTGCCCCTACCACCTAACACAGTCCTGTCTGGACATGGAGGCTATCACAAATATCTCCACCGATTTAGACACGATAGCTCTTGTTTTTGTCCAGAATGCTCAGACAAGGAGGAAGATACGGAGCACGCAGTCTTCTACTGTAGGCGATTTCAAAATTGGAGAAATGACCTTCCTAGCACCCCATTCCTCAAAGAACATATGCTTCAATCTGAGAATCTGAGGAATTCGATTTGGCGCATTCCTGGCATCGACTGTGTTGGATTGCGTCTGCGAATCGTGCATGCTAGTAGCCCGGGGTACTAGTATCTTTATAAGATCAGCAAATCCCTTGGCGCAAGAACTTCCCTATCAAGAAGTTATTAACTTTTTTTTTTTGTGTTGCGGCTGAAGAAGCTCACTACCCTGCTTGGAACGCTCTGACAAAAGTGAAGAGCTACGATCTAGAAAATCTTTGGAATAAAGTGCTCTACGGAACAAACCCGTGCCGAAAATCACAACATATCTTATATATGTAGCTTCGGACCACTTTCGAAGCCAAAAACTTGTGTTAAAATTATTTGCAGTATCTTAACTTGAAAATTTTCAACTCTTGCAATTACTATCGTGAAATCTTACCATTGTTGGCACAATCAAACAAAATAAATCATACTTCCCCAGTCATGTTACGTACATAAAAAAAATAAAGCTGTAATTCTAATATCGGCAATACATTCAGACAAGACTGTGAGTGACCATGTAAAAAAGTAACCGGATACTATCAGTTATTATAAGAAGGTATACAATCATAAAAGAATTATAATTTTTTTTAGATTACCTCTTTTTTTCCACTATTCCATGATCGATAAATTTGCAATTTTACGAGGGCGGGTCAATAAGTCCGTGACTTTTGGATTAAAACACAGATAGTCTCCCTTGAGCTCTATACACTTTGTCCAACGCTTCTCCAATTTTTTTATCCCTTCCAAAAAAAATGATTTGTCGAGGTCCTCAAAATAGGCCTTTGTTTGCGAGATGACTTCATCATTGGAGTCAAATCTTTTTCCACCAAGCCATTTCTTCAGGTTTGGGAACAAGAAGTACTCGCTCGAAGCCAAATCTGGAGAATAGGGTGGATGAGGGAGCAATTCATAGCCAAATTCCGATTCACTCTTAGAAACCCACTGTTTTGACTGTTGTTTGTTCTCTGGTGTGTTGTGATGGATCCATGTTTCGTCCACGGTTACAAAACGGCGCAAAAACTCCTCCATATTGCGATTAAACAACGCCAAACCTTCCTGTGAAGTTGTTACACGATTGCGTTTGTGGTCGACTGTGAGCAAACGCGGCACCCATCTTGCGGAAAGCTTTCTCATGCCCAAGTGATCATTCAAAATTGAAACCTCTGAGCCATGCGAGATCCCTACGGCTTCCACAATCTCTCGCACTTTCAATCTTCGGTCGGCCAACACCATATCGTGAATTTTTTCGATTGTTTCGGGTGTAGAGACCTCAACTGGGCGTCCAGGACGTTCGGCATCTTCAGTGCTTGTACGGCCACAACGAAATTCAGTAAACCACTTTTTTACCATTGAAATCGATGGTGCAGAGTCCCCATAGTATTTATCAAGCTTAGCCTTGGTCTCGGTAATGGTTTTTTTTCGCAAGAAATAATGCTTAATAAGCACACGAAATTCACTTTTTTCCATTTTCTCCTCAAATTAGTGAGTAGTCTGATAAAAATAGCTGTCAAACACAAACTAACTGACACAGCAAGTTTAAATTTTGACAGGAGTCAACTGACAGATGCCTTTTGACAGGAGCAGTGTTGCTGTTTCAGTAAAGAGGTCAGAAATTCAAAAAGTCACGGACTTATTGACCCGCCCTCGTAACTTATTCTAGTAGTTAACATAAATCAATTCATATAGGGAAAGTTTTATTTTATTTAAGAAAATTTGCCAACAAAATGAAAGCTATGTAGACCAGTAGATAAATGTTAGCTAAGTACTTGAGTATAATTCCAAAGATGGTGGTACGACCCAACATCACCTACTCGTCACCAAATTTGTTTGATCGGGAGCCGAGCCATTAGCAGAGGCCCTTGACTGCTGTAATAAAGACATCAGTGCTATCCAGGAATTGCCATGAGATAGGATGATTAAAACCTGTGATATTTACTATAGTGACTGCTATAGGGAAAGGAAAGAGCGCTTGTTCGGATGCGGATTTGACTTAGGTAAAATATTTTAAGCTTCCAACACTTGAGCGAGCGTTTTACAACAATCCGTATCAAGGATTACTTACCTACCATAAGCCTTATATGTATGTGCCCATGCCCCTACAAAAGATAACGACGACTCTACCGAAGAATGTTAATACGACCTCTTCGACAAGAAATAAGAGCAATGCCCAGAGAATGGTAACGGACTTACGATAATTGACTTTGCGCCGAAACGAAATGTCACTATACCAAGCACAAGGTATCCTCATCTCAATATCTGTAAAGGAGAACGGTGGTTTCCAGATCATGAAATGCCAAATAAAATCGATTACTTTGCGATAGACTTAAAGTTAGTCCCCTGGTTTTATGAAGAATGCCGGCAAGCACATGCAGATATCGAAGAATCATATAAATCGACGCTGCAGCGACCAAAAGAGTTGGACGAACATCGGCTTCTTCAGAAAAAGAAAAAGAACATGGGAATCCGGCGATCGTTGATGCTAAGATTTGGAACTTCAGGAATAACATATGGAAGTGTCAAAATAAGAAGACCCGTACAGAAGCCTGTGGAGTTGATTAATAAGACCTTGTCGCAGTCGGTGTTGAGAATATTGAAAAACTTTTTCTGCAAATTATGCCAATATTGAACATTCTATTCAACCTAGAGGATAATGTCTACAACTACCGAAAAAATGAATCTGAAATCGATACCAGAGTAGGCGCATTAATCTATTGATCTATCATTAAATTGGAAGCTTTACATCAAATTAACAACACTATGTTTCACAACTCTACGGGTTTTATCAAGTTCTCATAGAAAGGTATCTCACATTCTTATGAAAGTGAAAAACCCGATGAACTTTTGAACGAAGGATTCGCTGATTCCTCCAGGGGCCCGGCGTCTGAGCCATTCCGCAGCAAAAAATTCAACAATAAAAAGTTGAGATAAGAAAATTTTTCTATACAGCTAAGGAAATAGTTAAGATATTCGATGGGCTAAATAAAACCCTTAAATGCTTCTAAAGCCAAACCAATTCTTAACTTGAAAAGAAAATTCCAACTTAACTTAGAAAATTGAATTGAATGAATGAAATGAAATTTGCACGGAAGACGACATAGTCCCAGAACACATATGTGGGTGGAGACAATATCTACTCAGTAGCTGATGATTTACAAAATATCTTCACCAGAGCTATTATTAATTTCATTCGATCAATTTGATCGATTTTCTTTTGATGTCATAAACATATCATGATATAATAAATCTTTTAGAGCAGGTCAGTAATATTATAAGAACCATATGCATAAAAACATACAAAAAATAATTTGTGACCAACACAACAGGCCCATTCTGTGAAAAGATGCCTTGTTTCACATCGAAATGTTGCGCCGTCAATAAACCTGCTCTATAATGTTGAATGTGGAATTTATTTTTTTATTATTTATTTCAGTGACAGGGGCATAAGGCAGGGAGACATCATATCACCGAAACTTTTCACGGCCGTTCTAGAATGCGCTTTTAAACAACTACACTGAGACAATAACAATGCTTTTTGATGATGATGATAGTTGGTTCTCAAAAAGGAGACATGTAAAATAGTCCAATTTTAATTAAAATACAATACGTAAACACTTACCTCTTTCTTTCCATTCCTTATTGACTTGATCATATCTGTAAAGGGTTGCACGTTCGCCAAATAGTTTATGTTCATCCTCCTCGCCTGTCGATAATGAAATCTCTGCTGGCAATGGAATAATCGGCTCAAAATACGGATCATGATCGCTGGTTACATTTTCTACAGGGTCATTAGCACCTGTACTGTTATCGTTGTTGGTGTTTTTAGCGCTTTTAAAATTGCTAAACTCATTTGTATGTGTTAAACCAATAAAACCGCTCGGGGGTATAACTTTTGGTTTATCACCATCGGCTGCTTTATTGGTCTCTGTTTTTTCTTTCAATGCCCCGAATGATAAATCGCCTACTTTATCCCCAAAAATTGTATTCCGAGATGCAAAACCAAATCCAGATGATTCCTCAGCATCATTGTCTTTTGACTTTGAGCCAAATGTACCACCACCGAAGATGAATTTTGACTTCTGTCCACCGAACAGCGAAGAGTTAAAATTAGCACTTCCATCAAATACAGGTTTTGCCAAGTTGGCGGCTTCTGCCTTAGATGCCAAACCACCAAATATAGGTGTACCATTACCACCAAATATTGATTTTGTTTTATCTGTTGGTTCTGCTGCAACAGCATTTGCTGTTATTGTTGTCCCTCCGCCAAATATCGAAGGTTTTTCTAATTTAATAAATAAAATTTTCAAAAGACTGATTTAAAAAAAAAAAACATTTCAAACAACCTCGCGCTCCGCTGAATAAATTAGTCCCAGACGCGCTACCAAACAGAAATCCTCCATCAGTACCTGCAGGCTTCTCTTCCTGCTTGATACTGTTGTTCAAGGCTTGAGTAAACGAAAATGTATTGATTGATGTATTGTTGCCTTGAGTTAAGGTTGAATTCGCAAAGCCATTGCTTCCGAAAATGTTGTCATTGGTAGCAGTTACAGCTGAAGGTACTGATTTTTCAGGTGAAATTTCTTCAACCAATTTGCTGGGTTTGAGAATAGATCGATTTGGCTTCGATATGGGTATGCTTGATATATCTAGAGGCAAGGGATCTTCTTCCTTCTTATCAACTTGTGGAGTATCAGGGAAAACGAATGTATCTGGATCACAGCCCCGACATCCTGAACACATGGTAAAAGAATCAACATCAAAGAAACTATACGGTAGCATCAGCTTATCAGCGATTTTTCTGTTTTCTTCCGAAATTTTAGACCCATCGTTGTTTTGAACGTCAGATTCGGATTTATCTGTAAAGCAATATACTTAAAAAAAATTATTTTGATCTATTAACAAATTATTTACCGATAGCTGGTTCAGATGTACCATTTAGAGCATCATTCACAGCCACCATAAATTCGTCCGCTATTTCTTTATTTTTAAATCGAAGGCAAAACTGGTGAAGTTCCACTTCACCATCACTGTAATCGTTAACAGCAAATATCCATGATTTGTCATCTTTATTCTTGTATACAACCTCCTTGTTCAGTGCGTGGTTAAGACAGATTTTCAGGACCTGCTCACGGCGCATTACAACACGCAGCTTCTTCGTTTCTTTATGACGCAGAATTTTTAATTCGCCCAGACCACGTTCTTTCCATTCTCGATCAGTAAAACGATATAATTTGGCACGGTGCGAATACAGCAGATCTTCATCCTCTTCCCCAGTCTTAATATCAATCTAAAAAAAGACATTCGATTAAACATAAAGAAATATAGACAACTTCTAACTGATTTACCTTATCAGGTAGTGCAATCACTGGCGTAAAATATGTATTGTTCTCCTCTTCTTCAGCTTCTTCTTCGTCATCATCTTCATATCCCCCAGGAGATTGGGCCACCTTTAATGGACTCTTCGCTTTACCAGGGCTCTTTGGTTTGAACACGAATTTAAAGTCTTCCTTTTCTAGCGAAAATGCATTTCCAAATGATGGCTTATCTGCTGCAATGGTTTCAGTTGTTTTCGATGGTAAACCAAATGTAAATGTTGTTTTTGGTAGACTTGAATCTCCAGCTGTTGAAAATGCCGTTGAACCAAATGAAAATGATTTTGTTTCATTTGGTTTTGATGCCGTAAGATTAAAAGCACCTGCTGAACCACCAAAGACGTTAGTTGTTGTTGTCTCAGTTCCTTGTGGTATTCCAAATGTAATACTACTGGTAGTGGTTGGTGTTGTCAAGCAACTAGTGGCTGTTCCAAAGTTAAATGATTTCACTTCATTTTTTTGGGCGACTGCGTTCTCCGTACCTCCGAATCCAAATGTAAACTTTTGCGACGGATTTGAAAGAGCCAAAATGTCTGTGCTTTCCTTTTTGGGAACAGTTGCATCTTTTGGAGCACTACAAGCTTTACAGTACAATGTTTCACTTTCATTTGTTAGATAACAATCTGAACAAGACCAAGAGCCATCTTTGGGTTTAAATTTGTCCCCGAAACCGCTTGCAGCAGTTTTTTCTTGACTTGTAGCTGGCTTTGGAGTTGCTCCATACCCAAGGGTAAATTCAGATTTGCCGATGGATGTGGGTCCTAGGAAAGATGAAGTTAATTTCGAATCTTTTTTTTGCACAGTGGCATCTTTAGGTGCTTCGCAAGCAACACAATGCGACTTGTCACCTGTGTTTGAGGTGTAACATTGCTCACAAGACCAAGAACCCTCTTTTGGTTTGAATAAATCACCAAATCCAGTAGTTGAAGGTTTATGATTTGAATTAAGATTCTGTTGTTTAGCTGTTTCAGCAACTTCTGTGGCGACAAAGGCTTTTGAAGCGTTCGCCCCGCCACCAAAACCAAAGGTAAAAGTGTTTTTTGTCGTTGTTTTTAAAATTGTTGACGACTGGTCTTTTTTCGGAATAGTGTCATCTTTCGGTGCTTCACAAGCTGCGCAGTAAAGTTTGTCCGATTCGTTAGAAGTATAGCATTGCTTGCATGACCATGAGCCTGCTTTTGGCTTAAATTTATCACCAAAGCCTTTACCTTGAGGATTTACATTTGGAGCTGCTTCCTTCTTTTCAGTTTTTTCGTCATTTTTGGCATTCTCCTCATTTGCTGCAGTGCTCATTTTTTCTTGTGCCGCATGTATAGCATCGAGGAATGATTTGCAGATCTCTGCCGTTTTAAAGCGAATAGTTAAAGTTTCAACTTGGAGCTCGTTTTCTGAAAAATCTTGTCCAGCCCACATCAAAGCGTTTTTCGAATTCTTTGAATATTTAAACTTGGTATCCTTATACAAACGTTGGTTACAACAAAGTTTATGTATAACTTCTCGCCGCATTACTAGTCGCACCTTATTAACATCATTCTTGTCCTGCAAGATCTTAATATTGCCCAATCCTCGTTCTTTCCACTCGCTAGTTACCTTATCAAAGCGTAAAAGCTTAGCACGGTGTTCAAAGAGAACAATTTCATTTTCCTCACCTGTGGTCACTTCAACAAGATCAGGTAGTGGAATTACTGGTTGGAATTGTGCTGTCGGAATATATTCATCCTCATTATCGGACTTGTTGTGATTGTCTGTTTTCGGTTCAGACACTGTTCCTGGTTCTAATTTGGTCAAAGCCAAAGGAGAAGGCTCAGATTGGACACTATTAGTTGATCGGAAAATATCTGCAAACGACTTTGGTTCTCCTCCACTGATGTTTGTGTTTTTAGCAAAGGAAAAATTTGCAAATGGGGAAGCATTTTGATTTTGGGTTTTAGTTTCGTTCTCATTCTTTCCAGCCAAACCATCAAACAGCGACTTTGGGAGAGTAGATGATGCCAAAGTGGAGGTATTGCTATTAAGTGTAGTTCTATTGTTTTCGACTTTTGTTGTGGGAGTACTTGTTTTGTTTTCGGCAAAATTCTTTGGCAAAGTTATGCCAAATGGCGAAGGTTTACTGGTTAATTCTCCATTGGACTTTGATGCGTCTTTTGCTTCATTGATGGCGACAGTAAAGGCAGCTTGGAATTTCTCCGCAGTTTCTACATGCTTGAAACGCACTAAAAACTTCTCTAGCTTAAGCTCCTCATCTGCGAAATCATTTGCCGCCCAAATGAAGTCTTTATCAGAGTTCTTTAACTTCGACAATTTAAGTTCACCACTGATGCGATGATTGGCACAAATCTTATGGGTCTGATCGCGCCGCATAAGAATCCTTGAAATTCCATTATCCTTGTTTTTGAGGATCTTTATGTCGCCAACGCCACGTTCTTTCCATTCTTTATCAACAAAACGATAAAGTTTGGATCGGGAACAGAACATAACCTCTTCTTCTTCTTCCCCAGTCTTTACTTCAACTTCGTCGGGCAATGGAATGATAGGTTTAAAATCCGGCCTAGGATCGTATTCAACCTCAGATTCACTCTTATGTAAGTCTGACGTATTACTTTCGTTAGTTTTATTTAAACTATCGTTTGATACACTCGGTGGAGGTGGTTTAAAACTAATGTTTAGCGCACTGGTGGCACTTGTTGCCGATGCTGTTGTTGTTATTGTTGTTAACGCTGGAGGTGGGAACTTCATAGTAAATGCCGATGAAGATGTCGTAACTGAAGGTGGAATCATCATTGGAAAGTTTGTATTAGCCGATACTGCGTTTGTTTGATCAGTAGTAGCTACCAAACTTGGCTTTATATGATGTGAAGGGATTGTTACACTTAAGGTCGGTTGGGTTTGTAATCCAGCACTGCTTATTGGTAGTGGATCTGAAGAAGTTATCACAACATTAACTGGCAGTACTTTCTCTACTGGCATATTGTTGAGGGATTTATTAAAAGCTACTGCATTTGGAAATGTTAAGCTGGGCATTGCGCCCTGCGAAATAGTTGGTTGAATCGTCTGCGGTTTCGGCTGCACTGCGATGGACGTGACAGAAGTGGCTGGTAATGTTGATTGGGTGGTAGGATGTTGCTGTTGAATTGTTGCTCCCAATTGTGGCTGTTGTGGTTGTTGATTTTGTGTCAGTAATCCAAATAGATTTGTTCCACGAGCATCCGTTGCTGTTGGCAAAAGTGGAGTTGAATTTAGTCCCGGCATGTTGAAATTTAATGAAGAATCCATATAGGGAAGACTCAAAGGATTACGATTACCTTTACAAAAAAAAATATTACATATTAGTTATGAGAGGACTATGAACTTCATAAACACTCACCTAACTGTGTTGGGTGTCCACCTATTGTTGACGTCGCACCTTGCTGTGGCGGCATCATAAACTGCTGAGCATAGTAGTTCATTGCATAGTTTCCATATAATGGACTGCTGTATGGATTGACAGTCGCTCCTGGGAGAGGAACTGCAGCAGCAGATACAGCTGTTGGAGTATGCATTCTTGGTGTCATTGAATGTTGCTGCCCATAGTTAATGCCAAAATGATGCATTTGCTGTTGCTGCTGCTGCTGGTGGTGTTGTTGTTGATTTGAATACATTTGATTCTGTAGCTCATCTTCAATTATATACAAATCGTCTAAAACATTCGAAGCGTCATCACGGCTTGGTGGATTTGACTTCTTCCGGACATTTTCTTCAATTGCAGCCAGTTTCTCCTTGAGAACAGATACCTCGGTTTTAAGACTCAAAACTTCTGGTTTGATATTTTCGACGAGTTCTTCTTTTACAAAGGTCAGCATAGTGGCAATTTGCTTGACTAAATTCTCCAACTCCACAGTACGTGGAGCAACAATTGAGACTTCACGTCGTGAGCGATTATTTCCATTATAAAGCGGCGATGAATCTCCAATTACAAATTCTGTTTCGGCATCCTCGTAGCTACTGCTGTTATTACACTGACTGTTTTCATTAACAAATTTGCTTGTAGTTTGTTGAAGGCGCTTAAGCTCAGTGTGAATAACCGAATTAAGCGGATGGTTAGGATCGACTTGAGTGCTTTTCAACAATTGAAGCGTCTGATTTAAACATTCACTTGCTTTATCCAAATACATACGCTTGGCCTTTCGGGGCGTTTTATTAGCTTCATCGAGTTTTCGATATGCCTCGGATTGAAAAAATGTTGCGAATGGCAACTGTATACCTGCCAGCTCTTCAATTAGCTCTTCGTATTCTGATTTTTTAAAATATCTTGAAGCAAGAAAACTAACAGCATCTTCAGCAAGACTCGAAACTTTGCGTTCTACAGAAGAGCTGTTAGCTTTGGCATATTTAAAATATCTTTTAAATGGTTCCAAAACACCCTTGTTACTCATTTTAAGCATATTGAGACCATACTTGTACAAATTCTCCGACCTCGCCTCAAGTAGTGTCTTTTCCACGGGTTTTATGACATCCTGTGCTCGTGATTCAAAAATTTTGCCTAATCTAAAGACAATAATCATGTCGACTTTTGGTCCATTAATGCCACGAACTGCTTCAATTCCGTATTGTAAGTTGGAACGAATTTCTGCCAAGTTGTCTGTGGCTAGATTTTTATATACTTGGTAGGCAGCTGTCCACCAGTTCGTTTGTTCTTCGGTACAGAGATTATCTTGAATGTTGACAAATGGTAGTACTTTAGGTTTAGCTACAGTTCCCGCGTGGTAGCTGTAATAGGTTTTACGTTCTACATTAAGAAGACGTTTAGCTTGCAAAGTAGCAGCGTAAAGGAAGGTATCTACGTCGAGTTGATTTAAAGATTCTGCTCCACAAAAACAAAGGTTCTGATTTGAGAAATTTAAGCCTTTGAAAAATTTAGCGCGAACATATGACAAATTCTCATTGCCTAAGCAGAGATACACCATATGCTGCAGAGATTGCGGATTTAAGTATTGAGCCAATTCCTCGTGTTCTTCTATATCGGCATAGGTGGGTATTTCGTAGATTAATTCGGACATTTTAGGACATTTGACGAGAACTGATGTTTGTTCCTTTACCTTTTGATCACTGTTACAGAACAATTGACCAAAAATTGTACGTCGCCAATTATTGTCAGAGCAAGTTTGTCGAATTTGAGTCACTAATGCATCAGGTGAAGTCCAAGGCGATGAGTTTCCAATGATGTTATTCACTTGATTTTTATTTTCGTCATTTTTCTCAATACATCCTAATAGAGTTCGTCCAGCCTGAGAAAGATTAAATAATTATAAGATGAATATAGCAAGCATAATTGCAAACTTCAAAACTTACCTGTGCACAACGGAAAGCGCCTTCTTTATTCCACAGCTGAACCAGCAACTTACCATGTTCGTCACAGTGTTTTACCCAAGGTTCTTTAGCATCTATACTGTCGCTTTGATATGCCAACATCAATAACGGCAAAGCACTTTTTATGGTATCCTTCCATTTGTTCTTGTTCTCTATTAATTCTCTCTTAAATATCAAAGATGCAGCATGCAGACAGAGTTGTCCACGATAATGGGCCATAAAACGTGATACTAACTCTTTTTGTTGATGCAAAGTGTCACTTATCTGTGAAGCCTTGTAAAGATACTGATCGAAATTGAACAACAAATTTGCAGTCTCTGTTGTTCCACCATTTGGTAAATTCTTATTCGCAGTAAAACTTATATTCACCTGTCGCTCCAAGCAGGTAATTAACAAAAGCCAAAACTCCCAATCTTGTTTAGTATTTGGCATTTGTTCATATTTGCGAAGTACTAACCACACTACATTGTACCACTCGCCACTCTGAGCCAACATATTATGGCTGTTCATTTCTAATTGGCATGTATTCTGGAAAGCTTCTAGAATTTTATTTTGTTCAATGAAATGTCGAACTAGCCGTACACGGAGGTTTACATCTTGTGGTCGTGATGAGATCTCCTTTTGAATTAATTGTTCTACTTGGTTTGTATCAAGATTATCTTTATTCATAAGCTTAAGGCGGAGACTAAAAACCGCATCATGTTGAACTTTTTCACTTTCTGCCAAATCGCACCAGTATTTTGCTTTATTAGCATTGAGAGATTTGTCTTCAAGTAATAGTTGACAAACTTCTGCCAACAAGTCTGGCTGTTTAGGATTTAATTGCAGCGAACGTTGGAATGATGCAAGTGCCTTGTCTGGCTTTTTTTGTCGTTGATAACATTGACCTAGAAGCTTATGAGCTTGATCGTTATCATTCTTAATAGATAAGTACCAAGAAACATATTGTTCGGCGGTTGCATACTCATTGATTTTGTAGTATAGCTTGGCAATGGTGAAACAGCGAAGATTTTTCTAGAAATAATTAATTAGAAAGTTCAGTAAGCATAAAAAACAAAAACAACTGCCTCTAAAAAAGATTTAAAAAAAAAAAGAAAAAAAAAGGTGGATGTTGGAGGAAAAGAGACTGCAAGAAAAATTAAAACTCTAACCATTCATAAGAATGAAACGTTTCCCAAATGCTTTATCGGTGTCCACACGTACCCATCGACGTACACACCAATAGAAACATTCTAGAAATATTTTTGAAATGCTTCTGAAACAAAAGAAAAACAATAGGCACACATCTACAACACACATTATCAAGATCTTGAGGGAACAAATCTTAATTTTATGAGCAGAGTTCAAATATAAAACAAGAAAATACAGAACCAAACACGAGTGGCATACACAAGAACGCGCATAGCAAGGCCAAAATAAAAATACGTAAGGCAGAGTAAGTAAAGACCAAGAGAAGAACTATGCAAGTAAAACTATCAGCTCGTTGAAGTGATAACATTGAAGTAGATGAAAATATTAACAATTAGCATGAATGCAACAAAACAGGTAACTTATAAGTTTTGCATAAAGCAAAAATGACCATGATATGCATGTACGATCGCGTCGTTTAATGTGGATACAACATACTTCTTAAATGAGATCCAACATTTTTAAAACTAAACAACGAAGTTAAAACGGAAACAACTCCTTTTATTAGGAATAAGGAAGGTATATTATAACCATAGGTAGGATTAAGTAGAGGGAGCATAAGCGCTTATATTGATATATATAATATATCAGTGTTTACAAATGATGAAAAGCACACTGACAAAAATTCCCTTCAAAGTCTGGCAGCGATATCGTTGGAGAACATATAGCCTTCAAATTGTAGAGGGATTCGATAGACAGGGTATAACATATCATTTACCTATACCTCAAAGATAATGGACGTCTGAAAGCAGTACTATCAAGTATCTTTAAAATATTCTCTGTGGGTTTTTTCAATAAACGAATTCATGAGTAATTACAACAGTGATCACGACAAGCTGTACCAAGATTTAAATCTAATCCAATAAGATAAGTGACAAAACCATACTAGTTTGTCCATGTCCAGCGGATAGAACACAATGTTGCAGCTTAAAGGAACTTACAATCTCAACTCCTCAGTTATAGGCATAGGAAACCAGAATCAAGTGTAACTAACAGGTAACTTGAAAGATGATGACTCGGGATCTAGATGCGTAGTCTGTGTAGCATGTTCCGAAAACTAAGCCAAATATCCGCAAAATTCAGCTACTGAAAACTGTTACACACTCAGATTATTGGCAGGCGTTATCGCGAAACTGATTAATCAAACCTGTTACGGATTGGCTGCAACAATACCATAGTTTTAATTGAAAAAGTTACAGTCAGTTGTAATCGGGTTAGAACTAGCGTATGACACACCTCTATGCAACATAAGCAATACTATCCGAACACGCAAAAACGGCGATGAAAAAACTGCATCCGATTTTGGTTTGTACCAAGTTCCTTAAACACATAAACATCCACATCCATCTAAGCTTCTGTATCTATTGATATGTAAGAGCGGTTGACGTATTACCTATACTCCACATGCTTTATAGCAAGTTCCTAGCAGAGAATAAATTTGAAATCTAAATCCCACAATTCTTCTGTATTAAACGAAAATGAAGGAATTTGATGAACTCAACTTAAACATATTAACGGACTCAAATTTTTCCCAGTAATCCAAACCTAGATATCGCTATTACTTGGTCTATAAAAAATAATAGTACCGGCAATCACTCCTAAAGTACGAGGGCGGGTCAATAAGTCCGTGACTTTTGGATTAAAACACAGATTTTTTGATAAAAAAATAATTTTATTTTTCAACGTAGTCTCCCTTGAGCTCTATACACTTTGTCCAACGCTTCTCCAATTTTTTTATCCCTTCCAAAAAAAATGATTTGTCGAGGTCCTCAAAATAGGCCTTTGTTTGCGAGATGACTTCATCATTGGAGTCAAATCTTTTTCCACCAAGCCATTTCTTCAGGTTTGGGGACAAGAAGTAGTCGCTCGGAGCCAAATCTGGAGAATAGGGTGGATGAGGGAGCAATTCATAGCCCAATTCATGGATTTTTGCCATGGCAACTGCACATGTGTGCACCCTTGCATTGTCTTGGTGGAAAATAACTTTTTTCTTGGCCAAATGAGGTCGTTTTTTTTTTAAATCGTCATTGAATCGGTCCAATAAGTTGGCATAATATTCCCCATTGATTGTTCTTCCCTTTTGAAGGTAGTCAATGTGGATTATCCCGCGTGCATCCCAAAAAACAGTCGCCATAACTTTATTGGCTGACAAACCCACCTTGGCCTTCTTTGGCGCCGATTCACCTTTAGAAACCCACTGTTTTGACTGTTGCTTGTTCTCTGGTGTGTTGTGATGGATCCATGTTTCGTCCACGGTTACAAAACGGCGCAAAAACTCCTCCATATTGCGATTAAACAACGCCAAACCTTCCTGTGAAGTTGTTACGTGAGCAAACGCGGCACCCATCTTGCGGAAAGCTTTCTCATGCCCAAGTGATCATTCAAAATTGAAACCACTGAGCCATGTGAGATCCCTACGGCTTCCACAATCTCTCGCACTTTCAATCTTCGGTCGGCCAACACCATATCGTGAATTTTTTCGATTGTTTCGGGTGTAGAGACCTCAACTGGGCGTCCAGGACGTTCGGCATCTTCAGTGCTTGTACGGCCACAACGAAATTCAGTAAACCACTTTTTTACCATTGAAATCGATGGTGCAGAGTCCCCATAGTATTTATCAAGCTTAGCCTTGGTCTCGGTAATGGTTTTTTTTCGCAAGAAATAATGCTTAATAAGCACACGAAATTCACTTTTTTCCATTTTCTCCTCAAATTAGTGAGTAGTCTGATAAAAATAGCTGTCAAACACAAACTAACTGACGCAGCAAGTTTAAATTTTGACAGGAGTCAACTGACAGATGCCTGTTGACAGGAGCAGTGTTGCTGTTTCAGTAAAGAGGTCAGAAATTCAAAAAGTCACGGACTTATTGACCCGCCCTCGTAGTTTTCTTCTAACTACTTCTAATATGTTGTTGTCAAAAGAGATATTTAGTCCTAAATGTTGAGCAGATGCTTATTTTTATTTTTAACCAAGGCAAACTTTTATAAAATCAATTGGTTTTGTGCGTTATTGAACGGTGTCATTAAAACACGAATGGTAAATTTCAGTTTTAACGTCAGCCATTCATATATAAAGGCTGGATGTTCAAATTTCGCTTCAACGAAAGCATACAGGATTGTGTTTTGAATGTATTAAATTCTACTATATTGGTAGTTCCCCAGTAAGTTCGCTGTTAACGTTGGAATTTTACGAGCTTCACATAATATGCTCCTGTCCCCGTTCTACAGCCAGAAGCGTGATGAAAAGCAGAAATAACCGCCATCAGCAAATGAATGAGATAGAAAAAAGTAGAAGACATAAGATAATTGACAAAATTATAGGAGAGTAGGTGACTGAACCCTGGAGGTTATCAGACCCTTAACCCAAAAGCTAATTTCTAATACATTGAAGAAGATTTAAAATGCTATCATTTTCGATATGAGAGCCCGATACTTTTAAAATGCAACGTAGTGCAACTATCTTGTTTTCGCCAGATTGATGTACGCTTTGGATTCACTTTCGGTGAGATATGTCATCAAGCCATCAGTGGACCTGTTGCCAAAAATATCGTAATGTCAGTCATTAAGAAATTTTTGTGTATCGGAACATGAACCAAGACCTGATGGTTTATTAGTTTCCAAGACCTGGGAGGGGGAAATAAAAAAAGGCCTATGAGAGAAGGGACGGGGCGGACAAATGCTGTTCGACCCAGAGAGAGCGATTTGTTTTTTTCATGTCAGGTTCAACTTTAAAGACCAACAGCCTCTTTACAGCTTGCATTTTTTTTTAGGCTTGATACTCTTTACCTCTTTACTCTTTTGATTACTCATATTATCGGCCCCACGCCGTTACGGAAAAAACCACTAGTTAAAAATCGTAAAGGTGATATGCCCTTACTACAACAGGAAACGGTGCACCAACTTAATTTTAACTCATAACCCGTTATATATCGACCTTCTTCTTGCTAGGTTGGTGCCGTAAGATATTGACCATTTATGGTACAAGATTACTCTTCTTATTTGGAAGAACTTGTGTTTTACGCTGGAAGCCACATTTGGTTTATTAGATTTCCTTCTTTATACTTGTTCTCGTAATGTAAATTACCGATTCCATTTACTAAAAAGATGCGGAATTTTCAAAACATAACAAATATAAATTGAATAACAAAATCTCCAACGAACACGTTGAAGATGTAGACGAAAGAAAAATTAACAAATTCATCTTAAGTTGGTGTAGCTGTTACTTTGAACCTCGCACATTTGTATTGTTTTGATGTTTATACAAAGCAGTCCTTTTGTTTTGTTTTCATATAATTCCCGGCAAGTTGCGAAAAAAAAATACATAAAAAAAGACGATCGAGTCACTTGCCTAGAAATATCAGAAAATTTCCGTACATATTTGTAAAGGAAAAAAGCTTCTTCTATACAACACAGACTCTTTGGGCTGCCCCATTCCTCTCCCCTTTGGTATCGATCGATTCTATTTTAATTTGAAGGTTATTTCGTTTAGATTTATCATGTATTACACGCGTGTAAAAGTGAATTTAGTGCTCAAACTTCTTCATCATAATACTAATTAAATACAGGCATTTTTTGGAAGGAATTTTGGAGGTGTCTTAACGGCCCAGACATGACAGCCACACGCGCCATTGCAGTGTCGGAGTCCCTTGTCGGCATTTTCTTTTTGTCGCCATCCACCGTAATCGAGTAATTGCGAAGAGAAAACGAAAGTCTTCTACTATTTTGGGACTACAAATTTGAGTCATTTCAAAATAGTTATTTCGCAACATTATTTTAATTTTAAGAAATTTTTAAACTTATTTACACATTAAAGTTTACCTCGTTTTCCGAACGTATTTTTGCAAGTGCGTTCCGCACATGAATATCCACCTCCTTCTTTGTTTTAAACATTTTTTCTTTCGCGTTCTTATTTTTCTCTAATGAGGTGGACAATTGTCTTTTTAAAGTCTAGTTTGGTTTTAAAGATGTTTAAACGTAAATTTTTATATAAATATTTAGCGTTGCACAGATATAATTATCACAAATTCACTTAGGCTTGTTATGCGATTAAAAGTTTTACACATTTTCAAATTGCTGCCTTTCGTGCAAGTGGCGGTTCGCTTTTTAATGTGCTGAAATTTCTTTTGAAATTTTTATTTGAATGAAGTGAAGGTTGTGGCGATTTTATTTAGCTGCACGTCAGTTTCCACAGGGTGTTTGAAAGAAAACAAATTTTACTATTTGAATTAGCTAGATTATTTTTTTTTCTCTTATACTCGTATTTATTCAGTTAAAATTCGACTCGGGGTTATTTAAAAGATTATATTAACCGGAATTTTTTTTGTGAAAATTATTTCAAACGACATTCACTACAGTATCCGTAATAGAAATGAAAATATTCGCTCAAGAAATTGGAAACCTGTTTTTTTTTACTTTCAACTCATATCCGCAACATCAACATCAAGAGCAAATATCGGGTTTTCCAATAGGGACTTGACAACTTTGAATTTAATTTGTGAACGCACTCTTTCACTAATCATCACTGTCAATTTATTCAGTAAACTCAACATTTTCATCATGGTAAAGTACACGAACGAGCAACGTCTGCAAATTATAAAAATTTTCTACCGAAATTCGGAGTCGGTGACTGCAACTTTAAGAGCGTTAATTCCAATTATCGGTCATAATTCTCGTCCTAGTAGACAGGCAATAGCAAGTTTAGTGCAAAAATTTGAGTCTACATATTCGTTGTATGATGTTGCCGTGTCAGTGAGACAACGGGTTGGTCGAAGTGTCGAAAATATCGCTGCCGTTCAGGCGTCCGTAGCAAACGATCCAAATCATTCAATTCTTCGGCGTTCTCAAGAATTGGGCATCGCTCAGACCACATTATGGCGTATTTTGCGTAAGGATCTTGGTTTACACCTATACAAGATCAAGCTGACTCAAGAATTGAAGCCGATTGACCATTTGAAGCGACGTACGTTCTCCGATTGGGTTCTGGAGAAAATGCGCCAAGATGGTGAATTTCATCGTAAAATCATCTTCAGTGACGAAGCTCATTTTTGGCTCAATGGGTTCGTCAATAAGCAAAATATGCGTTATTGGTTGGGTGAAAATCTACTTGTGCTTCATGAATCACCAATTCACCCACAAAAAATAACTGTTTGGTGCCGTTTTGGCCGAAATGTGTGGCCGAGTCGTTGAAAATAGGGTCCAACGAAACGATCGCTGCAAACGTACCCGCGGTGGCCATATGAACGAAGTCGAGTTCCATTCACAAATGTTTTGATTGTACTTCAAGCCGATAATAAAGTTTTTAAAATATCTCAAATGGTTTGCGTTTTATTTAAAAAGTCCTTATTGGAAAACCCTTTATTATTATTATATTATTATTAAATAAATTATTTCTAAAAACTAAGTCCACTATTACATGGGGACTTTTGTACTCTGTACATCCCGACTTAACTTACTTTTTTATGTCGTGGCAAAAATAAAAAGCAAGTAGCAAGGATAGTAAAAGAGAAAGATACTTTACTCTATATGGACAAAAAGGACAGACTTAAAAGACAGAAATAGAAAATGATAAAAGAGATAGAGGTAGAGGAAAAGAAAAAGGAAGACCATCACCACTGTGCAAGACCGGGAGATACGCGCTTGTATATAACTAAACCCTTTATATGTACTATATATCCTACACCGAAGAGGTGTCTCGGGATCACACAGCAATTATAGCCCGTTACGACTGTAAATGCACTAACGTAGATGGCAAACTCTACTATGACATTTGCAATCCATGGACTTTCTCACAAATACACTGTAAGTAATCTACCAACTACTACCAAAAAAAAGTTTCGCATGAAACATTTGAAAAGAAATGACTGGAAGGATGCAGGAATACGGTTTCTGTATCTTCAGTTGTTCCCTTTTGGTGTCAAAATTTCTTACAGCAGCATTAAAATATCATTTGAAAAATAAAGTTAATTTTTTGACAAGTAAAGAGGTAAACTTATAGTACGTTTACAATGACACGAAATTTAACATTTTGAAATGAAATTTCGGAACAAAAGTTTTGAATTTTTTCCTGATTCCTTTGACCAAACAATTTTTTCCTTTTTTTTGCGAACCACTGTTCATGAAAAACGAATACACATAAAGCAATATAGAAAAATAACGAACAAGGAGAAAAGAAAAGTCAGAAAGAGTCATTGAAATTTTTCCCGACGACTCACAAGGTTGGTAATTTTCTATCTCATCTTCTTCTTCTTTTGCACTTGTATGCGAAATGTTGGAAATTGTATGGAACATTTCGGCTGAAATGTTGAATTTGTCCGAAATGCTGAATTTCGTGTCGATGTAAACGTACTATTAGGGTAAAACACCTAGTGATTGGCACTCTTAAAGTCTCGCGCAAGTTTATTGGTCGAAATATATCTGGTTTTGCCGGTCATACTGTAATATTTCGGCTAGGGTTCGAAATGATAAAACGTTCTTCTGTTTCTAAAAACACTCTATTTATTATTATTTAAATATAACTTTCAATTAATTCACAAACAATTTCACTTCTATTTCACAATTCAAATCTCTTATTTTTCACTTAGTAAGACTTAGGTCCTTTTCCATCGCTTTCCAAAAATCAACTTATCTTCCGCAGTTTCTCATCCTGTATTTATACCACATGGGGTAATATGGGGTATGATCCTAAAACTATGCAACACTGGATCCTTGATTTAATCACATATATACCACAATATCCCCCTCTTAAACTTGTTCGTCCCGAACAAACTCTTCGCCATTCTGCCCAATATAGCGATGTATTCGATCCACATGAACCACTTTCATCTTGCCTCTTCCTCGTTGAATGCGATAGACAACATCGTTGTTGCGTTTTACGACTTTATATGGTCCTTCCCAGTCTTGCTGTAATTTGGGTGATACGCCTTTCCGTCTTTGAGGGTTATAAAGCCACACTAGATCTTCTTACTGGAATCCCGTTGTGGTCGCCTTGACATCATACCTCGTCTTCATGCGGTCACTGGCTATCTTGACCTTATCCCTGGTCCTTTGGTGCACGTCCCTAATAATCCGTCTGGGGTCTGCGACATAGTCGTCTTCATTTCTGTTCTCTTCAGACGGCGGTGATCCAAACATCAATTCACTAGGTAATCGGACTGTTCGACCGAAAAGGATTTCCGATGGAGTGTGACCTGTGGTGTTGTGTACTGCACTCCGATAGGCTAATAGAAACATTGGAATTTGCCTATCCCAATCGCATTGCTTGTCGCCAATGACCTTTGATAGGTGTTCATTCAAGGTTCTGTTGAAGCGTTCTACCATCCCGTCCGATTGTGGGTGGAGCGGTGTTGTTCTCTGTCTTTTTAATCCCCAGTAGCTCGCACACCCCTTGGAAAATCTTAGACTCGAAGTTACGCCCTTGATCCGAGTGCAATTCCATCGGTACGCCGAATCTGCTCACCCAGTTGTAAACGATCTGCTCAATCACGGTTTTGGCTTCCTGGTTAGGGATAGCGAAAGCCTCAGGCCACTTGCTGAAGTAATCCATAACAACAAGAATGTAGCGATTTTCATTTTCGGTTTCAGGAAACGGTACTGCAATGTCAACTGCGATTCTCTCGAATGGCACTCCAACGTTGTATTGCTGCATTTTCCCTTGATTTTTAACCCTCGGGCCTTTACTGGCGGCGCAGGTGACACACTTTCTGCACCAATTTTCGACATCGTCCTTGGCATGCACCCAATAAAAACGTTCGCGCACCTTTTCTAACGTTTTATTCACTCCCAGGTGACCTCCGGATATTCCATCGTGCAGTTCCCTTAGCACGTCACTGACTCTCGACCTTGGCACAACGAGCTGCATCACAAACGTCTTTCCATCCGAGCTTTCCCACCTTCGCCTCAAAACACCATCTTGAAGATGAAGCGAGTCCCAATGTGCCCAGTATGCCTTTAGTTCGGGACTTTTATTGGATATTTCCTGCCAATCTGGTTTTTCTTCGTGTTCTTTCCAGGCGAGTATTGGCTCGATATCCGGATCCTCTTTTTGGGCGTTTCGCATTTCACTTTCATTGCAACCGTCAGTGGGCTCAGCTCTTAGTCGTTGAGTGGATACCACATCTTTTTCTTCTTGTCGTGCGCAATGTTTGCAATCAGATTTGCAAGGTCGCCGGGACAGAGCATCCGCATTAGAGTGAAGGCTTCCCTTTCGATGCTGTATCTCGTAGTCGTACATCTGGAGTCGTTCAATCCACCTTGCGACTTGTCCTTCAGGATTTTTAAATTGCAGCAACCACTTCAGAGACGCATGGTCTGTGCGAAGAATGAATTTTCGTCCGTACAGGTACTTATGGAAATGCTTTGTGGCCAAGACCAAAGCAAGAAGTTCCCGCCTGGTAACACAGTAGTTCCTTTCCGGCTTAGAGAGCACCTTACTAAAGTAGGAGACAACTTTCTCTTGCCCGTCATGCATCTGCGAAAGGACAGCTCCAATTCCGACGTTACTGGCATCTGCATCCACAATAAATGTTTTTCCTGGAGTAGGGTACGCTAGTACAGGGGCCTCACATAGTTGTTGTTTGAGAGTTTTGAAGCTTCTTTCGCATTCACTTGACCATTTGAATTGTTTTCCCTTTTCTGTTAGTTGATGCAAACTCTTTGCAATCCCAGCAAAATCCCTCACAAACCGTCTGTAGTAGGTAGCGAGTCCCAGAAAGCTTCTCAGTTGGTGTTTGTCTCTTGGGACTGGCCAATTTTTCGCCGCTTCGATCTTTTCTGGGTCTGTCCTTACCCCTTCGGATGAGATGATGTGTCCCAAGTATTTGACATCTGGCCTGAAGAGATGACACTTCTTCGGGTTTAGCTTTAGCTGTGCACTTCGTAGTCTTTGGAACACTTCCTTTAAGATATCTCGATGTTCTTGAAAAGTTTTGCCGACCACGATGACATCGTCCAGGTAGACCAAACAGGTTTTCCATGTTAGTCCCAGCAAAACGCGTTCCATTAGACGCTCAAACGCTCCACGTTGGAGAGTTCAGTTATTACCCCAGTTTCAAACCAGAAGTTACCAGAAAGAACTAGAACCCGTCAAATGTGGTATAAATACAGGATGAGAAACTGCGGACGATAAGTTGATTTTTGGAAAGCGATGGAAAAGGACCTAAGTCTTACTAAGTGAAAGATAAGAGATTTGAATTGTGAAATAGAAGTGAAATTGTTTGTGAATTGATTGAAAGTTGTATTTAAATAATAATAAATAGAGTGTTTTGAAACAGAATAACGTTTTATCATTTCGAACCCTAGCCGAAATATTACATTGGTGTCAGAAGTGGGATAAAACTTATTCTGAGTGCTGTGAAATAAAAAAAAAAATAAAAAAAAAATAAAAATAAAAAAAAATGGCACGTACATTGCTGGAGCTAAGTATACCCCAGCTGAAAATTGAGCTAGAGAAGCGGAATCTCTCCGCACCTGGAGGGAAAAGTGATTTTATTCTTCGGCTACAAGAAGCGATCGAAAAAGATGGAAAAGATCCGAAATCCATTTTGTTCGACGTAGAAGAAGAACAAGTGAGCACAGGAGTTGACATGGCCGTTATGATGGAATTACTCCTTGGATTGAATTCTAAGTTAGAAGAACAGAAGAATTCTCTAGAAGAACAGAAGAATTCTCTAGAAGAACAGAAGAATTCTCTAGAAGAACAGAAGAATTCCATTATTTCCGCACTGTCGAAGAGTTCAAGAATTCTCTAGAAGCGAAATTCGAAATAATCGATCAAAAATTAAATATGCACGAGGCACAATTCGAGAAGGTTGAACACAATATCGAGAATCTTGCGAAAGAACTAGAGCGAGTAAAGAAACAGAAAGTCCGAGAAATTTCTACAGACAGCCCTAGAAGGAAAGAGATGCAACCGCCTGTCTTCGATGGTCAAACATCGTGGCCAATATATAGAAGACAATTTGAAGCAGCTGCCATGACCAACAACTGGGACGACGGAGAAAAGTCGATTGCACTCACGCTGGCACTGAGAGGTACAGCTGCGGAATTGCTGCAAACCATCTCAGAAGTTAAACAACTCAACTACGACGCTTTGGTTAAAGCCATAGAAATGCGGTTCGGAGATGACCATATGCAGCAAGTATACAGAGTCCAACTGCGCAGCAGAGTCCAGAAGAGGGGCGAAACACTTCAGCAGTTGCAGGCCGATATCGAACGGTTGGCGCATCTATCTTATCCTAATGCCGGAGAAGACCTTATCAACGAAATGGCTGTAGAGGCGTTAACCCAAGCGATTGAAGATAGGCAGTTGCAAATGGCTGTAAGAATGGCTGGAAAACGAACCCTTCCCGAGGCCCTAGCATTTGCCCTGACGATGAAAGCTGCCGACCAAGCATCTCAAGGAATCCACCGCGTGAGAGAAGTGACAGCCGTGGAATGCTCCTGCCAACGAGCAGACGTCGTGGAGCGGAACAGTGTGCGTGGAGGACAAGTCCGTTGTTGGAACTGCAACAAAATAGGACATCTGCAGCGTGAGTGCAGGTCTCCACTTAAACAACGCAGTTGTCCACAATGCGCTGCTAGGAGACGTAACGAAGAGGCATCTGGCAGGAATGACATCTATCCTGCCAGCAGCGCAACGTCAAGTCAACAGGCGGGAAACGTGTAAGAACCAACTTCGAGGGGCAGAAGTTGGTTTCTGGAATTGACGCCCCCAGGATCAAAATCCAAGTCTCCCAAACAAAACGAAGTAACAAGAGTCTTACAGTGGAAGCCCACATTGGCCAGAATAAATGCGTGGCCACCATTGACACCGGTGCCACCGCTTCCATTATAAGAAGGGATATCGCCCATGATTCATGGCTGCACAATACCAGTAGCTACTGCTTGAAAACAGCAACAGGAGCGACGGCAAAGGTGTATGGAGAAGTTGTTCTTACGATCAATCTGGCAGGACTAACATTCACCAACGTATTCCTAGTGGCCGATATATGCGACGAGTGCATCATTGGAGTTGACTTTATGAAGGCGCATAATGTAGTGCTCGACATCGGAACTCAAGTACTTAAGTACAGGAACGTCGAGATTCCAATGGTGTACGGGAATGAGAATGCCGCATGCCTTAGGACAGTAGTCAACAAGGACGAGATCTTACCACCTTCCGCAGAGACACTATTTTGGGCGCAGCTGGAAGGTGATATTGGGGGCCATCGACTCTATTTGATTGAGCCGGACTCTAAAAATCATTATCAGAATTACTTCGTGGGAAAGATGCTCGTTGAGCCGAAAGGCAAAATGGTCCCAGTAAGAATCTTGAATGTGGGAAATAAGAGCATCAAACTAAAGCAAGGACAATCGATCGGAGCGTGCGTACCGATAACTGCTGTCACCAAGTTGTCGAAGGAGAATGCTGCTATATCTTTGCCATCAAGTAGCACAGCTGAGTTGAAAAGAACTATACTCCGGCAAACCGAGCTGAACCAGGAGCAACGAACTATGGCAGAGGAACTAATCAACGAATTTGCAGACGTATTTGCCTCGCAGGATGGCGAATATGGCAGCACACATTTGGTACAACACCGAATAGACACTGGAGATGCAAGACCCATACGTCAACCTCCTAGGCGTTTACCATTAGCTAAGCAGACGGAGGTTGCAGAAATGGTTTCGACTATGGAAAATCAAGGGTTGATTGAAGGCTCTAAGAGTCCATGGGCATCACCCGTTGTACTGGTCAAGAAGAAAGACGGCACCAATAGATTCTGCGTGGATTATCGCCAGCTAAATAATGTCACCAAGAAGGATAGCTACCCGTTGCCAAGGATTGACGACACACTGGACACACTGTCAGGGGCGCAATGGTTCTCCACACTTGATTTGAAAAGTGGCTACTGGCAAGTACAGATCCATCCGGAGGACCGTGAGAAGACAGCCTTCACCGCAGGAAACGGGCATTGGCGATTCACAGTAATGCCATTCGGATTGTGCAATGCTCCGGCAACCTTTGAGCGTCTAATGGAACGCGTTTTGCTGGGACTAACATGGAAAACCTGTTTGGTCTACCTGGACGATGTCATCGTGGTCGGCAAAACTTTTCAAGAACATCGAGATAACTTAAAGGAAGTGTTCCAAAGACTACGAAGTGCACAGCTAAAGCTAAACCCGAAGAAGTGTCATCTCTTTAGGCCAGATGTCAAATACTTGGGACACATCATCTCATCCGAAGGGCTAAGGACAGACCCAGAAAAGATCGAAGCGGTGAAAAATTGGCCAGTCCCAAGAGACAAACACCAACTGAGAAGCTTTCTGGGACTCGCTACGTACTACAGGCGGTTTGTGAAGGATTTTGCTGGGATCGCAAAGAGTTTACATCAACTAACAGAAAAGGGAAAACAATTCAAATGGTCAAGTGAATGCGAAAGAAGCTTCAAAACTCTCAAACAACAACTATGTGAGGCCCCTGTACTAGTGTACCCTACTCCAGGAAAAACATTTATTGTGGATGCAGATGCCAGTAACGTCGGAATTGGAGCTGTCCTTTCGCAGATGCATGACGGGCAAGAGAAAGTTGTTTCCTACTTTAGTAAGGTGCTCTCTAAGCCGGAAAGGAACTACTGTGTTACCAGGCGGGAACTTCTTGCTTTGGTCTTGGCAACAAAGCATTTCCATAAGTACCTGTACGGGCAAAAATTCATTCTTCGCACAGACCATGCATCTCTGAAGTGGTTGCTGCAATTTAAAAATCCTGAAGGACAAGTCGCAAGGTGGATTGAACGACTCCAGATGTACGACTTCGAGATACAGCATCGAAAGGGAAGCCTTCACTCTAATGCGGATGCTCTGTCCCGGCGACCTTGCAAATCTGATTGCAAACATTGCGCACGACAAGAAGAAAAAGATGCGGTATCCACTCAACGACTAAGAGCTGAGCCCACTGATGGTTGGAATGAAAGTGAAATGCGAAACGCCCAAAAAGAGGATCCGGATATCGAGCCAATTCTCGCCTGGAAAGAACATGAAGAAAAACCAGATTGGCAGAAAATATCCAATAAAAGTCCCGAACTAAAGGCATACTGGGCACATTGGGACTCGCTTCATCTTCAAGATGGTGTTTTGAGGCGAAGGTGGGAAAGCTCGGATGGAAAGACGTTTGTGATGCAGCTCGTTGTGCCAAGGTCGAGAGTCAGTGACGTGCTAAGGGAACTGCACGATGGAATATCCGGAGGCCACTTGGGAGTGAATAAGACGTTAGAAAAGGTGCGAGAACGTTTTTATTGGGTGCACGCCAAGGACGATGTAGAAAATTGGTGCAGAAAGTGTGTCACCTGCGCCGCCAGTAAAGGCCCGAGGGTTAAAACTCACGGCAGAATGCAGCAATACAACGTTGGAGCGCCATTCGAGAGAATCGCAGTTGACATTGCAGGACCGTTTCCTGAAACCGAAAATGAAAATCGCTACATTCTTGTTGTTATGGATTACTTCAGCAAGTGGCCTGAGGCTTTTGCTATCCCTAACCAAGAAGCTAAAACCGTGGTTGAGCAGATCGTTTACAACTGGGTGAGCAGATTCGGCGTACCGATGGAATTGCACTCGGATCAAGGGCGTAACTTCGAGTCTAAGATTTTCCAAGGGGTGTGCGAGCTACTGGGGATTAAAAAGACAGAGAACAACACCGCTCCACCCACAATCGGACGGGATGGTAGAACGCTTCAACAGAACCTTGAATGAACACCTATCAAAGGTCGTTGGCGACAAGCAATGCGATTGGGATAGGCAAATTCCAATGTTTCTATTAGCCTATCGGAGTGCAGTACACAACACCACAGGTCACACTCCATCGGAAATCCTTTTCGGTCGAACAGTCCGGTTACCTAGTGAATTGATGTTTGGATCACCGCCGTCTGAAGAGAACAGAAATGAAGATGACTATGTCGCAGACCTCAGACGGATTATTAGGGCCGTGCACCAAAGAACCAGGGATAAGATCAAGATAGCCAGTGACCGCATGAAGACGAGGTATGATGTCAAGGTGACCACAACGGGATTCCAGGAAGGAGATCTAGTGTGGCTATATAACCATCATAGACGGAAAGGCGTATCACCCAAATTACAGCAAGACTGGGAAGACCATATAAAGTCGTAAAACGCATTGTCTATCGCATTCAACGAGGAAGAGGCAAGATGAAAGTGGTTCGTGTGGATCGAATACATCGCTATATTGGGCAGAATGTCGAAGAGTTTGTTCGGGACGAACAAGTTTAAGAGGGGGATATTGTGGTATATATGTGATTAAATCAAGGATCTAGTCTTGCATAGTTTTAGGACCATACAAACTCTCCACGTTGAAGTGTTCAGTTATTTCCCCAGTTTCAAACCAGAAGTTACGAGAAAGAACTAGAACCCGACAAATGTGGTATAAATACAGGATGAGAAACTTCGGAAGATAAGTTGATTTTTGGAAAGCGCTGGAAAAGGACCTAAGTCTTACTAAGTGCAAGATAAGAGATTTGAATTGTGAAATAGAAGTGAAACTGTTTGTGAATTGATTGAAAGTTGTATTTAAATAATAATAAATAGAGTGTTTTGAAAAAGAATAACGTTTTATCATTTCAAATCCTAGCCGAAATATTACAATACGTTTCTTTTACGTGCTTATTAATGGATTATGGATTTTGAATTGAAAAAGAATTCGACTTTGTAGCTGTAAAACGAAAAATGTCGATGAAGTGACATTTTCTAGTCATCGGCACAAAAATTTTATAGATCGATTCACTTCAGAATTAGCTGTCGGCACTGCATAAAATATCGAGTTACTTACTTTTGTCGGAATTTGCAACAAGACTTATAAGAAAGATGAAAAGACGTCTGGTCACCAGCAGTGGAAAATGTAAACAAGGTTAAATTTTCTTTGGCTGGTCGCTTGTCTGTTTTATAAACATTTCTTGATCCTTTGAGTGCAACTACTTTTCTAATTTTTGGACAATGTAGAAGATTAGTCTCATCTCCATTATAAAGCCGTTTTGGATCATTGAGGACATCACTTTCATAGATGTAATTTTAAGTTTTAGTTAATCAGCTGCGAATGCCCAATTCTGATACTCTGGCGCAACAATCTGGGGATGTCTTCTTAGGAAGGCCTACCATGCGTTACCTGGTTTATTGTCCATAAAGGTAGGAGGTTATCCCTCTCAATGGAACTTCTTTAACAAGGTTCATCAAATCTTAGGTGACCTGAAAAGGTTCAATGGAACAGCTTGTCCAAGACAGCATCGTCGAGAATAAGAAAAAATTATAGCATTCTTTTATTTGAAACTGTTTATTAATTTACATATGTATTTATATTATTCTATAGGTGATGAAGTTATGGCTCTATCGCACTCATGCGATTCGGCGGCAAGTACCTCCAGCACAGTGTCATCAACCTCAAACGAGTCAACATCGCAAGCTGCAAAACAGAGAATAGGGAATGATATCGATGAGGAGATAAGGAAAACACTCAAAGTAATTCAAGATTCTTGTAAAGAATTTTTACAAAAAAAATACGAGTAGCATTTAAAGTAGTTAATAAACATTAAAGAAAAATTGTGTTTTCCACATGAAACGTAGTTGCTTATAACTTTTCTTATATTTTCAACGGAAAGGTTGCTGGCGGTGAATGTGAAACATACTCTGGTTACTCGTGAATTGTAGCTTCCTCTTCTTCTAGTCGTCAATGATTATTTATGTGGTCGCTGCACACATTTAAAAAAATTGTGCAAAACGCAGGAGGCCTTCAATATCAAGGAAGTGTTGGCTATGTGATTGTCCAATCCCTTACCAATTCGTCTGAATCGTGTTTTCAAATGCCTGAACGCGTTTTCAACAACCCTTCGGCATTTTGATAAAGCATAGTTTTGTTCGACAGATGCCGTTGGGCTATATGGGTATAGTTTCATAACCATTTCCGAAAAGCGGTCTCCCCAATCAGAACCACGGGAACGTCAACACCACAAATATTCTTGGAATTCTCCTTCAGAATGGGGTTTTGGTGTTGTACTTTTAATTTGGGACATTCATATATTTGTGAGTCATTGCAACGACCTGGGCTGCTAACGTTGACGTAAAGAAATCTATATCTATATATGAACGATTTATATTAGAATCTTAACATATTTTTTTACTATACGAAAAATTCAAACCGATAGTCCACTGCAGCTAGAAGAGCTATTGAGTACCATTCTAATTGTAGTAATCTGTAGCATCTTCGGCAGACGTTTTAACCTCGATATGATAACCATCTAATGAATGAATGAATGAATGCCTGTGCTTACAATATTTAATATTTAACTTATTGCATTTACCAATAGCGGCGAAAGACTGTGGAAATTTAAATATTTCGGCTGTAGGATATTGCACACTTCTTCTCAAAACGATTTTACAATTTTGAAAACTGAAGCTTTTCCAACTCCAGTTGTGAGCTTTCAATCGTGATTGTTGTGTCATAACTGATTTAAAGTTATGACAACTTTGTAAACGTCTCATAAGTTACTTAGAGGATCCTATAGCCTCAGACAATAAATATAGGAAAACCCTTGTTGCGTATATGTCGCGTAGTGAAGACATTCTGTGCTTGCCGGTAACCAAAAAACCGGCAAGTGCACATGTGTTGGAATTTTTAAATGCGCCAACTGCAGGGGCAATCACAAGTCAACTAATAAGTCATGTTTAAGTCGTACTAAATTCAGAGAAATGCGAGAAAATATATCTCTGAAGACTAATCGATCCCGATTCTCACGGCAGCCGGCAGGTGCGCCTACGAAAGTTTTCAACTACAACAGCTTTGTAGACTTTCCGTCTCTTCCGAAAGTTTCTATTCAGCAAAAACGTCAGCAAGTCTCATCAGCTGAGAACACTCTATTCTCACAAGAAGTTCTCCTCCTTAACGATGAAAATCGTTTCAAAGCTTGGCCAATGCAAATCGAAAGTGGAACAATTTGATGGAATTGCACAGCTTGCAGCTAAGTATTTTTATTCTAATGTTAAGTAATAATCAATATTCTCTGAAGCTATTATGTTGGAATGCCAAAGGCATACGAAACAAAAGCGTTGAGTTTTTCAATTTTCTTTGTAATAAAAATGTCGATATACGAGTATGTATTGTAAGTGAAACTTGGCTCAATAATAATGTTAGCCTAAAGAATTGCAAATACGTTTGTGATCGAGAACGTAGAATTGGGGGCGGTGTTGCCATTGTAACAAAGAAAACAATTCGGCATAACGTACTTCAAATAGTTAATACTACAGTAATGGAAGTGAGTGGAATAAAAATTATTTTAGAAAATTTCTCTAGATTGAAAGTTTTTACGGTATATTTTCCGGGGGTAAATGTAACCCACTCCTAGCAGAAAATTTCAGAAATGATCTTAGAAAGTTGCTCAGCAATGATCGACTTGTAATAGGTGGTGATCTATTGGGGTAATTTGAAGGCTTATCATTGGGGTAATACGAGTATATTAGCAAACTTATCTAACAGATACTTCTTTAATATTTTTTACACTAACAGCCCAACCTTAAGCAGATTTTCTCCATCTGTGTTAGACATATTTTTAACTAATATGCCTTACTTGTTAACATATTTCGTTCCTATTAATGCCCTATGTTCGTATCACTTCACTGTAACATGTGATATTTTACTAACCCCTATGTTTAAAAATGTGCAATATTTAGACTCTAAGAATGCTAATTGAAATCTGTTTAGATTTTACCTCACTGCAAGTATTCGTAATTGTCCGCTAGATCTACTCGTAAATCATATAAATTGTAGTCAACAAGTAGACTCACTTATTAATACCTTCGAAAATAAATTAACTCAGGGTATTTGTTTAACAGTGCCGGCCAAAAATCCATGTCAAAGAGTGATCGTTCTCCCACCAAATATTTTATAATCAAAATGAAAAATTCATGCAGAAAGCGACGGCAAAGATATAGATTATCCCACGATCTTAGAAAAATGAATATATTAAATAAACTTATAAAGATACATATTTCGGAATAAAGAAACTCTGTATGGAATAACAAATTAAGATCTCATTATCCAAATTCAAAGCCTTTTTGGAATATCACTAAAATTTTAAATAAAGAAATATCAAAGTTCCCAATCTCGAGATCTCTGGCTCCATTATAACATCAACTGAGTCCAAAGCGGAACTACTAGCAGATGCCTTTATGGAAAATCATTCTGCTTTTCAAAACAGCCCTATTATGGTTATAAACGAGGTATCTTCGTTCAACGATATGAAGTGAAATACCATCAAATATTTCATTACCAACGAAGATATTCAGTTTTTAGTATAAAATTTCCGAAATTATAAAGCCCCTGGTTTAGATAATATTAAGAATTTAATCCTAAAAAACCTGCGAGTAAATGCTTTTAGTTTATCAAAATAAAATATGTGCCTAAAAAATGGAAAATAGCAAAAATGATTCTCCCTTTGATGTCAAGTAAATCAGCTAATACTCCTTCCAGCTAGCGGCATATAAGTCTATTATGTGGATGTAGTAAGATCATTGAAAATGTAATCAAATTGAAGCTTCAGGTCTTTCTAGAGGAAAAAAATATATTACCACATTATCAATTTAGATTTCATAATTATCACAGCACATCGCATAAAATTTTGAGAATTTCAGCATGTGAAATCTAATTTTCTTAAAAATAAATCAACGGGTTTAATACTGCTAGATATAGAAAAAGCATTCGACACGGTCTGGCACACAGGGTTAATTTACAAACTTTTGAGGTTTAACTGCCCTCCGTATTTCATTAATATAATACAAAGTTTTTTGGATGGTAGAAAGTTTGTAGTATCATTGAACAACATCTGTTCTTTTAAAAAATCTATTCAACCTGGAGTTCCTCAGGGTTCAGTTTTAGGACCTACTCTATTTAATATCTATACTGCAGATTTGTCCAATTTTACCCAACTATAGTATTGCAATCTTTGCTGATGATAATGCAATTTACATCTTCCATGAACTAGGTTCAGTTGTTGAAGAAAATCACCAAAAAGGTTTAAACAAAATATTTGAATACTATTAGCACTGGAAAGTGAAAATAAATATTCAAAAGAGTAATGCTATGTTCATGCAGAAAATAAAGACTGCAAATCGCTCAAAACAAGATATTAAAAATGATGTTGGGTCCCATGCGACTTCTCAACAATGATTTTGCATGAAAAGGCAGGTGTCCTTCAATTCAAATTCTCAAGGAAAAATTCTTTTCAAAATGTACATATGCTGAAAATCCATTGATTAACATATTACCACATCAATGAAAATGTAATAAATGTAATTCTAGCCTTATTTGTTAATAATTTTTCTCCGTTCATTATTTACATATATATTTTTTGAATCTGTTTCAATTTATGCATATTCATGGTCTAGTTATTGATTATCAATTTGAATATATTAATTTATTTATTTATTTACCTACAATATATACCTATTAAATATCATTCATTTGCTTTTTTGTTCATTTATTTATTATTTATTTTGTATCAATTTATTCCAACAGATTTGTGATACTTCGGTATTCCGCTGACGATTTTAGAGCGTATAAGCCGATAGCCACTCTCTTTTGCAATGGAATAAACATTTTCTGAAATTTGTATCTCACTTGCCCATACTTTGGAGCTTGTTGCATAGCAGTTTAAATTTTAAAGAAATTATTGTCATTTTCACAAACATCCTTCTCCCAAAAAGTGCTTGAACGTGACTGCAAATGAAATTAGTTTAAGAAGGTATTGAAAATCATAATTAATTAGATACATGACTAACTAACTGCAATAACTTTCTTTATAATTTCTGCAGAACTCATTCTGCCACTTCAAAATGGACACCTTATGACATTTGAAAACACTTCAACTCGGTGGGAAAGGCCTATTGAGGTTTCTGTAAAAGTTCATCCAAAAAACGCGATTTCGGTTCAGTGGGAACATTTTTGCCCTCTGGTTGTTTACAGTTAACTTAATTCAGGGCACGCTTGTCGTTTCTCCATTTTATAATTCAACTGTAAGATTCCTAGCAGTGAGAGGACCCACAATGGCGTAAGTAGAGTAAAATATTATCTACGAACATTTTCTATCTCCAATGAATTTTCTGCACCATAAAACCACTTATTGGCAGAATTTTTATTTGGCCCTCCCGCCTAGTTAGTTAGTAGGTCCGTTTAATTTACAAGTTAGTACAAATTTACCATTTCATATTATGCTACGGAAACGTTCAGGTCAAAGTGTAGAAGGGGACGACAGCGTCGAGACGGAAGAATTGAACGTCACGATGCGTGAACAAAATGTAGCAACAACGAGTAGGACGTCTGTGGAAACCATGTTGGCTGCAATGATGTTGCAGATCCATGATCTGCAAGCCAAGCTTTCAAAGGATGTTGGAGCGCGAAGAGGCTGGTGAGGCAGTAGGGTCAGTCAACCCAACCAGTGTGTTACCGATCGTCACCGTGAACGTGGATGAACCAGAAGCAGCGTTAGCGAACGGGCTTGGGCAACTGAGTCACACATTATCCTTATCTAGGGGGGAAAATGGTCGAAAGCTATACGACTTACTTGAGGAAAGGCCAGAAGAATGGCCGATGTTTAAAGAAGCGTTTGTGGCTGCCGAGGAATATGGGTACTCGGATCGGCAAGATATGATGCGCCTGCAGAAAGCTATAAAGAGAGGAGCGCGTGAAATGGTTGAATGCCTACTTATTCGTAGCAGCAATGTCCATCGACTATAGACACTCAACAGAAATGCTTTGGTAGGCCAGAGCAGTTGGTAGGGAGCCAGATTGAGAAGGTTTGTAACGTGGCTTGTAAATCTGAAAATCGCATGGATGAGTTACTCCAGAAGCTACCTGTACAAAGAAGACTAGCCTGGGCTAGGTATGCCTATAATATTCAACCAAGGGCAACAGTGCGTCACCTCAGCAACTGGTTACAGGAGTTAGCAAGCATGCTGAATCTGACATGCGCTAACACTATTGAGCAGCCATTTCAGCGAAAGGTAGTAGCTGCAACGATCGAAACAAGTAGGGAAGTAGATTGTTCTGTTTGCACCGGGCAGCATGAGGTAGGAAGGTGTAGGCAATTCTTAGATACTCGTATTAACGGGGTTCAGCGATGGCAAACGGCCGTCGATTGCGGCTGCTTTAACTGTTTGGCTGAGGGACATCGAACTCGTAGCTGTGCACGACAACACCGTTGCAGTGATAGGGGATGCATTAAGAAAATTCACACGCCGTTGCATGACACGAATAGTTCCTTTGAGTCGGAAGGGAGGGAACCGCTGCGAATCAGTCCTGAATCAGAGCTGAAAAAAAGAGAACAACACGCAACCAGCAGTGCTCACACACAAATCCACAGTTTGTTTAAAATTCTACCAGTAAGGTTATACGCTCGGGGTAGAGAGGTGACGTGCTACGCATTATTGGGTGAGGGTCCTCTGTTTCATTGATAAACGAGAACTTGACGCATCGTCTGGCTCTAGAAGGGCAGAAAGAGAATCTCACCCTACAGTGGTTTGGAAACAAAAGTGCTACGGAATTGTCGAGTACAGTCAATATGCACACTTCCGGAGTTCAGCCGAAGAGTAAGAAGTTTGCTCTAAGCCAGGTTAGGACAGAAAAGGACGTCAAGCTAGCTACTCAAGCATTGGATTTGGCTAAACTTCACCTGAAGGATCGACATATGGTTGGACTGCCTCTCCACAGCTATGAGAGTTATTAATTGGGTTTGAGTAACGCGCACCTAGGGATGGCGCGTAAGTCAGTGGCTTACGAACCGGACATAGGTGAATCAGAGATGCAGGGGCAACGCCTATGCTTTGTGTGGGTCGGTACGCCACCGTTGGATTATCTTGATCAAATCGTGAACAACTACATTACTAACGATACCCTAGGAGTTCGAGAGGTCGAGAGGCACGTTGAGTCGCTTGAAGATGTTCGAGCAAGGTCAATTATGAAAAAAAATACCCAAAGAAAAGGGATGCAATTTGAGAGTGGATTAATATGGAAACAGGAGGACACGGTCCTGCCGCCTACTCGAGTTTTGACACAGCAGCGCTTTCAAGCACTTGAAAGGAAGTTTCAACGAGATGCGAGATACCACTAAGAATACTGCCGTATAATGAAAGAGTACGAGGAAAAGAGATACGCAAGAAAATTGAACGCAGTCTATGCTGCTACAAGAGGACCTCGGACATGGTACCTGCCTCATTTCGGAATAAGTAATCCGAACAAGCGTGGAAAGATACGGCTGGTTTTTAAAGCAGCTGCGGAAATTGGAGGCGACAGCTGGTCTATTCGAGGAGGTAGTTTCGGACTTTTCAATCGAAGAAATAAGTATAGCAATTGGAAAAATGAAGCGGGGGACAGCATTCCATCAGAGTTTTGGTCGAAGATGGAGGGGATCGGCAGCGTTTGGCTATCGAAACTTTTAAATAAATTAAAATGTGGACAACCCATGCCGAATCAATGGAGAAGTAGCTTCTTGGTTCCATTATACAAAGGAAAAGGCGACCCTCGAGAATGCAACAACTACCGTTCAATCAAGCTTATGTCACACACAATGAAAATCATCGAAAGAGTCTTAAACGAACGTCTTCGGCAAATAATAAAGCTCGATTATAGCCAGTGTGGATTTGTTGAAGGAAGATCGACGATGGACGCTATCCAAAGCCTACGAATAATAATGGAAAAGCACCGAGATTCGTCTAAGGATTTACACATGGTATTTATCGACCTCGAGAAAGCATTCGATCGAGTGCCTAGGTTTCTCATATGGGCCGCGCTGAGGTCTCAAAATGTACCGGAAACGTATGTTAGAATAATACAAGACATGTACGGAAACGTGAAAACTGCGGTTAAAAGCTCTGCTGGCCTAACGAGAGAATTTCCAGTTAATGTCGGAGTGCATCAAGGAAGCGTACTTAGCCCTTTCCTCTTTAACGTAGTATTCGACTATCTTTTAAAAGACTGCATGCGCGAAGCAAATGTAACGCCAATTCTCTTCGCTGACGACGCAGTTATACTTAGCGATAACGTCGAAGATTTACAGAACGCCTTAGATTCATGGAGAAATGCGCTAGAGAGAAACGGGTTTAAAATAAGTCGTTCAAAGACGGAGCATTTGACGTGTCCATTTGCACATCCGTTGCGACCTGTTCCGGATATAATGTTAGACGGAATAGTTCTTCCGAAAAGCACTATCTTTAAGTACTTAGGATCAATCGTTAACATGGAAGCGAAATGTGACGACGACGTAAACCACAGAGTGAGTGTGGGGTGGATGAAATGGCGGGAAAATTCGGGAATCTTTTGCGACCGAAAATTTCCACTTAAATTAAAGGGGAAACTCTACACCACGGTTGTTAGACCAGCTCTTATATACGGTTCACAGTGCTGGACAATGTACGAAGCGTTTAAAAACAAAATGACGGCAGCGGAAATGAAAATGTTAAGGATGTCTAGTGGAGTCACTAAACGCGATTGCATTAGATCTACGCTTATAAGAAGAAGTCTACATATAAAGAATTCGGTAACCGAACAGCTTGAGGCGAATAGAATAAGTTGGTATTGCCATGTTCAAAGAAGATCTGCGGAAAATCCGGTTAAAAAGGCACTATCAACTACGGTCACTCCAACTGTAAGAAAACGAGGTCGGAAAAAGAATTCCTGGATTTCTCAGATGGCAAATGCGCAACAACGTCTGGGGTTACAACTGAAGCGATCCAGGACCGAGCATTATGTGGACGCGTTCTGCGGTCTGCGACATTAGCCAACCCCATAAGCGGAGCAGCAGCGATGCAGTAAAAATGTGAAACTCGTTACGCATAAGTTCATATAACGAGGAAAGGGTTAATAAAAGGATAAGAAGAAGAAGCGGAAATTGGAGGCGAACTCCGCCTTGCTTCGTGAACCCGATCAATACCAAGATCTCCTAGGCGTATTGATGAAGTTTAGAGAAAAGTCAGTGGGAGTGTGCGCAGATATAGTGGAGATATTCCACCAGATACAAATACGCCGAGAAGACCGAGACGCGTAGAGGTTTTTGTGGATGGTAGGTCAAAGCGATGCTATTGGTGGATATGTGATAAATGTAATGACATTCGGGGCTACATGTTCACCCAGCCCAGCCCAGTTAAAAACCTGAACGCGCTTGAATTTAAAGAGGAATTCCCGGATGCTGTAGATGCTATAATCGACAACCACTATGTCGACGACTACGTCCATTGTTTCGCAGATGATGAAGAGGCTGTGAGAGTGTCCGAAGAAGTAGTACGAGTACATAAGCAAAACGGATTCGAACTCAAGAGATTCAGTTCGACCTTACCGCAGGTGATCGAAAGGCCCAACCGAAATCAGCAGGAAGAGTCGATGCTTGACTTAGATAAGAACGAATGAATCCATTACCAGAAGGTGCTGGGGATGCACTGGGATACGAAGCAAAAAATTGTTAGATGCATGATGGCCTTTGGGAATGTACATCCTGGCCTATTTGAAGGGAGCAGGCGACCAACTAAGCGTGAAACGCTCAGCATAACCATGTCGGTTTTTGACCCATTCGGCTTAGCTGCAGAGTATGCGCTGATAGCTAAGATGATGCTGCGGAGGATCTGGCAAAAGCATATCGATTGGGATAAGTCAATTCCCGCCCAAACTTATGAGCTATTGGTGAAATGGTTGATGCAGCTCAAGGAGGTGGAGAAAATATGTGTTCCTCGGGGCTATGGTGCGGAGTTCGTGTCTGCACAAGTAGAGCTTCACATTTTCGCTGAAGCGTGTGAAAGTGCATTTGCCGCCACGTATCACATATTACGTTCGTTGGAGGGAAAACGAAGTGCGCAGCACCCAAATTAACACCGATCCCGCGCCTGGAACTGCATTCTGCAGTGCTAGCTACACGTCTTCGACAGACCATACTTCACAGACATAATGTGAAGCCGTCTCGAGTTGTGATGTGGAGCGGCTCTCGAACGGTCTTGTCGTAGATTAAGTCAGACCATCGACGATACAAGCTGAACGTGACACACCGGGTCAACGAAATCCTGGAGAATAGCGAAATCACAGAGTGGAGATGACTTCCGAGTGCACTGAATCCAGCAGATTTTGGTACTCGCCTGAGGGACAAGAAGAGGAAATCGTTTTGGATAGACAGCGAATTACGACGAAGATCTGACTGAATATCTTCCAGACCTGTGTCTGTGACGAACGAAATGGTTTCAGCCAGTAAAACCTCTTTCAATAGGAGGCCTCGTTCTCGTGTGCGACGGTAGTTTTCATCGCTCTTAATGGCCGATGGACAGACTGATGGAGGTGTATCCTGAAAGTGATCTTCAGGTTCGAGCAGCGGAAGTACGAACCACATTCGGCGTTTTGAGACTGCCTTCCTGTATGCTGACGAGGATTGATGTTGGTGAATCTTCGATTAGATCCACGGAGGGGGCGATCTTGTAGATTACTTTTGTATTAGTATTCGAATAAGCAATGTAAACGCATCTTAATGTAAGTGAGCCCTCCTGTTGCTAAAGTTGCCTTCTGGTTGTCACAGTTTACTTTAGATTAGATTAGATTTATTATTTGTTTTCCTGTTTATGATACAAATTTATGATACAAAAATCATTTAGCATGGCTTTGCCGTCTGCCTGTCAGTTTACTTAATTCTGGCGTAAGTAGAGTAAAATATTATCTATGAGCATTTCCTATCTCCAATTATAATATTGTCTATTTATGAATTTCCTAGGAAATAAAACACCACCACAAAACCACTTACTGGCAGAGTTTTTATTTGACCCTCCCATTTAGGATCCACAACACATGTAATGGGCACTATTAAAAATAAATGATCGGCACTGATCACACAATTTAATTCTATGCGAAGTTTTTTAGTATGATCGGCAACATGCCGATTAATAAAAAGAAAATGCGGTCGAATCTAATTGTCGGCACAATTAAATATTAAAAATTCAATTCACTTTTATATTGAACGGTTAAATTAATATATACTAGTGAAATTTGTAAAGAACTTACCTCACTTTCTTAACAAAATTTTCTTATTTTCACAAAATAAACAACCAAAAATATTTCTGTGAACAGTTTTGGACAAAATGAAATGTCGCATTTGAAAGTAGCATGTAAAATACGCTAAACAGACTTGCCGGATTAATACAAAAGGTTCAAAATGACGAATTGTTTGCCGCAAAACTAATTACAAGACAAAATGTGAAGGTATGCCGATCAACGGAGAAAGTGCCCATTGCTGGGTAGGTTACCCTCTTAAAATGTCAAATTTTATCTTTCTGATAAGTGCTTCCCCAAATGGAGCAAATGATCAGGATTCTTATAACATGTTTATTATTTCTTTTTCCATTTCCTTTTAAAAAATTCTAAATTTGCTCACAATCGATTTAAACGCGAAAACATAATTTTTCCAAACGTATTTTTTTCTTTGAAATTTCATATGGAGTGGTCATAAATGAACTAAGTCGTGTCTTTTTGCAAATCCGCTATCTGCTTAAGAAGTAATTTGCATGTTAATTACAACAATAACATAGCGATCAACGCTAAGTGAATTTATCTATTTATCTATTAAGCGAATATAACAGCGCTTCCAAATCATATTTTCTTCTTTTCGGATGAATTTTTCTAATGAATTAGCAAAAGTGTCAAACATTCGCCTGCAAATGTTTTTCAAAACAATTTAAACGCCATAGAGATGTCTGTGCTACCAAGTTTTTATAATGAACTCTTTAGTGGGGATGGACCGCTTTTTTGCGAAGATAGCTTACAGGCGACCAAAAATCAATCGAAGAATTTTCCTTTTCCATAGAGTAGCACGATTTTGATGATATCTCTGAAACTATAAGAGTCCGGCATTAAAAAAAAATTTCACATTTATCAGAAAAATGCCTTTTATCACGCATTAAAATTTCATCAATATCGGAGGTAGTGGCACCTTTTCCAAATAATTACCAAAAGGTCTTACAAAGGGTCGCTTTTGTTGCCCGGGGGAGGGCTTTGCTTGTCAATTGCCTTCTTAGCCCAACGAAGCAGTGGTGGGCAAGAGTTATTGTTTGTTTGATCTCAGCGATAGTGTCGTAGCGGAGCCTAGGTAGACAAAGTCCGTAACTGCCTCAAAGGTATACCTGCCGAAAGTGCCGCTCTGTCAGGTACGTCGGTGTTGAGTGTCATTTTGCTTGGGGGAGGGACACCTCTTTGACCACTTAACCCATTTTCGACGATTCCGTCTCAAAACTTGCAAAAGCGCCACCGACATCACGCTGTTTTCTTCCGATTATGTCAATATCATCGGCGTATGCAAGTTATTTAACAGACTTTTGAAAGGTTGTGTCTCTTGTGTTGCGCGTGAGTTTTTAACTATTCTTTCAAGTATGATGTTGAATAAATTCTCCATCCCCATCTTGCACAGACGGACGAGCAGGCATTGCTCTGTATAGGTCGTCTCTATAGATGCTTTCATACTCGGTCTTAAAATCGATAAATTGATAGTGTGTATCGACACTCTGCTTTCTTCCGATTATGTCAATATCATCGGCATATGCGAGTAATTGAACGGTGTTTTTAAAGATTTTGCCTCTTGTATTTGCGCGTCAGTTTTGCACTATTCTTCCAAGTATTGTGTTAAAGAAATCCCATGACAGCGCATCGCCTTGTCTAAAACTTTTTTTGACATCAAAGGTGTCATCTGAGATCTTTACCGAACTCATGGGTTTTCTCCAAGAACTGCTGTAGTGTGAATATTTTCTTAAGAAGGCATAAGTCAATTACCTTGTTGTAGCCAAAGTATGGTTAGGAATATTCCGAACAACGCCAAGACAAGCTAATATTGTGAGAAATTTCGACGTCAGATGGCTACAATCGCAAAAGATCTTCAAATCCTTTTCCGTTCTAGTCTCTCTTAATCTCTTAATAGGTCTCTTGGCGCCAGCATCAAGAATCGAAAACAAGTGGAAACACTGCCAGGAAGCCATCAGAGATGCCGCTACTGATGTGTTGAGTTCCTGATTTGATGACGATTTCCGGCAAGCAAATGCAGCTAAGCAAGATGCACACAAAGCGGCGCTGCAAAGAAGGACTAGAGCTGCTCACGAGCTCTATGAGCAGAAGAGGACAGACGAACTTTCGTCCGACCATATTTTAGTGGTGAGTTGGTGAATGCTCCTTACCAAGTCATCGCCTGTCACTTTGAAGAGCTCTGCAGTCAGGCCGTCCGCTCCAGCAGCTTTGTTACACTTCAGCTCAGATATTGCTATCTTCAATTCATCCAGATCGAGTGGACGGAATTGTGGGTCTGATCTCATCATCCAGGTTGAAAGGCTCATTCTACCTGACAGCGGTATTTCTTTCGCCATCGCCGTTATACAGTCTACAGAAATGATCCTTCCAAATCCTCAGCATCGACTGCGACTCTACTACGATGTTCCCTTTTTTTGTCTCTACAGGCCACGGGTCGGGGTTTACGCCCATGGCATGTTTTTTTACCTTTTGGTAAAATTCCGAATTCCGGCAAACACATGCAGCTAAGCAAGACGCACGCAATGCGGCGCAGCAAAGAAAGACTAGAGCTGCTCACTAGCTCTATGAGAAGAAGAGGAGAGACGAACACCGGCTTCTCAGGAGAAAAAAGAAAGAGCATGAGAAACGCGCGGTCGAGGAAATTGAGAGACGCTATTCCGGAAAGTTTACCAAAAGGTAAAAGAAACATGCCACGGATACAAGCCCCGAACCGAAGCCTGAAGAGACGAACAAGGGAATGTCGTAGTAGAGTCGCAGTCGATGCTGAGGATTTGGAAAGATCATTTCTGGCATGAAGAAACCAAAACCGCTGTCAGGCAGAATGAATCTTTCAACCTGGAAGATGAAGACCAACAATTCCATCCTGAGTGTCTTTGTGATGAGATAGTCGGCATACTGACAGTTCAAATTTTAAACCTAACAAAAACAAAGAAAAGGAAGCAAACTAGCTTTAATTTATTGCTGGCGCAAGCCGATAAAACACGGAGTGTGACTGTGCATCGATTTGTCAAATATTTTCAATATTATGCAGGGCTGCGCTAAATGCAAAATTGCAATTCGCCGTGTGACTGGTATCAGCGGGTAAGGTCTTTTACATAGCAGTAAAATGTAGCGGGTTGGACACATACAGCAGCAACATTGTCAATCCAAACACTTTCGTGAGGTACATGTGTGATGAATGCATTACATACTATATATACACAATGTAGACCTAGTACTAAAAGACATATAAGAGCAAATAAAATCGAATGGAATGCACTTAAAGGAGTACAAAGGGGAATTCGAAGAACCGCTTAAAAAGAACGAAACAGAAATAAAAAAAGTGATCGAAGGAAGGTACAACGAGCGACTGAAAGCTATATTAAAAGCCCAAGAAACATGGGGAAAAAATGTGAAGAAGTACCAAAAATTAGAGACTTCGCGGAATCATTTCAAGAGTAGAGCGAACGTATTAGTAATAGCGTGAAGAAGATGGCAATCAATAATCAAATGGTCGTAAAAAGTGTAAACGAAATGAAAAATGACATCCAAATAGGAGTGAAAGAAATGAATGGATCAAAGAAGAAAGAGGACAAACTTAATTATCCCGATCAGCTGAAACAGGCAATTTACATTACAATCTCAAAAAAATGAACTTGGGGCTTAGCAACCAAACCAAATTACAGGTCTTTATTGCAATAATCAAGGGCTGACAGGCAACTTAATAGACTCAGAACAAAACTTCATTGGGAAGGAATTAGACTTTATTATTATTTTAACGTAACTCCTGAAATAGATAACAGTGAGATTTTGTTGGAGGAATATCTTTCTTTATTATATTTTTAGAAACAAACGTAACTCCTGAAATACATAACAATGAGATTTTGTTGGAGGAATATCTTTCCCCTATTTGATGTGATAGCGAGTCAAGACACACAGGTTGGCTGTGCATTTACATCAGTAAGAATTTTGAATTCAAACACATTAAACAAGTTACTCTGCGTAATCATATCTATATGCTTGTAAAAATCACGAACTATAACCAGTCAATACATCTGACTGGAGTATATCGGTCACCCAGTTCATCTGAGCGAGTTTTTTGTGACGTGTTTAAAGAATGGTTAGCGGAGCTAATTCATTCAGATCAGAAATTTATACTAGCATAATATATATAAATATTGATTGGCTTGATGAATCGAACTTATATAGAAGGGAATTAAAAAACACAGTCGAAATTGAAAATCTTTGTAAACAAGTTGTTACTGAGCCCACAAGGGTAACAAACACCATACAAACGCTTATAGATTACGTTGTTACAAATACAAGCACAACTGTTGTGAAACTAATTCTCGAACTTAAAATAAGTGACCACGAAACGTTTTTAATCCATGTTAATCTTAAAAATCGGGTTGTAGAAATAGAAGAGGCAAACAAGATTAAGGTTCTTAAATACAACAAATCATCGTTCTTGAACTCAACTTAGACACAGCGAAACAAAGTTATATAGCGAAGATCTAAATTTAATTGGAAGAATTCTGCAAAATGAACACAAGTTTGGACTAAAGTAATCAGCTGCAGTAACATTAACTGGTACAATGATAGACTTAGAAGCTTAAAAAGGAAAAAGTTAGCACGCTATCATGAATTTAGAATATTTAACAGTGAGTCTACGTAGAAAGTTACCGTGCTATACGAAATGAGTATAAACCGGAACTAGTAAGAGCAAAGAACAATAATATTAGACTTCACATTGAGCGAGCTAGACACCAAAAAGCCATGTGGGGAGCAATAAAAGCACACGTTTTAAATAAAATAGGACAATCGCCAAAGGATGTTTACTTTAAAGCACATGCATAAAAGGGGATGAGAATGTCGCTAACGAATTCAAAAAAATTGTATTAAGTAGTGTCGTGGATATTAACCAATCAATTCCGTATACACAGTTTTTCTAGAGTATGGAGATGACAGACACGGTGTTTCAATTAGAACTCACAAACGAACAAAGCATTAAACGGTCACTTATAGTACGTTTACACCGACCCGAAATTCAACATCTCGAAATGAAATTTCGGAATTTCATTTAACCGTTTACATAGAACGAATAACATTTATATGACAGCTGCGGTCTTCCCACTTCCTCCTGTTTTATAATTTTTTTGGTTGAGGCACATAGTCATTAGTGATTGTAAATATTGGAACAGCTGCCTTCTTCCAAAGTTGTTTTTGTCCGAAATGCTGAATTTCGGGTCGGTGTAAACGTACTATTAATCAAAAGAAAGATTTCAACTACATCAGCTCGAAAACGATGCTAGACGCAATGGAGATAATCGGGCTTGAAATCGAGCGAATAATAAATCTATTAGTAAGCAGTGGAATGGTCCCTAAGTCCTGGAAGGAATCGGTTATTACACCCATTGAACAAGTTAAAGGAACCGACAAATGCGAAAACTTTCGGCCAATAAGCTCACTACCAGTTTATAAGAAAGTTTTGGAAAAAAATGTTCAAATCCAAATGGAGAAATACTTCGAAACGACTAAACCATTTCTCGAAAACCAATCGGGATATCGTAAAAAAACACTCCTGCGAGACAGCGCTAAATAGAGTTTTGATATGCTGGAAAGAGGAACTTGCAGCAAAAAACTATGTAGTTGTAGTTTTGGACTTTAAGAGGGCATTCGAAACGATCGACAGAACTATACTTATGTTTAAACTTCAAAGATACGGTATTAGAGGCAGAGTTGGAATGGTTTAAATCGTTTCTAAGTAAAAAGTGTCAGAGAACAATGGTTAATGGAGTATCATCGAGAAGCATTGAAACGACGTTAGGAGTGCCCCAAGGATCTGGGGTATAAATAAACAACTAAAATACGCGCAGGTAGCTCTATTTGGCGATGATTCTCTCTTATTTATATCTGGAAAGAGCTTGGAGGAATGTGAACGACAATTACAAGAGGGCTTACATAGATTAAATGTATGGCAAAATGCAAATAAACTTAAATTAAATATTAGCAAAACAAAATGCATGGTTCTTAAACATAAAGTAAATATAAATCTCTCTATAGAAAATTAAATAGTTCAACACGTAGAAAATATAAAATACCTAGAAGTAATCATTGACTCGGAGTAATCATTGACTCGAATTTATCATTAAGTTCACAGGTAGAATACACTGATAAAAATATAGCAAACAAAGAAGGTAGATCTTAAAAGTAAGATCTCCTTAACGAGTGCAATACACATATATAATATTTTGATCAAACCTCACTTCGAGTATTGCTCATCAGTTTTGTATCCCTTATGTGACACTGATTATTAAGTTAGAACGTAAAATGAAATCGCTATACGCCAATTAGAATGTTGCTGGATAAACTAATGTAGTTAAATGTAAAACAGAAAATTGTTTAATGTTTTAAATTTTATTTCAAAATCATAGAGCCCACGCTTGTTGATTGTGGCCCAGGTTCACCCCAGAATGTAGCGCTACCTAAATGCAATGCCCATGCAATTAATAAACATAAAAAAGGAAACAGAAACATTTGTTGCATGATTTCTTCTGGTTCATCTTATTCAAAATTCATTCTCTTAAAATTTACATTAAACATTTTTATTTTTATGAAAAAAATAACAAATTAACTATAAACCACAACTCCACTTAAATCATAACCGCCAAATATGTTTCATGTGACTTAAATTTAAAGGAGAAAGTTGTTGCCTTAAAATTCAGTCCACTACCTCACGAAATGTCACCTAGTTTTGCGGTCAATTTTTGGGCTCTCGACCAACCAGAATCGTTGGACTTACTTTTGCCTAGAATGTCAAACACGGTTAATGTCATGTCCATATTTCTATCTTAACGTTGTGCAGGATGAAAGATGGATAAGGAATTCACGCTGCTCCATCAAGGTCAGGAATGCCTTTACCAGGACTTTTAATGTCAAAAAATGACGCACTACCATACGAATATCTTGACATCACCCTAGAAAAAATCGTTCCAAAGGTTTGAGTCCGCACAATAACTTGCGTACGCAGATCAACACAGCCGACCTTCAATAGCCGTGTTTTCTTGCAAATCCGCTTTAAAAGTAATTTCCATGTTAATTACAACAATAACATAGCGATGTATGCTAAGTCAATTTATATGCGCTATCTATTAAAATAGTGTTTCCAAATACTATTATCTTCGTTTGGGATTAATTTTTCCAATGAATTTTCAGAAATGTGAAACATTCGCCTGCAAATTTTTTTTCGAAACAATTTAAAATTTTTCACCAACCGACAGACGAACGGATTTGGGTGGTGTTTTTGTGATGATTCGTGTGTATTGAAGTAAAAGTCGCCAAAAATGAAAAATAAACAAGGGCAAAACAATATGCGTGCTGCCATTAGAAAACGACGTACACGCGATTTGACCAGAATGTTACCGTAGGCAGTTACTTAACATCAAGAAAGTTAAGTTACAAGCAGCAAAGGACATCAGCACAGAAATCACATGAATAGAAATGTTTTTTGCCAATTGTTTTTTTTTTTAACAGAACAGCATAAATATAAATACCATAACAGACCCAACAACTGTATTAAGTTCTGTCGATTTCTTCAGATCGTAACGGTTATATTGAAAACAATCAGGCTCATCCAAATAATATTTTTAACCCCAAATATAAAAACTATCCCCCACTTTTTATCTTAAATAAGTTGTCAGAATTATTGTTTTCCTAAAGAAAATCGAATAAAAAATATTCAAATTTATTTCATTTTATTTTGTAGAGAACAAAATTACACATCCACTTCATCGTCATTAACGTACACAAGATCTTGGAAATCATACTCAATCTCTTCTGGGATAGTTTTATATCGATTCTTTAATAAATCTACCCATAATACCCTTTGTTCGCAAAGAGGACACTCTCCATCTATTGGTATATAATGTCCATGATGCTGTTTATCTGACATGAGCATGTGCTCTGCCATACAAGTGATGTGGCAGGTCAATTTACATGTTATATTGACACAACCAATTCTAGATCTGTTTGGGTTTTCTATGGGCTTTATGCAAAGATGGCATTCCGCTGCCCAAAAATTCCTCTGTGACAAAATTTCATCATCCATCCTGTTTTTCTTCTCTTTTCCAATTTTAATTTTTCCTCCAACAATTGTCATGTGTGAAGGTGGTTTATTCTCGGGCTATAACACATATACACATACATATATATAATTTTGATAAAGGAATTGAAAAAATGTAAGGTACCTACCTGAAATAACATTTCATATTCCGTTTCAAGCCATCTAATTGTTAATGGTAACCTATTCCATGGACCAGTGCCAAGCATAACGGAGAGAATACGAAAATTATATTGCAAGTAACTTTCGTTGATACGTTTTCTTTTCAATTCCAAATTATATTTTAAACGGGATGATTGTGTCGGTTGCTGCCACGCCCATTCGAACTGTTGCAAACAAACTTCAGAAATATCAACCACATTATAACAATGGTTTATAAAATTTACCTGCAAAGCAGAGATATTGTTGGGGAACCCATGAACAATTAAAACCATTTTCCATGGGCCTTTGTTGGAAGTCTTCTTTGCACCGCCAAAATCTCTACCTTTATTGTGTTGATTAATTCTTCGATTTGGATTAACAGTGAAGCCTATATAACATTTACCATTATATCTTTTTTCAACACTTAAGCTAGTTAGCAAATAAACTCCGTAGAATTCGGATGTGTGAACTTCGGTATTTTCCATTTTAAGCTAAAACAAATGAGTAATTCAGGAGTAAAATGAGTTCATCATGTTCACAAAAATACGTTTAGTTTATCATTTTAGATTTAACGTGTCAAAACATATGAGCAAAACAAAATAAAATGTTAACAAAAAGGGAGAGAAATTATGTCACCAAAACAATTCAGGCGTAAGATTCGTACTCGTATGCATCGATGGCATCAGGACTTATTTCAAAAGTAAAACATTTTAAATCTCACATATGATACAAATTATTATTTTTATTTCTATATTTAAGTATTGTCTTCCTAATCTAACGACTATATATACAAAATTATGAAATAATTTTAAAATACAGTTCTAAAGTTTTTGGCCAGCAGGTCCAATGCCATTTTGTTGATTTACAATGCCGTTTTGCATTCCTTGAATATTACCCACCAAACCCCCCCCACTAATTTGTCCCACTGTAGGGTTATCATTCATTCCCAGATCCATTAAGGATGTTCCATTGACGGCGTTAAAAAGTTTCGTACGCTTTCTAGTGTAATGTTGCCAAAGTAAAATTGCTTGATCGTCTATGAATTTTGAACATTGTGCGTTAACAATCTCTCGGCGAAAATGCTCATACTGTAAAAGATCGAGAAAATACAAGCACATAGGATACATAAGATATTTCGCATAATCTGGTTCCTTCCAATACTGTAGATATTTAAGATAATTTATAAAAGCTTGATCCTTGAAGTAGCCACGCTGAGCTAGAACTATAAAAGAAATTATGTTCAAATGTGTTTTTAATTTAAGGTTCTCTGGGTGATGAGATAAACATGCAGTTCCAAGTTAGTATTTTTTTCGTTTTGGTTTAACTTCCATGCTTAAACAAATAAAAGTGAAATACGAATTAAGCGTCCGAACAACTGAGAAATCTCAAGTAAAACGACAGACATAACTAATGATTTTTATAGCCTGAACGTTGATAAACTTAGTAAAATGACAATATTACGTCTTTAAAGTTTTTGTTAAGCGAATAAAATAAGACGACTGATGCTTAAGAGCAAGAATTATTTTTTGAAATATATGACAGTACATATGAAATTGGTAGAAAATAAACCTCCAGTGGTACTGCTTATACTATATTCTTATGTTAATAATATTATACGTTGTTATGGAATTCTTTAACGTAAAAACTTTATTTGTTCAAAAAGTGCACACTAGCCTCAGATTTTCTGAACAAAAATTATTAGAAGTGTTCTTAAGAACTGGCAGCTGGTTATTTCCTTGAAGCCCGGAGGCAGGTTATTCGCGAGTTTAAACGCTTTTTTAATGTCATCGATCTATAGAATATAACAGATCCATTCTTATAACATTTTCAAAAAAAAAAACGAGAGCAGAATTTGGATCCAAAACAATGCAGAGTTATTAAAAGTTGGAGATATGGAAGGCTAAATTCACAACGCAAGGAGCGGCGAGCAATTGAGCGACGCAAAGAAATCAAAGTTTATGATGTTGTATGGTTGGTTTTAGCAAGCAACATCGATGTTTTTAAATTTGTTTTAATTTTTTTCGTTCATTGCTGGGCGAGGAGGTATACAGATTCATCGCTTAGTCGCTTGCTTTCATTGCGTGGTCTTAGTTTACCATTATATCCAACGTAAGCATCGACATGATTTTTGTATTCTATGCCATTCCTCAGAAGTGTCTAAATACAACACAATAAATCCAATAACCACATCTTATTAGAACAAAATTAAAACCCAACTATGAACCCTTCACACCAAAAACGAAAGATATGTTTATATTCTAATACGAAATCATCCACTTCCCACCGTGCAATATGCAGAATTGCCACACACCATAGAACAAAAAAATACAGTTTCATTTGCCTCTTATTTTTGGCAGCGGAATGTGTGCCTTACTTATCTTCCTTGCACCCGAAGACATGCTTAAGCTTTCATTGAGAAAATATCTTTAAAATAAACGTAATTCATTAAATTGTGCATCCATTGCCAACTTGCATCATTTATACAACTAGATATTTGCAGCTAAATGAAGTGATTATAATAAAGTTTGGGGGTAATTGGGAGATAACAAAGTTTACGTTTGACTACTGAAAACTGCAGTTTTCTCTCCACACCCATTGTTCACTTTCATAAGTAATACTTACAATTGAGGTAATTCGGATTTGCCAAACACTGAACAAACTCCAACTCCACTTGCCATCGTAATCGTTGCTGATCTTCTGATTCGATAGCAGCTGCTTTTTGACAAATAAAAAATATCAAGTTAAATAGAACCAATTCGACACACAGCTTATATCAAATTGTATATAAAATTACAGTTTAAACATGATACAACTTCATTTCATTACACAAAAAGAAACAAAATAAAAAGATATACAGAAGAGTTTGGAATTTTTTTTTTGCTAAAGTACATACAAAATTTACACAAATGCCAATAAAAAATAGGAAGGAAGAAGTGTTAATCAAAATTTTCTCAATCATTTCTTTTAAAATGCCTTTTCAATAATAAAACGAAGAAGTTTTAGAAATTAAAGTGAAAAAATAAAAATAAATAAATATATTTACATACTTATGTTTATATGAATGAAAAAATATTGCTTTTCAGTTTTAATGCGTAGAAGCAGTGTGTGGTGTTTCTTCCGCTGTGAAACAATAACATCTAATAAATTAATGGTAAGAAAGTATTTTTAAAAAAAAATCTTTTATATAAATGCTCTGAAAAGATGAAAAACTTTGAAATAAACCAAACCAAAGCAAACCCATAGTTATGTTACATTATACAATTGTATAGGATAAAGAAGCTTGTCGCGAGAACATATATAGTAAAAAGTAAATACTTTTCTATATAAAATGTTCACAGGAAAATCAAGTGAGAATATAGTTTATACCTATATTTATCTTGACTAAAGTAATTTGAGTAAAAATTGTAGTTTTCTAAAAAATAAATTAACACACGAAAATCTTACGCGAATATATACTCGTATACAGTGTACTCTCTCATAAGCGGACACCGACGGTTCTGAGAAATTTGTCCGCTTATAAGAGAATGAATAAAATTAAGGACTTTTAAAAGAAAAACACATTCGTCAGGTGCTTTCTATTTTTTATTATTTTTAAATAAATTTTTAATTCATATTTCTGGCTTCTACAAAAAAGTAAAAAAAAATAAATAAATTTCTTTAGCTTTGGACCTGAGAGAGGAATATTTTTGCTACGAGCTTTCACCAATCATAATACAATCTATCAACATTGAAACGTTCGGCTTTATAAAAACTTTTTGTATTCATTTTCATTGACATTCGGGTGCCACTTTGTTAAAATATTTTCTTTTGTACGACGCTTGTGTTTTACCGATTTTGAATTTAGTCGCTAGCCTACGAACGCCGAGTTTGAATTTATTATGGGCTTGAATAACTCCACCTTTTCTTAAATTATCAATAAGTGCTTTACTTTTCCCATTTTGATGCTTTTCACCCGAATTCTTATAAATCACCAATTTATGCTTTGGCATTTAAGTTACACATAGACACATTTTCAGCATTCATAAAATGCAACGGGATTAATAACTGTTACTCTTTTCATAGAATCAATGCGTGCATGCTAAGCGGCCCATACACATGAAACAACTTTAAAACCTGACCATACCTACGCTAAAAACATTGCTTGAAACTGCAACATGCGTCAAAACTTTATTCATGTGTATGGGCTGCTTTACACAGTTATTTCTTGGTTTTCTTTCGTTGCTTCTTGAAAAGCGTGAAACAAATAAAATAAGACAGACAAAAAAAGTTATATTTTGTCCGCTTTGGAGAGAGCGAAATTGTATTGCGGTTATGAAATTTGGTGTCCGCGTCCGGTTATAGGAGAGTCCGCTTGTGAGAGACTTGTTTCTATGAAAAACCATCTATTTTTTTCCGTTCTTTGAAATCTGTCCTGTTATCAGAGGTGTCCGTAAGGAGAGAGTACAATGTATAAAATATCTTGACGAAAGTAATTCTAAATAGAAATTGTATTTTTCTATAAAATAAATTTATATCATATACAATTATATAATATAATATAACTATGAATTTGCTTTGGTTTGATTTATTTCAAAGTTTATTTTCATCTATACAGAGCATTTAAATAACCGATTGTTTTTTTTTTAAATTTGTTACCATTAATTTATTTGTTATTTTTTAGTTTTCGTTGAACATGTTTCAAAGTCTGTTTATTGCAATTAATGCCTCATTGTTGCACGGCCTCTTAAATGTAAATTTAGTACAATCTGGTTCTTCTACAAGGAGACTATCTAGTGACTTCACCCTACTTCAAGTCACATGTGCTTCGTCAGCAGCGAAGAGTTTTGAGCCAAGATAGACAACGGTATGGTCGATAGTACTATCCTACATTTTGTGTACTGCGCAAACCCAGCTTAATATAATTCGCAAAATTCTTCGTTCAGCAGTGCCGTGACTATATTTTGCTGGAAATTGCACAGATTTTGGCTGAATAATGGGGACACTATCTTTACCGAAGTCTATACGAACGGATGGTATATCAGTTTCGTATATTTGTGCTCTCCGAAGGTGGCCCATATGATTTCTATAATATAGTAACGCAGCATGAACTTGTCTTCAACGACTATTGCTAACTCCATAGATCTTGTTTATATCGGATGGTACAATACTATTTAGATCACTGTTGTCATTTCTTAGAGTAAAATCTTAGATTATCTTGTGCTTTTATTATTTTATAGTAACACTATCCTAATTTGAATCTGTGGAGGTATAGTTTGAATGTGACGCAACAGTTTTATGATTAGACTATCTAATCTTGTTTGGTATGTGTCTGTGGTTGGTAATGTTGAAATTTATTTCTTGTTTTGTTCCTTTTAACCAACACATGCCTTTGTGCTATGTGAAGTTCACCACAGATTCATGCGCTACTTATTTCAGATTGAAGCTTAACTGTGAGTAAACTTCCGGATTTGATTTTGGAGGTTAGAAGCCAATGCTAATGATGCCTATCCCACCAAATTACACAAGTCATGGTATAAAGCCAGCCAAGGTGCAAAATTTGAGTTATGCCAGATTTTACATCGGGCTATCAGAATTGAATACACAATTTTGCGGCTATGCGTTCACCATTGAGAAGTTCCCTCACTGAGAGGCAACCCTGAGTGCAGGAGACATCAGAAAGCAAGAAAATTGATTCGCGATCTTGGAGCCGTAGCCATATTGAATTTTGTGTGATGTCACTTACTTTATCGTTTTCTACTCTTCAAGAGGATTGACAAAAAATACATCATCCGCCATCTTGTGGCGCCGACCATTTTGAAAATATTAGAATATTGAGCTCGACCGGATGTCATGAAGTGGTTCTAATTCAGCTTGCAAGATTTGCCCTAAACAAACTAACTACGAGGGCGGGTCAATAAGTCCGTGACTTTTTGAATTTCTGACCTCTTTACTGAAACAGCAACACTGCTCCTGTCAACAGGCATCTGTCAGTTGACTCCTGTCAAAATTTAAACTTGCTGCGTCAGTTAGTTTGTGTTTGACAGCTATTTTTATCAGACTACTCACTAATTTGAGGAGAAAATGGAAAAAAGTGAATTTCGTGTGCTTATTAAGCATTATTTCTTGCGAAAAAAAACCATTACCGAGACCAAGGCTAAGCTTGATAAATACTATGGGGACTCTGCACCATCGATTTCAATGGTAAAAAAGTGGTTTACTGAATTTCGTTGTGGCCGTACAAGCACTGAAGATGCCGAACGTCCTGGACGCCCAGTTGAGGTCTCTACACCCGAAACAATCGAAAAAATTCACGATATGGTGTTGGCCGACCGAAGATTGAAAGTGCGAGAGATTGTGGAAGCCGTAGGGATCTCGCATGGCTCAGTGGTTTCAATTTTGAATGGTCACTTGGGCATGAGAAAGCTTTCCGCAAGATGGGTGCCGCGTTTGCTCACAGTCGACCACAAACGCAAACTCAGTTGCCATGGCAAAAATCCATGAATTGGGCTATGAATTGCTCCCTCATCCACCCTATTCTCCAGATTTGGCTCCGAGGGACTACTTCTTGTTCCCAAACCTGAAGAAATGGCTTGGTGGAAAAAGATTTGACTCCAATGTTGAAGTCATCTCGCAAACAAAGGCCTATTTTGAGGACCTCGACAAATCATTTTTTTTGGAAGGGATAAAAAAATTGGAGAAGCGTTGGACAAAGTGTATAGAGCTCAAGGGAGACTACGTTGAAAAATAAAATTATTTTTTTATCAAAAAATCTGTGTTTTAATCCAAAAGTCACGGACTTATTGACCCGCCCTCGTACATTGCAAGTTAAATAAAAGCTTGTAATGCAAAAATACAATAGGATACTAAATGTAATGCATACGAATGAATACCTACCCCTTGAGTATTCTAAGCATATTGTACAATTTATTAAAGAATACCTTCAGTAAATTTATAATAGATGGATGTACAGAGCTACACAGTGTAGCCTTTGTGGACATATTAAGAAACAAAATTGTCACAACTTTACGAACGACTTTCACATTACATTAAAGTTACAGTCTGACGGCGATGCATTTGCTTTAGCATCAACCTTGTTATTTGTGAATGGGAACACCATGTGTTGATGACAATGAATCTTCTAAACGCTCTTTTCCCCGCTGTTTATAGTATAATAGTATACTTCACTATCGATGGTCTCCTTTCATTTATTTCAATTTGACAACTGGACAAAAAGATCATATTTGATGAACAAGTTACCAAGTGCAATAAAAATAGATTGATAAATAGATATGTTAAAATAAGTTTGAACAAAAAGAAAAATAAAATAAAAAAGAAATTTCAGTTCGACTGTTTGAAATGGGAAAGGACAGCTATATAGGAGCCTTTTTCCTCAGAAATTCGCCTTATAGATACTAAGAGACTATTCCAGAATGCGATGGCATGAATGAACAATTGTTGCGTGAAATGACTCAAATAAAACAGGCGGGCAAAATCGCCACCTCCATCACCTCCTCGTGGTGCCCCCTGGATAGCTATTTATAGTGAACTAATGATGAGCGTACGCTTAGTCTGATTGTATGTACTTGTGTAACTAAATACTCGCATCTGCGCAAGCATAGCCGGTTTAACTTCAGTGCACTTGAACTACACCGCACGCGGCTTCTTCTGTTGACATGATTGGCTGAAACATGCGTCTCAGATGTCTAACAGGAGTACCTCAGAAGGAGGTTGTACGGCGGAGGATTTCCTTAGATGTAATCAACGGCGGAGTCAACAATCGGACGGCAGAGACCTTATGCGAGCTACTTCGACAAATTTGAAGCTAAGGTCCATAAGGATTTCCAGGGCTAGTCAGGGATCTGGAATAGAGATGGTGGCGGATGAGCCCTCTCATGGGCCAACGGCAGCTCTCACACTCCGGAGCAGATTACTGACACCTCCTTTGTCCTTGGAGAATAACTAAGGAACCCTCTTCCTGGCTGGAGGTTGTGCGTAAGGCTAACAACCTAACCACATAAAAATTCCCATGTTATGAAGCAAACAAAAGCCTCGAAAAAGGGCGGGTTTACTGTTGACGACCCCGCTAAACGATATTAGGACTACGACGTGGAATGTTCGCACTCTGAAGAGACCACGGGCAGCCGAACAACTAGCAGAGGCCCTTGACTGCTACAAAGCAGATATAACTGCCATCCAGGAAGTACGGTACTACGGTTTACTACGATAACTGTTACAAAAAGCAAAAGCAGCGCTTATTTGGATGCGGATTTGTTATACGCGCCAGTTTTAGGCAAGAAGTCTTGAGCTTTCGTCAGGTAAGTGAGCGTCTCATGACAATCCGCATCAAGGCCAAATTCACCAACATAAGTACACAGCCTACATGACACCACGTATGGAAACGGACTCAGGCTTGTGGACTTCGCCGCGGGGCGCAATGTATCTAGAGTTAGTTCACGATTTCCTCATCTCAATATCAATATCCATAAGGGAACTTGGCGGTCTCCGGATCAACAATTCACCAATTAAATTGATCACATTGCGATCGACACGCGGCACGCCTCCTGTATTATGGAAGTTCGAACATTCCGAGCGGCCAACATTGACTCGGACCATTACCTTGTTGTAGCCGAGGTACGAATGCGGATATCCTCGGGGCCACAACAGCGAAGTACACTGAGAAACTTTGATGTCGAAAAGCTACAAGCGTGCAGATAACCATTAGCGGCATTGCGAACAAGCTATCACAAAGGCCGCGAATGATGTGATGGGTTTCAAACGACCACCATTGAGAAACCCCTGGTTTGATGAAGAATGTCGACTAGCAAACGCAGAAAAACAACAAGCACATAAAGCGGCACTGCAAAAAAGAACGAGAGCAGCTCGCGAGCTCTACGAGCGAAAGAGAAGAGAAGAACACCAGCTTCTAAGAAAGAAAAAACAAGAGCACGAGAAGCGAGCGATCGAGGATATTGAGAGATGCTACTCCAGGAACAATGTACGGAAATTTTACTAAAAAGTGAAGAGAACGTGCCAGGGGAAAAAACCCTGTACAGATACTGCTGAGAATATGGAAGAACTACTTATGCAGACTGTATAACGGCGAGGAGGACCTACACCCTCGCTGTCAGGCAAAATGATCCATTCATCCCAGACGATGATAGCCAACATTTCCGTCCGCCTGACCAAAACGAACTGAGGATAGCAATATCCAAACTCAAGTCCAACAAGGCTGCTGGACCAGACGATTTACCCGGTGAGCTATTTTAAGCAGCTGGAGATGACTCTGTAGAGAGCATACACAAAGTCATCTCTAAAATTTGATCAGATGAATGTACGCCTGACGAATGGAATCTCAGCATCGTTTGCACAGTCCACAATAAGGGAGACCCTCTCAACTGCTCCAACTACAGAGGAATGAGTCTCCTTAACATCGATTACAAAATCCTATCTGCCATTTTGTGTGATCGCCTAAAACAACCTGATTGATCCACACCAGAGTGGTTTTAGGCCAGGAAAATCGACAATGGAACAAAAATTCACACTATGTCAGACCCTGGAAAAAAAACCCAAGGAGTCCAAATACACCCACCAACTTTTCATCGATTTAAAGGCCGCCTATAAGGGCGTTTGTAGAGACCTGCTATAAAGAGCCATGTCTAGTTTTGACATCCTTGCCCAACTCAATCGCCTATGCAGGATGACAATGGAGAATTTTCGCTGCTCCATTAAGGTCGGTAATGACCTCACCGAGACCTTTGATGTCAAAAAAGGATTTGGACAAGGTGATGCGTTGTCATGCAATTTCTTTAACATCATTCTTGAAAGAATCGTGCGAAACTCCCAAGCTAACACAAGAGGTACGATCTTTCACAAATCCGTGCAACTACTCTTATGTGCAGACATAATGGGAAGAACACAGCGAGCTGTCATGGGTTCTTTTGCGGGTATAGAAACGGAAGCGGCTAAAATGGCGATACACGATACACGAAGGCAAAACCAAGTATTTGCTGTCAACAAAAAAGGACACACAACACCGACGAATTGGACAGAACGTCACAATAGGCAACTATGACTTTGAGGTGGCAAGGGACTTTACCTACCTCGGCTCTGCTATTAATTCTGATAGCAACATCTCATCGGACATTAAGCGAAGGATTACTCTTGCCAATCGCTGTTTATTTGGGCTTTGAATTGAGTAGTAAAGCCCTCTCCCGAACGTCTAAGGAGACACTCCATAATACACTCATCTTCCCAGTCCTGCTGTATGCAGCGGAAGCATGGACCTTATCAAAAGCAGACATCCTTGGTCGATTCGAGAGAAAAGTCCTTCGCAAGATTTTCGGTCCCGTTTGCATTGACGGACTTTGGAGGAGAAGATTACACGACGAATTATACGAACTGTACAGCGGCATATACCTAGTCAAGAGTCTTCGCATTGGACGTCTAAGGTGGCTAGGACATGCAGAGCGAATGAACACTGACGCTCGCAGAGTCTTTGAATCCAATCCTGTGGGACAGAACAGTAAAGGAAGACCTTGCCTTAGGTAACGCATCAAGTGGAAGATGACCTTAAAAAACTTGGCGTGCGCAACTGTAGGCAGTTAGCTAAAGAACGGGCTAACTGGAGAGGAATATTGTTTGAGGCCCAGGTCCACCCCGCACTGTAGCGCCACCTAAGAAGAAGAAGAGAACAGTTTGATGTTATTATTAAAATACGACTAAACTGAGGTTAACATAAATACTAAGGCTTCGCTTGTATATACTCGTAATATATTGGCAATACTTTCAATGTTCGGCAAGAGATTTAGACTGTATGCAGAGATATGGTATAATTTTCTAAAGTTAAAAATGAATAACGCTACGGAATTAAATGCAACGTTTAGCTTTCTATATGCGCTAGAATCGGTGGTAGCAAAGAGTTAGCAGCCATAAGTATTTATAGGAACGATAAGTTTCGGCTTTACGTGTAAAAGTGGGTAATCTCTGGTTGTCAATAAGTACGAATGCATTCGTAGATTTAGACATGACAAGTCAGAGTATTGTTTAATTAAATTTTTAAATTTTTTTTTTGTCATAACTTAAAAGTGGGAGTTGTTAAAAATGATAACAAAACAAAATATTATAAAAACGGGGAAAAAATATAAACCATGACGGCAGTGTACCTACCTATACACAAATGCAGAAGAAGATTGGATAGGACTAAGGATAGCTAGAAATATGTATAAAACAGAGTCAATTCAAAATTTCAAAGATCAAAAAACTACATTAAAAAAACCGAACATATAAAACAAAAAAAAAAACACTGTGGTGCTGGCTCATTTGTGTTGCTCATGTTGTCATTTAAGTCACATCTGAGCGGGGCCTACTGTTTATCGCCGAGTCCGAACGGCACTCCTTAGAAGCTTTTTCGTAGGCAATTTTACTTTCGCGTGTTTGCCATTGCCCGCCGAACATATAGTGAGATACAAAAAACTAACATTTAGAAGTCAAGTTTGTAATTTAAATGAAAAAACAAAAAGGACTCTAGTCTTATAAACCCAAGAACATGCTGCTGTTATTATTGGATTATATTAAAAATATGTGTTATGTGTTATCTAATCCCCCCATTGGGATTGATTGCACAGACGGACTTACAGGAATCTAAAATAATAATCAGCAACAGCGAAAAGGCTTCTTCAAAATTACTAAGTGTTAATAATTGAGAAGAGATTTGGGCCGCTGTCGGTATTGCATCAACAAAATTCTTATTTATCTTTTTATATTAAGAATTGCCGCTTATACAATATTAAGATATGTTTTTTGTATTAAAGCAATATTAATTTGCATAACAACATAAGTTTAAGGAGTATGTTTCTACCCCTTCTCCAATTCGATTTATTCGTGTGGAGACTTTAATTGCAATTTCCTAACTGATGAATCTCTTACTAACATCATGAATAAATTCAATTTATTTTCCGTAAACACAAACTCCCCGACTCTTTTCTCAGGCATTGCGCCATCTTCTTTAATAGATATGTTCTCGGTAACCGACTTGAAAAGGTATAATCGACTTACAGCAGGTGTCTTCTTAAAACATTACTTAATTTATCTAACTTACGATTTAAAGGTAATTTTTACACTTAATACAAATGAATATACAGACCTTCAACACATCGACTATATTTTAGTGGAAGAAAATGTTAGAAATATTAACTGGAATCGTATTTATTATACGAGTATGACATCACCTAATAATAAACTGACTTTCTCAATAAAAACATTTTAAAATTATGAGACAGACATATACAATTAGATTCGCTCACTAATGCAGAAGTTAGATTAAGCTTATAACCAATAGAAACGATTCAGTCTCAGCGAACATCGCGATATTACCAATCACTCAAAAATCAAGTTGTAATGACAATATGTTCTGCGAAATTCCAAGTATTTTCGAATCGTTTCACACTTTCCTTAAACGGGCGACGGCTATGGAAAAAACTTCGCCAAATCGGAATCGCTAATTGTAGAAATAATTTTGCTGTTGATATTGACTGTTATGCCCTAAACCAAACATTTTTTTCCTCACCGGTCCCCGTAGTTTCAAATTTCATGAGAGATTCCCTCCTAGCTACGAGGGCGGGTCAATAAGTCCGTGACTTTTGGATTAAAACACAGATTTTTTGATAAAAAAATTATTTTATTTTTCAACGTAGTCTCCCTTGAGCTCTATAAACTTTGTCCAACGCTTCTCCAATTTTTTATCCCTTCCAAAAAAAATGATTTGTCGAGGTCCTCAAAATAGGCCTTTGTTTGCGAGATGACTTCATCATTGGAGTCAAATCTTTTTCCACCAAGCCATTTCTTCAGGTTTGGGAACAAGAAGTAGTCGCTCGGAGCCAAATCTGGAGAATAGGGTGGATGAGGGAGCAATTCATAGCCCAATTCATGGATTTTTGCCGTGGCAACTGCACATGTGTTTGTGGTCGACTGTGAGCAAACGCGGCACCCATCTTGCGGAAAGCTTTCTCATGCCCAAGTGATCATTCAAAATTGAAACCACTGAGCCATGCGAGATCCCTACGGCTTCCACAATCTCTCGCACTTTCAATCTTCGGTCGGCCAACACCATATCGTGAATTTTTTCGATTGTTTCGGGTGTAAAGACCTCAACTGGGCGTCCAGGACGTTCGGCATCTTCAGTGCTTGTACGGCCACAACGAAATTCAGTAAACCACTTTTTTACCATTGAAATCGATGGTGCAGAGTCCCCATAGTATTTATCAAGCTTAGCCTTGGTCTCGGTAATGGTTTTTTTTCGCAAGAAATAATGCTTAATTAGCACACGAAATTCACTTTTTTCCATTTTCTCCTCAAATTAGTGAGTAGTCTGATAAAAATAGCTGTCAAACACAAACTAACTGACGCAGCAAGTTTAAATTTTGACAGGAGTCAACTGACAGATGCCTGTTGACAGGAGCAGTGTTGCTGTTTCAGTAAAGAGGTCAGAAATTCAAAAAGTCACGGACTTATTGACCCGCCCTCGTATTTGAACATAGAACCCATAGTGTCTAGTACTCCTTTTACTTTTAGGGCAATATATAACACAGAATTGGTTGAAGGCATTTTTTCAGTCAAGTCGAATGCATATGGTTTCGATCAGATGCACCCACTATTCTTAAAATTAATTTTATCTATCTTACTTACTATAACATAGGTTATAATGTATTTGACAACAGGTATATTTCCGACATCATGAAAAACGGGAAACATCAAACATGTTGCTAAAAGCTCCAAGGGTGAGGATTTAAGACCAATTTCAATTTTGCCATGTTTGTTAAAAGTTTTTAAAATACTATTGCAGAAACAAATGATTTTGTTCCTTTATAGCTCAAGCCTACTAACACCAACGCAATCCACGCAACCTGGGTTTCCGAAGAAACGTAGGTAAGTTACAGCCTTAGTAGTGTCGGTGAAGATATACGGCGAGCGATCGATGAAGATAAAGTAACCTTTCTCACCCTACAAGACTTCTCAAAGGCATTTGACACAGTACACCATTCCATCGTGTTACAAACTTAAACAAATTCTTTTATTTCACATTTAGTGCTGTAAAGCTCCTTTATTCCTTTGTAACAAATCGGAGGCAAGCAGTTGTATAGGTATTTAATAACCGTTCATCATGTCTTATGCCAATTACACTGGTGTCCCCTAAGGGTCTATGCTAGGATCTCTATTATTTTCAATATACAGTGTCGGACAAAACTATAGCACTTAATGGCACTTGGTTACATTTTGCCAAATAAAATTGCTAATCTTTAATAGATTTAAATGAATTTTATTTCTGTAACATAGGTCTTAAAATGCTGAAAATCAAATGATGCTACTTCAACAGTTTAGAAAATACAACAAAAAATAGAGCAATTCAATTGAAACAGCTGCGACCAAACTAAAGCACTTTTTTTCAATTTTGTTCTCAACAGTATTTTTTTTAAATGTATTGTAGCAAATCCATTAATTTTGATAACTACTTCACATCTTCGGGGCATCTATTTCATTAATTTTTTTTATAATTTCCACGGGGATACTTTTCCAAGCAATTTCCGTTTGAGCAAAAAGAGAATCCTTGTTCTTGCACCTTTCACGCTGAATCCGTCGATCTACAATCCCCCATAGATTTTCTATAGGATTCAGATCTAATGATTGTGCTGGCCAATTCAGAACGTTGAATTTATTTTCTGAAAGGCACTTTTGAACAATTTTAGCGGTGTGCTTTGGATCGTTATCATGTTGGTATATCCATTTAAAACGCATCTTTTCTTCGGCATATGACAGCATCACCTTCTGAAGGATATCCTTACACATGAAACGATTCATTATTCCGTTTATTTTATGAATTGACCTAATTCCCTGAGTGGCAAAACATCCCCAGACCAAAATATTTTCTCCACCATGTTTTTTATTACAAGCCATTTTAAAATCTTTTTTACACTTAAAACTCCAATTACTCTGTGTCAATTATAACTTGCAAATGAGTGTAGTTTGCAACATTGTGTGATCGTATCAAGTGTAATAGTTAATTTACTGTAATACAGAAACAAAGAAAAGCAAAAATAGCAAAGGGATAACCGGGTGCAGCTGATCCTGATCGCAATTTACGTACGAAAGCAAAAGTGAACGAAAAATCGAAGAAACTGAGCAATCCGACATTATGGGTGCACTTGTAATCGCACATTTACGTACGAAATCGTACGGGTCCTTTCGCCTATTATGGGTCTGCCTTTAGCTATCTTCGCAAAGAAACGATCCATCCCCGCTTAAGAGTTCATCACGAAAATTTGGCAGCACAGACATCTCTATGGCATTTAGTGGTGGCTGATTTGTCGGTTGGTGACCAAACTTAAATTGTTTTGAAAAAAAATTGTAGGCGAATGGTTGAAATTTCGGAAAAATTCATCCGAAACGAAGAAAATATGTTTTGGGAGCACTGTTTTATATCCGCTTAATAGATAGCGGGGATAAATTGACTTAGCGCTGATCGCTATGTTATTTTTTAATTAACATGCAAATTACTTTTTAAGCGGATAGTGGATTCGCAAAAAAAAAACGACTATAAATGTACAAGTATATGGGTAAGGGCAAAGCAATCAAACATTGTGTAAGTCGTATTAACGAGGAACTTCAAGACGTAGCAAGTTGATCTTATACTAAATGGTAGGAAATCCGCATCACTTATAATTTCTGAAAATAATATTGACCTATCATATTTTCCTCCCATTATATTAAACAATGCCTCTATAGCGTATGTCGGAACAGCCAAAAGTCTTGGTGTGGTGTTCAATCGTAAGCTGACCTGGGGAAATCATATAGGCAGTGTTATGGGAAAACTTTTGGTGCCCTAAGAACTTTATGGCAACTTAATCGTTCACTCCCATTAGAACACGTTTGATGCTTGCGAAAACATTAGCCTTACCCACCTTAAGCTGGGTTTTCACTTGTCGTTTTGACAAATAACGTAATTTCACGTCATTTTAATAATTGGCAAGTGGACACAACGAAAAATTGCTTGTCATTGAACTGACTTACACGAATTTACACAAGTGGAAATAGCTTGTAGCACGACAAGTGAAGGTTCATTGGCATCCTGTTCAATTGTTTACCAATGACAAGACACGTTTTGGCACACAAGGATAGGTACATTTTTTTTTTCCTAACTGGAGAAATTAAATAAGTCAAATATTTTTATATGGAAATGAGATTCCCATCAACGTCAAACACTATTCTAGAAGAAAGCCGTTTTAGAAAAAAAAAAAATAATTCGAAAATCTTCTTTTGAATGGAGCGTGGAGTCCTCAGTAGAAGGAGCCAACTTTCAAATGGTCCAACCGCTTTTCGCATAATTGTGTTTTTTTTTTCGTGATATGGATTGTTTCACTTTTTGCATTATAAATTCGAAGTCAGTTCTATTCATACGCATTTTGCGTCTGAAAAATATCGGCTCCATGTTGTAAAGTTTTGCGTAATATCCGCAGAACTGTCGGTCGAGAAACAAATATTGGACCCAACAATCAGTTTTTTTTTTCCTCGTCTTCTGCCTGCAGCTCTAACTCGGATCTGACCAACCCAAAAAAGAAGCAAGAACGATTTGTTTTCTTTTGGACATTGTTAATTGAAAAAAGGAAATTTCATTCGTTTTCTTTGTATTCACACTTAAGTCTACACAATTTTTATTGAGAATTAAAAATTTCGAGAATGTTGTTTTCTTTATAAAGACACATCCCAATTTGCAAGAGACATGTGGAAATAGCTTTTGCGAACTAAGACATTTGTCAAAATTCCATTGTCATTGATCTGACAAACAATTTTTCGCCAATAATTGCCGAAAGTGGAAATGAACTGGCATGTTGTCGTTCAATGACAAAAACAAGAGCTGTCAAACTTTGTAATTTTTTTATTTTTTTTTTATTCATTATTGTCTACCACAATGGTATCAGTAATTCCAGATATAAACTTAAGCTAACAATAATACAATATAAAGAATAGTTAGTCGCATTTGATATTAAAAAAGGAATAGTGGTAATGCCACTTCAATAGTATCAATATAAAAAGAAAAATTATTGTAGGATACAAAAAACAAGCGAATGCATGTGCACTTAGAAAGATAAACATTACATAGTATAACGAACCAAAGTTTCCATTTCAACATGATCGAAATCAAGAATCCACAGTTTTACTTTGTTTAAGAAAGAAATAAAGTACTAGTGGATCATTTTTCTGCAGGAAGACTGTTAAACAACTTACAGGATGAAACGCTGTACGAGTTCCTGAAGTAAGTGGCACGAAAGGCAGGGATACGAATGATAGAAAATAGATTCCTACGCAAGCAATAAGCGTCAGAGATTGGACTCTGCAAGTAGCCACATCTCATGTAGAAAATTTTTAGAACCCTACAACAATACAAGTGCCTCACTGGTAGAATTTTCATTAGCCTAAAAAGATCTGAGGAGTGGGCTCTACGGGTGAACTTGCAAACTTTCCTTATGACACACTTTTGCAGGATGTTCAACTGCTCTATTTTATTTAAGTAAGTGAAAACTTAGCATGTAAAATTTCTTTCAACTGTGATTCCGCCAGTCAAAGAAAACTAAATGTTGCATTTAATAATCCAGTTCGTTATATCCTTGGTGTAGACATGACAGAGTGTACAACTTCCAGACACACTTGCTCGGTATGACATTCGATAATTTCCTCCAGTTTCGTGTACTAATTCTGCTATCAGATATTCTGTTAAGCCAGCAACCCAATTATCTTTACGAGAGAATACCAACGGCGTTCTCTCAGAAATCTCAAGTGCTTATTCCTCCGCACCATACCACTCTTACACTGAACGACAATTTTTTGTTCACGTTTTTCGCGCGTGGAGCTCCCTGCCGCATTCTATTATACGCGCATTCTTGTCGCAATAAAATTCACTTTCATTATGTTTTATTATGGCACTTACATGTATTTTTTAACATTATTTTTCTTCTTAAATCTTTCTTAATTATTTGAATAATAAACGCTTCTTTCATTTTTCTCTTCTCATTTCCTCATTTTCTTTATTCCGTAACTCTCACTTGTTTTTATATATACAGTCAGTTTGATAAGATCGTATACGGAACAATTCGTTTATGAAAACCGGTTTAGAAGTGGCATTTGCGTTAGCAGATAAAAAAATACTTCTGCTTTGATGCTTTTGTCAGCGACGGAATTATTTTAAAATGAGTGTCGCGTTTGCATCACGTTATGAAGCAGTATTCTTGTGCACGCATCCAAAAGGACCGAAAATGTCATACGGAGCAGCTGCTAAATACATGAAAAAGTCAAAAACATTTGTTAGCAAGTGGGTGCACCGTTATTCCCAAGTTAAAAATGTGGATGATGTGCCGGATCGTGGGCCTACGTCAAAAACAACAAAAAAGCAGGACAAAATGATTCTACGCGTGTTTGAAAAAAATCCTTTTCTGTCGTTACGTGGAGGACAAGGGATTTTACGTAAAAGGGGTCTAAATGTGTGTTGTGATACGATACCAAGACCTTTACTAGCCAATAATGTAAAATTTCGAAGCACAATAAAGAAACCACTACTGTCAAAAAAACACGTAGAAAAACGACTCAGTTGGGCCAAGGAGAATTTGGACAGAGATTGGAACAATGTTATTTTTTCGGATTAAGCTTCTTTTTGGGCATGGTCTCCTATCACTCATACCTGGTGTACATAATCCAATAAATTAATCCAGCGGGCAGTCAAACACCCGGCAAAGGTGCACGTTTGGGGATGCTTCTCAAAACAAGAATTTGGCAATTTTTTTCGTGTTTACAAATAACTTAAACGCAATCAACATGGTCAAAATTTATAAGAAGGCTTTATTACCATCTGCCTAAAGGTGGTTTAAAAGAAGGAATGAGAATTGGTTACTGCGAGAAGATAATGACCCGAAACATCGCAGTCGTTTGTGCAGTGTGTGGAAACAAGAAAATGACGTCGATGTTTTAGATTGGCCATCACAGTCGCCGGATGCAAATCCCATTGAAAATGTTTGGGCATTCATGAAGCTAAAGCTCCAAGGAAAGAAGATCTCGACGGTCAAACAATTATCACGAAAAATACGAGTTTTATGGAGATCTTTGTCTCAAGATTATGCTTAAGATTAGTAGAAAGCATGCTTCGAAGACTCCAAGCAATTATTGATAATGGAGGGGTGTGGACAACATATTAATTGAAAAGCATTCAAGTAAATAAACAAAATAAACCAGCACAATATATGTATATGTATATATTTACTATTGCTATTTTTTTCTCTAATTTTTCCGAATAACAAATATTTTCATAACCCACTCAAACTTAGTTATAATATATAATTAAATTATGAACTAATATTTCTTATACTACCTTGATCAGAAAGTTCCCATTTCCAACGTTCGCGCACCATTAAATCCGTGTTTTACGCAAAAGTTAATACAAATTCGTTGTTGTAAATTGTAAAAAAAAATCGCCAAACACGCAGAGGTTATGTACTCTTGGCTACGTAACTTTTGCAAATGTCAAGCTATGACGCTAAGATTTAGAGTTAATATCAACAACAGATGTACAAACAGAACTCAAATCGGAACAATGGAAGCGCTACACGGTGGTTGTTCCGGGTACTTTCTGATCAAGGTAGTATCCAGGGAAGACACTGAGAGATGTCCAGTATTGAAACTATCTTCTACACACCAATTGTGCTTATAATACCTCCACATGGTAACCGCCGGGTACTGGCCAATGTCCATTCGAACTGGACCAGCTTAACTTATAAGTACGAGTGCTGACCAGCAGACAAAAATAGCAGCACTTTAAACGGCAGCGGATGAATTCCCCAGATGGAATCAACGGTGGAAAAAACTCCCGGAACAAATGAAACCTTATCCGGGCTACTCCGTCATATTTGTAGATGAGGCCGGTCAGGATTACTGAGACTCAGTCAGGGTCTTAGAAAAGAGATGTGTGGGAAAAGCCCTAAATGGGCCAACGGCAGCACTCACATGCCAGAACGGGTTACTGGTTTTCGGTCTAACCGACCCCTCGTCCTAGGGGTATAATAAATAAATAAAGCCGAACGCTTATATTCGACCTTATTTCATTTTTACAAAGCGAAATAAAGTTGCATTTTCGCATTCGGTTTTGTATCACTTGGCCTTATTTCACGGCACCACCATTGAATTTGTACAAGACAATAACCTGTTTCTAAGATAACAGAAGAATTTACCGTTCCTTAAATCGACATGATGATAGTTTTTAAGTAAGAATTAAGGTCATTTAATTAGTAAGTTAAAGTTTGGCAAGAAGGAAACATCGTGTGCTTATTATAATGGAAAGTGAAAGTGGCTTAGTATTCTCGTTTGAGTTCTTAGAACATATACATATAACACGTAAGTAAGACTGTCGTCGATAAACAAAATCATACAAAAGTAAATTTTTATCAGTTGGCCTTATTTCACTCACCTAAAGTGAAACTAAGCCAAATTTATATTTTGAAAGCGCAATCACACCAACTTGGCGTTATTTCATGGCACCAATGACCTAAGTTGAATATATTTCTTTAAGTATGTTATCCGTGTACGAACTTTTGAAACATTTCTAACGATTTTGACTTTTAGACTTGAGGCCATATGTTTGTAGTATTCTGTTACTTCAATAAGCAGTATGCAAACGCCTCCGTCCCGTTAAATTCATGGCAGGCCTTAAACAAAGCCCAATGTCTCGCTGCCATGAAGTTGGTGTTGTAGGTCCATTCCTGGTTAGAACCGATCCGGCTGTCACAGTTCTCCATAACGGGCTTTGACAATCCTCGCAACCATAAGATCCTGGGGTTACTACACATCCAGGCATCGATAAGGACATTGAGTAGGGACCCAAATAATATGAATAGGAATACTAATAAGTTAACAAACTCAAACGAGGTTAATGAAGGCTACGGATAAAACCCTTAAACGAATACTGGAGCCGTCTGAAGAGCCCCCCAGAAAAGGAGGTACAAACCACCTCCAGCTGATGGAAATAACAAGTCTCGCAACAAAGTGAGTACGCAGAATGAGGAAAGCGCTTCGAAGAGTCATAAAACCGACCGGAGAAAGACCGACACACCTATCACAAGTGGCGACTACAAAGCTTCTTGATCACCGAAGCGTATAAGGCTCTTGACAGCAACATCTGGATCTGCATCAAATCAAGGCAAGCTGCAATTTGAACGCGTGGAAAATATGCGTTCCAAAATTTTTTTTTTCTTTTTTTTTTATTATTTATGCGCGTCTCAAGGGCTTATACTGTTGTTGTTCTGTGCTTGAAACTACATCAGCCAAATCTACATGTCAGTGTTATGCCTTCACACGCAGATTTTTCTGACTGAGTTCCTTGTAATTGGAAAAGCTTGTCATGAGCAGGATTCGAACCTTGACCCTCCGAATGAGAAGCGATGGCTAGTACCACTACACCACGGCCACCCCGTGGTGATGCCAGTGATCAGGCAGATAGGTACGTTCGTGCAAAAATAAACGAGATAACTTCTACAGACTTCTAGAAAGACTGCGTGCCGATGCACAAGTGGCTATGGGCGTGGACTTCAAAACCTGGGCAATTACTTTAATGAGTAACTCCCTACTGCGCAACAGGAAATGGTGGGTCAGCGAAGAATTCCCATAGTGACCACCAGGCAATAGTAATTGATATCAAAGAACAAAATGCCATTCCATACCCTAAGCAAGCGGTAACAAAACTCGGACTATAAGCACACCATGTGACGCAGCAATGCCACGAAGAATACCCAATAAAATAGCTACACCGTGCTACTAGGGAAGCCGAGAAAAAAATGCACTCAGAGCAAACTGCTTACAATCCCGACGCAGAGCGCAGCATTCTAGAAGGGGAACCGACTTTTAAGAACTACAACATATATTTCGACTTGCAAGAAGAGACCTAAAAATGGCGATAAAAGAAAGCCAAGGATGATGTTTCAAGGATAATGATAGGCTAAAGTGGAAACTGTTACAATTGTTACTTTTACAAAGGAAAACAAACAACCTAGAGAACCAGCATCATATCGCCCAATTACTGGACACACTTGGCAAAATAGTTGAACGAATCATATAGGTATATAATAGATTGCTCAGAAGAAAGGAAGACATTATCAGATTAATAGTTTATATTCTGTCGACACCATAAAAGCCGAAGCAGCCGAAGCAATAAAGGGAGAAAGATGGCGATGTGAAACAAAGTAATACTGTGCAGTAGTGACACTAGACATCAAAAATGCCTTTAACACAGCAAATTGGTCATTTATAAGAAAGTCACTAGTCAGAATAGATACACCATACTAGAGCTTCGAACGACACAATCAACCTCATCAAAGACTGGCTAATATCCGCCGGCCCAGAACTAGCAGATCATAAAACGGAAGCTGTTCTAATAAGCAGTCGGAAAAATGTGGAATACGCGGACATAACGTTAGGAAGCCAAGCCATTAGATCAAAAGACTCTATAAAATACCTAGGAATACTTCTGGACAATAAACTAAGCTTTATGCCTCACATCGATTATACAGGCAAAATGGCTTCAAAGCTCCAAGCAGCACTCTCTGGAACACTGCCAAATATCGGAGGACCGGAATATGCTAGAAGAATTAAAATACTCAAGGTAGTTAACTCAGTCCTGTTTTACCCGCCTCAGTTTGGGTGGAGACCCTAGCGAAAAGGAAACAAGGAGAAAGCTGTTGTCAACATATAGACTTACCTTAGCGCATTTAGGGTAATCAGTGGGTATAGAACGATTTTGGACGAACCAGCTTTTGTCATAGCCGGGATGATTCCCTTCGATATCCTTGCGGACCATATGCAGTGTATATAATTGGAGAACATCTAGGAGCCAAGAGGCGACAGTCGTCAAGATGATCAAAGAACAAGAAAGAGCGACTTCAATAACCAAGTGGCAAGATAAGTGGAACACCACAACGAAGGGCAGTTGGACCCACAGATAGATCCCATTCACAGACGTTTGGATAAACCGAAGGCACGGAAATTGTATCGAAAATATCTACACATAGCTTACCTTTTTGCCCATTGCATACGCTTTCTGGGATGGAGAACTGACATACCCAAACCACAGTCAATAGTTGACCAAATGTTGAGGTCAGAAGAAAGTTGGATTGAGATTCGCACATTTATAACAAACGTACAAAACGAGCTGCGAGAAAAATAAGACATGCTGATGCAGCAAATACTCATATATGATGACAAAGCAGACCTATGCAATGTCTGTTCCGTGAAATAAGGAAGGCCCCCCGGGAGAGTGGTAAAAAATTAAGAATTCTGCACAGTGAACGAACACACACATAACTTATAATTCTCCTTTTCCTTTCCTTTCCTTTCTATTTCTCCATTTCTTAAAATTTGATTGGTGATTGAATAACATTTATAAAATCAATATCCTCAATCTTGTTCTTTAGAGACTAGAAGAGAAATAGCGCTAACGGAATGGTATGCCTATTAGTATTGTGGTATATATGTGATTAAATCAATTATCCAGTGTTGCATAACTTTAGGATCATACAAACTCTCCACGTTGGAGAGTTCAGTTATTACCCCAGTTTCAAACCAGAAGTTACCAGAAAGAACTAGAACCCGACAAATGTGGTATAAATACAGAATGAGAAACTGCGGACGATAATTTGATTTTTGGAAAGCGATAGAAAAGGAGCTAAGTCTTAATAAGTGAAAGATAAGAGATTTGAATTTTGAAATAGTAGTGAAATTGTTTGTGAATTAATTGAAAGTTGTATTTAAATAATAATAAATAGAGTGTTTTGAAACAGAATAACGTTTTATCATTTCGAACCCTAGCTGAAATATTACAGTTTTAATTATTTCTGACAGCCAAAGAAATCCTATTAGGGAAAAAGTTCTCGTAAACAAGAAATCATTGCTGAATCACCCCAGGGTTACACAGGACTTCTTAACAATCAGGATGTGTATCTGTACACAAGAGAAGAGAAGAGAAGAGAAATATTTACATGTGTTGAGTACATGCATACGAGAGAGGAAATTTGAAGTCTATTGTCGATCTTCTGGCAGCCGAAATTTTGCTCGTGATTCGAAGATTCTAAAATTTGAGAAATTTTGTGTGTTGCTTTCTTCTTCAAATTTTCTTCTGTCTCATTTTAGGATTCTCTTTTTTTAAACGATTTCATTTCACTTTTAGGGTGAAAATTTTGAAATTTTCAGTGCAGGTGGATTTTGCTGTGCATTTAGGGTTTTTTGTTCAATTAAAAGCGCGTACACACAGGATAATTTACCAGTCCAATCTAGGATTTTGTACGAGTCATGTCGCTGCTAAGGAAAAACAAAAATGAGAATTACATGCATTAAAATTTTCTTTTCATTTTCAAACATGTAATTCTACCTGCAACAGATCTTTATTCATTTATTCACCTTATAGCAGATTGCTCAAAATATTGTTTTACGCTTCAAATCTCGATGAGGTTAATAAAAATGGATTTGTCCACATATGTACCAATATCTCATTTTGTTTTGTTTGTTTGCTTTCTCAGCATCTTTTCATTTTTACCTACGTCGCTGATGACGTTTAATTACAGAATAAACCGTCTGGTTGTCGACAAAACGCAAAATGATTTTCTAACAACACACACATTGGAAAAAAAAATAACACAGTGATAAATTCAGACTGTTAAGAAATCCTGTGTAACCCTGGGGTCAGACAATGAACATCCAAGTCATTCGTCGGTTCTCCAATTATAAAAACTTTTTATTCTCTACAATTGCTCCAAAGCTCTCAATCCAGTTTAAAAGTTATTTTTTAGGTTGTTTTATGGCAACAAAATCTGAAAATTAAATTAAATTTAAAATTGTTACATGATCAAAAACACTAGTGTTATATCCCGTTTAAATAATGGGCACTGTGAGAAATCGGTGCGCTAGATAATCAGGACATACGACCATTTTTAATGATATTAACAATGCAAGTACATACATAAACATCTTCTTTGCTGTTCTTTACAATATCTGTAGCAAACTCCGTGTTTTTACAGACACAAAGTTTCAGACTATTGTGAAAATTAAAGACAGCTATATACAAATACGTGCTGCCTATTTTTGTCGTACACTTTTACACCGTTTGTGAGTGAAATAGACAAATAAAAGGAAAGATTTAAAAAACTCTACGGAATTTGCGGGAAAGGAATGATGCTTTCTCATTAATCGATGAATGTTTCATTAAATTTAAAAATAAAAAGTATTTTTTTGACAGAATAATGAATTCACCACACCGTGGTAACTATTTCTTGTGAGGTATTGGCCAGAATACCAAACAGCTGAATGCTCACAAGAAACCTCATAAGGCAAGTATCACAATTTTCGCATCACAGACATTCGTGAGTTGTGACCACATCACAATCAGAATATGGGCATAAGTGTTTTGAAATGGAATAACGTTTTATCATTTCGAAGCCTAGCCGAAATATTACAATATTTACAATTTTACGTAGCTTAAGCTGGCCATACACGACGAACATGTTCGCGCGATTTGTTGACATTTGGCCACACATGACGAACCGACTTGCGTAACTTTCAACAAAAAAATATGGAGAGCGCACACGCGGATGATGCAATTGCCTTATTAAAAATGTATATATGCAAAAAAATAATAAACAAAAACGGCGAGAATGGATGAAAGAGTGGCTGTATGGTAGAAACGATCGCCATCATACTAAATTGTTGAGAAAATTAGAAATGTCTGTACCAGAAGATTTTAAAAAATTTCTTAGAATGGATTCAGAAACATATATTGAATTGCTGAGTTTGGTCAGTCCAGTTATTGGAAAACAAAACACAGGAATGCGAGAAGCAATTACAGCAAACGAGACTCTGTAAGCAACTTTAAGATTCCTCGCAACTGAACAAAGTTTCGAGGAACTAAAGTTTTAGTTCCAAAAGCAACGTTTTGCTAAAACTTGCCATTTTTTATCTTCCGCTGATGTGCGTGCAACAAAATTTATTTAAAAAAGAAAATGTTTTCGAACAACGCCACAAACGGCGAACATGCTAGCGAACAAATCCACAAATTTTGAAATTTTTCATAAACATTGGATCGGTTCGTCAAGAGCACCACAAACGTCGAACAAGACCATGAACACGAACAGATCGCACGAACATGTTCGTCGTGTATGGCCAGCTTTAGTGAGGAAAAAAAAAACATTTTCAAGTCTGCTTGCCTTTCAATAGTAGTAAATAGTCAATAGTAAAGAAAAGTCGAATCGTTTTTGTGCATGTGGTTCTACATACTGCTTTGACTTATGAAATTTATTGTTTTGTTTTTTATGTAAGTTTTTATGTAACTGCGAAAGTCACTACCATAGAATGGGCCAGCGCACAGTGGACTAATTACCCCGGGGTAAAACGGGTTTTATAGAAGAGGGAGATGAAGTGCGAAGAGAAAGCGGGGTAAAATTTTGAGCCAGAGATGAAGCGGTTTAACCCCGGGGGAAAGTTAGTCCAGTGTGCGGTGGCCCAATATCTATTACAAGAAGGATCACTCCCCCTAAGGCTGAAAATATCCACCCGTCGTACAAAAAACCAACAACAACGTCTCATTAGATCAAATAGCGCAGATCTATTGCTTTGTTTCAAATTCCAAATCCCATTTAATTTTGCCTGATTGAGAATGCATACGATAGTCTGCCCCGTCATTTTTACCTCATGTAGATTTAAATGTCCAAGAAACTTTTTGTGAGTAATTTTTCTCCCACCTCAGACTGCATAATGCTGTGAAATGCATACGGTAAAAGTGGAAACAGAGGGGGTTTTCTCTTTTTGTTTATGCGTTCGTGAATGATATGTTATTATTTTGCTTTTAAAACTTCTTTTCTTTTGCAAATGAGGTATAATTTTGGATGAAAAAAAATATCTCGCACTATTTCTGGGTTTTAAAATAAAATGTCAATGTCAATGTCTTCGTCAGGCCGGTATATATTTTATAAAAGAAAATGCAGTTCATTTTATGACAGCAATAAATAAAAGGATATTTCTTGATTTATTGATGAATGAATTACGCCTTAAAAAATATGGGTTCTTCAAAAACCCTTAAATTAAGAGTAAATATTTTTTATTGCATTAACATTTGATTATATAAAAAACAGTATGCGAGTATATACGAGTATTTTGACAATTCAGTTAAATAAAATTTATTCAACCACGGCAATTAGCTGACGAAGACGGCGCTTCTCTAACTTCCATCGACTTCAATCAATATGTTAACGCACATTATATACATTTTCATTCATTAATACATTTTCTGCCAATTTTAACAATTTTATAACAAGCTGTAACATCGAAGCAAAATTGTACGAATTATTGAAATCAGAGTTTATTTATGAATGTTGTGCCAGACAGAATAAAAAATATTTAGTTACTTTGTTTATAAGCGTAAGAATGTACTTTTTAATTAAGAAGTACAACAGAGATGTTAAAATATTTGATAACAAAAATAAACTTTCAAGCGTTGCACATTTATGAAAAAAAAGTTTTATTTTTTAATTTTATTTCACAAACACCCTGTAGCAATGTTTTAGAAAATATTGTGCAGTGTACACGACAACTTTGCCTTTGGGAATCGTAAAATTTCGGCGACGGGCGAGCATAGAATAAAATAAATATCATTTAAAGAAGAAAAATGTCGACACATTTTGATATATTTGATCTGTGGTCAATGGTTGATGACATTGGGCTATCGAATACAGTAAAGTTAATTCTGAAGTACGCAGTTGCTCCTTGCTAAACTTTTTTGCTTTTAATACAAGGTGAATCGCCGGTGAATACATACGCCAGCTGAGGTTTGGTCCAGTTTAAGAATAACAGATCAAAATAATTTTTCATTGTTGAAAACCAATAGTGATTTAGTTGTTATAAAGAACAATTTAAATTCCTTGTTGGTTTCTTCTAGTATATAGCCAAACAATCAATTCCGATGTTTATTGTTAAAAACTAATGATACTGGAAGAAGAAAAACAAGAATTGGCGAATCGTAAGGGGATTGTGTTCGACCGGAACAACGCTTAACCATACATATCTTTGATAACTTGTGAAAAATCATTTAACCTTCGTTGGGATGTGGGATACAGCCCCAAACTTGCACGAAATTTTTTATTTGTTTTGAAGTTTGGAAAACTCTTTAAATGGTAAAACGTTCATGGCATGCCATTAAATCGCACTTGATCCATTTATAAGTAATAAGGGTCAGTAGTTATATGAGCCCGGAATCATATAATTGTTCGAAAGCTGGTAAAAAATCATCAAAGAAAATGGAACGAAAATAACTTTTCTCAAACTAATAGCTAATCGACGCAACAACACAACTGATTAAAAACACCAGGAAGCTTTGTGTGAAGTACAGCTCTAAGTTAACATACCCGAAAGAAAAAAGTTGATAGCTCTCTTTGATCGGAGTAAGAGAAAAGAAGGAAACAAATGTCCACATCCACATTAGAAATTAAACTCTGAGGGTGAAATATGAAATTAAGTAACACAAAAAGAAGAAAATAGATACATTGCAACTAAAAGATATTTTTTAGGATAGGATAGGATAAAATTCTTAGCTTTTTAAATGAATTGTTGAATTCTAATTGTAGAAATATCACAGAAGCTAACGGTAGTACTAAACAACATTTTGGTAGCAAAATCAGGAGAAATCAGAAAAAAAAACTGTACTTACACGTATTAAACACAAATTCTGCACACGGACGGCTCTACAATTATGGGAATCTATGGTTCGTTATCGTTAGTACACATTTTTATTCCATAAGGCATTATATTGACATTGACTGATTTTTACAGAAGCGACAAAGATGGGTGTGAAAGTAAATGGAAACAAAAGAAAGGTTATGCTGGCGACAAAAAAAACAGCCAAAATCAGCGGCTTGCACAGCATGGACTTTATCAAATGTGGATGACAAATCGCTTGGTTCTTTAAAGAAAATTTTTCGATTGAAGATACAACCACAAACTATATGAGTTATACCGCGACATTATCCTTGTCAATCTAAGGGCATTGCTGGTTTTGTCAAGCTGAGCGAATTAACACAAACGGTTTAAACGGAGGCGGATTAACGCAATATCGCGATTAATACAAGAGCTGTTCGGGTCAATTTCGGACATCCTCAAGTAAAATGATAGAAAAATATTGTTAATTAATTGCCTTTGTGACAACCAATCATCACCATCCGACCAAAGGTACGAATTTGTAGCGAAAGCAATACTAGATTGCTGTATTCTGACCAAAGCGTGATTTGTGGGAAGATGCCTATTTAAATTAAATGGCATTTGAGGTAAGGCATGTCGGAGGCCTATGAAAAGATTAATCAGGAAACTAGATGACTACCCTACCTACTTACCAAATAAGTTGAGGAAACCATCAAAACTCCATAGGCAAGGATTTCACAAATGTAGAACTCTTGAATGCAAAACAAACCGTATGGTCTTAACTAATCATACCATTTTAATTTTAAATTATTTCATAATAAAGAGCACTCCAGTACAAGAAACCGAAAAGCAATAATTTTTCAAGTTCAATTTGTTTAAAGGATTATAAATAAATTTGAAGCTTTTTACTTACTCTTACCTTTTCCATACATTTTTGCCATAATGAATGGAAAAGGTTGATGCAACTGAAGATATTTTATTTATTTTATTTTTAGTGTAAAACCAATGAACGTTAAAAGTAAACAAACATAAAACAAAGGAACAACAGAAGCACCTTAGGGAACGATTATTTTGCTCGATATTTTTTTTTAAATGGTGTTTTAATAAAACTATATACAATTACAATTCGAAGGAAATAACGTAGAGAAACAAAAATCTGGATGAAGAAAACTTAACGCGAATTCAGCATAGAAGTTGTGTAGGGAGGCATTCTATGGACTATGCATATAAATAAACCCAAATACCACACAAGTAAATTGTTTTTGTTTGGTTTTTTTAGCTTTTCTACAAACCGTATGAATTCATCGCCCAATTTTCAATAGATTTATATTTGTTCTCTTCTTTATTTATTTCAGAAAAACAACTTTAGGTTGGAAAAACTAAAAATGCTTAAATCCAGACGGCAAAAATCGCGATGTGAACGTGATGACAGCTTTGAGTGAAAGTGTTCAGATAGTTTTGAGTGACGTATAAAAATGGACGCATGCAGCTAGTAGTATAATTAATTGTATTTATAATAAGGCGTAATACAAAATTGACACAATCGTAAATGCAACGTTTCCTTGCACTTTTCGTTCTGAACCTAGTATGCAGTAAATACCTTTTTTCTTTAGTTGGCGCTAAAGTCCGGAGAGACCTTATCCTCAGTCAACAAAATAACTCCAGCCAACTCTATTCTTCTTCTATAAACTCCTTCAGTTCTACACGCTAAGTTGGCTGAGGTCCCTTTCCATTTGCGTGCGCCACCTAAGTGTCGGTCTTCCTCTATTGCACTGTCCCTCGGCGGCGAATTCGAAAACTTTTCGATTTCACTCGAAGAATTTTTCTCTCAAAGCAGCCAGGAGCACCGTAATCCATTTTTGATATTTTTCATCCCCCTGCTCCATAGAGCAAGACTAGGATTAATAAGGTCTCAAGAGTATCTTTTGTTGTTCGAGGGACAATTGTTTTCTTAACCCAAAGAAGCAGCGATTGGTAAGTCCGGTATTACACGGTGACTTTTGAGTATATGACTCTTTTTGACAACTCGCTTTTATCTCTTCTTTCGCTTTACACACAAACGATTCGCTCTCTTAGAAAAGTTTTGAATTTTTCCCAGATTCCTTTGGCCAAAAAAATTCTTCCGTTTTTTTGCGAACCACCTTTCATGAAGAACAAATTGACATAAAGTAATATAGAAAAATAACGAACAGGGAGAGAAAAAACATCAAAAAGAATCATTGAAATTTTGCCCGACGACTCACAACGTTGGTGATTTTCTATCTCATCTTCCTTCTCTTTTGCACTTGTGTGAGTCGTGACTCAAAAGTCACCGTGTAATACCAGACTAAGAGTTATTCTTTGATTGATCTCAGCGCTGGTGTCGTTGTCTGAATTTATAGCGGAGCCTAGGCAGACAAAGTACCTTAACTACCCCAAAGTTATATCTGTCGAAGGTGTCGATCTGTCCGAGACGTCGGTGTTGAGTGTCCTTTTTGCTTAACAGCATATACTTTGTCCTGCCCTCATTGACCGCTAAACCCATTTTCGCCGCATCCGTCTCAATACTCGCGAAAGCGCCACTGTCTAAATGTCTAATTTAATATTAACAAAGAAAATTATTACAAAACTGAGTTTAAATTCAAGGAAAAAAGAAGGCAAAAAAACTATTTTTAGAACCACTCAAATTCAAGTGTCCGTTAAATCTCTTTTTAAAAATGCTTATATAAAACTAAAATGGCCGCTTGACATTTCTCGTCAGCAGGCAAAGAACAAAAAATGATGATGTCAAATACGCCAATTCATTCTGTGGATGTGTCCACCACGATAATCGATTGTCGTTAACAGACGTATTTGCCAGGTATGCTAAGACTAGACATTACTTTATTAAGCTCGTCTCTATAGATGCTGTCATACGCGGCCTCAAAATCGATAAATAGGTGGTGTGCCTCGGTCTAAATCTAATGGGCTTTCTTCGAGATCTGCCGTAGTGTGAATATTTGGTCGATGGTGGACTTTCCTGACCTGAAGTCACACTGATATGGATCTATCATGTTGTTGACGACCGGCTTCAGGCGTTCACACAATACGGCAAATAAGATCTTGTATGCGATGTTAAGGAGACTGATACCTCTTAGTTGTCGCAGTTCAGAGGGTCTCCTTTCTTGAGGATATGACAAACAATGCTGAGGTTTCATTCGTCGGGCATACTTCCGACCGACCATATGTTAGAGATGAGTTGGTGTGTGCCCCTAACCAAGTCATCGCCTGCCGCTTTGAAGAGCTCAGCTGTCAGGCCGTGCGCTTCGGCGGCTTTGTTGGATTTCAGCTTAGATATCGCTACCTTTACTTCACCCAGGTCTGGTAAACGGGATTGTTGGTCTACATGTTCTTGATGTATAAGTTCATTCTGCCTGAGGCTATCGATTCCTTGTATTACTAATTACCCTTCAATAAGATCAAGTTTATCACGTCTGATAGATCTTGACAAATCTTTCGCCATCGTTATTCAGGCCTAAAGGGCTGACCAGAATGTGAATCTAAAGGTTGAATCTGTATCTGATATCGAACTGTTGAATACATCTACATGGTATAGCCGTAAGCGCCAACATAATGCCTAACTGTGTGAATCTGTATCTCAAAGTTGAATAGCACCCAACTTCGAGATACAGATTCTCGATTGACGTTTGTTTATCTGTATGCATTGTTTGGACTTTCTTCACTTTGGTTTGAGAATTGAACAGAATGGACATGGAAAAATTAATCGAAGCGGTGTGGAATTTGGCAAATCCAAATTATAAAAACGCTCCTAGTTCCATTTACGTTTTCTCTTTTTGTTCATTTCTTTTTTTCTTAGTACAGCTTCCAGTAAATTTATTCACGACTTTTACTTTTCACAAGTACGTATAACAAGTAAACACATAATTGACTGACAGATAGTCCGGTATTACACGGTGACTTTTGAGTCACGACTCACACAAGTGCAAAAGAGAAAGAAGATTAGGTGACTTTTGAGTCATGACTCTTTTTGACAGTTCTCTTTTAATTTTCTATTGTGTGAGGCGCGTGCTATTACACGGTGACTTTTGAGTACACGACTCTCTTTGACAACTCTCTTTTATTTCTTCTTTCGCTTTAAACACAAACGATTCGCTCTCTTAAAAAAAGTTTTGAATTTTTCTCTGATTCCTTTGACCAAAAAATGTCTTCCGTTTTTTTTACGAACCACCCTTCATGAAGAACGAATAGAAATAAAGTAATCAAGTAATCAAGCGGTTATAAAACAGTGCTTCCGAAATATATTTTCTTCGTTTCGGATGAATTTTTCCGACGAATTCTCGGAATTGTTAAACATTTAAGTTTATTGACCAACCGACAGATGAGCAACCGCTAAACGCCATAGAGATGTCTGTGCTACCAAGTTTTTATAATGAACTCCTAAGCGGGAATGGGCCGCTTTTTTTTGACGATAGCTAATATGCGTGCAAAAAAACACAGCTAAGGTCTGCTTCAACAAACTCATAATTGCGAGTAAGTTTCTGGGGAGATTTTATCCAAACTAGATTTGCTCAGGGATTTGCAAATCTAAGAAATGTATGGAAAACCTCCTGTTTTCGAAAGAGATTTTGAAAGATTTCTGCTTAGATAGGTGTTAATTTTTTTAAAATTAGCTTTATTATGAAAGAATTGTACGAGTTGAGATTTGGAGAGAACAGATGTGAACAATTAAGGGAAGAAGATGAGGATGCAAATTATCAATAGTTTAAAGTAATATGGGACGCCACGATACTAAGTAGTTAATGGGATCAGTTGTGAAAATAAAATCTTTTCATTTAGTATAAACGCCGCTCACTTCACATATACTAAAAGCTCAAGAATAATAAGCAAAAGCAAACTGAAGGTACTGCCAGTACTGGACGAAAAGTTTCCTTAAGTTATTTCAAATGGACAAGTTGCCCACAGTAGGACTTTGAAAACGTATCCATCTGTCAGTTCATGTTGTAATTTGTCGTGTTTTTAAGTTTTGCATTGTGAAAGCTTTTGATTCGGTGCTGAAAAAAATTCTTAAAGTAATTGTTGTTTCTAATAAGTGTTGAGTTAAAATGTCGAGAGCAAATACGTAAGTTGTGAAATATGTGCTTGTGTGTTTAGAAATTTTGGTTCCAACAGAATCGTGCTTTAAGAAATCTAAAGAAAGCCTTTGTGTTATATTATAAACTTTTCACTAAATATTGAAAGGAAAACAATACAACAATTTCTTTATGTTCCACAAGTACTTTGTTTAAATTTTTAAAGCTCGATTCCGTTCAGATCAAAATTTCTGAAGTGTTTCCCAAGCACCTATTTCACAACTTACAAATTTGTTCTCGACATTTTTTTAACTCAACACGTGTTTCTTTAACATATTTTCCAATTTTATTTCGAATCGAATTTAATTTTTCCACACCAATTTATTCCAACACACATGTTTGGGATTCAGTAAAAAAAAAAACAAATTCGCAGCAGCAAAATCACTTTGGATGGTTCAGTTCTCTACACGCGCTCTCACTTGTGACTGACGTGTTCAGAAGTATAATTGAAGTGTCCTTGGTAGAAAAAATACCCGCAATAATTACGAATCGTGACCGAATCGCGAGTGATGAAGATTTTGAATCTTCTGTGAGCAAATCTAAGAAAGCCCATCTTTCTAACATGTCTCCGTACAAAGGCATTTTTGCTCCTTTGCAGTGCCTTCCCGATACAGGCAATGGAGATGCATCTACGAGTTTGCCTATGCAGCAAAATGAAAATAAAGTGTCAGTTCCCCCAATTAAACTTCTGCAAAAAACTTGTGAATATGTTCACAGTTTATGTAAAGGCGTTAATGTTAAAGATTATTCAGTGCGAAAAATCTCTATAGGAATTAAAATTTTTTGCGAGTCTGTGGACTCATATAAAATTATATATAATGAACTTAAATTCAAGCAGTGCCAATTTTTCACGCATGACTTTAAAAGCGAAAGATCATTCAAAGTCGTTTTATTCGGTTTTATTGAAATAGATATTGAAGTGCTTAAAAAAGAGTTGGTAACACTTGGTTCAAAATGCAAAGAAATTAAATTAGTTAAAAAGAAATATGAAAATTATACTGATGTGTTTTATATCGTTTATATCGACAGTGGAACAGTGAGACTATCCGATTTGCGTAAAAATATCCGATCAGTATTTCGTACCCAAATCAGGTGGGAATTTCAACGTCGTTCTAAACACAGATTTACACAATGTCACAATTGTCAAATATTTAGGCATGGTGAGAGAAACTGCAGTGTTAAAACATATTGTGCAAACTGTTCCGGACCTCATGGAACATCTGACTGTTCCTCTGAAGGAATATTTAAGTGCGCAAACTGCAAGGCCAACCACCGCTCCACAGACCAAACTTGCTTAAACCGCATTAAGTATAAAGAAATGAAAGAAAAACTATCTAAAAATAATTCTCTCTCACTGCCATTGACTCACAAAAACAAAATTTCTCTATTACAACTTGCATCTAAGAAAGATACTTAACTGTAACGAACCAATTCTTGTAGGTGGAGATTTAAACTGCAGACATCGTGGATGGGGATGCCAGAGGGCAAACTCCTGGGGAAATATTCTTTCAGATATCCAAATGAGATACCCAATTAATATTTCATATCCCAACAGCCCGACATTCATTCCTGAATCTGTGAGGTCCTCTCCGTCGACACTAAACTTGTTTTTTGCGAATGTCTCAAATCTTATTACACAACCTGTAGCAATTAATGCGCTCAGTTCAAACCACCTTCCTGTTTACTGTGATATTAGTTTTAGAGCCAGTTTAAATAACGTTCAATATTTAGATTTTAAGAAGGCCAACTGGGTACACTTTAGGCAACATCTTAACTCAAGGCTAGAAAATTACATAGTTAATCCACTAGAGTGTGTAAACCACGAACAAATCGACAATCGCCTACAATTACTTACTTCAAATATCTTGGAAAGTGTAAGTGCATCAGTTCCCCTAAAAAATCTTAACAGAAGATCGATTTTACTCCCGCACTATATCCTCAATATTATAAAAGTTCGAAATAGTTTAAGAAAGCGATGGCAACGTTGTCGTATCCAAATCATATATAACCAGATGAAATTTTGAAATAGATTGATCTCAGATCAAATAAAAAATTTTCGAAACAATGCATGGAACGAAAAGCGTAGCCTCCTCTATAAAGGGTCCAAGCCTTTCTGGAACATTGCCAAAATTCTTAAAAAGAAAAATAGACAAATTTCAGTTTTAGAATATAGGGGTCAAATCTGCTTTACCCCTGAAAGTAAATCTGAACTCTTGGCCGATACTTTCTTAATTAACCACAGCGCATCAGTAGCACTCACTTCACCATTTGATGCAACAGTTGAAGACACAATAAGTGAATCCAACAGAGGTAGTGTGAGCACTCCCATTGATAAACTAATCACATATGAGGATCTCGAATCTTATATAGCTGATTTCCACATTAATAAATCACCAGTGATTGATAAGATAAATAATCAAATACGTAAGCAACTACCCAAAAACGGTTTTAAACATTTAACATACTCGTACATCATTAATGCTTGCGTAAATTTACAATACTTTCCTGACGATTTTTCTAATCGCTAAAATTATTCCAATTTTAAAAGTAGGAAAAAGTCCAAATAATGCTAAAAGCTATAGACCAATAAGCCTACTTAGTAGTTGCAGTAAACTACTTGAAAAAGTCATAAAAACAAATATACAAGATTTCCTCTTCATGCATAATATTTTACCATTGGAACAGTTTGGTTTCAGGAGAAATCACAGCACCTCTCATCAAGTGCTTAGAATTTGCAACCATATTAAAAGCAATTTATGTTCTAAGCAATCCACAGGACTAGTACTTCTTGATATCGAGAAAGCCTTCGATTCAGTGTGGCACGATGGGCTCATATATAAATTAAAAAGATTAAAATGTCCCCCATATCTGATCAATCTAATTCAAAGTTTCCTAACAAATAGGTATTTTATGGTATACACAGATAATATTTTTTTCTTCAAGAAGAACGGTACCAGCAGGCGTCTCACAAGGATCAGTACTTGCTCCTTTATTATATAATATTTTCACAGCCGATTTCCCAGATCTGCCCGCATGTTAATATGCCATGTATGCCGATGATATAGCAATATTTTTCTCACATGAATTAGGCGGGGTCATAGAGATAAATCTGCAAAGAGCGCTTGGTATTATATTTGAGTACTACAAGCACTGGAAAGTCAAAATTAATGCTGACAAAACCCAATCTATCTTTTTTACGAGAAAAAGAAAGAATTGTTTTTTACTTAGCAAAAATCTAGTGCTTGATAATACAGAAATCAATTGGGTCGATACAGTTAAGTATCTTGGAGTTAGCTTAGATAAAACATTAACATTTAAAATCCATACCGCTAACATAAGTAATAAAATGAACATTGCCACCAAAATGCCTCTGATAAATCGGAAATCATTACTTAGTAACGAAAACAAAATTATCATATTTAAAGTGGTATTTCAAGCTATGATTTTGTACGCGTCACCTGTGTGGGGTAATTGTGCTCAGATGCACATAAAGAAACTACAAATTGCACAAAATAAAGTTCTGAAAATGGTGTTAAATCTTCCATGGTTTTATTCCACCCTCGAACTCCATGAAAAAGCCGGAGTGCTGCCTGTTGCAAGAAAAGTTGAAATTATCAATAAAAAATTCTTTCAAAAGTGTCTATATACAAATATATATTTGTATAACTATTTATTAATTTATTTGTTTATTTATTTATTTATTTATTTATTATTACTGGCGATGGCGATGGCGCGATAGTTAGCTCATTGGACTATCACGCAGAGAGTCTAGGTTCGATTCCTGGCTGGGTCACCAACAATTTTTCAAAATCGCCATCACTCTTTCGGCGGGCAATGGCAAACTCCCGAAAGTAAAAAATTGCCTACGAAAAAGCTTCTAAAGAGTGCCGTTCGGACTCGGCGATAAACCGTAGGCCCCGCTCAGATGTGACAAGAAATGAAAACATGAGCAACACAAATGAGTGTCAAGAAGCTAGGCCATGGCCCATACCGGGCTGCCAGCGTCACAGTGTTTTTTTGTTGTTTTTATTATTATTATTTTTTTTTGTATTTATTTATTTATTTAATTACTTATTTATTTATTTATTTATTTAATTGTTCATTTATTTTGTATTTATTCATATACTTATATACTTATTTATTTATTCATTTATTTAATTGTTCATTAATTTCTACACATACGCAAAGGTTGTTATTTGTTAATTTATATTTCCTTTCTATTTTCATCACTGTGATATTACCTAATAAGTCCTAATTTTATATGAACTACCTAAGTTCTAATCTCTTTTTAGATGAAGGTTTTTGTTAATTGTTTTCCTTCAAATTAACCGACTTTTGTTTTTCAATCACAAATTTATTATTAAGTACCTATTTTCCAGTAGTAAGATGTAAATATCAAATCTCTGTTCAAGCTGTGCTATTCCAATTCAATAAATATCTATCTATCTATCTATCTATCTCACTTTAGATGGTTTTTATAATAAATATATATATTTCTTTATAATATTAATGTTTTTTTTTAAAAGAAATTACACCTTTTTCACGAAATTAATAAATTGCAAACAGCTGTGCAATTTTCGTACGATACGTACGATGCGATACTGATCGCAATTTAGTTCGCTATTACACGGCATATGTTTCGAGAGATTCAAATGAGTGCAGAAGAGAAGGATAATGAAATAGAATGAAAAAATAAAAGATTTTCCTTGAATCTTTTTGACGTTTCTGTTTCTCCTTCTTCTCTGTTTTTCGGATTTGCTTCATAACCTCTTCGCCTGGCGTTGTGAGCGCAATGTTTTCATTATGGCGAAGGCAATGAAACAGACGAAAGAGGTCACCAGTGGGTTGATTTTGAATTACGAAATCCTTACGAAAGATAAAATAAAATAAAGATGTCAAATAACATGCAACACTAAAGAATGAGAAAAAGGCTTGGTGTAATAATACGCGCATCACCGAATGACAGTTCAAAAGAAAATAACGTAAAATGTGCATTAAACTCATGCGCCGTGTAATAGCCGACTTACGTACGAAAGCAAAAGTGAACAAAAACTGGATGAAACCGAGCAAAACTGCATTATGGGTGCGGAATACAAATCACTTGTCATCGCACAGTTACGTACGTTGACGTACGAATCCTTTCGCCTGTTACGGGGCTGTCTTAAAGTCTGTTAAACGATCTAAAAAGAAGCATTAGGAATGAATGTAGAAATAAGATAGATGAGATAGAAAAGACAGGTTTTTCGGATGGAATCTAAAGAGTGGGCCAACAGATCCTGTGGATGTTGGCTATCAATTACTGTAATTTACTGAATTTCATGTGATTGACAAATGTCATACAATGTTTGGAAATTTTTGTCATGGAGTCGTTTACCAAAAGGTAGTGGTACTGGCTTCAAAATCAGATGGTTGGGTGTTTGAATTCCAGCCGTGCTTGAAAAACTTGCATTTTTTCAGTCAACAAAAGTGAAGTAAAATATGTAGTTGTATAGACAACAACAATAAGCCAGATCTCACTTACAATTTAGCATGCCTATTAAGTGTTTGATGCCACCCATGGAGCAAAATAAGCACTGAGGCCAAACATCTGTCTTCTCTCTTTGTCAAATTTACCAAAAAACTTGAGTGTTAAGTTCATTTGAAAAAGAAATATTTATATTTTTTGTTATTCAGTCCTATTAATTTGTGAATTCTCCGGTCAACAATTTCGGAATAAACTCCATTTCAGCATGCTCGGCCAAAACATCACCACTGTGAGCGAAAGTGTTCAAAACCAGCTAGACACCTCAATTAGTCGCTGAAGTCAACAATTGGGCCTCGTTTACGGTACGGCGAATTTTAACAACTGATCTTCATTTATTTAATCCAAAATACACTGCAATTGAAGCCGTTGGACCATCTACGACTTCACCGATTTGTTAACTGGATGTTGGATCGTCAGGACAATTTGTCAACGAATTGTCATCGAGCACATTTTTGAATGGATGGGTACATAAATCAACAAAATTGTCGGAAAACCCATACGAGATTCACGAAAAATCGATGCACCTTTACTTCACTATATGGTACGAATTGTGGGTTGGCGCGTACATCGTCATAGACCGAACTTTATTTATCAATAAGTTTCTACATTAATTTCACAATAAATGTGTGTTTAATTTAATTAAACTTCCACACAAGCTGTTGACTTTGCCCTTATTTTAGCTGAGGTAGGTTGACAAAATTTATTGTTGTCAACTCCACCGTTTTGAGCGTACCTATATGACTTTTATAAAGTCAAAAGTAATACTTTTGAAACTTCCTGAGTCTGGTAACATCGGTGGTAAGAATGCCTTCCTGCCGGAAGGAAGTAATGATGCCTGTTATTGTTTTATCCTCGTAGCACACCGAGTCAGATTTATCATGTATATAGGCGTGATATAGAGATATAGAGATACCATATAGTGATATAGGAAACGCGTAGCGACATTCAGCTGAATATCTGGTTCGCTGCTTAATTTAACAAAATGAAGAGATTGTAAAAGACGAGTTTCTAGTTGCAATACACAGGGTGTCGGAAGTGAGTATTGTAAAATGTGAGAACTGAAAAAGTTGGGATATTAAGCTTTAGTTTTGAGGTCGAAATCAGAAAAGACATGTGAATTGACAGTTTGGTGGTGGCAATTTGAGGAGTAGGGGTTTATTCGAGAAACTAATTGGAATCAGATTTGTTACGGGAAGCGGAAATGATTCTTGGTTATTTGGAATTACTTGCTTACCTATTTCCTGGTTTTTGCATGCTGGATTGCTTAACTTTATTCTGCTTTTTGGTAGAACTTGCAGCGACTGATGGCGATGTCATTATGGTATTCAACGAGCACTGAAAATGGATGTCAGTGTCATAACGCAAGGATCTAACAAACTTATACGGTTTTTGATTACAAATAATGTGCGCAACACAGATAGTTTTGATGTCACTCAACACTTTATCCAGGTGATTTTCATTCCTGGATCTCACAGAGTCTGGCTGGATTACACCTGTAATTCGCCTATCCATGTACAAAATTTTGCATATAGTAGAATCGACTGTGGTCTGGATTAAGTGACTCTTCAAAACTGTTGACACTATTTAAAATAATCGAACTTTTCTTCCTAATCTTTTGCCTACTGCGTCTTGGTAGGAGTATTTAGAACCGCTCAGGAATTTTATTGCCAAAAACACATGCGATAGTAAAAGACTTTTGCACTCATTGCAAAACAAAAGGGGGTTATCAGAGAATTCTTTAAATAACACCGTTTTTTTGTCCCGGTAGTGGGGGATGGGAATAAAATATACTTAACAAATACGAGAATATGCTATGGCAACATATGAATGCAGTACAAAGTCAAACACTGGTCAAATTCTTAAACTCTAGCAGCAGATATCCCCTGAATTAAAACCAATACTATTTAATCCTAAATCACGAGACGAGAGGAGAAAGTAAACTTTTAGAATGAGTTTTGGTATCCTTGTGAGACTTGTCAGTGTGATATATTACAGAAGCGGAACTTATTATAATGGAGTAAGTTTAGAACGGAAGCAAAATCAAGTACACACTGTCAATATAACTGGATACCCGGCTTGTTAGACAGAATTCACAATCGACAGCCTGTGATAAAGGCCTTTTCTAAACAAATAACTACACTCCTGATCGGCTCTATATAACGAAAGTGGCTAGGGAAATTCTAATTGTTCGTACTCGTATATGGTTTTCATAAAAATGTTTCTACGTTCATGGGTTTCACTTTACAGATTTATCATTTATCATAATTTTTCCAGTGTTTTCATTTATCTACTCTATATACAAACGTATGAGGCGGTCCCAAATGTCAAATTTCGACTTGACAGTTGTTTATACGCCAAAAATTTGAGACTTCAAATCATGAAACAAAACATAACTTTTATTAAAACTGAGAACACTTAAATAAAATCAAGTTTAAAAATGATTTAAATCAAATTCTACCCAAAATGAGCAAAAAAGAAAGTGCCAGAATTGGCAAGCAGCTCTCATTGAGTTCGTTCTTGAATTACAATCAATCTAAAAGAGAAAATTCTCCTAGCAATGAACATGAAGGTTTGGAATGCTTCGGCAAAAATATCCTTACTGAACTAATTAATATTTTTACAGCATCCACTGCCAAAATAAAATCGCCTAAGGTTTTATTCCCCAATGGTTTCATCAAGAATAAGGTTAACGTCATATGCCTTGAATCCTCGGATGAAGAAATTTTTGAGACTGAATGTTTGATTAACAAATCAAACCCAAATGTTTTCAAGCCCAATTTATTTGATCAGTCATCACCAAAAAGTTCTACGTCAGGAATCGTAACTGGAAAGAGGATAGAGTCTTTGGCTGATAAAAAATACTCTGCTAATCGCCCTAAATCTCCTGTGGAGACAACAACTTCTATTGAAAATAAATCACCAATTGTTTCACCTGATAAGTTAAGCATCGATTCCATAGATGAACTTATTAAAAATGACGCTATTTACACAAAAGCATTGTCTACTATCAATAGAAATATTGAAAAACTAAATAGGACTACAAAGCTCAAAACTTCACCACAGTCTTCAGTGAAAAGGCTCAAGTTAAATCAGTCTTCAGTTGACAGCTCATTTAGCAATGGTTATGTTAAGATGGATACCTCCCTATTTATTAAGAAAGAACCGTCATTAAGTGGTGAAAATGGGTTTGATCTTACAAAAGATAATCATGATCTGGATAAAATAAGGTCTGTTTTGGATAAATCCGTTGAAACGGATAATAATGGTAACAAAAAAGAAATTACTGAAGAAAAGTGTGAACAGTGTCCAAAGTGTGCACGAGTACAAGACACGACAGATAACAAAGTTTTTGTAGTTTTTGAAAACGGTCTGAGCGATTATCTTTGCAGTATTGTTCAAAGTGATGACTTCAAAACAAATGTAAACCAGGTAAGAAAATAACAAATTATTTAAAACATGGCATAACATATTAGTTGTTTTGGCCAAATTTGAGTAAAGTGACCCACGTTTCTTTCCACACGTCTCGTAGCGATATTATTTGATTTGCTAACTGTTTCTCTTTAAGTTTGTTTGTCTTGTAATAAATATATGTTTGCTTTCGAACGGTGGCAACAGTTTTGATTTCGTCCCTTACATCAGAAAAATCGGAACCTCTTCTATTTAAATTTTCTCTAGTTTCCAAATCTGCCCAGAATACCCGGCAAATTGTATCGCGTATTTTTCTAACAAAACTGTGGAATATTTAAGAAGTATCTAACTGGCTTCACAGCAATAAACTCCGAATGGATAAGCAAAGATTTAGAAGAAAATCAGCTATGGACGAACCAGCTAAAACTCGCCAAACAAAGACATTTGCTATGCTTAGCTTCTCTTAGTACATGTCAATTGTGAAATCGACCCTTTTATTAACAAGGTGCAGAATCTGGGTTGAAGGTTAAATATTTATAATAACGCTGTACTTTACACGTAAAAACATCTTGATAGGGAGTGTAAAATGATCAATTCTGCATATTTAGATTTGCTAGTTAAGTTCGGGTCTATTTTTTTTTGTCAGTACAATTCTATTATGGGATCCACTTTCGGCTGATATACAGAATATAATTTTACCACCATAATTGTAGAGAGCATTATAGTAAAATCTTTTGAATGTTCGAGGAGTACTCATACCTTTCTTTGCTCTTAGTTTTGTTTCAAATAAAAAAAGAAGTTATTTTCTAAAAATTATTTCTTTATTCAATATATATTCGTTCCGTATAATATTCTGCTGTCCACGTTTAACCAATGCTAGCATTGAAATTGTTATACCATTTTTCGGAATTGTCTCAATGACTTTCGCCACTGCTTCTTGTCATAACGCTTTCCTTTTATAGCCAGAACAGAAAATAGTCATATAGAGATAACGGGCGAAGACGAAGGTTATTGAAGCACAGAAACTTGTTTTTTTCTTTGTGATGATGAACAAAAATGAACAAAAAACAAATGTGATGAACAAATTGAACACATACTTTCATACGTTTAACTCCTTCGGCAGAAATTTTAATTATGTCTTATCGTATTTAATTCCTCTACAAATATAGCAACCGGAGCTAGATGCTTCCATGTTTAATTCTGATATTTTTTATTATTTGACTAATGATTGATTGATGTAGTCTTTTTATTTAAATTTCTAATGTAAAAAGCATTTTGATCTTCCGGCGGCAATATTCTATAAGCCGTTACCACAGTATTGATGCAGGTGTTTGGTTTCGACAGTTTGTTGAACCGTTTTTATATTTATAACAAGTCATTTACAAAATTCTTCTTCGTGCTTCAATTTATGCAGTTCATTCGTTGGTATTATACCTTGAAATCCTTTAAAATTATCGTTCCGCGTTATTCACTATGTTTTTTCAGGTTTTTTTTTTTTTTAATATATATACATATATGTATTATTTTTTTACTTTTTTTAGTGAAATAGACATTTATTTGTATAAAAGTTAAATTCGCCAAGGTTTTATTAAGAAAACTTGCAACACTTTTTCAATGAAAATAATTTTAAGATTTTATAACCTTTCTTTAAGCATTTTATTTTTTCCATATGACTTAGTACGCTTAGAAGCCAACAACAGAGCTGCTCGATGTTGGTATAAGCATAATAAGAGAACTTTATGCAAAGATTTCCGAAAAATTAGCTGGAAATTCTTAACTATCGAGAAGGCTAGGTCTAAAATAGTAAACAGGGCCAACGAAATTCTTATAAGGGGCAACCACATTGCCAAAGGTTAGATTTCTTCTTTTTTTTTTCTGAAAACGCCTTATAAACTTTGTATATTTATATGGTAAATTTAGAACAGATAGGGCTTGGCCTACCTGAATTACGAGGGCGGGTCAATAAGTCCGTGACTTTTTGAATTTCTGACCTCTTTACTGAAACAGCAACACTGCCCCTGTCAACAGGCATCTGTCAGTTGACTCCTGTCAAAATTTAAACTTGCTGCGTCAGTTAGTTTGTGTTTGAAAGCTATTTTTATCAGACTACTCACTAATTTGAGGAGAAAATGGAAAAAAGTGAATTTCGTGTGCATATTAAGCATTATTTCTTGCGAAAAAAAACCATTACCGAGACCAAGGCTAAGCTTGATAAATACTATGGGGACTCTGCACCATCGATTTCAATGGTAAAAAAGTGGTTTACTGAGTTTCGTTGTGGCCGTACAAGCACTGAAGATGCCGAACGTCCTGGACGCCCAGTTGAGGTCTCTACACCCGAAACAATCGAAAAAATTCACGATATGGTGTTGGCCGACCGAAGATTGAAAGTGCGAGAGATTGTGGAAGCCATAGGGATCTCGCATGGCTCAGTGGTTTCAATTTTGAATGATCACTTGGGCATGAGAAAGCTTTCCGCAAGATGGGTGCCGCGTTTGCTCACAGTCGACCACAAACACATGTGCAGTTGCCATGGCAAAAATCCATGAATTGGGCTATGAATTGCTCCCTCATCCACCCTATTCTCCGAGCGACTACTTCTTGTTCCCAAACCTGAAGAAATGGCTTGGTGGAAAAAGATTTGACTCCAATGATGAAGTCATCTCGCAAACAAAGGCCTATTTTGAGGACCTCGACAAATCATTTTTTTTGGAAGGGATAAAAAAATTGGAGAAGCGTTGGACAAAGTGTATAGAGCTCAAGGGAGACTACGTTGAAAAATAAAATTATTTTTTTATCAAAAAATCTGTGTTTTAATCCAAAAGTCACGGACTTATTGACCCGCCCTCGTAATAACATCCAATTTTTCAATTACGCGGTTGCATTTATCTTTTCCCTTAAACGAACGAACTTAACATTCCGAGGATCAGAATGAGAATGTATTGAGTTAATTCTCCGTCGTTTTTTAGGGAAAGAGAAAACATTCAATCGGAGTTATCTAAAGTATAGCACACACCGGAGTTAGAAGTTTCAACCATGGCCATAAATTGTTTCTTTAAATATACAGTCATCGGCTTAATCATTTTGACAGAAAATCTGTAAAGTGAATAATTTCTAACTGCAGTACAATTCTAGTCTGTGTGTTAAAAGAATAAGCGATGAATTTAATTTAGTGAGGCAAACTGTACATTACCAAAAAGAAACATAAAAAAACAAATTCTGTGCAAAATTTTCCTCAGACGGGTATAAAAGAACAAATTCTGTGCAAAAATTTCCTCAGACGGGCAGTAAACGAAAAAGTACTATCAAAGACGATAGGCGAATTTTGCAGGAGGTTATTAAAAATCCAGGTTTCACTCCAACAAATCTCGAGCTTAAAATGAAAAACTATACTGAACATCTCGTAAGCGAGAGGACAATTCGGAGACGCCGCGCTGAATTTGATTTTGGTACATATTCCGTAAGGAAAGTACCGTATATAACCCCCGGAAACAAAATCAAGCGGCTGTAATTCGTCAAAGAATATAAAAACGAAGAAATAATTTTCTGGAACCCAGTTTTACGGACGTACGAGAGTTCATTCTGGTATCATGGAGTTTGTTCGGATGCCGAAAATAACTCATCAAAACTACGCACAAGTCGTACAAACCATTAAGCATGGTGGTGGGTCAGTAATGTTCCATAGTTGTACATCCAACGATCGTGGAGATTTACTTCAAATGAATGGGACTATGAACCATCACAAGGAGTACTTTAAACAATCACTCATTTTCACCTATCGATAGGCCTATCGAGCAGTCATTTATTTTCTAACAGGATAGTGTTCCCTGTCACAAAAACCGAATGGTGATGCAATTTTGTTGGTAATATCTAAAGCCCAGATTTAAATGTTATGAAATTAACATTTAGCTGTAAACTGAAGTTTCCGGCAAAAACGTGTTGAATTGGTTCCCAGACGATTGAAGAAATTGATTGAGGCTAAAGGTGGAATATTCTTTTCGATAATTATATTTTTTTTTCTTAAGTTTGAAATTATCTATTTTTTGAAGTAAAACTTATTTGTCAAAATAATTATGTGAGAGTAAAAAAATAGTTTTATTCCTTTTAATAAATTTCAATAAACATATTTAAAAACAAAAACTTTAATATGTTCAGCTATTAACTTATTGAACTAACCCTGCATTATTTTTCTGGTTTTTCAATTCTTACTAGGATTTAAAAAAAAAGTTTTTGATTTTGTCAAAATAATGATGCTGGAAGTATTCAGACGACTCATCTATGATTTTGTTCCTCCCTAAACTAAACCTAACTTTGGATCTTTAATTTAACTTTTAAAAAATTGTCTAACAATCTTTTGTACAATTTATTCTCATAATATTTATATTGGTACTAAGAAAAAAGTTTTTAATTAAAAGAAAAAAAAAACGTACAGCCTTTCGCCGTTAACTATTTACATTCGAATAATTTGGAAATACTAACATGAATGTCGGATTTAATCAGTTTAAGTACAAACAATTTTAGAAAGCGCACTTCTTTTTTTTTCCTTGGTCTAAAGGTTACAAAACAGAATTTGTAGAAATAGGACGATTGTCTACAGTCAAAATAATCTTCTTGTTTTGTCGCTTTAACTCCTTATCCCATTTATAAAGATAATCTGCGAAAATATCTTACCTCATCCCTACAGTTTTATTTGCTTCATTAACAACCGGTAAGGATTTAATATTTTTAAAACAACAAAGGGATTTCGATTTGCCTATCACCAAAAGTTTTCTTTTTGCGGAACCCGTTATGTTACAAGCGACCATGACTTTTATTATTTTATTAGATTTAGATTTTATTCATTCAGCGAGATAGTACAATTCATTATACATAAAATACTTGAGATTTACAAGAAGGATTGAAAAACATTAATTCAAATGTAAGACTGAGATACAAAAACAAGTGGATTAACATCTGTAAATATAAAGTAAATTACAAGTGTTGTTCATCAGAGAATGAATGAATAGATACATTTTTTAGTTAGTGAAAACTAGTGTACAATGTATCGAATTAAGTACCAATACGTATGTTTCAAAGTAATATACTGTAGCTTGGAATGGACCAGGCTATGATAAATTGTAAGGAGGAAGTTCCTTACGCAAAATAATTTCAATTGGTACAATATTTTAGTTGTTTTTAGCAAGTAATTTCTTAGGGAAGTGGTATTAGCTTTCCGGTTCAACTTGCTATCAATTTCATACCATTAATCATTAGTAGTATTAAAAGAAATAAGAGAATTCGATTCACAGCAAGTGTCAGAGCTTATCAAAAAGTGGCAACAGTATGAACTATGGAAGGTGAAAACAGGCAGTTGTAAATTACGAGCATACATATCGAAGAGCATGATTTTTGTTTTATCGCTGATAACTAACTTGTGCAAACGAAACCAATGCCTCAGTATTTTTAAGTCATGGTTGATATCCGCCATCAGATCCAAGAGAGAGTTGCTAGAATATGAACAGGCTATATGATCTGCGATCCCGATAAGTTTACTTTTGATATATAGAGTAAAAATTGATTTTATAAAGACTAGGAACAATATGGGTCCCAGCACGGAGCCCTGAGGGACACCAATTTCGATATCACAGAACTCACTAAATGAGTCACCAATTTTTACCATTTTTTTCCTATTCGTGAGATAAGATTTAAATTATTATTATTATTATTAATTATTATTATTATTATTAATTCTTATAATTAAGTAATAAATTACAATAATAATATAAAAAAGAATATATAGCACTAGCTACCACGGCTATCGGCTAGACCAAAATTTAAATTATTTAAGTATAAACCCTCCGAATCCAGCTTATCGAATTTATTTAACACCATAGTATGATCAACAGTATCAAAAACTTTAGTAATATCAATAAAAAGCTTCTTGCTATTGATGCTGTCATGTATCATGCTGCAGTACTTAAGGAGAGCGTCCTCAGTAGATCTACCAGCTCTGAAGCCATACTGAATCTCACTAAAAAAAAAAGAGTAGTTTCAAGAGATGACACAATTCTTTTTTCTATTAGTTATCCGAAAATTTTTGAGAATACTAGAAGAAGAGATTGGTCTATAAGTATTTAGTATCTTATTGTCACCTTTTTTGAAAACTGGTATTACTTCAGCAATTTTTAACATATCAGGAAATTTTCCACAAGATATATTTAAGTATGTCTACAATATTTAAAGCGATTCTTTTAATAAAAGTATTTGAAAAAGATTTGTGGCTAATCGACTTTGAATTAGTTAACGATAACGATAGTCTTATACACCTCAAATGAAGAAATTGGCTCATAAAAAAAGCTGTGAGCCTCTGCTCTTTCCCTGTTAAAACACTTAGTCGTACATCGGCTAGAACTGGAGTTCAGCCCTGCATCAGCTAGTATCTTATCAGCAACACTAGTAAAATATGTATTGAAGGTATTGGCTAACTCTGTAGAATTAGAAATGTCCCGATTATTATGCCTCCAAGAAGATGGTATACCCCTAGGGGAGTTTCTATTAAGAAGGTCATTCACTATTCCCCATTCTTTTTTAGCGTTAACTATAGCACTGTAAAATTTATTGATGTAGAAATTCTCCTTGCATCTTTTGCATCGCAAGTTCTTTACAAATTTTTTCATAAGCATTACGAGATTGTTCTTTTTACATTTTGATCTTAGTTTTTTTTTCCATTTATTTTATTTACCAGATAGTTAGGTATCCAGGGCTAGATCTTGATTATTTTTTTAGATTTTTAACGCACATACACTGAACACAATTCAACATGCTTATGTAGAATGTTAGAAAACAACTCAAAAGGCGCATTAGGCTCATTAATTGACCATACCTCTGACCAGCTTTCCTGGACTAAGCGGAGGTTCAGATCTGACCAGTTCGAGGAATAGTGTGGATTCTGTTTGTTAGAACTCTTAACCTTATTGGAATTAGAGTATAAACAGATCATGGAATTGTCAGAAATTCTAAAGTCAGCCGTGCTACTAGTTAGAGTATTTAGAATTGCGATCGAGCCTGCAAAAAATATGATCAATACAAATGTTAAAGGATTGCCTTGTTGGAACATTTATGCAAGACTCTAGACCAATAGCACACATTAAAGATGGGTAACTTAATACAAGTGGAGATTCGCTTAAGATATCCAAATTAATATCACCAAGAAAAATAAGATTCCTAACGGTCTCCTCACTTAATACGAAGCGAAGCTCATCAATAAATGCGTTTTTCCTCTCACTATGAAATCTGTAGCAACTAATAAAAACAATCTTTTGTGCATCAATTGTGCACTAACCTAAAGCATGTCAGAACACTTCAGCTTCAAGCAAACACATTCATTCACATAAGCACTGAATTCGGTATTCACATAAACAACAATGCCACCTGCAGCGTATGACTTATTGCAATTCGTGTAGATTTTGTACCCAGGTATTTTATAAATATCATTTTCATCATCGAAAATCCATATTTTTGAGAGAAAATCAATCGGGCTTGTTTGAAAATGACTTCAAGTGCGATAAAAAAAGATACAATTTTTTTCTTAAGCTACGAATATTCTGATGAATTAGCTCACTATTATATAAGCAAAACGGAAGAATTAAATTATAACAATCATTGCCGTCAAACATAGTAGGAAATAATTTACAAAGGTAAAGTATTTAAATCATCAAATGAACGAATTTTCTTCTTGTTTTTTCATCAAAATAGCCATAAATAAGCAATATTTTTATCACGTTGAGTTTGTTTTGCCTTTTTGAATAAAGCTTTGTTGAAGTGGGTTAGACTCTCATTGGTGTAGATTTCATTTTCTTATAAGCTAGACAAAAAACGCTTAAAAATTAGCTTAAATAACTTAGAAAACTATCTTATTCTAACTTACTGGCCCCATGCGGACACTCTAAGTTACACATAATTCTCAAACTACGAGTCTTTTGACGTTCCTTACAGTGTATGTATATTTATTTTAATTCACTTAAACTAAAACTAAGAAAATACATTTTTCTATCAAAAACTTAGTAAATGGACATATTTTATTTTTATTATTATAAAACTTATAAACTAAAACTTACGGACTACTTAAAAATAAATCCTAAGGCTACTTAACCTACTTAAGTTAACTTATCGTATAAGTATTATTTCTTAATTGTTGGTGTGGATTACCACTATTACTGGAGAAGTTACCCATCTCTGTTTTTTTATATTTTTTTTGGATCTTCAACTTCCAGTCGTCGCAATATTGTTTAATTTTATCGAAGTCACGTTGCAAAAGAATGTTTATAACCTCAATCTTTGGACCTGAACCTATCAAATCAATTGACCGCACCTTGTTGCAGACCGTTTTTAATGTTGAATATACCAGTAGAAGTCACATCGCCATTCTTCACGATGAACTGTCTATCGGTGAGCATATTGAAAAGAATATACAGTAGTGGTTTCCTGACGCCAATCCTGTTTAGCTTGTAGAAGAGTCCCTCTAACCATACGGTATCGAAGGCCTTCTCCAAGTCAATCAGGCAGGCATCCGTGCACTGTTTCTTGGCTTTGTTCCATTGGATATCAGAAACCAGTTTAGACGCGGCATGAATATCATGCCCTGCCTTGAAACCGAATTGATTATATGGACCTATATTTCTGTCCTCAACCCATTTTGCCAGGACTCTATTAATGACTTTTTCGAAAACCTTACTGATGTTTGGAAGGAGACTGGTCGACCGGAGATTCGCCGGAATGGAGGTGTCTTTATCCCTTTTGGGGATGGGATGTACCACCGCAGATTTCCAATGCGCTGGATAATGTGCATTATTCATTGCATTGTTAAACAGGGTGGTATAAATGTCCACCGCTTCTAGTGAGAGATGTCGAAGCACAATGTTCGGTATTCCATCGGTTCCCACTGATTTCTTACTTCTTATTGTGTCGAAGATCGTTTGAAGCTCTTCCTTCGAAATGAACGGGGGTTGTTCCCTTTCATTGGCGATGACATTATTTGCCATATTCTCGTCATTGAATTGGGTGAAACCCGAGTTTTCGATTTGCCAGTTCACTATTTCAGTTCGAAGGTAGAAATTGTCGTGGTTCGGGCCAATGGTGTCATTCGCCTTGTACACTTCCTGGAAAGTCGCTCCTATAGCGGATCTGCGGATCTTCGATCACAAAGAAGTTGTCATCATCAACAGCTTCATTTGGATCTATGCCTGTCCATAGTCCGTTTAATTGTCTCGTCCATTAGTTTTAGATACCTGTCAATCTCCTCGTTTGACAGATTTCTGTTGGACGGCGGGTAGAGCGAATTCGAGGAGAGTGCGTCAGTGTCCTGGAGAAGTGTGTCCAACGCACTCTACTATAGTTGTAGGAATGCCTTTGAACATACTCATCTAATTCCGCATTTTCGTTCGGAACGGTTATTTCGGTACTAAGACCGCAATGCTCACTGTCATACACAAGAGTGCGAATACAGTTTACAGTTTGTTGGTTCGTACCTGTTGTATTCGTGTGTCAAACAGCAGGAGATCCAAATAGGAGCCGTGTCTAGGAAACGACGGACTATCCGTCGCCTTAAGGCCGAGTCGGTACATCACACTGCGCTGACCCCACCAATTGAATAGTAGGTTCCCTCTAGTGTTTGGTGTATTATTTCCCCAATCTCTTTGGCGTTGAAATCCCCGCCGATAATGAAATAGTTTTCCTCCAATTCCAGTCTCAGAAATCGAAAAAGTGTTTCGAGCTCTGAGATGAATAGGGTGGATTGAGTAGCCTTGGGTGCATAAACAGACACCATGTATAAGCGCTTTCCACTACGGAGAGGGATATACACGATGCATGCTTCAAGCACCTGAAACCTACGCACTACACGACTGTATATTCTTTTAAAACGTATACCTTATCTTTCGAAGATTGCAACGCCTCCTCCTTGTATGGAGTTGGGTCGATTTCTTCGCATAATTTTGTACCTTCTGTGCCTCATTTTGTGTTTTTTCGTTAGCTTAGTTTCGCTAACCAAAAGCACATCAGGGGCTTGGTCTTCATGCAACTTAAACAGTGTGGCTCTTCGCTCAATCCTAATCAGTGAATTAACATTCACTGCAAGGACCTTTAGGATTTGCTCCGCGATACACGTACTCATTACGACTGGAGGTGCGTTAGGCTCGGCAGCGCGTATATTTGCTCTACCCGCGTAGCTTGCTCGGTAATTTGACGTTGAAGCTGAGCCATCTGCCCCTGGATAAAGAGCAAGATAGCTAGCATGTCATTTGCCAGCTCCGGTGCTCTAGGCGATGGGGCCTGAGAAGCAACCTTCGCTTGCTGTGCCGTATTTCCCCTACCTGCGGCCATTTGGGCGTTGGCTTTTTTCTGACGCTCCATCCCTACCCAGAGCGCATTCTTCTGATTTGTGGTTCTTACCGCACTTGACGCATCGAGGCTGCATTTCGCAATTGGACGCGGCAGCGAACACATTGCAACATGTTATGGCTCCGTTTTACTTTTTCATAGTTTACAACCTGGTAGTCTAGGACTTTGACACTCCTTAGACCATCCAGTTTGCTATCGGGACTTAGACATTAGTGATGGGGAGAGGGAGGAAGATTGCATTAAATCATCAGCTGTTGATAGAGTGGACGGCTTAGAATTTCTAGCATTTCGAAATTAGAAATAAACTCGTCTTGGAACGAAAGTCGAACGAAATGCTTACGAAAGATGAAATAAAATATAGACGTCAAATAACATGCAACACTAAAGAATAAGAAAACGGCTTCGTGTAATAATGCGCGCATCACGGAATGGCAGCTCAAAAGAAAATAACGAAAAGATGCGCATTGAACTCATGCGCCGTGTAATAGCCGACAAAATACATACCAAAAATTTACAAGAAATGTTCAGAAACATGTGCGTAAATAAATGTTTATGCAATTTGTGTTTTCTTTCATTTTCCCTTATTCCGTCGTTAATAGCGCCTTTCAACCAAATGAAAGGAAAGTGGTCGTTATAATCGACTGGTGGTTATAAGCGAGGACGTTATAAGCAACTTTCACTGTAAATGTCAAATAGTACAATTAATAAGAAATCGAAATTTAATCCTCTCAATGACTTTGGCTATGCCAAAAACTAAGCACATTTGAAGAAAAAGTAAAAAATGTGTATAAAAAATAAAATATAAAACTAGGTCAATTATTATTAATCTTTATGAATGGACTTGATATTTTGTAGTGCTGTCTTTATTTTGTATAACAACTGTGAATCTAGGGGACATTGAAGCCACTAGTTTCTTACTTATTTTCCCAAAGTTCCAATATATTTTTTGGGATGGAAGTTTCTCTGAGACTTCTTCTAACGTGTTCTCAAAGATTTTCTATTGGATTATATTCTGGGGACACTCAAAAATTTACATCGGCAAGCCACTTTCCGTTGGCTTGGCAGTTTATTTCGGATCATTGTCCTGTTGAAACATTACGGCAGGTTGTCATTTTAGAATGGATACATAGTATATTGAATCCAGTGAATTGGGCCAATACCATAATAGGGAAAAGATCTCCAAACCATAATAATTATATTTAGAAATTCCTGTCGACAAATATGCATATCGTGGTATCCATATCGGAGTTTTCAAGAGCGAAGTGCTTACGCATTTAATTGCAAATATATAGTAGTGTGACGGTAATATACCTATCTTCTATGTTCAGCAGATATGTGTTGAACAGGGTATATTTGGAATAATTGAATTGTTTTTTTTTTATTTAATGTGTAGATTTAAATTATTTATTCACGAAAATTATTGAAATATCGAATTAAGAAGGTTTCGGCAGGGTGTATTGAGAACACCTACTCACCTTTGAATGAGCGTTTGCCAACACCTCAATTACTAATGGTTATTTGTAAGAAGGAAGGGCACTTAGAATTGTGGAACCGATTGTATTTGAATGGGCATTGTTAAGAACAATATTTAGCACAGTTTGAAAATATTATTTTCAATACCCAAATTTATAATAACATGAACAGCTTATGTTATATATACGCTCCTAATATTAATATCTTACATTTTAGGACAACGAAATGCTACTCGCATCGAGTCTTCCCTTTTTCAAATCAACGTACATAGATCTTGTTGAAAAATATTGCAATATCGTAGATCAAATTCCATCTGATTACTTCAAGAATATTGAGGGTTTTCAAACCAGTACTTTTCTCAAACTTAAGATTCTACGCCAAAAATTCAAAGCAAAAACAAAACTGATTCAAAACGCCTTAGAAAAGCGTAAAACAGAAAATAAAAGGCGATTCCAGGAGCAACAATTTTCAGAGCATGATGAAGAGGAGGAGGCGGAAATACTTCAGTTAAGGAAACAAAAAGACGAACTCAAATCAAATCGGCCGATCTATTCCGACTATCCAAACGAAGATGAAGAAGATGAAATTAAACAAATGGAGGCGACTGCAGGAATGGATACCAAGAAAAATTACAACTACCCAGAGGAAGATGAAGAAGACGAAATTCGCCAAATAGAAGAGGATCAACGGCGGGCTTTAATATGCCAGTCTTCATCACGAACACAGCCGAAACGTGAAAAAGAGGAAGTTGTAGCATGGCAACTAAGACAAGATAATATCAGGAAGCAAGAAAAACTCGTTCCGAATTTTTTAAATGAAGAAGATAAAGACGACGAGATAAATTCTTCTGTAATCTCTATTGCTGACAAAAGCCATCTTGTTCCTACATCCAATGATGCCTGTGAATTGGATGAATTTCTAGAAAATATCAAGGACCATGAAGATGTTTTGCAGGGCAGAAAATCTGAATACAATCAATATATTTACAAGGACTTTGAAGATATGAAAGTGCTAATGAAAAACGAGGAAAATGCTGGGCAAAGAATAACATTCGAAGAAAAAACCAATCCGCCTGTAGACGAAGTAGATGATGATGGATGGCAGGTTTACGATTTTGAAAAATTCGAAAGTGCGTCGCAGGTTATACCGACAGAGAACCTAGCGTATCCTTCTTACTCTTCAAAAAATCAAAGGAATAGCATTATAGAAGTTGATGATAGCCCCATAGCCTCTACCAGCAGCAATCGGAATTTTTGTTCTCCTATTTCTGGTCTCGTTTCGACACCAATAACAAGACCATCTCTGCTTACAACACCAAAAAAATCAGCACAAAAAGTTGATGGGAAATTCCATTCAAACATACACAATGATGGTATCACTGGTGAATTCGACGGCTTCAAATTTCCTCACTCTGACTCACTCATGGAAGCATTGCAATTTAGTTTTGGGCTAAAAACTTTTAGACCGAATCAGTTACAAGTGATTAATGCAGCGCTGACGAAACATGACTGTTTTGTGTTGATGCCAACAGGTGGAGGAAAATCGCTCTGCTATCAATTGCCTGCCATTTTAACAGAAGGTGTTACAATCGTCATAAGTCCTTTAAAGTCCTTGATTCTGGATCAAGTTAACAAGTTGAATGCTTTGGATGTATGTTGAAACAACAAGCTACAGTATATAAAGTGAGCGAGTTTTTACTTTAATTTTTTTTTTTTTATGTCCTCTAGATTTATGCAAAGCACTTATCTGGTGAACAAAGTTTATCCGATGCGAGAGGTGTTTATGTTGATTTGGAATGTCAACCCCCCAAAATCAAAGTTCTTTACGTTACTCCCGAAAAAATTTCTAATTCCCCTAAGTTGCAGGTAAGTCGAAAAACGTTATCTACATATTTATTGCTCATTTCTTTTTTCAAGGATCTTTTGGATCTCCTCTATTCGCGAAATAACATCAGCCGTTTCGTAATTGATGAAGCTCATTGTGTCTCGCAATGGGGTCATGACTTTCGCCCTGATTTCAAAAAGCTTGGCATCCTCAAAAGACGTTTCCCTAACGTTCCCACCATGGCTCTAACAGCCACTGCAACACCACGCGTTCGTATTGATATTCTACGTCAGTTGGGGCTTAACAATTGCAAATGGTTTTTATCAAGTTTTAATCGAGCGAATCTGCGCTACACAGTACTGCCAAAACGTGGAGTTAAAACCATTGAAGACTTACACAAGTTTATTAAAACACAGCCACCGTTCGCAAGTGGAATAATCTACTGTCTTTCACGCAAGGAATGTGACGATGTAGCGGCGAAAATGTGTTCTTTAAGTATAAAGGCAGCGAGTTATCATGCCGGCCTAACGGATAAAGTTCGAGAAGCACGCCAAAAGGATTGGATCACGAATAAGTTCCGAGTAATATGCGCCACTGTTGCCTTTGGAATGGGTATTGATAAACCAGATGTACGCTTTGTACTACATTATTCAATGCCAAAGAGTATTGAGGGCTATTATCAGGAAGCGGGTCGTGCTGGACGCGATGGAGAGTTAGCTCACTGTGTGCTATACTACAACTATTCGGATATGTTGCGGTATAAAAAAATGCTCGATGGTACGTTTGCACTTTATCGGTGCCTTAAAATGGTATTTTTACTAAGCAATATAATATATATATATATATTGTTCTCTTTTAGCTGAAAAGTCCTGTACCTATGATGTTAAGAAAATTCACATTGACAATTTGTATCGTATTGTTGGATATTGCGAAAATGTAACAGATTGTCGTAGAGCCCAGCAGTTGGACTATTTTGGTGAACATTTTACTAGCGATGAATGCTTGGAGAATCGGAATACAGCTTGTGATAATTGCTTACGTAAAAAAGATTACAAAGTTAGTTTAATGGGGTATTATTAAAAAGTACATATTCATTTCGTATAATTTATTCTAGGAACTCGATGTAACTGAGGATTGTAAAGCAGCAGCCCGCGCTGTTAAGGAAATTTGTTCAGGCAACTCAAGGTTCACTCTTCTTCATATAGGTTCGTTCTGCTAATAATCGGATTGCTAATTTAGTATTTTTAACTTTTATTGCATTTAAGCTGATGTTCTAAAAGGATCTCAGATAAAGAAGATAATGGATAACAGACATAATATGTCATCTTTTCATGGACGTCTAAAAGATTGGGACAAAGGGGATATTCAACGTCTTCTACGAAAATTAGTCATTGAAGAATTTCTGCGTGAGGATATGATATTTTCTAAGGACATTCCACAGGCATATATCAATCTCGGACCGAAAGTTCAAATATTAATGTCAGAAAAAGTCAGAATACGCTTTGCTATTATACGAACAGGTAAAGCGGTGCAGAATCCCACAGACCCTGATGCAACAACTTCCGCAGTGAGATCGGCCGATCGCAACTCTATGCCGGAAATAAAGGCAATATCCGATCGTTGTTGTACAGACCTTTTAGAGTTGTGCAGATCAATTGCAGCAGCAAAGAATGTTACCATGGCTAGTGTTATGAATATTCAAGCAATTAAATCAATGTCGGAGTCCCTTCCAGAAACTGAAGCCGATATGCGCGCTATACCTCATGTGACGAAAGCGAATTTCGAAAAATATGGTGAACAATTATTGGAAATCACTAGAAATTATGCCGCCGAAAAATTGTGCCTTTTAATGGATTTAGAGGAGAATACGATGATAGAAAACAGTAGTAATGTTGAAACACCTGAGGCTACTGCAGTTAAACGAGCCACAACTGTGTCTGATTTTTCATCGAAAAGGACTCAGATTGACATAGATGATGATTTTGCCGCATGGGAATCGGTTGCGTCAAGTCAGACAAATGGTTACAGTAGGGGTGGAAAGCGAAAACGCACATGGAGGGGTAGCGCAGCAAAGAAATATAAAAGTACCAAAGCAGCAGCAAATAGTTCAGGAGCCCCCTCTACTTCACGGGTTGCAAAAAGTCCTAAAAAAAGAGCAGCAAGAGGTGGATCAATAGCTGGAAGAAAAAAAACAACTGGAGCTGCAGGGCAAAGTGGTTGGATAAGTAAAAAATCAAAAAATTTTGGAGGCAGTTCAAATGGGGGTAAGTGTTACGTTCAAATAATAATTTCCAGCAATCTTTGAAACGTAGTTCGAAACAGGTGTGAAGTTATGTTAGAATATTAACTTATTATTCGCTTCATTGCATTACGAGAACTTGTTGCACTTGAGCATTTCTGAAAGAATTCTCTACATGAGATGAACTGAAACAAAGCTGCAAATATTTATAAACAGTTTTTCCATCCGCCTGATCTTCGCAATTCATCATAGAAGAAAAGACGAGACGAGGACTGCGGATCTCTTTTATTCTGCTTGCCATCCTGCGCACTAACATAGCTTTACTTTAGAAAACTGGTGGTTCGCCTACACCTTATTATCCGGCCATTTTTAAGCTCTCAACATGAGAATTGTTACAGAAGGCGTCTGATTTTTGGTATTTTTCGGTTGATTTTACTCGTTTAACGAATTTGACTAGTGTGCTGGTTTAAACGAGTGTTTCGACTCCTACGCAAAAGTTTAATAACGGAACAGTCTTTCTAATGTTTTATGGTTTGCTTCGATATTTAGATATTTTTATCTTCCTTCAATACTCCCTACCTATCTAATTGGAAGCGTTTTTCTTTTTTAATTAAATTGCTGCATCTTTATCGCTTTACATCTTGAAACGAGCAATTTTTGGCAGGACATGTAAATTCAAAAAAATTTAGAAAAGTTTATTTTTCTTAGAATCTTGTTTAAAGTTTGTGATTTTTTTTAAGCTCAGGGGTGCCCAACTTTTTTCTTGGATTTCTTTAGTAAAAATCGGGCTTTGAATACCACTCGGAATCCCATATAATGCAAAACTCAAACAAACCTTCGGAGCTTTTTGTTTTAATATTTTTTTCCTAACATATTGGGGGGGGGGGGGGAACATTATTTTTAAGTCCGTTGGAATAATATTCGGGCCTTTAAAAAAAACATTATGTAAACCCAATCAGTAAACATCAGTGCAAACAGTTGCAGAAACACGGCGGATAAATTTTAGATAACGTTAAAAAATTATAAATCAAGTCACCCAGCAGATATTACAAGCTTGCATAACGGTAATTTACTTACAATGTTTTTTTTTCTTTTTTACCTCCAGGTGGCTTCGATTTAATGCCAATCCCAAAATCGAGGTAGCATTCTCTAAAAAGCTGTTGGACGCCATCAAAGTGTTTCTCGTTCCATGTATGCAGTTTATATAGCTTTTATTTAATGTTATGTCAAAGATTTTCTTTTCTCTTATGTTTCTATTTATTTAATAAAAAAAAATTAATAATAACAATAATAATTTGTAAAAATAAAACTAGGAAAGTAAACAAAGTTTGTCTTTAAATTTGAACATTTTAATCGTCATGAAAACTAAATACACCCATTGACCATAGAATACTTGTATCAGTGTCTATGATCACTTTTGTACTGGAGTACGAATTAGATGAACTAACAATACCATCGCCAAATGCCAAAATTTGGTCATCTGAAATAATAAAAATGATATACAATTAAATTGAAGGCATTAATTATTAAATTTACCCAAGTTCCACTTTAGTCCTTTAGTTTTTACGGTCGCTTTTCCGCCCACGGGAAGTAAAGCGCACCATCTGTTATTTTCAACTAAGTCATTTGGTATGTGTATAATATGTTTGCCGGGTCTTAATAGCCATGTAAGTGAGTTACCACCTAATAAGTACACGTTTAGGGTTTGGGTTGTTCTAAACAAAGTCTGGATGTTGGCCATAATATGATCCAAGCGGCCTGATGTTTCATGAAATACTAATATATCATTAATCTAAAATTAAATTAAAATGTTTGCTTTGGCTGTAGAATATAATATATATCTATATAAAAGTATTTATGTATACTATTGTAATTAAACTATTTTGTCTAAGTGCGATCTAACATTTTTGATAATACATAGACCACACGAAAGCTTTTTCCTTGCATACTGATTTCAATCATCTTATGTTTAGTGTAATTATTGCAAAGCCAATGTTAAGCTACAATGCGAACTTGAGCTTATGATTAGGAGCAGCAAAACCTCCACCACGCAAACATCCTTTAAATAAAAGAATATTTGGGAAAATAAAGAAATTAAGATATGCGCCCAGTTTTTTTGTGGACCACTGAAGGCAATTACAAAAATGAACTTAGAATTACTTCGGAAGCTAGCTAGTTGGTGTCAATGATTAATTGATAGAATAATTTTATTTGTAGAGATCTATGATACTTTGTTCACATATAACTTAGAATAATTTGCCAAATCAAATCTGAAATTCAGAAGTGCAATAAAATTATAATTGTTTATTAAATATTTAAATAAATTTATACGAAACATAATTACTTGTTTTAAAGTATTCATAGTTCCGAATCTCATTAAAAATGTTTCTACTTTATTACTCCTTGAAAGACTGTTGAACTATTAGAACATTTTAAAGACCAAACCGCAGCATCAAACAAATGCCCGATTACACTGAAAAATGTTCCTATTATCTTATTTGCATTCTTTACTAACATACAATCACTTCTTGACAACAAAGATATAAGTTTCTTGCGCAGTTATTAACGTATAGTGTAATAATAATTATTAAGCACACCGCAGACACTTTTATCTTTACTTCTTATTAGTTTTAAGAAACCAATCTTCTACCCAGTCTTTTGTCGAATAGAGTTCAATTTCTCATTGATAATGTTTTTCAAATACATATTTTATTAGCGAAACAACTTTTACATTTTCTCCCCCGAAATTTAAAACAAGGAAACGTTATTAGTAATATCACTCATATGAGAAAGGTCAGATTTGAAAAAAAAAAAAAACAGTCCACAGTCTCCATCTAGCATTTGTTGCGTCAAAATCGTTTCCCAAGTCTGAAACTTTTTTCTTCAAGTACATTTTCTAACCTCTTTAATCGGTTGTTTTTCTTTTCTCTTTTCATATAACCTCTTTTTCCTACTCCCACGCGTAATGTAACTTTTCATTTAATATAGTGTTTGACCCAATCCCACAAAGTCCATCCATAAGGGCTAAGACAAATGAGAGTAGATTCCAGGGGTTATATGCGGATACACCCCTTAACTCCCCAACCCTTCACTCACCTCCTAAGATAAAAAGAAACTGCTTATTTCGAAGAACTCAAGAACTCCCCCAATTCCCCCCGAACCAATTGCAAAAACCTCAAATTTGTCCTTATTTCATCTACTGATGAAAATACACCACTCTCTAGGGTTAGTATCTTCGTTCTGAAGAAAGCAAAAGATGCTGTTAGTAAAGCATACGAAAATGTATCCCAACTTCGCGATGGGAGCATACATTTTCTAGCAAAAAGCAAAACTGTTGCAGAAAAATTTATAAAGATGTCTTATATAGTAAATCAATGTCCAGTTAAAGGTTAATATCACGGTCGCCTCAGCTCTAGCAAAGGAAACGTATTTGCACCTTAGCTTATCAATGTTCCGGAGTCAGATATTATCTCGGAAATGGCCATACAAGGTGTTACGGAAGTCTACAAATTTACTAAAAACGTTGACGACAAGCAGCGCCCAATTGGCCTTCTAATCTTTACATTTGATCTAAACCAACCTCCAACTTCGATAGAAAGATTTTAGAAAGAAAAAGTAAAGGGATACGTTCCTAATCCTATGAGGTGTCGGAAGTGCCAGATTCTTGAGCACACCATCGAAAGGTGCACATGCAACCTCCAAGCACATGAAAATGTTCCCGCCACTTATCAGTGCCCCAAATACATTAAAAACAACGAGATTCTAACAATTAAGACGAGAAACAAATGCAGCATGGCTGAAGCGAGACGCCTATATAACCTTAGCAAACCAACTGAAACAAGATTTAATAATATACCCTACAATGTTGAAGCAAAAACAGGCAACAACCTTTTCTAAGTTAGTGCCATTTAACAGGAAAACTCAAAATAACTCCACATACTCTCTTTCATACTCACAAGTTTCCACCTCTCCAATTTTACAAACACCCACCCCTTCTCTTTCTAACTTAAAAACAACTCCACATAATTCTCTTTTATACTCACAAGCTTCCACTTCTCCAAATCTAAAAACACCCACCTCTTCTCTTTCTGGCCCTTCACAACAAATTTCAAATAATAAAAAACAACCGTGTGCTACTACTCAAACTGCTACAAACCAACATCAGAACCATTAACATGATGAAAAACAGCCAAACCAATAATCAACAACTACCTGTAACTCCTGGCCCCGCTGATCGGTGGTTGTAATGCTCGGACAATAATAACTGTCCGGGCGACTCCGTCAACGGTCAGCGGGGTTATATTGTCAACGCCAAGAAAAATCACCTTCCCCACTTTTTCTAGAACCAAACTCAGCAGCCAACAAAACTATCAAAAACAACAATCTTCCGCCAGTTAACCAAAACCTCGATGTCCGGGCTCAAGAACGGTCTAGCTCATGTCCAAACTTCCTTGATCCGACTCCCGAACATCGAGATCATCACATCCTACCTCTAATCTCTAATCAAAAGAACTTCACAGAGTATTCACACTGAAACCCTATGCTGAAGTTCGCCCCCACTCAGGATAAAGCTGAACTTACGATTCTCCAGTGGAATCTGAAATGTTACGTCAACAATTACGAAGCTAAATATCCTCATAAAACAAATCAAACCCTCATTTATATGCCTACAAGAGACCCACTTCCCTTTTAACGCAACGCTGATTCCGCATAAGGTATTCAAAAGCTACTCAAATACTCAGCAAAAGATATTTTAATTTTAGTAAAAAATGATATACCCCATAGGGAAATTGATATCACTTCAACTATAGAAAAAATCTGTATTGTCTCCTTTTACATTCATCCTCAACAATTATTTTCTAAAAACGACTTTGATTTCATACTACGCCAACTCCCAGTTGGAGATGTTAACTCATGGAGTGTTCTCTAGGGATCAGCCATCTTGAATCACAGGGGGAGAATAATTGAAAACTTTCTTCTAGACTCCAATCTCTCCATCTTGAACGATGGTTCGCAACCCCACCTCTCTACGCATAACACCCTCACCCATATTGATATAACCTGTTCTTCACCCGAACTTCTTCCTAAAATACATTGGCAAATAATAGATGATCTTCACAATAGCGATCACTTTCTAGTAGTCACAACTATTGAACTCAATCACTATCTCAGAAACTCCACCCTTAGCCCAAAATGTAAAACTGACTCAGCAAACTAACTCATCCTTTACAAAACCTGTCGGATAAAATCCCAACAAAAAACATAAATAAAGAAGCTGCAACTATATTAAAGGCAATAAGATCTGCTGCGAACGTTCCGATCCCGCAAACACACTCAAAACAATCATAAAGAGTAACCTCTTGGTGGAATGCGGACCTAGCTGAGCTCCGAAAAATCATAAAAAATAAAAAACCAAAACAATCTAGTAGCCTTCAAAAAAGCGAATGTCAGATTGCGAACACTGCTTAAAATAGCCAAATCTTAAAGTTTTGAAAATTTTACAACTCCCATTAATCCCAACATCCCAACAAACAAAGTTTTGAACAGTTAGGGATCGCACCTAACAGGAAATAAAACTTCACTCAAAATAAGCACCATTAAAACACGCAATGGTCCACTTTCAAATTAGATAGATAGATAGATAGTTTTATTAGTTAGAAATAACTTTAAGTAACTGAACAATTCACAATTCAATTTAAAAAAAAATCTAACTACATATATATGTATATATACTATTTGAAACAGACACTAATATATAAATCACTTTAGCTTTCTATATTATAATTTTTAAACTAGTTTAAGTATTATTGAGCGTAAGGCCACTGTAGCTAGTAGTTCGCCTATGTCAGTATTAACTTTTAATTTATTACTTTTTCAATAAAGATACTATAAAATAATAATAATAATAAAATATTCCAGACAAAATGTGACCCATCTCTACTTCCACTAATAAGTCCATTTTAGATGAAGAAGATAGTTAAAGATATAATATCATTGCACTGATCAAAAATATCTGTAATGGGATTGATGGCAAATTAATAACTTCGTGTTCGTTAAAGAAGTTAAATACGGAGAGGACCATAATGTATGATCCTACAATAGGAAGGCGGCATCGATTCTATGAATAGGGTCGAAAGTTAATTCGGTTTTTACATTTGTAAAGCAAACAAAATTGGAAATTGTGTGAATAAGCACTGTTAGCCCTCAAATAGAATATCCGAAAAGAAGTGCAGAACCTACCGCCCAAAGGGTAAACAAAAACGACGGCAGCCACTTCAGCGATATCATCTTCAAAACATGATAGAAACAAAAAAACTTAAATGCCTAAAGAAACACTTAAAAAAGCACATTAATTTTTTTTATTCTATTCCAACGATATAGCCTAAGTCCTAGAAAAATAGTGTCATACATTAAAACCAACCTTGTATAGCAATAAAGAAAGCATGTACTGCGTTCTGGGTCAAGACAAACGAGCATTTTAGATTTGGTAAAAATTGCAAAATTTAGCTCTTAAAAGTGGTGGGCATTTTTCATTAGAAAGTAATATTTTGTTTATATTTCTGCGATATGAGCAGTTGTCTTCTCATCATATGTTAAAGATAATACATTCTAGGCGAAGTACTCATCACCTCGTAATAACCAGCGAAGAAGCAACCTTTTGATCTTTAGGACCGAAGAGGTTGCTCAACCTGTAAACATCAGTATTAAGGGGGTTTTCTTGCAACAGCGATTTCGCAGAGATTTTTCAAACCAAAAATGTTATTTTAAGTAAGGAATAAAGTATACAAAATTATCGAAATCATGTTAATGCCATTATTAGTGTTCCAGCGGCTTTTTAAATTAGGGGGAACTATTTCTAATATTCGGATAATCAATTTTTAGATCAGTTAGTTTGTTTCAAATAACTGACTTAAAACCATATTTAAAATTAGGTTAATTTTCAATTAGATTACAAGTAAATAAAAACATGTCTGAGCACTACAAAGATAACATCAGTTAGAGGAGAAGGTATTTAATTTAGACAATTTTTAAAAAATGAAATATTGATAGTAAAACACAAACTTCGGTACAATAGCCACACGCCACTAGATGATTGGGTCATGTATATTATAGCACCAAAAAGACAGTAGGCAATCAAGTCATATTCTTTTTTAAATTTCTTACAATTACGAGTAACATTAGTCTTTATAATCGAAGACATAACAAAGCAGTCTTACCCCTTTTGATTTCAAAAATGGTTCGAGCACAACAATGGCCTTGGTAAAATCTGTATAATTTTGATCAGGCGTATGAACACGCTGAATTACTGGCTTATTAAAATAGTCAGAAGTCTCTTTCGTTATGGAATCAAAATCACCGGTAATAAAATCTGGCAGTTTAAACTGTTCGGCCCTTTGATGAGTCAGTAAATATTCTCTCCAGCGATTTGTACCACCGTCCACCGTACATCTATATCCGGCTTAAATGGAAACATAAAAAACCCATACTATATGTTGTGTCACATATTTTAACATGCTCCAGGCAGAATCTGACTTAGTTCTACGTACCATGTTGCCATAGATTCTCGACAATTTTTTCAGGTATTTTGATCTTTCGGTTGATTACAATGCAAGCATAGCCTTTATTAAGTTTGGAGCCATTAATTATACTCTCAGGATGCCATTCGCGTTGATTGGTAAAATTTGAAGCAGCCATGTGCCTGCTGAATTTTTTTTTTTAAATATTTTAAATACACCTGCCTTCAATTGAACTTTGTTCGGACGATTTCGAAGAAAACCAAAAATGTTGTCGAAAAACACTTTGATAAAAAAACACAACTGTCATTTTTGCAATCAGATGTTCTACATTCCTGTCATGCCGGCGCAACTAAGGTGCTCTCAGCGCCGCTTGGTGGCATTATTTTTATTAAATGTGTTAGATTAAAATAAGGTCACAATCATTTTCTTCACATTTCACAATACTTTGTTTACATTTTTTTAAAACCCGATACTATTTAAAGTAAAGGGCTGAACAGAATGTGAATCTGAAGCTTGAATCTGTATATGTATCTTGAAGTTGGGTGCTATACAGATTCAAGGTACAGATTATACATGTATTGAACTTTTGAAAGTTCGATGTTAGATACAGATTCAAGCTTCAGATTCACATTCTGTTCAGCCCTTATGACATCTAAGCACTTTATCAGAACTTATTTCATAACTTGCGTATTCTTTCACGCCAGAACCTAATACATATTTGAAAATAACAATTTCTTCGACAATTTTTTCAATCTGATTCAATACTGAATTTAAATTCCAAGCGAATTAGTTCCAACCAGGAAGTTGTCAAAACTCGATGTATCCAATAGGCCAGCGCACACTGGACTAATTATCCCGGGGTAAAATTGGTTTTATAGAAGAGGGCGATGAAGTGCGAAGGGAAAATGGGGTAAAATTTTCATCCAGAGATGAAGCGGTTGAACATTGGGGTAAACCTACAAACACTACAAACAAAATCGGTTAATATGTATACACAATTTTACCCCGAAATATTCATCCCGTGTGCGATCGAAGTAAAAGATACCCCGGTTTAACTCCGGGGTAAAGTTAGTCCAGTGAAAGCTGGCCCAGTTGGGTACACAAAATATATGGTAGAATATTCGGTCTTAGTTAGAAGGATAGAAGAAGAATTAGAAGAATAGAAGGTTACCTCCCTGTTTTGCTAAATGTTTGGTTTTTTATTTGTAGTGAATATTACTCAATTGTGACTCGGTACAGTGCTTTCAGCGCCGCTGTGGTAAAATTTCATAATCAATTGCATGCATTGATTCTTGACAGCTCTCGCGCTAGAACATATTTGTATGAAAAGTGGAAATTGGGACCGAGAAAAATTAAAATATTTGTTGAATTAAAATGTGAAGAAAACACGCGTATGTTTTGAAATAAGTGCTGATGAAGTGAGTACATTAATTTTTCAGTTCAATATCAAGTTAATAGTGAGTTATTACTCACTATTAAGTGTTTTTATGATTAATAAACTCTCCACTCGCAGTTATGTCTTAGAGTGAACGATAAGAGATTTGAATTGTGAAATAGTACTGAAATCGGTTGTGAATTAATTGAAAGTTTTTTCAAATATAACAGTATTATTATAACGGAAATAAATGTTAATAATGAAAGCTTAAGTGTGTGTTAAATTTGGAAGGTAGGAATTCGTTAACTGGCGCCCTTACAGTGATCGGCATAAAACTATATCCTTTTTGCGTGGGGATCCGTGCTAGAACTAAGACTAGAACGCTTCAAGGAGTGTACGTCACTGTTCTCATAAGACCACATTTGACTATTTTAGATCTCAGGCATTGCCGGTTCAGATTTGAAAAACAAACAACTTACGACGATACAACTAACTTAAAATTGTTTTATTTCTATAATCGATAACTTAATAACTGAAAATACAGAACGAGCTTTGAAAACCTAGTTAAAAAAAATAATGTCGAAAACAATGTGAGTGATATCAAGATATCAAGAGAAAATTATATCAAAAGAGCAAAATCAAACTGATTGCAAATTCTGAGGTTTAATTAAGTAGTTCAAATATTAAAGTTTTATCAAAATAAGAACGTTGTTTAAATTTTTGATTTGTAAAATGAGAGATGTAAAATGCTTAGTGACCAGAATACAAACACAATATTAAGGGGTGCGTCTTCGTCAAATGAAAGGTCTATTGACTTGATTGGTTCTGCGTGGAAATGGGGCAAAGGCCGCAGGATACTAGAGCAATATCGTCAAATGTTAGCAGAAAACAGTAAACAACGATATTCTCGAAAGATCAACGAGAAACTGTTCAGGGTACCGAAAACATGACAAGAAAGATTAGCTGGGTCATCGAAAATTTCAACGAATCAAGCCAAATCTTAACTTCAAAGGGAGAGGTCAACGAAATAGTACTGTCCGAATTTGAAATGCTTCTCTACAAAATCGAGGATGTCGAGTTTGGAACACCCTTAATTTATGCTTACTTGTGTATTCTGTGTATCATGTCAATGTCACAAGTGAGGAAAGAACATTAAAATACGCTCCTTGTAAAATTATCGCTTACGAACGGTTTTCGATTTTCTTCCTTTTCAAATGCTTTAATCCTTATTCTGCTAATCTCTTTTACATCTTATGGTGGAGAATCAGTGTTTCATTGGATGTCCCGATTAAAGAATTTGCTCAAGAAACATCAAACGCCACTCGATATTAATAAAAACCTACCTGTCGAATGCTGACGTTACTGATCTACGGGACGAGCTAAAACTTCCAAGAAGGTAAATCAACATCGAATGCTCATTAAAAAATCATCGTTGCCTAGTTATTTAAAATTCTAGTTGGACTGAACGAACCCTTTCTGGAAAAAGGAATTCTAGTTGCAAGCTCTAATCAACAAAATTTCTTGTTGGACTGTGCCCACACTTGCGGGAATAGGAAATTCTACATATAAGGATCATCATCCATAGTTGTAACTTTACATAGGTAAGTGATTCATGTCTAATTAAACTTAGATAAATACTTTGACCCAATCAAATGCTCAAACTGCCTTAATGCAATGTGAAGAACGTTTTGGTTAGTTTCATTTTAAATGTGTAGATTTCAAGAAGTCTGACAAAGTTACCACTGCCAATCAATCTCAACAAGAAGTCGCTCTTGGCGAGACCATCATCGCACTGGCAATTCCATAACATAACTCACCATCATAAATGAACTAACATACATAGATGGAAAACTCTACAATAATTTTCTGCAATCTTTAGACATTTTTACAAATGCACTGTAAGTATTTTTCCAGCACTTTACAAGCCCGTATACTGCTAGAATTTGATAGAATCAGTGCAATTCGTACGTATGTAAAGTTTACTATGTGTGTGTAATCTGGATAAGGTTTTCGTGTTAAATGTGAGGGGAATTCGCATTGTTTACAATTCATACGTATGCACGGACAGGGCCATCAGTAGAAACCGGTTTTTGGATCGACCAAAACCTGCCATCTAGGTTAGTTAATTTATGCTTACAATGAAGCATGTCCGTTCATTTATACTTAAGTTAAGTTAAAACACAGGTGGGCATCACACAAAAATTAGGCACAAAAACAGGCCCATTGCAATTTCTGTGGAACCAGTTGATTTTATAATCAAAGGCCAAAACCTAAACAATTTCCCTGGTAAAAATCCTCTGCAATTTCTTTGCAAAACACAAGAAGGCATTTGAAGTCAGTGCCGTCTATTGACTTTTACTTTACTTACTTTCTTTTGGTGCGGCTGCAGTCCGGGGTGGATCTGTGACTCAGTCAAAAAGCTTCTTCGTTTGATCTCGAGTTATTCTCGTTGTCTGAATTAAAAGCTGAGCCTAAATAGAAAGTGACGTTCTATCCGAAACGTTGGTGTTGAGTGTCCCTTTTGTTTGACAGCATATATTGTACTCGGTCTTGCCCTCGTTGACCGCTAAACCCATTTTCGCTGCTTCCGTCTCAATACTTACAAAATCGCCATTGACATCACTCTGCTTTCTTTCGATTTCGTCACTATCATCGGCATATGCGAGTAATTGAACGGTGTTTTTAGAGATTTTGCCTCTTGTTTTTGCGCGTCAGTTTTGCACTATTCTTCCAAGTATTGTGTTAAAGAAATCCCATGACAGCGCATCGCCTTGTCTAAAACTTTTTTTGACATCAAAGGTGTCATCTGAGATCTTTACCGAACTCATGGGTTTTCTCCAAGATCTGCTGTAGTGTGAATATTTGGTCGATGGTGGACTTTTCTGGCCTGAATCCACACTGATATGGACCTATCAGGTTGTTGACGAACGGCTTCAGGTGGTCACAAAATATGGCAGTTTAGATCTTGTATGCGATGTTAACATGGCATAAGTCAATTACCTCGTTGTAGCCAAGGTATGGTTAGGGATATTTCGAACAACGCCAAGACAAGCTAATATTGTGAGAAATTTCGACGTCAGATGGCTACAATCGCAAAAGATCTTCAGATCCTTTTCCGTTCTAGTCTCTCTTAATCTCTTAATAGGTCTCTTGGCGCCAGCATCAAGAATCGAAAACAAGTGGAAACACTGGAAGGAAGCCATCAGAGATGCTGCTACTGATGTGTTGAGTGTCCGATTTGTTGACGAATGCCGGCAAGCAAATGCAGCTAAGCAAGATGCACACAAAGCGGCGCTGCAAAGAAGGACTAGAGCTGCTCACGAGCTCTATGAGCAGAAGAGGAGAGACGAACACCGGCTTCTCAGGAGGAAAAGAAAGAGCATGAGTCAGTCGATGCTGAGAATCTAGAAAGATGATTTCTGCAGAACGTAAAACGGCGATGACGAAACAAATACTGCTGTCAGGCAGAATGAACCATTCAACCTGGATGGTATAAACCAACAATTCCGTCCCCTCCGAAGATTGAACACCTTGCCGCGGTGGGGTGGCTTAAGTTGAAAAACAGAAGGCTAGACCAGGAGAGTGACCAAAACTGCCCTGGCAGAGCCAAATGCTACTCGAAAACTAAGATTCAATCATGGGCTGGATTACAGAGTTATCCGTACCGTGCCAATAACCAACCCACCAACGGTGGGTCCGTTCGACCGACCTGGATAAAATGAAGATAGCAATATCTAGGCTGAAGTCTAACAAAGCTGCGGTCAGGCCGTCGACGGCCGAGCTCTTCGTAGCGGCGGGCGATGACTTGGTAAGGAGTATACACCAACTCATCTCTAAAATATGGTCTGACGAAAGTATGCCCGATGAATGGAATCTCAGCATTGTTTTTTATTTACTGGACCGGGTGTCGTTTCTGCTCTTTCAGCGATTTTGATGCGTTTTAGGGAGAATAAGCTTGCAACTTTCTGTACACGGACTTTCTGTTTAGTATCGAATATCAATGGCCGCAAATTGACTTTCGAATTTCCTCCCGTCAAGAAAACGGACGTGAAATCGAAGAATGTTTTTTACACGTGGACATTCATTGATTGCACCCGTTTTTCAATTTGGAAAAACTCTTATGAACAATAGCATATCTGTACCGTTTAGCAGATACTGAACTTAAGAAAATTGCTTTTAACTGTCGTTGTTGTAACAATAAAAATGCACTTCCTAAACCACCGATCATGGCAGAACTACCACTATTCCCAAGACCGTTTTCTTATTGGTGGCATAACATATTTTGGACTTATGTTTACTATTGTGAGAAGACGGACGTTTGTAACGCTTGTAATCAAGGGCCATCCACATAGAAATGGCCTATAGTCTTTCTTTTATTTTGGGCCTCAAGCGGTTTATAGCAAGGATAGGAAGGCCGCTTGATATATGTAGCGAGTACAAAAAGCACTCCAAATCTAAAAACAACGGTTACGGGAATAATCATGCAAATCATGATCGAAGTTTGTTTTTCTCATGCGCCCAACGAAAAGAAAAAATTATATTAGCGGGAGATAATTTTATAGAAGCAGACGGTAGAGGAGACATGTCTAAAGTGCAATAGTAAATCGGTCAAATTGAGAAATGTTTTATACGTCCCATCAATGCAGAGGGCAGTAGACAACGGTCTGTCAGTCGATTTTGCGAAAGAATGTGCTACTATTAAATACCAAAAGGGTGACGTCATCATTGGAGCAGATATGTGCGGTGGCTTTTTTACATTAAAAAATGATTTAAATAATAATAATGCTAACTAAAAATCAAATTAATGATGATTTTGAATGGCACAACCGATATGGACATTTAAATTTCAATAGTTTGAAAGAAATATCAGATAAGCATTTAGTGCTTGGGTCTAACAATTAAATATTGTCCCCAAAAGAATAGTTATCTGACGGCCAGATATTGTGCACAGTGACGCGTGTCAATTGGAGGAGCTCGATATATGTTCCACATTTATCTCCCGAGGGATTTTGGAGCGTTTCTAGAAGCAGAGCAGAGAACTGCAGCATATCTACGCAACAGAGCTGCAACACAGTCCCTCGTTAACAAAACTCCGTACGAAGTTTGGACTCGCAAGAAGCCAACGGCATCACATTTTCAAGCTTTCGGTAGCTTAGCTATAGTAATTGATAAAACACAACGTATGAAGTTTCATCTAAAAGGTAAATAAATGTTTATGGTCAGCTATTCGGACATTTTCAAGACATACCAGTTACATAATCCTGAATCAAGGAAGGCAATTGTCAGTAGGGACGTAATACAAGGTAGCGCAAAATTAATCATCCTATCGGGAGATGTTATTAGTTTTGCAAATGACCGTATTTTTTGAGGACGCCATTCGCAATACGGTCAATGTTACTGGCGAACGCTACAGGGCCATGATAAATGACATCTTACTGCCGGAATTGTATGAGCGAGGCTTGATGATGTTGATGTGGTTTCAACAAGACGGTAAGACCGCATACACAGCACGAGCCACAATAGATATTATGAAGGATGAGTTTGCTGGTCGCTTAATCTCCCGTTTTGGCGATTTGGCCTCGGCCAGCAAGATCGCCCGATTTAACCATCCCAGACTTCTGTCGATCGTAGAGATAAAGACTTTGATACAGTAACACATAATGCTGGTCAGGGAACTGAAAATAATTTGCATAAGACTAATGAAATTGCTGATGTTGGTGTAGCTGCTGAGGTTGATATTGCTACTGATGTCTCTGCTGATCAAGTTGATGAAGTCGCTGAAGATGTTCAAGTTGTTGATGATGCGCCAATGGCAGAAGTCGCTGTAGTTCGTACTGACAAGCGTGCGCGTGAGTTAGAAGATGACAGCACAAGTGACGATTGTCAAAAGAAAATCAAATGGTGCAGGGGAACACCTAGATTAGTTTGCACTGGAAAACCAAAAAGGTTGTAGTTAGCAGTATGGTGTAAATCTGAATGAAACCTTTTCACCTGTTGTAAGGTACGCAATAATATGTATGTTTCTTGCATTGGCATGTGAGAACAATTTGCACCTGCATCAAATGGATCGGTCATCAGCGTACTGAAACAGTGAACATCATGACACCGTTTACATGAAACAACCCGAATCTTTCGTTGACAAAGAGTTTCCAAATAAAGTTCTGAAGTTGAATAAAGCTCTTTATGGTCTAAAGCAAAGTGGGCGAGAATGGAATGAGAAGTTAGATTCTGTTTTAAAAAAGATTGGCTTTTCATAAAGGCTGTTTACGTTGATGATCTTATTCTAGCAAGCTCCAAGTTAAATGACTTTGTTAAGATAAAATCCCAAATTGCAAGTGGATTCGAAGTAGTAGACGGAGGTCAGCTTAAGTATTTCCTGGGAATGTAAGTAAATCGTACAAGTGAAACCCGTCCCCTCACTGTTCGTCAGCGGCAGTACGTTAACAGCCTCTTAAACCAGAATGGTATGGAGAACTGGTGGCTAGTTTAAACACTATTAGACGTAGGGTTCCAAGTAAGCTGCTTTCAAGAAAGCTGTGAAAGGGTCAATTTCACAAAGTAACCGTCTTTAATTTTTAATTAAAACGCTTATGTATCTCGCAATTTCCGCTCGACCAGATATTCTCCATTCAGTATGTAAGCTCTCAAAACGAAATTTGGATACCCATGTCGAACATGAAGCTGGTGTTTGGCACATTCCAAGTTATCTTAAAAAACCATTGACTTGAAGTGACATTATCATAAAACAGGAAAACCTATTGAGATTTTCGTCGTGGTGGACTGGGGAAGCGATGATAGTGACAGGCCAGGTCATTTACTTGCAGAAGCTTCATTGCAGCATGAAGCGTTTTTTCTTGTGAGTCTAAGAAACAAAATTCAGTGGCAGTCTCCAGCACAGAGGCAGAGTACGTCGCTCTTTCGACTGTAGAAAAGGAAGCAGTTTATATTAAGAAGCTAACCAATGAAATTGGCTTTGGTGATTCTGCTCCTATGGTTCTTAACAGCGATAACCGGAGTGCTCATTTGATAAAAAATCGTATTTATTGTGCTCGCAGCAAGCATATAGACATCAAGTATCATCATATTCGTGAATAGTATAAAAACAATGAAATCAAATTAAGTTATGTTAGTACTAATGAAATGATGAAAATTTGCCTAAAGTCAAACATTGTAAATTTACCCAAGCTATATGTATATCAACGTATACATTTTTTTTAATGATTTTTCTTCAAATTTTTGAGTTAAGAAGGAGAATTAAAATTATATAAAGCATTTTAGTATGACAACACAAACCATATGTATTATTTCTATATTTGCTTTTCTCTTCTCAATGCGTTTCTTCATATAAAAGCAAACTATGTACATATATTTTCCCATTACGTGCGTTTACTTTTGAAGTAATTTTGACTTGAACAAACGGGTGATCGCTTTATTAACTCTCTAACAAATTTTTAAATTCTCAGAGCAGGATGGATTTTGCTGTGCATTTAGGGTTTTTTCAATCATAGGGTTTATTGAATAGGCGATTTTATAAACAATGGGATACAAACTCTGAAATACTCCTAGGATATATTATGTTGTCAAAATTGTTTGTTTGTTTTTCGCTTCAAATTTTGAACGAATTTATAAAAATTGATCCGTGAAGATCTCTTTTTCTTTTATCTATTTGCTTCCTTTTCGGCATTTTGAAATTTTACATTTTTATCATTTTCCCATTCAAACTTGTAAAGTTTCTGAACTTATCAGGATAAATCCTTAGTTCTACCATCAGGTTTTTCATCAGGTTTTTAATAGTGTCCTAGGCTCTCTCGTTTTTTGGTTGTAAGGATGAACCCACCACTCTATTTTGGGTTTGATATCTCTCACAAATTTAAAAAAAAAAAATCATATCCGGCTTGTAAGTCAACATTTTGTCCAAGTACACACCGTGAATGTAGAAAAAGCAAAGTCTCGGAAAAGCCCTATGAAACATTTTCAAAAATGGGTGAGAAATCGTAAGGTTGGTGCTCAATCAAGTTGCTTTTGTTTTCTCTCAAGTACGAACACGGAAGAAACTATGTATCCTTAATATTCATATCCTTGCAGCGAAAACACTAATTCTGCCAGTTTTGAAAACAATAAATAGGCGAGAAAATTATTACTTGATCAATTCTTGTTTCTGTGAGTTCTTGACTTGAAGAAAGAAGAACCTGAGCTGTATTAAGATTTATATGTAGTTCAAAAAGCTAAGGCGAATCGTCCTTGCTCTGTGAAAAGATTTTAAAAAAGACATTCCTATGAGCTATAATGCAAAGTATAAATAACAATCCTATACCTACTCAATCACGACTAAGACAAGGTATTACACTCAAAACGTAGTATGGAAAGCAAATTCATCCAGTACAGTGTTACTAACTAGAATAAGCATGCACATTTAAACTATGATTATTTTTTATTACATTTTATTTTATTCTTACTTTAAACTTATGTACATATATCGACGGCTTCAAGGAACACTGATAAAGACGCTTGCACAATGAGCGAACAGCTACGAGAAACAAAACCACATGGATTTGTTTTTTTTCGTAGATTTTCGCAATGTAGAGGTAATAAAGCAGCCACTTGCATATTGTTTTGCTCTCCTGGAAAGTTGTGATTGTTGAGTTACATTAGTGTTACTTAGAGCCGTTGATAAAAAAAAACTAATCACTTATTGTGTTAAAACTAAACAATTCATTAAATTTAAATTCTTCAACTCATGGAATAAATGTAAATTGTCGTAATTAAACGACGTAGGAAGTAGTTTTACATATAAATACGCCTTAAATCCAAAGGAGATGTTATAAGGTTACATTGTGGACAGAGTTTTCTTACAGCTAGAGATCTTAGCCAGCAGTTTTCGCAGTGCACATGCCAACAGGAAACCGATATGGCAGGATTGTGATATTCATCTAAGCAAATCAAGCATTTAAATTTATTTTGAATGTGACTTTCCCACTGTCGAAGTTGAAATTTCAGTGATGTTATTACTTGCTCCGCACTTTTTAAATGATTTTCATCAAAACTCTCTGGATGAGACTTTTCGTTGCCGTTCAGGCCTGTTATTGACCTTTTATTTTCTTCCTGACTTGCCGAGCTATTGTTTGATTCCGGTATGCGCTGTTCCGATTGTAAGTAATTATTTGTGTGGTCCTCTTCGGAACTGTCTTTTTTTAAGTAACTGAAAGCGACAATATCACATTCGCTGAACTGCGGTGGCCCGTATAAATGTGTATCATCTTCATCGACATTCAGATATTCGTCCTCATCAGTTTCATTCATATTTTTATTTGTTCCAATGCCAATTGAAGCATAGCCCCCTTCTAGAAGGCTTGCAATTCGTATTCGCTTTTGTCCTGCCCACTCATATTCTTCAAATACTTCTTCATTGCCACATGAATTGTCTTCCTCGATTTGTCCATTGCTTGGCACTGAATATTTATCCATATCGAAATGTAAATCACTGCTTATTTGTGTTTTAAAGACGTCAGTGTTTGTACCGACTATCGAGCTTTTATGTGGCTTTTTCTTCAGCCTGGATTTGCGGTTTTTCTGGACCCTTCGATATACCCTCCAAAGGCAAGGTTTAACTGACTTCCTTGATGTTTGATCATTTATAATACATTTCAAATTCGCTTTCGGGTGCTGTGATAGGCGGCTGACTTCTAGTTTACAATGATCTTCGACCTCATTTGGGTTTAATGTTACGTTGCAGCTGGGACATCTGTACTTCCTATCCAATCTACGCTGAAATCCCAGCTCGGTGGCAGTGGCTTCCTCCATGGAAAGTCGTGAATAAAATGTTTTTATTAAATTAAAAAATTAAAAAAAAAGTACTAACACAGGCATTAAATATTTTCATTTCAAAACAAAACCCGATTTTAAGCAATAACCAACCACAAGAACTAGCCGTCAAAAGTTCCACTGTTGCCAAGTTTACGACATGCCGGTGTGTTAATTTTGACACATGTTTGAAGTGTTGCCGTGATAAAGTTTCATTTTTGTTACTCGTACTTTCAATCGACTACTCATTTAATACTCGTATGTTCGAGTAAATTCTTCATTCCTTTAGATCTACGTCATAAATGAAACCTATTCAGATTTTGACCCCATAACCATTCTGTTTGGGGAACAAACCTCACCACAGACATCGATAATAAAAACAATGCAAACGTGATCTGTAATAGATGGTCTTCTCCTTAATTCAAATAAGGTCGCATTTCATACCTGGTTAAGTTGTGTTGAGTAGTAACCAGTCTATGGTAAATGAAAAATTGAAATCTGTCGGGCTATGCTTTAACAAACGCAGTAATCAACATGCTTTCGTAAATTAAAATTCTGCAAGTCTTAGAGCTGTAGAAATCCGGTCGAAAATAAGTCGTTATGACGTATGACCTATGATGAAGCTGTTTACTGCATCCTTTACTTCCTTTTTCAGCAAAAGTTACCTATGACATTTGATCAATCAAGACAATTTTTAGCAAGACAATCTTTAAAGTGCATTCCTTCTTCACTTTTCATCTCTACGCCAAGACTAATTTTCTATTGTTTTATTTATTTCGTCATACTAGGCCATTTTACTTTTAACACATTCTCAGTCTATCCCTCAATATTCCGCTCATAATTTAGTTGCACAGTATAATTTTGTTTGTTTTAAGAATTTGTAACATTCATATGTATTAGATATAAACAAAGTACTTAAAGAATGTTGTCAAGTTTTCCAAAGATTCTGGTTTGTTGACATACACCACAGGCTTAATGTAGCTCTAAAGAAATGAGTCTAAACTTATTAAATTTTACGAAACGGGCGGACAATTGGCTGGCTATTTCCGTCGATAAGACGATTACCAAACTTAGTCTTCAATAAGCGGTCTATGTTAAGAATCGGCGAAAAAAGACGTTCCTTTAGTTAAAATTTGTTTTATTTAAATTAAGTAAAATAAATATAAAAGTATTTCAAACCTAAGAGCCTTTTCACACCGAACCAAAAACCGGGTTTTCGCAAAAAAAAAAATGCAAAAACCACATCAAAAACACAGGTTTTCCCATACATTTTTGGTAAACCGCAATTGTTCCTAAACACAAGTTTTTGATAAAACCTATCAAAAACTACTTGAAATTGAATGTTCACCTAACCAAAGAAACATTTTGGAGCAAGTTCAATAGATTTTAGCAAATTCACAAACCTTAAAAAACAGCTGGCAAGATGCTGTCAGTTGAAATTTAATTAAAATTGTTGGGATTTCAAAATCGAGATGGTACCGTTAACTTTTTAAAATGGAAGACTGAGATGAGAAGAAGTCTAGCAAAATCTTCATATTTTGCTCAGCTTTATTTCCATGAATGGAAATTACATTTAAAATGTTAGAATTCATTCTTTTAGTCGTATTATTTTAACTTTAAATGCGCGCAAATTAGGTTTTTATTAAAAACGTAAAAATTAACAGCTGATCTTGAAATAATTGAAATGTCAAACAAAAATCTGTAAGTGTTTGGTGTGAATGCATTTGGGGTTTTCCGAAAAATTTTAGCCAAAAACCGCGTTTATGGTTAGGTGTGAAAAGGCTATAAAATTGCTTCGAAAAAATGTCTTGTTCCTCCACCAATTCGAAACTTAACGACAGCTTAAAGAAGAATGAACGACATAAACTGTGATGTAAAACTTCATTAAAAAACTAGTTAGGAAGTTATTTTTAATTGCTGTCTTGTCCTGCCAGTGACATTCTCTCCCACGGTGAGGCCACTGTTTCTTCAAAGTCGTCTCACCTTATCTCTGACCACTGACATCCGGAACCGCTAGTTTTACTGAAGGTCGCCGTCAGTTGATCGAAAATCGCCTACAATGATTCCTTTGGACCGATTACTTCTCGGCAGATTTTCGTCAGCTATAACGACTACGCCACTTTCCTTTATCGGCTTGACACTCTCAAAGCACTTGGCTTTTCTCGTTATAATTGGTAGGTACTCGCGTACCCATCGTCTCCAAGAAATGTTGGCAAGTTGTTGAGATCTCCTCCAGATTTTTTGTAACAGAAGATCGTTATTTTCAAATTCACCTATTGGCTTGCTGCCACTTAACGACCGTTTGACAGAAAGTGGTTCGGAGTCAACGCTTCAGCATCATCGCTTTCCAGGGACACGAATGTCAAGGGCGGCGAGTTAATGATAGACTCTATTTCTATGAACATCGAAAGAAGTGAATCGTCTTGCAGCCTTTGATTGCCCAAGACTTCTGGAAAAATCTTCCTGACTGAGCCAACCAACCGCTCCCAGCTTCCTCCCATGTTTGGTGCCGCTGGAGGCTTGAAAACCCACTTTGTCTCCATGCTAGTAAACATATTCTGGATATCCGCTGCATCCATATCTTTGAAAACTTCAGCAATTCTCTTTCCGCTCCTTTAAAAATTGTCCCGGAGTAGAATGCTCTTGGAGTCCCGTGTCGGCCAATAAAATTACACACACACATTATGCAGGCATCCGTCGAAAGACTGTGTGCAACTTCAAGGTGAATAGCTCTGATGGTAAGATCCCATCTCTTCTCTTGACCCCTTCCCACCTTAACAGTTATCGGTCCAAAATAGTCTACGCCTACATATGTAAATGGCCTTGAATATGCAGGGAGTCTCTCAGTTGGCAGCTGTGCCATTTCTGGGAACATTAGCTTAACGTTATTAAAACAGCATAGGATCAGTCTTAACGTCCTTCTATTAAATGATTGCTGAATAATTTATGCTGAGTTAAAAACCTAGGTCTTAGCTCATCTCTTTCCTCTTCGTCAGGTTCAGATAGAAATGAGAGTCTTTTGTACCATCTTTCATCGTTGTCAAATGTTGGCATTCTTTTCCGTTTTGTTGCGTCATCTGCAACGTTGTCGACTGAATCCGTCGTTGGAATCCACCTCCACTCTGCAATCTTCGAATTCTCCAACACCTCTCCAATCCGAAACATCACAAACGAATTATATCTCCTAAGATCAGCTGTCAACCATGAAAGAACTGTTCTTGAATCTGACCAAAAGATTCTTTCTGAATTGCCGCTTACTATTGTTTTAGCCAACCCTACTCCCATTTTTGCTGCTTGTAACTCCATTCGAGGGATCGACATGGATATACGTGGAGCTAGTTTTGGCTTATCTGCTACAAAAGCACATTCCACAGAACCACAAACACAAATGCTAAAGTACGCCACTGAAGCCATAGCGTGCTCGTTGCATCCACAAATGTATGTAACTGGACAGATACACCTTCAACTACCAAGACGAGTAACATCTTGGAATTCTAACATTCTCTACCATAGAGAGTCTGCTCAACCAGTCTTCCCATTGGCCACATAAGCGCTCCGGAATAGTCTCGTCCCAATCGATGGCTGATCTCCACACTTCTTGAAGAATCACATTCAAAATCACCAAACAGTTTGCTAGGAAGCTCATGTTTAGTAGGCGGTCTTGTAACTCTGAAGATATCTTCATGTACCTTGGCTAAACATATCCGCACTTGTCTTTTACCAAATACCAAGAACTTTTGCTGTTGCCGCTGCTTCGGCTTTGCCTACGACCTCAATTTGTTTCTCACCTCCAGATAGCTCTCCTAAAGCTTCCATGACAACATTCGAATTAGGCAGCCAACTTCTAATGTTAAAACCTCCTTGTGAATGAATGTAATGAATTTCTTTTGCAAACTGGATTGCCCTTTGGTCGCTGTCAACCCTATCCTTCAAATCATCCACGTAATGATTTTTGGCAACAGAAATCATTGCCCTTGTAAACTGCTGATTAAACTGGTTTGTGTTTATTTTTTTTTACATATTGTGTCTATTCCTCCACAAAAAGCTCTGTGTGTGTCAATATTCCTTCCTTAATGCACTTATTTCGGCTCGACTCGTTCGGAAAGAATACAGCTCATTAAGCAAAGCAACAAGCTGATCGGGTCCGTTTAACAACATAGAGTTTAAAGATACTCCATGTGTCTTCGCAGCTCTATCCCAAACTAACCGAATCTTCCCAGACTTGTTCGGATTCCTAAAAACAAGCGTCGGCATATGGTTTTATGGTTTTAATTTTTGCTTCCTTGGTTTTCAACCTCCTTGCATAGCCCTTTTGCAAAAGGTGCTCAATTTGACGATTTATCGAATCATGAGAATTTGGATCTGCTTTTCTTTTCTTTCTTTCTAGGCACTGTAGCCGCTTGAGCGCCATTGGATAGCTGCCTGGCATCTCGAAGTCTTCGAACTTCCACAGAAGTTCACTTTCAAACCTTTTCCCAATGCGCCTAGTTCCCTTATTCAAGATGTCTAGAGCCCTCTTCTCTTCAGCCGTCTCAACGTATTACCTCGTAGCACCGTGACTTTCCAACGAGAAAAAATATTGCATTTTATCGCGAAGATCTCTTTCGTACTCACAAGACCTATATAATGAATAGAAATGCTTTGGACGATATTCGTTTTGAAGCTCAATTAGGAGCTTGGGCTGAGCATCTACATATGATGAAACGTGCAGTTCCCTTAGATATCGATACTTTTGTTTAGCTGCATTGACATCAAAAGATTGCTTTGGTAATCCCAACTTACGAAGTTTTCGAACTCCTGGCAGGACGTATCGTTTTGTATCAATCAATTTATGCTTCGGCGAAATCTCAATAGCCACTAGTTTTGAATTAATTTCCTCTCTGACTACATCAAATGTCCACTGCAAGCAAAGAGGTTTGTCGATGTCGTTAAGGTCCAGATCGTTCGCTCCTTCTTGTTTAACAGCGTTAGAGACGATCAACTATCAAGAAACGCAAACGTTTGGTAGGACTTTCCATTCCCAAGGATTATTACAGGAGCCATTCGGAAAAGAACTTCAGCTTTTCATATTGATGCGCAGCAGCAAAATGTGGCGTTTCTGACTACAACCATTGACTCCGCAGTCTTTCTGGTACTTGCACTTCTTCCGCGCAGAATGTCGCTTTGCTGACAGACGAAACTGTAGTTTGGGCTATTGTTTTGCTCAGCAAGCTGCTGAAACTTCTATGCTTCCTGGTGAGCATGTGAGTGATTCGCACGTCTATCTGCCTTCCACTCTAAACCCGGCGACTCAGTGAAGGTATCGCTACCTCGGCCAAAGTATTCAGCCAATCGCTGTAATGTTCAGCGTCCAGTCACGATGTCCATTCGCCTCAATTGCCTAGTTGAGTCTCAACGCAGGAGGAAGCTTTTCAACTATCTTCTCGAGAAGTATTGGATCTGCAATGTGCTGCCCAAGAGCGGAATTCCCAATCGTTGCTTCTTTTCTAGGCAATCGAGCTTACGCTTCATTGTTCGGCTTTGAACCTTCAGCGAATGAACCGACTCTGGACGATTCTGCTCCTTTTCGTCAGCAACTCCTCTACCCGAAGTATCCTCTGGCTTTGCCTGTTGCTGCACAACGGTATGATTTTCTGCCTCAACCTCGCGGCTTGATATATCCTGCTGTCGAATTTTCGACATTAATTGCTGTTGATCGCCACTAAGTGCCTGTTCACGAACAGCACAGCTCATGGACGTGTAGCTATCGATACATTTACCCCTGCACATGCGAAGTGAAACCATTGATCACATCTATCGCATTAGACCATCTCAGCTGTGTTTTTTTTGCACGCATGTTAGCTATCTTCGCAAAAAAACGATCCATCCCCGCTTAAGAGTTCATCATAAAACTTGGTAGCACAGACATCTCTATGGGTTTAGTGCTGGCTCATCTGTTGGTTGGTGAACACACATAATTTGTTTTGAAAAAATTTTGTAGGCGAATGGGCCAGGGCAGACTGGACTAACTTTACCCCGGGGTTAAATGGGGATATCTTTTACTTCAATCGCACACGGGGTGAAAACTTCGGGGTAAAATTGTGTATACATATTAACCGATTTTGTTTGTAGTGGTATTTCTGATAATTTTATTAGCCTTAAAATTGACAGCTTATATGTTATTGGTTTTACCCCGATGTTCAACCGCATCATCTCTGGATGAAAATTTTACCCCGTTTTCTCTTCAGACTTCATCTCCCTCTTCTATAAAACCAGTTTTACCCCGGGGTAACACCGGTTAGTCCAGTGTGCGCTGGCCCAATGTTTGACATTTTTGCTAATTTATAGAAAAAAATTCATCCGAAAGGAAGAAAATATGATTTGGAAGCACTGTTTTATATCCGCTTAATAGATAGCGGGGATAAATTGACTTTGCGTTGATCGCTATGTTATTGTTGTAATTAACATGCAAATTACTTTTTAAGCGGATATCGGATTCGCAAAAAAACACGATAATGTTATGGGTTGTCCGGGCAATGAAATCAAATTATACCTTTCAAAAATATCCTTATTTTTCTTTGAATATTGTTCAGAATCGGTAAAAAAAAGACGTTGTTTTATTAAAATTAGGTATAATAAATATAAAAGTATTTCAAACCTAAAATTGCTTCAAAGAAAAATGTCTTGTTCCTGCACCAATGCGATACTTAAGTCGTGTTTTTTGCAAATCTCCTATCTGCTTAAAATAATTTTCATGTCAATTACAACAATAACATAGCGACCAACGATAAGTCAATTCATAGTCGTGTTTTTTTGCAAATCCGTAAATCAAACATTCGTCTACAATTTTTTTCAAAACAATTTAAGTTTGTTCACCAACCCACAAGTGAGCCACCACTAAGCGCCATAGAGATGTCTGTGCTACCAAGTTATTTAATGAGCTCTTAAGTGGCGATGGATCGTTTTTTGCGAAGATAGCTAACATGCGTGCAAAAAAACACAGCAAATCAATTTGAAGAAGTTGATCATATGCCTGCCTCCTCGTCCATGCGGAGGAAATCAATCAGTGAACTTAATTAAAGCTCATTTAGGAGATTTTCGTATGAAAAATCGTTTGTTTTTTTGCCTATTCAAACTTTGGTCCCCAAACGATGCAGCAACCGTCCATGTCACCCATATTTTCTTTAAAAAAAAAACCGATTTAAGTTGAAACCGCACAAGAAACCTCATGTGCTTTCACCTCAAAATTGAAGTAAAAATGAATGATGGAAGACTGATGCTTGATGTGTGTATATTCAACGTCAAACAGAAGTTACTTATACACTCGCACATGCTTGACGAGAATTCGACCAATGTATACGTCGCTCTACGCATCACGTTCGACCTATGTCAGCGCCATCTGACAGTCAGCAAGCTAAATTGCATGGAATAAACAATTTTTATACCAAAGTCTCAAACCTATAGTATTTTTGTTAGATAAGTCGAAAAAAACTAAGCAAGGAATCGATCGAATTTTGCTTGCAACGATTCGTTAAATTTTTGTTCACTTTAAGTAACATAAGCAAAAAAGAGAGAGCGAACTCAGTCGCTCATTGCATACGTAAATTTGACATATCGCATATTTTTGTTCAAAGTTAGAGGGAAAATGTTAGAATACTTTGTTTTGTTCAATTTCTTCATCTTACCAAGCACTAAAAATAAGACATTTATAATTTTAAAATTTATTTAACAGATAAATATGCAGGCAAAAGTATAATAAATGGTCATCGGTTGGAGCAAAACATAAGAACGCATTTCGTTCAGTTATAACATTAGCTTATGTTTCCCTATGTTGATTATGATGAAGCCTTTTATCTATATATTGAAGTCGAAACGACTCCCAAAAAGAGTCTTTAAGACATTAGCCTATGCTTCCCCTTGTTGATTATGGTAAAGCCTTTTAAATTGAAGTCGAAATGATTGCCAAAAAGAGAGAGAGAAACAAATTTACATGGCGCCGATTTTGGAAATTTCTGATCGTTTCAAAATACATGGCACCTTCCCAGTTAAAGACAAATTTTTTATCATTAAACGCAAAAACTTGAACTTCTCCATTCTGAACTTCTTTGAGCAATCTCATTAATCAAAGCTGACCCAAGATTCTAGAATCGTTGCGTCACAGAATTTTCTTCTCAGCCACGAGGTTTTTGTCGTACGATGGAATCCTTCACAATATGCTTGTCCCTTATATTTGGTGTAATGGAACACTTCGTTTGGATGGCAACGATTAGTATAAGGCCTCGTAGAAGTAGCATCTTCCGACAGGTGCTGGTTCTTTAAATAACGAGAATGAGCCTCTGCTAATAAGCCCTACTTCACGCCTCCCCGTGGCGCCATCTGAGAATTTCGCTAGAGATGGCGAAGTGAAGGGGACAAATGGCGAGTTTCCTGCGCCATAAATCAGGATAAGTGTCGGAAAAACAAAACAAGACCTTATCCGGGCTACTCCGACATATTTGGAGCTCAGGCCGGTAAGGATTTCCAGGACTCAGCCAGGGTCATGAAAAAGAGATGGTGGCGGACGAGCCCTATATGGGCCATCGGCAGCGCTCACATCCCGGAACGGTTTACTGCTTCGGTGTAAACGACCCCTCGTCCTAGGGGCATTAAAAATGGAACTGGTCCTCCATGTTGGGATTTGTGCCGCCGGGGTAACTGCTCGGCCATTTAAAAAAAAACATAAGTTACGAAGCATCAACAAGCCTCGGATATGGACGGATCTACTGTTGACAACCCACGCAAACGATTTAAGGACAATGAGCTTCCTTTCGCCTTTTTTCATAGAAGGAGAGAGCGTCCTATCTCCATAATTTTTTTTAAAAAGAAAATTCAACTTACAAAAATAATTTTCTTCCTCCAAAACCAAATCTACCAAACAACAATTTACAGGTAATAATGCCATTTGCTCCTAATAATTATTTGAAATTAGCTGAATCTAACTGAAAAATCATAATTTAAACTTTTCACAACAATAATTACAATCTGCTTCATAACTGAATTTTTAAAACAGAAACAATGCAATGGCGTTTTCCATTGGTTTCACTCCAAAATTAGCACTTCCTCGAATTGAATGGAGTTCTATAGCACTCTAATTTTTTAAATTTGAAAATTCAAAATATTGGTATGTGTTAGATTCCTTAGTCTGGGTTCGATTCCTGGCTGGGTCACCAACAATTTTTCAAATCGCCATCACCCTTTCGGCGGGCAATGGCAAACTCCCGAAAGTAAAAAATTACCTACGAAAAAACTTCTAAGGAGTGCCGTTCGGACTCGGCGATAAACCGTAGGCCCCGCTCAGATGTGACAAAAATGAAAACATGAGCAACACAAATGAGTGTCAAGAAGCTAGGCCATGGCCCATACCGGGCGGCCAGCGCCACAGTGTTTTGTTTTTTTTGAACTCGGTAGGAATCGAGTTATATGGACGCCTCGCTTGCTAGCTACACATTCTTCCCATATTTCATGTAATTTATGGATTCCACACCAATAAAGATGTTCGTCTTTTGAAGAAAACCAAAAAGTCACCCAATTTTCGACTTCCTAGTAGGATTCGAAGTGCTGCTTAGCTAATGCGTGTCCCATCGATGAAAACAAATGTTAGTCGGAAAGAGCCAGGTCTGGTGAATGGTAAAAGGTCTGAGTCTATATTTGGTACCCTGGAGGTACTATGTACATTGCATGCATTCCATTATTTAGACCGCAGTCGATTTTGTTGGCAGTTCGACTATCTGGTGATAGTTAAGTTAGAGACAACCTCAATCTTTTGATTTGTACATCCTGACATGTCTTAGTAAATGGACGTTTCGCGTCATTATCTAATAAAATAAATACAGATATTGGGGGAAAAAATGACAAGGATTTATAATTTCTTGCTACTATTGCTGACATTTTTTGTCCTTTTTTTCTCTTTTTCTAATTAAAAAGAATTAGAAATATATAACACTAAGCTATCAATAAAAAAAAAATGACATGTTTTCCATATAAATCGAATCGTACTTTATTTTTCATGTTAAAATAATTTGAATAGTGTAAATTTAATATATACTCGTATAATAATAATAATAATAAATTTGAATAGATGTTTGTATATAACGTATTATATATAAAATGTAATATATAATAGCCTGAGGCACATCATTTATTTTTTATTTTTAAGCCATTACAAATCTTATTTTCAAATTTAATTCATCCTGAAAGGATTCTTTCTATTGTGTGATTAATTTTTTTAAAAATTTCCTCTTATTTGTTTTAGTTTTTATTTCTTTTTTGTAGCAATTTACTAATTCTATTTTTTATTTTCTGTTCCTATTACCACCGGCAACTAATATTTATTTGTTTGTAAAAATTACTCTACAACGTATTTAGAAGTACATACACCAAAATATTTATTTTTTTGTTTGTTTTTATTATTCTTTATTATTTTTTTGTTTCTTGAATTCATTTTAAACTTTCTATTGTTTATTAATTGATGATTAAATCGTGTTCCTAAATTCTTATCGTTTACATAGTTTACACTTTGTTTTGCTTCTCTATTTTGTTTTATATAAAACATATATGTATGTATATACTAAATGTAGATATATATGTATATATATATTTAATTCGTTCACTACAATTTATACTTTGCACTTGGTTTATTATTAATAATATTTTTTTTTTCGTATTTATGTCCATTGACTAATGATTTGTGAATTAATATTTTTGTATATTTTAATTTACATTTAAAATGCAAAATACGTTCTTTAGTACCTGATACACATACACCATTATTATTTTTTTTGTTTTAAAAAAATTAAATTATATTACATAGAAGAATAGGAAGGAAAATAATTAAATAGACATATACATCTGTAAAAAGCAAACATTTTTGCGCATTTTTGCGTTACTAGCTGTAACGATAACATTAGGTAAGAATAAAAACTTTGGCGTCTTTGCTACGACAAAAAGCTAAGGTCAATCACATATACGAATATTAGAAAGTGGAGGTACACATTCATTTAGTAAATGTCACAATCAACTAGACTAAATCGCCCTTTTTTTTATATAATTATAGAAACTAATACGCTCTTAAAAGGCACGTTAGTTTCAAATGCTTATTGGGTGCATTGACTAGTAGATGCAGAATTTGTTACGGTGAAATGTCTTGACCTTGTCAAATGTCTTTTAAATATCAAGCACATCCTAGTTTCAGCTGAAACCATAAGCCATCTTAGGCTTATGTTCCAGTTCTTCATAGCTGAAATTACCAGCGATTGTGAAAATCATACCTCCGTTCATTAAGACATACCATATTTTATTAACTAGTGGTTTATCAGCGGCCCCATGACCTTGAAAAAAGGGACGTACAATCGCGAAGTGGATTTCTAAGAAGAGAATAATAAGACACAACAATAACATTTGCTTAAAAAAAAAGAAGACCAACGGAAGTACGTACCATAAAAGTTTGTGTACTATCTGGATAATCAGACTGTTCATGTTATTGCCTTTTAGTAATATTTCTACTACACGAGTGATAAAATTGATAGGTCTGGTCCCGGGAGAATTTTTTAACAATTTATAAAAGATAATTGTTTGCTTAAGTTTGAGGAGGCGTGAATTTTCCCACCCAAAATCTCGCGGAAACACGTTTTTGTAAAATTTGTTTAAAACGTCTAAAGTAATAATTAAAAAAAAAAAACTCAAAACAAAACAGAAATTGCAAAGCAGAAGGAATATTTTTAGATTCGTTATTATTATTACTTTACTGATGATATATGTATTTAATGAGTTTTATTGTTTTAGGCGAACAATTCATTTCAACCTGAAGCTCTTATTTCTCCTCTTTGTCTATGTCCAAGTCTTCTTTTGGATTTATTTTCATGAATTTTTGTCAATTCATTTGATTGACGTCTTATACAATTCCTGCCCATAAAAAAATTATTTTGGTAGATTGAGAATTTGAATGTTCCATCATTGTATTAGATAAAAGTTTTTGATTACGTTTCTATTTATATATTATAATTTAATATTTGAATATCGAATAAAAGCGGCGTTCGATGTGTCTTAATGAGTTTGAGTTTTATTTATTCCATGTAGATTGCCATTTTTATTAAATTGGCATCTGCCATCGAAAGTAATGATGCATGAGACGCTGATCGATTGCTTCCTCCCCGACCTTAACACCGTTTACAACAACTCGTTTTTTTTGCATGATCTTTGGACCTGGTTACTATAATTCACAGGTAACAGACAATGGTTACATGGAAACTGCTATCATGACTTGCTGCCGAGTTAAACCGACTGCAATACTAATACAAGTGGTTACAACAGGAAACAAACGATACGATATATATTTTAATATCTATTTTTCAAACCGCCTAGAACGCAAGACATTGCGTTTCATGCACGCATTTGTAGGCAAATAGAAAGACCAATTTTATATTGGAACTTAAATTTGTATGATGGAATCAAACAGTAAACTGAAGACTTGTTCTAAGTGATCAAGAGATTGTTATGTTTTGAATGTTTGTATGTTTTCCTAACAAAAAAATACTTTATCGGCTTTATCGAGTCGTAGTTTGCAATTCGGTGAAATTTTCTTATTAACAACTGGCTATTTTGTAGATTCCAAAAGCCTTCAGTCGTTACTGACTTTGCCTTTGAGTTTTATTTTTCATTTCTGCGCGTCTGCCAATACTTTATCTACCTTAAATTTAAGACTATTATAGCCAAGACGGCACTTTGGGATTTTGAAGCTCAAATTCACCTATCCATTTCCAGTGCTATGCTTAATAAATGTTTTACATTCTATTGTACGCCCGTTTTTATAGAATTCCTAGATAGTCCACATTTTGTAATATGTTCCAACTATAGTTTCAATATTTTTGTGTGATTTTTATTTATTTTTTATTTTTTTATTAAACAACTTTACACTTAAGTAGGTACGCCTACACTTAAAATGCCTAAGCCTCAGTATGTTAAGTTTTATGGAAAAAGAAAGAAAAGTGTTTGGGGTAAATGGTTATTTCGGCCCATGGGTGTCATCCAACATTTAATAGTCAGAATAATTATTAGTATAAATTCACTTTTTAGTAGGAGCACTCATCTCACACGATTTTAGTTGCTTGAAAAGAAGAATATCTTTCGGCCGATTTATAAGTCAATGTCAATACACCATTACTTGAGCCACGTCCACCCACAAGCCATCAATTATATACTTGTCTTTTGAGATATATATGTTGCTAATGCGTTATAGGTTAATCCACTTATGGTTCCATTTTTGATTGCGACTAGCAATTAAGAACAAATTCCAAACTTTGCCAATTTTTTTTAAATATCTTTAGTCCTTGTATTCGGTAACTTTATGATGCGACATTTCATTCTCAAATTTATAACTACAAACAAAAGTACGAGAAAAGCAGCAATTAGATATGCCGGAAACTAAATATTTATTTTGGTACAACTGTTCAACTCAAAGGGGCTATGTGAGTTGAAAAAATTGTGGTTAAATCTTCTCAATAGAAAAATCTAGTTTCTTTTTACGTTGAAGTGATATGTTATCTTGCAATGTTTTTTCTAACATGTTTGAAGGAATATTTTATACAGGGATTAAAATTAAGTAACAGCTTTAATAAGTTTAAGTAAACATATAAAAAATATAATTTCAACTATCGCAGGTTTTCCATCAAAATTTCATTTGTTTCCTAACCATACTACATTACTTTTAATAATTAAATACCTTATTTACCTTAAACAGACATATATGCCATGTATAGAAAACATGTGATTTTTTTCTATGTTTTTTGTTAAACAAAATATATTTATTTATTAGTGAATAAAAAATTTACACTTAAGGTTAAAACTTTTAAAACGCTTATAGCGTTCTTCATTTTCAACTAGGTACATAACATCTAAGATAAGATATATTGTTTTGTTTTACTAAATTATAATAAGAAGAAAGAAACTAAAAAAATTTAATTTTAACAAATAACTATATTGGACATAGGAAATTGGCACACACACCTCTTTGGGGTATCAAGTAATGTCTAAGCAGACCCTTGCATTTTTTCTTGTTTTGTTTGTTTATTCTATACACAGAATCGGTCCATTTTGTTTTCTTTGCTTGTTCTTTCAACAACACTTTGAAAACGATATAAAGCACTTACGTTTTTAACTACTGCAATAATAATTTGTAAATAATTTTGTTTTTTTTTACACACACTTGGTCGAATTGAATTTTTTGTATTGCAATTATGAGTTTTAATTTTGCTTCATTTGTGCGTTTGAGTAAGTCTTTGTTTTGTTTTTAGTTTATTTTTATTGATTCCTGGGTTAATTTTTACTTATAATAGTTACCAATTATAAATTAATATTTGATCTAAACATAATTGAAGTTTTGCTTATTTAAGGTATTTTTGATCTTTCTATGGTGTCTGGTAGGGCTCCATTTAAGTGAACTGCGCACGAAACACAAAATTATTTTAACAATATTAATTATACGATTAGGCTGTAGAAAAATCGAATTTGAAAACGTAACATTTTTTTTACAAATTTTCATCACAACTTTCAATAGCAACGAGATTAAAGGACGGACAAACGATAATCGAAAGTTTTAAAATGTCCTCTGAATTTTTTACGGAGGCAAATAACAGAATTCAGTGCGTTGTGTATATATTGCCGGTTTGAGAAACCGTAGATGATTGACACCTTTACTCGACCTGACTACAGCTTAATCTCTGCAATCATTATTTTGTTCGCAATGATTTTTTGGACATCCTTTACAAAACCAACCTAACGTGAAAAAATAACTCTCTTAAAGGCTGAGATCTACAGTTTAAAAGGTTTAAAGTTGCCAGTCGAAAATGTGGACGTCTTAATTTTTTTATAAACAAAAGGCAAGCAAAACTCTACATCATAGCACATCAACATATTTCTAATTTCCATGTTTCGTCTTTATGCAGATAAGCAATGAGATATGCATTTAACATTAAATGTTTCTAAGTTAGTTTAATTCACATACATTGAGCATTGCATTTAAAGGGTGAACCATTAAGAAGAGATGAATAGCCGCCAATCATTCTGGTTTTCACCCAAGTCTTTATACAGTTTTATGTATTAATATTATTATTGGTATTTAAAAAAATTTAAGCCGATAGCTCCCATCTGTATTAAGACAATCGTTTTCATAAAAAAATCAACAAACAATTTAAATAAGCAAATTTATCATATGATTGTTTTGACTTCTGGATCATACGTTTACAAAATTAAAATAAATTAAAAAAACAAAAACAATAAAAACAATAAACCCTGTGGGTTTTTAAATACTCGTGAGTTAAAAAAAAATATATATACGCTGCACCAAACATAATTGCAATACAATAGACTAAAGCTCCTTAACTTACAAACAACTATAATTATCTGAAAATATTCAAACCAATCAAGAAAAAAAAAACAGAAAGGAATTTATACTTGCTCAGCAAGGACATTTCACTGTGGAAGTACCAGTGAAAAAATAATAGACTTAATTAAAATATTAAGCAGACTTACGAAATGTACTTAATCCACAAGTCCAAACCCTGAACTCAAAGATTATTCATGTTTAAAATGTCTGCCTCGGATACCTCACCGAAACTGCCTAAGTCATCCATGCCATCGGTCAGCGAATTTGATTCCCCTTCCCTGCCATCGTCAAGTAATGAATCAGTAAGACTGGATGCCGTACCTGCTGCAACAGATGGAGCTCGACTATAGGCTGGGGTGCTTTCCACGGTATTACCGTTAATTAGAAAATCACGATTAAATTCTGGACTGTAGCGGAACGACGGTGTAGCTGTGTTCGATGTTATCGGTGTTGTGGGCATTGACTTGGAAATATCATACATTTTTGTTGAATATTTATTTTGTGCACTGGAGGTGATGTCTTGTTTCTGTTGATGACTTTTGCTACCGAAAAACGGATCAATAGCATTCTGCAGCGGTAACGGCGTTGATGGTACAGATCTAGAAACAATTCCACCAAAATTATTCGGAATTCTACCATATTCTGGAATTACATTCTCTGGGGGTAGAATATCAGCAACAGAACCGCAAAGTAGACTTCCTGTAGATTCCTCTAGTTTTATTGATGATCCGTGCGTTTGACTGGTATCGCTGAAAATATCTAGAATTGATGATGTATCATTGAAATCAGCAAAATGTGGTGGCACTGGAGTTTGTGCAGCTGAACTGCACGTCGATAAGAAACCAGGATAGTTAGTTGTCTGATTAAACGCAGGGCTATTGCAATACTGAAGTGGAACACTTCTTGAACGGGATTCTGCCATCAAATGTGAAGGTGGCTCATCTAAGACACACTCTAGAGAATTCTGGTCGTTTGCCAACATTTTGTTTGTTTCACATGAATTTGCAAATTCATGTTGGTAGACGTTATTCAATAAAAGTGAATTGTATCCACCCATAGCGTTGCCGGGTACAGTGACGTAGTTTTTATTAAGCATCATCGTGTCCTGTAATATTGAGGGGCTGGGCGGTGCTGATGCCGATGTTATGGAATTGTAAGTTCTATTGTTGCGAGTGGCTCCTATCATTGGATCATTAGCGGATGTAATAACATTCTTTTCCGCTGCTGGCAACGATTGCTGTTTGTGTAGCACTGGCTTATTTCTCACTGAAAAAGTTGTAGGCCTTGGACTAGCAAAAAGATTGATATTGGGTGCAGCTGACAATGAAATGGTGCTAGATGAAGTCAATGTGCTGTTTATAGTAGTATTAGTATTACTCGGCGAAATTGGATAGAAAGTGCAGTTCTTTCGCCGTTGTGTTGTACTTGAAGCAGGTACCATTGCGTTAAGATTTATCTTTCTCTTTTGTGTTGCGCGCACATTATTTGGAACAGCTGTATATTCATCAGGTGTTATAGTCGATGGATCAACTGATGAAATATTGACGCCAATATTACTTGTAGAAGGTACTGCCACTGTTTGTGTAGCAAATGCTGCTGCAACTGCAGCAGAACCAATGGCAAGTGATGGTGATGCTGTTTGTTTAAGATGCTTTTGAGACATGATTGCTAGAGACGCTGAGGCTGACCCTTCGTTGTATATGCCTATGGGACATGGAAAACACAATATATAATCGACGTATTTCTTCTTTGAATGAATCCATACAACTTACCCGGCACGATATAATGATTTCCATTTGACGGACATTTCTCCATCTGGACATTTCCTTTTTGATGAACTGTAGCTCCTGCTGCTAATGCTCCAATTGTCTCCAAATTTTGATGAAGATAATTACGAAGCTGTGTAATGTCATCACGATCTTTCGCAATACAGCCGCTACTTGTTGTACCAATGGATTTCTTCTTATATGGTATTTCAAATGCCGAATTGGAGTTCATCTCTACCAACGTTGGGTTTGATGCATCTATATTTGGCTGCTGCTGGTGCTGTTGTCTTTGCTGTTGCAGCTGCGTTTCTTTGTTGTTATTATTGTTGTTCTCAGCGTCTCCCGTCTGAAAATATTGAAGCAATTCAGCTTCTTGATCTTGGGAGTTCTCTTCGTCGTTTGTGTTTAAATAATCATCTAGCTCATGCTTGTCCATATTACAAATACTTATAACGCGTTCACGCGGCAAACCTAGGTTTTCGGGCACTACATCTTTGTCCTCAGTTATCTCAACATTATCTACTAAAGGCGATTGATGTTGATTTTGTTGCTGTTGCTGATCATAGGTTTGGTACATCTCAGAATGAGCTTGTAAATAACGCAATTTCTTGGCGCGTAGTTGTGAGGCTACTTTCGCTGTCTCCATTGCTGTGGCTGTTATCTGTGCAGGAGGTCCCATTGAGTAGTGGCTTACAGCTGCCGGTGATAGTTCGATTGATGGTGGCGCAGTCGATGTTTCACTTGCGGTCACTCTTGCTGTAGTAATTGTTGTTGAAGAAGAAGAGTTGCTTGTAGCTAAAATACCCTTCGTCAAATGTGCCCTTCGTACCTTTTTGCATATCACATTTTGTGGATTGTATTCATCGTTAATTATCTCTTCTTTTACAGAGGCTAGTTGTGCTGTTTGCTGATCAATAGGCAACAGGTTTACTAACGGCGCAAGATCAGAAATTGCTTTTGTTAGATTTTTCGCCACTGGACTGTTTGTAGGTAGTTGGCCTAAGGCCTTGGTGCGTTCGTTCTCTGTTGCTAAATTCATTGGAAGCAATTGATGACTATGCATTTGGGCATCATAAGACGCCGTAGCTTGCTGCAAGTGCATTTGCGCTACCACTGATGTTTGAGGCTGTGAATTTGGTGAATCTAAAACTTCTTGTTTAATTGTGTGTGGGGCGATAAGAATGTCATCACATGATCTTGAGGGCTCATTTAGTGAACCCACAGATGATGCCTGCTGCGTAGTGCTTGATTCGGAGGAAGTAGAGCCTTTACGTTTTTTCTTCCGTCGTTTCTTTAACGGTCCAGAATCCTGAAATTTAAAATTAAAAATATTTGATATGTACTTCTTGGAATTCTTAAAATCTACATGATCGTGAACTTACAGCATAAACTCGCTTTTCTTTAACGTCTCTTTGTAGAAGTTTCTTTTGCAGTAGAACTCTAGAACTACCAGCTCCGCTACCAACATAATCATTTTTACCAATGTGTTCAGCTAAATCTTTGATGCTATCAAATTTCGCATTCAACAACCCTTCAGCCCATGACCGAACCGTGTTCCACGATTCTGCATCTGATACACATTCTATTTCATTATTGGCGGCATCTATATTTTTCCCTCCTAGCATTGGTAATTGTGGTGGAGTAAGTTTTGTTGTTTTTCGCATGGCCGCGTAGCAATATCTTGAATGACCACGTGTTCCCAAACGTCTCGGGCGGATTTCAGGAAACACTTGCTTCATGACTTTTCCAAAATCTGCTGTGGACAAAGGTTTTATATCCAAGCGCTCACAATATAAACTAGATTCAAATGAAATTCAATTTTATATTATATAATTAAAAATAAGGGCGTTCGATGGCTTACAGGTAATCGTTGTAAACATCTTGCTTTGGGATGGAAACCTTTGGATCATGTTCCAAATGCGAGCGAACCCAATTGATTGTGTGATTTATTTCAGAACGGGCTCCCAGAGGATTTTGTGGCTGCCTTAGTGGATCTTTAATAAGTGATAAATGCTATTTATTTTCTACATAAGTACGGTAAAATAGGAGTATACCTGATTCCGGAGTTTCCCCCGGCATCCGTAGGTACAAAAGTAGTCGCTCAACTGGTTTTAATGTTGAAATTCTGTCAATGATTTGTACAATCTGCTGCTTCGCATGATCCCTAAATAGAATAAGAAAATAATAAGAATAACAGAGTGCCTTTCGATCGACGCGGATGTGTTTCATTCGATAATCTATACGAATTGTATACGAAGTGGACTAGTTGGCTCAAAAAACTCTATTCGTTCATACCGTGATTCAAACCATTATTCTAATATAAGACTAAGCTCTTTCAAAGACAGCAAGATATTTTTGTATTAGATAAAAATGTGTATTTTAATGAAATGTCTTTTACAGTCACTGCTATCTAACAGTATCTTATTTTGGAAAAGTTATTTAGATTATGGTAAATTTAGGTCATTCGATAGAATTTAGTTTCATTATTTTGACTCATACTATGCTTGCTTATTATTTTTATTGTCATTTTTCTTAACCAGAATTGATCAACTCTCTAAACAAGGCCTACCCACTTGAAAGTTCAGAATGAGAACTAACTGCTACCCGTATCACTTGCAAATCGAACGTTGCTCTAAGTTGATGACATATTGTAGTGGCACACACCAATAAGGTTATCTATGCCAAACATCCACCAATTCAGTTGAATGAATGAGTTTAACATACGCTCCCGCTCCCGTTCTACAGCCAAAGAGCAGAGACGTGAGCTCGGGTACGAATATGAAAAGCAGAGAACACTGTTGTCAGCAAAGGAATACTTTATGTTGGATTAGAAGCAGCACACAAAATACCATTGATGAAGATTAAGAAAGAGTGTCGGAGAAAAAACACACCAACATTTAATCTGTGAATATTAGACTTGATACCGTTTAAGATAACTTAAATCGAGCATTCCAAAAAGTAATTTCTAACTCATTGAAGAAGAGGTTCATCGATCTCAAATGCAGGTATTTTTGATAAAAGAGCCTAATGCCAAACTCTATCAAATGCCTTAAAAATATCAAGTGCAACTATCTTGTATTCACCAGATTGATGTACGTTCTGGTTATAATTTTTGGTGAGGAATCCCATCAGATCACCATTGGACCTGTTGCAACAAAAACTTAATATTTGACGCACTCGAAAGAAGGCGAAGAAAAACCGCAATTTGGAAGTATTGAGATGGCTGCGAAGTGTTCAGAAAGCATATGCATGAGCCTAATCCAAAGAATTGACAGCTGGAAAGTCATCGTAAATGAGCGTTTGGATGTAAGATGAGGAAGAATCTTTGACGTTTTTTTGCCTCAGTTTCTGGTCGTATTCAACGTATTCAAATTTCACACGTTTAATTTGATGTGAACTTTTATCGTTTTCCCTGATTGGTTGGGCTTGTAGGACTGAAAAAACATTTCTCATACTTTACCAACGGACTTTGGTGGTAAAACAAAAAAATAAAAAAGTTGGTTAAAGACTAAAGAAAATAACGATAATAATCGTTAAACCGAAATTAACATATCATAAAATTTTCTCTTCTAATGCGTATGAGGATAAAATAAAGAAAAAAAAAATGTTAGCGTAACAGATATGGAGTAAACCAAGCTCTAATATACCCTCAACACTCTATCTTAATCGTCTTCTTCTTATTATTATTATAAGACCGGATATAAAGCTATATCCATGAATAATACTATCGATATTGACATTTGAAAGGAGATATGAGAGATCAGGAACTGATATATTTTTACAGGTTGAATAAACTTTATTTCAGGAGATAAGGTGAGACATGGAAAGAATAGGTTTTTCTTCGCAAAGATGACATCATGGAGAAGCTTCCTTAGTGTCTTTTTATTTTGCGTAGTAAAAGCAGACCAATTATTTTTTCAAAGAGAAAATACTTTGCTCTCGGACGAATAATCGGTGATAGAGGAAAAATGTATGATGTTTTCTGCTTTTCGGCTTGTCAATGAACCTTATCACTGCACAAGAAATCCGTGATCTTATTTAACTTAAGAAATGAAAATACTATAAATGTATGATTTATGCATATCTGAAAGAGCCTCTTTATTAAGAAATTGTTACAAGGTTTTGAGCTGATTTGTTGATTTATATCTATCTATGAATCTTGTTGACATATGTATGTAATAACGTGAGATAATGTTATAATGAAATCGTAATATAATATTATGTGACAAATTACTTTTAATGTGCATACTCATGACAGATAATTCATACTCCATTGAAGTATGGGTTAACGTGTCTGCCGCTGTCGTCAGTTATAAAAGTTAGGTGCATTACTTTAATACTCTCTCTCTTTTAAATAAGGAACATTAGTTACAGTTAATTTTGATTTATCGAAAGTGTATTCTACCCAATCTTGTCTTCCTTCTGTAGACAAGGAAACATGGCAGGGGACAAACAATATCAACAGCATTTTAAACAAGCACATCTATAGGAAACCCATCAGCTTTAAGGAAATCAGTGAAACAAATGCTTATTCTCATGAAGGAGTTCAAAGCAATTAAAGAAAACAATAGTTAAAGTTTTAGAGCTCTCGCATTTTCGAAATAATAGAAACTTCAATTACAGATCCGAGAGCTTTTTATGAGGGCAGTAGTGAACCCAAAAGCAAATAGGGGGCGTTGAGAAGTTCAGAAGAGATGGTAAGGTAACCCCAAAATATTTGGAAAAAATATTTAATTGTTAAATTAAAAAAAAAATGTTTATAAATATGGTGTTAAACTAAACGTGATAATAATATCTAACGATCAGCTGTATTGTTACCTCGTTCACACAAACAGCCAGTTCAAGCAATCAAAATTGTATCGACAAGAATGTGAGAGCGTGAAATGACTTACAGTCCGTTTGATAAGATCGTATACGGCAAAACTCGTTTATGAAAATCGGTTTGGAAGTGGCATTTGCATTAGCAGATAAAAAAATTTAAAGAGTGTTCAATTTTTGTCAGAGACGGAAGTATTTTAAAATGAGTGTCGCGTTTGCATCACGTTATGAAGCAGTATTCTTGTGCACGCACCCAAAAGGACCGAAAATGTCATATGATGAAATGAAAAAGTCAAAAGCATTTGTTAGCAAGTGGGTGCACCCTTATTCCCAAGTTAAAAATGTGGATGATTTGCCGGATCGTGGGTCTACGCCAAAAATAAGAAAAAAGCAGCACAAAATGCCTCTACGCGTGTTTGAAAAAAAATCCTCTTCTAGGACAAGGGATTTTACGTAAAAGGGGTCTAAATGTGTGTTTTGATACGATACGAAGACGTTTACTAGCCAATAATGTAAAATTTCGAAGCACAGTAAAGAAACCACTACTGTCAAAAAAACACGTAGAAAAACGACTCAGTTGGGCCAAGGAGAATTTGGACAGAGATTGGAACAACGTTATTTTTTTGGATAAAGATTATTTTTGGGCATGGTCTTCTATCACTCATACCTGGTGTACACAATCCAATAAATTAATCCAGCGGACCGTCAAACACCCGGCAAATGTGCACGTTTGGGGATGCTTCTTAAAACAAGGATTTGGCAATTTGTTCATGTTTACAAATAACTTAAACGCACCCAACATGGTCAAAATTTATAAGAAGGCTTTATTACCATCTGCCCAAAGGTGGTTCAAAAGAAGGAATGAGAATTGGTTACTGCAAGAAGATAATGACCCGAAACATCGCAGTCGTTTGTGCAGTGCGTGGAAACAAGAAAATGTCGTCGATGTTTTAGATTGGTCATCACAGTCGCCGGATGCAAATCCCATTGAAAATGTTTGGACATTCATGAAGCTAAAACTCCAAGGAAAGAAGACCTCGACGGTCAAACAATTATCTTTGTCTCAAGATTATGCTATAAGATTAGAAAAAAGCATGCCTCGAAGACTCCAAGCAATTATTAATAATGGAGGAGAGTGAACAACATATTAATTGAAAAACATTCAAGTAAATAAACAAAATAAACCAGTACAAATGATTTTTTTTATTATTATAAGTTCTTCTTTAATTTGTGTCGTGTACGATGTTATCAAACAGACTGTATTTACAAAGTAAGAACATACATATCATATACATTATTTTATAACAAAAAGAAGTTGATTTGTATTTCAAAGCGTCTGAATCTACATGTTAAAAGAAATGCCGGGAGTACATTATTGAGTGTTTCAAATATTGATTTAAGTACTTTCTTAAAAACTTATTATCTATGTTTTTAATTTGTTAACATTTTTTTTTATAAGAAACTACTAGGCTACAAGAACATTTAAACAAAATGTACACCGGTACTAAAAACACAGATTTATCCTATTTTCAAGCACTGGAAAAAGCGATATTTAAAACAGCTACATTAAAACCTTTTGCAATGTCTTCTAAGCCAGATGATGATGAACAACGAGGCTTATACAAAGTTTTATTGTTAATCTCAAAGAAAAATCAGACAATTGGCAATCAATTTTTTTTTGTAGACATTCAAAGACATAATAACAACTGTTCTACATCATAATATAGTATAAAAACAATATCATCAAAAAAATTCTTCTCAGGAAAAATGTAGTACAAAGAAAAATAAAGGAAATGCTAAGAGACATTGATATGTCATTTTGTGATTACTTAAGGACTTACAAATTTTCTACTCAACTCGATGTATCAACTCTAGCAAATAACGAAGCTCTAGTTTTATGAATAAGTATGTATGTACAAAAGAAATAAAAATTCATCAAAAGTAATTATTTGCTAAAAATTTAGAAACTTATAGAAAGGGAGAATCCATAGTAAATACCTTACAAACTTTTTTTTCAAGAGAAAGAAATTCCTATTTGCAGTTTTTGCTGTTTCTCATGGCACTCCATAAGGGCTTCATGGCGCATTTGAAAAAAGCAGTACTAAACGTACTTGCCCAGTACTATATTATTCATCGTCAGCATTTGGTTGCTAAAAATTTGAATGAACACCTCTATTGTTATTAGAGGATTTGATAAGATTAAAATCAATTCACTTCATGACCGATTATTTGGTCAGCTTTGTAATGAAAATGATGAAGATTATAATCGCTTGCTACTGCACAAAGGAATACGTTGGCTCTCTAAGGATATTGGTCTGGATCGTTTTTTTAATCTATTTGACTCAGTAATGGATTTTCTTCAATAAAAAGACGAAAACCTTTCGTAAGAATTCTATTCTATCAACGAAAAAAGAAATAATATATACATATATATTTTACAGACCTATTAGAAATATTTAATGAAGTTATTTTACAATAGCAAAGTGATGAGTTGATCTGAATTAAAACAAAAAACCTCATAGCCGGTTTTGATGGAAAACGTCTTTTATTTAAACGAAAACATTATTAGCAGTCTCTGCGAAACAAGAAGGATTAATTACTTACTGCCGACTAATGAACGTTCTTTAAGTTAATTTCACGGAGCATTTCCAAGATATTTTAAACGTGAATATATCGAATGTTGTTTTTGATCCATTCGCAAATGCAGATACCAGAAAAACATTAAATGTGTACACGAAATTATGTAACTGTGAACACAAAAGTAAAATTCAAACATGGATATCAAGAGTTTTGGCTTCAAAAATCAATATCTATTCTCTACCCTGGAATATGAACAAAAGTACAGAAGTTGTTAATAGCATTGACATCGTGCCATAATAATTGTTTCTATTTATTGTACTACTTATTATTTTTTTATTTATTTATTTTTTTTTTATTTCTGATTGATTTTATATTTCATAGATATAAAAGATAAATAAATAAAAAAATTTGGTACAAATATTTAAAAAATTTATATAAAATTAACTAAAATAGACTACAGGGCTTTGGATTTTTCCTTTCTTTTAAAGGGGCAGTGATCCATTCATTCGTACCATCATCATTTTTCGGTTATCAATACCAAAAGAAATATCTTCATGTGACTTAAGTACTGATAAAAAGTATCCTAATAAAAATAATTTGAAACAAGAAAATTTTGTAAAAAAAAAATAAACTAACTAAAAGGCCCCATACACTAAACAAACCTGTTTGTACAAGCTTGTGTTTGTGGTTGTTACCTAAGTGTATGAATATACCGTTGGTGTAGTGTGTGTTTGCACAACCTGTTTGCGTAAAATCAAAATAGTTTGATATTTTTCTGTTTGCACCAACGTGTTTGTCTATAGTAGTGTATGGGCCCTATAACCAACCGTTAATTTAAATTAACACACTTTTAATGTTAACTAAATCTCCCAAGCAGATGTGTTCGTTACATTGGCTCGGTGTACTTGTTTTGTTACATGCTCTTGCCGATTTTCCTCACGAAGTTTGAAATACTATCGGTCGGAATCGGCTATTATTATTATAACTTGAGAAGTTCAGAAGAGATGGCGGTTGTCCTTTTGAGTAAGAAACCTTTATGTTGTAAAACGACCAAACTTTTTAGGTGTAAAACACAGCTTTTGGCACAAATGTACGAAATTTAAAAAATGTTAGGATGGGCAAAGATAATTAAAGACCCCTTACCAAACCTAATGGAGGCAAACAGTAACGATAATTATTTTGACAAGATCGAAAATGATCTCTTATCTAATTCGAGTCAGTGAAATACTTCTTTTTTCACTCCCAAACATTTTCAATCACGTTTAAATCTGGCCTTTAAAGTGCCAGTTAAGTGTTTCTAGTTCAATATCACGCAAAATGGGAAGGGGAGCATTATTCTGTTGGGGAATAAATGACTGCCCGATAAGCCCGTCGCCAGATTGAAATGCGTGAAATTGCAACCGCTTGATTTTGTTTCCGGGATTATGTACGGTACTTTCATTACAGAATATGTACAAAACTCAGATTCGGCAAGGCGTCTTCGAATTTTCCTCTCGGTTATCATCTTTGACAGTACTTTTCGTTTTGTACCCGTTAGAGGAAAATTTTGCACAGAATTTATTCTTTTGTGTTTATTGATTTGGTAGTTCGCATTAATAAATTAAATTCGTCGCTTATTCTTTTAGCAGACAAAGCAGAATTGTACTTTGCGACGATCTTACATGTTTAAGTCTGTCATTTTCCCCCCAAAAATGTTCAAAATGGACCTTAAAATAATAAATCTATCACAATGAATTTGAAATGAAGCGGAACGACCTGTTTAGGGGCATGCACGGGTTTATGTGTACAGATTGTCTCATGTGTTTATACATTAACACATATTTGTGTAAGACTTAATTTAAAGGGATGTCCATACATCCATGGCGGTCAGAATTCGTTTGGCCAACGCCTACCATATTTCAGGGGTTGGCTAACTACAAGTCAAGAGCCTATACAGGATGCTTGCTGCCTTATTATGAAAACGTCTTACACCGATTATTAATAGTTTGATAGGTTCATATTACTGCGGTTCTAGATCTGGCAAATCCATCGTTATCTTAAATATAATAGCGTCTGATATAAATATAAATATGATCAGTTTAAAAATATAATAGGAATTTGAAAAGTTTGGCATTCTCAAAACAAATCAAATTGCAACAATTCCTCGATGACTTTCACTCGGCGCAAAAACTCTATCTCAACTTCTCCGAAAGATCATAAAATAGAACAACACTTATACGTTTGGATGCAAATTTAGCCACATCTTTCTGGACTTCATTGCATTACCACGCGTGCAAGAATAAATAACAGTACTGTCTCACAAGATTGATTGATTGTCACTATGGAACTTCCACAAAAATCATCATAGAGATTAGTGAAGCTTAACGGTGCACGACAAAACACCATCCACAATTCAACTATATAGTCGAAAGGCTTCACCGAATACTCAAAGTTGCACTCAAGGGTTCTCCAAAGCAATGGATAAAAATTATTTCCACTGTGATGCTCAAACTACGAACTTGCTCTAAGCGTCGTCAGCTAAACTGCTATTTACACATACCAGGCGAGTATTATAATGTTCTAGATGTCTAGATCGCTACAAATAAAGAGGACACTGGAAGATTTTCTATTTTTGTATACTTTTTCCAATCGATGTCCACAGGTTTCACGTGGAAAACTGCCGTATGGTCTTAATCCAAGGAGGGCCTATGCTCATGTCGAGATTAAAGTGCGTCTATCACCACCGTGATCTATAATGGAGAATAATTCCTATTCTCGATCTTAGATCGGGGGGATCATAACGCCCCGAATTAATTGCTACATTTTTGGTTTTTTCAACGACAGTTGGAAGTCTAGCAATCCAAGTGAATTAATTAGAATTGTATAAAGGTTAAGATTCCGTTAAATCTGAACTTCGCTCCAAACTTTACAAAAAGTGTAATTTTTTATTTCGAAGACATCTTTCCTGGGCTTTTTAAGGCGATCTTGAACTTAAAAATCTTTTTTGAAAACTAATTGATTTTATTTGGAAATGAATGCGAATCGCGATTGCTTTGTGACATTCTGAAATCAATTCTCATCGAACAAGACACCTTGCAAGAACGAAAAGAAAAACAAACAAAAAAGAGGTAAACACGAAAAATTGGAGAACACCCTATGGTCGTCACACGCACATAGTTGAAAATTTGGGGAGAACACATTATTTTGACTTACCCGATACCAGACTCCACAAATGTTTGAACCTTTCGCAGTTTTTCCTCATCTGGAATCTTAATACTGTCACCAGTTCTATTTGAACTGACTGCACTAGACGGTGACATTCCAATCAGACTTAACACATTCTCTGTTATCGCACTCGACACAGGATGGTTCCCCAAACTTGGAGGTAGTTCCATTCTGGTCAATGCTCCCGAATTGATGGCCATAATTTTAGATAATTCGAAATGTGGATTCGTTTGATGAGTAGATGTTGGAGGAGGATGATGACTCTGATGTTGATGTTGATGTTGGTGCTGCTGTTGTTGCTGTTGTGATAATTGATGGTGCTGCTGTTGTTGAAGTTGTTGCATGTGATGAAAATGTTGAAGACCAGTCGAAGCAGATGATGATGTTGGTGTACCTGGTGTGACTGGTATACCTGGAGGTGGCCCCGAAAACTGTTGATTACCACCAGACACAATTATCGGATAACGTCCATTAGAAGGTGTTCCAAGTAATGCTCCTGAATGTGATGGGTGATTTGATATGATGGTAGCTGCACCTGCGGCCGCTGTTGCTGCTGATGTTGCTGGCTGATTGGAAATCGCTGTTGTTGATTGTATACCAGCACTTCGAGAGGAGTACATCGATTGATCCTGATTCTTTTGTTTCCATTGCAATTGGTGTACATTTTTCTCGGACATGTTACAATTGGAAAACAACTACAAAAACAATTTGTTGTCTCGCTGGTGGGGTAAAAATCTTATCACACTTTATCGAGAGACATCACTACGTAAATTCATTTTAGAGTTGGGTATGTTGAGTTTTTTTTTGTGATCGCAGAATAACTAATTCGGCAAAAAAGATTTAACAAAATTCTTGTTGGTCTTTTGGAAAATTTTATTTTGCGCAAACACTCGATTTTTTTTCTTTATTTTATCACCATTTTATCTGTTCTTTACGCGTGTCCTTTCTTCATCTCTCTTTTTATTTTCTTCTATTCTATCTTAAATGTCAAATTTTCGAGTTTTCGGGCCGATATTTAGAGGTACGATGGTAGACAAAAACGAATCATGTAATCTATGATGGCTTGATTACATTAGCTTTGCATTAGAAAATTTTCTTTTTTACAACAATAATGGGTAGGTAGGAAGCTTGATATCTTTTTGAATCATGTGTTTTTTTAACCCAAACATCTTTTATGTGATCAAAATGTAACATAAACTCAATATTGAATTTTTTGGGGGTACGCTTGAAAAACGTTGGGAAATATTGCAAAATTACTTCCAAAGTGGATGCCGAAGCAGTGCGAGTTAAGTAAAGTAATTTTTGTTGAAATAATGTATCAATTGCAATTGGCACACTCAAGTCTATAAAGATAGTTCAACGGAGAAGTTTGCAGCTGTTGACGAGAGTGTGCGCCTAAATTTTTGCCTCAACGCGCCAAAGATATCACCAACTAAACATCAGCCGTACTAGCCTGAGGAAAATTTTGCATAAAAATCTCTGATTATTCGCTTACAAAATGATCAACTGCTTGGTTAACGCTTCTCTGTTTGGATTTAAGAGCAGCGCAATATTGACGACAATTTTGGTTAAAAAATCATCTTTTCAGATAAATAAACGTAAACAAGATATAACAATATTTGGTGGCTCGAAAAATCCACACGTAGTCATGTAGAGGCTAATGCACCCAGAACGTGGGAGGCGTAGTAACGGATTAATGCCCATTAATTGAGGGTTTGGGTTTGGGCGTGGTATGGTTCCAGCAAGATGGGGTACTAAAGAATAATGTTGGTCAAGCTATTTTTGAGATTTGGGCCGAAAACATCGAAAATGTGTTCAGAAGATTGGATCAATACGATGGCCTGCTGTGCCAGCCGATGCAGTCATTTGAATGAAATAATAGGTTCTCAGAGCTCAAAAAAACAACTATCATCATTTGGCTAATTTGGCGATACTTACATTTAATTTGCCCAAAAAGCGACATATGTTAAAAAGTTTCCATACAAGTGTTTTCTATTATACAAAACTATCTCTGACAGCATTGTTGCTATCCGCGCTAATGCCAATTCTTATCACATTTTACTTAAAACGTCATCTATTTTACATCATTACGACTATCACTTAAAGATATGTCTGTGCTACCAAGTTTTTATGACAAACTCTTCAGCGAGGAACACTACTTGCATCTGCGTTCGCGGCTATTGGTGCTTTGGTGGTCGTGGCTCAGGTGGTAGTGTAATGTCTTCCCAATCAGAGCGTTTGGTGTTCAATCCCAACCCCGACCGAAAGACATTACACTGCGCATGAGTTTAATGCGCATCTTCTCGTTATTTTCTTTTGAACTGTTATTTGACGGCTACATTTTATTTTATCTTTCGTAAGGATTTCGTTGTTCAAAATCAGCCCACTGCAACTGGTGAGCTCTTTCGTCCGTTGCATTGCCTTCGCCATAATGAAAACACTGCGCTCACAACGCGAGGCGAAGCGGTAATTAAGCGAATTCGAAAAACAGAGAAGAAGGAGTAAAAGGAACATCAAAAAGATACGAGGAAAATCATAAGGGCTGACTAGAATGTGAATCTGAAGCTTGCGTTGAATAGCACCAAACTTCGAGACACAGATTCTCGATTGACGTTCCTTTGTTTGTATGCATTGTTTGGACTTTCCTCACTTTGGTTTGAGAATTTAGGAGAGTAGTCGTGGATAAATTTATTGAAACGGTGCGAAATGAAGAATCCTTGTGGAATTTGGCAAATCCTTAGTACAGCTTCCATATAATTTATTCACGACTTTTACTTTTCACAAAGTGTTCTCACAAGCAAACACACAATTGACTGACAGATACAGATTCGATGAGCGCCACCATTCTGTTCTATGTAGCCGCCAGCCGTGCATCTGCCTTTGACAGCGATTCAAGATACGAGATTCAGATTCAAATTCTGGTCAGCCCTTAACCCACATGCTGTGGGTAAATGTTTTTTTTTGTTTCTTTTTATTTCATTATCCTCCTCTTTTGCATTCATTTGAATCTCTCGAAACATGCGCTGTATAATAGCGGACTAACAGCTATAGTATCGATTTCAATCAATCGCTGGGCAGGTCCCCGATACTCCACTATATAAAGTTAATTATAAAATTATTAGAAGTTTGAAGAAAACAAATAAGACGTATGGAACACAATGCCACTTCATCTACTATAACCGCTTTAAAATCATAAAAATACGAGTAGCTGTGATGTTTTTGGTTTAAAATGTCAATTTGTAAAAATCGACTTATTTTTAAATACAGTAGAATTTGCTTATAAACACATCGGAATGAAATGACAAATGCTTCATACTAAACGGACGTTATACAAAGCCTAAGCCTTAGAAAATAAAAAACTTCCTATTTTTGTTAGGGATCTAGTTTCGTAGGGAGAAAAACTACAAATTGTATGTATCTAGACGAGGATCCACCAGAAATTTTCCCACCAAATGTCATGTCTAACTTTAAAGCGACTTGCAGAACAATTGAATTTGAGCATACCAAAACGTGAGGCAAAAATATTTGCCATATGTATTCCCTTTGTTCCTCGTGTTTTTAAATTAATGGATAAACGCTTGATCGAACGATTTCAACCCCAAATTTCTTTGCGAGAGACGAGTTTGATTCTCAATTTTCTAGTATACATATTATTGGACTCTTCCCTTCAATGGTAAATGCTTTACGAAGTTGCGATGTCATTTCGTGCACAAATCACTAACAATTCGTAACTTCGGCTATCAACTCGTTACTAAGAATCAGAACAAAAACGAACCGCGCTCCACGCACGCACCAAATGTTGTCGCAGAAAAAGGGGTGGGGAGAGTCACGAAAACAAGTGAAGGTGTTAGGACTCATGTCGGTCACTATAACCGGACATGATTTCTTAAAAATATGTCAAGATAAGCGACATATCACCATAAACGAAGTCATTATATCCTAACTTTATATGAAAACCAAACTTCATCCTGCAATTATTCCACATTAAGCGGTTGGTCAATATAGGCGGAGTTATAATGAACGCAGTCATAATGTACATGGCTTTTATTTGTTTTTTAGTATTATAACTTCTAAATGATTTCCTAGAGATTGTAAAATTATTCTGTTTTAGTGTAGTTTAATACGCGAGAGCTATATCGGTTTTACTCAAGAGTAATATTGGCATAAGAATAACTGGTCAGTTCTAGAAGTCTAATTAACTAAACTTGTTTAATATATCGATGCCTTAAAGTACAATAGCACTTTTTACAATTTTATTAAATCGAAAAACAAGTTTTTTATCAAGGGTCCCTTAAAAACTAATTGATATTTATAAAGGTGGTATTTTTTTTATATTACAATCATTCTTAGAATGTCTGCAAAAAATTTAATCCAAAAGAAATATTATTTTATATTTTATTCTAATTATTGGTATATAAATCGGGACACAAGTGGACATAGTACCATTGTACTTTAAGGTGTGTTGGTATGAACCAGCTTGCAAGCCTGTTTTAGTACTTTATGAATCTGTGGCAATATATACTTTCGCAGTGTTATTAATTTTTATTACATTGTCTTACACACGCTGTTACTCGTCGCCTGAACGCCAATATTGACATCGTGAATTGTCACTCAAAATCGGTGCACGTTGCGAATACAATACCCAATACCCATTCAAACTTATTTCGTGTTCTGTGTATTTTTCCTGGCTTTGAACGAATATGGAAGAAGAACAACCGCCGACAGAAGGCTCCATCAATTTTATTCCAGCTCTGTGCTTTGTAAAACGTGGCATTGCCAAGGAGCGGCCAGAGAAAATCGTTCTCACTCAAGATGAACTGGCACACGTGATCAAAGAAACAAAAGAGGAATTAGGAGCACAAGATGGTGATGACTCTGACGAGGATACACCCACATCTGATGTTGAAATGGACGCTGCAGAACCGTCTACATCAGCTAATCCTGAAGATGAATACAATTTTAATACTTACGACAATGATGGCGGATTCCGGTTGGCTAATATCTCAAATATAGCTGAAGTAGACCCTGACCATCAGTTAGAGGATGAAGATGAGGATTCTGAAGCAGAAGATGAAGTCATAAAACCAACAGACAACCTTCTTTTGGTGGGTCATGTATCCGATGATGCGGCCTGCCTAGAAGTTTGGGTTTTCAATGAGGAAGAAGAGTCGCTGTATACACATCACGATTTCTTACTGCCCAGTTTTCCGCTTTGCATAGAATGGTTAAGTCATGATCCAGGCAGTGATACGGATGGAAATCTTTGTGCGATTGGGTGCATGGACCCGATCATTACAATATGGGATTTAGACATTCAGGATTCCATTGAACCAACATTTAAACTGGGTTCCAAAGGAAGTCGTCAAAAGAATAAACCTCGGTATGGTCACAAAGATGCTGTGTTAGACTTGGCGTGGAATACACAGTTTGCTCACATTCTAGCAAGTGGTTCAGTCGATCAGTCTGTGATACTTTGGGACTTGGATGAAGGCATGCCTCACACGACCATAAGCAGTTTTAAGGAAAAAGTCCAATCAATCGGCTTTCATTCGGTCGATGGGCAGAGTCTTCTTACTGGCTGTGCCGATGGAAGAGTACGTCTATATGATTGTCGAAATGCAGATGCTCCCGAAACAGGTCTTTTAAAGTGGAAGATTCATGGTGAAGTGGAAAAAGTACTGTGGGATCCCGTAGATTTGAATAATTTTATTGTGGGCACAAATGATGGCAATTTACATTATGCCGACCGAAGAAAGCCATCAGAGTTTTTGTGGTCGTTCCAAGGACACAATGAGGAAATATCGGGAATTTGTTTTAATACGGAGAAAAAGGGACTTTTAACCACAACATCCACCGATGGAATCTTAAAAGTTTGGAAGTTCGATAGCAGCGTAATCAATGAAGTTTATAGTCACAATTTTGAAATGGGTCGTCTGCAATGCATGAAGCAAAGTCCTGAAGATCCATTTACTTTAGCGTTTGGAGGGGAAAAAACGCCACGTTGCCGAGTATTTAATATTAAAAACTTTGAAGCTGTTCGTAGGACATTTGACATTCCAGATATGCTCACATAAGAATGGTTGCCGTTTTAACATCGAAGTGTATTTTTATATCGCCCAATGAGATATATTTTCATTTTTAATTAAGTTTGGAATGTGTTTTAGAGGAAATAAATATACGTATTTGCACATACGGTTTTTTCTATCATGTATTTTGTATTATTATGCCGTCGGGGCATAGACCATGTATACTCAATACGGTCATGTATGGAAATAGTTTCTCGCTTTATAGTGCGATCCGACCCGTAACTGTATGATCAAAGACTTTTCCTGAATTTAGTTCCGAATAGGTGTTAAATGCATACGCCCACGTTACCAATGTTTGACCTCTTATGAAGTATTTTTAGAAGTAAAAGGGGACCCGACGTAGGCAAAGGTTCCTACTTTTACACAGATATAGCAATCGATTTAGGCGATTTTCATAATTATTTGTGCCTTCTTTCAAAGTTTAATCTACTTTGTTTGCTTTAACGTATAAACTTCGGTAACAACATGCTGACTTCGAACAATTGAGTCGAAATTGTTTACATTTGCAAGTTATGTTTTCAAATTTCTTTTTAAGTAGAAAACGAGATCAGATCAGATGAATAAAGGTCTCTGCTGCTCAGGGGTTGATACCCTGATAAACCGTTTCGTACGATATATCCGTTATCTTGAAACTTCGTTTACAAATGATGGGAAACATAAATCTCATAAAAATAACTATGAAAATGTAAATATAAAATGTACTTTTTATTTTGCACTGCACTATTTTGCAACAAGATGATGCTTTCAGAGAAAATTGCAATACAATTCGAGGCAGTAGTCTCTACTCTAACTGGAAGTAATGTAATTTTAGCCAACACAAGGTTTCTAAATCTGTTTGTAGTCAAGATACGAATGTAACAGCCCAAAGACCGCGAACTATTGTGGAATTTCACTACTTGTGAGGAACTTCAACGTCGAACATCTACAACCACAAAAAATAGCCAGTATGTTTGTTTTCTGGCCAGGTTTCCCTTAAGACCAGATGCATTACGGTCAAAAGTTATGAACCCAGAAAGGCAACTCTAGAAAAACAACCGCTTTCGATTCTAGCCTTTGAAATATGTTACCAGAAACATTTAGTTGAGGGGTCTTACCACCAAATAAATCGAATATGCCAAAGCTCTGTACTCCGAACAGAAATCTGTAAAGATATAAAATGAAATCTCATAGTAGAACCGTATTCGATGCAGACAATCTAGAAAGATTATTTTTGTAGGCTGTTAAATGGTGATCACGAACAACATACCACCATCAGGCAAAAAGAACCATTAAACTTGGACAAAGACAAACAATATTTTCATCCACCCGAACAATATCAAGTCAGCGCAAAAATTTTCATGTTTAACTCTATGCTAACAAAGCTGCTGAGACCGTAAGCTTTACTACAGAGCTGTTTAAAGCAGCAGATGCTGATTAGATACGGAGAATTCATCAACTTATTTTAAAAATCTAAGCCGACCAATGCCTAAACAAATGGAATCTTAGTTTTTCCAGTTTGGAAAGAAAATATAAACTTCTATCTGCCGTATTATGTAAACGCATAAGACCTAGTAAAGACTCAAATTATAGGTCCACAATTGCCTTTTGTAGAATGCTACTGCAGATATAACAAACGGTGTGGGTGGACATTTCTTAAGATCGAAACTGTAGCATTTGTATTTCATTCTTGTTTTTTGGCTTCATACGCCTACTCTTGTTGGACTTGAAGATCATTTTTTGTAAAGGTGGCCGCATTTAAAGCGCGTATCCACTTGGGGTATTTTAATGGCGAGTTTTAAGTTGAGAAATCTTAAATCATAAATTATTCAGCCAACAGAATTCTTTCATAAAAAAAATTCATAAGCTTTATATTAGGAAGCAGACTTTTTTGTCATTTGTGCGTATGTTGTTATGACTTTCATAAGAAGGTTGCACTTCATTTAATTCCTCTTCACTTCTTTTGTTTGGGAACATTTTTTTTACCTACTTTATTTTGTATAACGTAAGTAATACATTTAATAAAAAAAAGAGATGGACAACATAAAAAAAGTACGTATTTAATTACGTATCATATTTTAAGATAATCTAAGTAGGTTAAATTAAGTTTAATTTGGAGACTCAACCGTATACATTAAGATCAAACACTGACTTCAGACTTCAATTATATATATATACTATATAGCTCGAATTACGTAAAAAAAGGTTAACGATCTACATCCAGCAACAAAAGAAACTGTTTTATTGTTACATTGTCCAGCATTGAGAACCGTACAGATGTGGTCTAACAACCGTGGTGTAGAGTTTCCCTTGCAACTTAAGTGGAAATTTTCGGTCGAAAAACATTCCCGAATTTTCCCGCCATTTCATCCACCCCACACTCACTCTGTGGTTTACGTCGTTGTCATATTTCGCTTCCATGTTAACGATTGATCCTAAGTACTTAAAGATAGTGCTTTTCGGAAGAACAAACATTATATCCGGAAAAGGTCGCAACGGATGCGCAAATGGGCACGTCAAATGCTCCGTCTTTAAACGACTTATTTTAAACCCGTTTCGCTCTAGCGCATTTTTCCATCAATCTAAGGCGTTCTGCAAATCTTCGACGTTACTTAGTATAACAGCGAAGAGAATTGGCGTTACATTTGCTTTTAAAAGATAGTCGAATACTACGTTAAAGAGGAAAGGGCTAAGTACGCTTCCTTGGTGCACTTCGACATTAACTGGAAATTCTCTCTTTAGTCCAGCAGAGCTTTTAACCGCAGTTTTCACGTTTCCGTACATGTCTTGTATTATTTTAACATACGTTTCCGGTATCTTTTGAGACTTCAGCGCGGCCCATATGAGATCCCTAGGCACTCGATCGAATACTTCCCCGAGGTAGATAAATGCCATGTGTAAGTCCTTAGACGAATCTCTGTGCTTTTCCGTTATTATTTGTAGGCTTTGGATAGTGTCCACCGTGGATCTTCCTTCAACAAATCCACACTGGCCTTATTATTTGCCGATTACGTTCGTTTAAGACTCTTTCGACGATTTTCATTGTGTGTGACATAAGCTTGATTGAACGGTAGTTGCTGCATTCTCGAGTTGTCGCCTTTTCGTTTGTATAATGGAACCAAGAAACTACTTCTCCATTGATTCGGCATAGGTTGTCCACATTTTAATTAATTAATTTATTTATTTAGCCATTCGCTGCCGGTTCCCTCCATCTTCGACCAAAACTCTGATGGAATGCTGTCAGGCCCCGCCGCTTTCCCCCGTTTCCGATTGCTAAACTTATTTTTCCGATTGAAAAGTCTGAAACTTCCTCGAATAGACCAGCTGTTGGCACGATATCACGTGGAAACTGTTTGTTAAGCAACTCCTTGCAGTATTCAAGCCACCACCGGTCACAAATTTTCTTTTCATTTGTTAGTAAGCGACCGTCTGCATTTTTAATGTATAAAATATTTGGCACTTTAGTATTGTATGACGTTTGAACTTCTGCCGATCGTAAAGATATTTGTTCCAACTCCTGGTACAGGTTTTCCGCCGCTGCCGCTCGAGTTCAAGCCAGGACTTTCTTTGCGATCTTTTTAAGACGCTCGTATTCAAGAGCTAGTCGAGCTTTTTCTTATTCTTCTTGTCGACCACAGCTCTTTTGGTTTCGTCATTCCACCACCATGTTTCTTTGGCGAAGTGATGACATTTCGATATAGTCCCCAGAACGGACTTTGCAAGTGTTATGCATTCCCCGTGCATGCTGTTCCACATTTCTTGCGATCTAAGTGAGTCTGCGATACCGTCTATATTTCGAAGAACTTCTTTAGCCAGTGCGAAAAATCTTGCGCTTCGTTCTTTAGATAGATTATACCACCGGATTTTTGGATTTCCAAACGAAGCCTGTGTGTTCGGTGGTTCCGCTGTGAAAAATTCTGTAATGAGCAGACGGTGTTTGCTTACTAGCGATTCTCCAAGTATTACTTTACAGTCTTCAACACGGTTTCTTATCGACATTTTGCAGAGGTGATAATCTTTTTGCGTTATTGACGCTGCTATAGGCGATAACATGTCGTCAATGTTTAATAAACATTGTATTTAAGACGGCTAAGCCGTAAGACCTACACGTTACAAGGATGTCTTCGCCAGCTGAATTTCTGGTTCCAAAGCCTTAACCGCCGTAGCAGTTCTCATAATCAACATTTGTTTCTCCGACGTGGCAGTTTAAATCTCCGCCTACGAAGAGCATCTCATCGATAGGTATATTTCTAAGCAAATTACCGAACTCTGACCAAAATTTATCTTTTCCGATTGATCGCATCCATTTTGTGGAGCGTACGAGCTAACAATGTTCGACATTTTATTGTGTATGACAAATTTTACACTCATTAGGCGGTCGCTTATTTTCAAAATACCAACGATATTGCTAAGAAGATCTACTGCAACAACGATAACAACACCGTTTAGTCCATTGACCGTTCCATGGTAGAACATCTTAAATGCCTTAGTTTTTAAATCAAAAAAACGCGCTTTATTTCCGGTATTACACCACTTCGTTTCCTGAACGCAGTAGAGTTCTGCGACGCATAATCGCTTCCAATTGATATGCCATATTAGAAATTGAGTTTTATGTAATAAAACCAAAGTGCCCTTGCACTATGTTTTTGTTAAAACAATTTATTTTTTCTTAGTTCTAAGCATAATGTATAGGTACATAAAATAATAAATATATACAATATACATATCGCTCATTTACTTTAATACTGTCATAACTGAAAAAATTCGATATCGCAGGAAACGAGCTAAACTTTTCAATTAAATATTGGTACATATGAAATTAAATATTTATATGCATATGTAAGATAAAAATATGAAATTTTTTTTAAATGAGTAAATGAGCGATATATAATTTGGCATTTTTCATTGAACAAAAAAAACACTCATTTTGCACTCTAGAGTGCAGATAACACTCTAAGAAATGTTCCATTGGCATTTGTTTGACGTTTTCAGAGTGAATTTTTTCACTCCCAATTTTATTTCAGAGTACTCTAACACAGATAAAAACGAGACGTTGAATTGACGGTTGTAATTTCAAAAAAAAACAAAAACATTTGAGAAAATTATATTTTTGCGTTTGAATCGAGAAAATTTAAATTTTTTTAAAAAGAAATGGAAAAATAAATAATAAACAAGATACAATCAGAATCCTCATCATTTGCTCCATTTTCGTATGCACTTATTAGAATAATGAAATTTGACATAAGCAATCTAACTAATCCACATACCAGCATTTTGAATTTTCAAATTTGAAAAATTAGAGTGCTCTAGAACTCCATTCAATTCGAGGGAGTGCTAATTTGGGAGTGAAACCAATGGAAAACGCCATTAGTTAGTTAAGTTTTATGTTTAGCTTAAAGCGCTAAATAAAAATAAGATGAATTGGAGTAAATTAAGCCAGTTTTTAAGCGCAGAATGCAGAGCTGGCCCAAGATGTTTGGGATAACTTAGAAAAAGCGTTTTTGGACTGAGGATTAATTCGTAAAGTCGGGTTGTTGAGAACCCTGACAACAACCAAGTTGGAGGACAGCATCTCCGTGGAGGACTTTGTCAACAACGTTATTACGACTGAGCATAAGCTGACTGGAATTGGGCTGCAAATTAGCGAGGAATGGATCGGCACGTTACTTCTCCCCGGCTTACCAGATCGTTATCAGCCAATGATAATGGGTATCGAGAGTGCTTGTATTCCAATTTCTGCAGAATCAATTAAAACAAATATTTTGCAGGATTGTAAAGGCGTCACCAGACAACTCAACAGCATTTTACGGCAAAAAGGCCTCTTCTAAGTCTTACCTAAAGCGAGTTCGATGCTTTCAGTGCAATCGATTTGAACATTTTGCCAAGGACTGTCCGGAAAAGAAATCACAGCAGAAGTCTAAGGAAAAAAATGGTACATAATTTCCTGGTGCGCATCTTTAATCGTTAATAAAGTGAACAATCAGGCCTGGCATCTCGACATAACTATGCGCCAAGATTGGATGAAAAACATCACGAAGCCAAAGAGCGACGAAGTTTTCATCGCCGACAAAAAAAGATTGAAAGTTGCGTGGGAGACGTTTATTTATACTTATCAATGGAGAAATTGCCACAGCGCTAAATATGCTATGTGTACCTGGCCTTGTGCTAACTTGCTCTCCATCAGTTGCTTGACAAAAGTAGGGAACAGTCTTAAATTTCAAGGAGGTCGAGCCGAAATCTTTAACAGCAAGAATCGTCGAATTGTCATTGCATCGCTAGTAAAGGACGTGTACAAACTCCGTCTGCAATCATCAACAAGCACAAATTTCTCAGTTCCGATCTGTCAAGACTAGAAATAGTGGCATCGCAGATAGGGGCACTCAGCTTAGACAGTTTGAGTCAAGGATCTGGCAGCTGGTGTAAATTTTCCTTCTTCAGTAAACAAATCCTCATGTGTTATATGCTTCAAAGGTAAGCAAACCAGAATGCCGTTCAAGCACACTGGTACGAGAGCGATGGATATTTAGAGTTTATACATTCGGATGTTTGCGGACCGATGTCTGTAAGTTCCATCGGTGGAGAGTGTTATTTTCTTGTTTTGGTCGATGACTTCAGCAGAAAAATTTTCATATACCGAACCGACAACGGTACGGAGTACTGTAATGCGAGCTTTCAGAGTTTTTTACGTAAGCATGGAATCAAACATCAAACTACCGCACCGTAGATGCCTGAGCAAAACGGTTTGGCCGAAAGGAGCAAAAGGACAATAATTGAGAAGGCCCGCTGCCTATTGTTCGATGCTAATTTATAAACTAAATTCTGGGACGAAGCTGTAATAACAGCTGTTTACAGCCTGGAGTGGACAGAAACCGAATTTGGAGCTGTTCAGAGTTTCTGGATGTCGTGCAATGGTGCACATGCCTAAACAGCAACGAAAGAAAGAGCCAAAGTCCAAAGAGTGTTTGATGATGGGATACAGGAAAAAATTCGAAGGCTTATCGGCTGATGGACATCAAAACGAAACGAATTTCCATCAGTAGGGACGTGGTATTTTTCAAAAATGAACAACAAGTGATAGACAACTTTACTGATGGTGAAGACGTCTATGAGCAAATTGATTCAGTGGGAGAGCAAGCCAAGCTAACCAATTGCGATTCATTTAATGAAGTGTCACCAAATGACTCAACTGATAATGATGTTCATAGTGAAGATACCAGTTCGTCTCGGTCATCTAATGAAACTTGTTACTCAGATACTGATAATACCGAGCAGCCAGAGCCAGGTGACGATAACTTGCCACCGACGGGAGTTCTTAATGTAGCTGATGTGAGGAGATCATCCCCTAGATCGAAACCAGTTCGGAGATCAGACTTTGTCTCGTTTTTTACAGCAAATAATTTAAATGATCCAGTTTCCGTATTGAAGCGATGTCCAGAGCCGATGGAGATTTGTGGAGTGTAGTCATGGAGCAAGAGTTTGATGAATTAAACAAGAACAAAACTTTGAAATTAGAACCGCTACCACTAATTCGGAAACCATTTGATACAAAGCGCGTTTGGTCATCAAAGGCTGTGCCCCAAAAAAGTTCATAGACTATAAGGAGACATTCTCTCTTTTGGTGCCCTTCAGCTCTATCCGATTATTATTGCCATTGGCATCACGTTTTGATCTTGATTTCGACTAGATGGATGCAGTGTCGGCATTTTTGCAAGGAGATCTCGACGAGGAGATCTATGTGATCCAATCCCAAAGTTTTTCAAACAACACTTTGGAGGTTTGCAGACTTCAAAAATCGTTTCATGGCTTAAAGCAGATTAGCAAAATTTGGAACAAGAAATTACACACAGCTTTAGTGAAGTTAGGTATAGAGAGATCCAAAGTTTATTTTAAAAATGTTGGTAAGAAGAAACTTTTTGTCAAATGCCAGTAAGATAAAAATATAACTGAAGGCAAGCTTATCAGAAGTATTCCAGATGAAGGACCTGGGAAGGAAGGACTTGTTGTGGGTAGTATAATGTTTCTTGCTCAAGTGACCTGGTCGGATGTGGCGTCTTCTGTTTATAGCGTTAGAAGATACAATCAGAACCCTGGCAAGCCTCAGTGGAATGGAATTAAACGTATTTTTCGCTATTTAAAAGGTACTACTGGCACGAAGTTGGTGTTCACCAAAGATGGCAATAAAAACCTAGAGAGATTTTGTGATACAGACTGGGCATCTTACAAGGACGAGAGACGTTCGACAACAGGCTATGTCTTCAAAATTCAAAGTGTCTTGTCTTGGAATTATAAAAGGCAACCTACAGTGGCACTCTCATCAGCGGAAGCTAAGTATATGGCGATGACAGCAGCGACTCAGGAAGCACTTTGGTTGCAGCATCTTAAAGAGGAGCTTTTAGAAGTAACATCACCAGCAACAATCTTTTGCGACAGTCAGAGTGTTTTAGATTTAGCTACAACAGCATATTAACGTACGGCATCATTTCGTTAGGGAACGAGTCAGCGATAGAAGCGTGATCTTGAATCACGTTGACAGCGGACATTTTGACTAAGGCTGTATGCAGACCAAAGATAGATTCTTGCTCCTATAATATTGGACTACAGTTGCATTATTGATTTTTTATTTTGTTTGTTTATTTTGTATTGTAGAGAAAACTAAAATAATAATTGTTTTGGCAATGCTTTTATGCAGGCAACATTGTGCAGCTATGTGCATTCTTGTTATGTCAAATATATCCTTTTGTTTTTATTCTGTTCACGTATGGTTTTTTATTTTCTTATGCTTTTATATCTACAGTATGTGCTTACTGTTCACGAGATTTCTCTGACTAATCTAATTCAGTCATTTTTGAATCCAAGTTGACTGAGTTCATAAGGGCAAACACATTTGCAGTAAATATGCTGTAATAGTTTTGGTAAGCTTATATGAACGCGAAACTTACTGCATTGTTGCAGCAACCTTGCAGTGGTGAAATTGTCGTTCATAAATGTATGCAACGTATTTGACAGTAGAAGTAACAAATGAGGTAAAATGTGTCCAAGTTTTTCTGATTTCAAAACAATTGAGCGACAATGGATGGTAGCCCGATGATTTTAAGTGGCATGAGCTTTAAAAATACGGCTTACGTGTATTATCCGCAACTAGAATTGCAAAAATGGAAAAGGTACAAAAAAGTACATGTTCCGAAAAGTATTAATTTTCTTCATACTAATAGTATACCGAATACTCCACAATATTTTTAGATGTCATTTTTGCATGAAAAGGTCAACTTTTCAGGTATACATTTAGTTCGGCAAGTTTCTGCAACAAAATGAAATATGTTGGCTGCTTTTTTGCAGAGCATTATGACGTTTCATCTGACCTGCAAATGATGCCGTTTTCGTCTTTGCTTTCGAAGAAGACTTTCACAGCTTGAGTTTAAGAACATTTCGCAAAAGCAATTTGATGCAAATGACGTTTTCGAAAACGGCCGATAAAAACTCAGTGATAGTAACGACTGTTACATATATATTATATTATACGTAATATGTACGTTTTGGGTCCATTTTGAGATCTTAACGGCATCTAAATAAGATCCTGGGAACCCTATTGAATACTCATTACAGTTCCATGATAACAATATACATATCTTTTAAAGCGTCATATGTCAACCTTCCTCCTAAAAAGCGATATTGATTTTCAGAGTTCTACAATATTGCATTGTATAGGTAGAACTCTTTCGTATATACTTATAGCGACATTAAATTTAACGATCGTTGATTTTTCCAATTTTGAAAGTACCGCTCCCATAATTCGCGATTCTATGCCGTTAATGCTACGAGTATTTCGAATACCATTTCATTCATATTCACTTTTCATTCATACATTCATACTGTCAACGCTCGAAAGGTTTGCTCTTTGTTTTTTATCGCCATTTTCTGTTTTTTTTGTTACAAGACAATTAATAAATAAATGAAAACAAACGCTTTGGGCGTATTTCCTAATGCTTTCATATACATAAGTATTGTCAAACAAACAGTAGAAAATTACTATAGTCTACTACTGTAGTAATACATTTTAATTGACATCCAAAAAATATAAGCGAGAAATAGGACAAATAATAAAAACACAATTGTAGTTATTTCCTCGAATTTTATTTTTATTCTTAATGGTTCCTCGAAAATACAAGTCAATTGTACATTTTTTAGTTTTGCATTGCTTACGTTCATCATCTATATATGTATGAATCAATGTGGTTATATGTAAAGTATAGTCATTTTAAAATCCTATTAATAATTATAAACATAAGTTGGCAAAATGTCCTAAGTAAAATTAATAAAAACGTGATAGACATGAGAAGTAAACAAAGAAAGAAAAAACTAATAACTGCTTGAATGGTGCTTTATCTAATTCCCTTGATTTTTTGCTACCGAGATACAACTTTAGCTCATCATCCAAGCGGTGTTGACTGTTCTAACCATTCTGTTTAATTACTTTCATTTTGGTGTTATATATTTATTTAGCAAGGAGCAAGAAAAAGCTATATTCTGTTTTTTTTTTTGTTAAATTCGGGGACCAACTATTTGTATAAGTAGGTTCTTATATTAGAATGTTACATTAAGTTTAAAAGTTACGATAATTTAAAAGAAGCTGACTTTGATGGTTCTGCCGTCCATTCGTGACCCATCCATAAGTGCTGTGAAAATAACACGAATTTTTCAATTAAAATGTAAGGCTTTTTATTACGTACATTTACTTACCAATAGCCAACTCAGCGTCCCGTTCTTTGAAGAAGCGCACAACTCCAACATCATTTCCACGAATTTCTGCAAATTTCACTTCGCCGACATCACGAAATTTATCGCGCAATGTCTGCCAAGTGCAGCTCAATGGAATCTGCAATTCAAATTGAATGGGTTTATTCAGTTTATGTTATTCTCCATTTTCTTACATTTTTAATAATGATTGTGTCGGATTTTCGGCCACCACCACCGCCTCCAACACCCAATGGATTTTGATTGCCACCGCCATACATGTCCAAACTGGCTCCAGGGTTATAGTCATTGTTATCGCCTGCACCACCAGTGTTATAAGAGTTACGCAAATTGTCAAAGTTTCCACTGCCTCCTCCACCACCACCGCCGCCAGTATTGTAGCCGGATGAACTGTATGCCGAACTATAATTATTGCCAGTACTGTAATTGTTTGTCAATGCCGTAGCTGAAGACATGGAGTCCTCGTTGTTGGGAGTAATGGGTGCTTGTCCAAGATTCAAGCCCAAATTGGAAAGACTGTTCGAGAGCAACGGGTTGGAAAGCGCAGCACCTAAACCTCCAACTACATTCGTCAAAGCGGCTAAATTCGAGGAAGACAAATTTCCAAGATTAAGATTACCGCCTGGTCCCAACAAATTGCCAGATGGTTTATTTCCAGATACAGGAGCAACTGGTGCCGGTTGCACAGGATTGTTGAACATGCCACCGCCAAGATTCATGTTACCAGAGTTGGATCCCATTTGTGGTGGCTGGGATTGTTGTTGGCTTGGTTGATTCACGATACTTGGCAAGTTTCGTGCGACATCCTTAAGTGGTTCACCATTAGGACCAAGTCCAATACCTACACCACCCAAGCCTTCGGGCAGTTTAACACCTTCGCTTTTATCTGGAATACGATCTAAACGTACAGTCATTCTACGATCGAATAACATTTGACGGTCAAGCATTGATATGGCTTGAACAGCTTCAACTGGATGATCGTATTCGATGACAGCAAATCCCCGACTGTTTCCTTCTTTGTCCACAGATAAATCAACGCTTTGAACCTTGCCGGCCAACTTGAAGACCTGTTTGAGTTTCTTCGAATCGACTTTGTAGTCCAGCTGTAAAAATATTATATTGCAATTAGAATTGGTAATTTTTCTTAAATTCTTTTAAGCTCAGAAGTGTCCAAGTCAAAGTTGAACTTTGAAATGACACGTCAAAAATATTGACGAAAAATGGGTTTACTTCCATGTTGGTTTCTTTTTATTACTTTATCAATTCTGCTTTGAGTTTTAATCATCTAAGTAGTTTCTTTTCTACCACTGATTGGATTTTAATCAATTGAACTACTCTGGGTTGCAAAAGTAAAATAAATTAAAGATAAACTTTATACAGCAGGGATGTTAAGTACATACAATCGGAAATAGTGCTTTCAATAATTTAGCTTGAAGTCCATGTTTGCCTTGATATTAGATAAAAGATACAACATTGAACTCAACTATTTGAAATCGGCCCAATAAGAAACAACAAAAACCGAGAAACGCAACAAACTTTTGGTACATACTTAACCAAAGCACTTTTGATGAAGTGCAACCGTTTAGAGCTGTGGACATTTTTAACAGAGCAAGCAAGTATTAGGAGTTAACTATCCAGATCCAATTATATTCTTTCTCTTCCTAAAAGTTAAAGGTCGGACAGACCAAGCTGTGTAGAGATTGATTACGGTTTCCCAAATTCATAATGATGCCCAAAAAGTGATGTCAAAAAAATCCAGTATTACTCGAATTTTAAATAAAACACTATTTTTTTCTAAGCTAACATAAATTGGGCTCAACTTTTTCCACAACATTAAAGTAATAAAGAAAGTTAAACAAGACTTCTTTAGCAAATCCTATTTAAAAGGTATTCATATGAGTATACTATTTAATCTGAACTGAATACAAGCTTTTAATGCCCAATTGGTTTACTATCTTCACTTAAAACATTTATCAAAACTCAAAAAAGAGTAACCTGTGTAAATCTAGGAAATATCAATTATTAAATACTCATAAAATAAGGCCCTAGCTATGTGGATAAGTGTGAGAATGCAAGTAATTTTTATTTGTTAAGACACTACCTATGATAAATGTTGAATTTAAAAGTTGATGCCAATTTTTGGAGAAAACCGAGTGTTATACCAAATATATTGGTAATGAAGGGGACAGGCAAATATATTTTTCCGACGGTTTTTAACGATAAACAACAAATAAGTTAGTAAAAAAATATATGAAAAGAAAATGTGACGGTATTTTATTTGTTTTGAATGTCTTATAATTTCTACGAGCAATTTATTTTCGTTTAAGTATACTAGCAAAATTTTTGTAAAAGATTAGTGAGATCTATCCCGAGAGAGAGAGAGACTTTCTTTTGTCCGCCAAAGTTTAATGGAAATTAATCAATGTTTTCAGCTTTTGGTTTTCAGTCCTGATTCTTTTGGGTCCGTTCTGAATGTACCACGCCTCACAATAAACGATGTTTGCCATTTTTTTCAAATAATTATCAACATATCATTTGACTATTATAAATTTGGTACAGAAAAAGTGCTTGTTTTCAATAACATTTCTCAATCAGATCGTTGTTAATTACAAAGTACAGCAGTACTTCAATTATCGGTCAGGTACCAAACCGAACGAATGATCAATAAGATGGTTATTCGTATGTCATCAATTCGCGATTTTTATAGCCTTAATTCTAAAATGAAAGAAAGAACAAGTGTTTTCATAATGGTTTCTAATTTAAATTCACAGTTGCCCAGAATTGGCAACACGTTGATGAATACGATATTCAAGCAGACAGTTTTGTTTTGCAAAGGAGATTTTGATAGTGATTAGCTGGAGGCGAAGGCACAGCAGAGATTTTCTTCACAGTATCCCTTTGCGATTCTTATCATAAAAATATACTACTTATAATACTAACTGTATTTTATTATCGCCGATGATTCATATTGATTTTTGATTTGTGTGCATCACAACAACTAGGGATCCTACTTTTGATCAGGATCAATTTTCGTGATTCAAAAATTAGTTCGTGTTATTTCTCCCTAGCTTACATTTTCATTCGCAAAAGTTGTCGACGATCGTCAAGCACCAATGTTGCCACATTAGAATATGAAATATTATTTGAAAATATTTTTTATATTCGAATAAATTAATATTTGCCTACGTACTTTAATGACATGTAGTAACAAATCGCAATAAAATGAATTATTACAATCTGATAACAATGCATATCTGTATTGCATTTTGGTTTTTATTTTATAAAAGAGGATACAAAAAAAATTAAATATGTTTGTAATTTTTTTTTAAGAAAATATCCGGTTGCATGACAACTTCGCGCTAAAAAGAAAAACATAAACTCAGGTGTGCAATTTCAATGGACAAGGAAATAAGTTTTAAACTATTACCACAACACAGAACTTAAATTGTTTAATGATCTGGACTGTTTTGTTTTCGTTGTGTCATCTATATAGATCATAAGTGATGATAAAACACGGCTTCTATAAACCAAATCAAAAGAACGTTAAAGTAAATTGAAAAATTTAGACAACGTTCTGTTAATCCGAGTGACGGTCAAACGGGGAGCTCATCGGCGATACAAAAGAGTTTGATAAACATTATTTTTAGATTGTCCTAAAAAAGGGTGAGATACCATTCGTGTGTATATACATATATAAATTTTAGTTCAGACTTACATAGAACTACATGTAGTTAAATATGAAACACATATGAGGCCAAACGTGTACTCATATTGCTTGCTATTCTTCATTTTGTTGCTTAGAAACCTCAGCGAATAAAGAAAAATCTGTTGGTTATTAAACAGTTCTGGGTTTTGAATCCAACTTTTCGATTTATCTTTTTAGATAATATTCAAAATTCAAAGTTGAAGTCACATTTCCAAAATGTGGCCTGAAGAATAATTGAACCAAAATTGATCACCTAATAACGTAGACTGAATACGTGCAATAGACTTTAATTGTAGATTTAATAAAAACCGAAACAGGAGATATGGGAATAGTGTCCTCCTATTTCTTTGGAAACTGGTCAGACATTTTTTCGTAATTTTGAAATTTAGTGAGCGGATTAACCAACTCTTCAAAACTTTATTGGGAAATTAGAAGTCATCAACTCATTTCACCTACAGTGCAGCTGCTCACATTGTATTGTATATAAAAAAAAAAAAAATTAAATTGGTTGCATTTATTTTGTCTCTTTTTTATTATCGAAACAAAACACTCAAAAAAGAAAAGCAGTTAGTTTGATTAAGATAGATGAGTTCCTATAGTACCAACACTTGACACTTGTTATCTGATGACGACATAAGAGCAGAAACTGCTTGGTGGTATGAATTCTTTCTCACAGCAAGCATCATGTAAGGTATAATTAAGATACAATTTCTTTTATAAAATGGTACGTCGAGAATGGGTATATAATCCATTTCAAGCAGAAACTTGGCTTAGAAAGTCAGTCTACCAATTAAAAAACACTTGCCAACTATGCTGGAAAAACTAAAAACATAAAATGTCTACGAAATCAGAAAACTTTTGCTAAACAACTTGTAGATTGGATCAATTTTAAATTCATTGTCAGCATAAATATTATAAACACATATGTATGTATATGCGCACACTTTCAAAGCTTAATAAAAAAAAATTAACTGATAGCTTACCATGTGGTGTAAACTGTGGTGTTCTTCGGTAACTGTGTTGTTTGCCTTACTTAATGAACATCGCAAAGAGCTAACATGAAAGAAGTAAGAAAGCCTATCATGGGCAAAAACCTTCTGAGATTTGCAGAACTCGCAGAAGTGACTTTCTATTTGTTCGATTGGATTACAATCCACGTCAAATTATTACTCATATGATCTAAGATTTATAGATATGACAAGAATTATGACAGTACCAGGCTTAAAGACAAAAATCGTTTCTTAACAGTAACATTTGAATCCGGGGATCCCAATCGAAAGCAGTGAATACATAGTTAAAAATGCACATATACCTCTTAAATTATTCAAATTCGAGCCCACTAATTGCTTATGCATGTCTAACAGGTACTGCTTATCAGCAATTTAAAAAGCGATGGCGTTATTTAAAGTATCATAGTTACGAACTCAATCGTAATTTCGTGGTAGAGATAAAAATAGATTACTACGAACAGTAGAAATAAAAATGGGAAACAACTTAGCGGAACATTTCATATCAAATGGAAAGTTGAAAGTTTGATTAAATTTATTGACACGTTATCTGAAAGCAGCCAGTTCCCTATCACTTGTCCGGTATGCTGTATATAGAGGGTGTTTCAGATGTGTCGAAGGAAAGATCGCTCGAAATATTAAGAGAAAACAGTCGTACAAGGCCCTACGCTGCTGTTTTCATACTTATTAAGAATAACTTTTCAAATTTATGGGTGTATGGTGACTTTGTCACAATTTTTTTTCTTCAAATATCTAATTATCCCTTACTTTTTTTCAAAATTTTAACGTGAACTGACTTTCAAAAGAAGCCCAAAGAGAGGTTTGCTTAAAATATCTGTATCTTTGAGGGGATACATATGATGTAGGCATTACGTTTTTATTATGGTAAGCGGAGCGGACTAGATTAAAACATCTGCAGATATATGTAAATATGAAAAAGAAATACTACCTTGATCAGAAAGTTCCCGGAATAACCATTAACCCTTTCCATTACTTCTTCTCGGCTGCTGAAACGCGTTTCCCGTAGTGGTTTTTTAATTCGATTGAACAGAAAGAGGTCACAGGGAGCCAAATCAGGTGAATTCGGTTGCTGTTGGATGGTATTTGTTGCATTTTTCGTCAAAAAATTGCGAATCACGATGATACTGTGCGACGATGCGTTATCATGGTGCAAAATCCACGAGTTTTCTGCCCACAATTCTGGTCTCTTTCGGCGAATTGCTTCACGCAAACGTCTCATAATGCTCAAATAATAATTTTTGTTTACTGTCCGTTGGTTATTGACCAACATTTCTTCTACTTCATCAATGTTTTCATCGGTTTTCGATTACGACCACTTTTGAACTGCTCGTGCAACTGGTAAACGACCGTTTTCTTTAGAGAATCGCCAGCGAAACACTTCTCCAACAGTTGCGCACCATTAAATCCGTTTTTTTACGGAAAATTTAATATAAGTCCGTTGTTATGGATTGTAAAAAATCGCAAAACACACAGAGATAGATGTACTATTGGCTACGTTACTTTTGTAAATGTCAAGCTATGACGCTAAGATTTAGAGGGAATATCAACAACAGATGTACCAACTTAACAAAACAGAACAGAACTCAAATCGGGACAATTATTCTGATCCAGGCAGTATAATGAGCGGTGAGTAGTAATGTGAACAAAGAACTAGTCGAGGAATGAAACTTGTTTCCACAAAAAAATTCAAAAGGTTTTTTCTTATTCTTTAAGTTCGCACTTTGAAGTATGTATGAGGCGGCTAAGATTGTTCGCTAGAAACTTACGCGAAACTAGTTTGTATCATCATATATTTAAAAATAGAGATAGTTTCTCAGTTTGAAAGCATATTAAAATTTTTTAGATTTAGACGAATGAAAAGCGAACAAATAATAATGAAATCAACTTCTTTACAATTATTGATATAACTGTCACTCATAAGTTGCTGAGCTGATATTATACGATATTTGAGACAAATAATCTAAAAATGAGCAAGATAAAGAAAATCATTTCAGTTTCGTCATAGCTATTCGCATTAGCAAAATAAAAAGACTGTTCCCATTTAGGTAACTTGGATATCACCTGCAAAAATAAGTTCTTTGTGTAGATGTTCTAATAAAACTTGTAAGCATGTATGAATGTACATATCGATACCTTAAAACACAATAGTACTATGTCCTCTTTTTACAATTTTAGTAAATCGAAAACAAGTTTTCGATCAGGGGTCCATCTACAAATTTTGGTTTTGTTCCTTAAAAATGAAAATGAAAGTACAAGTGCAAGTTAGACTCTTCTATAGCAAAATCTGCATGATATAAGAATTAGATTGCGATAGGCCCAAATACACCATCTTCGATGTATAAACATCTATCGATCTTACAGCTTAATAATACAATAAATAACGATTAAGGTTTTATAAAACGACAATTAAGAATAGTGATAACAAACAATGTACTTGCATTCAAACCGAATCCTGTTACTTAAACCAAACCTAATCAATTTGAACCATCAATTAATCATAAAACTCATTCTAAAACAATATTTCGCTATTCCACATCGATCGAAGTTCATTTCTAATTTTAAACTAAAAACAAAATTCTCTTAAACTCTAGCGCAACCTTTTGAATTCTCGATTGAAACTTAAAAACAAAATTAAACACCAAAACTTAAACAATATTATTAAAAAAAAAAAAACAAAGAAAAGAAAGAAACAAAAGAAAAAAAAGAAAATGTTGAATTCAATACTCACATTAGCAACAAAAACTTTATTATGCAAAGGTCCGTTTATTCCAAGACTCTCCAAAAACGAAGCAGACAGACCATACGAATTGTAAGACGCATTATTATAATCGTTAGACATCATATTACCGACATTATGATTACGGCCAGATCTAAAAGAAAATGTTGTTCAGAAAAAGAAAAGCAAATTGTTGTGGGTCAGCACAAGCAGCTCAAGCCAGGAAGAGAACAAAAGATGATGACAAAGATACAAAAAGATCGTTCTTAAATTCATTCTATGTCAGAAACATCATTTGGAATCCTTGATTTTTTTTCGCAATCAAAAAAAGAATTATGTTTAATATTTTTTTTTTTTGTAATACGTAGTATAAGTCAAACGCCTCCTTGGAAACGATCGATTACAAAACACACACATATGAGTAACATACACTATTTCGAGGCTGTCACTGTTGATTGAAGAAATACGATCGTAAAAAGGGAATCGACATTCAATAGCAACTTGTGCTCCATCATACACACAATCATTGCTATTCGTTTTTTTTTTTTTTTTCTCATTATTGGCCAGTAGAAGAGATCTATACAAAGTTTACAAACTTACAAACTTAGCCCAACATAATAATGATTACCACCATCATGACCACATGACCACCTCAGGCACGACCAGGATTTTATCATCCCATTCCTTATTAGATCTCAAGACCCTCACAAAAACAAAACAAATTCTTATCACATCTCTAGTTAGGAAGTAGATAGATAGAGAATCGATATCAATGAGTGACAGCCTTGTTTCTTCTATAAAAGCTACAAATTGATATTCTCTACTCCTTAAATAAAAACTTAATTGTTAGACTATACTAATTCTAAACTTACAATCTGTCGTCATCACGCCTGTTGTTGAAATTACGGTCCATGCGATCATTGCGGTTGCCACCAACTGGAAGACCACCACCGCCGCCACCGCCGCCACCACCATCACGAATAATACGTCCATACTGGTCACGGTTTTCACCATGGTCCTCCTTCACCACCAGCTCACGACCATTGATTTCATAACGATTAAGTTTCTCCAGAGCCTTCTCGACATTATCGGGATCCTTAAATTCAACAATACCACATCCACGAGCCTTGCCATTTTCATCATGGAACAACTCTACATATTCCACACTACCAACAACACGCCGAAAGAGATCTTTTAAATCTTGCCAGCGGTAATCGTACGGAATGTTCGAAATGTAAACGCGACAATTACGTCTTTCACGGCTACGCTCTCGGTTACCGCCATCGGCATCAGAAAACCGGGTTCCACGAGCTCCACGACCACGGCGGTCTCGATCTTTTTCGCGATTATCTTGCCCTGGTGGTGCGTTATTGTTGCCCATATCACCACCACCAGTATTTTCGCCACCATTATCTGAATTATTTCCTTCCATTTGCGATTGTTGGTTGTCTTCGTACTCCATTTCTGTATTCGGCATTTTCGCAATTGAAAAAATAAAAAAAATAAAAAATGAAAAAAAAATGGAAGTACATTTAGTTTCTTAGTTTTTCCAAATTTGTAACTTTCTTGTTTTTATCAACTTACCAGAGATTTAATTTATAACAAACTGGTTGCTTTTACACTCACAATCGATAGTACACAAAATTTTGCAAAGAAAAATCGCACTTACTCGACAAATTTGGCCCACTTGGTTAAACGATTACGATCGATACACCAACGGAAGAAAAGCGCTTTAGAGAAGAAAATGGCGGAACGCGGAATAAATTTGCTTTGGCGTGCTGCCTATGTTTTTTTTCTCTTTCGTATAAAAATAAACCAACACAAGGGAAGTGCAGAGGCCGGCTATGCTTGCCGCGCTGGGGATATTGATTATTTGCTGATTATTGTAGTTTCATGTGTTTGACAATAGATGACACTGTTAGGCATCTAATTAAAAAAAAAATACGTTCAGTGGACAAATAATCATAGAAAATATTTACAAACAAATTAATAACAAATTTTTAATTATTAAATGCCTCACGTTTTTACATATTTTAGGAATCATCACTTTACAGTATGACAAATAATCTCTAAACTTGTGAGCTAGTTTAGTTTTATGGCATTTTCCAATGTTTTCACCTCGGACTTAGCAATTTAATTGAATTCCCACTTTGTTAAAATGTATGTGATTTAATCAGATTGCTTATTGAGACTCGGTACGAAAATTCTGACGGATATATTCAGAAACCAATTGCTAGCATACATTTTTGAAAGCTCGTTAGCTAAAAAAAATTTGTATGAAAATTTAAAATTTAGTCCGTTATTAAACTCAAACATTTATTGACGCAATCATTGCTGTTGTGCCAGAGGTAAATTTGAATTTCCTTAACTAATAATAAACATAACATAAACAATAACCAAGATCAACAGTACAAAATCAATGCGATTTTATTTTGTGAAACATACATATGAAACTTAAATATTTATGTATCTGGATAAACTTAAATCTCAATTTGTTCCTGAGAAACGAAAACAAGTTATATTCCCTGAAATACCTTTTTTCACACTCTTGAAAATTCTCTGGTAGCGGTGAAAGTTGATTTTTATTAATCCAAATCAGCCCTCAAGCGCCGTTTTCTTGATACAACATTTCGTGTAACAATTTGTTATCTCTTTCATTGGAAAAGCTAGGTCCTAGCTTGACAGACTCTAAGTCCAACACAGCGAGTCTTCTAATCGATCTCTTAGTTTTTATTGAACCGTTGGAAAGTTTCATGTCAGCCATTCGTACAACTTCATCCGAGCCCGGGTAATGACTCGACCTAAATGCGAGGACGCATTCGGTTGGGTTCGATTACGATGATAATGTCATCTATCTGTACTGGTTTTCTATCCTTATACCAATTTGACCCTCTTCTGATAACAGGCAGATATTCGGCTTACCAGCGTTTTGTAAACTCAGCCATCATGTATTGAGAACGGCGACTATGAAATTTGCTGTACAAATCCCTTTTCGAGAATATTCCAAGGGCCGTGACATCTCGATCATCTTCGCCGAAAAGCATCGAATTCAGTGTCACAGGTTTGGTGTCTTCAGGATCGTCCGGGATGTGAGTGAGCGGCCGTCGGTTTGAGTGATTCTGAGCCTCTATGAGAAAGTTCCGCAGGACACCTTCTCTACACACAAGACCTTTAAAAACGAAATCAATGCTCCTTTTGATGGACTGAATAGGACGCTCCCAAGCTCCTCCCATCCAAGGAAAATAGGCTGGTTTGAAGCGCCACAAAATACCCTCGTACCTTGACATCTTAACATCTCTGACCAACAAATTTGTTGCCCCAATAAAGTGAAGACCGTTGTCACTGTAGAAAAACCTTGTTACGAGACGGTTGATAAGAAAACGCTTAACAGCCAGTACATTTATCTAAACTAAGATCGTTAAATAGCTCTATCTGCATTGCTCTGAATTTAAGGCAAGTGAAATCATGCCAACCAACCAAGGGGCCGAAACAATCTACTCCAGCATGAGTTAAGCGTCTGGACTGAAAGGCTAAATGAGCTTTACGAAACTGGCGCATTAACGAAATGATCGCCTTAGCCTTGAGTTGCTTGCAGATGAAACATCCTTTCTCTCCACTCTCTCAACAGCTCCTCGTATGCTGACTATCCTGGCGCTTTCACGAATGTAAGGTATAACAGTAGCAGTCCCCATGTGAGAGTTATTTTGGTGATAGTAATCGATGAGTAGGGCGACCAAAGGATGCCTCTGTCGTAACGTCTCAACCTCGTCCAAAAACGGTGACGAGCTTGCCCTACTACTTGATCTAAGAGAAGCGATGTCATTCGAAAAAGACTCTTCTTGGATCTTTCGAAACATCCAATTATCGGCTTGAAGAAAATCGAACGGCGTTACGAAGACTTCTTTAACGGTTGCCCTTTTCTGAAGGATGTTTTTTGAACCGTAGCAAAAGGGCAATAGCACTGACCGAGGAAGACCATCTGGCTTGAAATCTTGCAGATAGCAAGTTATACGCAACTTTTGTCTATATCAGATGCAGCTATGCAAGATGTGACGGGCCATTCATCCCAAGAACGTTTCAGGAAATCTGGGCCTCTAAACCATCTCGTATCTTGATTTCCCATCAATGATTCGAATCGTTTTGTATCATCATCAGCCCCGTTATCGTTTGAGCCGACGTGAAACCACTGGCGGGGTGAAGTATAGTCCAGGATCTCACCTAATCGAGTTGCAACGAATGAAGGCACTTTATTGGTGCAGTTGATCCAAGAAAGCACAGTCTTCGAATTGGAAAAAAGCAGCAACCCGTCAATTCGTATGGTATGTAAATCCTTAATAGTTGCTGCCAATCGAATGCCAAGCACCTCAGCTTGTAGCTCCAAACGAGGTATAAATAATTATTTAATAGGCGCCACCTTGGCCTTTGCCATAACCAGTACCACTTCAATTTCATCATTGCGAACGAAACAAAAGTAACCCATCGCTGCAAATGCCTTTTCCGACACGTCGACGAAAACTACGAGTAACACACTTACTTTGGAATCGTCAGGGTTCCAAAATATGTATCGACGAGGAATCTTGATATTTTCAATATGCTTCATTACCTTGATAAAACCCAGCCATGAGCTCCGTAAATGCGATGATACCGGCTCGTCCCAAGCAAACCCTTCTCTCCATACGTCTTGAAGTATAATGCGTCCACGGATGATGAATAATGAAACAATTCCTAGAGGATTGAAAATCTTCATGATGGTTTTGAGCATCTGTCGCTTCGTGATAACCCCGACATGACATGACCATCCGGCATCTGATGCAAAGGATCTAGGCTATTTGGTTGTATTCCAACAAGATCAAAATTCATGGAATGACAAATGCGAACAGTATATCTCGTAACAGAAATAGCGTCGTCAACTGAGTCATGGCTATTGAAATAGTTATAGACGTATGTAGGTGCGTTTGGTCAATCCACCGACGGCTTCGAGAAACTCGTCTTTAAAAGACTGGCATGGTAATTCTTGACATACTGCGCGCAAATCAGAGAACATCTGGGACCAAACACCATCACCTCCATGATATATACCGTCGGTTGGCTAGAGTTGTCTCCTTCTCTCCATAGAATGTGCTGGCACTGCTAGTCTTCAGCCTTGATTCGGATGCTATTAAACATCTCTCTTACATCGGCGTTCACAGCTACTTGCCTCTCCCAGAATTTGAAGAGACCAGCATGTAATGAAACCAGGTTGTCTGGGCCCTTCATCAAGTGGGTATTTATGGATATACCGTTGACTTTCGCTGCCACATCCGCCACGCATCTGGAAACTTGTTAGGATTTACTATGATAAAGGTTGGCGCGTACCAAACCCGAAGCCAATCCTTCTTCAGGTCCTCCTGAGAAGTGATTCCGGCATAACCAGTAAAGATCAAATCCCAAAAATAATTGTTTTTGGACTCCAGAAGATGAGGCTTCTTCCTTAAGGACTTCGTTTAGAATCATCGACGCGAGACACCCCTTTTGTCCACTGCAATGAGAGTTGTTCGGGTTGTCCATCCAACCCAAATTCGTAAAAAATGTTTTCCTCAATCATCGACAGCGACGATCCATCGTCCAGAAAGGCATATGGCATAATGGCCTTACAATGAATTCGCATCGGCGCTAATTTGAAGATGATTGTGGCATCAACCCCGACATGCCGAAAATGCCGTTGTGGTGAGAACGGAGCTGCTGCATAATTTAACCCGGAGTTGCTGACACTTAATGTCCTATGCAACCGTGGGTGGTGACGTGCGTTGTACCACACAATCTTGTTTTAGAGCATGCTTTCCATTGATGCTTTGATGGATCCAGGCATCTGATACAAATAGACATTTCTTTAGCAAATGTCTGCCTTTGATCCGGGAACAAAGCCATAAACTCTTCGCACTGATACAAGGCGTGTTGTGTTTTTGTTGCACTTGCAACATAAGGACGGTTAACGCAGATGATGAAACAGGATAATGCAACAGCACTCGAGAAGATTTGGTGCTACCAGCTGACTGTGACTTCTTCTATACAGATGGTTCACCAGATTTCACCAGATCAGGAGGTAAATCAATTCCCTTTTCTGTCAGGAACTCAACAAACTATTGAAATGCACCTGCACCTAACCTAGAAGCCAAGTTAGTGAGAACTTTTAATGCCTTACGCAAACGAACGACCTTTATCTTCGCTCGATCGTAGCAGATTTGTAGACCTCCTCAAAATATGGCCACCCTCTTCTGTTTTTACCTGAGAAATTCGACAGCTCTTGCATATTTTTACGATTTAATATCGTGAAAAGATTTGCCATATTTTGGTCTCGAGAAGAGATATTATGAATACTATATTATGAGTAGACAGACCTGGTCGCTGGTCGGACATTTTTCGCAACGGGGTAGACTGACAGTGACCAATCGTACTATTCTAAAGCGCCTGATGGTTAGTCTGGATTATTTTAATTATTTCTAGTAAAGAACCTCTGCGACTCGTACGCACATTTGAGGCATCATCATCCTCTCGTAAAACACAGTCTTCCTCCTCACAAAACCAGGGAGTCATTTTATCGAACTTATCGGGATCGAAATCTTGGCAATTATAATGCCACCAGTGTTTACATTTGTCGTAAGACACCATGGAGTCGTCATCAGGTCTTCGACAACTCGACGAGGTGCAACTATGCTTCACTTTGTCCATATGAAAACAGGGATTGTAGGGTAAGCGAGAATACGATTAAAATAAAATGATGTTGCCCCAAAAACAAATTGGAATTTCCTTAACAACCAAGATCAACAGTACAAATTCAATTTGATTTTCTGAAACATACATACGAAACTACAATATTTTTTTATTATTTTAAATGTAACTTACAATGGATGGCAACGATTATTATAAAGCCTCGTAAAAGTAGCAAATTACGACAGGTGCTGGTTTTTCAAATAACGAGAATGAGGCTCTGCAGCCGAACATCTTGAAGCTCTGCTAATGAGCTCTACTTCACGCCTCCCCGTGGCGCCATCTGGGAATCTCACTAGAGATTGTGAAGTGAAGGGGGCAAATGGCGAGTTTCCTGCGCCATTAACCAGGATTAGTGTCGGAAAAACAAAACAAGACCTTATTCGGGCTACTCCAATATATTTGGAGCTCAGGCCGGAAAGGTTTTCCAGGACTTAGTCAGGGTCTTGGAAAAGAGATGGTGGCGGACGAGCCTTATAAGGGCCAACGGCAGCGCTCACATCCCGGAACGGGTTACTGGCTTCGGTGTAACCGACCCCTCGTCCTAGGGGCACTCAAAATGGAACTGGTCCTCCAGGTTGGGGGTTGTGCCACCAGGGTAACTGCCCGGCTATTTAAAAAAGCATAAGTTACGAAGGATCAACAAGCCTCGGATATGGACGGATCTACTGTTGACAACCCACGCAAACGATTTAAGGACAATGAGCTTCGGATATGCACGTGGAATGTTAGATCCCTTAATAGACCACGTGCAGCCGAGCAACTAGCGGAGGCCCTAGACTGCTGCAAAGCAGACATAACCGCCATCCAAGAAATGCGATGGGATGGGCCGGACAAAAAGAAGATGAAAAACTGCGACATTTACTACGGCAATTGCTATCGATGGCAAAAGCAGCGCTTATTTGGATGCGGATTTGTTGTCGGAGGCAGACTAAGACAAGAAGTCCTCAGCTTCCGGCATGTGAGCGAGCGCCTCGTAGCAATCCGCATCAAGGCTAAATTCGCCAACATAAGCCTTATATGTGCGCATACCCCCACAGAGGAGAAAGATGACGACACCAAGGATGCCTTCTACGAGCTCCTTAACAAAACCTACGAGCTATGACATTAAAATTGTCCTCGGTGATTTTAATGCAAACCTAGGAAGAGAGGGTATCTTTGGTGGAACAATCGGAAAATATAGCCTGCACAACACCACCTCCGATAACGGATTCAGGCTAATCGACTTTGCGGCGGGGCGAAACATTGTCGTGGCTAACACGCGGTTCCCACATCTCGACATACACAAGGGGACTTGGAGAACTCCTGATCAATCAACAGTCAACCAGATTGATCACATTGCGATCGACGCAAGACACTATTCCAGTATTATGGATGTCCGTACGTTCCGAGGAGCCAACATCGAGTCGGACCATTACCTTGTTGTAGCCAAGGCACGGTTGCGGATATCCCAAACTACGCCAAGACAAACTAATGCTGTGAGAAAATTCGACGTCAGACGGCTACAATCGCAAGAGATCGACAAGTCCTTTTCCGATCGAGTGTCTCTTAATCTCTTAAGAGGTCCAATGCCGCCAGCATCAAGCATCGAAGACCATTGGAAACACTGCCAAAACGCAATCAGAGATGCCGCTTCTGATGTGCTGGGTTCCACTCGTCCACCACAACGAAACCCCTGGTTCGATGATGAATGCCGGCAAGCACATGCAGCTAAGCAAGATGCATATAACGCGGCGCTGCTTAGAAAGACCAGAGCTGCTCATGAGCTCTATGAGCAGAAGAGGAGAGACGAGCACCGGCTTCTCAGGAAGAAGAAGAAAGAGCATGAGAAGCGCGCGATCGAGGAAATTGAGAGATGCTACTCCAGGAATGAGGTTTGGAAGTTTTACCGCGGAAACAAACCTTGAACCGAAGCCTGTAGAGATGAACAAGGGAACATCGTAGTAGAATCGCAGTCGATGCTGGGGATTTGGAATGATCATTTCTGCAGATTGTATAACGGCGATGACGGACCAACTACCGCTGTCAGGCAGAATCAACCTTTCAACTTGGACGATGATGACCAAAAATTCCGTCCACCCGACCTGGATGAAGTGAAGATAGCCATATCGAAGCTTAAGTCCAACAAAGCTGCTGGAGCGGATGGCCTGACTGCCGAGCTCTTCAAAGCGGCAGACGATGACTTGGTAAGGAGCATACACCAACTCATCTGTAAAATATGGTCGGACGAAAGTATGCCCGATGAATGGAACCTCAGTATTGTTTGTCCGATTCTCAAGAAAGGAGACGCTCTGAACTGCGCAAATTACTTATCTTATCCGCCGTATTGTGTGAACGCCTGAAGCCGTTCGTCAACAACCTGATAGGTCCATATCAGTGTGGCTTCAGGCCAGGAAAGTCCACCATCCACCAGATATTCACACTACGGCAGATCTTGGAGAAGACCCATGAGGTTCAGATCGATACCTACCACCTATTCATCGATTTTAAGGCCGCGTATGACAGCATCTATAGAGACGAGCTATATAGATCAATGTCTGGTTTTGGCATCCCTGCCAAACTCGTCCGTCTGTGCAGGATGACGATGGAGAATGCACGCTGCTCCATCAAGGTCGGTAAAGATCTCACCGAGACCTTTGATGTCCAGAAAGGATTTAGACAAGGCGATGCGCTGTCATGCGATTTTTTCAACATCGTACTTGAAGGAATATTGCAAAACTCACGAGCAAACATAAGAGGCACTATCTTTCAATAGTCCGTTCAAATACTCGCATACGCCGACGATATTGACATAATCGAAAGAAAGCAGCGTGATGTCAGTGGCGCTTTCACGAGTATTGAGACGGAAGCGGCGAAAATGGGCTTAGCGGTCAAAAGGGACAACCAACACCGACGTCTTGGACAGAACGTCACCCTCGACAGATATAACTTTGAGGTAGTTAAGGACTTTGTGTACCTAGGCTCCGCTATAAATACAGACAACGACACCAGCGCTGAGATCAAGCGAAGAATAACGCTTGCCAACCGCTGTTTCTTTGGGTTAAAAAGGCAATTGAGTAGCAAAGCCCTCTCTCGGACAACAAAAGTCACCCTCTATAAGACTTTAATAATCCCGGTCCTGCTCTATGGCGCAGATGTATGGACATTATCAAAAATGGATGAGGGTGTTCTTGGTTGCTTCGAGAGAAAAATTCTTTGGGCGATCTTCGGTCCCGTCTGCATTGACGGTGAGTGGAGGAGGAGATACAACCACGAACTCTATGGGCTGTACAGCGACATGGACCTAGCCAGAAGAGTGAAGATCCAAAGATTGAGATGACTGGGTCATGTAGAGCGCATGGACACCAATGCTCCGGTCCGAAAAGTCTTCGAATCCGCCCCCGAGGGACAGCGCAGTAGAGGAAGGCCAAGACTCAGGTGGCGCACGCAAGTGGAAGAGGACCTCAGCCAACGTGCGAAACTGGAGGCAGCTAGCCAGGGATCGAGCTGGTTGGATAAGCTTGTTGACTGAGGCCCAGGTCCACCCCGGACTGTAGCGCCACCTAAAGTAAGAAAGTAAGTCAGAGTCTTAGAAAAGAGATGGTGGCGGACGAGCCCTACATGGGCCAACGGTAGCGCTTACATCCCGGAACGGGTTACTGACTTCAGATATGGAAGGATCTACTGTTGACAACCCATGCCAACGATTTAAGGACAATGAGCTTCGGATATACACATGGAATGTTAGGTCCCTTAATTGACCACGTGCAGCCGAGCAACTAGCGGAGGCCCTAGACTGCTGCAAAGCAGACATAACCGCCATACAAGAAATGCGATGAGATGGGCCGGACAAAAAGAAGATGAAAAACTGCGACATCTACTACGGCAATTGCTATCGACGGCAAAAGCAGTATTTGGATGCGGATTTGTTGTCGGAGGCAGACTAAGACAAGAAGTCCTCAGCTTCCGGCATGTGAGCGAGCGCCTCGTAGCAATCCGCATCAAGGCTAAATTCGCCAACATTAGCCTCATATATGCGCATGCCCCCACAGAGGAGAAAGATGACGACACCAAGGATGCCTTCTACGAGCTCCTTAACAAGACCTACGAGCAATGCCCTAGCTATGCCATTAAAATTGTCCTCGGTGATTTTAATGCAAACCTAGGAAGAGAGGGTATCTTTGGTGGAACAATCGGAAAATATAGCCTGCACAACACCACCTCCGATAACGGATTCAGGCTAATCGACTTTGCGGCGGGGCGAAACATTGTCGTGGCTAACACGCGGTTCCCACATCTCGACATACACAAGGGACTTGGAGAACTCCTGATCAATCAACAGTCAACCAGATTGATCACATTGCGATCGACGCAAGACACTCCTCCAGTATTATGGATGTCCGTACGTTCCGAGGAGCCAACATCGACTCGGACTATTACCTTGTTTTAGCCAAGACAAACTAATGCTGTGAGGAGATTCGAAATCAGACGGCTACAATCGTAAGAGATAGCCTTTCCAATCGAGAGTCTCTTAATCTCTTAAGAGGTCCAATACCGCCAGCATCAATCATCGAAGACCATTGGAAACACTGCCAAAACGCAATCAGAGATACCGCTTCTGATGTGCTGGGTTTCACTCGTCCACCACACCGAAACCCCAGGTTCGATGATGAATGCCGGCAAGCACATGCAGCTAAGCAAGATGCATATAAAGCAGCGCTGCACAGAGCTGCTAATGAGCTCTATGACCGGAGGGGAAGAGACGAACACCAGAGTCTCAGGAGGAAGAAGAAAGAGCATGAGAAGCACGCGGTCGAGGAAATTGAGAGATGCTACTCCAAGAATGAAGTTTGGAAGTTTTACCAAAAGGTAAAAATAACATGTCACGGAAACCAACCCCGAACCGAAGCCTATAGAGATGAACAAGTGAACATCGTAATAGAATCGCAGTCGATGCTGAGGATTTGGATAGAAAATTTTTGTAGACTGTATAACGGCGATGATGAAACAAATACCTGAACGATGACCAACAATTCCGTCCACCCGACCTGGATGAAGTGATGATAGCTATATCAAAGCTTAAGTCCAACAAAGTTGCTGAAGTGGACGACTTGACTGCCGAGCTCTTCAAAGTGGCAGGCGATGACTTAGTAAGGAGCATACCCCGACTCATCTGTAAAATATGGTCGGACGAAAGTATGCTCGATGAATGGAACCTCAGTATTGTTTGTCCGATTCTCAAGAAAGGAGACGCTCTGAACTGCGGAAATTACAGAGGCATCAGTCTCCTTAACATCGCATATAAGATCTTATCCGCCGTATTGTGTGAACGCCTGCAGCCGTTCGTCAACAACCTGATAGATCCATATCAGTATGGCTTCAGGACAGGAAAGTCCACCATCGACCAAATATTCACACTACGGCAGATCTTGGAGAAAACCCATGAGCTTCAGATCGATACACACCACCAATTCATCGATTTTAAGGTCGCGTATAACAGCATCTATAGAGACGAGCTATACAGAGCAATGTCTCTTTTCGGCATCCCTGCCAAACTCGTCCGTCTGTGCAGGATGACGATGTAGAATGCACGCTGCTCCATCAAGGTCGGTAAAAATCTCACCCAGACCTTTGATGTCCAGAAAGTATTTTTTCAACATTGTACTTGAAAGAATAGTGCAAAACTCACGGGCAAACACAGGAGGCACTATCTTTCAAAAGTCCGTCCAACTACTCGCATACGCCGACGACATTGACATAATCGGGAGAAAGCAGCGTGATGTTAGTGGCGCTTTCGTAAGTATTGAGACGGAAGCGGCGAATATGGGTTTAACGGTCAACGAGGGCAAAACCAAATATATGCTGTCAAGCAAAAAGGACAACCAACACCGACGTCTCAGGCAGAACGTCACCCTCGACAGATATAACTTTGAGGTAGTTAAGGACTTTGTGTACCTAGGCTCCGCTATAAATACAGACAACGACACCAGCGCTGAGTTCAAGCGAAGAATAACTCTTGCCAACCGCTGTTTGTTTTGGGCTAAGAAGGCAATTGAGTAGCAAAGCCCTTTCTCGGACAGAAAAAGTTACCCTATATAAGATCTTTAGAATCCCGGTCCTGCTCTATGGCGCAGAGGCGTGGACATTATCAAAAATGGATAAGGGTGTGCTTGGTTGCTTCGAGAGAAAAATTCTTCGGGCTTTCTTTGATCCCGTCTGCATTGACGGTGAATGGAGGAGGAGACACAACAATGAACTCTACGGACTGTACACCGACATCGACCTTACCAGAAGAGTGAAGATCCAAAGACTGAGATGGCTGGGTTATGTAGAGTGTATGGACACCAATGCTCCGGTCCGTCTTCGAATCCCCTCTAGAGGGATAGCGCAGTAGAGGAAGGTCAAGACTCAGGTGACGCACGCACGTGGAAGAAGACCTCAGCTGACTTAGCGTGCTAAACTGAGGCAGCTTGCCAGGGATCGAGCTGGCTGGAGACGCTTGTTGACTGAGGCCCAGGTACACCCCGGACTGTAGCGCCACTTAAAGAAAGAAGAAAGAACTTACGAGCGGTATCTGGATAAACTTAAAACCCAATTTGTTCCTGGGAAACGAAAACAAGTTATATTCCTTGAAATACATTTTTACCCTCTCGAAAAATCTCTGGCAGCGGTGAAACTTGATTTTGATTAATCCAAATCAGCTGTCGTGCCGTTTTCTTGATATAACATTTCGCGACAATAATTTGTTATCTCTTTCATTGGAGAGAAAGACAAAAAAAAGTGTTGAGTTACCAATGCTGTAGATTCTTATTAAATCCGATTCGATGACATGACAATTGCTCTTAAACGTTTTAAATTAATATGTCGAGAAATATCAAGTGTTTTTGTAAAATATTGTTGAACAAATCAGTAAAGATAATTTCTTAAATACTGCAATGTAACTTAAAATGCCCATAGAAGGAATACCACTAAAATAATAACACAATGTTTCAAATGGGATATTTCAGTTGATAAAAGTGGAAAGTGCGTTGTAACTAGTTTGGTCTTTAAGTTCTTATTGCAGCAGGATAAGGCCATATGGATAATTAAATCCAGCTCCCCACATTTTTTTAATTTCACCAAGTGAAATGGTCTCTTTAAAATGTTGTGCTTTATTACAAGAATTCTATGAACGTTGTGAGTTGCATGTCGCTATCTCAGATATTGTCTTTGTTGATTGGTTTAACAGTAGTAACATTAAAAAAACACTTCGTATTATTTACTATTGACTTGATATTGAACTAAAATATAACAACACAAACAATTTTATTCCCTTTACAAATGTTTTGTTTACGTTTTTTCGAGCACGATTCTATTTAATCTAACACATCTAAACAAGTCGAAGTATTATCACCTTTACGTAAGCATGTAAAACATAAACGCCGATCCTTAACTTTTTGCCAACGGGTTTGCACATCAAGTGACTAATTCAGGATGACACAATTAGAAATGGAATGTGCTTCACCACATTCATAACATTTAATCGATTGTTGGCTACCTGGCAGTTGATGAGTGAGTGTTTCTCCTTTTACATTCATGACACGTCGAGGATGTTGCGACTGTGCAAGTACATTTGTAATACGAGTACTAATTTTTGAAGAAGATTACGGTGCAGAGTAGTTTTTTTTGTTTGGGGAAGTGTTATGCAGGGTAGCGACAGATTTTGGTTCACCAGAATCTTCAGGTACAAGTATTTTCTCAGACTCTAAAGGGTGTACCAATGAATGATGATGCGATGTTCTTTTACTTCTTCTGCAGTTATGTCCTGAAATAGTTCTTGGTGCAACAAGGAAAAGTCTGTCCACTATTCATCTAATTTTTGTACACGAATTTCAAGCATTTCTATCGGAGTTTCGGAGTCTATTACATCTATGAAGGTTCCTGCGCGAGTTAGCCGACCTTTTGCATTTTGAGTCACGACTCTTTTTGACAGCTCTCTTTTAATTTTTCATTCTATGAGGCATGAGTGTATGAGGCACACGGTGACTTTTGAGTCACGACTCTTTAATTTTTTCTTTCGTTATGAGCACGAACGTTTCGCTCTCCAAACAAAAGTTTCGAATTTTTTCCCGATTCCTTTGACCTAAAAATTTGTTCTGTTTTTTTTTGCGAACCACCAACCATGAAGAACGAATAGAAATAAAGCGATATAGAAAAATAATGAACAAGTAGAGAAGAAACGTCAAAAATAGTGGACTATGAATACGACAGCTCTTTTTTAATTGTTCATTCTGTGAGGCGCCTGCTATTACACGGTAATGGCGGATTAAGCGAATAAATTTTGGACTGTTTTTCGTAGTTTTGGAAAGTGCGCGAACAGACCTTTCGGTTGATTCTGTTATATAAGGGTGAGAACTATTTTCCTGAACGATGACGTTCTCCTTATGTCATTATTTTTTATCTGTTTTTTGTAGCTGCAGATTTAAGTTAACAAAGTTAAAATTTATTTTGTTAGTTGGATAGATTATTAATAATTACATAAAATTTAATTAATCAGAAAGTGGGATATGAGTTTATCGAACATTTTTCGTAAATCGTTGCATACAGCGACAGCAAATTATGTTCGACGCAAGGCAAATCCCGGAATTGGTATACAGACCCAAGTATTCCAACGGGAAGGCCTTTCCACACCAGGAGATTTTGAGGACTTTGAAGAAATGGAATCTGATTTTATGGATCTCCATAAAACTCATAAAGATCACGAACGTGAAATTCAGGAGCAACGGGATCAAATGCGCCGTTGGATTGTAAAGAACAAATACTTTAAAGAAAACCATCCCAACTTTCTCACCTACGGCGAAAAGGAACAAATAAAATTGCTCAATGCACGCGACCCAGAAGAGTGGACTGCTGAGAAGCTTGCTGAAAGTTTCCCAGCAACTGCAGAAATTATAAGCAAAATTATACGAGCCAAATGGACTGCCAGATCTGCTAAAAGAATTAAAGTCCATGATGAAGGGGTGTTACAAAATTGGGAGAGTCTGCGAAAGGGGGTGTTAACAAACATCAATCCGTCATTGAAAGAACACTTGACAAAGTTTGCTTTTAGACAGAAAGACGACTTGACGCACGTTGCAAACGATTTGGATCTTCGATCGGCATTACAAAAACCAAAGAGCAATGATTTTTTAAATATTATCACTAGTTGTAAAGGCTATGCGGATAAGGAGCCTGCTCAAAAAATGATAACGGTTGACTCGTCGGTACCTGATGGTTTATTAGAAGTACATTCACCTGATGGGGAGGAATCATACATCGCTGATAAAGTTAAAGATAAGCGCAAAATGCGTTTGACCGAACTAAAAGCATTAAAGCTTAAAAACAATGTTAAAACCGGTGAAACAAAGACAGAATTATTTGAAAATCCCAGTGGAACAAGTATAGTAAGGACGACAAACTTATTTCCGGCGGAGAAATATGCCTCTGATGAGATTATTGTGAGCAAAGAAGACATGAAAAAGTTTGAAATGATGAAAGTCAAAGATAGAATTTATATACCTCAGAAGCTGAGAAAGAAAGGTGCCACTTATAAGGTGGATGACTGTTATTATGATGATGATGGAGAGTTCCTGTACCGAGTGCCGGGTATGACGGGTTAGTTAAGTGTTTTGTTTTTGAAGTAAAATAAATATTGAACTTATAAATGTGGTTTGTATCTCTAACCACTGGTGGAAATACTTTTATTGTATAGAGTACCTATTGGTGTCACCCACCATATAATTTTGAGTTCTATTTTGCAGGTGTAGTGGGTTACAATAATTTGTTTATATAAATAATTTTAATAAGTACATTATGCTTAAAATTCACATAAGGTATTCAGTAATTGCGATTGGGTATCTCGTAAATGATGGTAGGATTGAAAGAAAAAGAAAGATTTGAAGAAAAAATTTGCAGTAAATATGCCACAGCAGTTTTGGTAAGCTTTTATGAACGCGAAACTTAATGCATTGTTGCAGAAACCATGCGGTGGTGAAATCGCCGCTCATCAATGCATGCAATGATAACTGAGGTTAGAATGTGTCTTAGTTTTTCTGATTTCAAAACAATAGCTGGAAGCCAGATTTTAAGTGGCATGAACTTAAATTGCAAAACTGCAAAAAAGTACAAGGATATTGCTAACAGTTAGTAATTGCAAAAAAGTGCAAAGAAGTATTACGAAAAGTATTACTTTTCTTCATTCTGTTAACGAATACACTGACGATGCTTTAAGAAGTCATTTTCGCATGAAAAGGTCAATATTTCAGGTTGGACGCAATTATGAACGCAGCATTTTTGCAAAGTTACATTTACAATGATTACATTGTCGGTGATACTACTTTTTCCGTTGAAATTGTATTTAATGCTCCCATACCACGAAAAATTACTTGACAAGAAGCATAATGTTAATTAAAGCTTTTTTTAGGCTCAACGGGTAATAGAGAACACTTTCAGAATATTACATGTTAGATCACAGATTCTTAATACGATGGAGCTGCTAAGTAACGATGAAAAAAATCATTGAAGCCCCCGTGGTCTTACATGTTTTGGCGAAACTTAAGATATAGTTTATTGTTTACCAAAATATGTAGTGAAAAAAAAAAAGTAACAAGCAAAGAGTGAAATCGCAATCTAACTCGCCATGGCCTTGGGGCCACGTGTTCTTTCGGGCAATCGGTTTAGCGGGCTCGACATAGATCGGCTTACCGAGCCCAATAACAAAAAAAGAAAAAAAACTATCCTTACTCAAATCGACTATAGCAGTGTCATAACCTCAAATACATGAACCACCAACCCCAAATTCATTACAATCACCTCAACAAATGAAGAAAAAACCCTCTCATTAAGTGTCTTCTTACTAAAAAAAAAAAAGCTATTGATGGCATTAGTAGTTCATACGAATGCATCACTCAATTACGGGATGGTAACCTCCTAGTTCTTACAAAATCTCAAAAAATTGCAGACCTTTTCCTCACAAAAAAAAAACATTATCCAACCTCTGCCCGATCTCGGTTACCCTCCATACCAACCTAAATTCATCCAAAGGCACAGTGTATGCACCATATCTGATTAATGTTCCTGAAACCGAAATCATTCAGGAAATTAAACCGCAAGGAGTGATCGATGTGTTCAAATTTAAAAAGTTTTTGGACGGCAATCAACGCCCCACTGGTCTTATCCTTCTCACCTTCGATCTTTTCCGCCCACCAAATACAGTGAATATTGGATGGTATAATGTTAAAGTTGAAGAATATTTTCCTAAGCCCATGCGTTGCCGCAACTGCCAACTGTTGGGACACACCACCAAGAGATGCTTCTTGTGAAATATGCAACCTCCCACCTCACTCACCCGATAAGTGCACACGCACTTCATGCGCAAATTGTTCAGAAAAACAGCAAAAGAAACCTTAAAAATTAAAACAATCAAAAAATGTAGTATGGCAGAAGTTAAGCAAATATATAGGAAAAATAACCCAATTCCCATTCTTTCTGAAACATACTCTGCAGTGGCAAAAAATGCTACACAACTAGGGCCGACTGTACCAAGCCGTAACAATATTGTTAACAATAATACCCCCGAATTAAATCCCCCCCCCCCCCCCCCCCCCACCACGTACAACTACACCAACACCAACAGTCAAAGAAAACAATACAGAAACACACGACATTCCCAAAAAGAATCAAACTATTACAAACAAAAGTATCATCACTCAATACACTATCAAACTCACCGATATCAGCTGTCACTCAATCACTCTTTAAAAAAAAATCAATACTACATAAGCCCCTCACAATCTGATTGGGATGACAACATCTAAGAACACAATTAATACTTACCCCAGTGACTCTGCGACTCGGGGATTGAACTATAATAACTTCACACCAAATTTTGGTGGTTCAACATCCGGGATGCAGAATCATAACTCTCCTAACACTTCCCATGACCTTTTACAATCTAATTCAAATTATACTGTTCAAAGGCCTCTTTTACAAATAAAATCTTCACTTAAGGTTCTTCAGTGGAACCTTAAAGGTTATTTTAATAATTACCACGAGCTGCAATTTCTTAGCAATGACCTCCAACCGTCCATTGTTTCTCTACAGGAAACACACATCAAGCATAACACCCAACCGGTTTCACCTAAACAATACGAATCATATTTCCACAATTTACCCGCAAACAATACTTCTAAACAAAGCACGTGTCTTCTGATCCACAAATCAATCCCTCAATATCCCCTTAACATCAACTCCAAAATATCTGCCATAACCCTACAAATTCAAATAACTGTTATCTCCCTATACATCCCACCAGATCAACAATTCCTCGATGTAATGACCTCGAAAATATCTTGCGCGACATAAGAACTCCAATCATTCTAACGGGCGATTTCAATGCCTGGAGCCCTTCTTGGGGTCCCAACACCTATAATAAGCGCGAGAAAATTGTTGAAAGTTTCATCGCAAACTCAGGACTAGCAATCCTAAATAATGGTAGCCCCACCCACTTCTCGACACACAAAACATTCACCCACATCGATTTAACTCTTGTTACACCCTCTCTTGTCCCCTACTCCACATGGACTATTTCCGAATACCTTCACGGCAGCGGCCATTTCCCTATAACTATGACACTCACACTTAACTTCAACCCTACAAAATCCCATCATAGATTTCTCCTAGACAGAGCGAACTGGGAGCTATTCCAATATAAAATTTTCAATCAACTTCAACACAGACGTAGAACCTATAAAAAAGCAGTGCCCTGGTGGAATCAAGAAATCAGTAACCTACGCCAAGAAAAACAAACAGCTTGGCGACAGTTTAAAAAATTTCCAACCAACAATAATCTCGTCTCCTATAGGAAATCGAACGCCATTGTCCGTAAAGCAGTTAAAGCCCAAAAAATAGCCTGTTTTGGACAATTTATCTCCAACATCAATCCACAATCCAACTCAAAAAAATTGTGGGCTGACCTAAAAACTATCACAGGTACCTACATACCATACTCGATAACTACAATCAAGGCCGGAACAAAGCATATTATCTGTCCAAGGGAAATTGCCGAACATTTTACGAAAACCTGGGATAACTGTGCAAATGATTCTAATTTTCACCCCGATTTCATTAATGATAAACTCTCCACATTAACTAATCGACTACCATCTCATACTATAGCTCCATCTGCAACTCTAATTGAATCCGACATTAGTATGATAGAACTAGAAAGCTGCTTGGTCTCCGTCAGAGGTAAAACTCTCGGATTTGACCGCATATCTTACCCTATGATAAAAAACGGTCCTTTAGCTTTGAAAATAAGGCTATTGAAATTATTTAACCAGATCCTTGACAGAGGAGTTATTCCACAAGCATGGAAAATAGCCACCATCGTTCCAATACCAAAACCAAATAAAAACAAATCCACCGTCTCCGGGTATCGTCCAATATCTCTCCTCCCCTGTATGGCAAAATTATTAGAAAAAATAATAGCCAGACGACTATACTGGTTCCTCGAAAAAAACAAGAATATCGACAACCGGCAAGTCGGCTTTAAAAAAGGGAAATGTACCGCAGACGCTCTACTGCATTTGGACCAATTTATCTCCTCGGCTCTGTCAAAAAAAAACCATGTTTCCATATTTATAATTGACTTTGAAAAAGCTTTCGATCGTATCGGCATACACGTCATTTTGAAAAACTTGATTAAATGGAAGGTCGGTCCAAAGATCTTCAAATACTTAAAATCTTTCCTAACCAACAGAAGTTTTCGTATTAAATCCAACGATACATACTCAAAAATGCACAATATGCACAATGGCGTACCCCAAGGATCGCCACTTTCGGTTATCCTATTCATAATAGCCTTCAACGAAATAAGCCAAATAATTGACAACTATAAACTAGTTGAACACACACTCTATGCAGACGATCTTATCATTTTCTCCAAATGCAAAGATCTAGCCCTGCTGGCACAAATGTTTACTACCATTCTTGAAAACCTTTCAAAATGGGGAGAACATTCAGGCCCTAACATATCTCTCTCAAAATGCAATATACTCCACATATGTAAAAAAACACAGTTGCGAAAAACATATTCCTGTCCTTTTTAAAAACATTTCAATTAACAATGTCAATTCCACAAAAATACTCGGTGTTACATTTGACTCTAAGCACAGCTTTAAAAACCATTGTATTCAGATAAGAAAAAACTTAACTCCTAGATTAAATATAATTAGATACCTTTCCTCAAAAAACAGTTGTTGTAATGTTAACACCCTAATAAATGTAATTAAATCCATTATCTTATCGAGAATCGACTATGGTCTACCAATATACGGAAAATGTTCAAAATCATCCATCCAACTCATCTCTACACCATATCATGCAGCCGTCAGAGCCAGTTTGAGAGCGTTTCGGACAACTCCAATTGTGAATATTCTTACCGACGCTGGATTACTGGATTAACTGAAAGAATTAGTTATCTTACCGCAATGGTTGTTATACAAAAAACCAACGCTCCAACGCCAACGCCCATCTACATCATCCTCAATCACTTCCGCATTAACTCTAGCAAAGGAATTAAACATACCAATTTCTATCAAAACCAACAACAGGATAGCTGTGCATCGCGAAGAAGTTAATCGAATCAGCAAGAACATTTCCGACAAAACCCTCATAGAACTTTTGACCATAGTCACAGAAAAACACATAAACGATGTATATAGAATAATCTTAGAAACTAAGTTAGAAAATTGTATTTAAGCTCTTATTTTGTTTCTTACTACTAGCCGAAAGCCCTAGCAGCTAGCGCTATTCAAACTTTTAATTAATGGTGTAATTAATTACATATTAATAAACTTATAATAATAATAATAATAATATTTTCTTACAGAAAATCTCTCGCGAAGTAAGGTTACATCAATATTAAAATCTAGTGGGTAGCCGTGGCACAAGTGGTAGTGTATTGTTTCCCAATCGGAGTGTTCGGCTCGGCGTTCAATCCCAACCGCGACCGAAAGACATTCTTTTTTTTCAACCACCAAAATCATGTGAGATGAATGGTTGTATAAAATACAGCAACAACAGGTGAATATAAATTTATAATTAGTCTCCCCAGTAAATGTTGGATTGCCACCTATGGAGCGAAATAACCACTGAGCCCAAAAATTTTTCCTCTATCCCATTTTCTGAAAAAAAAATTTAGCACGTGCTCTGGTATTTTAGGACAATTCATACTCTCTCAAGTGTTGTCCTTTAAAAAAAAATAATAACTATTTTGTTTGCACTTCGGTTTAAAAAAAAAAAAAAAAAAAAAAAAAAAAAAAAAAAAAAAAAAAAACATTACATTACATTTTAAGTATTCTCAAAATTATTTTAGAGTTGATTATCTAGAATATTTAAATCAACTTTTCTATGCCTGCAACAAATTTTACATGTGGACAAACACGCATTGCTTTCAGCCATATTCAGAATGCACTCCTCGCCCAATGCAAGAACGAGCACCCTAAGATGTGAGAAAATCTCTTAAAGCATTCTCTTTTCGCTCTTTTCTTATTAGGGGTGATTTCAGCCACATTATCACAGTCAACGTATTCTTTCAGACTTGTTGAGGAAAGAACGTCTAGCGAATTCTGCAAGTCATCACCAAAATTGCTTGTTTGTGGGCAAATAATTTACAATGTATGTATAAATTTATACGGTCGATGGAAATTCCGTCTGGCCCGCTTTACTAACAAAGCGGTCTTGAATGTTCTTCTAACGTTGTTTCCTTCTTGAAATTAAGATGTAAATTATACATATATGTATATTTAATACGTATAAACCATATTTACTATTAGTTAATTAATATTGGTCTTTCCCAATTTGCTTTATTTATTGTTTCGTCTTAAGGGTTTTTTGTACGAGTTGGATTTACTGTTCTATTAATTTTCTTCAAAAGACATCCTCTGTTAAATATCCTGGTAATGTATATCTATTTATACCTTCAATATCTGAATAAATAAATAATAAGTTAAAATTTCTATTACTGGCCTACCAACTGCCGCACGGTAAACTTATTGTTTTCACTTTTTTTTTATAGCTGTTAACTGTCAAAACAAGAAAAAGTCTTGCCTGTTTTAACTTTTCACTTTTGCTTTGGACATTTGCTCATGTCTACAGTGTATTCCGTTTTTATTGCCATATGAAATATAACATATATTTTTCTGTGCGAGTGTATATACTCTTGTTTTTATTATTTTACCAGAGTTGTACATTTTCTCTCTTTACAAATAAAAAAAAAATCACAGGATAATCTTCACCTTTTTTCTGAAAAAATATAAATAATTAGTTTTAAATTTCATAATGTCCCCGCATTCTTCGGTGATTTCTTAGGGCTGTTCCCTGTATAAATCTTTCACCACAAATTTCGCATATATATGGTCTCTCCCCTGTATGCCTTCGCACGTGAAGCGTTAAATCATTAGATTGAGTAAAACTCTTCTCACAGTATGAGCATTTGTATGGTCGTTCTCCCGAATGAACACGTTTGTGTGTTTGCAGTTTATACGAGCGCGAGAATGCTTTGCCACAGACTAAACATTTATGCGGCTTTTCTCCAGTGTGTGTTCTCCTATGACAACTTAAATCTGAAGACCTTGGAAAGCCCTTATTGCAAAATTCACATTTAAATGGCTTTTCACCCGTATGCCGCCTCATGTGTATGACTAAATTTGAAGAACTGGAGACTTCTTTCCCACAGAATGCACACAAGAACTTCTTATCTGTTGACTGAATGCTTTTAGCTTGTGATTCTTTTGGTCCTGTACTATGTACTTTCTTATGTTTCATCAGTCTATCTTTCCGATTATATTTGCGGTCACAAAGATTGCATTCAAAGATTTTAATTTCGACTGGTGGCTTGCAATCGTTGTGAAATTTAAGATCATGATGTGTTGCGAAATCCTGTTTGCATACACCACAGGTATGTGTTCGCCGGCTATCGTGTATTAAACTTTCATGATTTTCTAAATTTTCCTTCCACATAAATCGCATTGTGCATTTGCTACAGCAAAACTGCTTCAATCCATTCTTACATTGAGTTCGCATATGATAGTCTAGCACAGCCTCAGAGACACATTTGAAGCTACATTGGTTGCACTTATGGGGAATATTGTCGGAGTAGTGTAGCGATTGCTGATGTTGTAATAACTTAAAACGACGATTAAATCGGGCTTCACAAAGTTCACAGATATATATTTCTGTTGATTCTTCTCTCTCCGTTTCGGAATCTTCGATATCCATCTCGTAACCCAAAGCGTTTGTAATGGAATAACTAGTCGGATTTGGAATTGTGCCAGGCAGTTGATATGTTAAATGAATCATTTGTATGTGTTGAAGTAGCTCGTAAATAGTGGAGTATTTTTGGTCACAATGCTTGCATTGAGCTATTTTTGTGCCATTCGGTCTAGCTAGGTAATAGATGTCAGGAAGAAGAAGGTGGGTGGCGTTCTGATGAACTTTCATATGAACCTACAGGAAATAAAAAAAAATAAATATAAATACTTTGTTCAATGCTACATGAATTTTTTGCGAAATTTTTAGTAATTTGATAAATACATAGGACGTTCATGTTGCCAATAATGTCCACCATAATTTTACGAAATGCTCTACAAGTTTCTTAAATAGAGCTTTGATTTTGGGAATACTCGTAAATTGGAACGATTTGAAATAGTTTTTGTAGCTTCAATCTTTCTGTGATGAAAAGGCAAATTGTATTGAAAAAAAAAATAAGTTCAGTAGCTCCATGTGACTGCTGATTTGACATTTAAGCATTAATGAAAGTCTGACGTTGCCAAAAACACCCATTATGTATGGAAGGCACTTGGATCTCAAATTGTACCTGAGACGTACTTGTATTTGATACAAATGGCGGCGTTCACATCGTACGACAAATCGTACGATCGGGTGGATAAACCAAAATGTTCTAGGTCGTATAATGTTTTTTTTTGCTTGGTCGTATGACATGTTTAGCGTGAACGCTTGTGGAACGACCTCAGAGCTTTTTTCATTTTCGTCTATGATATTAATGAGTGAGCATCAGCGCGGAAGAACGAAAATGATGTCCAGTTTAGATAAAAAGTTTTTTTTTCTCTCTTTCTCTTGATTCTCCAAAGAACGCGCGCTTCCATGTTGATGGTTCGAAATTACTCTCATGAATGAAGTCTGTCGACCAACTAGTACAATATGACCGCAAGACAATTTTTGGTCGAACGACCAGGTCGTGCGATTTGTCGTACAATGTGAACGCCGCTAATAACCGACATTTTTAGTGTTTAAGTCAGTGTACACCAATGCAGTTTTCAAAGTCCGTTGCTTTTTTAATGTCGTTTATAATTTTATATTGGAGTAGCATACATATTTGATAGGCTGAAAAGATTTCTCTTCTTTCTCCAATGATGATAGCGCTATGATAAGAAATGTCGTCGTGACAATTCTTTTAATAACTCCCAATATTTGGCTTAAGACGACGGGTAACCAGAAACAAGTAGATACATCGACGTAGCCCACTTACTGACATCAATTTAGAATAAGTCACCGTGCCGAAGTGTGAAAAATGTAAATATTTAGACTCGCTCATAGTAACTCTATGGGGTCGCTTAAATGACGCAAAAACTCTGCAGTATGTGGCAGAAGAATGTCGCTTAAACTTTAAAGTTTGTTTTACTTAAAAGGCATACACCTGGCATAAAAGGCATCGCAACGTTGGAGCCAACCCCACAAGCGGCACAGTAACAATATTTTCTTGAGACGTGGAAGTGATATGCAGCATTAGATAAAATTTTAGTAATTATATAGGCGTTATATATTAGTTTATAAAAAAGTGAATGTTAAAATTTGAATTCGCCTTTTATGTTTTGACAGATGTTTTAAAAAAAGATGCTATAGAAACAAATTACAATGCGCAATTCGTAACTTTATCCATTTCAACTTTTACCTACCTTAAGATTATCGCTTCGCATGAATATTCTAAAACACCACGTGCATTCAAATTTTCTTTCGGTGTTCTGATGGTTTTTTTTATGTCTCGCCAAATCCTTGTACCAAAGAAAACTTTTATCACAGGAATTACAACGGTATTTTTTCGAAAGCGTTGGGTTCTTATCATGCAAATACTTCTCATGGATTTTTAGATTGTCTTTCCACATAAATTTGAGGGGACAACGCTTGCATTTAAAATGCTTTTCAGCATTTTCGCAATTATTTTGTAAATGGTGCTGATGAAGACTTTCACAAACAAATTTTGCTGAACAGTGTACACACTCAAATGGAAGTTCCTCCCACAAATGATCATTCTTTTGATGTTCAAATATTTTAAATTTTCTATCAAACACTGTATTGCATAATTTACAGATGTAACCTTTGGATATATCGACACTATTCCTTTTTCCATCATCATCATCATCATCATCGTCATTTGAATCTATATCAGTACATGTTTCTGAATCAATCAAATTCAACTCATAACCCATTTCGTTTGTAATGGAATAAAAATGATCGATTGTGCCACAGGTAAGGTCCTTGCTTATTGTCTCTGACAGCGTCCGAAGGTCCATCTGTTTGTTATAAAGCAACATGGAAAGGGCCATTACGTTTGATTCCTTTTGGTCGAGTGTATTCGAATCCTTATGCGTTAACAAATGAGTCCCTAAATCTCGAATAGTATTATGTTTCGAAAAACAGATCTTACACTGAATGATTTTCTCACCATGTGGCCTGCACATGTTTTCGTCTTGTTGCTCCCATTTTATTTCGGTGTTTGGCTTTTGTTTATAATCTATTGCGTGAATTTTCATATGTGCCCGCAAGTTGTCCTTTCGATTAAATTTTTTTTCGCATACTAGACATTCAAATTTCTTCCCATCGGGAATATGGGTCCGTTTATGCCTGTGCAGATCTTTTAACCAAATAAATTTCTTTCCGCAGATTTCGCATGTTTTATTGTCCTCAGAACTTTTCTCATTTTTAAAGCAGAGATGAGCATCTAAATTGATCTTCCATGTAAATTTCGTCCCACATTTTCTGCATATGTGTTTTCTGTATGGGTTGGGACAAACACTTCTTACGTGCCGTCTTAAAAGGGCTTCACAAACAAATTGTTCCTTACAGTTGTCGCATTTATGGGGAAAACTATTTACTTCTTGACCATGGTCATATTGATGTTGAAGAATTGAGTGCATACGTGAAAATTTCATATCGCACAACTCACATATGTAGGATTTGGAAGTAACTTCATTAGTTTCCTTTTCAAATTCATTATCTGAGTCACTAAGGGTCGCTTCAAGTCCGAATTTGTTTACTACCATATAGAACTGCCAAAGTCTATTTTCTCTGAAGCAGATTCGAATATGGTCAGTAATTACCTTTTTGTCTGTATCCGGATGAAAGGTGGTTACAAATTTGCAGTTTTTGAAATTGACGTCTGTTTCTCCATCTGAATGAATGGGCAAATGCTGTTTAAGTTCATTAATAGTTCGAAAATTTGCCTGACAAAGCATACATACTATTTTATTTTCTTGTGATATTGCCTCACTTTTCGAATGCGTCTTTAAATGACAACGAAGGTCTTGTGGCCGAAAAAATGTTTCGCCACATACCAGACAATTACGAGATTTATCGCCTGGTATGTGCGTCTTTTTGTGAATTCTTAGATCTCGAAGGCATGTAAATACTTTTTCACAAACTTCACACGCGGTGCTCTTTTTCTTTAATTCTGTTGTTTTCATGTCCCTTTTTCTGCATTCGTGATTCTCAAAGTTCGTTGGCCAAGTAAATCGACCTGGACATTTTCTGCACGTGTATTCCTTGTCAGGATTCTCGCAGTGGTGTTTAAGGTGACTTTTATATATCTTTTGGCATGTAAATTTCAATTTACACTTGCCACATTTGTAGGGACATTCTTGAAATGAATGCTCGTTGGCTTGATGTGTCATGACTTTGTGTTTCCGATTAAATGATTCATTACAAACTTCACAAATGTAATGATGATCCATATCTGGATCGCTTTCATCCGAATCACTGATACCCATTTCAAAGGTGTTCTCATTGATAATTGAATAAAATTTGCTTAATTGGTTTTTCTCAATTTGATTTTTAATCAAAATGATAACTTCCTTTAAATCTCTATCGGGGTAAAACCTCTTTATGACACTGCTTTTTCCTAGGTCTTCTAACAATTCCAAATTCTTATGTGAAATTATATGCGAACGAAGCTTATGGACATTTGACGCGCCATCATAGTTACATATCATGCATTCGAGGTGCTTAAATTTCTTTTCAGACCACAAACACTGTGCGAAATACTGAAAGCTAAATAATGGATTTGATTTAGTTATGCCCGCCAAGTGAACAAGTAAATGTGAGTTTAGTTTGTCTTTTCGAAGAAATCGACGTTCACAATGTGGGCATGAAAATTTTTTAGTGTTAGGCTTATGACATCTTTCGTGTCGGTATAGATCTTTTTTCCAAGCAAATGATTTGCTACAGGAATCGCATTGAAAACGCCCAGAAATTGATTTGGCTTTCCTTCCTTGGCTTCGGGTTGTGATTTTTGATTCTTGGATCTGGGATTTCCTTTTCTTTGATGCCTTTCTGTAATAGAACAAAACAGCTGTTAAACATAATTGAATCATAGGTCATTAATTCATTAATAAAAATACATGTTACATCAACTATTTATAAATGAAACACTTTCAAAGTTAAAACGCCATACACTGATCGGGGCACCATCATTTGCGATACCACTCATCATGATAGCAACATAGATCACAAGTATTAAAATGTTTTAGGTTCTTACTTAGCTATCAAAACATTTTTAAGAATTCTTTGAATAAAAATAAATAGGCTACTATACTTAAACTTTTGTGGACAGTACCATCTATGGCTAAAATGGTTAGTAGGCAGTGCTTGCTTAAATACAAACTAAGGGTGTACCTAAAACAAGACTAGCGCAAGATAGCATAAAGTCATTTCATTTTTAATCTTTTCAGCTAATATAATTAACCCTGGATGGTTATTCTTCGTCGAATTGACGAATACCTCTTTAATTTGCTATGATTTCTTTTAACTATCCATCCCTTATAACTCTCTCCTCCTGGCGGTTGTTTCTAAGCAATGAACGGCCGTATGCTTCCCTGGGATCATTGGAAATACGTTGATTTTACAGGTATAGTTGTCGAAACGACGAAGGATAACTTTTGTGTGTTTTTTTATTTGCTCTATGTGTATTTGTTACTTTTTGTTTATTCGGGTGTTATTTATTATTTTTTGATCAAAGAATAATAAAATAAGTTCCGGTTAGCAATAAGATAATGATGAAATTGGAAAATTACTTTTCCTTTACTTGTCTTTGCACATCAATCAGTTGGACTCAGAAGACTATGACATTCAAGAAGATTTTGGAAGTAGTGTAAAGGATGAACATTTTGAGATAGAGGATGGCAATGCACTTGATAGCTTGCCTCATATCGTGGAGTTTTGTAATCAAACAAAGGGAGGCGTTGACACATTCGATCAGATGTGCATTGTAATGAGTTGCTCCACGAAAAACAAACTGATGGTTGTATGGCATTTTAAACATGGCATTCATTAACGGTTATATAGTATAATCTGCAGCTATAATGTGTTTGACAGCAAACAGAAATCGATAAACCGGCGAGAGTTTATGAAAACATTACATGGTGACCTCGTTGAGTGGTATATGCCACGAAGTCTGCAACGCTCACTCTAACAATACAACTAGAGGGGAAAATTGGAAATATATTAAAAACATCGAAAAAAACATAGTAGAGAAAAAAAGAAAAAAATATGGATTTGTTCATGTTAAAAGGTATAAATCATAAAATCTTTGTGCTTTAAGTGCAAAAGAATCATCGGTGGTGAGCACGAAATTGAAGCTTGTGTCTCTTGTATTCAAAATGCATTTTTTTATATTTTTTTTTATGTTTTATAGGATTAATATTTTGCATTAATTTTTTAAGTTTTTTTTTTTTTTTTTAAAGAACTTAACACTCAAGTGGGTATGAATACACTTATAATGCCTCGGCATGTGTTATCTTTTTTTGAAAAATTGGACAGAAAGAGAAGAAAGATGTTTGAGCTCAGTGGTTCTTTTGCTCCATGGGTAGCATTCAACATTTAATGGGGAGACTAAATTGTTAGTGAGAGCTGGCTTACATTACGTTTTATCGTACGTTTTTTATAATTTACGCGCGCCTAAGGGGTTATGATACCCTTTTACTGCTGCCAGGGCGCAGGCGGAAAGATAGAAGGAGGAGAAAAGAAAGCATTTGTGTGATGTAGTGGTTTGAAACTCAGGTATATTTGGTTTCGATATTGACTCTCCAAGGGTGGGAGTCCGAATAGGACGAAGAGTTTTTCTTCACTCGGAATGATTCAGGTTATCAATTTTAACGGTTGTTTTTTGTGCTTGAAACTCTACAACAGCTAAATCTACATGCCAGTGTTATGCCTTCACCCGCAGATTTTTCTGACTGAGTTCCAATTACACAAATGAAAAACTTGTCATAAGTAGGATGACCCTCCTTGACCCCCCGAGTGAGAAGCGATGGTTAGTACAACTACAGCACGGCCAACCCCACTTGATTTTTGTTGACTGAAAAAATGCAAGTCTTTCGGGCATGGCTGGGATTCGAACACCGAACCTTCCTATTTGGAAGCCAATTCACTACCACTTGAGCCACGGCCACCCACGGGTGCTATTATTATTTTTGGTTTTTTTTTTCATTTTTTTGTTTAACCCTTCAACGCTCAAATGTTCTGATTTCCAACTTTGAAAAATGTGTATTTTCCCAGAATAATTATTAAACGAACAATGTGAGTCTTATAAAAACTATAATTATTTATAATAAATTTACTTTTATTTTTGATGAATTTAGAGCAAAACGATAGCTCTGATTCAAATACAACATTTGATGTATGCAGAGATCACACTTTTTTTTCTTCCTTTCCCCCTGTTTTGCTTGCTTGCATTCTGTTGTTGTTGCTCGATTTTTCCTTTTTGAGTTGAGAAAAAGTAGATGATGATCGGCATGAAACACAAAACAAAACGGATGTCTACAAACCCTTGAGTTTTGAGGCAGAACTAAGAACGGTAGGTCTGATTATTTTCACGATCGATTCTTTCTGAGTTCTAAGTTCTGTCAAAATTGCATAGTTAAACGCTTATTCTACGGAATACATACCTAACTTTATGCGTTGCAAAACTTATCAACCTCTTTGTCACACAATAAAAACAACTAAAATACGCTCATCTGCTCTGCACAATTCTTGCCTCCTCCTGTATTTGGGTGATAAGGGACCCCATTAATGGCAATTGTCTCCTCCTTCAACATCTGCGAACACCAGCAGAATACCAGTTTATTCAAATGATTAAAATTATAAGAGTAAAAACAGTGAAAAATGTAGAATTTTTTACACAAAACACGTTTATATACAAAATCCTACTGCAGTCGCCTCTAACCCCAATCTTTATTCTAAACATCATAACAATCAACCAGCCTTCCCCCTGCTTCCGATAAAAAACAAAAAACACTGTGGCGCTGGCAGCCCGTTTACCGCCGAATCCAAACGGCACTCCCTAGAAGCTTTTTCATAGGCAATTTTACTTACGGGAGTTTGCCATTGCCCGCCGAAGGGGATATGAAGATTCGAAAAATAGTTGGTGATGCCGAGGATCGAACCACGGACCCTCTGCGTGATAGTCCAATGAGCTAACCGACACTGCTCTGAAAACGACAAATAAGTCGTTATAAAGGATGTTTTTTTTTCAGCTAGTACTAAATTTCATTTTGAACAAAACACATGAAATTTTATTAAATAACCATTTTATTGTGTTCAGTCTAGCATTTATGTTGTAGCATCTCATAAGCCCAGCAGAAATCGCGAAATGCAGAATGGCTTTGCCAGCTAATGATTTTTTAGTTTTAAAAGGCTTTTGAGGAATAAACTCTCTCTTTTTTCGGTTAAAAAAATAGAAAAAGAAAACGTGTCATAAAACACGCTACTGAAATGAAACTTCGCTGAACTCACATACATACTAGGCAAGATGTTAGAAAATTTGATGATATTATTCATACACTATGAATTGAAATTTTATAAATTTTTTTCAATTTATTATCATTATCGTCTGAATCATTCTCCAAGCATGAAACAATATGCTTATGATGACTAAAATATGAAATATAAATTTTCGATCGTAATTTATCTAAATATCTAACAAACAATGCATCAATTGTACTACCAGATTTCGTAGTGGATGTATTACGATTATTATTATTTTTTAGATTAAATTCGCGATCTAAAAAGTCTATCAATGGTTGTGCCTCCTCTTAAGCGAAATTGATATTAAAAACTCCACTTAAAATAATGGGTAGTTGAGAAATATCTTTATTTACTATATATACTCGCTATTGGGAATTTTATTACTATAAAGTAGAAGAGATTGGAAAAGAAACTCCATTATTTTTTTCAATGTTTGATTGGGAGAGATATATACAGCTATCATTACAATTTGCTGGCCACTGCCAAATCAGAATTTACAGAAATAGTATTAACCTGAAGTGAATAAACATCCATATTTGGGACACATACTAAAGTATTGTTGAGATTTTCGTAAACTGCAACACCACCGGCTCTCACCGAAGTACGTTTGAATTTAACGACACAATTTAAATTTGGTACATTTACACTTTCGTCATTGTTTAGCGATGTTTCCGATAAAAGCAGATATTTCGATATTTGCAGTATGGTATCCGTTAAATCTTGTGCATGTGCTTTCAAACTTTGACAATTAAACAAGAAAAATGAAATTCCATTTCTTTTAGTGATGAAGTCCTGTAAGATGGGGCCAATCGTTAAAAGTGGATTTAATGTAAGCGAATTCTTCTTGTAAATGAATCATTGATTGTGCCTTTTTTCTTCCGTGATAGAATTTGAGGTCATTCTTTTCGTTTATTATGTAGAGACCATTTATGCTCTTGACCCGCGATAGTGCTACATACAAAAGTTGCTGTGATTGACATCGATCATATTGATAAAAAATTTCATCAAACGTTCCTTCTTGCGATTTATGAATGGTGATTGCACAAGCTGAGGTGATAGGGAAATGATTTCTTTTTGGTCTTGTTTTTATTTAAAGCGATGTTTGAAGTCCGTCGTGCGATGGGTACAGTAATGCGACTAATGTTATTAGCTTCAATGTAAGCGGCAACTTTCATTCGTATTTTTGCTCCTATTTTCCGAGAATCTGTGAATTCTAACCACATTCTCTAACCATTCTTCTCGTTACGCTCAATGTGGACTATAGTAATTTACCCACAGCGCCGTTCGCTAAACTATCAGTGACGTCTATATTAGAGGTCAACATGTACGTTTTATTTAACACAAAAATAATTTCGTACGGTAAACCACCTGTATCAGTGACCGACATTTTTTGATATTTTTGACGAACAAATGCACTTTGTTCAGCATTGTGACAGCCAATATAGATGTCCGTCGCTATTGATACAATTTTGTCAGGGTCCGAGTTAAACATTGCTTGGTTATAATGATTCACTGATTGATTTGTATGAAAAAGTCGTATACCGTTTGGACAGATCTGATCAATTTCTTCTTTCAAGAAAAATCGAGATTCTATTAATAATAATTCATTCTCGCCCAACTTATCGCCATTGCCAATTTTTGTCAACATGGAAGTAAATACAATGTCAGTTTGTCGCATGATTTCATTTAATTCATAAAATTTTAGTCCACGCCAAAGAGTAGGTCCTGCGATTCGTGTTTTTACTTGCTGTAAATGGGCGTGGTTTGAACTGGAGGTAGTTGCCGCAAATCACCAATAAGTGTTATATCTATTCCGCCAAAGTTAATGTCATATTGCCCAGTTATTTGTTTGAGTCTGCTATCAATTTGAGCCAATAATTTTGCTCCTATCATGCTAATTTCGTCGATAATGAGAACTTGAACATATTTGAAGAGTGTACGGTATTGCTGAGCTACCTCTCCAGAAAGGGGAAGCAGTTTTGATAATGTAATTTTTGACGCTGTATGAACTGTAGTACCATCAATGGCTACTGCTGCTTTTCCAGTGGATGCACATGTTATGTATGCGCTACAATGAACATCCGTGTTTGTGAATCGATTGTTAATGTCCACGAGTAATCAAATCACAAAAGTTTTGTGATAATAGATTATTTATCACATGTATCAGTAAGTTACGCTGTTGATGGTTTGCTTGGCGCATTAATTGGTAAAATTGATCATTCGGCATTAAATTTTCACGTTTTTTTGCTATCGCACCAAGCTTGTTGAGTGTTGCCAGCCTCAGGTCGTCGTTCATATCAGAGTTTTCATTTCGATACAGTTGTTAAAAGGAATCAGCTTCTGGTACTCTATTTGCCATAGTTTGCTCTTCTTCCTCATTGTCATCAATCTCATCTTCGCGGCACAGTTCTTTACAAATTTCAATTGTTTTATGGATATCCAAATCCGAATCGAATTCCTTACGACGTTGTAAAATCACTTCCTCATTTTCATCATATATGCCAATAAACTTCATTCCAGACAGTATATCCAATTCTTCATTCCGGAATGGCAAATGTAATGTCACCATTTCGCGTTTGTAATCATTAAGATTCTCAGTCATGTCATAGTTTCGATAACGTATGATCCGCGAATTGCGTCTACGCGCATAAACATTTTGCGAATTCAAGGTATAATGTGCGACGTCCTGGTTCGAGTTTCAGTCCAAGCCCTGGTTCGAGTTTCAGTCTAAGTTCTGGTCAAAGTCCTAGCTCAGTATTATCGGACTTCATTACACTATAAGTACAAGTACCCAGTACTGATATTGGAATTCAATACGGCAGTACTTGTACTTGAAAAGACTGAAGTCCGGTGGTACTTGTTTTTTTTTGTTTATTCGACGCAAGTGTTAAATATTACGTACTTAAATACCTAAATAAGGACTTTATTTTATTTTATTGTTGTCAACTATGATCCTATATTTACAGAAGTCAATAAAGTGTCTCTTGGTTCGACTATTTGTAATATGACGCTATCCAAGATGAGCGAACAGTACAGTACAGTACAGTATGATTCTAACGTCGAGTCTGGTATGTGTATGTTAGATAAATATCCGCTGGTGAGAGATAATAGTCCGAGGGAGCCAAACCGGGCGAATACGTTGGATGCAACAGCAATTGGAGCCATAAGTCGTTGATTTTAGCCGTGGTTGCGATGCTTTTATGCGCCGGCGCATTGTCTTGCAAAAACATCGCTTTGGGCCTTCAATCGCTCCAATAATGCACAGTAATACTCGCTGTGGATGGTTTTTCCTTTTTCGAGGTAGTCCGCAAAGAGTATCCCAGAAAACCGACGCCATAACCTTTTCGACCCATTGAGCCTCCCTCGGCCGCTTCGGAGCACTCGTGCCGGCTTCAGTCCATTGCCGGGCACTCATTCTGTTCTCTGGTGTGTAATAGTGGATCCAGGTTTCATTAACAGTTACCAATCGACGCGAAAAGTCCGCCCGATTCCGCATCAGCAAGTCCAAATACTCTTTCGAAGTGCTCGGTCAGGAGTAAGCATGCGCAGCACCCAGCGGCAGGATAACTTTTTCATATGCAGAATATTGCCCAAAATATGGCGTTTGCGCTCAGTACTGATCTTTGTGGTTTCTGCTAGCTCGCGCACTTCGCTTTCCGGTTAGCCAACACCATTTCATGTATTTTTTTGACATTGTCCTCTGTAACCGCATCGGAGAGCTTGCCGCTGCGGACTTGATCGGTAGTGGAGTTGCGGCCACCACGAAACTTTCGAAACCAATATTTGACGGTGTATCTGATGGAGCATTAGCCCCATAATATTTATCCAACTTTTCTTTTGTTTCCTTCGCCGTTTTGCCTCTCAAAAAATAATGTTTTATTTATTTGAGAATACTGGTCTAGTACTTGTATGTACTCCGCAAGTACTCTATTAAAAAGGGCTGATACTTGGGTAAAATAAAGTACCAGTACCAAGTACTGAAGTTCAAGTACAATTCTATGTACTTATACTGATACTGGTACTTGTACTTGATTTCATTCAGCCCTGCTTGTATTGAGAAATGGAATTATTTCCATTACAATTTCAAGTAATGATAATGGAGAAATGTTCCATTACTACACTTTGTAATTGGAATGGTGATGTCTCATTAATAACTACTTGTAATTGTAATTGGGCACATAAATAATTACTAAATGTAATCATTACTTTCCGTCTATGTATTTAGTATCCCTGACAAAACTGCAATATTTTGCAGGACATTTATTCCAACATTTTAAAGACTGAGGGAGACAGGATAGATGTGAAAATCGTTGAGAGACTCACATCCTCCTTTGGGAGAAGGCGTTTTACATTTCATCAGACACCGTTCATATACCAGGCCCGAGCAACTTAGAAGATCATTTAATCTGAATCTATACCTCGAATTTTTGCGAAATAAATTATCATAACTATTGTTTGATATATTACTGCAACGAAGAACGATTAGTACTAGCAGGGTGGTGCCCGGCATACTATGGCTTGTGTGACAATTCGTAAACATAGCGGAATGGATGACCTAAACCATAGCATCGACAAGGCAGCTGGGAAAATCCGAGAATTGGAAAGAAAGGATATTGTTAGAACCTTTTAACGGTGAACTCTGGCATGCATACAAACAAATGGTTTGCAATTTAAATAATTGATTTGATACAAAGTTTGATAAAACAATAAAAATGTGAATTCAATACTTGTATTTTTTTTTTCTAAAATGTTTAACTCCTAACTTGATATGAAATTACTTGTTCCTACATGTTTCAAAGTAGCAAAAAATAGGAGTTATATTTTTGCAAACAAAATTATGATAAAGTCGACATAATTGTTCTAAAAAATAAAATCATTTTAAATCTTCAATTAAATTTGCACATTAATTTTAGGGCAACAATCAAAATAAAATCACTTTTGATCTTCAATTAATTCTGCACATTAATTTTAGGGCAATATTTACTTTGAAATTTATTAAAGTACTTATAATTATAAGTTCAACGATACGCAAAAATATGAAATATGTTATTTTTAGTAGGAGTCAACCCAGGCCGCGTAAGGCTTTGCTTAAAACCTCTGTATCACGGAAAATATATATTTCCAATCCACACACTTCGTATAGTATACATATACGAGTACAATATATATTTAAAAAAAAAACATCAGTTCAAATTAAAATTGGAATGTTTTTATTTATTGTCATATTGAATTGGTCTACTGGCTATGGCATCATGAAGAAGCATAATTACATCCATAATATAATTATTACAATCCGTTGGACTTATTGTCGAAACACTCTTCTGTATCACATCTACCAGATTTGTTTTTTCGATTGTCGAATCACTTAATAAGCTCCTGGCGTATGCCTTCATTTTAGCAAAAGATTTTCCCAGCGGATTAAGCATAGGAGAAAATGAAGGTAAAGTTCGAACGCAGAACTGTGATGTCGCTAGTATTTCTCCTACTTCTCGGCTCACATGTATTCCTGCATTGTCCATCAGTAAAATGGCATTCCGCATACTTTCATCCATCAAGAGTTTGTTAACTAGCTCTCTTAGGAACCCAGCAAATTTTGTAGTATTGCATGAGTTGCTACCAAATACATTGGTATGTATGATACCGTTACTATTTAAAGCTGCTATCACTATTGCATTACGTCCGGTTATCGTTTGTCCGGCTTTTGCCTTTGCATTCGGGTGACCTCTTCCTAAATGTAAGTTAAAACCGCATTCGTCTATAAACACCATCTTATAGCGCTCATCTAATGCCCAATCTGCAAATTCAAGGGCAAAAAGCCTTCGGTGTTCTATAGCTTGGGGTACGTTAACTTGATCAGGTTCACAAGATGGCAGCTTAAGTGTAATTTTTAATTCCCTAATACCATTATTAATACTTGATTTAGACATATAGATTTTTTGGTCGGCAAGGATTTTTCTTATTTGTTCCAGTTGAATACCAGGGTTTTTTTCTATACATGCTTCAATAGTTGTCAGAACATTACAAGTAAGTTTTCGTTCCCTGTTACCACCACGCCGCTTCTCTATTAGAACATCACAACTTTCTTTATAGTTTTTTACAATACCCTTTGCAGTGTTTACATTTATTTTTGTTATAGTTGCTGCTTCCCTGATAGATTTCCCTTCTTCATAAAGTTTTACCAACAATTCTTTCTGTTCGAATAAAATTTTTTGATATGTTATACGTTTGGCGTTTGTTTTTGGGCCAAATTTTTTCTCTGTCTTTTTGTTCAATAAATATTTGTCATTGGTTGTTGTAACATCTAGTTCTTCAATCTCCTTAGATAAAATTTTTTCTTCACTTTTCGGTAGGGTTTCTGTACAAGTACGAATAGGTTTTTTTCTAGCATTTGCAAGTGTTTGGCTTTGTTTTTGTTTTTTTCTCAATATTTCTTCCTGTTTTATAGATGAATTCAGTTCTACACTGGAACTAATGAAAGAAAAGATATAACACACATTTACTTTTTACGAAACAGTGAAGTCGAAAAGTTTACGTTCAGTAACTCATGCAAACCAAAAATGTGTATACCAAACTCAAAAGCTTATATCAAACACTACTTTTTAACTTTTATTTTACGAAGATAATAATATAAAGATCAGTGTTACCGCCGAACAAAAAACACTCGTCAAAAAACGATATGTTAAAATTATTTATTTTATAGCATTTAATGAACAGTGCTCGGAAATAGTACATCTAGTTTTACTTTTGAATTTAAGATTATTACCCTAACCTTTTATAAAATTATATTATTGAATTATTTGTTATATTTTTGTTTTCCTTTTTGCCATACCGGCTGTACTGTTTTAATTTAATTTTATAAGTCCACAAACTAAATGTATTGAAAATTTCTTTTGTTATATTGTTTAAAACCTGAATATCAGCTGCAACAAGAGCTTTAATTTTGAAAAAGTATATAAACACTTGTAAGATTGTGATCAAAGAATAGTTGTATTACAAAGGATCCCTCCCCCTTTCAGTTAAAAAATCCACCCAGTGTACAAAAAACCAACAACAACGTCTCATTAAATTATCCGTTATTTTATCCTTATGGAAATTTACTTGCGATCCAGAGATTTCTGTGAGTAATTTTTCTTTCTCCCCAATGTGAAAAGGCTGTATAATGTATACGGACAAAGTGGAAACACATTGGTTTTTCTTCTGTTTTTGTGCATTTGTGATTCGAGATTTTTCACTATGAGTAACTGCATGTATGTATATGATTGCAATTGCATTGCATATGATTAGTGGGTGTTTCGAGTAGAGATGCCACGAATATTGATTTAGCCGAATACCGAATATTCGGAAGTTTTACCAAAAGGTAAAATAACATGCCACGGAAACAAATCCCGAACCGAAGCCTGTAAAGATGAACAAGGGAACATCGTAGTTGAATCGCAGTCGATGCTGAGGATTTGGAAAGACCATTTTTGCAGACTGTATAATGGCGATGACGGACCAAATACCGCTGTCAGGCAGAATCAACCTTTCAACTTGGACGATGATGACCAACAATTCCGTCCACCCGACCTGGATGAAGTGAAGATAGCTATATCGAAGCTTAAGTCCAACAAAGCTGCTGGAGCGGATGGCCTGACTGCCGAGCTTTTCAAAGCGGCAGGCGATGACTTTGTAAGGAGCATACACCAACTCATCTGTAAAATATGGCCGGACGAAAGTATGCCCGTGAATGGAACCTCAGCATTGTTTGTCCGATTCTCAAGAATAGAGACTCTCTGAACTGCACCAACTACAAAGGCATCAGTCTCCTTAACATCGCATATAAGATCTTATCTGCCGTATTGTGTGAACGCCTGGAGCCGTTCGTCAACAACCTGATAGGTCCATATCAGTGTGGCTTCAGGCCAGGAAAGTCCACCATCGACCAGATATTCACACTACGGCAGATCTTGGAGAAGACCCAAGAGCTTCAGATCGATACACACCACCTATTCATCGATTTTAAGGCCGCGTATGATAGTATCTATAGAGACGAGCTATACAGAGCAATGTTTAGTTTTGGCATCCCTGCCAAACTCCGTCTGTGCATGATGACGATGGAGAATGCACGCTGCTCCATCAAGGTCGGTAAAGATCTCACCGAGACCTTTGATGTCCAGAAAGGATTTAAACAAGCCGATGCGCTGTCATGCGATTTTTTCAACATCGTACTTGAAAGAATAGTGCAAAACTCACGAGTAAACACAAGAGGCACTATGTTTCAAAAGTCCGTCCAACTACTCGCATACTCTGACGATATTGACATAATTAGAAGGAAGCAGCGTGATGTCAGTGGCGCTTTCGCGAGTATTGAGACGGATGCGGCGAAAATGGGTTAAGCGGTCAATGAGGGCAAGACCAAGTATATGCTGTCAAGCAAAAAGGACAACCAACACTGACGTCTCGGGCAGAACGTCACTCTCGACAGATATAACTTTGAGGTAGTTAAGGACTTTGTGTACCTAGGCTCCGCTATAAATACAGACAACGACACCAGCGCTGAGTTCAAGCGAAGAATAACTCTTGCCAACCGCTGTTTGTTTTGGGCTAAGAAGGCAATTGAGTAGCAAAGCCCTCTCTCGGACAGAAAAAGTTACCCTATATAAGATCTTTAGAATCCCGGTTCTGCTCTATGGCGCAGAGGCGTGGACATTATCAAAAATGGATAAGGGTGTGCATGGTTGCTTCGAGAGCAAAATTCTTCGGGCTTTCTTTGGTCCCGTCTGCATTGACGGTGAATGGAGGAGGAGACACAACAATGAACTCTACGGACTGTACACCGACATCGACCCAACCAGAAGAGTGAAGATCCAAAGACTGAGATGGCTGGGTTATGTAGAGCGTATGGACACCAATGCTCCGGTCCGTCTTCGAATCCCCTCTAGAGGGATAGCGCAGTAGAAGAAGGCCAAGACTCATGTGGCGCACGTAAATGGAAGAGCGTGCGAAACTGGAGGCAGCTAGCCAGGGATCGAGCTGGCTGGAGAAGCTTGTTGACTGAGGCCCAGTCCACCCCGGACTGTAGCGCAACTTAAAGTAAGTAAGTAAGTAATGCTTGACGCGACAGGATCCACTCAAAAATGAAACAAAAGACTAACGAATTGTCGGCACGCATGCACAGCAATGAGACAGGTTGCAACTTGTAACGTAGTACGTACATACATACTCGTATGTCTTTTAATTTTTTTTTCGCGCGACGCTCCTTGCTGACGCGCCGAATATTTGATATTCGGCTAAATCGCTTTTCGTGGCGTTATTCTCTAAAAATAATAATACAAAAATATAATAATAAAAATAATAATGCAAGCCTCGTCAAAGAAATTCAATGCAGAATTGAACAAGCGAGAGCAACATTAAGTCCTAAGGCAAGTAGGAAATATTTATTTTAATAAAACAAAGAAAGATCGTGCTTAGAGCATATTATGAAGAAAAGTAATGTAAAATTAAAGAAGAAAGGGACCGACATAGTTTTCAAACTTAAGAGAATAATTCAATCCAAAAAAAATCCATAATAAGAAGGACAACTTCGCCACACACACTTTCTTCTTTTAATCTATAATCGTGAAAAGTTGATAGAAAACCATTCGTAAGAAAGGGATGAAAAAGTAGGATGTACATTTGGAATGGAAACACATTTACAGGGTGTTCCCACAAAAAAAATTAAAACATAAACGCTAAATAAAACATAATAATCCACCAAATTCCTGTGCAGATAAGTTACACACTTATTCCCCAATTATCTTGACTTATGTTGGTGCACCCTGTTGCGGTCCCCCTTTATAACTGGGTGAAATCAACAATAAACCGCCTTTAAAAACCTAAGGTAAAAAAATAGTGGATGGGGTGGTGACTTCGTTTCAAATCCACATTTCCCTATGCTTTAACATTGGGAACAAATTAAAGTAGGAGTTGATAAACACAAACGCGTGAGGGTAACACCGCCTTTGAAATTGCAGTATGGGAAAAAGGCACATAATTTGTCGTACACAGGTAGAAAGTGTGGTAGTAACATTTGAGGTATAGTGCGTAGCGTGTTTATCTTAAAGGATTTTGGGTAAGAAAATAAATTTGATTAAGTATGTAGTTCTTTGCTTCTTCAACTAATGGGCAACATTTTTTTTTATTTTTGTTTAAATTGGTGTAAGGATTGTTGACTTTGAAGTTGTATTGAAGTGTGCCTTCTTGTTGTGAATATTCTTTGAGCTCAATCTTTTGACAATACAAACAAACAAATCGTACAAACGGTGATTTCCAACATCTGAAACAACGTGGAACTAATGCAATAAATAAAATTAGGTTTTTTTTTTAAATAAGTTAAAACTCAAGATTACGTAATTACACTTTAAATGCCGAACTACGTCCTACGTTTTTTGCAATATTGGATAGAGAGGAGGAGGGGGGGGGGGGGGGTGCAGCGATGGAGTGAGAAAGAGAGGAGCAGCGGGTGACAAAGAGAAATCTTTGGGATCAGTAGGTATCTCGCTCTATAAATGGTATGCAACATTTAATGAGTCTTAAATGTAAATTGGCTTGTTGTATTTTAGGAAACCATTCATCTCACGGCCACTCACATTCCGTATTAAATTGAGCATAAATGGAAACAGATTGTTAATAAATTATTCAATCAGAGAAATTATGATCACTACTATCGACAATTGGAAGTCCAAAAATGATACATTGTGCGATTGTTATGTTTATTATTTAGACTTCCCAGATTTCTAGACGTAAAGTAGAAGGTTACATCAATATGCTTTAACCGCGATCAAGTGCTGATCGATCGTATCGTATCCTTAACGTTCTACATTCTTTTTGAAAGATATAAATATGTATAGCAGGCAGATGCAGCGTTTAAGTGAGATACTGTTTGGACACTGTTCACTCAGCACTTATAAATGCCAACAACATAAGGTACCATAGTTCTGACTTCGGAAAAGACATTGCCGAAGCAAACCATAGATGTAGCGGTACACACCAAGATACTACGCGTTTAAAAAGCTTTCGAGCTTTGTCAAATCTAAACGTAGCATACCAGATCCAATCCAACCTCAAACCTTACTGCAGCACACTAATCGCTTGTAGCAGTGTTGTATTCGATATCGGTAAGAATCAATCAAGGAACGCTAAACTCAGCCAAATCTTGGATTTCTCGCACACATTATCTAGTTTTAAGTATCGTAATTTGCATTCTTTCAGCCGTGATCAAGCGTGATTCAAGGTCTAAGGAAGAAATACAAAAATGTAAGTATATATTTTTCCAAATTGTGTGCAATAATACTGACATTTAATAATAGTCAGCCTAATGCCTGAAACAGATTACTGCTTACAGTAACGCACATCATTTATAAATACAATTTTATTGTTTCTATCATTTTTTATCATATAAGCAATCGCTGTTTCGCAGAAAATAAAAAAAAAATATTTCCAATTCTACTAGCGTTTTCCAAAAACTTCGAATGAAGTAATACTAATTTTCATAACTAGAAATTGAGATTTCTTGCAGCAATGAATGAGGTACAGTTAACAGGTGTGTTTGCTTTTAGAACCCAATGTTTTCTAATTCTGCTGCACGGGAGTTTCTAGAAATCGCCAGAAGTACAGTTTCCCAAAAGCAACTATTTCCATACGCTGAGGATATTAATATCAATGGTAGCTAGTTCTTATTGGAGCGTTTTTGAATGCTTAGTATATGCTGTCAACAATAAAGTACGAGATATTTTGTATTCGAATAAAAATAAATAGTAATAATAGATTTCGACCCGTAACTGACACGAGGCAATAACTTCTTCAGTTTGGGCAAAATATGTAAAAATTTTGTAATTTAAAGAAAACTACCGAACCAACTGGAGACGCTTGATAACTGAGGCCCAGGTCCCCCCGGACTGTAGCGCCACCTAAACTAAAGTAGCATATCACATTTATTAAGCTGTGTCCTTAAATTTAAATAAAATCACTTTTTTGCAATTATAAAGAAAATATCTATTAAATAATTATTATATATTTTACTATTACACTTTATGATGAATTTCCATAAACACAATTCTTAATTCTCTAAACTGTCGTAATACTTTTTTCTTTTAATACATTCATTTTTGAAATATCTATTTTTCATTATTTTGAATCCTTTACGGAGATCATTTTCATATTCGTGCATTGTGTAACCGCTTGTGAAAGCAGCTCCTACAAAAAAGGATACATTTATTAGTATGGATTCAATCAAATTAATAAACAACCCACTAAATAATATTTCATTGACTTGAACGAAATCTTTAAGCGATTTTTTCCCACTTTTTCCTTCGTAATTATAGTTAACAACAATTTTGTTGCTAAAAACTTTATTCAGATTTGTACAAAGGCCTCCTCGATGAATCAATTGTCTTACTGTTTGTATCTGAAAAAAAAAAAAAATGCAAACATATAGTATGTACATATTTAAGGATTCACTTACAGCAAAGAGTTTATGTTTTTCGTCAATGTTATTCAATGTTCTAAGGTCATCGTCAGAATTCATTGGAAATAATTTGTCAAATTCCAGCGGCGGCGTAATTATACGTGTATTATCGCCTTCTATTTCTTTAATTTTTTTTTTTAAATTCGATTCCTTTACGTTTACCTCTAACTTTTTCATATTTTGATGCAATATCAATGCTATTAGAATATCGTAAATTAATAATGATTTTATTCTAATCAGTGGCTTACCTTTAATTTCGGCGAACTCTTTTAAACATGTCTCTAATACAATAAAAAGGAATACAAAAAGGACATTAACTAGCAAAATTTAAAATATTAAAAACCTACCTTTTAAATTGCTTATTTCAAACTTTAGCTGTAGGATATCGTTTGCCTTTGAATTATCTAAAAAAGAAGAAACAATTAAAAGTATACATTTTTGTGATGAATTCTGTTTTTACCTTTTATATTAGATTGTTGAATAGTTATGGGCTTAGAAATTCCTTGCAAACGAATAAATTCCTTATCACACTTTTCGTTTGAATTGTTTTGATATGCAGAACTGTCACTAGTTTTATGTTCAGAAGACAAAAACCATGAATTTTATGTACACACACTGTAGAGCAGCGAACTCAACATAAATGTTTGCGCAATAAATACATATTTTGTTTCAGACTTTGTTTAACTTTATGCCACCCTTTTATCATAAGGACATACGATATATAGTAACTTTAGATAAGAAATTGTATGCACCGCTAGTTATTTGACATTAATTTTAATATATATTTAAGTGCAATGAAAATTCTAAACTCATTGAAGTAATGATACGGTAATCTGCAGAATTGAATGCATTGCAGTGATCAGGATGTGACTAATTCCATTCTAATTTAAGAATTATTACTTAATCTTATTGTATTATGATAGTTACAAAATGTTCGTCCTTCCACATGAGAAATTAAAAAAAAGCAATCATCGAATGATACTATTTGACTTTTTCCTTTAAAAAAAAAACAATAAATTCCCAATATTATTGTTACGAATATTTGACTAGCAGTCAGTTCGTATTTAATACCGGATCTGGCCGCTTAACCACATCCTATTTACCTTATTCAATTTTTTAAAGTGTGTAAGTTCATCAGGGTTTACGGATTCGTCCTCAGCATTAGCACGTTATATAACACGAAAATGATAATTTTATGTATCAATTTTAACACAATATTTATAAGGTATCCCTTTTTTTGATTTATGTATGTCGTAATCAAACTTGCATTGTTGACACAGGATAAAGACTATTATTCCATAAGGCTGGCCATAAGTTCCCTGTGTTTATCGTTAGAGTTCCCTTAACATGGAAATACGACGTTTGTACGTACATGTTGCTTGAAGCTTTCAGTTTCGTGAAAGTACATACGTGACAGAAGATTAATCATGATCGGTTGTGTCTTACACATTTGGTGGCCTTTGAAAATGGAAACAAATAAGAAATAGTTTTAGCTTTTATGCTCTTTTTTTTCGAAAAGGAGGAAACGCTGCACAAACAAATTGATACAAATGCGCTGTGACCGCAAATAGCTATGTGAGCGTCTTTACTGTTCGTGAGTGTTCTGTACGACCGGTTGAGATTGATACGAAATTGAATGAAAATAATTCTCGCTACATAACCGGCCACATAGAAGAAATATAAGACACAACAAAATCAATCAATTGTGTAAACTACACGAGAACCGATACGATATTTGGCTGCCGCACAATTTGAGTGAATAAAATTCATGCAAACGCAACAAAAGTGAACCATTTTTTAAATGGATGATAACGCACGATAAAAAATGGATGATAAATTAGTAGTGGTAGTATTTCTTTATTAGTATATAGCTTTACTTAAAATTTTACATTTTATATATGTTGTTTTAAAAAACTTAATATTTTATATTTCAGTCTTTGTTTGCATTATTATATATTATACCTAGTCTAGCCATAAATTCTGTTACAAGTACCCCTTGCTCATAATTCTCTATAGGAATAATCCCGTTAACTATTTTTTTCCTAGCACGTGTACTTATAAGTAAGGAATAGAAGCTAGTTTGGTTTAAGCTTTCGATCTGTTAATATGGAGTGGGGCATCAAAGAAAATCGTATCGCGGTAATCACTTTGCATAAGTGTTGAAAAAATTTGAACCAAATTTTCGAACTTCTCAAACCACTTGGTATATCGAAAATGTTCGTTTATCGGGCTATAAAACGTTTTAATGAATTTTCAGAAGTGGTGGTCCACGCGTCACTCGAACGAGTGCGAAAGTTAAAGCTGTGCGTGAACGAATTCGCTGAAATCCTCTTTGGAAACAAAAGATAATGGATTGGTTACACCCATGTCCAGGCTTATTCGAGATGATCTCCATATGAAAGCCTATCGTCGAGCAACGGGACATCTCTTAACTCCCAACCTGAAAAAAATAAGACTCGAAAGAAGCAAAAAATTGTTACAGTGGCACGCGGTTAATGGACATGAAAATATTTTAATACATACGAGTACTATAATTGCTTTCGGTTTTTAACTATAACGTTGGTTGGAAAAGATCATTGAGCAAAAGTGGTTATCCACATTAAGCCTGCCTGAACCCTAAGAAGATTATGCTCTATATTTAGTGAGATAAGAAGGGAAATGATCTTCTTGCACATAACCAAACCATTGATTCCGATAAATGCTGCTCTCAATTGGACAGATAAAAGGTACAATCAACGATCCTACCAGAATTCAATAATTGAAAAAAATTTCTTCTCGCTGGAAGCTTTTAAAATGTACTTGGAGCAGCTCTTCGCCCAGGATAGTTAAATGTTTTACGAAAAATGGCATTATGAAATTCGTTGCAAATATTGGTGCTAAGCTAATTAAAGTTTGTCCTTAAAACAAATGTTTAATCTTTATTTGAAACTAAAATAACACAGGGACTTATTGGTAAAATTAATATTTAATTTTTCTCCTTGATAATTATTTTACAAAAGTCTCATCTACACCCCATAAACAATTTGTGTCGTTAAATTGTTTGTCACATCAAATATAAATGTTTTTTATTTTTCAAATATACAGTGTCCCAAACATAAACTGAAAAACTAAAGTACATTTTTTTAAGCTAATTAAGACGCCCATACACATGAATTTTATTGAGTTTTCATGCAGTGGTTTACCTGTCTGACTAGGTGATAGCACCAACTTCGCCATATGTTTCATGACACGTTTACACAAGCGATTTAAACTAGTAAGGTTTACTATACATGTGTTGAGCAATTATACACGATAGAGCGAACTTTTAGTCAAATAGTGGTTTTAATGGCACAGCAATTTTTCTTGCGAATTACGCTGCTGTTTGACTATCATTAATTTGAAGTTTACATATGTGTTGCTATATGTTCAATTAGTTATTTTCTTACACCCTTATTGCAGGGCGGATTTAGCATTTTAAATTTCTTCTAATACTTTTATCCTTTTATAATTAACAAATAATGACATTTTTGTTGTTAAGACTTTTTCCTCTCTACCTTTGTTGCTGATGACGACAGTTACAGAATGAACTGTCTGTTAGTTGAAAAAACGCACAGTGAAAACTTAACATATACCATGAAAATACTAGTTTTTATTCACGTGTGTAAGCCCTAGCTAAAACAAAAATAATCGAATAATTGTATCGCTTATCTCAAAATTCATACGGCTGATTATTTGTTAATTAAGTTATCCAAATTAATTATTTACATGGTTATTGTGATCCATGCAAGGCACGTACTTTGATTTTTCGAACATTCCAGAAAGGCAAAACTTAATTCGATGCAGACAAGGTAGAACCCGTACATAAATTATAAGTACTTAAAGCGCCTACACACAGTGCAATTTGTAAAACCATATACACACCCCAATTTGCCAGTACAATTTATGATTTCGTATTAGTAGATGTCAGATCTCTGTTATTAAAAAAAACAAAAACTTTGAAACATGTTGTACTATAATTCGCCTAAAACAAATATTTATCAATGAATACCAGATGAACACTAAGGATCAAATTTTGTCAATTTGCCTTCACACGACACAACTTTTATGACGTTATGGAGGCGAGAACAGAAATTGTGGGATTGCAAAAGCCAATCTGCCGATTAGATTTGATGGAAGCCCAACTGCCCTCCACACGAAGGTTGTAAGTTGCAATCGGAAATTGTGTCCGAAATTGCCCTGTGTGTTGGCGATTTAACGAGGAAGTACAGTTCAGATCTAATATTGAAGTTCCAGACATAAAAGTTTCGAATGTCAGAATGATCAATTAAGGTCAATTGAAATTGGTTTTAAATCACTTTTTACTGGTTTCAGATGAAAGAGAGAATAGAGTCCATTTATAATTTCTGACCAACGGCCAAGTTCAACTTGGCTATAACGCGATATAAAACAAATGATCATCATTTTAATTTGAAATATCAACCATTTCTACTCGTATCAGCGTATGTACAATCGGGAAACCGGCAAGTAGGACGGTTTTTCTTGTAACCAAAGGAAGCCCAAGGAGAAACGCGTATTTCATAACTTTGTCAAAATGTAATTCAGCACGGACACCATTAAACAAATAATGTGTAATGAGTTAAGGTTTGTCCTTTTGACAACATTAAAATTAACATGATGCTCGGGTTTCTTGGGAAATTATTATTATTATTATTTATTAACATATAATTAAAATTAAATATACTAAACACTAAATGACCGCTAGCTACGTCTTGTCTTACGCAGGTTAACGACATTTATCAACATTGAGAACTAAGGAAAATACCAAGAAACAACAAAAGAATAATATTTAAATCCGCAGAAGATTTATAAAATTGAATGCCCTTTTTGTAGACAATCTATTTTTTATGATTATACATATGCATGTGCAGCAATTGCTAGAGATAATATATATTATTTATATATTACCGCCCAAAGCGTCACCATGTAAAGTTGGTATTTCAATAGCATGATAAGCTCTTACGTCTGCATTTTAAGAAAGGAATAACCTAATCAAATACCCATGTTCCAATAGTAACATACGGATCATCTGATTTATATGCATTTTACCGGTTTTTACCACATACACAATGCATAAACTTCTCTTATGTGTATAAGGCAGATTACTCATTGAAAGTTGAAAGTGATAAATAAGCCAATAATACGCGCAGTCTTTAAGAAGTCTGTGTACTTACTTGACATATACATAAGAAAATGAATGTAATAAAGAACGCTAAAACAAAATACAAAGCGTGAAAGTGGGGTCTTAGACACAACGCATCTAAAAAAACATTCTTCATCGAGTTCGACTACATTGTTCCCAAAATATTGTGCTTTAAATAGATTGAATAATTGAATAGATTATTGATGGAGCGACTTTGACTTTAAAAGGTTTTTTAAATTTGCATCACATTTTCTTTCTGTTGTTTATATACCGTTTTGCTTACGGTTCAACAAGGGAGTTTGGATCTATTTTATTTTAAAAGTTAAATAAAATTTGAAACAAAAACATTCTTAAGTCTGCTGTATTTATGAGAGACACTGCATAGATAATACAAATTTTCGAAAGATATTCTTAGCACAAAAACAGCGTTTGATCCGACTTTAAGAAGTTTCTTACAATGCATTTAGCTTCTATTTAAATCTATTTTTTGTTTTTTTAGTTCATTCGTTCTTGAATAGATCAGCGCCATGGGTTGTGCTAGGAAATCAACATTTAAAAGCATAAATACCTGTTGGAACGATTAGCCACTCCATGTGTATTTTGCTCAGCTGCAGAGTTGCAAATAGTTTCACTTTCATCACCTACGGATAGAGAACAATTTCCCATTGACTCTCCTATAAAAAAAATGTAACCATTAAAATAAAAACAAACAAATTGCACAATTCAAACCTTTTCTCTTGAATTCTTCTTCATGTTTTCTTCTATGGTTCTCTAAAAAGTCGGCTCTTTTAAAAACCCGATCACAATAAACACACTGCATTTTGTTAATTTTTTGTGTTTCGTGCCGCGGTAATTCATAATTACTCGCTTCTGAGTCGGAGCTATTGGGTGCAGAGGCTTTTTCATCGGTCAAGGTATCGGCAGTAAACTCAGTTAGCTCTTCAGTTTCAATCTTTATTTGAAGTAAATCACTAGAATGTGATGCAGTTGGAATGTCAATGGGAAATTCGGACAGGCAATCAGGTTGTTGGATGTTTGTGTTTCTTAAAAACTCTAAGAATCGTTCATTGTTTTGTTGGCATTTTTGTATAAATTTGTTTGCGCTTAGTAAATCTTTAGAGCAGGGTAGGCAAAGACGACTGGGTGATATGTCTGCGTTTGATTTTAGCTGAAATCGGAACAAGATATATAATTTAAATTCCTGGAATTAATTAAATAGCTTCAAATATTTAGCCACCTTAATTAATAAATGATATTCCTTAAAGACACAGCGAATTTTACATTTAAAGGTTATAATTTCTCTAACAATGGATTTTGTGTGTTGGGAAAAGTAATACGAGAAAAGAATGTGGAATACGTATCAAACGGACTATACGCATTGTAAGCCGCTTCTAATTACTAAATGGTGGATCACAGCTTAATAGTTTAGCATAAAATTAGTCCTTAGATTCATCAGTGTTGCATTTGAGGGTATCAATGAGAAAGTTGCTAAAAAATTATGCTTATACTTCCTGCTAAAAAGGTTAGCATGGTGTTGAGAAACGATTATGAGACTATAACCATAGTTTTCTGATGGCGCAATCAAAATCACCAAAGCTTTAAATTTAACAGTGTAAAAGCGGCAAGGTGAGAACTCGCAACATGAATTCAAAGGTGCAGTAACAATTCCAGTCTGCGAAAAAAGCATTTATGAACTTGGGATTGGGTCTCTTAGTTTTAATACATTTGCACACACACAAAATGGGTGTTAAAATTTTCGTATAACATTGAAAAAAAAATTAGCATTTTAACATTATTTTATTTTGGGATTGCTTACATTGTTAACAATTTTCTAGTCTGCACTCTTACTTTAACCTAATTTTCTAAGTTCTAGATACGTTGAATTGTATCTAGGAAGAAGAAAACAAAAAAAAAAGATTAAACAATGTACATGGTAGAATATAAGGATTGTTAGATAAGTTCAAGTACTTAGTTGTACTAGGATATATCATAGAGATTCGAGTTTTTTTTATTAATAAGGTATATAAGTTCTTTTCTTCCTTTTTATCCGTCGTAGTACTTATTCGCTTGTCATTATGTCTATACAGGGAATGCGTAGGATTTAAAAGAGGATCCGTTCGGATTAAATGTAGCATTTATCCCTTCTCATTTTGATTTCAAAGTTAATTTCTCTGCTGCAAATTACTTTTTTCATTTTATACAACGCCGTCCACGCTTGTTAATTTCCCTGTTTGTTTACTAGGGCAAGCGTTATTACGAGTATTAATTTATCATTCCTGATTTGAAATTACTGACTTTTTCGATGTTTTTGTTATTTATTTTTTCATCAAATTTCTTTCCTAGTTAACATCATAAACTTTGTTTTGGCAGTGCTTGGAGGACACGGTGAAAAGTTCTCGGCCTGAGGCAGAGATGGCTTTCCAATCAGCAAAAATTTGCTTCCTGCCTGGGTGCACATGTCATTATTGATCATTAACAAGTTTCAACTTTCAAGAAGTTTGTTTACACGAATTCTTGCGGCGTGTTTTTCGTTAAAATGTATAAACTTGAATATCATGCAGTCATAAAATTCTTCGTTTTGGATGGATTAGCCACTAAGGAAATTTATCCAAAGTTGACAAAACCACACCCGAAACAATCGAAAAAGTGCATGATTCATGTTGGTCGATAGGCGAGTGAAGGTGATTGAGATAGCTGAGGCTGTGGGCATATCGGAAGAAAGAATGCGAAACATCTTGCACAAAAACTTAGGTATGCGAAAGTTTTGCGCAAGATAAGTGCCTCTTTTGCTGCATGCCGGTCAAAAGCAAATACGCCAACAATTTTCGCAGCAATCTCTGGACCGCTTCAATAGCTATCCGACCGATTTTTCAGCATGGATTACACATGGGTCCACCACTGCACACCAAAAATGAAACAGCAGACGAAGCAGTAGGTTGAAGCCAGCAGTTCAGAGCCTAAGAAAGCGAGGTCAATCGCATCTACCGAAAAGGTCATGGCCAGCTTGTTTGGGGTTAATTGATTATCTTGAAAAAGGCAGAACAATTACAGGCGAATATTACTACAACCTTTTTGACCAGCTGGATGCCAAAATTCGCGAGAAGAGGCCTGACTTCAAGAAGAAAAAAGGTCTGGACGAGACCGGCGTAGCTATAAGAGTGCCGCCATTACATCTCTGCACTCCGAATTTGAAACACTGGCAATAACAATAGTCTGAATGACACCGAGTCCAAACAATGCGTCGATCAACTATGGGAGCTAGCCAAAGCAGAAAATGTTTGAATTCAAGCAGAGTGCTACAATACAATTGCAATGTACGTCCGAGATAGATAAATAGATAGTTTTATTAGTTAGAAATAGCTTTAAGTATCTAAACAATTAACAATTTTAAAGTTTTTTTAATTTATTGTACATAAATCAAAAGCAAAAAAGTTAAAAATTACGTTTCTTAAATAGTGTTGTTTAGAACTTGAAATGTGAATCCCATATCAATAACTCCGTACACTCACGCATAAATGTATTAAGTCATAACAAATCACCAGCTAGTCATCGACACCGGTACACACATCAGTACAGTTGAAGAGAAACCGTAGATGAAGACAGTTCAATTAAGAAATTGTGTATCATAATGAAATACCCTTTTTTGTTTTTTTTGTACGTAGAATCACAGTTGTATGCAATCAATCATTGCTGTACTTGAAAGTAATCAATAAAATTAAATAAAAAGTTTCAAACATATTCGTTGGTCCTTCGAGCCGGATTTAGTAAAAAAAATTCGGTGTATCGGTATTCCATTATAATAATCTTTATAACTAAACGGTTTACAATGAAAATATTAAAAGCCAAGCGGTCGGTTGTCAAAGGTTCTTTCACGCGCATTTCTAAATTTGCATATAAGCTAGATGATAAAACTGACTTGGTAGAATGCGAGTTACGCTTGGAAAAACTGTCACAGGTGTGGGAAGACTATCACATGCTTGTTAATCAGATGGTAGAAAAAATTTGTGAGGACGATGAAGATATAGAAGAATTGGGAATTGATTTAGCGGATTTTGAAGAAAAATGTCACCAAGTTATATCACTCATCAAAAAACACGTGGCAACAACCAAGGAAAAAGGTGTGATTTCAAATTCAAAAAACGTAGCGGCATCTATTACAGACTGCTCTAGAACAACGGGATCGTCGTTCAGACACTTACCAAAAATATATATAAAGCCATTTGCAGGTGATTTTACTGAATGGAAACCATTTCATGATATGTTTGTGAGCTCAGTGGATAGGGATGAAGGGTTAACGCCATGTCAGAAATTTCATTTCCTCAAAACATTGCTATAACCGATGAAAACTACAAAGAATCGTGGGAAAAATTAAGGGCGCGTTATGACAAATCAGGCATCATAGCTAGTGCACAAGTTCGTAAATTTATAAGTATTCCGTCGATAAGTAATCCTACAGCAACAACAACGGACTGTGCCAACGAGGTATTAAGAGGCCTTAGGGCTATAGGGACAGATGCAGAAGGATGCGACAGTTGGTTAAATTCAATTCTGCTATCCAGATTAGATTCAGAAACTTGCCAAAATTGGGCTAAAGCTGGTAAGAAAAATGAAGAGTTTCCCACTTTTAAGGAATTGAACTTTTTGCAAAATTCATGCTCTGTTCTCGAGGCAAGCCATAATTCAATAAAGGTTCATCAAGCTTCAGAAGCTACCACATGTTCGAAATGTAAGGGTAATCACGAAATTGCGAAATTAGTCGTTGCGATCAATTTTGGCAATGAACAATTCTGCTCGACGAGATTTTATAAATAAAAATATGCTATGTTTTAATTGCTTACGTACAGGTCATCGCGTATCTACATGCAGATCCAAGTGTACTTGTTGCAATTGTCAAAGAAAACATCATTCTCTCTTGCATCCAGTAGCCAGCCAACCATCTTTCGATTCATCGTCTACAGCAGATTTTTCTAATGAATCTTCAAAACCATTTTATTCTTTGCAAAACAACTCTTACTCAACTTCAACGATATTGACATATTTCATTCAGAAAGATACACCGTTAGAATCTTCATCGTTTTCAGCTCTTCTGCCTACGGCACTTGCCAGGGTTCGTGATTGTTTCGGAGAATATCAGCTGTGCCGAATGTTATTAGATTATGGTTCACAAGTGTCCTTTGTGTCGGGAGCATGTGTACGTTGATTAGGAATAAAACGCAAACATGCTCGTATTCAGGTTAACTCAGTATCAGCAACAGGGGTTGGTAATACGAGGGATGCGTCCGTCTACATGTGCAGTCTTTAGTTAACGACAAGTGCATTGATTGATTTCAACTTTGACGCTTCTTTATATATCACATTAAATCTAGCAGATCCTCAGTTTCACGTTTCTTTAGATATTGATATACTTTTGGGAATGGATAAAGTTTTTCACATAATTGGAGGATCTAAATTATCAGGAAAATCAGGATATCCCGATGCAATTTCAACAATCTTTGGGTGAGACATTTCTTCAATTTCTTCGATTAAACATTCCGCCACTGGGGTTTCCGCTTATCACATTAATCTAGAAATTGATAAAACTCTGGCCCGATTCTGGGAATTGGAATATGTTCCCAAGGCTGATTCTCTTTTGAACGAACCCTCCAAGCAAACATTTTCGTGCAAATTACGTTCGCGGTAGTGTTGGTAAATTCTGCGTTGCACTACACTTTAAGGTTCCCCCGCCTATTGAATTTGGAAAATCTATTAATGCTGCTTTCAAACGTCTTTCCCAAACAGAAAATCTTTTTCATTCAAATCCTTCGTTAAAGGAAAAATATTGTTCTTTTATGAACGACTATCTTAGCCTTGGCCACATGGAAAAAAATTTTCTGCATCTGAGATCGAAAAACCCACATCTGAGTGCTATTATTTGCCACACCACCCTGTTTTTAAAGAGGATAGCACTACCACTAGCTTGCGGTTAGTTTTCGATGCTCCTTCTAAAACGGAAAATTATCCCTCCTTAAATGACACCTTATTGATAGGACTACCCATTCAAAGAGATCTTATTTCTGTTCTTCTTCGGTTTCGCTGCCATCGCTACGCTATATCAGGTGACATAGAGAAAATGTTTAGACAAATCTGGGGTCAAGGAAATCACTGCGACTACCAGCGGATTCTTTGGATGGATCCTGTGAGTAATGAAATAACCCACTATAGATTGAAGAATGTTACCTATGGGACATCCTGCGCGCCATTTTTGTCGGTAAGGGCACTTGAAGAACTCGGTAAACTTAGCAAGGAACAGCATCTGATAGTATCCAGGGTTATTTTAAACGATTTTTATGTCGATGGCGTAATGACTGGAGCGGATAGTATCCAGGAGCTCATGACACTACATAAGGAAATAGTTTCAACCTTACTCTCGGCTGGTTTCAATTTGCGCAAATGGAGCAGTAATTGCGGTACTTTCTTATAGTCCCTACCTGAGGAAATTCGAGAAATTTCGCCTTTAGATTTTCAATCATCCAAAACTGTGAAGGTTTTAGGGTTAAAATGGATACCTTTACATGATTGTTTCGTTTCCATCAGCTTCTAAAATAACTAGGCGCATCTTATTGTCGGAAGGGTCTAGGATCTTTGATCCCCTAGGATTCTGAACTCCATGCACTGTAATGATCAAAATGCTTTTTCAAGAATTGTGGCCCCTGAAATTAAGTTGGGACGACGAGGTACCTGAAGATGTTGCAAAACAATGTCTTAAGATACGTTCAGAATTTCGTAACATTAACGCATTGGAAATTTCGCGTTCTATTCAAATGCTTTCAGGAAAAATTCAGTTTCATGGGTTCTGTGATGCATCTAAGAGTGCTTATGCTGCTGTCGTGTACTGAAGATCAGAGACCAGGGAGGGTATCACTACAAGTTTTATAATTGCAAAGAGCAGAGTTTCGCCAACAGAACCCATAACAATTCCTCGTCTTGAGCTGTGTGCGGCTCTTCTCTTAACAAAGTTGACGAAAAGTATAATTGGTATACTTAATATCGATTTGTCTCCGAGATAACTATGGACAGACTCGCTCATCGTATTACATTGGTTGTCCTCATCTCCTAAGCGGTGAGCTACCTTCATTTCAAATCGAACTACAGAAATTTTAAAAACATTTAGGCGGCCATTGGAATCATGTCCGCTCAGCTGACAATCCAGCTGACTGTGCTTTCCGAGGGATTCATTTAACATCTCTACTTAAAAAGGACAAATGGTTTGTAGGCCCAATTTGGCTTAGGCTGTCGCAATCATTTTAGCCAGAACAACATGTTACAGGGACGGAATTTAAAAGCATCGATCTAGAGGAAAAGAAAAGTGGACTCAATATACACGCGCAAAGCTTTCACCCCGTTGTTCAAAATAGTACTTTGCACTCAGTGCTCTTATGAATATCAACATGCGTTAAATTGGTTCGAGTAATAGCATATTGTTTTCGCATTTTCGCAAGTCCTCAACGTTCATCTGTCTTACATTCATCGTTCTTAACATCCGAGGAACTCTCAAAATCTCGTAACTTTATTCTACGGGAGATACAAAATGAAATGTTTATGACCGACCTATCAACTCTTCAACGTTGTTGGAAAATTTAAGTAAAAAGCAAACTTTCTTCGTTAGCTCCATTCATTGACCAACATGGGTTGCTTCGCGTAGGTAATTCGCCGGCAACATTCTCAATAAGGCATCCTATTATCTTACATCATAAACACATCGTTTCCGAAATGATGGTACGCTATTTTCATCTTTCTAATTTACATGTTGGCATTTCGGAGCTGATCTACGAGGGCGGGTCAATAAGTCCGTGACTTTTTGAATTTCTGACCTCTTTACTGAAACAGCAACACTGCTCCTGTCAACAGGCATCTGTCAGTTGACTCCTGTCAAAATTTAAACTTGCTGCGTCAGTTAGTTTGTGTTTGACAGCTATTTTTATCAGACTACTCACTAATTTGAGGAGAAAATGGAAAAAAGTGAATTTCGTGTGCTTATTAAGCATTATTTCTTGCGAAAAAAAACCATTACCGAGACCAAGGCTAAGCTTGATAAATACTATGGGGACTCTGCACCATCGATTTCAATGGTAAAAAAGTGGTTTACTGAATTTCGTTGTGGCCGTACAAGCACTGAAGATGCCGAACGTCCTGGACGCCCAGTTGAGGTCTCTACACCCGAAACAATCGAAAAAATTCACGATATGGTGTTGGCCGACCGAAGATTGAAAGTGCGAGAGATTGTGGAAGCCGTAGGGATCTCGCATGGCTCAGTGGTTTCAATTTTGAATGATCACTTGGGCATGAGAAAGCTTTCCGCAAGATGGGTGCCGCGTTTGCTCACAGTCGACCACAAACACATGTGCAGTTGCCATGGCAAAAATCCATGAATTGGGCTATGAATTGCTCCCTCATCCACCCTATTCTCCAGATTTGGCTCCGAGCGACTACTTCTTGTTCCCAAACCTGAAGAAATGGCTTGGTGGAAAAAGATTTGACTCCAATGATGAAGTCATCTCGCAAACAAAGGCCTATTTTGAGGACCTCGACAAATCATTTTTTTTGGAAGGGATAAAAAAATTGGAGAAGCGTTGGACAAAGTGTATAGAGCTCAAGGGAGACTACGTTGAAAAATAAAATTATTTTTTTATCAAAAAATCTGTGTTTTAATCCAAAAGTCACGGACTTATTGACCCGCCCTCGTATTTAGTCCGCCAGGAATTTTATATATTGGGTATACGAGGTCTAGCTAAACGAATAGTACATCAATGCATCACCTGCTTTAAAATAAGGAAAGCAACATCATCACAATTAATAAGCAACCTTCCAGCCGAAAGGGTAACTTATGCAAGACCATTCAGCAGGGTAGGGTGTGACTACACAGGTCCTTTAACCCTTAAACTATGCAAAGGAAGGAACCCTAAGCATGTAAAGGCATACGTTTCGCTCTTTGTTCGCTTTATAACTAAAGTAATACATATAGAGCTTGTAGGTGATTTGACCACCGAAGCATTCATCGAACCTCTGAATAGATTTATCACGCGACTTGGGAAACCCATTGAAATATGGTCTGATAATGGTACCAATTTTCGTGGTGCACAGCGTAGACTCGATCAAATGCGACACCTTCTTCATTCTCAGAGCTTCAACGATTGTGTAAGCGATCATTTAACATTTGAAGGCATATCTTAGCGATTTATTCCACCTGCCTTCCCACATTTTGGAGGTTTATGGGAGGCAGGTGTGAAGTCCATCAAAACTCATCTACTCTCGTTCACTGTGTGCCTGTAGCGATGCTGAAATCGATGCCTAGACACCGTCCCACTTTCTCATCGAGGAAGCCTTCACTTACTTGCAACGATGGGAGAGAGTTAAACATGTGTCAGGGATTTTGGAAACGCTGGCACTCTGAATATTTAACTAGCCTACAGCACAGAGGAAAATGGAGATCTTCAAGTCCTAATATTAAACTGCCACAAATAGTTTTACTTATGGAACCTAACCTACCGCAATCTAAGTGAATTCTTGGCAAGATCATCAAACTTCATCCTGGACATGATAATAAAATTCGAGTTGTCACTATTAAAACTTCAAGAGGCATTTACACTAGACCGATTGTGAAGATTTTTCCACTGCCGGTTCCTGAAAGATGTTCATCTTCCAGTGGGGGGCAGAATGTTTAGAACTTGAAATGTGAATACCCTATCAATAACTCCGTACACTCACGCATAAATGTATTACGTCGTAAAATCACAAATCACAAATGACCAGCTAGTAATCGACACCGGTCGATCAGTGCATTTGAAGAGAAACCCTAGATGAAGACATTGTGTATCATAATTAAATACCCTTTGTTGTTTTTTTTTTACGTAGAATCACAGTTGTATTGAATCAATCATAGTTGAACTTGAAAGTAATCAATAAAATTAAATAAAAAGTTTCAAACAAGTGTCTTTTATAAATTTACAAATTTTCCCTTTAAACCCTAGTAATCTTGCTTCATTTTTTATATTAAATGGCAAGTTGTTAAAAACTTGTTAGAAACTTCATACACGTAGTCTTGTTTACATTTAGCTTTAGCTTGTTCATCTTTAGCCATATAGATTTTAAATGTTTATCTAATTGCTCACACATAAGTTCAACAATTTTACCGCAAATATATAATAAAGTGTCATCCGCGTCAAAACAGCTATAAACGAGCTTTCGTCGTCCATCTGTTTTTTCCATTCTCATACTATATGATTTAGTGCAGTTTCACATGAATGTGAGTTTCTTAATCCAAACTGTTCTTTAATAACTATTTTATATTTGTCTAAATAGTTCGTCAACTGGTCAGCTACAAACTTTTCAATCAGCTTTTCGCAAGTAGAAAGAGTATTTGCTGGACGAAATTCCTCACATTTAATTGCATTATTTACTTTTTCTACTGGCACTACTATTGTTTCTTTCCACACATTTGGAAATATACCAGAACTGAAGGATTGGTGTATTATTTTCAATAATGCTGGACCTATAATTTCAATACATTGATAAATAATGTCTCTATTGATACAAACAGCATATTATTGCACTTTCTAATTATATCACAGAATTGAAATCTAAATCTAGTAGTTACATGTATATCTAGTAAAACATATGGAATTGACGCATTAATTTCACAGACATTCTCCACAAAATATACATTTAATTTATTTGCAACTTCCCCTTTATCACTTAGAATCTCGTTCCCGAATTGCACGCTTGATGTGTCTTTGACTTTATAGTTTTTATAACTAGCTTCTTAAGTGTTCGCCAAATTTGTGTCTGATTGCCCCTTCTTATTGCGATTTGTGAATGAATGTGTTTGTCTTTTGCTTTTTTAATTTCAATTTATACAAGATACAGGGTTTATCTATCCCAGTTTTCACTCGTGTTTCCGAAAACCGCACATAGTTGAATTTTTTCACATTTCAAGCGTCTTAAATTGGAATCAAACCATTTTACAACGTCGTTTCTGTATCTCATAGTTGTCGTTGTGGTTAGACTCTTACAACTCTCATTAATTTCTGCATGAAATTGGGACACAAGATTGTCCAAGTCCTCGATAAAAAAAAGGCCTGTGAAGTTTGATTTATTTAAAAGATTGTCATATATTATATTTGTGCTCACTTATAGTTATTAATATTTTAAATGGTTAATATATCTCATGGTCCGAGACGGAATTCCTTGTAGATGGAATTATTCATCGCCTATTGATTCTACTATTGAATACATATTTGTTGAATTTAAATGGGCTTTAAAAGTCTTCTTATAGGTACTGTTTATAGACCTAACTCAAATATATGTTTAACACCTTTATCTGGGTTGAAGGATGAAATCTCCATTAGCTCAACCAATGTAATCGTCTGCGGTGATCTCAATAATAATCTATTGGTCGATGAGCGACTAAAAGATCTTATGTGTTAATTTGATTTACACTCCGTTAATAAAACTAGATATGTTTTTTGTGACCAATATGAAAAAAGCGCTTTTTTATAGTCAACTTTCCGCATCAGCCTTCTCCAAACATGATCTCATATTCCTTACGTACAATTTCTTTATTGACCGTGGTCCGGTTCAATCAAGGTATCAGTACAGGGACATGGAACTGTAAACGGTTCGGCTTTAGATCGAGAACTGTGTCAAATACCGTGGAACTCCATTTATCGTATGCCTACATCAGACGAGCAAGTTAATTTTCTCAACTAACATAAACACCCTCTTGCACTTCCACGTTTCAATCAAAACAAGAAAGGTCATTAATGTATCACAACCCTGGTTCTCAGCAGTTTTACAAATACATAGATCAACGTGATCGGGCCTATCATAATTGGAAACGCTTTCGGATTGAGATACTTCATAATTTCTACCTAGAAAGGTCGTTCTAGAAGATCGTTCTCAAAATAAAGCAGGCCAAAATTCGGTTCTTTTCTAGCCGTGTAGAGGCAAAATCAGATGGACGTAAGAATTTAAGAGATTGGTAAGCAGCGATTAAACTGCCCACATACCGTAGATGGTAGTGATCTCAACCGCAATTTTGTTCCTCTTCCCCTCTATAAGGTCGTATCTGAACAAGTTATCACGCTTACAGTACTGTGCACTCCACATATACGCCTTTCGAGTTCATCGGGGTTAATAACTTGGATGTTCTTGAAAGTTTTCTCTCCATCCAACTTTTGTTAAAGTCATTCTTTCTCTTTTATTGCCTTATATCACGCACCTTATGAATACAGTTATAATCACAGAAAAATTTCCTCACCAATGAAAAATGACAAACATTTTACCAATTCCCAAAAATGAGGTTATCGATGAGTTCAGGCCTATATCAATTCAGCCTTGTCTCTTAAAAGTTTGTGAAAGTCTTATGCAAAAACAACTAAGTGAATATCTGTGCCGATATAACTTGTTGGATCAATTTCAATCTGGCTTTCATCCTAAGCACAATTATACTACCGCTCTAACTAGAGTTGTAGATGACATAAGATCAAGGCTAGACGCAGACAATGTCACCTTCCTGATCCTATTGGACTTTTCCAAAGCCTTCGACACGGCCAACCATACAGTACTCTGCAAAAAAAAAAACTCGGTTTGCAACAAATCATGTTTCATCGTACCTCAGTAATAGAAAACAGGGTGTATCTATTGATAACGTTTTAATAAATTCCCTTTCGTTGACCCGAGGCATTCCCCAAGGGTCAATTTTAGGTACACTTCTTTTCATGCTGTACATTCCAAATAAAATACACTCATTATAACTCACTACCCATACCATTCTTTATTTTGGGTACCTGTGAATGCTGTATAAGGGTGAAAAGCGCATTCGAATCATTCGAATTACTTTAATTATTGCGCAGACGATTTTGGGATTCTGTTGTGCGTTTTGGTTTTTTTTTTTTTTTTTCAATTATCAGGTATACGTGAATTTTCGTGAATTTTCGCACAAGCATTCACGCATATTCAACCCTTTCGAGTATTGTGAATGTGAATGTGAGTTAGCCCATCCATTGGTGCGAATGAGTGTGAATTTCGACGGTCGACAGCACAACTACGCACAACACAACTTTTATACCCGCACTCACTCAGACTCATTCACAGGTCCCATTGTACAATGAGTAATGAGAAGTATCCATGAATCAAGTTGTACATTCACTGCGTGAATGTATCCATGCAGATGTCTAGTGTGAATCATAGGTTTGTGAGTCCTGTGAGTTATGAGACCTCGTTGCATCCACACTCACAAGCATTCATAATTCTCTTCACTCAATGAGTGAGGAATCACTGTGTGTGAATTGAATGAGTATGGTAGTTAATTTCATTTCATTAATTTCTCATGGGTAACTTTTATGGCATTCACGCAGATCTCTATATATATAAGTATACAATAGTTTTGTAAGAGAGAAAAACAAAACAAATTAGTTATTAATTTATTTAAAACCTTATACAAAAAAGAAAGATTTAAGAAACTATAAAAAGTATGAAGGACAAGTAAAACAATGCTCAACAAATTCTTGACTTGCGATATACCCATTGTAAATAGCCATAACTTGACTCTGTTTAAAATTAGACTTTGTATATTAATGATTCTTATTTCAAACGGTAATCGATTAAATAATATAGGTGCTGACACAGTATAGATATTGGAAAAATTAGTTTTGTTTGCCATCGGCCGAGAGTTCACTCTTAACCTGTATATATTTGAATTTCTCGGTATTGCACTGTATAAAAAACACTTTGAGAACTTTGTATATATAGAAATGTTTTATTGGTAAAATCTGAAGGAGGGATATTTTTTTACATATAATTATGACTATGGGCTTTTGTGCAATTTGCAGTGGTTCAATTGTGTTATTATAAGCTCCTCCCCAACTTGTTAAACCATAGTATAGCTTTGAGTTAACAAGACCATAATAAATGACTCTAAGAAGGTTTTTGGAACAATGAGGTTGTACCAGAAACATTTTACGCGTCGCACACATTATATACTTTTTTAAGTCAGTTACATGGCTTTTTTAACTCAAGTGTCTGTCTATTGTTACTCTCAGATACTTAAAACATTCAACAGATTCTATTTGAAAACAATTAGAACAACATGAGATATTAGCACGGAAATTGACCTTACCACAGTTATGAGGAGAAATTAAAAGCTTTGGACATGCAGCGGCGTGAAAAAAGATAATAATTTCGAGCAGACTTGATTTTTTTAAGTTTAAAAACATAAGTTTGGCCTTGTAGAGCTTGTCTAAAAGAACCGTATGGCTAACCATATCAAAGGCCTTTGTCATATCGATAAATAATGCTATTGAACAAGTATTACTATTTAAACCATTGCATATCTCACTAAACAACTTTAATATGGCATTTTCTGTCGATTTACCCTCACGAAAGCCAAACTGTTGATGACACAAGTAATTATTTTTGCTAAGGAATAATAAAATCCGGTCTTTCATTGCTTTTTCAAATAGCTTAGAGAATGTTGGAAGTAATGACATTGGTCTATATTGGCTGACAAATTTCCGGCACCCCTTTTTATATACAGGAAAAACTTCAGTAGTTTTTAACGCAGACGTGAAGTTACCACAATCAACACTCAAATTAAATATATAGCACAGTATATCAACAATGAAGAAGGCAATACGCTTAACGAGACAATTAGTTATACCATCCGAAGTACACGAGTTCTTATTGTTAAGATTCATTATACATTTATAAAGCTCAAGTGATGAAAAAGGTTGAAAAACAAAACTATTATTCTGAAAGGCATCATCAATATAGTTCACAACTGCAATTCGTCTGAGTAGGGCTGGGTTTGAAATTCATTGCAATGTTTGCAAAATAACAGTTGAAGGTATTTGCAATATTCATGGGATTATGCACTAACTTATCTTCTACTTGAATCCCACGCTTTGTCGCGTTTCTCACCATTACTTAAAATGCTGTTGACAACTCTCTATCTCTCCTTAATTCCCCTGCAGTTGTCGAATTCAAGAAATTATCTCGACTAAAAGCTATTTTTGTTTTTACCTTTTGGCTGAATTTATTGCACTGCCATTCTAGGATAGTATTTGGAGGGTTCTTTTTGCATTTTTACGAAGAGTATTCTGTTCGTTTATCATTTTCACTTGATCCTCATTAATCCAAGGCTTTAATCGCTTGAACTTAGTATTGCTACATGACTTGTGGAATTTGCAATGTGACGTTTTAATATTTTCAAAAAAAAAAACATCATAGGATAATGAAGGATCATTTTCTAAATAAACCAGCTCCCAAAGCTCAAACTTAAGGGCATTCACTAATTTATGGCAGTCTATTACCTGTTTATCTGGAAAGGGGATGTATCTTCTTTAATTATCAGACGTTTAATCTAAATCTAGTCTTATCATACAGTGGTCAGTGATTCTCAAATCATGTACTTCACATGAAACCATGTGAGACCAATTTTTGTGGAATCTTACAAAAATGTAGTCAAACAGGTTTGAGTTACGTCTGTTATCTGATTTGGTGTATTCACAAGCGACTTTAAACCATATGATGACATTAACAGCCTATATTTGTCAGAATCATTACTATCACTCAATATGTCTATGTTTATGCCTCCTAAAACAATTAAATTTCTTGACCTTATATTCTTCAAAAGTTCATCCATATGTTCAATAAATACATTTTTGCTCAAACCATTTTCATGTAAGCGATAGATAAATAAAATTGTAAGAACTTCAGCATTTTGTTTGTAGGTAATTTTAAGGATTATCTGCACTGCCAAGACTATATTTCACAATGTCTTCATAATTGACGGAATCCTTTATGAATAGTGATACACCACCTGCACTATACGAATTATTACAACCACCAAATATTTCATAACCCGGAAGAGTATAATTGGATAGTTCGTGGTCGTACACCCAGATTTCAGAAAAAATAATAAAGTCATATAAATTTGTATTTTTTCGTCAGCTTTATCTTCTTGGTTGCATTAAGAAGGTCACGTACCTGAGGAGTCAAACAGTCATTAACAAAGATGATTGTGTTATCAAAACTCTCTTCAAAAAATTTCGCTGTGGGTTTAACGTTTCTTTTGGTTTCTTTCGTCTGCTGGGGAGTCAATTTCTTCTTCTTCTTATTCTTTTATTAACCCTTTCCTCGTTATACGAACTTATGCGTAACGAGTTTCCCATTTTTACTGCATCGCTGCTGCTCCGTTTATGGGGTTGGCTAATGTCGCAGACCGCAGAACGCGTCTACATAAAGCTCGGTCCTGGATCGCTTCAGTGGTTAACCCCAGACGTTGTTGCGCATTTGCCATCTGAGAAATCCAGGAATTCTTTTTCCGACCTCGTTTTCTTACAGTTGGAGTGACCGTAGTTGATAGTGCCTTTTTAACCGGATTTTCCGCAGATCTTCTTTGAACGTGGCAATACCAACTTATTCTATTCGCCTCAAGCTGTTCGGTTACCGAATTCTTTATATGTAGACTTCCTCTTATACGCGTAGATCTAACGCAATCGCGTTTAGTGACTGCTGGGGAGTCAATTTAATGACAAGAATATTGGTGTCGGTTTCGGGTGTAGCATCGCCTTTCGCATTGGTACTGCTGATATGCGCACGTTTTATTTTTTTTAACATATCAATTGTCTATGTCGTTTTCGCAAAATTCCACTCCCACTCCTACGAGAATGATTTCTACAGCAACTTACATTGCATTCGAGTTATCAACACACGGTACATTCACAATTTCCATAACATTGGAAAAATTGGACTACTCCAAGTAATGACAATGAGCTTAGATTTAAGTTCGGAGTTATCAGTTTCCATTTTGATAGCGCGAGATAAAAAGTCATTGTTAATATTTTTTATTTTTTAATTCTTTGATTTTTTGTAAATCAGTTAAAAATCAATTACTTCATTTTCTTGTTTTTGTTTTTCACAACGTTTTCGTTCTCTATTCTACTTGTTACCTTGGAAGTAGCAGAGAGTCACTTTCTGCAGCTAGAGAGTTTCGTCGCATAGCTGTGCACTACAAGCATCTCCAAATTTTTTTGTTTTTCTTCTCATAAAATCAAGATCAACGAGTAAAATTTTAACATTGCCACCATGGAAAAGATTTTTGCAGTCATGACATTCTACTTTTGCATCACTTCGATCAACTTTTTTCTTACAAACAAAACACTGCATGATTGATTTTTGGCAAACTTGGAAGAAGCGCGATTTTCAGATGCTAACAATGAAATATTTTCAGGGATCGTGTGTGAGTTTTTGTTTTATAACTTAAGCAATTCTCGTTACGTGTGTACCCCACATCACTTCGAGAGACTGATGAAAATGGAAAATCGTATACCAAAGACAATAGTGTTTCTGAATACAAACCGTGGTTTCCACGTCATTATCGAGGAAACTAAACTAACTATTCATGAAAAATATAAAACAAAACGTATGCTTTGGTATGTACAAAAGAAGTAACATTTTATTCGAAACCAAGTCGCACACAAGGCAAACTGAGAATGCACTGAATGAAGGTATAAACCAACTTAATACATGACATATAATTTATTAAATACAAAAAGTCCAATAGATATCTTATCTTTCTAACTTTTCATACTTTCTCAAATATCGCTTGATGAAAATAGCCACCAATCAAATACAAAAGGAATCTGTATCGACATTGACTTCTTCCGGAAAATTTGTAAAACATCCTTGTTCAGGAGACCTGGGGTTTGATATGAATCAAAAAGCATGCGGTCTTAAGATACATGAACAATAACATATTGTCAAAGAAATTTATACGATAAGTGTACATTTTTATCGATGTTTTGTGAATTTTTTTTAAACATACATAAATGACAAAAAGCTTGCTTTAATAAATAGAGCAAATTACAGGATGGAAATTAAAAGGCAAAAGTGTCATTTAGAATAAAAGGATAGTCATTGCTAAAGCAAATTAACATTAAAAACCCGTCATGAAATTTTTTGAATCAATCACGGAGAGAAAAAATCGTAAAAGGCCTTGCCTAAGGAGTAGCACTCAAGCAAAGCCAAACGACTTGGTGTGCGCAACGGAAAACATTTAAAGCAAGCCCAACCTAAATGTAGAGAACATATAAAAAAATATCTCTACATGCACTTCAACAAACAAAAATCAGACACTAGGAGACATCGTAAAATATGTCAAGCGATCAAAGGGCATATGTAAAAACAACTATATTTAAAGTACACATCTTTAAATATATATAGCTTGTCAATATCATCTGTTTTATGCAGACGCAAAACTTACTTCCAACCAACATCAAAAACATAAAACATTAACCAGAATTGTAAAAGAAAAAAAAATAATAATAAGAATTAAGACTTTTAACCGGCAATATACTCGTACTATAATATTCTGTAAAATCCAAGCAAAACTCCCCAAAAAATATTCAGTAAGAAAATGCAATGCAAATGTAAATATGTCAATACTACGCCTTTCCTTAGTAACTGGTTATCAGGATCATATGAAATGTCTAATTACAAACTTCTACAGAAAAAATAAATAAAAATATAAGAAATAACAAAACTTATTTTCAATGACTTCATACTTACCCAACTAATTATCCCCAATCCAGTACCATTTAAAAAAAAAATTATAAAGGTATTAATTACCGCGAGTATTCTTCATAGTGTATACAAAATAATGACCATAGCCCAGACAAAAGCGGATGTTACATATTTACCGAAGGGATTCGTTACAGGAAAATGAAACGCCTCCGCTTTCTAAATCCTCATGCAATTTTACATTTGAACTCAATATAAGAAATAACAACTCAAATAACTTGTTTCCTTACTTACAAAATAACTTACCTCAATTTGCACGACGTCGAAAAATATATCGCCTAACTTTCTGTTTGAAAGATTTTCCACATCGTCTGCAAGCTTTTTATATTGTTCGCATGCTTCAAAACAAGCCCGACAAATTTCTGCGATATTTACATTTTCCAAAGATTGGTCCATGTCCATATATTTTGTTTAAAAAGAAAAGAACCACTTTCTGCCGCTGCACTTCCTTTGCCCTACCTGAAAAAATGTATTTATTTATCGCCTATTGAAATAAAACTTACCAACTGTCACCAAAAGGCATTTTTAACCAACAACTAGATGGTTATATACAGGGATGCCCATAGGTTTAAGTGTTACCATCATAGTAAACAAAACAAATTGGATAAAATTTTTCTTTAAAACCTTGTTAGCTGCTAAACCAATAGCCTTTTCACACCGAATCACAAACGCGGTTGTATGTTTATGAAAAATTGTGGTTTACCAAAAATGTATGGGAAAACCTGTGTTTTTGATGTGGTTTTTGCGTTTTTTTTTTTTGCGAAAACCCGGTTTTTGGTTCGGTGTGAAAGGACTTCAAGACCGCTATTTCACGATGACTTTGGCCCCACGACTCAAAGGATTGCTGATTTTCTATCTCATCTTCTTTCTCATTAGCACTTGTGTGAGTCGTGACTTAAAAGCCACCGTGTTGTTGAGTCACGACTCTTTTCGACAGCTCTCTTTTATTTTTTTTTGGAATTATAAACAAACGTTTCGGTCTCAAAAAACTTTTTGAATTTTTCCTTGACTCCTTTTAGTCCGTCTCTTCTTTGCGAACCACCCTTCATGGGGAACGAATAGAAATAAAGCGATGTAAAAAAATAACAAACAAGGAAATTTTCAGAGAGAAAAATTCAAAACTTTTGTTAAGAGAGCGAATCGTTTGTGTTTAAAGCGAAAAAAGGAATAAAAGAGAGCTGTCAAAAAGAGTCGCGTACTCAAAAGTCACCGTGTAATAGCACGTGCCTCACCGAAAAGAAAATCACAACAGAACTGTCAAAAAGAGTCATGACTCAAAAGTCAACTTGTAATAGTCCGGTATAGTCACGACTCACACAAGTGCAAAGGAGAAAGAAGATGAGATAAGTCCTTTGCGAACCACCCTTCATGAAGAACGAAAATAAATAAAGCGATATAGAAAAATAACGAACAAGGAGAAAGGAAAAGTCAAAAAGAGTCATTAAAATTTTGCCCGGCGACTCACAAGTTTAGTGATTTTTTATCTCATCTTCTTTCTCTTTTGCACTTGTGCGAGTCGTGACTCAAAAGTCACCGTGTAATACCGGACATAGCACGCGCCTCACAGAATAGAAAATTTAAAGAGAACTGCCAAAAAGAGTCATGACTCGAAAGTCACCGTGTAATACCGGACATACCGGACTAAGCATCTATTGAATTTAATAATTCAAAAAGCTGTTTTTGTTTTTGCGAAAAATGTGAAATTTCCTTCATTTATATTAGAAGGAAACACATAAATTTGATTATCAAAATCATTCAAAGAGCTTTTACTGTGGATTTGTGCCTTTTTCTTGCGAGGTGAATTCCAGAAAGCTTCTGTGTGGGAACAAATCGCTGTAAAAAAATTAAATTCGGTTCGAAAACTTGTTAAAGTAATTGTTGAGTTAAAATGTCGACATCAAATATGTAAGTTTAAAAATAGTTGGTTGTGAAGTGTTTAGAAATTTTGGCTTCACAAATGTAGAACACAAAAACAAAACAAATGATAACAAGACCTGACAGATTTATACGTTTTCAAACTCCCATTATGGGCAACTTATCCATTTGAAGTAACGTAAAAAAACTTTTCGTCCCGTTTCTGACAGTAGCTTCAGTTTACTTTCGCCTATTATGCCTGCAGACATAAAAAATTATCAGAAAAACTTATCTTAAGTTTTTCGTGCTGAACTTTTAAACCTGAATTTGAAAATCTTCTTTTTTGAAAAGGCAAAACAAAAATCAAAGTAAGACAGTTCCCTATCTGTATAAAGCCTGCTTACTTTTACCCAATCTAAATTTGACGTTTTGCATATTTAACCCAAAAAAGACACGAAAGGTCATAATATAACTGCATTTGAAGTGGAAAAACAATATATATGTTAGTTGACTATAATTTTATATTGTCAACCAAATAAGCAAAGTAACCTAAAATAAATATACGAACTGAAATTGTACCGGGATTAAGAAGATATTTAGAGGGCACCATGACTTTAGGTTTGTTTTTCATCGCTTAAATTTCAAGAAGATAGACACCGAATTTGCAAAACAGAATTCAACTTATTTCAACTAACTATAGACGGGAAAAATATACAAATACGTGATTTTCTTAAACCGGAATTTCTGTCATCTTTCTCGAATTAGTAGACTTGGAATTTGGGACGAAATACTCTTGTCCGCATTAAGTGGAGACCATAAATCATTACATAGTATAAAAAAAAGTCGCTAAACCACACAACGGCTTTTGATGCGGTCTTCAACATCATTTAGATAATTGTTCACGGAAGATTTATATACTCGTATATAGGTACAAACAATTTCTAGGACGTTTGAGTAGGGATAAATTGTGTGCGACGCTACACACATCCCAATTTGCCAGTTCAATCTAGGATTTCGTACGAGTAGGTAATCATGTCGCTGTTGTCGAGCAACAAATATGAATTACCTGCATCCAAATTTTGTTTTCATTGTCAAACATGTTGTAGTACCATCTGCAACAAATCTGTATTCAATGAATTCTGATTGTGGAATTGTGACAATTATTGCCTACACACGGCACAATTTTTAGGAAGTTTTGGATGGGAGAACAAAAATTGTGAGATTGCCCAACTCAATCTCCCAATCAAAATCTTTGCATTTAAGTAAATGTTCTTCAAGAGTAAGTTAACAAGGTTCGTCCAGGATTAATATTATAAGTTCTAGGACTATAACTTGGTTCAAGGAGAGAGCTATTTTCTCACCTACTAACAATCAAGTAGGTAAAGTGAACGACTTGATTATCTCTAAAAATTAATGCACAGGAGCCAACATACTACTCTGTAGATATCGTGCTGGCATTAGGTATTAAATTAAAATAATAAAAGTGCACAAAATAAAAAACACCCTGCTGGATCTGGAAGAGGCTTAACATATCCCAACAAAATTTCTCAATTGCTTCTGGATTGCCCCCACATAAATTGCGAAACCTTAATCCACCCAAATTGTGCAATGGTACACGTCTCCAGGTTAAACGTCTAAAAACTTTAACTATAGAGTGCAAAATTCTGACCAGATGTAGACCTGGAGAAACTGTGTTTACCCCATTGATTCCGATGGATCTTTTATTCCACTTCAAAAGATTGCATTCAACGTTGTGGACTTAGATCTAGGCGTTGAGTGCTTTTTCCATGGACAGCTATACGTAGATCTTTCGTGCGTCACTTCCAAAGCTACAAACATTGTTTATAAAGAAATTCTATAATCAAAGGCAGTACTTCACATTCTTCACATCTTTTGTTTTCTAAATTACACTCGTGCGAAGACGGGGCGGGTCGCTAGTCATAAATAAACTAAACTAGATGCAAACACTCCATCCTGAGTTGAGACTGGTAGGTGTGTTGTTGAACGGCTATTCACAGTATTTTCCGCCTCAATCAAGGCGCTCTGCAATGTATCCAATTTTGGAGCTCTCTCACAGTGTGTTGACGCTAGTACTCGTTTGAGGAATTGTACCAGCCCCTCCCAGCACCCGCCAGCATAAGGGTTTAGGGGGCAGTTGAATACTTACTCTACGCCTACCGAAGAAAGCTCGACTTTCAGCGCTCCTTCGTCGAAAATGCAGCTACCATTCAACTCCCATTTGGCTCCAATGAAGTTGCTCCCATTATCTGTCCTTATGCGTAAGAGAACTCTTCGTCTGTTTACGAAATTACGTATGCAGAGTAGACAGGCGTATGATGACAAATTGGCGGCTATTTCGATATGCACTGCCCTTATAGTGAGGCAGGTGAAGAGGGCGATCCAACGATTCTCTTGCCGGCGGCCTATGGTAACAGCGACGGGGCCAAAGTAATCCAATCACGAATGGAGTTAGGCGATCCTCCGGCAGCTGACCCATCAATGGAGGTAGTGCCTTTGCACTGTGAATACGGCATAGCTGGCAATCCTTCTTTGTTTGTTTTACAGCAGTGGGTAGAGATGGCACCCAAAACCTTTGCCGGACTTCGTTGACGAACGTAGCGTGATTCTGATGTCGGAGACGTCGGTGAAAGCTGTCAACAATCAACCAACCTCGTTACTCGGTGGTCTGTCGGTAGGATAATGGGGCGCCTGGCGTCGAATGGTATTGTTATAATAGCATCTATTCGTCCTTTAACCCGTAGCAGTCCTGTTTCATCGAGGTATGGTGTCGTTGGCGAACGCTTCTCCTTGTTCTTGGCAGCAAATCAGATGTTCTGCATCGTTCAGTTCGGCTACTGACAGTTCACCGCCTTCGGTCGGTTTGCGCTGGCACATAGCGATAAATCGTAACACCCAAGCCATTGTTCTTCTTAGTTCGTGAATTTCGAGAATCTTGAGGCTTCAAGGACTGGTTTACTGACCAAATTTACAATCAGCGTAAACTTTCGAGCCATTCGGCTTCTTTTAGCTTTAAGAAGGTTAGTTCATCTATCCACTCGTTGACTTCCTGGAACCGTGTTGGAAACCGAACTCGCGTCGCCAATCCCACTAAAGCGATTCGAAAACTGTATAAAACTGCTACTAACGGTATATAGTTGTCCGGCCCTCTTTGTAGGAAGGAGTTCAGAGACGTGCCATTCACCTTTGCCGCAGCGTCGAACACCAAACGAATTTTTCCCGGCTTGTAGAGGTTGGTAACACCGAAATGTAGAAGGTACCAGGTCCTTGTTGTGCTTACTTCTGCTTCTTTGTTCGTCAGCTTCTTCGTGTACTCCTTCTGGAAGAAATTGACAACCGCTTTTTTATATGTTACAGCAAACTGGCAGCTCCAGGTTGTCTTCCTTCCATAACAAGCCGGTCTGATATCGATCTTGTACTTTTACTGTCGTACTAGACAGCAGTTGTAAGGCTCGCCTATCTTTCTGGCTGATCAGGTTCTCTTTCGGTCGGCTTGTCCCATTATTTTCGATGCTGATGGGTCATCCACCATGCGATCCAGCTGTAGATCCTGTTTTCGACTGCTGTACAACACGGTTCCATCCTGCTTTGAGACCGACGTTTTGGGTGGAATCCTCCTATACACGACCCAACCAAGTTCGGTTTGTGCTGCTATTGGTCCGTTTGTCGCACATTTGTGTATTTCCAGCGGGACCCCCAGTTCACTCTTGTCTAGTCCGATGAAAACTTCTGGTCTCGCATCTTTGTATCGGATCGACGAGACCATAGGATGTACTTGAGACCCCAGCTCCAAGCCGTCGAAGGTTTAGGTAGGCAAACGTAAGTCGTCAATGATCTGCACTAGAGGTCTGCAATGATACCAATTTCAAGACATTCATTTTATTTCAGGTACACTTCATTACTGCACTAACAGCTTGAAAAGTAAAACGAATGAATCGCTTGATACCTGATTACTGTGTGAGTATTGCACCCATTTTAAACTAAACACTCAGTGCAGTGTACTCATAAAGAACGGGTATTCACAAATAGGTATCCATAAAAAAAGTGAACACTACACTGAGTACACTGAGTACACCGATTACACCGGGTACCTACACCGAGTACACCGAGTGCCTTAACTGAGTACACCAAATATTAATTTATTTACTTATGTTTGTTGCAAGCAAAAGACGAGCTTTTTAAATGCAAAATAATGGGAAATGACGATTAGTAAAAGGAGGGGCAAAAGAAAATGGCAGAATGGTGACTATAGGTAAGTAATTGTAATTAAATAAACAAATTAGATTTACTCGTATTTTTTTTTAATATTTCTTATGACAGTTCTTTGAGATCCTTACAAATTTCAATTTGATTTATATTGGAGTCCAGAAACATTATTTGATTAACCAAAGTCGGATCCAATTAACCAACGTTTTTTTCTGAAGTTAACATTCTGGCTGGAGAAAAGATGCGTTCAGAAGCAGCACTACTTGATGGCGTAGCTGATATTTTGCAACTAACTTAAAAAAAAAAGCCAATTCAACTTAGTGCAAGTGACACTAATGAAAAACATCAAAATCTTCATGAAAAATTACATTTACGTTTTCATATGCCAGTTTACGATTGCATTTTATATGGAATATGATATAGACCAAATGACCTTCGCGGCTTTTAAAGCATCAATAGTCTGTGGCTTATCCTTACAAACGCGTGATTTTACGTTACCCAAAACAATGAAGTCTCATGACATTAAAACATACAATCTTAATTGCCAGTTGACGTTGCCGAAACTCAAGATGTCGTGCATAGAATCTGCTGCAAGCGCTGTGTGGTGTAGAACCACTTGTCATTGGGATCGTATCTTCCAATTTAAGCCCCAAAAAATTTATTATCATTGCCGATAACCGCTATGATGGTGCCAGCTTCATTTTAATAAAACTACGAGTCAATACAACGAAATCCACGCCAAACAGTGACCTTTTTAATGCATTTGCAACTGATGGGTTTCATGTGGATTGTTATCTCCCCAAATACGACAATGTTGACATACATATGTAGCCATTTATGCAAAAATGGGCTCAAAGCTGGAGAGGATTTTCCATCCGAAATTGGAATCCAATTACAACTTTTCCGAAGCCCAGTCAGCAAATGTTCGGTGCTAGCTATGGTCTCTTGCCTTCAGTTTTTGTGTCAATTGAATTTTATTCAGGTGCACACCTAAGTACCGAGGCAAAATTCGCCAAGTTTACGTCTGCGAAAGGTCAAGTTCTTTAGCGCGGCAAAGAATAGGCTGACTTAGACTTAATAAGCTTGTAATTACAATACAGACCAGCCGTGCTAAACGGCTCAACCACTCGTTAAAGAATTCAAGGTAGCATAGGGTTGGCCAGGTGTTGAAACATGCCGCTCGCTACCAAGAAAATTGAAAAGTTCTGAACTTTTGTTGCGAATTCCAAAACGGAATTCGAGAGTGGCCATAACTTGTTCGATGTTGTTGGGGTGGATAAGAAGTGACTCCACAACTTTTCTGGCTTCTCCTTTTATACAATTTTGAAGGCGGAACATATTTCCCACATGTGTGTATTTTAGCATATTTTTGGACTCGATGAACGCCGTGCAGAACATCGGCCACTCTTCTGGTCTTCCGTGGAATTCGATAGGTCGCACAATTTCCTATTTCCATAGCCCACTTCGTATGTTGGTTGTGGCTGATAACGCTGTTCTTCGAAGGCCTGCAGTGCATTAAGTGATGGCAAAAAGGTCGGGATCCTTTCCATACAGGGGGTTTCTTGGGATTGCAGAGGGCTTGTCCTCGGCCACGAATATGATGCACGTGACAATTGAAGGTTGCTGTATACTGGCATAGTTACGATAGATGGCGTTGTGGAAGTTGGAATAGAGGTGGCGGTAAGATCGATGGATGGTAATGCTGTGACTGTGGTATTAATTGCAGACTTTGTTGGAACACTTGTAGCTGTTGTGACGATTGTAGGAATATCTGTAAGCGTTACGGCGATTTGTATTGACATTGGACAGGTTGCGTCGACTGTTACTTATTCACGTTGGAGTAGTTCCTCCAAGCGTTGACGCTCCTGCTTTCCTTTAACTGCAGATGTTTTGGCTGCTTCCAATTCAGCACGAAACTCTTGCAGCTGTAATGAAATTTTTCTATGGTCTTGGTCTAACATTATGAGCCCACCTTCAACGGGCTCATATATGACGCTGGCTGCGACGGGCAGATATTAACAGCAGTCTGGGCGGTTCGTCGCTGGCTGCGGAGGGAAAATATTTTCCGGCTATGAGGCAAAGATGTTTCGGTGGCTGGGCGAATTGTCGCTGACTGCGAGGCAGCTTAGTCGGCGTTCCTGGCGTTCTCGACGATTCGAAATCAAAAGGCAAAATGGCCTCTATTTAAACCATGAGGCATGAAGTGACACTTCTGCCATAAGAACGCGAGACTCGTTGTTTACGTTCGGTAGTTCTGTTCGCCAGAAACATCGGCTTAGCCCTCAATTACATTTGTTGACTATAAATTATTCGACAAACTCCACAAGATGGAAATTATTTCAAAGTTCTTGAACGACAGCATTTATACTATTGATCAAAGTAGAGGGATAGAACACCACCCAATACTGATAATATTCATGTAGTAGGGAAATTATACATATTCATTAAATTGAATTTTAAATAAAATATTTAAGTGTTATAATGGTTTATGATCTGGGTAAAAAACACTCCCTTAGCGACGTACACATCGGTCAGACAATTTCTTCGTAGCCATAATTAAAAGCCCTTTTCTTTCCGCCATAACCAAAAAATGAAAGCACCTGTTAATGCCGAACCTTCAAAGATCGCCCGATTCGGGTCACACAAGAGTAACCAGAAGTAGCCTGAGGAAAATGGAAGAAGTCGACTGAGGTCAAGCAATCAGTTATGCCGCTAGGTGACGCCAAGATAGCCACGTTGCACCGGGAGCTACAGGAATTACGCAAACACTTTATCTGCTGCAACATAGCGGGCCTCCTGTTGCCAGCTGCTCTATAGTTCCAACTTCCATGGCCAATGCAAACGTGTCCTCGTACGCAGCTTCAATTGCAGCAATTTCATCTTTGTACGGATTTCCGACAGAGCCAAGTACGACATCGCAATCGATGACACCTAGCTCATGTTCACAGTATTCCTGGCCACCGATCGCTACTTCATCGATCTATAGTCAGTCCTCGCCCAGCCTCTCTATGAGAAACCCAGTTCCAACATTATCAAATCCGCTGAACGGCACGCAAACTTTCGAACTGCGGCACTCCATTCCTCAGTCAACCTTCCCCCAAGCCTCACCGACTCAGCCATCTTCATCTTCATTTGGACATGGGAATCATCGCAAACTACATGATCTGCCGGAGTTCCAAGGTAAGCCAGCGGAATGACCGATATTTTGCATGGCTTTCCTGGTGTCTTCAAGAATTTATGGCTACAGCCGAGTGGAGAACATGTATCGGTTGCAGAACAGCATCTTAAGTGGAGCGAGAGATGTCGTCGTCCAGACAAGTGGGTGTTTGTGAAGCGGAACCGACTCTGTTTTTGCTGTTTGGAGCGTGGTCACAATATAAGAGCCTGCAGAATGCGGAAGCCATACCGAGTGCAGAACTGTAGCAAGATGCATCATCGGTCACTTCATAAAGGTGATGTCGCCCAGCAGTCAACTCCAACCAACGCCAATAACCAAAGAGCAGAGGTTCAGAGACCGGTCTAAAATTGGAACGATGATGGAGAGACGAAGATTCTTTTCCGCGTTTTGCCAGTCAGGGTGTATAACGACAAGATGGAATTACGGACGTATGCTTTGTGCGACGAAGGCTTATCCGTTACCATCATGTGCGAGGACTTGGTCAAACGCTTCCGACTCGAAGGAAAACCGAACGAACTGAGCCTGCGATAGATAGGGCGTGAAACACTAGCAAAGAAGTCGCTTGTAGTTGACATTCTTATAAGTGCCGATCGAAAAGACGCGGAGCTATATCGGATGCGAAATGTTCAAACAGTCGTGGCCTTGTGTTTGCCTACTCAAACCTTTTCGGCCTCGGAAGTCAAGTCACTTGCCGACTTTGGAATTCCTCTTGCCGACTACAGGAACGAAAAATCGAAGATTCTTGTTGGAGTCGACAAGAGTCATCTTGGAGCACCCTTAGACGCCGTCAGTTCGGATGAAGATGGACCAATCGTAACGAGAATCAAGCTTGGGTGGGTAGCAGCATTGACAGGTGACGTGGATGAAGGTGTCGTCCTCTTCGACCATCAGTCAGTCGAATAGATGCAATCCTCGATAATTATTTCAGGATCGAGAACTTTGATGTGAAAAGCCGACGGAGAAAATAATGTCCGAAGAAGACAAGAGGGCGATACAGACTTCCTCAATCAATCGATCGGGAAAGCAATATAGTACGGTATGCCGCAGAGATAGGTAGCTTCTCTCTAATTCTCGGTTTAAGGTTCTCGGCACATGTTGGGACAGATCAAATGATTCGTTCTAATTTCAACTTAAGCTCTCCCGTATTAGCCAAGCTATTATGGAGGAAGACAGATGCCCGACGAAGCGAGAATTCTTTAACATCACGATGTCAATATTTGACCCCTTCGGAATGATTACAAATTTCACGGTCTATCGCGTGCCGACCGGATAGACTTGCATACCTTCGTCGACTAGTGGGGAAATCTTCAGTGCAGTCACATACATTAGGATGGAGAATGATGAAAGAATTGGCGTTTTGGAGATGGAGCCCGAGGAAACTTTTATCTTTACCTCGCCTCGAACTTTCAGCTGCTTATTTTTGGCCAGGGGCTAAGCAATTCTATTGTCGATAGCCACAAGACGTCCTTTGCCAGCCGAATTTTTTGGAACGACTCCAAGACGGTACTTCACTGTCTTCGGTCGGAGTGGCGCTGGGTTGCATCGAAGGAAAACCCCGCGGATGAACAACAAATGGATAAATGGACCTGGAGTTAGCTGAAGCGGAATGGCCAAAACTTCCGGAAGACGTCTCAATTGGTGAGTGTCCGTCAAAAGAGACAGCCAGATCTACAAGCTTTCGCCATACCTCGATGACTGCAGATTCGTTCGTGTTTCGGGTCGAATAGACCCCGCTACAACGGTTCCCATTGAGACTAGACGTCCAGTTATACTCCCTAAAAAGCACAAACGTTGCGGCCACCAAAACGACGATACGGTGGTGAACGAGATCCACCAGCGATTTTGGATAGTGGGAATTCGAAATGCCGTAAAAATTCAATTTCAAATAAAAGCCAACAGTCGCCGAGTCCACACGTAGCCACATAACTCGCCGAAAAGGGAGTGCCAATATTAAAACAAATTACTTATATTATAATTTATACATTTAATATGTAATAAAAACACACACACCACGCACGCACGCGTTTTTCAACAGCATTTATTCAGACGACGAATTCGGGGTCGGGACAAACGTTTTGATATGAATACGGAAGAAGGGTGTCATCGAGCCGAATTGAATTTTAAGTTTACAACCTTTTATTAGTTATTGATCTGGCAACGTTGTGGGTGGAGGTAGCCTAAATTTCGGAACACTGTTCTTTATGTCAAAATATTTCTAGAACGTTCCTTCAGATTTGAAATATCCTGTTTTGAGTCCATCATATCATATAGCTGTGCAATGTCAGACGCATCCTGCGTCTCGATGATGATGAGATGGTTTCTTGTGAATCATGCAAACGTTGGTGGCATTACACATGTGCGGATTTCAACCCTTCTTTATTTGACACTGCCACTTCTTGGTTTTGTCGTTTTGTGGATTGCGATAGTGCTAGCTAATGATATGAAACCAACGAAAAGGAAGAAGGTAATTTTGCTACCGCCAAAAATAGTGATGGTGATGAATTGACTTCGGTTGATGGCCTGATCGAAGCAGCTAAGGTGGCTCAGTCAACTGTTGAGGAGAGAGACACGCAAATCGCCTCGCTAAAGAATGAAATGGACAAGTTCAAGATTCAATTGGTAGCAGCTTCTTCAGTTCAACTTCAGAAAGTTGCAGGTAATACTCAATCTCCAGAAGTAAAGAGTCATGTCACCGCCAGGCTGGAAGCTATTCGCAAAATGGATGGAAGTCACCGTCACCTACTGGCAGATTCTCATCAAGCCACTCATTCCAAACTCCTGAACGTCAAGCCCCATCATCTAGAAAGCTCACACGAAGATTCTTGTCACCATTCGGACATGGCGAATTTGTTAACAATTTTAAATTGTAACTATGTGAGGAGTTACCGGCATTTTCTGGTCATGACAGGAGGGAGTGGCCTTATTTCGACCACCACTGATGGGAAATATAATGGGAAAGAGAACGTTGCTCGTCTTCGGAAAGTTCTAAAAGGAGAAGCTCTGTTTTTGGTAAGTGATCGTTTGAGATATTCCACAGATGCTGAAGGTATTATGGATTTGCTGCGCGGGATATATGGAAGACCTGATTTATTGGTCCACAGTCTCACTGCTGATTTGCTTAAGCTGCCATTGTTGAACTCAGGAAGCGACGCTAAACTTCGTTAGTGGGCTCTGACTTTGAATGCTTTTGTCGCAGATTTCATGTCAATGAAGTCAGATAGAGCATTCGATAACAGACGGACCTCGCAAGTAAACTGTTTACTAGTTTGTACCACGATTGGCAGAAACTTCTTGCCTACCTAGGTGATTTCACAGAGTTTCTAAACTTTAAATTGTTTTATCTGCCACCGGAGATGTCGAAACCATCAACTTGTGAAAAGGTTAGCAGCGGCTCAGGTTCATCACGGAGAATGCTGACTCATCAACCCGTGTGTTCTGGTGGCATTTGTGTTAAGTGTTCAGATTCCCACCAGGTATTGACCGATTGCGGAGAATTTAAGGCGTTAAATGCGGATCAAAGGTTTGCTTTCGCGAAGGAGAAGTCAATTCGTTTAAGGTTTCTGGACCCATCACCTCATAAGTGGAGGGAGTGTTCTCTAGATAAGGCATGTGGTATTGGAGGTTGTTCCAAGCATCATCATCCATTACTTCATCTAGTTCCACGACAACTTTAGGGTCATCCCACAGCCACAGACTCATTCTTCGCACGTAGGAACTTATCATCCAATCCTGTTTAAGGTTGTTCCAATACGTTTGTACGGGAATAAAGATAAAACGGTGAGTACTTTCGCCTTTCTGGATGATGGTTCGTCGATTACGATGGTGGAAAAAGAACTATGCGATGAACTAGAATTATCAGGTGACCCAGAAAAGCTAACACTCAAGTGGATTAAGGGAGTCTCGGGAGTCGAGGACTCAGTGCACACCAATTTATTCGATCTGGAACTGCCATGTCAGGGTATCAAAACAGCTGATTTAAAGGAGTTGTATCCACATCTGATAGGTTTACCATTGTCGGAGCTCTGTTTTATCAAACCAAAGATGTTACTCGGGGTGGATCAAGCCAAGTTTCTGGTCGGGCATGGTCGGCGATCTGGAAAAGATGAAGATCCACATGAGCTTAAGACACTTTTAGGCTGGACTATTTTTGGAAGTTCAGGCTCTAAGCCGTTGGTGTCATGTGTTAATTCGCCGCAAATATTTTTACACGATAGTATCAAACAGGATGAAGAACTGCACGATCTAGTAAGTCATGATTTCACAACAAAGGAATTTGGAGTGTGACCTCCAAAGGGAAGTTTTGTTTGCCAGGCTGACTTACGTGCTTTAAATGTGATGGAGAGGACCCTGCGCAAGGTTGGAAATCAGTACGAAATGTGACTCGAATGATGTTAAGCTCCCGGAAAGCCAGCGCATGGCTGAAAGACGACTTATAAGTTTGGAGAAGTTTTTGTCTTAGAATCCTGATTTACTAAATTAGCGAACTGGTAGCTAAAGGCTGTGCCAGAATTGTTTCAGAGGACGAATTTAGTCGAGATAGGATTAGAGTTTGATATGCTCCAACGCTTAAAGTGTTAAACAAAAACAAATTCCTACTGAAACAGGGATGCTGCAGGCGAAACAGGGATTGCTGCGAAAGTCAGTGGAGTTTCTTTGAACTCGCATTTACTGAAGGGCCCAGATTACCTTGTTCCACTTCATGCTGGACTTTTCAAATTCCGAGAGCGACAGGTTGCAGTAAATGCGGACGTGCGAGAAATGTTTCATCGTATAAGAATCAGCGAAGCGGATCAGCAGTGCCAGTGGATCCTTTGGAAAGATGGTGGTTCCTCCCGCATGCCGTTAGTCTACATTATGCAGGTGATGATGTTTGGCTCTCGTTGCTCCCCGCAACGTCAAGAATCATCATGCCAGTCTTTTTCGAGAACAGTGTCCTGAAGCAGTCGATGGACTAATGAACCGAATTTACGTGGATGACTATTTTAATTGCCACGATACCGTCGCCAAAGATGTGACTGTTAGTAGAGATGCCATTCGAATTTGCTAGTCGATGAATTTTGACTTAGTCGGTTTCCAGTCGAACAGTCGATGTCAGCGAGCCGATTAAGAATTTGGTTTTTGGTTTTTTTAAAAAAAAAAAGAATTATTTATTTATTTTTGTTTGTTATTTCTAAGAGTTAATGTTGAATTTTAAAAAGAAAAACATTGATTTCAAAAACGAACCACCGACGTCTCTGAACACACCTATCGAACAATTTTCTCCTGTACTATTCTTCGATCGTTATCTTTTCTTGTCCTTTTCTTCCTTTTTGTAAAATAATACTGCGCCATTAAGGTTACTTCAGTTAGTCACGTAGGTTGTGGTTTGAGTATTCGTCGGGGGTTTTCCCTAAAGTTTTAAGCAGAAGTTGTAGGGAATGTAAGTAAAGGAAAATCATATACGTATGTACATTAATATCATTAATATTTTCTCAGAAAATAAAATTGAATTTCATCAAAGGAATCTAGCAATTTTTATTGTCCAACAGCCACACTCTCTGCTTTGCAAGACCTCCCGTGCCAGCAGTCGATCTTTTCTAAAACAAACGGATCATTTTTTTTATAAACTATCAGATGATGAGTACTTGAAGAGGTTGCTGGAACCTGATGCCGGTGAAATTTTCAGGACGATAATGAGAATCTTTGATCCCATTGGACTTATATCCTCTTTCAATATTCGCGGAAGGTTTATTTACAGGAGATCTGACCAGAAGCCTACGTTTGGGTTAAGCCGATAGGCGGAGCTTTGAGGAGTCAGTGGCTGGAATTTTTAAAGTGCTTCAGCCAATAGGAGGAAATGAAGAATCCCCGTGCGTATGTATCATGGATCCCCAACTCCTCCAAGATAAGTTTAATTACCTTTGTTGATGCATCGGGAAAGGCTTTCGCTGCTGTATTGGCGTCTTGAGCAAGTTGGGAATGTGGGGTTGGCACTAGCCATGGCAAAGCCTAGTGTGGCTCCATTTAAGGAGTTATCAGTGCTATGCTTAGAGTTGCAAGCCGCGGTGCTTGGTGTGCGGCTTGCGGAAACCGTCAAGAAATCTCACACGATACATACTGATGAAGTGATATTCCTTTGCGATTCTAAGACCGTGCTGTCATCGATATGTTCTTCAAAGTTCAAATTTCCATTCTTTGTCGCAGTTCGTGTTGGTGAGACTTTAGGGACTACTGCTTCAGATCAATGGTGATTTATTGGATCTGCGGATAATGTGGCTGATGATGGAACAAGATGGGGTGAGTTGTCAAGAACTGAGCAAAGATGAAGGTTTGCAGAGCCTGATTTCTTAAAAAGCCCTAGAGCTGATTGCCCTATATCACCAGGAAAAGCTGTCGCAAGTCAGGTAGGCCAAATTGATTTAAATCCTAAATTCTCAGTGAATGTGCATCAAATTAAAGTGTCCTATGAGATTTTCGATGAGTTGCGGCCAAGGTTCCGTTCAAGATGTTTTTCGGCGATTAGAGTTATGGCACTGATTCTTCGTTTCAAGGACTTCCTAAGAGGAAGGAAGACTCAGAAGGAGATTTTTACAACACCATCAGAGATTATTCGAGCTTAATAATGGTTATTCAGGAAGATCGAACAAGACGCCTTTCACTCTGAGATTGCTTGTCTTCGAGCACAACGATGTTTGAAATCCACAAGGTCTCTTCTAAGTTTATATCCGTTCACTGATAACGAGGGTACATTGCATTGAGTTCGAGGGCGTGAAGCATCACCATGAAGCAAATTTTCATTCGGAAACAGAAACTAGCATTCCGAATATCAGAGAGAGAGCCTGGATAATAAGCATCCGTGGAGCGGTAGCTCGTGCCAAGATGCTTCATGTATCAACGTCTTAAGGTCCAACCAATTATGCCACTCATGGGTCAACTTCCTAGATATTGACGCTCTTATTAGCCTGAGTTTTAACCAATGTACTAGTGCAGTGCGACGATTCCTCATCAACCGTGCGGTTACTCGATTTATTCCTAGCTACAACGGTGTCAACTTTGTTTGAACAAAGAATCGATTAGACAAGGACATTGAAGAGATGGAAGCCGCTCTTGGTGAGTACTGCTCGAAATACGAAGGAATCCACTGGCGGTTTATTCTAGCGTATTCGCTGTGGAAAAGTGGCGTATGGGAACTATTTATCAATTCGATCAAAGCGTAGAAATCATTCTAACGGGCAGGATTCCTCGGGAAGACGTTATTTTGAACGCGCTAATCGAATCAGTAGACGGCCGCTGTAGACCCGGGAGATCCAAAGCCTCTCACTTCAAATTCAATCCTTTTTGGAGACGCAGATCGAAATGTCAAGCGCCTGGATATTTCTCTGGGTATGATAAGTGGAGTAGGTTATACAGCCGACGAGCACTGCATTTAATGAGAGAATTGACAAAACGTTGGTACACGAAGTACTTGCCGGAGATAACCAGACGTTCAAAATGGTACAAAGAGAAAAAACCGGTGGAAGTTGTTACCATCGTTCTCGTGGCGGAGCCGGGAGAAATGCATTCAGGGTGGAAGCCTTGATGAGTTACCAGAGCTTACCCAGGTCCAGATGGCGTATTGCGGACTACAGATGTACAGCTGTCAAACGGAATGCTGATAGGGAAAAAGTCCGTTGGCAGGCTCGCTGTTCTAGATCAGGAGTATTCAACCTAAAGTTTCAGACCGGCCCTGGAGTATCATCGAGCCGAATTAACTTTTAATATTACAACCTTTTGTTTGTTATTGAGCTGGCAACGTCGTGAGTAGAAGTATCCTTTTTTCGGAAAACTTTTCTTTATGTCAAAGTGCTTCTAGAATGTTCCTTCAGATTTGAAATATCCGTTTTTTCTTTTGTTTTGAAAATAACCACGATGTTGGCCGCATCAAGTTCGAGTTTTCTGAGATTTACCACAATTGTGAGCATTCCTCCAATTAATTTGAAAACCCTTGAAAAATTTATATTTACTTTTAAAAAATAAAATCAGTCAATCAATCGCAAACATTCGCTATATCTGGATATTTAAACGACTTCTTACTGCCGGAATTGGATGAGCGGGGCTTGGTGAACATGTGATATCAACAAGACCGCACACACATTACGAGCCACAATGGATATTGTGAAGGAAGCGCGTTTAGCGATTTTGCATGGGCAGCAAGATTGCCCGATTTAACTATCCCAGACTTCTTTCTTTGGGGTTACTTGAAGTCACAGGTCTATGCCAACAAGTCTCAGACAATCGCAGCCCTTAAGAAGAATATTCGACAAGAATGCGAATAATTTTCACCGAAAATCTTGCGGAAAGCCATGGAAAACGCGATAAAACGGGCACAAATGCGTATCAATACTGGCGACAGCCACTTGGCGGATATGATCTTTTCCACTTAACATAAAAAAATGTAAAGGTCCAAATAAAGATTTCCACCACTCCAAATCAAAAATTAAAGAACATGGGTGACGTTTTTGTTTAAAATGTGATAAGAATTGACATATATATGGTCAGGTTCACACGGATAGGATAGGAACAATCCGTGGAAAGCGGTTTTTGGAACGTCCCAAAAGTTGGAAAGAAAAGATTTCCATCTTTGTTAGTTCATTTGTGACGAACGAACTCCTCCTTTATTTCTCTCTTCTCCATTGTTTTAATTAAATACAAGATGAAAACATAGATCATAATTATTCGAAGCATGCAAATATTTAAATTTTAAATAACTCGGCTCCTATTGTTAGTTTGATGGTGACAGATAAAGCATTGTTGAGTTTGGCGGTGTGGTTTAAAAGATGTTTCAGCCAGAAGAAGACGGATTATATTTCTTTCAAGATTCGTAAAAAAAATAGACTTGCATTGTCCTGTTCCTTGAATTTACTTTTTTGTTAAATAAAGTTAAATAATTTGTTCGCTAGTATATACAATATAAACTTTTGAACTTACTTAATGAAGTAATCGACCACAGTGATCTTTTCATCCTGAAGGCGTGCGATGGATTTATTTTTGTTCAACAACCTAGTCCGGTGTTACACGGTGACTTTTGAGTCCCGACTCACACAAGTGCAAAAGAGAAGGAAGCTGAGATAGAAAATCACCAACCTTGTAAGTCGTCGGGCAAAATTTTAATGACTCTTTTTGACTTTTCTTTTCTCCTTGTTCGTTATTTTTCTATATAGCTTTATTTATTTTCGTTCTTCATGAAGGGTGGTTCGCAAAAAACACCGGAAGAAATTTTTTGATCAAAGGAATCAGGGAAAAATTCAAAACTTTTGTTAAGAGAGCGAATCGTTTGTGCTCAAAACGAAAGAAAAAATAAAAGAGAGTTGTCAAAAAGAGTCGTGTACTCAAAAGTCACCGTGTAGTAGTACGCGCCTCACAGAATAGAAAATGAAAAGAGAACTGTAAAAAAGAGTCATGACTCAAAAATTACCGTGTAATACCGGCCCTACATTTGATCATATATCTCAAAACTTTCAACTGCACATATATCAACTGCGACCACAGCAGCTAAGTATTTCAAGAATGTCCAATTGGTATAAATATTTGACAAGTAAGAGTGCTCATGTAACCTGCAACTTATCTGGCCAAACGTCAATGTCAGTTTCGTCTTGAAACTGTATAACCCTGTTTGCACGTTTTTCATCTGGTATTGATAATCGTCGTTTTAACTGTTGAAATTTCATCAGATTTCTAATATAAATCAGAGTGTCATAAATTAAAAATTAATAACAAAAAACATGTCGTGGATTTTGGGAAGAAATCGACCGCAGGCACCTGGCCAGGAGAGTAGCGATGATCCTAGTATCCCAACTGCAGGACAAGTAAGTGGAGATCCCGGCCTGACTAAGGCCGAAAGAAAGGCCATGGAAGCATATCGATTCGATTCTTCAGCTCTGGAGAGAGCTGCTGAGGCGGCAAAGCAATTGGAGAAGTCAAGTAAGTCATCCACTTAGATTATGCAATCGTGGGGATCGATTGGACCCATGACCCCTTTGAATATTTTCGTTTACAGAGTTCGCAAGGGAAGCTCTGGATTTGTCGAAAATGCAGGAAAGCACAAGGCAAGAAGAATACAAATCCAAAATGCAGGAATATGTAGCCCATATTGAACAAGCAAAAGTGGAGCAAAAGCGAATTGATCATGAGGAGCGCCGAAAAACTTTGATCGTAAGTTCAAATTGATTTAATTTTATAAAATACGGATGCTATTTGTAAATTTTCTAGGAAGAGACAAAACAACAACAGCAACGAGCACAGTATCAAGATCAGCTGGCAAGAAGAAGATATGAAGATCAGCTCTCACAACAGCAGCGAGTGCAAGAAGATAACCTCAAAAAGTAAGCCCTATCGATGTATGTACATGAATGTAATCATTGCGAATTTTAGACAAGAAGAGAGTGTTGCACGTCAGGAAGCAATGCGCCGCCAGACAATCGAGCACGAAATTGAAATGAAGGAGAAAAATCGGCTTAAACTGTTGGAACATGAAATGAGGACAAAAGCCAAAGTAGATAGGGAAAACCGTGACATAAATTTAGAACAGATCCGCTTAAAGGCACAGGAACATCGAACTACAGTTCTTGAGGGAATTAAGTAGGCATATGTTTAAATTGTAATAAACTGTGTTATGAGTTGTGTGTTTGTATTAGGACTGCTGGAACTGTGGTTGGTGCTGGATTTGAAGCAATGCTCACTGATTGGGACAAAGTTTTGACAGCAGCTGGTGGGTTATCTTTAGTCGCCCTGGGTGTGTATTCTGCTAAAGGAGCAACTGGTGTTGTTTCAAGATATATAGAAGCACGTATTGGCAAACCAAATCTTGTTGGTGAAACGTCTCGATTTGCATTGACTGAAGCTTTAAAGAATCCTCTACAATACCTTAAGAGACTGAAATCCAAACCTGCCGATGCCCTTCAAGTAAGTGTATACACTGCTGAAAACATATTTCTAATTTTGGTTTCCTTGCATTAGGGTGTAATTTTAAACCCTAAATTGGAAGAGCGTTTGAGAGACATTGCAATTGCAACGAAAAACACCCGGCAAAATCGTGGACTATACCGCAACATTCTTATGCATGGCCCACCCGGCACAGGTAAAACTATGTTTGCCAAAAAATTGGCACAACATTCTGGGATGGACTACGCTATAATGACCGGAGGTGATGTGGCACCGATGGCAAAAGAAGGAGTCACAGCAATTCACAAAGTTTTTGACTGGGCAAATACCAGTCGTCGTGGTTTATTACTATTTGTCGACGAAGCTGATGCTTTCTTACGTAAACGTTCGTCGGAGAAGATTTCAGAGGATTTGAGAGCTGCTCTCAATGCGTTTTTGTATAGAACTTCGGAACAAAATCCAAACTTTATGCTTGTGCTTGCCAGCAACACACCAGAACAATTTGATTATGCAATAAACGATCGTTTGGATGAAATGGTAGAGTTCCAGTTGCCCGGTTTGGATGAACGTGAGCGACTTTTGCGTTTGTATTTTGACAAGTTTGTGCTGGATCCAGCAGCTAAGGGATCAAAGTAAGTATTCAGGAGATTATTTTATTCTTTTTTCATGCTAAATTTCGATGGGATTTGGTAATGTGTAATTTCCTGGTCCTATTGATTTTAATTTTTTTGTCGGTATTATATGAACCGAATTTGTTTTAAGCAGAATGCAAACACTCCCATCAACTTAAGCATTCATTCCTTCATACGAATTGATGTGAAATATCGCCATTTCATATCCGAACCAACCGTGAAGAAGTTGATAACTCATTATGTTCCATTTTTCAGGGCAGCGATTTTTTAATTGCCAATAAATGCACATCTCTGTTTCCACTCGTTAGTGGAATTGAGTTGTCGATTTTTGTTTTTTAATAATGGACCCTCAGCTACCTTAAAGGAAAAAAGAACCTGTTTTCATGATAACTCGAACTATCAATTTCTTCACGGTTGGTACGGATATAAGCTTGGAAATCAAGTGGCTTCGACAACCTCCCCTGTTTACTTAAATTTAAGATTTTTCGGTTATTTCTGCTAAGTCGTCAATATTAGTTCTTTTTAAACTATAGAAAATATCGATAAAAATAATATGCAGACCTTTCCTGCTGGTATTTCTCAAATTTTATCATACTTAGTCGACTTGCTATAGATTACAATAAATACCCCACTTACCGTAAGAGCAAACATAAGTAGAATGTATCTAATCTATAACATGAAGTTGAGATCAACCCAATTTTATGATGCATTCATGTCTTACGTTTAGTTATTTAATTTTTATGTTTGTGTTGGTTTGAGTCTGTTGCAATTTGTGTAAAAAATTTATAAAATCCGTGTAGACTATCTTATCCCCATGCCAATTGGGCTTCCGTGAAGTCTACAGTTGTATAGCAGTACTACTTAAATTGACAGCTGATTATAACAATTTAATACTTCCTGTGACTTCTTAACTTTTTCGAAAACTTTGTGTTGAATATTCATAACAGAATGACTTCATTTATTTGGAAACTTATAACATATGTAGTAGGTAATTAAGATACATAAAAAATTAATAATTTGTATTCCGATTTGTCAGCGCTCTTATTCTCTTTAATTTCACTAAAACAACCGTTTTACTTATCTTACCGTACCTGAGTGATTTTCTGCAAGCTGGATTGTTTAAGACTGGAAACACACAGGATCAGAAAAGACGTCTTTTGTTGATTATTATTATTATTATTATTTGTGTATTTCATTGCAAACTTATGCTATAAATAGCAATATTATATATACATTCTGTTACCTAATGGACAAGTGACAAATATATACTTACTATATATATATATTAATCAGACAACTATCCATTGGTGCTTATGAGTCAACACACACCGAAGCAGACGAGACAAAAAACATGTTCCGGTTGTTGTGTTTTGAAATATATAACCCTTTTCTTGTCTATAAACAACAAGACGTCTTGTCTGGTCCGGTGTGTTTTCAGCCTAACCCAGTTACCTGTTCTTATGTTTCGTCCGTTTAGCTTTATTTATGTCCGTCAAAAGGGTTAATTGAAGATGCAGTAGAGAGGCTAAATATAGACATCTGATATTGCATCATGGTTATCACTGAATTAATTATTTAATTAACCGTCCAGATTAAAGTCTATACCAGTAGGTGGACATCACAACCACTAATGTAATATCCCACTAATTGTTTTAAACATTTTTTTAACTTGAAATAGTACTAAAATTAAAGATATGGTCATTTTATTAAATAACACATTGACTTAACATCTTAAATCTACGGGAACCTTTACGTTTTACAGAGCACTAGATATTAGTTACATTTACACAAAAAGCTGAAACAAGTCAACACACTAATCGTGCCTATTATAACTTATGGTTGCGAACTCTTAACTACTTCCGATTCTAGTCTACACAGAAAGCTAAATATTACATTCAATTACGCAGCGCTGTATATTAAGAAAATTTGACTATATATCTACATACGCTTAAAAGATCATCCCATAAATTCTTATTGAAAATCCAAGGAATACCCAACTTGTTCGGATTATTTTCAACCGAGAGCGTGAAAATTTATATGACAAGGTTTGTTTTTCTTAGTTCAGTCTTACGTTTACATATAAGAAGATTTTTTGGGTAGCTCCCCTTTCTAACTTAAAGAAATGTCGTCCCTGTTTTCCTATGTCATTATCTGATTTCTATTTTTATTAACTTATGTCCTTGTATATTGTGCTTCGTAGATTGTTCGTCAGATATGAACTTTTTGTCTTTTGAAAATAAAGGAAAAAAAAAGTTAAACCAACATTAATTTGTCAGTCTCGCCGTAAATAATTCGTGATTTAAGTGTTTATTTTTTATTTTTACTTTCGTCGAAGTATCTAGTAGGCAATAAGTTTGCATATATTACCTGTTTGTTCAAAGTTTGGTCAAACTTATATGTAGGTCTTATTATTTGCTGTTTATTTGATGAAAGTATTATTAAACAATCTTTATTTAAGACGTTTCAAACTCGAACAATTTGACTATGGTGCGTCATGCTCTAAGATGGCAAAGCTCTGCGCTGGAATGTCAGGCCGTGAAATTTCCAAGTTGGGGGTTTCTTGGCAAGCTGCTGTATATGCTTCGGAAGATGGCGTTTTAACTGAAAAAATGGTCATGGATCGCTGTTTAGCTGCTGTGGAACAACACAAACAGAAGGTAAAATCCACCACTAATCAATACAGAAACATTTAAAGAACATTTTGTATTTTTAGATGGCTTGGTTATCAGAACAGGAAAAAGGTGATCACAAATCTATAACCGGCGGAATAGCATCGCAATGATCTTAACATCTATCTCACTAATTATTTTAAGCTAAGATTCGAGTTCACTGCTAAATTGTTAATTTTTAACCAAACCAAACATATTCATTTAGTTTGTATTTACACTCGGCCGCAAAGGTTTAGAAAAGAATGATGGAATCATAACACCTCAAAAAATTTCTTATCTGTATCCAAACCTTTGTTGTCAAGGGTTTATCGCCAACGTTATAGATGACAGCATAACCAATCGCCAAACAGATGGTATTTTTATAGTTTCCCTTGTGATAAAGTATAACCATCTGTTCAATGTTAAGAGCGATAAAACTTTTAAGACTGCAAAACCATTTTTAATTTCCCGGGTTTCGTTTTGAAAGTTATTTTGCGATCGGTTGGCTTGGGAATGAGATTTGACTTGATTTTATTATTCTTAAGCTAGAGACGATAAAATGTTGGCGCATTCCTTTTATTATTTGGCATATTCTTAAGGGAAATTTATATTAAACTTCCACTGCCATGTAAATTTTCTGTTTGTTTATGGTTTTATATAGGTAGAACAAAAAATATAAATATGTACAGTGTTATATACAAATGCGAAACTGATATATTGTAATAAATAGTGAAATAACGTTGTTCCAAATTTAAGTTTTTTTTGTTTTAACTGAGGTAAAGCAATTGGAAACGTATGCTATTAATCAACAAAGCCAGCGCAGCTACAGTAATAAGCATCCGAAAATTCAGTATTTTTGCCGAAGAATGAGAAAACTGAGAGACCTAAAGCACAACCAAATGGGATAAAACACGAGCTTCTCAGGCGATCCGGAGGCCACGAAGTGTGGTAAGGGCTTTCAAACGTTCACGAACCAAGAGTGAGCGAGAGAGAATCGATATCATTTGATTGCCTTTGGGTAAAGTGGGCCGGTGTTATTATGTTTGTATGGTCTTTTAATTGGTCACCCTGCGCTAGCTTGTTTTTCCATTAAACTTTGTTGCGCTTATAACGTACCTATTGAGTGATATCCTTCGCCACTAAAGCCATAGAAGTCAATACACTCAAACACGAAGCTGAAGCCTTTTTACGCATTATGATGCTATTGCTGGTTGACGATTGGGTGCTGTAGAAATAAAGTAGGCATTGAGAGATGTCAAACTGGCGATATCTAGTGTTGCAACTATTTTCTGGAACTGGGCTTGCTAAATTTATAAGCACGAGTGCTGACCAAAATAAGCAGAATTATAAATGTGAAAAAAATCCCTGAACAAATGAGACTCTGACATATTTGGATATCAGAACGGTAAGGATTTCCGACACTAAGCCAGGGTCTACGTAAGGAGATGGTGTCGGAAGCGCCATTAATGGACCAACGGCAGTATTCACATCCCAGAACGGGTTACTGGCTTCGGTCTAACCAACCCCTCGTACAAGGGGTATCAAAAATGGAACTGGCCGTCCAGGTTGGTAGTTGCGCCGCCGGGGTAGCTGCCTGACCATGGAAAAAACACAAAAGTTCCAATACATTAACAAGCCTCGAATACGGATGGACCTACTATTGCCAACCCATGCAAATGATTTAAGGACAACGAACTTCGGATATGCACGTGGAATATTAGGTTCCCTAACACCAGCGCAGTTTCTTTGGACTAAGAAGGCAACTGACTAGCAAAGCCCCCTCTCGAACAAGTAGTAGCCCAGTATAGGAAGCCTGAGACTCATGTGGCGCACGCAAGTGGAAGGGGACTTCAGCCAACTTGCAGCTAGCAAAATATCGAGCTGGCTGGAGACGTTTGTTGACTGTGGTCGAGGTCCACCCTGGACCTGGGCCGGGATCTGGTGGACCTAAAGCAAAGCAAAGCATGTACATTATACTTAGAACTAAGAAAATATAAATTGTTTTATCAAAAACTTAATTAAAGGACACTATGGTCTTAATATAAAAAACTTAAAACTACTTACAAAATAATTCTTGAACTACAATACGTAATTAAATACATGCTTTAGTTTATTTATTTATTTATTTTTTAATTTATCTGACCTGCGATACTCAGCATTTAAGCATAGACAATTTGCGTCGTAATGTCGTTACCTACAATTGGAAGGAGCCCGTTTTTATCAAAATAGATGGAATGAAGTCGTTAAAGCGCGCACTCTCGTAATATAGATAATTAGAATAATAAGCTTTAAAGATCAAGTTGTTCGTCGAGATCGTGTCACCTTAATGGCACAATTGTTCATTCTTATTAAGTTCATCCTGCTGCATAAGCCCTCGTTAGGATAATATTTTATGTACTCCGACTCTGGTGTTCTGTACAAACGAAGACAAGCCCTATAAAACACCCGAATCTTATCCATTAAGGTTGCCCACACATTGAACCACACGGGACATCCAAATACAAGCATATGGCCATGAAAAAGATAGCCTTCACTCACGCATCAATTTGGCTGATATTAATCAGTCTCTTTGTAAGGGCAAAAGGACAGATACTGTTCAAGCCAAATTCCAAGGTATCCTCTATCAGCTCTTTTTGGTATCCGCAAAAGTCCCAGACAAAGGTGTCTTAAAAAGAATGTTCTAAAAGTCACTTATCGAAGACACTTTGCAAGAGCATATTAGAGATATCGAATTGTGCTTCGATATTCCATCGGTTTCCACTGTTTTCTTACTTCTCAGCGATACGAAGATAGTTTGGAGCTCCTCCTTCGAAATAAACGAGGGTAGTTCCCTCTCGTCAGCGATGGAATTACTTGCCATATTTTCATCGTTGAACTCAGTGAACCCTGAGTTCTCGAATCGCCAGTGCTCTATATCATTTCGAACATGGGAACTGTGCAAAAGAACCTGATCGTGGTTATAACCAATCGTTCCAAGGGCCTCAACCATCTGCTGCGGATCTTCGACCACTAAGACATTGGTTGTCATCATCTACCGCTTCTCCTGGAACATGCCTGCTGTTATCAGTATTCGATCATTGTCGGTCGTAGGGGGTAATAACTCTCTGAAGTGGAGAGTTTATTAAGGATTTCTGATTTTATTACATTTAACCCCTCTTCGTCCCGAACAAACTCTTCGACATTCTGTCCAATATAGCGATGTATTCGATCCGCATGAACCACTTTCATCTTGCCTCTCCCTCGTTGAATGCGATAGACAACATTGTTGATGCGTTTTACCAGTTTATAGGTTATTTCCAAGTCTTGCTGTAATTTAGGTGATACGCCTTTCCGTCAATGAGAGTTATATAGCCACACTAGATCTCCTTCCTAGAATCCCGTTGTGGTCGCCTTGACATCATACCTCGTTTTCATGCGGTCACTGGCTATCTTGATCTTATCCCTAGTTCTTTGGTGCACGTCCCTAATAATCTGTTTGAGGTCTGCGACATAGTCGTCTTCATTTCTGTTCTAATCTCGTCGGAATCTCAACGTTTCTGTACTTAAGTACTTGAGTTCCGATGTCGAGCACTACATTTGCGCCTTCATAAAGTCAACTCGCATATATCGGCCACTAGCAATACGTTGGTGAATGCTAGTCCTGCCAGATTGATCGTAAGAACAACCTCTCCATACACCTTCGCCGTCGCTCTTGTTGCTGTTTTCAGACAGTAGCTACTGGTATTGTGCAGCCATGAATCATGAGCGATATCCCTTCTTATAATGGAGGCAGTGGCACCGGTATCCATGGTAGCCACACACTTATTCTGACCAATGTGGGCTTCCACTGTAAGACTCTTGTTACTTCGTTTTGTTTGGGAGACTTGGATTGTGATCCTGGGGCTTTTAAAATATATTTTCTTTTTTTATCAAATTATCGTATCTTTAAAATTTATTGGTGTACCCTGTTGCGATTTCCATTTATAACTGGGTGAAATAAATACTAAACCGCCCTTAAAAGTCTATGGTAAAAAAATAATAGATGGGGTGAAACTTCGATTCAAATCCATATTTCCCTTTGCTTTATCATTGGAACAAATTAATATAAAGGTTGATTAACAAAAAGGTTTACCCCGCCTTTGAAATTGCAAATTGGGAAAGAGGCACATAATTTGTCGTGTGGTTGTAGCATTTTAGGTATAATGCGTAGCGTGTTTGTCTCAAAAGATTTTGAGTAAGAAAATAATCTATTTTTGATTTAATTTGTGTTAGGATTAGTGACTTTGATGTTGTATTGAAGTGTCCCTTCTTATTGTAGATATTCTTTGGTCATAAATTAACTCACATAGATGGCGACCTCAACTAATATATATTCTACCACTGAGGTTTTTCACAACTACATTGTAAGAGAATCGCCTACACTTATGCAAGCCTGTACCCTAGGCAATATTTATTTCAAGGCGGTGAAAAAGTAAACATAGAAGAATATAAAAAAACTTTTTTTTTTCATTTCGAGAACACAAAGAGATAATGGTTTAAGAATAAAATTAAAAAGCAACCTTAAAATCATATTTTAAGAGTTTCATTTAAAGATGAATGCAACTATAACAATTCTAAAATTAACTTATTAGAAAACTAAAACTAGTATTGTAAGTCAATTGTGTTAGCTTTCCAAACTCTAGACATGTTATTAATGAAAAGAATTGTTAATTAAGTCAGACATTTTATTGTTGTTGTTTGACACGTATTAAGTATTATTTTAAATTATTTAACCAATACTATATGATAAATAATACATTTTTATCGTTTCCTTCAAGAAAATATTTGTTTTCCCTATAGTTGTAAGATTTTGCTGAATATTTCAAGAATGTTTTTTTTTTTTGCTGCATATATTATGAATAATAAAAAGGATTGTGTTTTTGATGTTAGTTTTTTTAAAACATTTCCCGGAATAGCCAACGTGTGCCGCTATTGTTGGGCTAATAAAATTTCTCCACTTTCTACCAAATTTTACCATTACAGCGTGATATTTGTTAAAAGTACCGCGTTATTTTACATAGATTTAGTTTTCTTTTTTATTTAAAACTGAGCAACGAATTAGGAAGTTTTGTGTTTGAAATTAAATGAATAGCAATAAATGTTCAAAATGTATTTACCATCGATTTTATTTAAAAAAAATACCAATCCGATTTGAAAAGCATTGCCTTGCAATATTAAAGTCACTTCGTTAATGGCAATGGATGTTGAAATCAAAATGTAGTCTCAATATATATTGCACTCTGTCTTTTTTTATCGAATGATTTTCCATCGATTTAAGTGGTTCCGATATCGTTAAACAGTATGATTATAAGGACTCTTCTACAGCTGGACAGACTGGACATTAATAAACCACTGCTGATTATTGGTTTCGATATGCTTGCAGATAGATAGATCATGTTGAAAAATAGCGATGTGACTTCAACAGAAATATTTCATAATAAAAAAGTTGTGCCACAGGCGCGGTTAATTCGCCGATCCTATTCAACGTTTACACATGTGATCTGATCACTCAATGACAAAGCGTACGCAGACGACTTAATAGCGTGCATATCAGACCCAAGATTGAGGTCATTAACATACTTTTGCAAAGTATCTTCGATATAATTAAATGATATTGCGATCACTGGAATTTGAAGAAGTGATTCTCAAGTTTATAAGAAGAATTAAGTCTTTTAAGGCCTATTTATGCTGAATCTGTGATATAAAAAGATTTTTTATGTTATTATTGTAATATTGATAATAGTTTATTTACATAAATTCATTTCATAAAGCTACAATAAAATTGGTTCCTCCTTATGTCATATCAAATTAATGCAAATTTGACAGTTTAACCGCCCATGTCAGTGCTGAGTTATAACTTACCTTACAAAAATATAATTTTCTTAATGGTGGTTGAACGAGAAATATTTTCACATTAGGAAGAAAACTGCTATATTCTAACATTTCGTGCAAAATGTATTCAGGTGGTGATTCTAGTGGTGACGGCGTAAATAGTCGTAATCAATTTAATTGGCAAATCACATCGCAGACATCGTGCAACATTAATTCAGGCGGTTCAATCGATTGGGCATCTCTTGCCCAACAATGGATCCAAATGAAAGATTCAGGAACTGGATTGCCCGAAGCACCACCTCCTCCTTCACTAGGCACGTATTCGAAACCAAATAAAAATATTAAGTTTGACGAACAGGGTGAAGCCGATATGGAAGTGGAGAGAGAGGATGAAATGCAAATCGTTGGCTTTGCTCAAAATACGCCGCCCCCTTCAATAAACAGTATTAATACAAATGTTTGGTTCCCTCTGCAGCAAGATGCAGCATCGTATGGTAAAATTGAAAACAATATCGAAAACCTGAATAAAAAAATTCAAAAATTTCGATTTTTAGTTGCGCCACAACAAAATCAATGGACTTCATGGCCGCCGCGGGTTGCTTTGCCGCCACCTACCTTACATGTGCCTATAACAAATTCACAAACACCTCCCATTGGAAAAGAGATCATTAAGAGTACATCTTTTCAAAATAATGTAAAAACTTCTATGGAAGTTGCAACGTTTTTACCCAATAAGGATTCCTTAGAACCTCCACCAATGGATGCTGCCAAGAGAAAGATTCTGCCAGCATGGATACGGTAGATTTTTTTTTTTTCGCATGACAAAACATTCAGTAAAACATGTCCTTTGATAATAGGGAAGGATTGGAAAAGATGGAGCGTGAGAAATTAAGGCAGGTTGAACGTGAACAAAAAGACAAACACGAAACTGTAGTGGGAGCAGGTATATCTGCAGCAGACAATGATATAAATACTAAAATAAAGACTATGGTAAAAAGTAGCATCATGGACATGGTAAATATTCATATTCTATCCTATTCCAATCGTCTCTTCTCGCATAAGGAACATACCTACATAAATTAGTCTCACATTAAAAACTAGTCCCTTTTTCCTCCTGTTTTTTTGCACTTGCATATAAATAACATTTACTGATGTCAATTTGTTATTGTGTAATAAAACGTACTAAATAAAAATTTAGGAAGGTGAGAGTTCAGGTAATGAAGCAAATGAAACCGCAGAAGCTGATGATGATAATGAAGATATCGATGGCGAAGCGGTACTCACTAGCTCATCACATGTGCCACTGCTAGAAAAATTCCAGCAGGAATTCTTCAATTCGGGTAAAACATATGAAGAAAGAATTTCAGACATGGTAGGTCTCTAAAATGCTTGCTGCAGTAAGTTTGTGCGCACATTTGTTATCATTTTTTTTTCGTTTCTTTTTTTCCATATTTTTTTTCCCTTATACGACAATTAGATGATTGCCGTGCGAAAGACCTTAACGGAACTTCTTCTTGAAGTGACTAACGAAGAAATAAGTAGTATAGCACACGAAGCAATTCGAAAACGAAGGGCAAAAGGTAGTTTTTTCCACTCTCTCTCTCTACACTCAATTATTTTCTCTAACAGACTTTTTTGATGTAATTGGAAACGTTAGAAAAGAAAAAAAAACAGTGAAAAAACGAAAATAGTTTACCAATAATTGTTCTTTGTTTTACACATAGGAATGAAGAGTTACTTTGACTTGATTTCTCTTAAAATATCTATTAAATAATTTTTTTTGAAAACAAAAAACAAAACTATATATACTATATTGTGTACATAAAGCGTCATCGGCTCAAGTTATCCGCAAAAGCGCAATACCTTCTATTACCGGCAAACTAGGTAAGTTTATAAAAAAACAATTGTTTATTTTTGTTTCTTTCTCTATTTTAGTCTCTTTAAATCCTTATTTTAGGATGTGATTATAGTATTGGCCCCACACCCCACCCGACCACCACTTTTCTCCAAAATTAAATAATTGTGTAGGACTCATTTTACTTCCGTCAGAGAACATATTATTAGTCGAATATTATTATATTATTGCGGCGCAGGTGGTTGTTAGCATTTCGAAATCCAAGCTCACTAACTAATAACTGTCTAAGAAAATTCACAACAACTAAAATTGACAAATTACCACGGCAAAACATTAAAAGTGTTACTTCATATCATTTTCGATTCATCAATGATTTTTTGCTTATACATTTAAATAAGTTTCTCTTCTATGTCCTTATTTTCTTTTAAGACTCCAAACCCAATCGAAAAAATCTAAATTGTTTTTTATTTTTTTTTTTATAAAGAACTTTATACTTAATTGGAAATGAATGCACTTATACACTTATAACGCCTCAGCATGGGTTGTTTTTTGGAAAGTTGGACAGAAAGAGAAGAAAGATGTCTGGGCTCAGTGGTTATTTTGCTCCATGTGTGGCATCCAACATTTTAAACATTGTTGGTGAGAGCTGGCTTGGTGTTGTATTCTAGTCAACTACACATCTGACTTGCTTTTTGTTGACTGAAAAAAATGCAAGTCTTTCAGGTAGGGCTGGGATAAGAACACCGAAACTTTCGATTTGTAAGCGACGGCCACTTACCTTTGAGGTAAGTGATTAAGAAGAAATCGTTGTTGGAATTTATTTGCATATACAGCTCGTTACTTTTAATGCTGCTACTGCCTGCTGAAGCACTCAGGCACAATTACTAAAGTTTCAGTGATGAAGAACGTAGACTTTTTGCACTGACAACATCTTGTCTACGAATATTTAAAATAGTTACAGGACAAATGTTTTACGGCATCATACCCCTTTCACTGACAAATTATCAATTCCCCAATAGCGCAGAGGAGTTCCACTCACTGTTATAGAAAGTTTAAAAATCGGCCCGGTTCCTAAAAAGCGTTCTTCTAAATGCTGCTGCCAAATTCGCCAAAAATATACTTTTCTAGAATTCTGGTGAGAGTTCGGATTCGCATAAAACTTGATTTTGAATTCCCGCATTACGCAACTTTGAGTCGAACATGCTTCTTCCCCTTCATTTACAAGATTACCTAATAAGGAATGTTGTGTCTGACATTTACATGCTTAAATCTGTCATGTAGTCTGATGGTCCTGCAGCTATCCGTTAATATTATAACATTCTTTTCACAGCTCTTTTTCTAAAGCTATTTCTGAACGGTGTATCTAGTTACACTATCATAATATGGACAAAAAGGGCGAGTTGCATCCATAGTAACTTCTGTTAAATGATGTAAGGTAAGGGGCTTATAAAAATTTCTAGAGCAGAACAAGATGTGTTATAGAAAGGATGTTTGAGTTGTAGATAAACCTATCTCTAGCACGATATTTCGTTCCATGAAAAATCCCCATGTGTCTACTCAGTAAAGCAATAAAGGAATCACAACGATTCCTACAAACTCTAAACGTCTTGTTAAAACACCCTTGGTTAGCTTCTGGACAAAATTAATAAAATTTCGAACTGGATTATGTTCGTGGTAAAAATATTTGGAATGATTGGGACTTCCTGGACTCAGATTCTTCATTAAGTTTTATCAATATTCCCGATTTCTTCATAGTTATACTTTTATAATTGCTCTAAACGATACAAAACTCCTTTTATTTTAATGTAACTATCGGTGTATCACCTTAATAAAACTTGACAAACAGCAAAAAGGCGGAAGTAGATTTGAACAAGTTTCTTTTTTTGTTTATTATTGGAAACCTTCAACCGCTTTTACAACGATAAGCAGTGTTTAAAAGTGCTTCAATTTTTTTATTTCATTTGCTTTGACTTTACTGCGACTGTGAAAAGTTTCAAAGCCGGCAGCAAAGCAAAAGTGAAAACAGAAAAACGAACGAACGACTGTTCTGCTGCGAAGATAGTAGCAACGCGACAGCAAAGCGGCAGCTTAACGAAAATAAAATTAACTTAACTGTTGTTGTGCTGTGAAGATCTTCGCAGCTAAAAGCGAAGCAACAGCAAAAGAACTCGAATTTCAACTGTTGCTTTTGCTGTCGCTTCTAAAAAAAAGAAGAGTATTCAATATGAATTTCATATTGTGTTGCGTAGCGTCATTGTTAAATCCCTTAAAGCAATAAAATAAAGGAGACAAACCGAACACGACCAAACAATAGAAGAAAGAATATGAAACTGCTGTGTTATGCTGTGCTGCGCTGCACTGTTCGTACCTGCATCGGCAGTTAAAGCATACGAAGAGCAGCGAACATTTGAAACTGTTCTTTGACTGTACGAAATTTTGAAATCAAAGCAACAGAACAGCAAACTGAAACGAGCATTAGAGCTAAGCTGTGGCTTAGACATGTAGACATGTGCGCAGCAAAGCAAAGCAATAAAAGTTTAAAAAAAAAAGAATTGTTTTCGCAGCACAGTGACAGCAGTTTTTTTTAGTGCTGTTGCTGTTATGCTGGCAGTTTTTCAAACTCGGACGATAAGTTAACTATTCATTTTTTGCTATATTATTGTAAAGTTGAAATTAGCATTTTATTAGTATATAAGTAGTATTAGAGCTAATACTTTACAATTTTAATCGCACTGAGCAGCTATACCTATGGAAAATTTGGAGAATGGATTTCACAAATTGTGTTTCAACTAGTTCAGAAACTTTTTGCTATTTATTATCAAAATTTGAAGTTTTTTTTAACTTAAAATCGATTGCTTAGTTCAAGATTCTTTTTCAAGTAATCACAACTGAGCTTTACTTTATGTTATTCAGTAAACTATTTCTTAATACAGGGATAAACATCATACCCTCTCTTTACCAAAATTAAAATTTTAAACAAATGTTATGTTTATTCAGCAAAATATTTCCTAATATAGGGATAATCGTCATACCCTCCTTTGATTTGATTCAAACCATGTTTAAACCTCTACTACTGCCGTAAGAACTATCACAATTCCAAAATGAATTTGTGTTCTCATGGGATGATTAAACATTAAACTTTTAAACTAATTCAAAAATTTGAAATAGTTTCGTTTATATTTAATACTTCTTTAATAAAATAAATTGATGACCGCCATGCCATTTTGTACATTTTTCATTGCAGACTCCTTATGGCGGAGTATAAGAGAATTTTACAGAAAGAATTTTTGGAAATTTATCTTTGCATTTCGAAGGGATGATTTTTCTGTTCTTAATCAAATGGCTCAACAATCGAACCTAGACTTATGGTGTAGTACTCGTAGAATATACCAACATCGATAATTTTATTAATGCTTTAAAATTATCCGGGAAATATAGGCATTTAAGGCTTCTAGGGCGTCAATTAAGAATTGCATAAGACTGGAAGACAACTAAAGGTTCTGTTTTTTTAAATCAAACTTTCATTTTCAAGAGTCGAAGGTTTCGGTTTCTGTATAGCACGTAGGGCCTTCTTCTTAAAACAACATCTTAGCCAATAAATGCACTTTATCTGTACTTTTCAAGTAGTATTCACTCATAGTGGTGAGCTATGACCTCGTTTTGAGGTTCCTTTTTTTTTTTGTATTTTGTATTTGTAACCAATATGCCTCATCAGAAGCAGGTTTTGGATAGTTCAAATAGATCCAAAGAGTCGCATGACTGTTAATATAGACGTGAAATGTATGTATGTATATCTTAGGCTTGGATTTATTTTAATAACATCATTTTTCATGTCTAAGATACACATACATATTCTACAATTAAAAACAAAATTTTTTTTCATGTTATTCTTATCAATCATACCAGTCAAAATTATTCTCTTGCATAAAGCCTATCATCGTATCTATTTCAACAGCCTGATCACTGATTATACTTATTTTGAATAAGATATTACATTAAGGACCTTCATGCAAATTCTGTTTGACGGTATCAAAAAGAGAAATTTGTTTCTTTGTTGTATTCGATTGCTAGGTCTTTTGCAAGAAATTAATAATATATTTGCATTTTTACCCATTTGTTAGGAGGTCGCTATTTTAGCAAGATTTACTTGTGATTTTGAAAGAATTAAGCAAAAGTTTATATATACTTGTATATTATCACCTTATATACTGCTAAACGTGGATCATTATCTATAATATACAAACTTTACCGTTAAAATTTATGCTAGTTTTCCACTGACTTGACTGATTTGTTCTCTTTTGTATATTAAAAGTAGTACCATTAGTTCATTTGCACTCCATAGGGGAATAAAATTCTTTACTGCCTCGAGTTAGGTGCCCTAATTATTTTAAAGTTATATATGGTTTTGGGAATTTCTTAGATAACATATTTAATTTTAAATCGTGATTTCTTGAGGTGGAACATTGCTGATGAGATATCAGTTACTCACATACTAGTACAAACAATGCTTGTTAGGAATTTTGCTTCAGGCAGTACCTTTCGTTATGCGACCTTGTTAACAATGTGGTAGATTAAAAGTTTGTGAGGTGATATTTCGTAGTATGATCTCGCAAATTTCGAGTTTCTCTCAGACACAGTTCACTAAGATGCCTAGATATAAATTTTGAACAGGGTTTATCTAATAGATAAGAGGTATAACAAAATTTAGTTTTATTCATCGATGAATGCATTATGGCATTTGTATAAAGACAGTGCAATCTGTACGATATGCACTAATTTTTCTTATCAAGCTTTCCTACTTCGGCGGAAAAGGATATATAATAATTTGTAGGCAACATTAAAATATGCAGAAAATATGTAACTGAAAAAACTTCATTGTTTATCTTTTGTTAGAAATCTAACACGTTAAATCAAAAGAATGTTGTTATTTAACCAAACACTTTTAAAATTACTTCACCCCATCTGATTCAACATTTTCCTTTTCAGTCGTTACTTGACAGTACTTGATGAGTGTTTTATTTTTTAACTGAAAACTGTTTTTGTTTTGATAGTACTCGTATGTGTTATAAGCTTTTTGCTTTGTCGGTTTTCCTGACTAAAGTCTCTATATTTGTTTCGCCAATTTAATAAACCTCAAAAAAAATATAGTAAAGTGTTCTTATTTTCAATTTACAGTTAAAAGCAAGTAAAAATAAAATACATAGCCGCATGATTGGGGAAGCGGGTATTTGCATATGTATGCTCAAAATCTGGATTTAAAAATCGACAACTCCTTCACTTCGAAAGAATGTGCTGTTTCGATCTATCGTTTTCGTTGTTGATAGAGCAGGAACCAGATTGAAGATTTGCGTGCTCGTCGTTGTCAATGCCTTTCAGGTGTTAAGTGAACCCGGTAATGCATTGGTTTTTGAAAATGGGCGCTCTGATTTTCAATTCCCAAAATTCAATTCAATTATTTATTCTTCCTATTATTGGGATTTGGCACTACTTTCTCTCCAGAATTCGTTTAGCTATGGTTTAAACAAAATTTGAAACTTGGTTCGCGATATATACTTGAAACACCAAAGTTCATATCACTGCATGCAACTCTGTATGTTAAACACATTTTCTGCACGGGCTTTGTACCGGCGGGTACCATTCGATGACGAACAGTTAATTTGTTTGTGATAATTCTGCGTAAAAATTGTTATGGTTTGTCTTTTTAAAATTAATTATTTACCAAATGTTTCCAGCGAAAAGATTTAAATTTGTATGTAAAAAAAATTATGGATTGGAGTTCCTTAGAATACAAGCTTTACCTTATATTTAGCTTTATAAATTAAAAATATAATTGAATGTACTCGAAGAAAACAACATTTTTACTTAAAGTTTTTAACATTCGTTCGTTTTTGTTCAGACAAACTTAGCCCGAGGTATGCAGTTCACACAATAACAAAAGCATAGGACAAATATTTGTTTTGCAAACAATTATGTAAATCTTATTTCTTTGCGTTATTACAATAAAAAGCAATAAATAAGTTTTAAGTCAAATCAAAATTCATTTCCTATCCAATTTATCTCATGGAAGAATTCCAAATTGTAAACAGTTTAGCAACTGATAATATTTAAATTCTGAAAGCATTATTTTCTTATCTCTCTTTCAAACATAAGGGTTGCGGCAAAATCTGTGCGCATAAATAATTACAATGCAGGGTTTTTGGTTTGCTTTTAGTAATTATATCACTGGTTGACAACTGACACAAAGTTCGTTTTAAATGCGCTTTGGATGAACTAGGCTTACGACGAATATATCTTATACGTAGAAGTTAAAATCTTTAATGCCATTTAAGTTACAAAAAATAAAACAATTTAAATCGCTGGCGTTCACGCCCTGGTGGTCAAGAGAGACCATCAATGGCAATTGAGTTTGAAATTGAATTAATCTTTTTTTTTATCGCGTTTTCTCTCATTTTCTGTTCTTTTTTAAATTACCTGCTTTTCGCACAGTCTCTAGGAATATTTAAAAGCAGACACATGTGCCTGTATAACCTTATTCCGACAATGTTTTCCGCTTCGGTTGTCAGAACATTTACTCAGTCAGAATTTTATTGAACTTCAACCGGCTATATTTGATTGAGAGATTCCAATTCCTTCATCGTTTAAAACATATTGCTGAACATTGCTTCTTCGGCGCTGACCCATTCATTCGACGCTCAAAATGTGCTTCTGAAGGTCAAGCATACATTCTGTCACTTAGCCTTTGTATACATTTTTAAACTAAGAGTTTTTTTATCCCCTTCCGGAATTTTTTTTTTTTTAATTACCAGGCAAAATTTGTTTTCTTCCAAAATGGATATCTATGCGTTTAACTGGCTTAGTTGCCTTTAGAGTTCTTACAGTATTAGCATGTCTGAATAAATTTAGCAGTCATTTACACTATCAATAAACTTAAGAAACTAAAACTGAAAAACAAAGAAACAAATTGTGATCCTGAGTGGGCACAAAGGTTAGAATATATGTGCTTTGATATCGCTCCACTCCATGTTAAACAACATATACTTATGTTTTTTTTTGTGCTTTAGCCTAGTACGATTGTCGTAAGTTACCAGTAACATAATGGAAGCGGGTAGCAGTGTACCAGAATTTGTAATTTGACTAGTTATTATAATTTCCACTCTCAATTTAGGAAATTCCCACTTTGTTATAAGATTTATTTTTACCTTACATTAAGTACCGGGGCAGTTTCGGAACTCATTTCGATAAATATTCGCAACAGACTTCACATCCGATTACCTATATTCTGCTGAACATTACCAGTAAATGTTTACTGTTTTTTTTTTCAAGCTCTTCTATCCCATATGTAGAATCGGTAGGTGTTATTTTCATTCTTTTAGAATTTGTAAAACAATTTTTTCTCCAACGAATTTTACTAGCTCTAGTATAGTTCAATCCATAAATGATTGACCTGTATGTGCAATATAAAAAAAAAAACGCTTATTGATCTTTTGTTAAGTAAAATATGTCTGCTACACACAATAAAAAATGTAAATAAAAACAAAAGCCCAGATACTTGTAACTACAACCAAAATCATCATAATAATTCAATAAAATAATAATTGAAGAAAAAAGTATTAGTGCAACGATAATTTTTAGGTCTAGAAGCGTACGCAGACAGCGATAGTGAGAATAACGCATCCGACACTGAAGCAACAAATGATGATAGCAAACGTTCGGATGACGATTATGATTCTGAAGAAGAACTTAAGGTATGCTTTCATTTATTTTATATTTATTATGATAATTACATGTGTTATTATTATCAAAAATGAATGCTTTTTTCAAGGCTAATATTCGTATTTGCAAGCGTGCTTTTGCCAAAACAATTGATGAGATCGAGGAGAGAATCCAAACATCAACAACACGTGAAGAAGCCCTTCGAAGAGAGCACCAAAAACGAGATAGACAGGACCGTGAAAGTAGTGATAGCAACAAAAATTCATCTTCGGGTAAAACAAAAGGGTTTGACCCGGAAATCGGTGAGCCACAGCCTGATAAAAAATCCAACTCAAACGGTGCGTTTGTAAAAGAAAAAATACCTAAATGCCAAAACATATTTTTGTTTTTGTTTTTTTTAATCGCGAAAAAAATTATAAAATTCTTAAATGTATTTGTATGGACCCTGCTTTACAATCTTATTATTGATTGTCCGTCGACCTAATATGCAAATTTGTCTCACTCTCTCCCCCTGATATACCCTGCGTGGAACTGTGCTAATACTGGTGAACTCTCTGTTTTCCTTTTGTTGTTTTTTCTAGGTAAGCGAAAAAAGGAACGCACATCACGTTTCACCGACAACAAAGACTCGAAACATCGTATAACACCGACGTATTACCAGCCGCCCAGTATGGGATCAGGAAATTTGCCATCACCCGCATTGTTAGGAACAAATACATTAATGCCATCGTCGAATTTTTTACCAAGCAAATATAATAACTCAAGCAATAACACCGCGAACAGCATATCGATGGTGCCGCCCTCATTGAAAGAGAAACGATCAAGTAATAACGGAAGTACGAGTAAATCATCGAAATTAGGAAAAACACCACCACCACCACCGCCACCAGCAATAACATCGTCTTCATCATCATCATCAACAGCAAAAAATCATCATCACAGTGAATCGTCGTCTTCCTCTGGCTCAGATTTCTCATCTAGTGATACACACAGTTCACAAAGTCGACGCTCCAAAGCAAGTTCTTCACATAAAAAGCGATCTTCCGCAGAGCGATCCAAGCGATCGAAGCGATCGTATCGCAGTAGTTCATATCGAAGCAGTCATAGACGAGATTCGTCTGATTCTCACGATGACGATCACTACAAAAAGCGATCATCACGTCGGCACGCCCAAAAATCTAGCCACTCTTCGTCACATTCGCGAAGACACGGTCATCGTAGATCTGATACGGGATCTTCTCGTTCTCGAACGAGATCAAGATCACGTTCCAGATCTACATACAGCTCGAGTCGGCGGGGTGATCGCTACTGATGAGTGTTTGTGAAAAGTGAAAAAAAAACCTTTTTTTAATTCTTTTTTCAGGACCACCTGCATGCACAGATATTAATGTTTAGTGTAAACTGTACAGAGCTTAGCAAGCAAACAAATGACAAAAGAAAAAGAATGAAACAAAAAAAAATCAGCTTCCACATGACCTTCATCCCTATTCCTTGTTCATTTCCTTTAATTTTTATTGTATCTCTTTCCAGAAAATAATAAGAAAGACTATTTAGATCGCTCGTAACACATTTTATTTAGTTACCACCTATTAAGCTAATAGAATCCTTAAAAACTACATTTAATCTAAAATATATTTTCAATGAAATTTGGTTGTCTTTTTTTTTCCTATTTATTGTTGTTGCGATAGTGGCCGACCGCTGCCTTAGAGTTCCTCTTCGATTTCTACTATAACGCTGGTTGGCTGTAGTTGGTCGGGGTTTTCCTCCTTGATGAGCTTTTGCTCCATGTTTTGCTTTGTCCTCCAACATGGCCGGTGAGGATTTGTCACACGAATTTTCTCATAACGATCTCTCCGTTCTTCTTCGTCTTCTTTACTAAAATGCGATGATGCTTTACGGTGATTTTTCAATGCCGTCCCATTTATGAACCCCTCCCCGCAAACTCCACATTTGTATGGCTTTTCGCCGGTATGTCGACGAATATGTAGATTTAAATCGTTTGATTGAGCAAACGCTTTATTGCACTGATTACATTTGTATGGACGTTCACCGGTGTGAACACGAATATGCCGCGCTAATTTATTTGGTCGAGAGAAGGCCTTCCCACAAGTGTTGCAGAGATGCGGCTTTTCACCTGTGTGCGAACGCTTGTGTATCATGAGGTCCTGAGAACGGGGATAACCCTTATCACAAATGTCACATTTATAAGGTTTTTCGCCGGTATGTCGTCGTATATGAATGATCAGACTAGCTTGCGGGAAGCTTTCACCACAAAAGGGGCAGAGACCGTGCTTGTAGGTATGTTTTCTGGGCCCTTCTCCGCTGCTATTATCTTTATGTGTTATCATGTGACGTATGAGATTATCTTTGCGTGTGAAACTTCGTGCACACTGAGAGCACTGAAACGTGCCCAAACCTAGGTGGGATTTCTGATGGCGAATTAGAGTTTCTTTTTTGGCGTATATTCGGCCGCAAGTTGTGCATTGGAATGGCGGATCACTGATTTCTGTTTGTACTTTTTGGTTTTGCATTGTAGTGTTGCATTGTATTACCTGCACTATATTCTCATTCTCACTAAAACTAATAATAAGAAATTAAATCGCAATTAGATTGTTTATATGGAATGACTTATTTACATACCTAATTTTTTCCTCGAGCTTAACATCATGGTGCAATTCCAATAGAGGTGTTTCCGATTTCACAATCATATTATCCACGATGTCATTGTCCATGCTAGTTTCGCATTGAACCGAAGTTTCTGTAAATTCAGAAGATTCACATTATAAACATCCAACGCGATGGCGGAATTTAAACTTACCATCTTTTACATTAATTTCTGCTTTAATTCCAACAACTTGAATGATTTCTGTATCTGAATTCGTACTGTTGGGTGTATTCATGCCCAAGGCTCGTTGCAATATAATTTCGCCCGACCCACTTTCTTGCATTTCCATGGTAACAAGGTCTTCATAATCATAATCATCTTCTGTGGGTTCTTGTGAATTATCATCTATAATCGCATACTGTTCCGATTGTACCTCGATCGATTCCACCAAATCGTCTTGGTCTTCCAACTTTTTTATACTTTCAAAGTAATCATTCAACCGCTTCTCACTGTCTTCTACTTTGATGAGGAAATCATATGCTTCGAGCAGCTTTTCTGTGCATTCTGCACATATCCGTGTTGGCTGGGTAAATTCATTAGGTTCAATCTGTATATCCGACATTAGTAAACAAATTTAGAGTTTGATAATTAGCGTTTTTATGAAAAAAAAAAAAAAAGTTCCTCGCTTACCACGACATTTGATAGCCTCCATAGGATCTCTTTTAATTCTATTCTAGTTTCATATTCTACACAATCATAAAGGGAATTTGATCCCTCGACATTATTTAAACAGGTTCGACATGTCAGATGATCAAAATGAAGTATATTTTCCATGTTATTTACAATAATATAAGTTGATTGTGCAGCTCATTACAAATCACAAAACAGATTTTATTTTTTTTTTAACAATTTTCGACTATTGTGACAACTGAAGAGACGTCAGTTGGCGTTGCCAACTTAAAACTATAATAATAAAGTAAATGTTTTTTAACGTGAAGAAAAACAAACGAACGGGAATTTGTAAAAAAAAAAAACAATTGAAATTTCATTAACGGATGTATTGTACTCCAATCAAATTTCATTTAGTTTCAAAAAGCGGTTTTAGAATTTAATAAAAATCGTGGAATAAAATAAAAATAAATCATGTGGTGAAAAGATTGGGTTGTGAAGGAGTCTGGTGAATTTGTTGTACTCTGTTGAAATGGAAATAAGACATTCTGTGCCATATATGAACTAAAAGATGGCAAACTTTCCAGATTTTCTACTGATGGTCTCTACCGCGTGACCCTGCCTCTGAATACGTGTGAATTGTAAACAATGCGAATTCCCCTCACACGAAATAGATATCGTGTTGGAAGCTGTATTGGCAAAGATGAGAATGATGCAGAGCGCGTTGGTGTTGAATTTGTTAGGAAAGAAGGAGTTGCTGTTGGAAATAATTTAAAGAAATTGTCATCAGAAGGAACTTATTCACTGACTGTGTCCGCGTAAAGCACCAAATTCTAATGTATTGAATTTACAATAAACCGCCAAGAAAGTGGGTTTTTAATATAAACCTCTACAAAAATAGTGAATTTGAAAGCCACAAATCCAAACTGGTGGTAAAAGGTCGCAGCCAGCTTCTCGAAACAGGCTACAAGGAGAATTTTTCTCCAGTTGTCAGATATGCATCTCTTCGACTCATACTCAGTTTAATTAAAAATTGGTTATTTTCAGACGCAAAACAAGTTAGGCGTTGACTGGAAAATACTAATTAAAAGTTTTAACTCGCGGGTGCTTGCTGCATGGGGATACAGAAAATGACAGGCAATTGCATTAAGAAACACTGAGGCTGAATATATGACACTTTTAATACATCCAAAGAAGTCATTTATTTGAGAATCTTCCTAAGAGAATTAGGTTTTAATTCTCTCGTAGATGTACAACTCTACAGTACGGCGGCAACATTAGTTTGAAGAATGAAGCGAAGGACCCTTTATACCAAACCGTATAAATACATCGACATATAAGATGATTGTGCCCGTCAGGTTTCCGAAAAAGGGCCTATTACTTAAAAATAGCTACATTTTTATCTAGCATTTAAGGAACAACAAGCGTTGTGTATCATCATCTTTTTTAAGTCTTATATCTACCTTACAAAATAACTTTTTGCAGGCATGAACATTAGGATTATAAATTGAATTTATATTTAATTTTTTAACTATCTGCATTAATGAAGTTTCAAGAAAAGGATTGAGGACACATGTAATTGAAACCAAGCACACTTACACGATGTTTTATAAATATATGAAGTGGATATGTCAAAGATTTTTTTACCTTTTCTTTCCAACAGTAAACATATGCCTATTATGGATAACTTTAGCAATTGATATTTCTTTGAACAATTTAACGCAGAACTGTGATTTGAAATGAAAAAAAAATAAACAACTCTCGAAAATAGTGTAAAATTTTCATGTGAGTTCAAAAAATATACTTTATTTCTTTTAATACAATCGCTTTTTTAAAAATTATAATACAATTCAATTTATCACTTTTATTCACCACTTTACTATTTCTTTTATCGTCCCTCTATCTCATTTTTTTTTTATTTATTTCTTATTTCTTATAATTAAAATTTCATATTTTACAAATTCAAATAACTTTTAAATAATAAGAAATTAGATTAACATTCAGTATTTTAAATAAAATAGAATTAAAGTAAGTTTAATTCTATTAAATTTTGTACCTGCTGTTTTCTAAATTCTTGCTTGTATTGCCCTTTTTGTACATTATTTCTATCCGTTTTATGTTTAGCTATAACAAAAAATTAAAACCACAAATCGCTGAAAGCAATTCAAATTTAACTACCTACAGATGTTCAGAACACCTTCATTGGAAACCAGGGGTGAACGCAGAAAAAAATTTTGGAGGTGGCTTTAAAAAAAAATTTAAATTTTAAAAGGGTGAGCCAATAGCTAGAATGGAAATTGTGAAAGTGGGTTAATTTTCAGTTTAGATGTTCTGTTTGAGATCCTGACTTGTTGCTAAGTTATTGGCATAGACCTTTCTCTTATAACCCCACAAGAAGAAATCTAAAAGCGTCAAATCGCATGACCTTGGACCAATCAACTTCTCCACTTACCGAAATAAGGCGATCGTAAATTTCAGACGCAATAAAATTGATTGATTGACGGCTTGTTGGCGGTAGCACCATCCTGTTAAATCCAGTGATCGTCCAGACCCAATTCATTCAATTTTGAAAAAAATAGGCGTTCAACAAGCTGGGGAACTACTAAAAACAGTTTAAAAAAACTTGAAAGAAAAGACACGCACATATACGGTCATTGCACAAGGATAAATTTAGAGTGGTGAAGTTCATAACTTCTAAAAACGTATACCCAACTTCAGGAGAATTGCGTGATAGTTTACTTGTGTGGTGGCATCCAAACAGCCTACTTCTGAAAAGGAATCAACTTCTGTTGTATGTTCTTCCGGATCTGGGGTATTAGTGATCTAAAACACAGATGGCTTCTAAAATATCTAATTCGACTTCTGTCATACGTACACAACGAGATACTCCTAGTATGGGTCAACCGGCTAAAACTGTTACTAGTGGAGTATGGGTTGGGTAACACTGTGTCAAGTTTTATTGGTTTTACCCCTAGCAGACTTCTATTTGGAGTTGATCAGAAGAGTCCTGATGTGGATAAGCTATCTGAATTTAAAAAAAAAAATGAATTCAGCTACCCCGGCTAGAAATTTGACAAGAGTTCAGAGATACAACTCACAGAGATTTGAAGAACGCACCGCTGTTCGTTATAAGGGTTATCTAACTTTCATTAGTATTGATAATACATTTGGTATAAATAAAAAGGTAATACTTAAATACAAGAGCCTATGCGTTATACATAAAGTGTTAGCGCATGACCGATATGACATTTAAGATAAAAAGAAAACTGACAGAAAAAAGATATTAATCAAATAGGTTGTGGAAGTTTGACGGGTTATTCACCTGCTCGACGATAACAACAATTCACCTGCAGCTAGTCGCAGACCTTTTCACTGTTGCTTGCAATTTATGTTTATGTTATTTTGTCAACCACCGGGGAATAAGAAGTGATAACGCTACGAATTTCATTGAAATTCGAAGAGAGCTGCAGTGGGGGGAATAGCTGTTTGAGGTCGATCGATGTTAGAATATCTTCCAATATTAACTAAGCGAAGTAAGTGGCATGAAGGCGCACCACCACTCAGAGTTGGTGATCTACTCTTGATCTGTAATGCCAGCTAGCCCAAGCGCCGATGGCAGCGTGGGATGATCACCAAACTGTATGCAGCTAGAGATGCACAAGTAAGGAGCTCTGATGTTTAGACCTCCCTAGGAACTTTTCGTCGACCCACCTCAAAAATTTCCGTTCTACATTAGTGGTGAATTTCATTGAAGATTCAAGGAGGTAGGATGCCGTGACCGAAAAAATGTACAGTTTCTGAATGCAGAGAATACAGATCCGCTATTACACGGTGACTTTTGAATCACGACTCTTTATGACATCTCTCTTTTAATATTTCATTCTGTGAGGTGTGTGCTATAACATGGTGACTTTTGAGTCACGACTCTTTTGACAGCTCTCTTTTATTTCTTCTTTCGCTTTAAAAACAAATGTTTCACTCTCTAAACAAAAGTTTTAAATTTTTCCCTGATTCCTTTGACCAAACAATTTCTTCCGTTTTTTTTGCCCGAACCACGCTTCCCTAAGAACGAATAGAAATAAAGCAATATAAAAAAATAACGAACAAGGAGAGAAGAAACGTCAAAAAGAGTCATCGAAATTTTGCCCCACGACTCACGGTGTTTCTGATTTTCTATCTCATCTTCTTTCTCCTTTGCACTTGTGTGGGTCATGACTCAAAAGTCACCGTGTAATAGCGGACGATGGGTTCACATATAAGTGAGCAGTGATTTACAAAATGCCGAATTTCAAATTTAGATTACGCGTTTTCTTCCAAAGCCAATATCCGTTCCACGGATAGTTAGTAAGGGAATACACATTGAAAATCCAAAAAATGGTTTTCTTCGCTAATTCTTCCCGTTCTTTCCTGGCTACGCGTGGACCCGAAGAGTTATAATCAATTTGTTAATTTAAAAAAAAATGAGGCTCAAAGATTTTCAAATGGCATTTTCGTATATACTGCAACGAAGTGGAAAAAAATGTCAACGCTAGTTTCAAAAAACCAATTGGGTCGATCATTTCACTGAAACCAAAAAAATTGCTTAGAACTGCCAGTAGATATACCACAGAATAATAGCATCTGAAGAGACACATTATTATTAGACTTTTAATAAAACACTATTACTAAAAACATTACCATGGTTGTAATGAAATGTTATGATATGACTGTTATTCTGGATGCTCAGATTTTGTACTGAGGTGGGGCCAACTCAGCTTAGCTGTTTTTATTGTCAACGTAAAAAGGCGGAACCAGTGTTTTAACAGGCGACTGCAGGACTCATGCGCGCTAGAGGCTAAGGATGCACTCCCTTGAGTTTCTTCTGGGTTCGTATGTAGGAGTGTTTGACGATAATGACCTTATAGTCGGAAAGTATTGCGAACATATTTTGGAAGCGTTGCGTATAAGAATATTTGTTACTTGACGTACACTAAGGTTTGAACCAGCCAAACCTATTGTCAGTGGAATTATCGTTGAAGTTGCGCATAAAAGCCTATCAAAACAAACGTGTTGTCGTGAAAAAATTCAAAGCATGGAACGGATAGGTAAGAAGAAATGCAGTTTAAATCATTTTGGATATTTACGTACAATCTGCGGTCAAGTTATACAAGTTTTTGTTTCTAATTGCAATATCACTTACAAAAATATCTTGATTTATACATCTTAGAAAATTTGTGTTAAAATATAAATATTAAAAGTTTTTTTTTAATATTTTACAATATTATTACATCTAGAATAGAAAAATATTTTTTAACATAGAATGCGATTTATATTTTTTCGACCAATAACCCATTTTGTTTTTGTCGCTATTTTTATATTCTGGCAGTACCTTATTATGTTTCAATACCACATGATTCCATTGGTCAATTAAAGAATTTTTCAAACGGCATTTTCAAAAAGTGAACACTTGCGGTTGGGACGATCTCTTGCGGAGTTGTTTTATTTGTTAAATGATTTTGTGCCTTCTCCGACTCATTATTTATAGATTTATAAACTTTCTTAATCAAATACTCACAATCCATTATGTTTAAACGTCCACCAGGAAAAGAAAATCTGCAACAAAAACCTGAAACTGGTAGAAGTGTCTCAACCGTACCCAAGTCAGCAGTATTCAAAAAGGTAAGCGCACTACTTTAATGAGGAAATTCGTGTAGTTTAACTAAATAAAGTGATTTTTCCAAAGCCAATTAGCGATAATGCACACCAACAAAAGACGAGTGAGAAGTCGATTCCGGTCAAATCGCAAGCGATAGTCCAGAAGAAAATTCTCACAAACTCCACAAGGATTGGGGTGGCGAAACCTGCAAATCTTACGGCTGTAGTAGCCCCGACTATCATAAAAAAGACTGAACCAAAACCAACTAGTGATGATGCAAAATCACAAATTGTTCCCACATCCGATGATACAATCTCAAAGACTACACCATCGACAACTGACCAAGATGGTGATTGCGGAGTACAAAGAAACGGTAATTGCTCAAACTTCAACTCTTGAGGAATAGTAATGTATATTTATATTGCGCTTTTTAGATGGAAAGAAAGTATGGACGCTTTCTAATTTTGATATAGGACGACCATTGGGTCGTGGAAAATTTGGTAATGTATACTTAGCACGTGAAAAGGAGTCGAAGTTCGTCGTAGCTCTGAAAGTTCTATTCAAAAAGCAAATCTACAATAGCAATGTTGAACACCAAGTGCGTCGAGAGATTGAAATCCAATCACATCTTCGCCATCCACACATTCTGCGCTTATACGGCTACTTTCACGATGAGGTTCGTATCTATTTAATTCTGGAATACGCCCCGAAAGGAACCCTTTACAAAGAATTGCAGAGTCAGCCCGAAAAACGTTTCGATGAGAAGCAAAGTGCTACGTACATTAAATCTTTGGCATCGGCTTTACGTTACTTACACGAACGCGATGTCATTCATCGTGACATCAAACCTGAAAACCTTTTGCTGGGCTATAAGGGTGAACTGAAAATTGCTGATTTCGGTTGGTCTGTGCATGAACCAAATTCTATGCGCACGACACTTTGTGGCACTTTGGATTATTTGCCACCCGAAATGGTTCAGGGAAAGCCACATACTAAAAACGTAGATTTGTGGAGCTTGGGAGTATTATGTTTTGAATTGCTGGTTGGACGAGCACCCTTCCATGCTACAGACTACGACGAGACTTACAGAAAAATTATAAAGGTCGATTACAAACTGCCAGAACATGTATCAAAGGCAGCTGCTCATTTTATGTCGAAGTTATTGGTGCTGAATCCCGAAGCACGTCTACCACTGGACCAAGTTATGACACACCCTTGGATTTCGGTCAATACCGTTTAAAGGAATCTGATCTCTAAAGTTATATATTAATAATTGCCATTGAGAATTTTCATATTTAGCATACTTAGTGGCGGAATCGTTTTTAGCGCATCTTGTTTTGTATGTTTATTTCCCGCTCTTGTTTAATTAGCAGTGATTTTATGAATAAATTTATTATTATTTTATCATCTAAAATTGAAGCTTTTTCCTCTTGTGTCGCAGGACTAATTGTGTCTTATTTTTGTAAGTATTTTATATTTAACAACAAATTACACTGAAATATATGTATATAAAGGAAAGTCCTAACCAACTCACTGACTCATCAACGCGCAGCCCAAACCTTTGGATCTAGAAAACTGAAATTTTCCACAGTGTTTCCCTTTAAAGGATTAAGGAAGGATATTTCGAAATTTAACCCATAAAAGGGTAAAATGAAAATTCAAATTTTGTATGAAAAAATCATTAAATGGACATTTTGACCTAGAACTTTGTTGGGTTATCATAAGACTCAATAAGCATTTGGTCCTTAATCAAATAACAAATGCACTTGAAGGGCGATGCGATGTTCTCCAATCTCCTTATCAAAATAGTAAACGGACAATATCCGGAAACTGATGGCAAGATTACAATTCCACCAGATTTTGCCTCCGTTTTGTCGACTATTTCAGGGGCTGTCGGGCAATGCTCAAGGCATTATGCGTTTAGAACAAGGTGAGACTGTGCTGGGTGCTAGGGCACTGCGGTATAGAAGGAAATAAACAAGCAGACGAGCTTGCAAGAAGAGGAGGGCTACTCGACAATAGTGAGGCTGCGAATGTCAAACCACCCATCTGCACAGTAAGGGGCACTATCGAGGAAAAAATCATAAAGGCCGCCAGAATAAGGTGGCTGAACCTGGAAGGACATAGGGTATCAAAGGCTCTATGGCCACTTCTCGACGGTAACAGATCTAGGAAGCTTATTAAGCTAAATAGGGATAAGCTTAGGACGCTAATAAGAATACTAACAGGACACTGTCTACTGCTGAAGCACGCAAAGAGACTAAAACTAACAAATACGGACACTTGTAGATTCTGCGGGGATCTACGAGCGGATATAACACACATTATGTGAATGTGAGGCAATAAATATTTCCTTGAAAACTTGGAGGAAATAGACGGTACGGACTTCAAAGGCCTTCTTGGCTTCTGTAGAGAAATTGGGTGCTTTGATAGGGAAACAGTTTAGGTTTTCTGCTTTTTGGAGTTGGTTTTAACCCACAGGGGATCGCGATGGGCCCGCTCTGGTGCCTAGTGTCTGTGTCTTGTGGCACACCCTATTTTACCTAACCTAACCTGTGTCGACTATTGACGATCTAATAGCCCGAATATATCCAGATGCCACAACATATGCAGCAAATCCGCGGAGTAACTGTGAGAACGTGCAAGCTTGACACCTAAGAACGATCAGGCTTTCGTCATTAATGACACTTTTGAAGTCGTTCGAAGGTGCAGAATCCCAGTAAAAATCTGTGGACACTGTAGTGCAAACGGATAACATTATTCACAATCTTGCGGAATTCCTAAATGCACTCAACCCACCTGGTCGACTACTGTCTCACACACTTATCTTCCAGTGTGCTACTGAGAAATCTCAATCGGCTCAAGTTGGGAACAAGTTGCGTGTGAAAGCCTTACATAAAAACGTGGTAGAGGCCCTTGTATTAACTGGCTTTGGTGGGGGTGAATAGATGTATATACCGAAGTCTGTTTCGCAATGAAGATTAATAAGGCTCAGGGTCAATCACTGAAGACTGCGGTAAATGATCATAGGGGAGGTTGCTTCTGACACGGCTAGTTTTACGTGGCCTGCTCGAGAGTGAGCTCGATTGAAATTGATTTATATTAATATATACTACAAGAACCATCTTCTGCGGTTTCTATTAATTTTTCAAATGAATATCTTGTCTTTTAACTGGGATTTGGAACTTGAAAGTCTATGTCTTGGCGATATGTATAATTATTTTTCTTCAGTAATAAAAACTGGTTTCTCCATGTTTGTTCCTTGCTCTGTTAAAAAAATTGAGTGGTAAAATAAACGTCTCTTACACCTTAAAAACAAAAGGTTTGGGAATATTGAACATAGAGAAACGATCCTTAAAACTAGGAAAGATTTTATAATTTTAAATAATTGTCCATTTTATAATTACATCTTGAATTTAGAAAACAAGTTGAAGGTTGACTCTAGATGACTTTGGTTTTATATCAACCATAAAAGGAGCACAAATGGTTTGCCAAGGCAAATGTTCTATAATAACTTGTCGTCTAATGATATTAGAAGTACTGTTGATCATTTTGCCAAGTTTTTTGAGAGCGTATTTTCTCCATCTGTTATTGTTAAGTTACCTGTATCAAGTTCTCAATCCAGTATTGACTTTGGTTCATTGTTCCTTAAAGTTTAAGATGTTAAATCTGCAATTTTCAATTTAAAAGCTACATTCTTGCTTGGGGCAGACGGTATTCCAGCTATTGTTCTTTAAAACTGTTACGATTTCATCTGCAAACCTCTCCTTAAGATATTTAATCTTTCACTTGAACCAGGTGTTTTTCTCGATGTTTTAAATTTACGTCACTAACTATAGAGGTATTTGTAAGCTCACTGACATTCCCAGACTTTTTGAGTGTACTGTTAAAAACAATTTAAAGTTCCATATTAAAGAAAATTTATGTGAGTGTCAACATGGTTTTGTCTCTGGTCGCTGTACAACAACTAACTTAGTGCATTTTGTATCTTTAGCTGCTCACGCTGTTGAAATTGGTAGCCAAGTTGATGCTTTTTACACCGACTTCATCAAATTTTTGACTAACGCTCGATGTAATATTGGTAGTTTGTAAGACTTCCAACCGCTTTGAGTATGAGTCTACGATAATAAGAGAGTAGAACCCATCACATGGTCCCGTGATGTCGATGTGAATGCGCTCCATCGCCGATGTCGTAGTTGACCACGACGAGAGTGTTGTTTTACAGGCGTTTTCGCTGTGACGGATGAAAGATGTTATATCGTTGTCGATTCCGGGCCAATATACATGACATCTGGCAATCGTTTTCATTTTATCAATACCAGGGTGCCATCGATAGGGTTTTCGCAGAATTCGAATTGAAGACAAGCTGGAATGATTATGCGATCTTTAAACATTACGCACCCATCGATGATAGCTAAACTTTCACTTCTGTTGATAGTAAATTTCCGATAGTATGGATGACTTGCATCCGGAGTTCATGGCGCTAAGGATTGACTGTAACGTTTCAGAATTGTTTGTTGCTTGCTTTATCATCTTGAAATTTACTGGAAGCATCTTGGTTGCGACGAGCAAGGTAGATGTAAAATCTTCCTCAAATCTGGTGCAAGCATTACGTAATTTTTCTCTAAATTTGGTTTGCTGTTGACCAAACGTGAGAGTACATCAAGAAATCGGAATTCTTTTGTTGCAGTGTATTTGATGTCGAAATCGTACATCACCTCCGTAGTTTGTTGATGGTATAAACTGGTATCTCTTTTGTACTACCGAAGATAGCTAGGAGAGGTTTATGATTGGTGGGAAGAAGAAAATTGCGACCAAAAATAATGCGGTGGAATTTCTTAACAGCAAAGATGAGTGCGGCCGCTTCATTCTCGGTTTGGCTGTATCTAGTCTCAGCTGAAATTAAAGATCTAACTGCATGTGATATAACTTTTTCAGTACCATCCGGAAAAATATGAACAATGCATACACCTACGCCAATATTTGATGCATCTGCAGCGCCTTTGATAGGTAATATTGGGTTAGAATGAGTGAGCATAAGATCCGAAGCGAGAATGGATTTAAATTTGGAAAAAGACTTGCCAGTCTCTCACTAATATTAATATCGTCGAGATATGCTGCAACGCCATGATACCTGCAAGCATTGCATCCATCAGCTTTTGAAGACCTCCTGGCTGCCAATCCATTGAATGTAAACAGCCCCTTGGGGGTATTTATGGTAAGTAATTTTCTTGATTCAGGTGTTACGGAAACTTGAAGATAAGCATCTACTAAGTCTAGGTGTATATAGAATGGACTATTTGCAATTTTGGCAAAGATATTTTCTGGCAGGGGAAGTGGATATTGATGGGACTCTAATGACTGATTAAAACCCGATGAGTAGTCTCCACAAACGCCTCCGGATGCTTTCCTGATAACCACAATAGGTGCTGCCCAGTATGAGTTGTCAACTGGAGTAATAATATTGCGGTCTTGAAGTCTTTGGAGTTCCTCTTCAATGAGCGGTAAGACTGAATAAGCAACCGTTCGTTTAGTCCTGAAGACTGGTGTTGTATTTTGCTTGAGATGAAGTTCTACATCAGTTTTAGTGCAGATCGATGACTCTTCTTCGCACAACTTAAAATATCACTTCTGAATGTTGTCAATTGCTGTGCGTCGTTCGTTGTTTGTCAGATTAATGATACGACTGCAAACTACACTAATTGGCTGGTCCCAAAAATTAAAGATGTCGAAAAGATCGGTGCCTAAAACATTTAAAGAGTAAACTTTTGAAACAAAAAATTTGTATTGTTAAACTTCCCGTTAAGCTGAATTTCACACGGAAATTCAGCAATCAGCTTGATGTCGTACAGCGATGCACTCGTAGCTTGACTTTCCTTAAGCTTAATTCCAGGATAACCCAACTTTTTCCATGTTGACATGTCGACAATGTTTATGTCAGATCCAGCGTCAATTTGTAGCTTAAGTGTATGATAACCATGCATGATTGACACAGTTGATTTTGAATTGAATTAACTTATTTCTTGGCGAAAACTTCTCGTGACGGTGATGTTGTTTGCCTCTATCAAACTTGTTTTCCTTCCGTTTGTCTCTTTTTGAGAAGCAATTACAGTATCCTTCTTTATGATCAACGGCTTTACAGTGTTGGCATTTATCATTTCGGAAATGGCAATTTCGAGAGAAATGCATTTCTCCACAACTCCAGCAGGGAGATTTTGGTTGACTGCTCTGTTGCTGACTGCTTTCTTGCTGGTGTTTTGTCTTCGATTGAGATTGAGTATGTTTTACTGCATTTACTAAAGTGCTTGAAACCGATGTATTTTCGATTAGAGCTGTATCCTTTTTAATGTTTATTTATTTTTGCAACGACGACAACAGCTTGGCTAAATCAAAGTTCGAATCTTCATCCAACGACGACAATAATTTTGTGCAAATGTCTGTTTCAGCTGATGGCTGCAGGCCTATTACAAACACTAAGCACTTAAATTGATTTGGTGTAAGCACACTTAGCTTTAAGTCTTCACACGACTTGTTTACGAGTACTGCATAACTCGTGAAGTCCTCTTCTGCATTTTTAATTGCCTGCAGGCAACGATATCTTGCACTGAAACGTGATTCTGCAGCACCGTACATATCAACAAGCTTCTCTGTAGTTTCCTTAAAATTTAAATCTCGTGTATTCTTTGGAAGAATGTGTGATGCGAATTTCTCATGCGCAATAGCGTTGAGTTTTTGCATCAATAATCCCACTTTGGATGCGTCATCGAGATCTTTTCCGTCTATACAAAATACGAGTACATATGTACTGGTGTCGAGAAAAGCACGCTTTAAATGTACTATAATGCCATTTGCAGGATCGTAGTAAAACTCTGAGATGCTGTTTGCCAACGAATATGTAAGCAGCTCTGACCTTGATTTGGAAATCTCTGCTTGCAAACTGTTTCCAGCGATGATTGATTGCAATAGTTTTGATTGAATGTCCAGAAGTTCGAGAATTTTCGTTTCGTTCGCCATCTTGATTTTTTTTCTTTCGCTATGAAACAAAACTTTTTGTTTTTTTTTTCTATATACAATCCTTAATTCTCGTCGTTATTGTTATGTCCTTGCTGGGCATATAAGTATATTAATTTATATTTCAAATTTTATTTTAAAAGATAATAAAAATATATTAAGAATGAAACCAAGTGTGTCTCGTCGCTGCCAAGAAGTAAGTGACTCTGTGAAATCGTTGTAAGCCAGGTCAGCCAATATTCATACAGGGATGTGAATGATGCGACCATCTAGTTAATCTCAGTCCTGCCCTATTCTTCGAATGATTTTCGGTCCCGTCTGTATTGACGGTGAGTGGAGGAGGAGATACAACGACGAACTGTATGGACAGTACAGCGACATCGACCTAGCCAGAAGAGTGAACATCCAACAACTAAGATGGCTGGGTCATGTAGAGCGGATAAACACGAATGCTCCGGTCCGAAAAGTCTTCGAATCCGCCCCCGAGGGACAGCGCAGTAGGGGAAGACCGAGACCCGGGTGGCGCACGCAAGTGCAAAACTAGAGGCAGCTAGCAAAAGATCGAGCTAGCTGGAGACCCTGGACTGTAGCGCCACCTAAAGTAAGTAAGTAGAAGTTGTAAAGGGAGGCGCAATCTACGGAACCAAAGAGCAGTCGATGGATGAAGAGAATGTCGGCCACGTCTCTGCGTTTTTCGAGGAGGTTCAAGTTAAGAAGTTTAAGGTCTTCATAAGGTGTTCAAATAAGAGATTCGGGTAGTCCTCGAAGAGCAAAATGAAGGAAACGGCGCTGAATACATTCTATTCAGGATATATGATGTCGTTGAAATGGAGACCGTGATTGGATGGCGTATTTGAGAAGGGGTCGGACACATAGGGTTCGGAAAATTTGTTGGACCATCGTTTTATAAAAACAAGTGAAGAGTTAGCCTTTAGGATTATCTCATCAATATGCGAGCGAAAGTTTAACTCTCTGTCGTACAATATTCCGAAGTTGCGAAGGGATTGAACCTGGGGTATGGGTTGGCTTTACAGAAAATAAGGTCAAGAAGCAGATTGGTTGGTCTTACGTGACAAAATTATAGATTGACATTTGGAGATATTAAGTTTTAGGCAATTTTGTTGACACCAAGTAGAAAACTATCAAGGTCTTCTTGAAGGAGTAAAGAATCATGGGGAGAAGAAATTGTTTTCGAGAACTTGGTGTCGTCGGGATAAATGGATAGGGAACAATGTTTAAGAATTTCATCAAGATCTTTTATTGTTAAGATGAAAAGAAGGGGACCTAGATGGCTGCCTTGTGGGATACCAGAAGTGGCTAGAAATGGGGTTGAGAAGGATGACCTGAAGCGAATGCTATAATAGCGGTTTCCCAGACGGGAAGATATCCATTTAAAAAATATTGGGTCAAAGCCGAGAATTTGACCAAGATCAATTGATGAGATACCTTATCAAAGGCTTTAGCGAAATCTGTAGCAATAACCTTGATTTCGTTACCATTTTCTAGGGCTGAAAGCGCAAACGATACGAATTCAATTAATTTTGTAGAGGTTGATCTACCTTTCATAAATCTATGCTGGTTAAGGGATAGTGGACAATGTCTTATGGCGGACAATGTCTTATGGCGAGACAAGGGGGCATAAAGAGAAATACAATTAAATATTTCACTGTAGAAAATAGATAGAGCATCTGTTAAAGATAGGTTCATAAAATCGAAAGAAGATTTGCAGAGGTAGGTATTAATGTTCGGAAAATTTGCTTTATGGAAGTTGTAAGAAGAGAGAGTAGGGGAAAAAATAGTTTAAAGTGGGGAGTTATGGAAAAATAAGAGAAGAAGAGGGGGTTAAAGTTATCGATAGTTAATAGAGTTAAGGGACAAAGCGTTACTGTGAAATTTATGGGATCAATAATGAAAATTAGATCTAGCTGCCTACCGATGTTGTTAGAGACTCCACTTACTATTCCAAATAAAGCTGGAATCAGTTATCCGATCAGTGAATAGACATCCCTTGGTTGAACTAGTGTTAGAAGCAATGAAAAAGAGTTGATCGTCCGAGGGAGTCCACTTTAAAAGCGGCAGATTAAATTCACCAAAGATAAGGATATCATCTATGGAGTCACTTAGGTCAATTAAGTGATCCACCGCCTTAATAGCAAGGATGAACTAAGTGATGTTCTAGTTCAAACAGATTTTTATCTCAACCGCCAGGTGATCAGAATTTCTTACGTGTGAGGGACAAATGTAATTCCAGTAGTCCGCCAAGATGTTAATTAAGTTTGACGAGACCAAAAAGAAGTCTAGCAGTAATGGAAACTTGAGGTATGTTTTTTTTAGCAATGATACCGAAGTGTATTGGTATTGGTTGTTATTACTTAGCGAATACTCGATAGCCACTTCTTGTGGTAACGCCTGTCTTACCAGAGCAGATGTCTTACATTGAAGTCCCTGCCAATAATGTAGTACGTGTGAAAAATGCTTGCGCGTTGATCTTTTGCAAATCGCTGTAAATGTTAGCCGTCAATGGACCAACATGAATATAAATGGATAAATAAGGTTGAGTCTCCTCTTCCGTTACATCGATGGTAAAGGCTGTTATTTCCACTCACCGGAATCCATTGATTTTCAACTGTTTGTGCTTGAAGGAGTTTATGAGAGCAATACAAGTACCTCTTTATCCGGGCCCCTGATCTTCTCTGTTGATACAATAACCTACGAGTTCATAGGGGGTTTTGCCGCACAGGAGAGATTCTTGCAATGGTAGAATATCTGGAGTATGATTCTTAATAAATAGTCTGTGTCCAAACATAAACTTTTCCCAGAGTACCTTTTGTTAAGGAGTAATACCTAAAACTACCAAAAGATCGTATACCTCTTCTCTTACTTTGTTCAATATGACAAGACGAACAATATACTGGTTGGGCGAGGCTAAAGCCTGGTTTACCCCGATGTTTATTCCAACACATGGTCGCTGTTTTGGTAATTTAATTTTTTCCACCGAAAATACCTGAGTACATATATGATACTCCACACGAGACATATTAAAGCGCAAACAAAGACATGTACTTTATTTACTTTCAGTGGCGCTACAGTCCGGGATGGACCTGGACCTCAGTCGACAAGCGTTTCCAGCCCTGGCTAGCTGCCTTCAGTTTCGCACGCTAAATTGCCTGAGGTCCCCTTCCACTTGTGTGCACCACCTGAGTCTTGGCCTTCTTCTACTGCGCTGTCCTTCGGGAGCGGATTCGAAGACTTTCGGACCGGAGCTTTCGTGTCCATACGCTCTACATGACCCAGCCATCTCAGTCTTTGAATCTTCACTCTTCTGGTTAGGTCGATGTCGCTGTACAGTCCGTAAGGTTCATTGTTGTATCTCCTCCTCCATTCTCCTTCAATGCAGATGGGAACGATGATCGCCCGAAGAATTTTTCTCTCGAAGCAACCAAGAACACCCTCATCCATTTTTGATAATGTCCATGCCTCTACACCATAGGGCAGGACCGGGATTATTAAGGTCTTATAAAGGGTGACTTTTGTTGTCCGAGGGAGGGCTTTGCTACTCAATTGCCTTCTTAGCCCAAAGAAACAGCGGTTGGCAAGAGTTATTCTTCGCTTGATCTCAGCGCTGGTGTCGTTGTCTGTATTTATAGCAGAGCCTAGGTAGACAAAGTCCTTAACTATCTCAAAGTTATATCTGTCGAGGGTGACGTTCTGCCCGAGACGGCGAGCTTACGTCTAAATACTCGCGAAAACGCCACTGACATCACGCTGCTTTCTCCCAATTATGTCAATATCGTCGGCGTATGCGAGTAGTTGGACGGACCTCTTGTGTTTGCACGTGAGTTTTGCACTATTCTTTCAAGTACGATGTTGAAAAAATCGCATGACAGCGCATCGCCTTGTCTAAATCAAAGGTCTCGGTGAGATCTTTACCGACCTTGATGGAGTAGCGTGCATTCTCCATCGTCATCCTGCACAGATGGACGAGTTTGGCAGGGATGCCGAAACTAGACATTGCTCTGTATAGCTCCTCTCTATAGATGCTGTCCTACGCGGCCTTAAAATCGATGAATAGGTGGTGTGTATCGATCTGTAGCTCATGGGTCTTCTCCAAGATCTGCCGTAGTGTGAATATTTGGTCGATTATGGACTTCTGGCCTGATGCCACACTAATATGGACCTATCAGGGTGTTGACGAACGGCTTCAGGCGTTCACACAATCCGACAGATAATATCATGTATGCGATGTTAAGGAGACTGATGCCTCTGTAGTTGGTGCAGTTCAGAGGGTCTCCTTTCTTGAGAATCGGACAAACAATGCTGAGGTTCCATTCATCGGGCATACTTTCGTGCGAACATATTTTAGAGATGAGTTGATGAGTTGCTCCTTACAAAGTCATCGCCTGCCGCTTTGAAGAGCTCGGCAGTCAGGCCGTCCGCTTTAGCAGCTTTGTTGGACTTAAGCTTCGATATAGCTATCTTCACTTCATCCAGGTCAGGTGGACGGAATTGTTGGTCATCATCGTCCAGGTTGAAAAGTTGATTCGGTTGATTCTGCCCGACAACGGTATTTCATTCGTCATCGCCGTTATATAGTCTGCAGAAATGGTCTTTCCAAATCCTCAGCATCGACTGCGATTCTACTACGATGTTCCCTTGTTCATCTCTACAGGCTTCGGTTGGGGGTTTCCGTGGAATGTTATTTTTACCTTTTGGTAATACTTCCGAACCTCATTCCTGGAGTAGCATCTCTCAATTTCCTCGATCGCGCGCTTCTCATGCTCTTTTTTCTTCCTCCTGAGAAGCCGGTGTTCGTCTCTCCTCTTCCGCTCATAGAGCTCATGAGCAGCTCTGGTCCTTCTAAGCAGCGCCGCTTTATATGCATCTTGCTTAGCTGCGTCTGCTTGCCGGCATTCATTATCGAACCAGGGGTTTCGTTGTGGTGGACGAGTCTAACCCAGCACATCAGAAGCGGCATCTCTGATGGCGTTTTGACTGTGTTTCCAGTGGTCTTCGATGCTTGATGCTGGCGGCATTGGACCTCTTAAGAGATTGAGAGACACTCGATCGGAAAAGGACTTGACGATCTCTTGCGATTGTATGACATGTATGTTTTTTTTAAAATAAATAACTTGAAATATCAATTAATAAAAAGCACAAAAATAACTTTAATTTGATCGATTTATTTTCTTAAAAAATAATCGTACACGACGATTGACAAATAAAAATAAAAGATTCAAACGAAAAAAAACTATGCATACAAATGCAGTACATTTCCTCATTAAGTAAATCCATTGATGTTACATATAAAACACAACGTTAATCTAATCTCTTAACAATCAAATATTTTCTAGATGATTAATGAATTTGATTATATCCTTTTTTTTTGAAAGAATAACTGTATAACGGATGATTTATAAAAAGCGGTACAATGAAAAGCTATAAAATGGTTTGGGGAGCAATTATCACAGAAAAATCGAAAGTATTTTTATATATTTATGTATATTATGTAGTGTGTGTGTGAGCGATCGCATGAGATTGTGAACTTATCGATCAAATAAAAATAGTGATTAAAAAATTTTACAAATCGAAATAATAATAACAATAATGCAGCTGAGTTTGTTTTATACATTTACAACTTATGGCTTAAGATCTGCTGGCATAAAGTTTATGTTTCTTTTACGTATATACAGAACACGAACTCTATTGGCTTCAAAAACGGGGACACAATCTCACTAACACCTTGAAGCGAAAATATATATAATGTATGTATGCACGTATATACCTCAAGTATGATTTCTAAAAATATATTTAGTTTGATTTGTTCACTTTTGCGTATTTTTCCAATCATACATTCCTAGATGTGGATGCCAACATTAAAGGACAGCAAAAGCGGCAGTTTTGTAGGAAAAGGATTATTCTGACTGTATTACGAATTCTATGATTAGTTACGGATTGCTGGACCTTCTTGTTGTCTTGCTGCTGGATTTGAGTAGTCATCTTCTGTAAGAATAAGTAAATAATTTATTTTATGCAAATTAAACAAAAAAACACACATCAACAAGGATTTCTTAAAAAATAAAAAATAAAAGAATTCGATTGCAAATCGTCAATTTGATAACATGATATTATAGACTCATATTGACTTATATAATGAAAAACGATCCTTTCATTAGGGGATGTCTTTCTGTTACATACACATGTACTAGAATATTTCCTTAATGTGGAACAAGAGAGTATTTTTTACTTAATTCCTTTGAATGTACATACATACCCCATTACCTCTTCTACACGATGGGCCACTAGGTTGCCCCATCGTAGTGGGCCAACGTGTAGAGGGGCCTTAAGATTTCATATACGGCGCCGTTAATTTCTAAAAGTCGTTTAAAGTGTCTGCTAGAGCAGCATTGCTAAACAGCCATGCTTGACAAGGTTTGAAAAATCTCGAAATAGATTAACAAAAAGGATCTAAAGGTCCATTTACAGCTCATCGAACTGGAAGCACGAACGAGAAAATATTCGCAAAGTTTGACATTTTATTCGCACTTTTTTTTTATTATTGGGTCTATTTTGTAACAATTTGTAAAGCAACATTTTTTGCTGAAGTTCAAGAAGGTTTTTGTGCAAATTTGTACGAATTTTTAGTCCTAGAACAGACCTATTTAGACGCAGTGACATGCAAAACTGATATTGTTCTTGTGTTTTTGAAATACTAAAATTTTCACTTGCATATTTTTAAATGAACTATCAATGATTTATTCGTAATCAGATCCTTTGCAATTAGATGAGCTGTTTATGGGCTTTAACACTTTTAACAGGACCCTGATGTTGGTTATATTTGGTGCAATTGGAGAATTTATCTTCTTCTTGTCATTTATGTCAGGGCTGCATCGACGCGCCTTTTATCCGAGATTTCTCTATACTTTATGCCCCCCATGAGTTTAATTATGTTGTGGAGTTCTATAAGATAGTCTATAAATCAGTTTATCACCTCGGCTCTGTAGTTGGGGTTACTTATGAGGATATATGAGATAAGGATATTGAACCTTGGAACAAATTTCTATTGTTTCGGTTCTGTCAATGTAATGTAATGGTTAATAGTTTCTAGTTTTCTTTTCATTTACAGCATAATTCTGTTGTTTGTTTAAGCGCTTTTGATCAGTTTTTTTTTTATTATTATCCAGTTATTCGATATAATGGTAGACTTCATCATTGACTCGATGCAAACCGGATAGAATCACTAGAGCAAAAGAGAAATTTGTTGATAGAGTGATTGACTACTGTTTCTTATCTCTCAGATTAATTCCTAGCCTTAAGAATGTAATGTCGCCGAGTGTTGTTGTAAATATTGAAGTCCGTTCTAGAGTTTCGTATTACAGTCAAAATCGGTTATAACGATCTTCAAGGGACCGACTAATTTGGTCGTTATAAGCGATAGGTCGCTGTAACCGAATTCAATGTCTTTATATGTTCTCCATCTTCCAATCTCTTCAACCGTAAATATTTTTCATTTCTGACCCAAAAAAAACTTCTACGACCACTCGACACACAGAAAAAATTGCACTAAAGAATTATCTAAACTACTGTTGAACTCAAAACCAATAACAAACGCGAAAAAATTACAGCATCTCAACAAACGGTAAGCTGTAAGTTATCCGAAATTCTATGTACACAGATACATCGCATCTACAGATTAACAGTTTAACGTTTTAGAAAAAAATGGAGTCGCACCAACAGCTGCGTCGATTTTAGTAATTTTAACCAATATTATATTTCATAAAAGGGAAAAATCGGTCGTTGTAAGCGATGTCGTTATAAACGATTTGTTATTCAATGGGATTATAATGGAACTCGGGCGAGACCTAAGAATTTGGTCCTTATAACCGATGTCGTTGTAAGCGATTTTGACTGTATTTTCTATTGACAACTAACAGACCTTGGCTTTGGTCGTTTAAATGTTTCCTTTTTTGTCTTGATTGTAACAACTCTAGTAAAAAAATAACTTCTTCGATAGTGTCAGCAGCTCGTTTTTTAGTATCGCCTCTCCAATTTTTCTTCTAACTGCTTCCACTTACATATATCGTTTTTAAATTTTGCTAATGTTATCTCGGTCCAAGGTTTGTAAAAATTTTATTTGATTTTTTGAATGAATATCTACCTCTTTAAACTACATCATGTGTGGTGTTTTCAGTGGTGATCCAATATTAAAGTGACCTGTGTTAGTGCATAAGGATCTGTGCCAATTTCTGCTCTCCTATGATGCGATTTGACCGACAAATCTTCATTAAACACCCGTTACCTGTACCTTTTCTGTTTATCGGAGCTCCCTTTCCTTTCATTTTGGTTCTTTTGTAACAGTTGTTTTTAAATCGTAGAGTATGCGCTAAAAGGCAGGAACAATGTCGTCCTTGCCTGGAGGATAGTATATTCATGCAAGCATATCCATGATAGCCTCATCAGCTCGACAATGTTGTTCGTTTCCCCTTAACTATTTTGGACCGTGCCAACGTGTTAAATTCTCATCGAGGGTGACTCCAAGCGATCCTCTGAAGAATGTCGGCAGGATTCTCGGTTCCCTGTGCGAACGAACCTCTATACAATACGCGGTTGGCTATTAGTATTGTAGTATAGTCGCAATTAATAACTTTCTGGTACACCAAGGCTGCATACGCTGATTCAGGTAAATCTGCAAATCCATGCAGCTCTATCTAAAAATCTTCCATTTGTTGCGTCCATCGTCGAATTAATACTTATTCAAGCGCCGATATTTTTGTTTTGAATTCGTCCCATTTATATTATCATTGGCACATTTACATCTCATCCGAATACCCAAGATCGAAACACTTTAAATGAGAACCTTAATTGTTATTGAAGACAACCAGCTGAAGAGGTCGAAAATTTTGCTAGTTTCACTAAGTATTGCTCAACTAGTACCCTCTTGTGCTGAATGATGAAAAATTCGCTTTAAACTGAAAGTTATCTGGCTTCGGGCACGATTTTATTCTAAATATTTTAAATATAGTGCCATCCATATGAAGTAGCTGCATCAATCATCAATTCTTTTCGCAGTCCTGTTGTGATAAAAAAAAAATATATAAAACCTTTCAAGCACTGTTTTAGTAGCATATTTCTTAATTGTGCCACGACACTGGCATTTTCTCTCTACACGATGCGCTTTAGAATCTGCCGGTATATTTTTACGAAGTCAGCTGTGAATACGATTGCAAATGACCCCCATCGAAATAGTAGACAAATATGTCATTTTGAACAGCGGGACCTGTTATCATAATGTTATTAAGGAAACGGTGTAAGAAATATTTGAAGTTATATTTGACTGTTAAGAGTTTTGTTTTGTTTTGTTTTGTTTTTTGCCAACATTTACAAATGACTCGATTACATAACTTGAAGCAAGAAGTTATTACATAATAAACAAAATTTAAATATTAAGAAAGCTTACCATCTTCCTCCTCTTCATTTCCTTCGTCTATGTGCAAGCCATCGGCAAACTGTTCTTTACCCTGGTCTCCAGCGACTTCATTATTGAGGTTATCTCCATCTAGTAGAGCATTAGCAGCAACGCCCAATTCATCGTCGCCGCCCTTGTGATTGTGTTTGTGTCCTCCCATCCCAAATACTTCGATGTCATCCCCATCACCGCCATGATCTTCATTGTCCTTCGCCCCGACTTTCACCTCAAAAAAGTTATTGTCCTCCTCTGCGCCATTGTTCAGATTATCATCGTTCTTTTCCGCATTGAAATCGGGGTCTTTAACTTCATGCGCCCCCGTATCTTGTTCACCGTCGTTATTCTTTCCAATCAGTTCATCCACCACATTTGCGTATCGATTGTTATCTGTATCTTGCTTATTGTTTCCTTCCACCTGGTGATTGTTATTTAACTTACCGCCATCTTGATCCTCGTTTCTATTAATATTAAGCAAATCATCGAAGTTTGCCGGAATGGGAGCCACGCCCAGCGGAATTTGCTTTGGTAGCTTATGCGGGGGTGCATTTATATTATCTTTTGCGGTGCTTGAGCGCTTAGCTTTGTTAAAAGAAGGCGTACTTGCCTGACTGGCTAAAGACAAAGCATGTCGAATAACATCGTGATTTCCAGCAGCATCATCTCTACTATTCACCATACCAACTACGCTTCCTCCTTCAGTTGATAATTTTGCTGTCGAGTTAAGTGGTGGCATTTGTTGCACACTTTCTGCCGCACCTGGCCGAATTTTATCCTCGTCGCTCATCAATGGCTTGGGTATTATCTGAAAGTTTTCAACAGAATTAATTATCGCATTTTTGTGTCTATCGATTAGTCGATTTTGTGGGAAGTTTCTAGCACCATTACTGTTAGCCAGCTTAGTAGCGAGGAGACTTTTCTGAGTAGAGGGGTTAGAGAAACTTGCTTGAGTAGTTGCTGAATTGTTAGTTAGCTTAATAGATACTTTGTACAAATCGGGACTCACAAGTTGCTGTTCATTAAACGACCTCTGAACTAGGGGCTTATCCAATGGATGGTTTGGCAGTTGCTGCTGTTTACCAACGATTGGAGCTGGCAATGGTTGATCCATAATCATATCGCGTTCGACTTTAGGTTCGTATTTACAATTGTTTTTGTATTCTGTAATGGTTTCAAGCATGAGGGAGATTTTCTTTTTGTGATTTTCAACGCTTAGTGCTGTGGTCTTGAGAAGAATTTCCAAACGTTCCTTTTCTTGAGCTACAGTTTCATATTTTGCCTGAAAAGTCACGTCAGATGTAAATACTTTAACTTATCTGAACAAAATTCGTACCTTTAACTCCTCCAAATCCTTGTCGTTAAGATTCTGAACTTTTTGCAATTGTGATTGTAGTGATTTGATTTTACTTTCAAGGCTATTTACTATTTCCAATTGAGACTTTTTCGTTCTGGAGCAATCCTCTACCAAATCACCGTGTTCCTTCTGCAAAAGTTTGTAACGCTGATGCAAACTATCGTAGTGAAGATTTGCTTCCAGCTTCGCCTTTGCATGCTGATCACTTTGTTCTTTAGCTTTCTGCTCAAAGTTTTGCCGTGTTTCAAGATGCTCCTTTCGCTCAGCTTCAAGACTTCGTTCCAGACGAAATTTATGTTCAATTATTGCTAGGTGGGGCCAAAGGGGTGTGTTAAATTGGTCACCAATACGAAGTGTAACATTTACCTTGCATGCGGGCATTTAATGCCTCTTGTTGCTGCTCACATCTAAGAAGCTGTTGCCGAGATTCATCTAACTGCGTTTGGGAACTATGAAATATTGCAATAAACCCAAACATAAGAATTATGATCCCGAGTCCGATTAGAAATCTGCCACGACCTGACCGCGTCAAACGGGTAGCAGTCATTTTTTTTCGTTCGTTCGTTTAGTTCTTATGAAAATGGACAATGGAACACCTTAGGATTTTTTTCACCACATTACTGGCTTATTGTGGTCTCAATTAAAATGAGAATAATATTACCCCTAACAAAAACTTTCGTTGATAAAGTAAAATCCGTTTTGTATTTGTGGAGATTTTTGTTTCTGGACGGTGGAACTAGCCGATGTAGTAAAAACAAAGGAAGAGAGAGAAAGTTGTATATGACAGATGAGATGAGATCAGAAATGGTTCTGTTAGATTTTGGTTATAAACAGATACCAATTAGCATTCAATTTGATTCAATTAGAATTTTTGAATCATAAGAATGGGAATTCTAAGAAAATTTCCTTATTTATTTATTAATTTACGTTATAGGTTTTTCTACTATTTTATGATCGAAAAATTAATTTACAATTAAAATAATATTAGTTATATTGCGTAGTATCAATTAATTCATATGAGGAAAGGTACATTTGATAAAATCAATAATAGATCTTTTAAATCTCGCAAAACTTCCTTCATTTTTAATATTTAACGGCACAGCATTAAACAATTTACAACCTTTATAAACAATACTATTTTGAGAAAAATTATCAAGATATAATGGCAATCTGAAGTCATTTGTATTTCTACGTTGGTACAGCAGAATATCTTCAACATATGCTGTGTACCCATTCAAATAACTAGACAAAAACCGTTTCTTTTTTTAATAAAACATAAAGTATTCACCAGAATTCTTTGATAAATGCTTAACCACAATCGGGAATTTAACATAAAGCATATTGATGTATATCTAGTGCACTTTAAAATTACTCACACTGCTCGGTTTTGTAACTTTTACAGTCTTCTTATCTCACAATCGCTACATATTTACGACATTGAGCAACAATATTCGAAATGCTGTTTGATCATCACATTACATACGTATGTATATGTGTGAATTGCAATTTGTTGAATTCTTATAAAAAAAAATTACTTTTAAAAACGTTTTTTACTGCATACTCTATATATAAATTCATATCTATAATAACTCTTAAATATTTGATGGGATGGCAACGATTAGTATAAGGCCTCGTAGAAGTAGCATCTTCCGACAGGTGCTGGTTCCTTAAATGACGAGAATGAGCCTTTGCAGCCGAACATCTTGCAGCTCTGCTAATAAGTCCTACTTCACGCCTCCCCGTGGCGCCATCTGGGAATCTCACTAGAGGTTGCGAAGTGAAGGGGGCAAATGGCGAGTTTCCTGCGCCATTAACCAGGATTAGTGTCGGAAAAACAAAACAAGACCTTATCCGGGCTACTCCGACATATTTGGAGCTCAGGCCGGAAAGGATTTCCAGGACTAAGTCGGGGTCTTGGAAAGAGATGGTGGCGGACGAGCCCTATAAGGGCCAACGGCAGCGCTCACATCCCGGAACGGGTTACTGGCTTCGGTGTAACCGACCTCTCGTCCTAGGGGCACTCAAAGTGGAACTGGTCCTCCAGGTTGGGGGTTGTGCCGCCGGGGTAACTGCCCGGCCATTTAAAAAAAACAAGAAGTTACGAAGCATCAACAAGCCTCGGATATGGACGGATCTACTGTTGACAACCCACGCAAACGATTTAAGGACAATGAGCTTCGGATATGCACGTGGAATGTTAGATCCCTTAATAGACCACGTGCAGCCGAGCAACTAACGGAGGCCCTAGACTGCTGCAAAGCAGACATAACCGCCATCCAAGAAATGCGATGGGATGGGCCGGACAAAAAGAAGATGAAAAACTGCGACATCTACTACGGCAATTACCATCGACGGCAAAAGCAGCGCTTATTTGGATGCGGATTTGTTGTCGGAGGCAGACTAAGACGAGAAGTCCTCAGCTTCCGGCATGTGAGCGAGCGCCTCGTAGCAATCCGCATCAAGGCTAAATTCGCCAACATAAGCCTCATATGCGCGCATGCCCCCACAGAGGAGAAAGATGACGACACCAAGGATGCCTTCTACGAGCTCCTCAACAAGACCTACGAGCAATGCCCTAGCTATGACATTAAAATTGTCCTCGGTGATTTTAATGCAAAGCTAGGAAGAGAAGGTATCTTTGGTGGAACAATCGGAAAATATAGCCTGCACAACACCACCTCTGATAACGGATTCAGGCTAATCGACTTTGCGGCGGGGCGAAACATTGTCGTGGCTAGCACGCGGTTCCCACATCTCGACATACACAAGGGGACTTGGAGAACCCCTGATCAATCAACAGTCAACCAGATTGATCACATTGCGATTGACGCAAGACACTCCTCCAGCATTATGGATGTCCGTACGTTCCGAGGAGCCAACATCGACTCGGACCATTACCTTGTTGTAGCCAAGGTACGGTTGCGGATATCCCAAACTACGCCAAGACAAACTAATGCTGTGAGAAAATTCGACGTCAGACGGCTACAATCGCAAGAGATCGCCAAGTCCTTTTCCGATCGAGTGTCTCTCAATCTCTTAAGAGGTCCAATGCCGCCAGCATCAAGCATCGAAGACCATTGGAAACACTGCCAAAACGCCATCAGAGATGCCGCTTCTGATGTGCTGGGTTTCACTCGTCCACCACAACGAAACCCCTGGTTCGATGATGAATGCCGGCAAGCACATGCAGCAAAGCAAGATGCATATAACGCGGCGCTGCTTAGAAAGACCAGAGCTGCTGATGAGCTCTATTAGCGGAAGAGGAGAGACGAGCACCGGCTTCTCAGGAGGAAGAAGAAAGAGCATGAGAAGCGCGCCGTCCAGGAAATCGAGAGATGCTATTCCAGGAATGAGGTTCGGAAGTTTTACCAAAAGGTAAAAATAACATGCCACGGAAATAAACCCCGAACCGAAGCCTGTAGAGATGAACAAGGGAACATCGTAGTAGAATCGCAGTCGATGCTGAGGATTTGGAAAGATCATTTCTGCAGACTATATAACGGCGATGACGGACCAAATACCGCTGTCAGGCAGAATCAACCTTTCAACCTGGACGATGATGACCAACAATTCCCTCCACCCGACCTGGATGAAGTGAAGATAGCCATATCGAAGCTTAAGTCCAACAAAGCTGCTGGAGCGGATGGCCTGACTGCCGAGCTCTTCAAAGCGGCAGGCGATGACTTGGTAAGGAGCATACACCAACTCATCTGTAAAATATGGTCGGACGAAAGTATGCCCGATGAATGGAACCTCAGCATTGTTTGTCCAATTCTCAAGAAAGGAGACCCTCTGAACTGCGCCAACTACAGAGGCATCAGTCTCCTTAACATCGCATATAAGATCTTATCCGCCGTATTGTGTGAACGCCTGAAGCCGTTTGCCAACAACCTGATAGGTCCATATCAGTGTGGCTTCAGGCCAGGAAAGTCCACCATCGACCAGATATTCACACTACGGCAGATCTTGGAGAATACTCATGAGCTTCAGATCGATACCCACCACCTGTTCATCGATTTTAAGGCCGCGTATGACAGCATCTATAGAGACGAGCTATATAGAGCAATGTCTAGTTTTGGCATCCCTGCCAAACTCGTCCGTCTGTGCAGGATGACGATGGAGAATGCACGCTGCTCCATCAAGGTTGGTAAAGATCTCACCGAGACCTTTGATGTCCAGAAAGGATTTAGACAAGGCGATGCGCTGTCATGCGATTTTTTCAACATCGTACTTGAAAGAATAGTGCAAAATGCACGAGCAAACACAAGAGGCACTATCTTTCAAAAGTCCGTCCAACTACTCGCATACGCCGACGATATTGACATAATCGGGAGAAAGCAGCGTGATGTCAGTGGCGCTTTCGCGAGTATTGAGACGGAAGCGGCGAAAATGGGTTTAGCGGTCAATGAGGGCAAGACCAAGTATATGCTGTCAAGCAAAAAGGACAACCAACACCGACGTCTCGGACAGAACGTCACCCTCGACAGATATAACTTTGAGGTAGTTAAGGACTTTGTCTACCTAGGCTCCGCTATAAATACAGACAACGACACCAGCGCTGAGATCAAGCGAAGAATAACTCTTGCCAACCGCTGTTTCTTTGGGTTAAGAAGGCAATTGAGTAGCGAAGCCCTCTTTCGGACAACAAAAGTCACCCTTTATAAGACTTTAATAATCCCGATCCTGCTCTATGGCGCAGAGGCATGGACATTATCAAAAATGGATGAGGGTGTTCTTGGTTGCTTCGAGAGAAAAATTCTTCGGGCGATCTTCGGTCCCGTCTGCATTGACGGTGAGTGGAGGAGGAGATACAACGACGAACATGGACCTAGCCAGAAGAGTGAAGATCCAAAGACTGAGATGGCTGGGTCATGTAGAGCGCATGGACACCAATGCTCCGGTCCGAAAAGTCTTCGAATCCGCCCCCGAGGGACAGCGCAGTAGAGGAAGGCCAAGACTCAGGTGGCGCACGCAAGTGGAAGAGGACCTCAGCCAACTTAGCGTGCGAAACTGGAGACAGCTAGCCTGGGATCGAGCTAGCTGGAGAATCTTGTTGACTGAGGCCCAGGTCCACCCCGGACTGTAGCGCCACCTAAAGTAAGTAAGTAAGCATCAGGAAAAATTCTTGTGGTCAATGATTAATTAATAAGTCTTACTAAGACAGGACCAACAACATCCATTGCATCAATCAGCATTTTGGCATACACAAAATTAAAGCCTTTTCTTCGATTTATCGATTTCAGTATGGTTCCCAGATTGTTTATATCAATTTGTCTGAATTTAAAAATAGCATTTACGCTAGACGATTGTAGGTAGTATGGTATAAAGAGAATTGATTCGTATAAATCGGAGACACTCTTTATAAAAAAGTTATTAAACTCGTCACAAATAAAGTTTTGGTCCTTATTATATACACTATTAAAGAATACATCTTTCATTATGTCCTTTTATTTATTTAAAACATGAGCCTTAATAATTCTCCACATTGATTTCTGCTCTCATGCTATGCCGATTTTTTTTATATGCTCATTTTCAGCCTTTTCCATTTCTTTTTTTGTACTCTCATGACAATTTGAGAAATTAAACTCTAGTATTTAGCTATTTTTCGCGTTTTAAGTTCTTGAGACTGTCATTAAACCATGTTGTAGGTGCTATTAAATTCAGTCACAAATCGGCGTTTACCATATTGGATATATTTTATTTTATCAGATCTGTGTAAACATGTTCCACAACTATTTTCTGAAGACCAATTTGACATAAGAATGAGTTTACATAATTTAGTTCATAATAGCTCACCCCATTAAATTCTATATTAAAATCACCTACTACTACAACAGTTTCAGGTAGTTATTTTATCATTATTAAGTTTATTAAAAAAAATAGATTAACCCGAGTGTTCTTAACTTATAAATGATGATAAAGTATAGTATTTAATGATTTTGTGTGACTCTAACTGATGATACCCATATTTGTTTTCACGCGCTGGCTTGTTTTATTCAGACGATTAAACACTATCCTTAACATATACTGACACTCCCCCTGGATGCCTACCTATAGAATCGGACAAGCAATCATATCTCATTTATCATTTATGGTGCAATTTCCCTCCCTGGCGACGAAGCTAACTAAGATATATTGCATATAAATAACTCATGTTCGTTAAATAATGTCTTTTTGTAGTTTCAACTGCCTACCTATAATCCCTGGCTACCACAACAAGCACAATGTCTCGTCACGTGGAATGGAACCTTTCATCGCGGAAAATACAAAATAAAACATACCACTGAAAAGATTTGAGTTCAATATTTAAGAGCATGTACATATTTTCTTTACTAACTTTAAAATAAATAAAATATGAGAACCTTTGCTTTTATTTACTTTTTCAGAAAGACGAACAAAGCATTATTCAAAAACAAAACGTAAGTATTAAATATACGGAAAAATGACTAAATGTTCGGAATTTCATTTCACAGTTTACATTGAACGCAAAACATTTATATGACAACTGCTCTCTTTCCACTTCCTTCTTTTTTATACTTTTTTTGGTCCATTTGGTTGAGGCATATAGTCGTTAGTGATTGTAAATATTGGGACAGCTGACTTCTTTCAAAGTTGTTTTAGTAAGCGCTATGACGTGCGCTGAATGACGTGGGCAATAATCAAAAAGGTTTGTTCGATTTGACAACCTTCTAAATGCAGAGACGAAATGCTGGAAATTGTATGAAACATTTTGGGTAAAATGTTGAATTTGTCCAAAATGCTGAATTTCCGGTCTGTGCAAATAGTAAGTGAAATGAAATCGTTTAAAAAAAAGAGAGTCCTAAAATGAGACAGAAGAAAATTTGAAGAAGGAAGCAATACACAAAATTTCAAAATTTTAATATCATCGTAACTTGCGGGCAAAATTTCGGCTGCAAGTTGACTATCTCCCGATTTATTCACTCTCAGTTAAATTTTAAATCGGATTTAAAAATTGGAAATGATGATTAATTAAAATTTTTCGATTTATTCACTCTCGATTATCGATTTTAATGGAGGATTCCCTCATTAACTAATAGCGCAGTTATGTTAAATCCGCGGTTACCTAAATGTCCAAAATTCACCATTTAAGAAGGATTTTTCGCTCAAATTGGGATTTAGGGAGAGATTCAATTTATTCAGTTTCTATTAGCGGTGACAGATATACAAAAGGAGTTAAAAGTACCCAAGATGTGCAGTATTTTATCATTTTATTTTAAATTTAATATTTCTATTGAATTTGGAATTTGAAATACAAATACTGATTTTAAGTTGTCTAAATGTCTAATTTAATATTTAACAAAGAAAATTATTACAAACTGAGTTTAAATTCAAGGAAAAAAGAAAAGCAAAAAACTATTTTTAGAACCACCAAAGTGTCTGTTAAATCTCTTTTTAAAAAATGCTTATATAAAACTAAAACGGCCGCTTGACGTTTCTCGTCAGCAGGCAAAGAACAAAAAATGATGATGCCAAATGCGTCAATTCATTCTGTAGATGTGTCCACCACGATAATCGATTGTCGTTAACATCTCTCCCCTTCAGTGATTCTGCTGCCTTGTAGCTAATGACTTAATCTGGCGTCCTCACATCAAGAATTGCAAGTCGTGCTACTGGTCGGTCATATAGTCCAGAAGCTGTTTTGACTGGCGATGGCGATGGCGGGATAGTTAGCTCATTGGACTATCACGCAGACAGCCTGGGTTCAATTCCTGGCTGGGTCACCAACAGTTTTTCAAATCGCCATCACCCTTTCGGCGGGCAATGGCAAACTCCCGAAACTAAAATTGCCTACGAAAAAGCTTCTAAGGAGTGCCGTTCGGACTCGGCGATAAGCCGTAGGCCCCGCTCAGATGTGACAAAAATCAAAACATGAGCAACACAAATGAGTGTCAAGAAGCAAGGCCATGGCCCATACCGGGCTGCCAGCGCCAGTGTTTTTTTTTTTGTTTTTTTGTTTGTTTTGACTGTTGCTCTTCGAACCAAACCATCTTTAGCATTTACCACACCAAAAACTAAACCCTTTGGCCAAGAACCTCTTGGTAGATTCTCATCTACCACGATGACAACATCTAAAAATTGTAAGCTTTTCGTGATTTGGAGCCACCTTGTTCTCCTGGTGAGAGTTGGTAATACTCTTTAACCCACCTCTTCCAGAAATGATTCGTCACTTTCGCCACTCTTTACGCAGAAGCAGGTCTTTGTCGTCAAATCTTCCTGGGGGTTTACTTTCATCCGATGATCCTTACAAGAAATGATTCGGTGTAATGGCTTCATCATCTTCGAGCTCCTCCGGAACATAAGTCAATGGCCGTGAGTTTAAAATGCCCTCAACTTAAATAAGCATTGCCCCTAGCGACTCTTCTGTAAGCCTTTGATTGTGCATCACCTCCTTCAGAACATTCTTAATAGATTCTACGAGCCTTTCCCAGCTTCCGCCCATATGTGGTGCTGTAGAAGGATTAAAAAACCATTTTGTATCTGAACTCGTAAACCTTTCTTGAATCTTCGCTGGCTCTAGTTCATGAAAAGCTTCTCGGAGCTGCCTCTCGGCTGCTTAAAAATTGATGCCATTGTCTGAATAAACCTCTCTTGGAATACCTCGTCGAGCGATGAAGTTTCGGATGCACATGAAGCAGGAATGTGATGACAAGCTGTGCACAACCTCAATGTGAACCGCTCTGATTGTTAAACAGGCGAAGGGCACTCAACATCGTTTCTCCATTCGCCTACCAATAGATATGTTAATAGGCCCAAAATAGTCGATACCTATGTAACTGAATGGTCGAGTATAGGCACATAGTCGCGCCTCCGGTAACGGTGACAACTCGGGAGTTACTGGTTTAGCTTGTAGGCATCGGCATCTTTGGCATTGGCGTCTGACTGATTTAACTAATGGACGCAGTTTGGGTATCCAGAATCTTTGTTTGATCTCGTTCACTATTGTTTCTTAACAGTTATGATGAAAGCGGGTATGATACATCCTTACTAAAAGAAAGGTAGCTCGATTATCTTCGGGCATAATTATAGGGCGCTTAATTTCTTCATGGACGTACCATGCAGTGTCAATTCTTGGTCTTATTCGTAGGACTCCACTATCGTTGATATATGGTGACAGCTTGTAAAGAGGGCTCGTTTTCGGCAATACCTTACTAACCAGCAACATCGCGACCTCGTCCTTATATTTTTCTTTCTGTGTCATCGAATAAAAAATCTGGTCCGCTCGCCTAAGCTCTTCCGATGTGAGTGTTCCCGTTGTTCTTGAAATCTTTAGCTTGTAAATATCCAACATACCTCAGCACATATGCAACGCACCTCTGCATTCTTCTCCAAGACGAAAACCGCTCAACCTCGACTAATGGGACATCTTTATATAGGCTCGTTGTCATCAGATACCTAGCGCGCATTTCTTCTTGGTTGGGTTCTACTGTTGTCGACGTTTTTGGCCACTGTTCTTTATTCCTCAGCAAAAAGTCTGGTCCATTAAACCACCTTGAATTCTTACCACATGTAAGAGACTTCTTCCATTTGGTTACCTCATCAGCTACATTATGTTTCGTCGGGAACCATCTCCAATCAGTCAATTTCGTTCGCTTCATACTCTCCGGTTTGAACTTTTTAGCATCAGACTGCAACCAACATATGACATTTTTCGAGTCAGTCCACAGATACCTTGGCTGAACTGTCATCTTATGTTCATTGATTATGACGTCTGCTAACTTGGATCCCAAAACGGCTGCTTGTAACTCTAATCGAAGAATTGATGTTGGTTTCAGAGGTATCACTCTACTCTTGGAGCTTATCAGAGAGCATGCCACAAAACCGCCTTCACTGAAACGCATGTACACTACTGCTACCATCGCATCTTCGCTGGCATCCACAAACACATGAAGCTGAACAGTAGCCGCCTTACTGAAGCCTGCTGGGAGTAATGCCTGGGTATCTGTACTCCTTCCACCTTTGGTATGAAAGCTCGCCAACTCCCCCAACTTCCTTGTAATTCAATCGGAATCTCTTGATCCCATCCGATTGCTGATCTCCAAGTATCTTGCTCTAAAATCTTTAGCTTCACCATATAAGAGGAAAGAAATCCCAGAGGGTCAATTGCCTTCTTAACCCAAAGAAACAGCGGTTGGCAAGAGTTATTCTTCGCTTGATCTCAGCGCTGGTGTCGTTGTCTGTATTTATAGCGGAGCCTAGGTAGACAAATTCGTTAACTCTGTGTTTGTTCGTGAGTTTTGCACTATTCCTTGCTCGTGAGTTTTGCACTATTCTTTCTAGTATGATGTTGAAAAATCGCATGACAGTGCATCGCCTTGTCTAAAACCGCTCTGGACATCAAAGGTCTCGGTGAGATCTTTACCAACCTTGATGGAGCAGCGTGCATTCTCCATCGTCATCCTGCACAGACGGACGAGTTTGGCAGGGATGCCGAAACTAGATATTGCTCTGTATAGCTCGTCTCTATAGATGCTGTTATACGCGAGCTTAAAATCGATGAATAGGTGGTGTGCATCGATCTGAAGCCCATGGGTCTTCTCCAAGATCTGCCGTAATGTGAATATTTGGCCGACGGTGGACTTTCCTGGCCTGAGGCCACACTGATATGGACCTATCAGGTTGTTGACGAACGGCTTCAGGCGTTCACACAATACGGCAGATAAGATCTTGTATGCGATGTTAAGGAGACTTATGCCTCTGTAGTTGGTGCAGTTCGGCAATTGGAAGAGCTCGGCAGTCAGGCCGTCCACTCCAGCTGCTTTGTTGGACTTAAGCTTCGATAAAGCTATCTTAATTTCATCCAGTTCGGGTGGACGGAATTGCCGGTCATCATCGTCCAGGTTAAAAGGTTGATTCTGCCTTACATCGGTATTTGGTATTGATTTGGAATTGACTGCGATTCCACTACGATGTTCCCTTGTTCATCTCTACAGGCTTCCGTTCGGGGTTTGTTTCCGTGGCATGTTATTTTTACCTTTTGGTAATACTTCCGAACCTCATTCCTGGAGTAGAATCTCTCAATTTCTTCGATCGTGCGCTTCTCATGCTCTTTCTTCTTACTCCTGAGAAGCCGATGTTCGTCTCTCCTCTTCTGCTCATATAGCTCATGAGCAGCTCTGGTCTTTTTTTGCAGTGCCGCATTGCGTGCTTTTTGCTTAGCTGCATGTGCTTGCCGGCATTCATTATCGAACCAGGGGTTTCGTTGTGGTGGACGAGTGAAACCCAGCACATCAGAAGCGGCATCTCTGATTGCGTTTTGGTAGTGTTTCCAGTGGTTTCGATGCTTGATGCTGGCGGCATTGGACCTCTTAAGAGATTAAGAGACACTCGATCGGAAAAGGATTTGGTGATCTCTTGCGATTGTAGCATTGCAGCATTTGTTGTCTTGGCGTAGTTTGGGATATCCGAAACCGCGCCTTGGCTACAACAAGGTTATGGTCCGAGTCAATGTTGGCTCCTCGGAACGTACGGACATCCATAAAACTGGAGGAGTGTCTTGCGTCGATCACAATGTGATCAATCTGGTTGACTGTTGATTGACCAGGAGTTTTCCAAGTCCTCTTGTGCATAGTCGATTAGTCTGAATCCGTTATCGGAGGTGGTGTTGTGCAGGACAATTTTAATGTCATAGCTAGCGCATTGCTCGTAGGTCTTATTAAGGAGCATCCTTGGTGTCGTTATCTTTCTCCTCTGTGAAGGCATGCGCGCATATAAGGCTAATATTGGCGAATTTAGTCTTGATGCGGATTGTTATGAGGCGCTCGCTCACATGTTGGAAGCTCAGGACTTCTTGTCTTAGTCTGCCTCCAACAACAAATCCGCATCCAAATAAGCGCTGCTTTTGCCGTCGATAGCAGTCGCCATAGTAGATGTCGCAGTTTTTCATCCTCTTTTTGTCTGGCCCATTCCATCGCATTTCTTGGATGGCGGTTATGACTGCTTTTTTTGAACAAATCGAATTGGTCGGAGACAAGCGTGATATCCAACACTTCTTGTCCGTTTTTTGTAATTGAGGTAGACTCATTACCAGTGTTACAAACAATAAGGTTAGTATTTACAATATAATCAAAAAATGACTCACCCCTTAATTCCTCTAGTTTCGTGACGTTCCAGCCAGTAGCCTGTCGGATTGCTAAGCCTGATCATCTCTAGTATGTCCTTCGGGAAGGAGGGTTGAGCTGGGTTCCAGGAGCGGGTTCTAGGTATCCTCCTTGGCCTAGCACCTAGCCAAACTTCTCCTAAGCTATTTACAGATTTTTAATAGAAATCAGTTTGACGTGCTTGTGATAGGAGATGGACCGAGGACTTCCCTAATGATGGCCAAGAAATCGCTCGAAAGCTTCAGCTTGATCAACTGGCACCGATCAGCAGATATACGAGTAGATCCGTCGGTGTTGCTTTTGTCGGCCACCGCGATCATTGTTTCGTCCTTTAGGACTTCACTAAAAGACCTTAGAGAGCTGACATCGGAAGGTTCAGAGGGGTTTTAATGTTGGGCCTCTCGGGAGCCCGTACGGTTTCCTTCAACGATCTCTGGCGCTTTGAGAAGTTTAATTATTTTTTCCTTTAAGTGTCCGCATTTCCCTTGACCTCCGGAGTAGATCCAAAGATTTTGATGATGCGTAGATACCGCATTTCGCCTCGATACCGAGTGCCTTGGAAAGGGCTTTCTGATGCGGCTAAGGTTCTGATTTCTCCTTTGACGGATCATTTTTGGTAGTAGCATGGCCTGCCACAATCTTACTGCTGTTAGGCGTTGAGGAAGTAATAGGAATTTGTCTTGCCACGGTATTGCCACTTATTGAAACTTTGATTTAGGCTTATTGCCTTTACCAGGTGAACCACGGCCTGCAACAGTTATGCTTTTATTTGATATTGCAGGACCCTTGCCGGTAGTTGGTGTAGTCACCATATTACCGCTTGGTAATATTTGTTTTTTGTTATCCATAAGCGTTGATGTTTTATCTTAAGGAGCGGAGAAAGAAAGGCCCATTGTACAGAGACCCGCTGTATACAGATAAGGTTAGCTAATCCGGAGGTCACCAGGAAAATTGATAATCCGTTTACGACTGAGCTATTTGGGGATACTGGGCTCCCAGCTTGACCGATCATCCGCACGGGTAGTATGAAGGAAGGGGAGCGTCCTTCGTTTCAGGACTCATTTGGAGATTTTCTCGAGAGTCGTTGACCTTACTCAGCCTCTTAATATAATATAATACTTAATGTAATTATTGTTTAATATTAATAGTATTACTTAAGATAAATAAAAAATAAAAATCAATATGACTGTTCGCGTACTTTTGGACGAAATATGTAAAAACTGACAAATCTGAAAGAGTGGGGATTAAATTGTCTCTTTAAGAGAGAAATTTTGTTGAAAAATAAGCGAATAGATTTTGAACAGTTCCTGATTATATATTTTACTTTCTTCCATTCAAAGAAATTAAAAAATTTAGCAGTCTTTTATTTAAGATTTTGATTTTCAAGACAAAGATTATTTTCGTCTAGACATGTTTGAACGAATAAAAATGATTTTTTCCTTTTATGTCTCTTTATATTGTTCATCTAAATGTTATTTGGGATCCCTGGAGAACACTTTGAATTAATTTTCCTGCATTTTCAATTTCCATTTTGCATTTAAACACTTTCCAAAAACATCTTTTACTTAATTGTTAATTAATTTACTACTTAGATTACTTTTTAAGTGCAAAACGAATTGAAATGAGTTCCATTTTGAAATGAAAACGAATCCGGTGACAGTTTTAAATACAACAAAAGAGCAGTTTGACAGTTTTCACAAATTTGCCCAAAGAAATTTCTTGGACTAAAATCGACAAAAGAGAAAAAATGAATTGCTTTCTCATTTAGCTCCCTTCTATGAAAAACATAAGTAGGTACGCGAACGGATATTGGACTGATCTTCGTAGATTTCCATAGTTTCGGACAACAAACCTAATTAGGCATTAGTTTTAACTACTATTTTTTTAATAATTTGTCAAAAAGTTCCATCTTTTATCTCTATTTTTTTAAAAATTTACTACAAATCAAGTGCATATATCGCTCATTTACTTGAAGACTGTCATAACTCATTATTATTATTATTATTCATGCTTCACATTGTGTATACTCTCCCAGCTAGAAGAGAATATCCCGTAATTCATTTCATATGTACCAATAGTCAATTGAAAACTTTAAACTCGATTTCTGCAAAATCGCATTTTTTGAGTTATGATAGTCTTCAAGTAAATAAGCGATATGTGTATATATATATTTTTTTTTTTTCAATTGTGATCCAATCATCGTGAACCATACTCAGATGTCAGAACAAACAAAACTTCCATTCCAATTCAACAGTTCCCATTCCTGTCTCTCCATCACCACTGGGGATTTCAAACCAAACACTTTCCAACGAAAATACATTTTTCCCATACACTGATCAGATCCAATAATCTTCCCGAACAAATATAATTTCCACAATCCGATTTCTGTTAAAGTTTATCAAATTTGTGTTTAAAACAAACAGCAAACAAGTGTGATTCGATTTCTGTAGAAATTACTCAGTTTTCTTGCACGGGAACTAAAGGGTTTTGCATTTTTGCAAACTACCCGACAGAAAAAGTCTCCCCCTTTAGCAAAAGTTCCCTACACCAATCTCATTTCCCCGCACACAAAAAACCTACAGCGGGACTTGTAAAAAAAATTCATAAAAATCGAGAAAAAATCCTAGTGGAGAATTACGTACGTGATTATGGCGGAAATGTCAAACATTTTGTTGCAGCAGCAGTATTGATTGACCGTAAAAAAAAATCATCAATTTTCTGAGTTTTTTTTTTCCAATATTTTTGCTTTTCTTGGCATTCTGGAATCCCTTATAAAAGTATTTGCCGATGTAATCTATGGATATAAATTAATATCGGATTGGAATCTGACAAATAAAACGCTCAAGTAATATTTTAAAGTGCGGGTTGCTGGGCGTACATTAATTCTGATATACAATAGCAAGGACGAAGAACGCTGCTATTTGATTATTGCAGGGGCCGTTTTTCTTTGCCCATTATAAGGTCAGTATCACATTATGTGTAGTGTATACAAATTTATTATGAGAACTGTTTAATTTTTATTTTTTTTGTGCAATCAGATTTAATTTGATGTTTGGTACACGCCCAAAAATTGTTTCTCCCGTATCAATTCCGATTGGAAAAAGTTATTTTGTAATCTTTTTATTTTTTGGTGAAAGAAGTTATATGAAATTTTTTTGGGGATTTTTGCATTAGGTAGATACATTGTTTTGTCGAAATGTGTTTTATGTACCCATACGTTATACGTAAGGTAACGCTTCGCTTGCTTAACCTTATAGATAGGTTCATATGACTGCAATGGGGGAGAGACAAGAAGAAAAACAAAACATAAAAATACATTTTAAAATAAGTAATCGCAAGGTTTCTTTTCCCTTTCTCTGATAGGGTAAATGCACAGTTGGGTTAATCGGCAAATGGGAAACCTGCAATACTCGCAGCAATTAGAAGTAATGGCAGGGGTATTATCTCGGAAGCTAATTAGCGTGAAACTTGTCTGTTTGATGTCTTTTTTTTTCTTTTCATTTTCACTTTTAAAAAGACTAAGCTTTTGGCATTTCGATTAGCACATGCCTTTGAGCGTTTTGTAAAAGAACGGAAACGTTAAGATTGGAGAAATATTGATCTTTTCGTACACGTGGCCCTATGTGAAACGCGCGATTTCGACGGAACCTCTAAAGTGGTGCTGCAAATATTGTTTTCATTGATCAGGATTTTGTCTGATATAAGTAGGTGTAAATATGTATTGTGTCGGATTTATATATGCATATGCACGTTGCTGTGTGAAACAATTGACTACTCCGAATGAAAAACAGCGTTTTTATTATACACATACATATGTGTAAAAACATACTATACATAAATTTTTTATAGCAACAAATGTTTGTAAGCATTAAATAGAATAAGGTGATTTATCACAATAAAAAAAAAAACATCAACAAAAGAAAAACAGCAAACTGGTAAATATCATTATTATGTTGAAGTAAGCAATCGATTTTCATTTTTTGTTGTTAAAGGGAAGCATGAAGTTTATTTATTTTACACTCCGATTATTTTTATTTTAATAATGAAAGATACCAGACAGACATACATAGTCTAGTGGAGTTGAGGCGTGTACATTAAAAATATGTATGTAATAACATGACAGGCTACATCTTCTATAAAAACCTCTTATCATGACTATTTTACTTGTCGCTAATGGGCTTAACCCTCTACTGCACGCATTATGATCAAATGAAATAAAAAACTTTTTTTGTTTTCTATTTTGGAAAGTTTAAGGGGAGGTTCTCATATAGACGACGTAAAGGTAGCTCAACTTTGGGATTTTTTTATAGGAAAATGAAAAATGGGATCGAAATTCTTTTTGGCATGTTTTTTTTTATTGTACATTGAAGTGTACGTTCATAATTTGTTTTCAAAAGAAAAAATGGCGGCTGTTATTGGCTTTCGCAGAAACCATGTTTTCAAAACACTGCAAATCGGTGGAAGATATCCTGGTTCGACATCAATCTGAAATCAAAAAATCCAAAATAGGAATGAAATTATATTAAATGTGCTGGAGGAAGAAACCAAAAGTTATTAAAAAAATCGAAAATTCACCAAATGGCGAGCGCGTAAAATTTAAGGGCATTTTTGGGCTATTTTTCGTCTCGGATTGTTGCTTAAAAAAACAGTTATATTTTTTGGTTCGTACCTCCAATAAAATGTTTGTACATCAAAATAAAAGAAACCGGAAGTAAATCGCTTCAGCCGTTTTAGAGTAATCTCTTCCACCGTTTTGTAATAATTGAATTTTGTAGAAACGTCATTGAAGTTGAAGTACATTTTCTCACGATTTGTATCAAATTTTTCGTTTAGTTTATAATAGTTTCGTTTAAAAATAAAATAAAAAAGTCGAAAATTTCAAAATTCTATATGAGAACCTCCCCTTAAGTATTAAAACAAAACAAAAATAAATTTGCTTTTATTAAAAAAAAAACACAAAACTTCGTCATATATGGCCGGTTGTGCAGTTAGCAATTTTTCAAATAAAAAAAAAATTTCTGAAATATAGCATTTCGTCCAATCAAAAGTAACAGTTTCTTGTTTTAAATACTTTATTCATTAAAAAAGAACATTAAATCCAGGAAATAGTTTAAAAAAAATTTATAAGTGGAATGAAGCAAAGCAATTTCGGTCCTTGTTCAAGCACAAATTGACTTTGCATATAATGAAAGACCTGTATGAACTATCATTTTGGCATTGCTATCCTGTTTTTGCCATTTTGGAATATGGTCAGTTGAATCCTAATGAACGGAACTTGGCGGAAATTCATGACGCCGTCCTATTGTAAGACCCGTTGAGATAACTAGAGTCGAGTCTACCTTCTGACTCAAGGATTTCGTCTTTACTCTGAAATCCATCGTTAGGAATAGTACAAAATCTCGTTTTATTGTAAAACGAACGTGATAGAATCATTTTTTAGTCATAGTAGAAAAAACGAGGAACTCGGAAAATCTTCTTCGTATACACAAGGAGCCATATTTGACACCCTGAAATTTGGTGAATATTTCAGTAAATCTAAAAGAAGCCATATATGAATTTTACTTGTATCAAATCTTAAAAAAAAATATTATCGCTACGCTCTATGCGCTCTATTGAATTTGACCGCAGTTCTTTGCACTTGTGCAGAGATAAAGGTAACCAAATTAACACATTTACATTAACAAATGATTTATCTAAACGGCAGTCGTCGCCGAAAAATCAAAAGCCATATATGGCTTCTTGTGCAATCGAGGGTTAATCGCCGTTCGGTTATGATATAGAATCCGGAGTAATTTCTAGATAGAAATTGCGATAAAAAAAATTACTACTAATGCGTATATATTATCTGCTCAAAGTTAGCTAATCCCGTGTATATTATTTTTTTCCGTCATATTGTTAATCTTGTATTTAAATTGTATCACACTGATCGTATCACCTAGTACATTATTTATTTAATACCAGCATTGCGTTTTTTTTTTGTATATACATAAATACATATATATAAACAAATATATAGAAATATTATATTTGTCTAGCATTAATTTTCTTGATTGTCTTATTGGATTACGGTTTTAAGTATTGTGTATTAACAGTCTTGCAGCAATATCAGTTTATTGACTGATGTTTTTGTTTCAAAGACAAATCTATTTTGTTTATTGTCATCTTTACGAATATTGAAATTAAAAGTAAATATGAATAAATATTAACTTGATAAGAGAATGCAGAACTGTATTAAACCTTTATTGCTTTAATTTAAACAAGAACGAAGTAGCTCAGCGCCAACATGCGTTAGTTTGTTATAATATATAACAATTTATTTGTTTATTCTTCCACTCTAAAGAGGATTTAGATTTTTGAAATTGCATTTACAACATTAGCTGTATTGTTTTTTTTTTTTTTGTAGTGTAGGCATATGGAATTTATTGAACTTTTAGACTGAGAAACGGCATCAAAGTAAACCTCGAACATGTAAACATACTAAATATGCAGCGTTCCTTTTATTTAATTAAATAATGAAATAAAAAAAAATTGTCCGTAGCATTTTTTTCTTGGTTTTTGTTGTTACAATGTATTTAAACAATTATTTATTAATTAAAAGTTCTTACACATCCGAACTCTTACAAACCACAGAGCTCAAAGCAAATACATGGTACACATGTTTTTTTTTTGCAATGTAAATACAGTAAATACAACGGGTATCCTTACGTTCGAACGATGAAATAAAACATCTTATGAGTAAACTAAAATAAGCACAGGCTATAGGTAACAGGGTGTTTAAAGTTAAACTAAAATTAAGAACCTCAGTTTTTTTTAAAGAAGCCAAGAATTGATACTTACAATGATCATGCTGGGTCAAATATACATTGTGTTTGTTTACAATAGCTTGCCAGCGCTGTAAAAGTGTCCATTGGAAGCGGTCATGGCAACTTGAAGAGTTTAACTGTGTAAAAAAAACGATACTTGGAGACCACATGAGTTGAAAGAATTTTATCTGACGAAGCCTACAAACGTCTGCGATAATTTATGCTTGAAGAGTATGATCACGGATGATGAAAAATGGATTGAATCAGGAGAGATTAAGCGCCCCAGAGTCAAGAAAAGGGAGACATCCTCCAAAAGAAGGTGATGCTGTCAACCTGTTAGATTTAGAAAGGACCAGCATTCTGTGAACTGCTTCCGATCAATAAAGTGATAAATTCCGATGAAAAGTGATGCCATCGCACAAAAACGTTCCAAACTGATCAATCGTAAAGTAGTGGTAGGCTAGGCAATATTTCCCTATCCACTGTACAGCCCAGATCTTTCGCCATTATACTTCCACTTATTTCACCCGTTGAAAATATCCCTGAAGGGTAAAACGTTTGCTTCCGAAGTCCTCATGAAACAGAGACTATACTTGTTGACAATTATAGGAAGTTTTATGAACGCGGTCTTATGAGAGATGTCAGAAGATTATCGAACAGAATGTCAAATACATCGTTGATTAATGATCTTTATGTATTT